>CM059497.1:7500000-8750000 GCA_030378355.1 Eleusine indica | reverse complement strand
ACACACTGCCAAGCAAGGTCCCTTCAGGAGTCCCCAGGAGACTTTTCTCTCCACTTCCCTGGGACTCAAGTTCACTGCGACATTGGACCGTAGTAAAGGTGATGATTCGTTTTTTTTTTTTTGTGTGTGTGTGTGTGATTCCGAAATGCAAGTTTGTGTGGTCTTTAAAGTGCAAGAAGTTGAGGGTTTGTTCTGCATACCAGAATTCTGAATTGTTTACCTGCGGTTACTTTTCAGGATTTGCTTTCTGTCCCTCCAGCGTACATATTTGCTGCCATTCTCCCTGCTTTGATGGTCGCAGGACTTTATTTCTTTGATCATAGCGTGGCTTCACAGTTGGCTCAGCAAAAGGAATTTAATTTGAAAAAGCCTTCTGCCTACCATTATGACATTTTGGTCCTTGGATTCATGGTACGTGATAATTACTTCTTTATGCCATACTAATTGTTCGTTCAGAGTGGCTATTGTGTCGTATCTTCTAAGTTTTTCCTTGGTATCGTGGAATCACTATTCAGAATCATTGGTTTGCTGGACAAAAAGTATGACATTCCGTGTAACTTCCACTAGTGCAGAAATGATGACATTTTAGCTCAAAAAATACTGTGAAAATGAATTTCCTTTTCTCATAGTACAAAAATGGCACAGGTCCTACTGTGTGGTTTGATTGGCATCCCACCATCTAATGGAGTACTTCCTCAGTCTCCCATGCACACGAGAAGCCTTGCTGTCCTCAAGAGGCAGGTTGGTGAAGTCAAGATCGATCTGTGTCTTAGTTGCTATGGTAGTCGGCTTTGCTCATACCTTTCTCTTTACTGCAGTTGTTACGCAACAAGATGGTTCATAGTGCCAAAAAGAGCATGGTGAACCGTGCTAGCAGTTTGGAAATATACGGCAAGATGCAAGAAGTTTTCATTAAAATGGACAGCGTACAGAATGTAATCCTTTGATTCTCTTGCTACTATAACTCATTTAATTCTATTTTTTTAGCAAACCATAATGCTTAAAACGTTCTTTCAGACTGATTCTATTGACAAGGAGTTGAAGAGCTTGAAGGATGCTGTTTTGCAAGAAGGTGATGAAGAAGGGAAATTGGCTGGAGAATTTGACCCTCGGATACATATAGAGGCCTACTTACCTGTTCGAGTAAATGAGCAGAGACTGAGTAACCTGCTGCAATCCGTACTGGTTGGCGGTTGTGTTGCAGCTATGCCAGTCATCAGGAAGATACCGACGTCAGTTCTCTGGGGCTACTTTGCATACATGGCCATTGATAGTCTACCAGGGAACCAATTCTGGGAGAGGATGCATCTTCTGTTCGTTGCACCGAATCGACGCTACAAGTAATCCCTTTATTCTGTATATCTGGCTATCTGCTCACCTTATTTGAATAAGTAAATTTACATGGGTATAATCTAGCCTGTGTTTCCTTTGGGATGAATCTCACAACTTGCTGCAGATGTCAATTGCAAGACTGCTAGCTGTGCACTGACACTTGGTGGTAACCTCTGTAGGGTTCTGGAAGGTCCTCATGCATCTTTTGTGGAGTCGGTCCCTCCAAAAATAGTATCTGCTTTCACGATCTTCCAGTTCGTTTACCTCCTGATATGCTTCGGCATTACATGGATACCGATAGAAGGGATCCTGTTCCCAGTGCCTTTCTTCCTTATGATTCCCATCAGGCAGTATGTCCTTCCAAAGTTTTTCGATCCGAATCACTTGCGCAAATTGGATGCAGCTGAGTATGAAGAAATGGAAGGGGTTCCCCACGAACACACACTGGTACAAATCATCGAAGTTTTCCTTAACCTGCATTTTTAAGTGAAGACTATGCTTCTGTGAAAACTCCTCTCTAGGGTTATGTGATAACAACCCCTTCTTTTGTTAACCTGAAATTCTATTCATTGCGCAGGAGGAAGATTTATCTGATGCGGCAAGTTGCCGTAGTCGTGCGGATGCTGAGATATTGGACGAGCTCACAACCAATCGTGGAGAGTTAAAGCACAGAACTTCGTCGAGCCTACGTGAAGAAAGGCACCTTCAGGTAATGCGTTTGTGATATTGCAACGTGTACATGGGACCATAGATGATGTAGTGTGTTAGCTTAACGATTAACCTTCTGACCTTTTTTGCTGGCTTCTATTAGGAGCCAAGCTGCTGAAAGTTCGACCTCTTTTCTTTTCTTTGGAAGAAAAATTAGTCAAGTACCACGCATTTCAGTGGTTCTAACATAGACAGATTTTTCACGGGCGCAAATTCACAGTTCTCCTGTACTTTTGAGTTAAGCTCATTTCGCGCCTTTCTCTTTCTTATTTTGGAGAGAGGGGGGTTCTGCGCCAAATTTAAGATTTTACAGTGTCAAATTCGTCCTGCCTGCAGGTTCATTCAAACGCCGTTCAGCCAAGCTTGTGAAGATAGGGAAGTGGCACGAAGCCCCAGGCTTTTTTCTGTAGAGCAGGTCCTCAAGCCGTAGAGCAGGAGTGTACACGTAGGTTTGATACCCAGATGAATCTGTGTGGATGGTGTAATGTGTAAAGAGAGCAGGTTATTATTAGCATAATACTAGGATGATGGCGAAAGATTAAGACGGGAGCAGATGCAGGATATCCTTAGATATGAAAATGGAAAAATTGGCTGAACAGGAACGAAATAGAGTTATTAGCCCTCTAGATTGTAACGGCGCGTCTTTAATTTCTGTTGTGACTTATCGCCAATATAGTGATTTTCTGTGGCTGTATACTCCCGCTCTGTTCAATTGTGAAACCTCGCTGCTGCCAAATAAGCAATATAGCATTAATTTGATACATGAAATAGATCATGCAATGTATTATTTCATATTGTTATTTTCTAGGAGCATATGTAAGATATAAGTGTCTTGAAAACAGTAATATAGACATAGTTTCATCTAGATGAAAATGGTTTCATCTCTTTCTTCATAATTTGTTGTCATACCATAAAAAATACTAACATATCACCTTATTTATTGAAAATGAAACTTGCATTGAGAGTAGGCTAATAGGTGGTGCTTTGATTTTTGCCCCCTAGGCTAATCCCAATGAAGGATTTTATTTTCTTGTTTTCAAGAGTGACATGTTATAAAAAATGATCTCAAACTATAAATGCATGTTTTCAATTGAATATTTTATTGTACTTAATTTAATGTTTTATCATTGGTTGTCTTATAATGAAATAAAACTTCTCTTCTCTAATGCTACTATCATATAGTGTTTCAATTTTAGAAAATTATGTATTCTTTTCATCTCTCTTCTCATAACTTCTTTGTCATGTCATGAAAATTACTTACTCTCTGGATTGTAATTGTTGACGCAGTTGATTTTTTTTAGCTTTTTTTTTAGATTAGTTGATTTTTGTAGCTAAGTTTGACCATTTGTCTTATTCAAAATATTTATTTAAATATAAAAAATTATAAAGTAGGTTAAAACATTTTTTAATAACAAAACAAATCATAGCAATATATTTGATAATTTTTTAAATTTATTAAATAAGACAAATAGTCAAATATAACTAAAAAAGTCAACTATGTCAATAATTTAAATCTGAATGGAGTATGTGATATCTCATTTATTAAAAATAAAAATCTTATTGAAAGTAGCCTTAGTTAGTGGCGAAGAATTATAAAAGCTTTGGTGCCAGAGCAAATGCTTTGTCATCAGCGCCTATAAGAAAAGACTAAGCCCTCAACCTATATAATTAGATTTATCTTCAACGCAATCTATAGCATTCTTTCTACCAAGTAATTTATAGTGGGAATAAATTATATCATTAGTACAAATTTGTTTCTGTAGAGGATTTATGCGGAATTACTAGTAGTTAGGGGTGGGGGGGGGGGGGTTACAGAAATTCTCTGTGACCAAGTTAGGCCGCGGAGGGGTTTCGAAATAGTTATAAGCTGAAAGCAGAAGGATTTCGACTCTTCTCATCAATTTCACCGATGTGGATAGTTTTTACAGCTGCTACATTTATTTTTTATTCTCGTGGATATCTTTAGAACCGAGCACGTCGCCGCTCCAAACTGGTCGTCTCGCATCGCTCGGTCTGTCTGTGGGCCGACACACCGGACGTCCCAACAAGCTCGGACTGTGTGTGGGCATCGCTTTGTTGTTTCCTCCTTCGAAATCATGACGGCCCGCTGCTTGCAGCCCATGTCCGGTCCTAATTTTGCTGCCCCCCCCCCCCCCCCCCCCGAGTTCCTCAACTGAGGAGTGGATGGCCGTATGTAGGGATCAGGGGAGAAGGCGACAGCGCGAGAGACTCGGGGGAGGAGCGCTGGAAGAAGTTGCCTGCTCGACGCACGGGACACGGAGGAGAAGGCAGCGGCACAGACAAGAGGCAGCAGCGGCGCAAGCGACTCGCACCAGACTCACGGAGCTTATCCATGGCTAGACGAAGGAGGCAGCAGCGGCGCGAATGGATGAGCTCATCCATGGCGACTGATTCTAGCCATGGATAAGCTCATGTCTCTACCTAGTCATGCAGATTTAAGAAAGAGAAGTAAGAAATTGAGAAGGATAGTGTGACGGCGACGCTGAGCATGGATGCGAATACAAATTTGGGCAGTAGCACCGGTGATATACTATGAGATTTGAAAGAATCCTAGCTAGCTGGCTTGAAGAGAGCGGAGACAGAAACGCTATTTGGTGACCACTTTGATGAGAGATGAGACGACCGTCTCCAGAGTCCAGACAACGCATGGACAGTGAGTCTCCGCGTCGCTGATGATGTGGCCCACCAAGCACTCCCAGCTTCACGCGGAGGCGGAGCTTACGACGAGCATCGAGCTCCTACAAGGTCTGGCTTTCTCCCTATGAGCACGAACATAACATTCAGCACAGCCCAAAGCAACTTTCAAGCCCGATAAACACAAGTGCTCCACCACCAGCAACAATCGATTCAGAAACAAAATAGACCCAACAAACCAGCCCAACAATCATACATTATAGCACAGCGAATCCTCAATTAAAAGCAGAAGGCAGAAACAGAAAATGAAAAATAACTAATAAGTTGATATATCGCTTTATAAGCGCAGCGGAGCGCGCAAGATTAACTAGTAGTTTTCAACCAGCAATTGACGCGCCTCGGTATTGCCTCAGTAGCTGCGTCATTGCCCCAAGCGCAAGGTTGAGTTGACACGTTGGCCCGCAGCATCATTTTACACACAACCTGTTGCGTTATCGTCGGTAATACATGCGATGTGGTACTAAACAGAGGAAACCGACGTAGGCCTAAGCGTGGCCTGGTTGCCCTGCGTTGGGCTGGAATACCAAGACTGCCCGCCAGCATCGCCTATGGGCCGTCTTATGCCTACAAGGCTACAAGCACCCGTTTGCAGTAGACCACTTTGACGTACGATGAGAAATGGGCTAAAATGATGGGAGTTTGTCCTTTTTTTTTCTGTATTTGTACTAATTAATTGCGTTTTGGTTCATCGGACCGAATCAGGAGCCTGGCTAGTATGTGCTAAGTGCGCCGATCTTCGCAAAACCAAATCGATGAAGCACTGAAGCAGTAGGTAGAACCTAGTAGTATGCACTTAATAATCAGTTAGTCCTGGAACCATTACGACCACGACAAGCCATCATGCAATGCAAGAGTTAACTAAAGAAACTGCTCGACCAGCTGGTTCAGAGACTGACTTGGCACGCAGCCTGCCAAATTATTGGTGGCCCGCACCGGATGTTCTTGTCGCCTGGATCAGCATTCCACATCATCTCCGGGGCTGAAAGCGCCACATCTGCTTTCCGCTCAGCTCTATCGTTAGTTATTCTCTGGGATTGAGACTCGACAGTTTCATCATTAATTAAAGGTCCGATTTTTTCCCCTGACGAATGTCGCTGCGGTATATGCTTAGCCCCAAGTCGTGCCCATCCCTCGGTATATACCAGTGCACAGTAGAATCCTTCCCAACTTGCAGATATACTCGTCAGTTTCAGGAACGTTCAGTGAAACATGATGAGAGAAAAGAAAAAGGGAACCTTCTTCCCAGTATTAAGAACACGCGGAACGATTTCTAGAGGGTCGTCCCGGCGTCCATGGCGTTTTGTGCTAAGCCAGCGAAGAAAAAATGGGCACGGATCGTACCGTCGAGAACCACGTAGAACAGCAGTGCTCGCACGACGACGACGATGAGCGCGGCACGGAAGGTATGGTATGAACAAGCGTGGCGCTGATGTGGACGCCGCCGCGCAGAACGGTCACGTGGACGCGGCCCCCGTCCACGTCCTCCCTCAGTCCCTCCTCCATGATCCGGCCGCGCCGCAAGACGCCAAAGGCGAGGGACCAGCGCGCGCGTGTGTGCGGTGCCGGCCGGTGCGTCGTCGCGCGGGAGAGAGTGGCATATCCCAGCGGCGTTCTCTACCGCGCCCGCTGCGTGGTGCATGTGCGTCACGGGGGTTCCTCTTCTTTCTCCGACGCTTCCGCGGCGCGTCCATCCGCTCCCCGCCGGAGAGAAGTGGACGCGCCGGTAGCCCGGTAGTCGTCACTGCGGACGCGCGAGAGCGGAGACGACGTGCCAGCCAGCGCCCACACGCGGTTGGACCTCGGCGGATGACCACTCCGCCGGGCGCCAACGACCAAAATATCCGTCCCCTGGTCGCCGTCGGTGAAGCGTAGCAACAAAACCGGGAAAAGGAGAGGTTTCTACAAATTGGAGTTGTGGACAGCATTGTTTACCCTCCCTGTTGGCCGTGGCGGAAAATTAAGAGAAAGACAAACTACCAGTCCTTCATCGTTTTTGCCCCGTGAGCTCACTATTTTTACAAACCGTTTTCAGATTTCTCTGTTTGTTTTTCATATAAGTTTAGAGGTGTTCCATCCCATATTGTTGTTTCATACGTGATCATGGTAAAAATCCTTTTATCTCAATTCCTAATAACCATCCCAGTTGAACTAGTAGGAATATACTTTATTTCTTTGTGTGAGTGAGGTAAATTGTTTATGCTTACTCAGCGCAATATAACATTTATTCATGAAAGGATAATGCATTAAAAAAAAAGACTTCAATTTTCTGGAAATAGTGCTATAAATATCTAGCCTACAATATTGTTTTGGTGACGCTCTATTTTTCTCATACATTGCCACAATAGTAAATGAGAACACAAGGTGTAAACCAATTACATGTTCATATAACTGATGTACAGCGTAAGCCAACTAGTAATTTTTTTAATAATACTGTAATCTCTTAATTAACGACAAATTTGTTGATCATACTTGTAACTAAAAACAAGCTTTGATATGTTTTGTTTATGACTTAAATAGTTATTGATGATATAATAAAAAATATTATATTCCACTTTATTTGTGAAAATACATAATTTATTGTTTGAGAGTGTTCATATATAATTAAATAATGCCATTATCATTATTTTAATTGTTTTAGTGGGTGTTTGTCCCCCCCCCCCCCTCTGTTTGTGTAAACCAATTACAATAGTAAATGAGAACACAAGGTGTAAACCAATTACATATTCATATAACTGATGTACAGCGTAAGCCAACTAGTAAATTTTTTTAATAATACTGTAATCTCTTAATTGACGACAAATTTGTTGATCATACTTGTAACTAAAAACAAGCTATGATATATTTTGTCTATGACTTAGATAGTTATTAGTCACATAATAAAAATATTATATTTCTCTTTATTTATATTGTGAATATTTTTTGTTTGAGTGTTCATATATAATTAAATAATGCCAGTTATCATTACCTTAATTATTTTAGTGGGTGCTTGTGCCCCCTTCTCGGTTTGTATGTGCCGATATGCTTCATACTTGTGGTAACATTATAGGTTTTATTTGGATCATTTATATTTATATTAATTTTGTTGACTTATTAATTATAATTATTAGCTCACACTGAAAGAAGAACTCATTTAGTCATTTTCGTACTAGTTGTCGGAATTTCTTCTAATCACACCCAAGTAGCTAATTCGAGTTACTTCATCTCTTTTGAATTATTGTTATTGTTGATGTTTTGAGTTATGTTTGACTATTCTTTGTATTCAAAATATTAGCTTAAATATGTAAAACTATAAGTTATGGTTTAAATCCTTATAGTGATAAAAAAAATTATGAAAACATAATTTTTAAAAAGAAGACTGATCAAAGTAGTTATAAAGTCAATTATGATAATAATTTAAGATTAAACAATATAATATAAAAAGAAGTCCAAACTAGTCTATATATTCTATGAACCAACACATTTATTATATGTTTTGTTTATGACTTAAATAGTTATTGATCACATAATAAAAAATATTATATTCCACTTTATTTGTGAAAATACATAATTTATTGTTTGAGAGTGTTCATATATAATTAAATAATGCCATTTATCATTATTTTAATTGTTTTAGTGGGTGCTTGTGCCCCCTCCTCTGTTTGTGTGTGCAGATATGCTTTGTACTTTTGGTAACATTATAGGTTTTGTTTGGGTCACTTATATTAATTATTGGCTTATTAATTTTAGTTCTTAGCTCACTCCAAAAAGAAGGACTCATTTAATCATTTCCGTATTATTGTCGGATCACTTGTTCTAATCACACAAGAGTAGCTAATTCGAGTGACTTCATCCTTTTTGAATTATTGTTATTGTTGATGTTTTGAGTTATCTTTAACTATTCTTTATATTCAAAATATTAGCTGAAATATGTAAAACTGTAAGTTATGTTTTAATTTTTTAAGTGATAAATTATAAGAAGTATATATATTTTTTTAAAATAAGATGACTGATTAAAGTAATTAAAAAGTCAATTATGATAATAATTGAGATTAAAAAAGTAGAATATAAGAGAAGTTCAATTATGAACAAGCTTGAGTTTTAATTTAGCTAACATTTAGTATAGACTTTTTTTAGTAAACTATTAATTTAGAATAATAAAAAGCCCCAACTAGTTGTTAGTTAAGTAGTGCGTTGCTACGGGAGCCAAAAAATTATCGAGACACAATCAACTTCAAATAAAATGAAATCTTCCTTTGACATAATGTAAAATTAGCGTAACTACAAGCTTATTCAATAAATTATTGCTTATATTATGTACGCCGGAATTTATGAGACTAAAGTTGGGTTATCTTCCTCCACAAACACACTTCTACATCATCAATCTCCTTCACCCTGAATATTTTTTTCATAGTTTTGTGCCTAAATCACCTAGCCTTTTTTAGTACCAAGGTCAACACTCTAAAATTGCAACCCACAGTTTGCGATGCTTAATCAGAATATTTAGTAAAGTTGGGACTCTTCAGGTGTTAAATGGTTTAGCAACTCAACACTTCTACTTAGAACCAGTCTCATCAAAATTTCCTACACCCAAGTAGTACAGACGCAAATAGAAAAATGATGCACGAATCTTTAGAGAAATAAAAAAAATAACAACAACCAATGATTTCAAACAAAACCCACCATGACCCGAACAAGAAAGTCAGCATCGATGTCCGACATGTCTAAAACCTTCATGTATTGGAAAATTCTAGTATTAGTAAACTTAGGCATCAAATCCCTCTTAAATGACTGATCATTACTTTCAGGTAGTATATGCAGATTGTATCAAGAAGGGGAGTTTTTACAGTAGTTCTAAATAATTGTGAGCCGTTCATTTGAGTAGATCTCGATGTCCTCTTGCACCCAAGTTTGTAATACGTCATCTATTATTATTTAGAAATAATACCTCAGATGTTTTGGATTTGTTACTTACATTTGTAGAAAAAAAATCTTTGACTGTTATAGTAATTGTGAATGCACTTTCTTTTTTTTGAGATATTGCCGAAGTGCAGTTGGTATATGTGACAGATACTCCCTCCATACTACAAAAAAAATCATTTAGGACATAATTTATAATACCAAAGAGTGATTAATTAGAGGGTGTTTTTTCGTCTGTACCCTTATTAAAAGCAATCTCGGGGCTATCCTACCCAAAAGTTTGTACCCGCCTTACTAGCTTGCGCAGTTAAGCTCAATGTTGGATGTTGCGGGTTCGATCCCTTGCATCCACCATTTTTGTTGCGTTGGGTGAATTTGCATGGCGGCTAATTTTTTTGCATAGCGCCACACGCAGGAAACACAAGTCTTTGACCTCGAGGATAAAGGGGAGTTGTCCAATCACAGGAGTCGGTGGCGCCATTAATCATTCTCGGGACTGAGCGTACATGAGGAGAAGTGAGAACTTTACAGGGGTTCACAGGGATAGTTTCGTCTTAAATGGAGAGAGACACCGCCGAACGACTTTCTTTTGTGAATTTCTTCTTACACCCAGAACGATATTTTTTGTTGCATTGGGTGAATTTGAATGGCGGCCAAATTTTTTACATGCCGCCACACGTATGAAACACAAGTCTCTGGCCTCAAGGATAAAGAGGAGTCGTCCAATCATAGGAGTCGGCGGCGCCATTAATCATTCTCGGGACTGAGCGTACAGGAGGAGAAGCGAGAACTTCACAGGGGTTCACAGGGATAGTTTTGTCTCAAATGGAGAGAGACACTGCTGAACGATTTTCTTTTGTGAATTTCTCTTTACACCCAGAATGATATTTTTTATTGCGTTGGGCGAATTTGCATGGCGGCCAATTCTTTTACATGGCGCCACACGTAGGAAACACAAGTCTCTGGCCTCGAGCATAAAGAGGAGTCATCCAATCACAGGAGTCGACGACGCCATTAATCATTCTCGTGACTGAGCGTATAGGAGGAGAAGCGAGAACTTCACAGGGGTTCACAGGGATAGTTTCATCTCAAATGGAGAGAGACACCGCCGAACGACTTTCTTTTGTGAATTTCTCCTTACACCCAGAACGATATTTTTTGTTGCGTTGGCTGAATTTGCATGACAGCCAATTTTTTTTTTGCATGGCACCACACGCAGAAAATACAAGTCTCTGGCCTCGAGGATAAAGAGGAGTCGTCCAATCACAGGTCAGCGGCGCCATTAATCATTTTCGGGACTGAGCGTACAGGAGGAGAAGCGAGAACTTCATAGGGGTTCACAGGGATAGTTTTGTCTCAAATGGAGAGAGACACCGCCGAACGACTTTCTTTTGTGAATTTCTTCTTACACCCAGAACGATATTTTTTGTTGCGTTGGGTGAATTTGCATGACGGCCAATTTTTTTACATGGCGCCACACGCACGAAACACAAGTCTCTGGCCTCGAGAATAAAGAGGAGTCATCCAATCACAGTAGTCGATGGCGCCATTAATCATTCTCGAGACTGAGCGTACAGGAGGAGAAGCGAGAACTTCATAGGGGTTCACAGGGGTAGTTTTGTCTCAAATGTAGAGAGACACCGCCGAGCGACTTTCTTTTGTGAATTTCTCCTTACACCCAGAACGATATTTTTGTTGCGTTGGGTGAATTTGCATGGCGGCCAATTTTATTGCATGGCGCCACACGCAGGAAACACAAGTCTTTGACCTCGAGGATAAAGGAGAGTCATCCAATCACAGGAGTCGGCGGCGCCATTAATCATTCTCGGGACTGAGCGTACATGAGGAGAAGCGAGAACTTCACAGGGGTTCATAGGGATAGTTTCATCTCAAATGGAGAGAGACACCGTCGAACGATTTTCTTTTGTGAATTTCTCCTTACACCCAGAACGATATTTTTTGTTGCGTTGGATGAATTTGCATGGCGGCCAATTTTTTTGCATGGCGCCACACGCAGGAAACTCAAGTCTCTGGCCTCGAGGATAAAGAGGAGTCATCCAATCACAGGAGACAATGGCGCCATTAATCATTCTCGAGACTGAGCGTACAGGAGGAGAAGCGAGAACTTCACAGGGGTTCACAGGAATAGTTTCGTCTCAAATATAGAGAAACACCGCCGAACGACTTTTTTTTGTGAATTTCTCCTTACACCCAGAACGATATTTTTTGTTGCGTTGGGTGAATTTGCATGGCGGGCAATTTTATTGCATGGCGCCACATGCAGGAAACACAAGTCTTTGACCTCGAGGATAAAGGGGAGTCGTCCAATCCGAGTCGTCCAATCATAGGAGTCGGCGGCGCCATTAATCATTCTCGGGACTGAGCGTACATGAGGAGAAGTGAGAACTTCACAGGGGTTCATAGGGATAGTTTCATCTCAAATGGAGAGAGACACCGCGGAACGACTTTCTTTTGTGAATTTCTCCTTACACCCAGAACGATATTTTTTGTTGCATTGGGTGAATTTGCATGGTGGCCAAATTTTTTACATGCCGCCACACGCATGAAACATAAGTCTCTAGCCTCGAGGATAAAGAGGAGTCATCCAATCACAGGAGACGATGGCGCCATTAATCATTCTCGAGACTGAGCGTACAGGAGGAGAAGCGAGAACTTCACAGGGGTTCACAGGGATAGTTTCATCTCAAATGGAGAGAGACACCGCCGAACGACTTTCTTTTGTGAATTTCTCCTTACACCCAGAACGATATTTTTTGTTGCGTTGGGTGAATTTGCATGGCGGCCAATTTTTTTGCATAGCGTCACACGCAGGAAACACAAGTCTTTGGCCTCGAAGATAAAGAGGAGTCGTCCAATCATAGGAGTCGGTGGCGCCATTAATCATTCTCGGGAATGAGCGTACAGGAGGAGAAGCGAGAACTTCACACGGGTTCACAGGGATAGTTTCGTCTCAAATGGAGATAGACACCGCAGAACGACTTTCTTTTGTGAATTTCTTCTTACACCCAGAACGATATTTTTTGTTGCGTTGGATGAATTTGCATGGTGGCCAATTTTTTTGTATGACGCCACACGTAGGAAACACAAGTCTTTGGCCTCAAGGATAAAGGGGAGTCGTCCAATCACGAGAGTCGGCGGCGCCATTAATCATTCTTGGGACTGAACGTACGGGAGGAGAAGCGAGAACTTTACAGGGGTTTACAGGAATAGTTTCGTCTCAAATGGAGAGAGACACCGCTGAACGACTTTCTTTTGTGAATTTCTCCTTACATCCAGAACGACTAGCTTTTAAAGTATGGAGGGAGTATGTAGTTAGACAAAAACAAATATATGCCACAGGAAGGTCAACAAAATAAATATACATTGTGGTCAAATACATGTAGGTGTATTATTATTTATTGGCAACCGGCCATGTATATTGCATTCATAATTAGGAAATAAAATATTATGACAGGTGTAACAAAAAGCGACATGTATTCGTATGTTTTGGCACGTTCCCGATTGTTATTTTGAAGCTTCAAACGGTAAAGAAGGTATTCGCTCTATTCAGTTGCCACGCCTCTATTTCCACTTTGCAAGTGTCCGCTCCTTTTCTTCTAGACAAACCATGCACAGTTCCAACTTACGAAGGCAAAGAAAACTCAAGCCCATTGGAATTGGAACACCACCACCCAGCAAAAACTCCGTGCGGCGAACCACACACACAAAGCTCTGCCCACGGGATAACACGCCGACCAAAACAGTCGAAACGACCACCGGACCCGACGGCAGAGAGTACCCGCCGACCCATTCCCCCAATTGCACGAAAACCAAAACGAGGCAAGGACCCAGCGCCACCGCCGGGTCCGCTCCACACCGCGGTAACGAGCCCGCCCGCCGTTCCGCTCCTTCCCACCGTAAAAGCGACGGCCCGCGCGAAAAAGCGCACCGCGCGATGCACGCCGCGTGCTCCTCCCTTCCCCTCGCCTTATCCACTCGTTTGCCCCCCGCTCCCGGGCTCCCGCTTTATAATCTCCCGGCGCCACTTTGCCGGGCACAACACACATCCAGTCCAGTCGCAAATCACAATCACCGAAAAAACGAGAGCGAGAGGAGAGGAGCAACTTGGAAATCGAAAATGGCGGTGGCATCCGGGACGGCCTTCTCCGTGCGCCCGCCCGCGCCGGCACCCTCGGCCACAGCCCGGCCCTGCGCGTGCGCGGCGGCCGGCGGGGTGAGGGCGCGCGCCGACGGCGGGCCCGGCAAGTGGTGGGCGCCGCTGCTGGGGTGGTCCGGCCAGCCGGACTACATCGACGCGCAGCCCGCTCCCGCCGCGCCAGCAGGCGCCGAGGAGGAGCATCAGCCGCGGGCGCGGAGGTTCGGCGTGCTGACGGCGGACAAGGCGCGGCAGCTGCGGATGCAGATGATGGAGACGGAGAGCTTCCACGACGCCATGTACCACTCCGCCATCGCGTCCCGCCTCGCCTCCGCCGCGCCCGACGGCAGGGAACACTAGCCGCCGCCCCACCCCGCGCGCGCCGTGTATATACGCAGGCTGCTTCTTCTTCTTCTTTGATTTTGTTTGTTACTACTAGAATAATAAACAAACGTCGTTGTTGTTGTGGGGATGAGGAGATCTAATTATCTGATCTGAGATGCAAAAAATTAGATTACAGGAGAGGGGACTAGTATTAGGATGGGGCCCCTTTCCGACCCAATCCACTGTGACGGAGCCTCTCCCAAACCTGGTGCAGCTCAACAGAGCTGATTAGGATAGTAGCTGTAACGGTCCTTGCACCCGAAATGTTGCGGTGACGGCATGTATCATGATGTTTCGGTTTGTTCTGTTGATGGTGTTACTTTACTACTCATGGTGAAGTTGCAGCAATCTGATTCAGTGTTACTTTGAAAGTTGCGTTGTGCCACGATTTGTCGACGTCGTGTGTGTGTCTCTGTCCTGTCCTGAGTATCAGGCAGATCTACAGGCGCAGCCTGATTGCAGTTGTCACTTTGCTAACCTAGTATCCGCATCATGTTCAGTTTATTTTATTCTCTTGTTGTCTTGTGAATACCAGTGTAAGGTTGCAAGACTCTGCTTGAACTGAAAGCAGGGGTCATACTTCGATATATTAGGGATCGTGATAATTTCTTGCACAACTCTCAATCCTTGATGTTTAAGTTTTCGACAAGTTTGGGACTCTGGTTTTTTCCACGCTCTGTACCATCATCCACCATCACTCACTATGGATTCAAGAGCCCTCAATGGACGTCCCTTTCAGCAGTGACTCCATCAAAGCTTATCTCTGGGTCAATCAGCACGGAACAATTGGCAAAGTGCGTTATCCCGGACACATCGCACGTCATCTATCGGTCACAGGTACGCACCCCCGTTGTCAAACTCCCCACATCTCATCTCTGAAGCGGACCTCCTCGTTAAACTAGTCCGACCGACCCTGACTAATCTAGGAATTGATTGCACCGTAACCTGGATCTGGATGCAGAAGTGGAGAATAAAGTAATCGCTGTTTGCGTTGCATCCACCTCTAATCTCTTGGAGAGCCCACATGACACGCTTTAACTCATCAGTTGGACCATGTCATGAGACGGTGTCCTGTCAGTTCGCTTATCCAGAACGTCATCTACGGCTTCAGTTACGCGGTTGGGCTGCTTATCGTTTCCATTGTCTCCAGACGAACGGCTCTGTCTTGTTCTCGAAGGCGGCGCTGCGCCGAGCTCAGCGCGACCGGCCGCTGGGTTTCATTTCTGCCTCGCGAAGCAAAGCAACTCGCCGACCGCAGCACGGCAGAAACAGCGATTTTTTTATTATTATTTATTAGGGGATAACCCCCGACTTCTGATGAACCCAACGTTCAGAACAACAAAGCCGAAACAGAAAAGAAAACAAAAGAAAAGAGAATACTCCAGGCTATCAACCATAGCCTGTATGGGGTAAACTCTCGCTCACGCCAAACATAACAACTCTGCCACCACTGATTCCACTTCTCCCTCGCTTCTGGAACATCACAGGCTTTACTTAGGGTGTGCTTGGTAGCCTGCGCCGATTTTCTCAGCCAGCTCTGGTAAGACAGGCCCATGGAAGACAGGCCAAATTCAGTCAGGAGTACAAGGCAGTTTGGTTGCATGAATTAGTTGAGCCTGACCCAGCCTACACACTAAACTAAACACACATAAGTCAAAGATGTTGCATGTGTAAGGGTAAAAGGAGAATCTGGACCCACATATCAGTACTGCTTTGAGCTCCGCGCTGGCCTATCCCAAGAGAAACCGATTCCATCTGTGTTTCCCTCTAGCCTGGCTGAAGGTGCTTTGGAGTTCGTGCGGACCACGCTGAAAAGATTGGTGCAGATAACCAAACAAGCTAGAAAGTGAAAGATGCTGCATCATACGAGCCTGGTCTAGTCTCCTACACCTAACTAATCACGCCCTTATGTACTTCCAGGACCTTCGGATTCTTCCAACTTCATTACCTTCTATCACCACTGTTCGCCATTCGATCTGCAAACCTTTCAACATACAAGCATACCAATATCTCATCCCATCGTTATCATACAAAAACCAGACAAATGTCACAAATTTCTTTACTATTTTGCCTACATAAAACTCCAACCGACAGGTTTGTAATGTTTGCCTAACATTCACCACGCTCCAGACCCAAACCATTCGATTCAAATTCATAACATACTCTTATGACACTTCATCACAAAAATATTGTTTGCTCCTATCCATTATTCAAAGGTAAAGCTAGAAGATCTCCCTTGTGTTGTTGCAAATACTCGTTGAGCCTAACATCCAATTGTGCCCACTTCGTTCTTTCCCCTGTATTCATCATATGTACCCATAAGTTCATATATCCCATCATAGACATAACAAGTTGATCAAGATAGTTTATAAAAATTGCATTGAATGTCATATTGTTTCTCCATTTCCAGACAACCCAAAACAACGCTATGCTACACATATATACATTTCACATTACTTGTCACAGATCCTCCATATTGAAACCATTCCTCTAATGTATATGGAATAGACCCCCAAATGCCACAGCTACGAAGAATGTAATGAAGTACCAGCAGTGTTGGTTCGAACCAACGCCCATGCGCTGGTCCGGTAAAAATGATTTTCTTTAGCGTTCGATCCCTATAGTGGTGGTTCGATTGATACCTACATCAAAGATAAAAAAAAATACCCGTTTGACTAATGGGTGTTGGGGCTAGGACAACACCTAATGCAAAGAAA
The DNA here is from genome assembly GCA_030378355.1 of Eleusine indica. Taxonomy (NCBI): domain Eukaryota; kingdom Viridiplantae; phylum Streptophyta; class Magnoliopsida; order Poales; family Poaceae; genus Eleusine; species Eleusine indica. The sequence goes on along the minus strand of CM059497.1, from coordinate 8,733,092 downwards.
TGGCCTTGGTTCCATTTTTCTATCTGTCATAGTTCGGCATGGTTCGATTTATTATCTTTCCATACTACGATTGCTCTAACGTGCAAAGTAGAGTGATCTACAGAAGAGACGATATAGATCAGCCCACGATCCATTGGCACTCCTCCACCATGGCCCAACATCATCTATAGCGCATCTCAACAACACTTATATCGCAACTCATTACTACAGTAATGTTTTTTTATTCTTTTCTTCTAAATTCTAAATCACAAAATTAATTTTAATAATTTGGAATATATGTTTTGATATTTTTTAAAAAATATGTTTCAACATTCATCAATATTTTCATAAATTCATGTCAATATTTTATTAAAAAAAAGTCAAGATGTTTTATGTAAATATTAATACATAATATATAAAATATTGACACAGTACAACAAAATATTTAGTTACGATTAAGTTTCGAATTTACATTCAAATCTCACTCACCCATCATGTTCCAATAGAATCACGACACCAGTCACTCAACTGTTATCTTCTTGTCAGCCCGCAGCACGCATCGGCCGTTAAATTACTACTTTGCACGATTCTTAAAACGATCTGCGTGGAGTCACTAATCTGATCAGACTAATCTAGGAGTTGATTGTATCGTAAGCTAGATCAGGATGTAGAAAAGCAAGCAAATAAATCGGTGCTACGTCACAGGAGAATAAAGTAATCGCGGTTTGCGTTGCATCCAGCTCTAATCTCTTGGAGTTGGAGAGCCCACATGACACGCTTTATCTCATCAATTGGACCATGTCATGAGACGGTGTCCTGTCAGTTCGCTTATCCAGAACGTCACCTACGGCTTCAGTTACGCGGTTGGGTACTTGGGTTGCTCTATCTTGTTCTCGAAGGCGGCGTTGCGCTGAGCTCAGCGCCTCTGGGTGACCGGCCACGGGCCACTGGGTTTCGTTTCTGCCTCGCGAAGCAACTCGCCGACCGCAGCATGGCAGCAGCAGCGACTTCTGAGGTTGCAGACTGAAAGGCACATGGGCCAGGAAGGCTCTGGGGCTCCACTTGATGGGCTCCGCAAAAGAATTAATGGGCTTAACTGTAGATTCTGAAAGATGCTTTAGGCCGTCTACGTAGCGTGAGACAGGATTGATGGCTTTGTGAAAGCTGGGTTCCAAAAAGATCCTCCTATTGAGATCTCTCCTCCAATTGGAAAGCTGGGCTGGGCAAATTGGTCGAACCAGCGCCACATGTAAAGCCCACGGCGGGCGACGTGTAATCATCGTGCAACCAAGCCCAAGCAGCCTGACATACATATGGCGGCCTGAACCAACAGTGAACATCTTGCCTAAAAAGGAGGGGAGCTCAGCCAAACGAAGTCAGTCCTTTTCCACTAGCTGCTGCTGTGCAAGCGTCGATCGCTGTCAAGCCCATGCGCAAGCAGCCGAAGCTCCGGCTCCTCTGCTGATCGCAACTCGCTCGCCGGCCGCGCGGGCTTCTCTCTCCTTGTCGGCCGCCCGCGTCACTGTGAACTCGATATTGCCGGAAACGAGCACGGAAAGACAGAGCGCCGCCCCCACCGGGTTTCCGGGGTCTCCACCTCAGCAGTCAGCACCAACCCGGCACCTCCGCAACAAGTCGCGGCATCTCATCATCTAAAAATGAAGTGGCATATGACAGCATGTAAGACGAAGCAAGGGCGCCAAATAATAAACAAAAAGTACACGGAAGCGGCTCGCTTCTGTTCAAGTGATGAGAGTGTTCAACATATATATTTCCTTTGAATGTCATGTTGCAAAGCTTTTTGTTTGGAGATGTAAAGGAGAAGCGAAGGCCGTGATAATTTTATTTCATCATCTAAAAAAATTACATGTAAATTAAGCTATATGGCACCAAGAAGCAGCGATGTCGTCGTGTGTGGCTTATATATTAAGCTTACACGCTTCATTCATTATTGGCTCCTGGCCATGTCATTGACAACCTAATATAACCCATGGTGATCAGATCGAGCTAGTTCAGTCGTGCCACAGTATATAGGTAGCTCGATAATCAATTAGGTGCTGTCGGTCGCTTGCGTTGGCTCGATCAGCCTACTCTGGCCGTGGTTACATCACGCACTTGCGCTTTAATTTGGATGACAGGCCAGGAAGCCGACATAGGTGCTAAGTACTTGATTAAAGTGATCGCTACCACAGATTAAAGCCTACTATTGTTCCTACTGTGTGTGATGTTCCATTATCATTCCTGCATGACACAGACACAACAATGGATGAAGTGTGCAACAAACAAGTAAATATCGGGACAGGAAATGTATGTGTTCACGTACTACGTGGCAACTTGTGGGACGCGCGCGTGGGATTAGGCAACAACAAGGGTGTGTAACAGCTGCATTGATGGACAACTCGAATAGGCACACGTTACATGCATGTCGTCTAAAACGGACCAGCGGCCGTTGCGAACGGCTTGTCGATGAGCAGTCTAGCTTGGGGCCCCCTCTCCAGGGAACTGCTCGGGCGGAAATGTCTCAGCTCGCTCAGTGCAGGGGAGTTGCACGACACAGTCTTCGTCGAAAAGGATGCCATGACAAGCATCTTCAACAGGGCTCTCAAACAATTCTTCTAGTCTATTTTTTGAGAGATTAATCTAAAAAATTAATTCTAATAGTCTGACTACTTGGACTCTCAAATCTCTCACCTAACCTCTCAGCTTTTGGAGTCATTCTTTCTCCCTCTCCAATCACAGCTGACAGTGGGATCCACTTTTTCTCTCTTTTTTTCTCCTCTCCTGTCCACCCCCCAAACTACCCACCCCGCCACCGCAACCCCGCCGCCTCGTCGGAGCACATCCGCGCCGCCTACCACTGCTCCATGTGGCACCTCCCGTCCGCCCGCCCTAGCCTCTGGCTTCCTCGATGGCGCCAAGTGCTCGCCCCTGCCGCCCAGATCTCGTCACGCACGTTCAACCCAGAGGTCGTCTGCCTCATGCCGCCGGCGGACTAGGTGCTGGACAACGTGCTCGAGACGGTTCTCGAGTTCCTGGACACGCCATGGGACCGGAGCACCGCCTCCCTGGTGTGTCACTCCTAGCCGTGGACGACCGCAACATCATCGCCGTGAGCAGGGGCGCGGTCTCCCTTCTTCCTCGAATCGCCAACCTCCAAGTTGACGAGCGAAGGGCGGGGGCTGATGGTCGACGAGCGGGAGCATGGAGGCGGGCAGCGGTAGGCAGGCGGGGAGCAGGTGGCGGGCGGCGCCGGTAAGGCAGCTTTGGCCAGCAAGGCGGACGGGCGACGGCCGGCCGACGGGAGCATGGGGGCCACCGGGTGAAGGGCGTGGCCAGTCGGGCGGCCGACCGGCGATGGCCAGCAACGGCAAGATGGTGTCTCCAATCGCTGACACGTGTGGCGACAGGGGGAGGTGACCGAAGGGCGGACGACGATGAACGCGGCGGTGGGCAGCACCAGCGCGTTGACAGAGCTCTGATCTTTGATTCTCGATTTCTAATTGACAGGTGGGTTCCATGATTCAGAGTAAAATGAGAGCTCAGCAATGAGCAGTACTGCTGGAGTTAATAAAAAAAATTAGACTACTAAAAGTAGGAACTAACTCTCAAATATAAAAATAAGAGGCTATATTTGAGAGATACCACTAGAGATCCTCTTAGTCATGTTAGCTGCACAAATATGCAAACCAACTGGCAACTTGCACGGTGCAGGTCTAGCTAGCTTGACCTCACAGAGTCGCACACACAGCCCTGACGGACACAACCGAGCTAACCATCGACAGTGTATACACACATAATTTATTGTTTTGTCGACAACTGACTGATTAATTCCAAACAATCTCCTCATCATAATGCGTTTCAAAAGCATCTGGTCATCGATCATGTCGTGTGCGCAGAGACGTACTGTACTGTAACATACTCAGGCCACTGCGCACGCACAGTGGCGCCGAGATATTTGGAAAATAAACAAAAATGATTGAAACACTTAGCATAAAAAGGCTATGTACGTAAGCACCTGAAATACCGGAAAGGCCTGCGCTTGTATTATTGTTAGCTAGAGGCTTCTTTCGTTCGTCTACGTAAGCGACGAGCTAGCAACGACAACACTGTCAACACATGAGTGTGACATCCATGCAGCTGAGACCTTCTTGTTTTTTTCTCAGATTATTAGTACTTGATTAATCGCAGGCAATCATTAGTTGTGAGGCTCAGTTGCAAAGCCTCTATCAACCAAAATGAATGCATGTGAGGCTGCAGGAAGATCGATGAGCAGATAAACTTCTTGCATTTGTGTGGTGTGGCATGCATGAGACGTAGTCCCTTCATTCTTTAAAGGTTGTCGCTTTTGACTTTTAAATATCATATTTGATCGTTCGTCTTATTTTTAAAATTTATAGATAAATTATTTATTTTTCTATAACATAGTTTATTATTAAAAATATTTTAATTCTGATATGTCTATATTTAAATTTATATAAAAAATTTGAATAAAATAAACGATCAAATATAATATTTAAAAGTCAAAAGCGACAACCTTTATATACTGTCCATCCGTCCCGGCGTGCATGCAGCGCATGCATCCGCCATTTCAGATTAGATAGATAAGACATAATGTTTCATCAGCAATATAATTGCTCAGTAGCGCTCGAAGCTCGCCATCAAACCTAAAAGTAGCTTGTGATGATAGCATATAACCAACTAGCTAGCCGCGTAGCAACGTGTGCTGTTTCAAGAGAGTTAGTGGTGTTTGTCACTGTGCAACGATTCATCGTTTTTTTTTAGTGTTTGCTGACCGGTATTACCCATCGTTTGCTCATCATTCACTTTATCAGACCATTTTGTTATAGTGGGTACGTCAAGTCATTAGGCCATTTTGTTCTAGTGGGCATGTCACTCCTTCTGTTTTTTCAAGATGAAATGCACAATATGCAATTATATAGATCATTGTTATTCTGTACCAATTGTATGTAACTATATAGTACTATGTAATTACGTGCTGATCAAATGACAAGGATCATCCATATGTCGAGTAGATCCTGCCGTGACTTTGCAGAAACACCGGGTCCCTGCTTGTCTGCTTATGTATTCAGAAGTTGAAAGTGCTCAAGCGTATTATTGAAATGGAAGAATACACCGTCTCATGCATGACAAAGGCATCCGTGCTTTGACAACATTGGTCATTGGCGACGTAGAATTAAGAACGCTAAATTACCCTAGACGCAGCATTTGATGCAGAGATGTAAGATCCTAAAGTCTTCTTGGAAGGTGCATCAACCGAGCACCGAAAGCGTGGAATTGACAACATTATGCAGATTAATTACGTATATAGTAGTAGTTTATTAGGGCTACGGACATTTCCTTCTCTGACCATACTGCCAGAAGGGAAATGAAATGATTGCCGCAGCCATTTTATGCCGAGTAAGTATCTTTTTTATCACAAAATTTTATAATAAGTAGCGACTAGGGAGTAGGGATGACAGCGGGTAAAATTCCCGCGGGTTTGGCTATCACGTCCCCGTCCCCGCTCTCAGCATAATACATCCGTCCCCGTCCCCGTACCCGTTCGCGGGTGAACAATTGCACCCATGCCCGTCCCGGGTAACGGATACCCGTTGGATAACCGTTACCCGCAATAACCACATGCAGACATGCTTATCAGCTCAATAGTTATAGAATTAATACCATATAACACAAGAAAACAATCTCATATGACAAGAAACAATCTCATATAACAAGGAATTAACACATGCACTGAAGTTCAATCCATAGAGCTAGATCAGCAGCTCAACATTACAAATAAGTAAATATCCTAGAAGCCATGAATTGTACAATCACATAAGACTTTAGGTAGCATGACATGACACAGTCACATAAGACATGACATAGTTCTAGTCTCTCCACTCTCCAGGCCTTGGCAACATGGGATGGCACAATCACATGCCAGCCCAACAACACTTGTGTAGTTCTTTTCAACAAAGTGCAAGTCCCTGTAGGGAAAATGCACAGAGGCACTTCAGTGGTATCAGCAAATAATGTTTCAAAAAACCCAAGAAGAAAATCAGCCTTGAATCGAGGATCAAGAATAGTAGTTATTCCCATCGGTCCGTGAATGTCTTTCCAATACTTGTCAAACTTGATAATCATATCAGCTGACAATTGTTCAATTATAGGGTTTCCACAATAAGACCATTCCCTGATTTTTATTTTAACCTCACAGATTTTGAGTTGAACATTTGCAGTGACATAGTTAGTTCCAGAAAAAATAGTAGTGACATCATTAAACATCTTCAGTCGGGACACCACCTCTCTAGAAAAATTCCATTCCTCTTCACTTGGAGCACAATCATAAAGTTTCTCAACCCGTATTGCACGGTTTAAAACAGCCACATAAGGTAAAGCAATAGCAAGCATCTTGTAGGTAGAGTTCCATCTAGTTTTGCAGTCAAGGGCCAATTTGTTTACAATAGGGACTTTCACGTACTTAGCAATTTCTTCAAACTTTTCTACTCTTTTAGGTGTGGCTATCCAAAAAGCTATGCTTTCATGAATTTTTGCAATTGCAGGTTTTATAACCTCTAAACCATCCCTCACAATCAGATTAAGAATATGAGTAGCACAACGCATATGAAATAATTTCTCCTCTAACATGAGTTTAGGTTTACCAATCTTCTTGACAAGCTCCTTGATTGTTGTATCATTGGAGCTGTAGTTGTTGTCTACTGTAACTATTGAGATCTTCTCATCAAGATTCCACTCAACTAAAGCTTCATATAGCTCATTGCAAATAACTTCACCTGTATGTGGAGCTGGGACATATATGAACCTGCATGATGCAACAAAAGAAAATGGGCTGTAATAGACTTCTAAGAGACATCAAAATAATAAATAATATCTGTCCTACAATTACCTCATAACAATGCTTCTAAGAGACCAAGAATCATCAATGAAATGGGCTGTAATAGACATATAACCCCTTCTTTGGTTGTCAGATGTCCACAAGTTTGTTGTAATGGCCACTCTTGACTTAGCGCCAACCATATAACGCATGACCTTTTTCTTTTCTTCCTTATAGGCATCCATGATGTCTTTCCTATAATAATATCATAAAAAGAATGCACGAGAACTTGAGAAGCAAGTAATTTTAGATCAACAATGGTTAAAATTATAAAATTTGTGTTAGTATTACCTAAAAGTGTTCCTTGTCACCATCTTGAACAATGGGTGAAGTGCACTTACGAATTGTCTAAAGCCAACATGATCAATAATGCATAAAGGATATTCATGTAGTACAATCATGGCAGCAAGAGCTTTTCTAGCTACATCTTGATTAAATGTGTAACTCTCCATAGACACCTTTCCTTCTTGTGGGGTAGTAAACTTTAGAGATGATTGTGCTAGTGCCTTGTTCTCCTTTATCCCACCTATGCGGATCTTTCTCAGTGTACAAATGCCTAAATGGAAATGAAGGTGTTTTGTACCATCCCTGCTCTTTCCTCCCAACAATTTGTGACAATAAATACATTCAGCCATCAATTGACCATTGACTTCTACCTCCTTGAACTTCTTCCAAACAGCAGAAGTACGTTTGATCTTTGTTTTTCTACTCACATCTGCATCTTGAACGTCATCAGCATCATCTTCAATTGCGATAGGGTCTGAGTTTTGCCCAAGGGATTCTTGTTGGCTGCTACCGCCGGTACTGAAACTAGAAGGAAATTAGATGGAGAATTCACTGAATAATCAAGAAAACATTACACAATCACCAGAGCAATGTGCAAATGTCCAAGACCGATATTGGTTAGTGAAATAAGAACTATTAGTTGCACAAAAGGTACATTTCTGAGTTGCCATATTTACAAGTGAAAATATATGAATCAGCCTAATTGAACCTATAATTACAAGTAAAAATACATATGTTGATTTATTACAGATAGAATGACATAAAATGAACTAAAATAAGGCTAGCAAAGCTTCAAAATCAAACCCCATGGAGTTGAATAGATGAACGCCAGAAGAAGTAGCTTCTGGGGTCCTTGGTGCGGAAGTAGCTCTTGTTGTTCCGAGCCGCCTTTTGCCCAAGGGATGTGGAGGCCGGCCAGTACTTGTAGCGACGATCCTTGCAGCAGGTGGTGCTGGTGCTTGGTTCATGACGGCGTCCCTTCGGCGTGTCGGCGGCGTCATCTCATAACACATTGTAGCACAAACAAAACAACGACATGGCGCAGACCAATGTGGCAAAGTCCAACAAAAAAGAAACAAAATGATGCATCAATTCTGAGGAGGGGGAAACTCGTTCTCACCTTGCAATCCCATCGGAGCTTGAATCCATGGGGGTGTTGACCTCAAGCTCAACGGAGGAATGGTCCGGCTCCGGCGAGCTCATGGCAGAGGAGGGGGGAGGGCATGCGAGCCTGGCCTGGTGCCCTGGCTGCTGTCGCGGGGGCAGCTCGCGTCGTCAGCGCCCGTCGCTGCCTCATCGCGGGTAGGGGCGCCCTGTCGGCCGTCGCAGGCTCGCAGCGGCATCAGCTCGCGTCGCTGCCATCGCACCACGCCGGCGGCCACTGCAGCTCCGAGCACCGCCGCCAATCCCACCACTCACGCCGCTGCCGCCACCAGGAGTCCCGACTGGTGCTCACCCACTCCCGCCGTTTAGGTTTAGGTTTAGGGAATTAGGGATTTTCTGAATATATACTCTTACTGAATTTTTGGTTGGGCTTGGGCACTTGGACCACCATTATGGGCCATATACAAAACTATCAGCCCATGTAATTGGGGACCCCATGGGGAAATGGGTTTGGGTGAATTGATCCCATCCTCGTACCCGTATACCCGATGGAGAAGGAATTTGACCTATTTCTACACCCGTGGATAGCAATTCCTTCCCATACCCGTCCCCTAATAGGGTTTTTACCCGCGCATGTACCCATTGACATTGCAACTAGGGAGTGGTTAGCGCTACAGACATTTGAGTTCCCAGAGGCAATTATTATCTTAGAATGAAAATATACGTAGAAATTCCTGCAACGAGAGTATGACAAAAAGATTTTCTTCTGGGAAAATGGTCGGCCAATAATAAATTTTCTCCCTCTTTATATTATTATTACTCGCTCTAGAGTACTATATATTAAAAAGAACGAAGATGACAAAGTATATTAATGCAAGCTCGCCATGGTTAGTCGTCGGAGGGGAGGGGCCGGAGGTGGGAGGCACAGGAGGCCCGGCATGTCTTGGTTGCATTACGACAGCAGATTAAGGGAAGCTGCCTAATCTAAGCTACGCTTCCATCCATCTCTCTCTGCTCCACTGGTCCATTATCATCAATGTTTTGGCAACAGCACCGGGTACAGAGGACTGTGTGATGGCCACCTGGCAGCGAGATAACATAATGTCTGGATTGGCACCACCATTAATTAAGAAAGAAAGATTTAGTTAAGCGAGGTATCCCCCAGCGCGCGAGAGGCAATCAGTGACCAAACACACATAAAGAGGTTTGATCGACGGATTAGGTGTAGATGCGGTGCACTGCCGCTCTCGCTAGCTCGGCGCGTCAGGCCTTGCTTGCGCAACGGACCAAAAACACGGCCGACACAGCGATCTTCTACGTGCATGGGTCCGAACGAACACAGGATCGCGGCAGGGGTCCCAGGCATGTCAATCTCTCCGATGCGTTTTCAATTATATATTATAATAAAAAATGCCGATACACGTCCATCCGGTTGGTTGGTATGTGCCAAGCAAGAGGGACCGGGAGAATAATTGAACGAAAAGCACACGCCGCATACGCCTTTGTACACGTAGCTAGCTTCACCTTCACCTCGTGCCGGCCGGAACTCTTGATGATCATGGGGGCTCTCAGCGCCGCCTTGACGTCATGGTTTCTCGCCGCACTTGCACGCCGGGGTCGTGACCCATCGAAAGGCCGTTGCTTGTATTGCTAGCAGCCAGTGTAGTCGGATCTCGGATCCGATTCTCGTTGAGTTTGGCCGGAAATACAACTTGTGATGATGTTGAATTGTCAACAAAAAAAAAACTAGTAATGATGTTGGATTGTAGCATGTATGTCTCGTCATATTCTATCCCGCTATCCATCACGTGGCGTCTACGAGAGTGGAAGGAGTAGCGTTGCATGCTGACACGTCCCGTCGTGTGAACACTCGTGGCGAGAGCGGGGTCCGACGTGGCATGTTTTTTTTTTTTTGAGACGGCTATCCAGCTCGTTTGGACATGTCGCGGCGCGCGTACATGATTGAGATCATGATTATTACTTGACCATTGTTTGTTAGCAAATTTCCTTGTGCCAAAATCAACTCCACTCTCTCTTCCCACTCTTTTCGTTTAGTCTGTGATATATCCGTGGACATATCGTGCCATCAACCTATCTGATTAGACTCCTCTAGCAAGCTGGCGCCGTGACGCATCGGTGCACTCACTTCTCGCGCTATTTATTACTACCGATCCATCAAATCGTCTTTCGAAAGCACACATTGCCGTGTTAGCTCAAGTGAGTAACAAGGTAGCTCTGGCAATTTTCTCCTCAGCAGGATACGGCCTACAAAATGACAAAAGGGCCCTGCCGGTCGGCAGAATCTACAGAAAATCCACTAGAAATCTAGAGGAAAAAAGGAGTAGTGAGTTGATAACACAGAAAATTTGGAAAGAAGCGAAAACACATGACAAAAAGGGAGCCGAGCCGACCCGAGAAGAGATCTCGTGGCTGCGATGCGTCGCCGTGGCATGGATCGACGACGTCCAAAAGAAAATCAGCAGGAGCAGAGACAGAGATGCTCGTTTTGATTTGTGGGGAATCGTGAAGGCAGGGGGTGATGAGGTGACCCAAAGGCGCGGCGGTAGTGGCAGGAATATACGTACGTGTGTGGCCGATCCGCAGCCGTCCAGTCCGATCCACCCGTCCCATCCCATCCGTCAGATCAGGATCCAATCAGAGAAGCTTCTTTTTCCAGCTTGCCTTTAGAGTCTCTTTTTACTCTCAGCGTTTGCCACTATCGAGCTTGTCAAGGCAGCTGTTGTTGGATATTGGAACTGGCGGTGGTGGTCTTTTTCTCTAGCTACCATAATGGCTCCATAATGTCAAGGCAGCTGTTGTTGAATTTGGGAGTATATAGTTGTGTGTTCAAATGACGCACATCACAATTTGTTGTAAGTATAGATGATGTAGTAGATACTAGTAGCACGAATTGTAACATTAGCAAAAAGGTAGGTAGTTCTTCTGATAATTGATCGGTTGTGCCTTCCACAAATCCCTTGATGCGTTGACCGATGGATGCCAATTATATGGTCAATTGATGATCTCTGCAACAGACTCACTACTATGAACAAACTATGGTTACTAAGCAAAAGAAAAATTATAACGTACAAGGTGCGAGTAATCCGCCCCCTCTTCTCAAAAGAAAAAAAAAACATTACACTACTAGAATTGGAATACTGCCACGATGAAATTTGGTGACAATAGGGCCATAATGGTTGCAATATCTTAGTGATGCCACCAAAGTCATTTCGTGGGTCGTCCTGACAAGTTGTAGCATGACAGCAGGCTTTCACAATCACTTTTTGTGTTTGATTGCAATACATAAGATAATTACAACCAAATGAAACATTGCGATCAATAGTAGACGCAACGATATATTAGATGCAATAAATAGTTACTATAACCAATTAAACAAAATATAAATACAAAATTATTATATGTTTTGATTGCTTGGAATATGAGTAGGTCCCTAGACCTCTATGTTCATTAGAAAATGCTTTACCACTATACCACATTTATTATTTGCATATAGAATGTAAATAAGATTAATTTATCCTATCTTGTAAAATGATAAATTGTAGTAAAAATTGTTGCAATAGCAAAAAACTGTGGCAATAGACTATGCATATTGCAAAGATTCTTTGCTCGTGGCTATTTACTTCTCTTTGTTGTAACCATTTAGTTTTTTTTATTACAATTACAGACCAATATTTAGCAACAGTATTCAATGTCAGGACAATGCTAAAATTTAGTTGCAATAATGTGAATTAATCGCAACCATTTTGTCAATGGTGGTAATAATATTTAACTATTGCAACAAAATTTAAGAATATTGTCACATAATTTTTTCGTGGCAATATGGTCCAGATATTGTAACCATTTATGAATATGGTGGCAATAAATTGTGTCAATTCCAATAATGTTTTTATTGTTGCAATGCGACTTGTGGCAATACCCCGATTTCTTTGTATTACTGATAGGATATGACAATGAGAAATCTATCCCGATCCATTATAAACTGGCTTCAGAGAGAGTTGCACACACACACACTAACAACATGCCATCAATTCGTTTTTTACATTTGCACGCGTCAAACAAGCTCATATACAGTGCACCGTTCAGAATAATCATCTTGCGCACGCACAGAAAGAGACGATGAGACGGCATACATGCATGCACGTAACACACGTTGTGTGCATGCTAGGCTGTAAATAAATGTTGTTCATGATGCATGCTCTCTCACGTTTTACCTGATTTGGTTCTCGTGCGCGATAGCTCAGCGAAAGCGCCAGTTTAGAACAGACACGGGTAGATATAACCTGGACCTGACCCCTGCTCCTCCAATTGCATGTCAAGTCTTGTCGTCCCCAGCTAGCTAGCTACTCGTAGTAGAGTTTCAGCCAGCCCCATGGCCTGTGCCCTGCCATCTCCGTCCACACAGCAACGACAGCACGACCCCTATAGCCGCTAGCTAGCTTCTCACATCGCACAGCGCCCGGAAAGAAGCTTTGGCACGTTCCTCACCGGCACGGCGTTTCATGCAACAGTGCCGTCGAGCCGATCCATCAGGCCTGGATCTTGTTCATCGATCGATCAGCACCCTCTGCATACACAGGCCAGCGTTTGCATTGCATGTATCGGAAAGAAAAGCTTCACCTAGGTGGCACTGTATCTCGTAGACAATCACCGCGCACTGGCACAAACAACCATAGGCTGATTATGCTGGCGTATGATTTGGCCAAATTTGCGGCTCCAGTTATAGCAGGTAATCAGAAATGGACCAGGCAGCCGGCGGCAGGTGAGATGAGCAAGCAAACGCGCCAGGTGAGCAGTGGGCAGCAGGCCGATGCCAGTGATTATGCACAACCAGGTGAGCAGTGAATCAGTGATGTGCAACCAGCGATGCCAGTTGTGTGTTCTTGTGCATTGTCATGTCACTGGAGCTAGCTGGGGTTGGATCGATCTCCCTACCACAGTACCACCTCGATCGAGGATAATTGGCTCTCCAGGTTTTAGGTAACATGTACATGTGTGATATACTCTGGTACACTCCTCTTTCTCTCTTTAATCATGCTAAGTAATCAATGGGCAATATATGAGAACGGCTTGTACCTTCACTATAGGGACAGACATTGTTGCGAAGCAGCTGTCTTAGATCTCCCCAGTGCCAGCAACTTTGTTACGTACTTGTTCCGGTCACAAATAAGTCTTGTTTCGGATATCAACACAATAATTACACAAACACTAATACTCTTACTTCATGTTACTAGTGCGAAACATATGAAAAATACACAACAAAGTTATAATATCATGAAATTATTGTTTAAATCTGATCAAGATATGCTTTTTCTAAAATTTCCAAAAATAAGCAGATACTTAAAAAGAGATTACTTATCAAAGTGTGCTGACTATACGCAACCAAAAACAAGACTTGCTTATGTGACTGTAGGGAGTATCTGTATGATTAATTTCGTGCATGCATGCATTTTAATGTACTAGCATTTGTCACATATACGCACTACATTTGATGCAGTGTGAAAGGTTTCAGAATTAACTTGTACAGATTGATTTCCTAGGCATTCATTATTCATAGGTTGGTTCCAAACCAAGAGGCTCCTCAATTTTGCCAAGAAATGGAGAGCACAATATCATTGGGGCGAGGAGTTTAGGGACATGCATGGATGGCACGTCAGAATAGCACAAGATAGAACCAATGTGGAACGACGCCTCTATATTAAAAAGAAAAAAAAGACACCGGTAGCAGATAAGGCTCCCTCCAATTCCGGGGGCCTTAATGTGTAACAGCCGAAACCGTCCAATAAAAGATTGCAACACTCCACAGGGAAAGAGGAGCGCGGAAATGGAGTCTGTTGCAACAGTTCACATGGGGATGGGGAGAACTTAAAGCGGGAACGGACAAGTGGAGCATGTTTTGCAGAAGCACTCACACACACAAGGTCATGAATTTGAATGTGGCCTCAGCTCGATTGATTTATCAACAAACCGATGATGCGACGATGATTTTCACTTTTGTTACTCTGGCACATAGGTAGAGTAAACCCGAGAGGGAAAAAAACATGTGTGCCACTAGTACTGGTAGACTGACACCGATTCCTGCATCAAATGAACCTACTTACCAGCCTTACCCTTGTCCCGCTGCATAGCGTAGCATAGCTCCGATTCCCCTGCAATCACCTTTTCTTTTTTTTTCCCTTTTTCCCCTATAAAATCAAATGATCCTACAGCTAAAGAAAAAAGAGATTTTAGACGCACTTGTCTCATTTGAGCTCGGGGTCCCACATGCCACACAACCTTTTTCCCCGTCCATCATCCCCGAAAGGCAGAGAACACACAGCTTTTTATTGATATTTTCTTTTTGAACGAAATGAGACCGAGGAAGAACCCATGGCTGATCCAACAAGAAGATGCATCCACGCATACCGCCGCCTAGCAAGAGGAGGAGAGGAGAGGCCTCATCGGTCTCGTCAATCATCAAATCAAAGCCCACCACCACCCAGGAGAACAAAAGCCACTGTAAAAAGCGTCACGTAACGTAACAAACTCCCCATCCAAACAAAAACAACCAAAGGATGAGAGGAGAGAGAGAAAAAAAAAGGGCAGTTTTACTCCTGCATCGCCCTGACACTCGCAAGCCCATAACTGTCACATCGGCGGAGCAGAGGATAACAGCTACGCCCGCCTGTGTACATACGCTGCCATGATCACTGACTCTACATCGCCGAGCAGGGTATGTGCAGGGCTCAAGTCGTCGTAAGGAAAGCAGATTAATGTGCTCGATCTGGGGAGGAGGGAACAGCGTTGGCACGTTACAGAAAGCGGCGAGACCCACAGCGCAGGGACTAAAGAGAAGCAAAGTTGCCGATTTGGTGGGTTGACCCGCCATTAATCCCCGCGAGACGGCGGCCCCAGCGGCGCCGGCACAGCTCTCGCTTCCGCGGATCCCTCCTCATCCAATTTAGTATTATATCAATTAATTACCATGCTGTGCCTTTCCTCCTGTCTACAGCAGTAGCAGAGGCAGCCAGCCATCAAGCGGCGGCGTTAACGAATTCCTGCCACGCTAAAGGTAATCACAGGTCCGGCGCGGTGGCCAAGCCCAACACAACACAGAGGCAGCCTTCCCTTCACGGCTTCCCCTATATAAATCCTCCTCGCTTTCTCTTCTCTTCGATCTCCCCCTGCCACCGAGCACGGCAGACACGCAAGAAAACACGCGGCCCTCTCCTCCTCCTCCTCCTCCTCCTCCTCCTCAGCAGCAGCAGCTGTTTCTGCCCGCTCGGGTTAGTTTCACCGTTCGATGGGGTGGTGGGGGTGGACGGCGGCGGCCGTGGCGGCGGCGGCGTACGTGGCGGCGAAGCTGATGGAGGTGCTGTGGTGGCGGCCGCGGCGGGTGGAGGAGCACTTCGCGCGGTACGGGATCAGGGGCCCGCGCTACCGATTCTTCGTGGGCTGCGTCCGCGAGATGGTGGCGCTCATGGTGGCCGCCTCCGCCAAGCCAATGCCGCGCCCCTACCGCTCGCACAACGTCCTCCCCCGCGTCCTCGCCTTCTACCACCACTGGAGGAAAATCTACGGTATGCATCTATTCTCTTGCCTTTCAGTAGTGCCATTCGCCTTCCTCTGCTTCTCGGGGCTCTGTTTCCCCGGTTTTAATTTACCAGTAGTACTGGCTCTGTCTGACTGCACATCGACCTTCTCTCTATGTATCTCCTTGGTTTCGCCGGCAACTCTCTCTTTTTATTACTGTCTCCTAGTAACAGAGAAAAAAAAAGAAGGAAAGAAAAGAAAGTAAGGCCATGACGATGAACATGAGAGCCCCGGAGGGAGGAGGAGGCACCGGCATCAAGTTGCGGTTGCGCCATGCGTCTTGTTCCCAGGATGCTGGTCGACATGCATTTAGTGGCATGTCGAGCGCCTGCGCCTGTCGGAGCGGTTTGCCGTAGTTGTCTCTCGTTTTCGCTGTCCCCCGGCTGCAGCCCGGTTAGGTGGCCACGCCAGGGGTGTCTGGTCTAATCTATTCCTTCCCGCGACACGAGCCTACACGCCCTCCCCTTTCTGCTCCCCGCCCGACGCGCTTCGTTTCGTCTCGTCGGCCACCACCACCACCACCACCACCACCCGCATTGCGTTGCATTGCCCCCGTCTCCATCCCCATTTACTCCCCGCCCCCGCCATGGCCGGCGCCGCGACTTGTCTCCAGCCGCTCCGTTCCGGCCCACACCTCGCCACGACGACGCCGCCTATGTCGCGTCGCGATCCTTTTTCAGTACTAGTACTAATAAGAGTGGGTAGGGCAGTGAGAGGGCGTCGTCTTGTGAAATGCACCTGTGCTTTCAATCAAAAGAAAAAAAAAATGCACCTGTGCTCCGTATGTTGCGCGCCTGTCCGCGTCATCTCCGGCCTGCCCCGTCCCGTCCGGCCGCCTTGGCAGCTGGTGGGTAGGTGCTGATGTGGTGTAACATGCCCTCCCTCCTGCTCCGATCCGGAAGCTAGCCTAGCCTGCTCATCTAATCCACTAATCATTTGCCTCAGGTTCCACCTTCCTGATATGGTTCGGCCCGACGCCTCGCCTCGCCGTCGCCGACCCGGACCTCATCCGCGAGATCATGCTGTCCCGCGCCGACCACTTCGACCGCTACGAGTCGCACCCCATGGTGCGCCAGCTCGAGGGGGAGGGGCTCGTCAGCCTGCGCGGCGACAAGTGGGCGCACCGCCGCAAGGTGCTCACGCCGGCTTTCCACATGGACAACCTCAAGGTCAGCTACTAGCTGTTTCCTCTTGTTTCGTTGGTGAACTAATTAAAACCGTGCTCGATCTTGTGTCGTCGAATTGTGGCGCTGACGCCCTGGAATAATAATGCAACAATATATGCCCGCAGCTGCTGCTGCCGTTCGTCGGCAAGACGGTGGTGGACATGGCGGACAAGTGGCGCGGCATGGCCGCCGCGACGTCCGGCGAGGTCGAGATCGACGTGTCCGACTGGTTCCAGGTGGTGACGGAGGACGCCATCACTCGTACGGCCTTCGGGCAGAGCTACGAGGACGGCAAGGCCGTGTTCAAGCTCCAGACGCAGCTCATGGCATTCGCCTCCGAGGCGTTCCGCAAGGTCTTCATCCCCGGATACAGGTACCTTGTGATCATTCAGCATCAAAATTTTAGTTAACAGTTCAGAGATCGCTCCCCAGTGAATTACGCTGATAAACAAATGACATTGCGTTATTTGCACAGGTTCTTGCCGACCAGGAAGAACACGAGCTCGTGGAAGCTGGACAAGGAGATCAGGAAGAACCTGGTGACGCTCATCGGCCGGCGACAGGAGGCCGCGGAGGACGATGAGAAGGTCCATGGGTGCGGCAAGGACCTCCTCGGCCTGATGATCAAGGCCGGCAGCCACATCACTGTGAACGACATCGTGGAGGAGTGCAAGACGTTCTTCTTCGCCGGCAAGCAGACCACGTCCAACCTCCTGACGTGGACCACCGTCCTGCTCGCAATGCACCCCGAGTGGCAGGAGCGCGCCCGGAAGGAGGTCCTCGACGTCTGCGGCCCGCACGACATCCCGACCCGCGAGCAGCTCGCCAAGCTCAAGACTGTAAGCTCCTTATCAGTACACGATTCAATTCTCCGGTGGTCATGTCAAATTAATAACATCCTCCGATCCGGTGAGCTGACGCGTGCTGGTTTTGCTGGCAGCTCGGGATGATCCTGAACGAGACGCTGCGGCTGTACCCGCCGGCGGTGGCGACGGTGCGGCGAGCCAAATCCGATGTGGAGCTCGGCGGGTGCCTGGTCCCGCGGGGCACGGAGTTGCTGATCCCGATCATGGCCGTGCACCACGACGCCCGGCTGTGGGGCCCCGACGCCACGCAGTTCAACCCGGCGCGGTTCGCGGACGGCGTGGCGCGCGCGGCCAAGCACCCCGCGGCGCTCTTCATCCCCTTCGGCCTGGGCGCGCGGATGTGCATCGGCCAGAACCTGGCGCTGCTGGAGGCCAAGCTCACGGTGGCCATCATACTCCAACGGTTCCAGTTCCGGCTGTCGCCCAACTACCTCCACGCACCGACGGTGCTGATGCTCCTCCACCCGCAATACGGGGCGCCCGTGATCTTCCGGTCACGCACATCCCAGTCGTCGGATCGGGCGGCGGCCGCATCCGCAATAAGATAACCTGCTAACATTGTCAGTGTCAACTGTGCCTGGCTGAATGACAGAAATGACCCCATCAGGCTCAAGATGTGTCCGCTGCTGCGTCCTCATGAGCAGAGCAGCTAGCGACCACCAGAGAATAACATGGAGAAACTAACATATATCCTGCTGAATCAAGATCCCAGCAGCAGCTTAGATTAGTAGAGACAAGTGAAGTGAGTAGTACTTAGAAGCTTAGAAGGCTTGGCCTGTGCCTCCCAATTTTTCCGTCTTTTGGGTTGATGATTTCTCTCCTTGTTGGGTGGGGTTTTGCTGGGTTTTGGTGTATGGATGGTTGCAAATTGTACACATGTCGTGTTCTGTTTGTTTTTGGTACATGAAGGAAAAAAGTTGACAAGGAAAAGGAGGGGCAAAATGGGGAGTTAAGATTGTGAGATGCATGCATGATGTTAAGATTGTGGCGCCACAGTGTGTCTGTCTACTTCCCTGTCATTGTTCTCGCCCCCTGTGGTCCTCTTGCTGTCTTGCAATGCAGATCAGAAGCCATTAAAGGAACAGATGGGCGCTGCTGGGGGCTGGCTATTTAAGAGTGCCTTGCAAAGGGAACAAAGGGGAGTAAACGCGGCAGCCAAGAAAGCAGCAAGATGGAGTGGATAATCGCAGCGGCGGCGTACGAATCGCACCTGCCCTGCACAAGCCAGAGCACCACCCCATCATCAGCGTCCATTCATTGCCACCCCATGAGTGTGTTGGCGTCCAAGGGCATGGCATGTACGGTGGCCGGCCGGCCAAGCTGTCACCGGCCGCGGCCCGACCGAAGGACCATAACTGTAGCGGCCGATGAGAGTCTCGCCTCCTCTCCCCATAAAGGCGCTGCCGCATCGGACCGCGACGGAGAGGAGGGGGCCCTGTGGTGGTGGTGGTGGTGGCGATCTGCCCTGCGACTGTTCATCTCCCCTGTCAGACTGCGCTGGCCGGCACAGCACTGGCACATTGCGTCGAGAGCGTGAAATGGAAATGGGATGAGATGGCCACCTGCTATGCTGCCGGATTGGCCTCACTCCAGTGCTTGTGGGGGAGCAGTGACTGATCAGGAGCGAGTACGCGAGACAGGCAGGCCGGGTGCTGCTCTTGGGATCTGCAAAAATCATTCAAACTTAGTTTTGGATCTGGATCATGCAAAGTACAGCTCAGGTTCATTTCATGGAACACAAGAACCTCTCACCTGCTTACCGGGTTTAACGCGATTAAACAACTACAGGTTTCCATACAGGCACGGTTGTCTTGCATCTACCGAATTAATTAGATACACCGGTACACAGCTCAGTAATCCTACACTGATACGGCTATGATATGCTGGATTCATGCTTCTTGTGTTAAAGAATCAAGGGCACAAGTTCCTGCGATCAGCTAAGTATAGTACATACAGCCGCCGCCTAGGGGTAATGAAAGCCTAAAGCACCTCACATGTCCTATAACTTCAATCATTGATCACCAGAAAAAAGGAAAGCAGCACTGCTCAATGTGCATTTGTACAGCAGGATATACTTATACCGACCAATAGACTATTCCTGCATCACAGGTTTCACAGGGAAGTGGTAAGGCATGATGCTGGGACGTATAGGTCTCAGTCAGCATCAAAGTTTCAAGTGCACAGCTCCTTTTTACCTCTTCCGTGAAAAAAGGCAAAGACATAGACAGAGGCACAGAGCAGCCACTGCACTGGCCATATGGAGCGCAGGCTCTTCTCCCCACCTGAAGGAGTTGCCTCCATCAAATACCTTTCTCTTCTTCCCAAAGCCATGTTCAATTGGCTAAAAGGAAAACTCATGGCTGCACAACATCCAAACCCTCATTGCTCATTCTTCCCCCACAAGATATTGCCAAACTCATTTTGGGCTGTCGCGCCATTCTGCCCACCTCTTCCTTTTTCAGAAATGCTGAAAAGTCAGACAATAAAATCTTCAAGATCCATAAATGATCACCATTTACTAATTCCAACAAACGGCTTTACTAAAACTTACTCCCTCCGTTCGTGAAATATCATCCATAGTCCTGTCCGAACGACGGAGTAGTATATTCCAACACCATTTTAACTTTTTAACACGTATCAGGCAGGAAAATAATCACCTGACTCCCCAAAACTAAACTAGAACGTATATCCTACTAGTCTGAACTTCTTGTTGTATGCTTATAATTTATCATGAAATGTTGGCCAGGGGAGGGAAATGATGATGTATGGGCAAGAAAGCTCTCATCTCAGAGATCTCCCAAGGGACCCGCGCCCTTGTTCCTCTTAGAAGGAAGCTCTAGATTTGTAGCTCCCATGTGTTTCTGGTCCCCATAACGGAAGGCATGTGCCAGAGGGCATCCTTCCTTGCCCTCCATGCTAGCGAGATGACATTCTTCTTCCCTATCCTAGCAATGTGCCGTAAAGAAATGAGGCAATTGGCATGCTAAAAGAGCATGTGACCCCAACACACAGCATGGTTACCTTTGCTATTAAAATAAGCATGCAGTGGTTAAACCATTTTGATTGATTTCACGAATAGGTTTAGTACAACGGGGCGTAGGGTACACCATAGCCGACATGCGAAGCATGCTTTAGTATCAAAAATCCGGGGGCCTAGAAACACCTTTACCATCACGATGGTGGCCTAAAAAGACGTGAAACATAAACAATTCAGCAGCTTATGGGCGAGTTTTCAGGAGGGAGTTATGTTTAGGCTCACTATTGAGGGTTAGGGCCATTGCACCGCATGGTGCAACATCGGGCGACATCCGACCTGGGACCGCAACTGACATTTGTAAATGATCCTACGTACTGAGCAATGAATATTCATGATATGCTGCAAAAGTATATACGAATGTAAGATTAGATTTCTGCATGGAATGATCATAGCAAACTAGCTTTCTTTTCCGGGCTCATCATTCATGTTAACTGAAATGCAAAGAGGACTTTTGCGGTAGAAAATGATAAGAACAATGGCTTCAGACTTTAGGATCGTTAGATGCATATGGCAGGATGATATGAATTCAAAAGAGATTGCGAGCAGAAAAGGGACGGAGAAGAGTACGGGGAATGGGACAAGTGGATGTCTTAATACCAGGGAATCATCTCTTGTTCTCTCTCTACTGTAGTCCTTTTTTGTTTGTTAATTTGTGCAATCCGGTTC
This sequence comes from Eleusine indica, assembly GCA_030378355.1. Classification (NCBI taxonomy): domain Eukaryota; kingdom Viridiplantae; phylum Streptophyta; class Magnoliopsida; order Poales; family Poaceae; genus Eleusine; species Eleusine indica. The sequence goes on along the minus strand of CM059497.1, from coordinate 8,711,504 downwards.
CCCTCCTAGGGGCAATCCACAGCCATCTGATCTCGAATAGCTCAACAGTAGTTTTTATTATAGTATTGGAATTGCCAGCTAAATACAAAGTAGCTACACAAGAGCACCCTCCATGTGATTAAAGTATAGTACTATCCTATACTACCATCTGTATGTATATACCGTGTAAGTTAGTTACTGTGCTGCATTCTGAAAAATAGAAGGCTATATAAAGAAGGTTATGCAGCTCTACTTACACAGAACCTCCAAGTGATGAGACAAAACTGTCATTAACAAAGTGGCTACTAGTACTAAATATTACACCTCCTTGTCTTTTTAATTCAGGCCAACTTAAAAACAAATGCACACAGTACAAATGTTCATGTGGCGAAGCTGGTTCCCTTACAACGAGGGTCACCTATTAATCCATCCACTGCAGCCACGTGAATAAAAAGTTACTTAATAGGGTAAAGTTTTATATTGTACAAAATAACATGAGCTAATAACGATAGATCAGATGCGCATGCCAATCCCCTAGCTGGTCAGCAGAAGTCCCAGAAATTGCTGCAAGCCACTTAATGAAATTCAAGTGAAATAATCAAATTGATAATGAAATGGGTAACACTAAAAGGTGACCTTTGATGGGAGTTCAAACATTTAGTTCCTGATTAAACTTGCCTCTTTATTTTTCCTTAACATACCAAGGCAATACATCAAACGACTTGAGTAGACCGTATCTCGTCAGCAAGTAGCAGGTCTAACTTATGTTCTTCTGTCATTTCTCTGCAATGCCTATAGGGTGTAGCTGGGTGTAGCTAGCTAGGACAAACTGATTGGCACAAAAGAAAAATTAAAGAAACTAAACAACTTGGAACATCCAAAAACCAACAAGCAGCAGCAAGGATTCTAATAAAAATGGGAAATGGTACGGAAGCATAACAGAGTACATGCAGGGCATATACTGCTGTACTCGTTCGACTACCAAACACAGGCCCAATTTGAAGCTAAAAAACATTGAACAAGTGACAGAGAATACATACAAAGGTTCTCCTCGACCGTACCATCCGGCACAAACCAAATGACAGGATCCAGAGGGTCTACCGTCACATGGCACAGCAGATCCTCCAGAAAGACTCCCGTCTGTTAACGAACTGTACCTCCGACAATTGTCCGACCAACATCTGCACAGCTGTGATCAACGAGTGGAACGCCATATTTTAGCAAAGACAAACAACCCCCAAGGTTTCCCCTAATTCCAGTACAGCCACAGAAAACAAATCACAGCGACACGCCAACAAAACCTTCTCCTAACTCTTCAAAAGATATGATATGATGAGCACGACTTGCTTGGGGCGTACACTCCCCCATGGATTCCAGCTCACAGGCTCTCCAAGAGAGGTCTCGAAAACCCAAAACCTACTCAGTTAACTAGCATTACAGGTCCCGAGTAAATTCCCCAAGATCCATGAACATTGTGCTACTCTAGTACCTCACCAAGTAGTAGTATGTTTGTTTTCTGTTTTGTTTGATTAACTAGAGGCAGTAAGTACAAAACTCTTATGGTCCTCGGCCCCCTTGAATTATGACAACCTGTCGGGGAGTGATAGACAGCAGCGGCCCGCTAAGCTGCTTCCTGATGATTGCAGACCTTCGAGCTTTCACTACCCTCACAGCAAAGCAAGTTGCCTGTACCTTTATGTTGATTAACGAATGAATTCAATGCTCTTGCTATCAAGAAGTTATCTGCATTCAGTGGCATGCACTGTGCCCGACGCAAAGCAAGATCAGAACAAATTTTTCATAGCCAAAAGATCCAGTGGGGATTGACTCAACAACGTGGTCCAATCTGGTTCAAGCACAACTCACAATAAGCATAGGTCTGGTTCGAGCACAACTCACAATAAGCATAGGTGGTAATTACGTATTTTAAGAAAAAAATAACAGACGGCTGATGCTACATATATTGCACATTATAGTTTTTTGTCCATCCAATTGTATCAGTTTTCAACTCTTCATGAGGCCAAAACGGTAAGGGCCAAAGCAACAAGGTACATGGTTGGTAGTCAGTAGGACTCCTTCAAGAAATTCTTTTCTCATATCATAAACTTTTCAATGCTCACAGTGACGTGTGACAAAACGCTCATGGTGGCACGTCATAGATAAAAGACTTACAAAATATGCTCTTTGTTTGGCATATCAGATCGTGGCAGCGGCACATATGACGAGTTTATGCAAAATGTTATATTTTAAACTAATCTATCAATGCTACTTGCCTAAAATTATAATAATGAATATCAAATTTATAACCGTGTTGGGTTCACAGGTAGATGGAACTAATTAGCAAATGCACAAGTATAGGATTAACCGATTGAGCAATCATATAAATCCGGTCAAAACTATATCAATCTTCAGATGCAAAGTAAAGCAAAATATTGTGCAGATGTCATGAGAAGTGACAATGGTGATCGAAATAAAACATATGCTTAACAGATATTACCCGCTTTGCACACATTGCATGGCAATAGAATGAAACAAGGTCAGGAGGGAGAAAAAATGAAATGTACAACAAAGCTATAGGCAATGTGTTTACCAAATCTAAGAATATAAAAGTCAGTTCTATAATATCTAATCCTGTAGGTTCATTCTTGTAGCCCCTTGAATAAAATAACCATAATTTGTAATATAAAAAATTGACCAGTCATGCTTTACATTAACAATCTATCCAGATTTCTCATGTACGTACAACAAGGGCATAACGAAGACCGTAATCAACACGTTTAATACTGACAATTTTCACACGATACAAATCTAATAACATCACACTTTTCTTTCCTAAAAGATTCAATTGATTTTTTTAACCACTGATGTGATAATATGTTTCTTCTCTGATTGATTACAAAGTATATTTTTATTGTAATATTCTATCCGACCATGATAAACAAGGAATTGAATGCCTGTGCACCAGATTCTCTATGTTAAACCACAGCGTTAATTTTCTAATTCAGCTAACAAAATTACAAGTTTAACAAGCAAAAATTTATCAATTAACTCGTTTTAGAACTTCATCTGTGAAGGTTTCAAAAACCATAATGTTAGAATATTCAGTATTGTGAAACTGTAATATATGCAGTTAATCAGAGATTTTTAATGTTTCCCCCCTAGCTTTTAAGCATGTACTCCCTTCTTATATAGATGACTTTAGGACAAGTTGTTTAGTTCAAAATTACATTAAACTTCCTGTCCAAACGTCATATATATGAGAATGGAGGAAGTATCTAATTGGCATTCAAGGTTCTCAATGATATGTGATAAATACACAATTTATAATAAGCAATGGTTCTGAGTTCTAGCTTGCATGTTGGCTGTACACCAACATAAACCAATTTTCCAGAACAAGAAAGCCTGAACTAACCCAATAATTTAAGAAATTAATAGTTGTATAAGTTCCCAATAGCCACAAAGAAACATACCAGCATGGGAATACATGATTCATATCAATCATATGTCTCTATCAGATGCAATTGCAGGCGCAATGATCATGCCATTCATCCAAGAATCCAAGCCATCTCGTGCTTTTCACGTGACTCTGGTCCTCTGATTTTGAAGTGTAATATAAGATCAGAAATATAACACATACTGGTGTGCTTGGGCCAACGAAAAATAAAGAGCAGGTTAGTTAGTGCACAACTTAGTTTCTCCTTCAAACTACTATCTGACATGAAGAGGGTCAGAAAACAATAGGCCAGGACTAAACTGTACTACGTGTAGGCTTTTTATGAACAGGCTAATGGAACATATAATCCATTTAAGGGGACGAACAGTCCAGGTATATGGAGATGGAGTACACCGAAGGTGAATGAAATAGATATATCTGCAAAATTGGACAGCGACTCACCTACATGCCACTGATTGACTAATGAAAAATAACAGGTTAACATTACTATTAAGAACGGGTGAAGAAAAGATTGACAATGATTGACTGTATTGTCACTGTATGAAAAGCTGATGGCAGAGCATATTCAGAGCTAGAAACAGCCCACTGGATCCCCCATTTTGAACATCCCTGTATATTTGAACAGCCCTGTATATCAGTCAAAACAATTTTTCTCTAACTTATTCTAGAAAAAAAATTTATCTAACTAGGAACTAATTTAATTGCTATAACGAGGATCAAAGTCAGTGAGTCAAAAAAATGCAGGTAAAAGCATGAGGAATTGAATATGGTGAAATAAAAACAGCAGTTTCTTGAAATGTCAGCTTTAAAACTTTTCAGTTTTGGAAATGTCAGTTACCATGTTCAATTCGAGCTTTTCTTGATACTAACAGAATCTTCACTATGCATAAGGGCGAACTACTTGACTTAAAAGAGAAATCTGTAGTTGCTTAGATAACTTAGCAGACAAACTATGGCAACGTCCCCTTTGTAACTTAACCCCTCATAGCCCCGGAATGAAGAGGTGGTCATGTAAGGGGCCCTTTTTCTCTCTCTATTAATACAATGATACACAACTCTCCTACATATTCGAGAAAAAAAAACTATAGCAACGTCAACACCATATAGCAACAGAACGAGATAATGGCACCTCACTGATAAGTGATAACAAATATAGCCCACAAAGTCATCTGCAGGCTGCTTAAGAGAAGTGAATTATTCAGGTTTATCACTGATAAAAAGATTCGATCCTTCAGCTATTACCTCCCATCCCATTTCGCAGAACCAATTTTTACATCTCACCACCTCCTATGCTGCATCTGATCACATTTCCGGGCAACAGAGCAAGATAGTTAATGAACAAAATATCTGAATTCAATTTGCATAAGCTCAAGCATAACAAGTAAAACCACACAAACTTATCAGCTCCATTCATATTCAACAAATGTAAGTAAATTGTAACTCAAAAACCAGATTATGTATCAATTAAATGGATTTTTATTGCAATCAATTTTTTAGGTCCATTTTCCTTATCCGTGCACGTGTTTACTCAAATTAGGAGACTGTGCACTTCTTTTTTCAGACAATGACACCCAGAGTGATGACACCCCTTACACACTGTATTGGGTTCAGTGGTGTTGCATGCGAATACTTGCATCACTATGTCCACGAGAGACCGGAAGGGAGATTACTTAATGTTGAACAAAGTACCAAGTCAATATAGTTCAATTACCATGCCTTTTGAAAGATTACTTAATACGGTGTGCTATTTGCACTGGACCAGACAAGCCATAGCTATTCAAAGTTCAATAATACCAATATGCACCCGCGAAACAGAATCAAACACAATGCAGATCCTACACGGTTCAATTCTGTCATTGGTCTGAACCAACCAGATTTGCAAATTGCGCGGTTATATAGCAATTAAAGGTTATAGCCACATTTAGTTTCTCCGCGTGACGAAAAAACTCAGGGAGCAATGCAGAGGTTGGCGGACGACGATGCTTAAGCACTAAGCGGACAGCACCAATCGCGCAAGCCTATTGCGCTTTGCTAAACTGGGACACATATTGATTCGACTCAGCGCAAAATTTGGCCCTAATTTTCGCAAAATTCGGCAACCCCGATTCCCCCTTTCTCGGCGGCTCCGTCCACCGCCGCCGCCCGCACCAACCGCCTTAATAAAGGACCGATCAACGGAGGGGCGGAGCTACAGTCTCGCTAGGGCGGGCCATTGCCGGGGAGGAATCCCGAGAGATCCAAGCGAGCAGAGACAAAAACGCGGACGGGGAAGCGAACAAAAATCCAGGCGGGGAGGATGGAGGAGGGGAGCGAGCGACGTACCGGCGCCTCCGAGGATCGTGGATCTTGTCGCGGCCCGCTTCCGCTTGTCACCATCTGCATCCCCCGTACGCGCCGCTCCCGCGCACCCTCTGTGCCCATCATTCGCCGGTCGCCGCCGCGTGATCGGCTTCCGTGTTTCCTCGCCGTGGGGTTTGGGATTTTTGAATGGAGGAGGGGAGCAGGACACCTGGGTGCCCGCGGGTCCGGCACGTCTCGACGCACCGGAAAGGTTTTTCAGTTGGGCGCCCTTGGTTTGGTGCGAACGGTGAAGGCCCATGTGTCCTAATGTCGACAAGAAACGGTTTCTTTCCCCCAATTTTCTAGTAAGAAACGGTTGGATTCGAAACTTGCTAATTTTTCGCTGATCCAAAGTTTGGATAATTTTTAATAAACTATTTAAGTTATTAAATCTAGAATTAATGATTTATAATTATTAAACAAATAATCATATAAAAAAACAAAATACAAAGTACTTTCTCTGTTTTATCATATTAGTGTTTCTAACAATCTAGTTTGTTCCAAAATATAATCATTCTATGAGTAAATACTACGATTGTCATTCTCTTTCTCATCCAACTCTATGATACGGCCAGCAGTCTTATCCCCTTCTCTTCCCCATCGATAAAAGTACACATTTTCTCTATCCAAATCTGACGAAAGCCACTGTCGGACGCTATCCTTAGCATGTCACCCTCGGCGCGCCGCTACTTCCTCGGCCTTTGCCACCCCCCCCCCCTCCAACACACACGTCGTTGCTGCTCCTTCCTCCTCGCCACACCCTGCTCATCACTACGTAGATTCAAACAAAGGCGCCGGAGAGACTGCTATGATCGAGCAGTGAATGGGAGGAAAGGATGCGGTGGTGACACATTGCAGAAAAGCTCGTCGGAGCGAGATTCATGTTGAAGCTCCCTAGCGCGGGTGGCTATGCCAAGATGGCCTCGCACGATGAGCTCCGACTCCACGCCATGGATTCAAAAACCGTTAAAAACCGCTCGGTTTTTGCGGTTTTCGACGAAACCGATCCGGTCCGATTTGAATGGATGACCGATTTTCGGTATAATACAATTTAAAATTTTTTGAAATCATGAAAACCGAGAAAACCGAGCGGTAAACCGGAGAAACCGAGCAATAAACCGAAAAAACCGAGCGGTTTGTTTTTAAACTGAGAAAACCTATGAAAAATAGAGAAAACCGAACGGTAAACCAAAAAACCAAACGATAAACCGGAGAAACCAAGAAAACTGACCGGCTTCCTTTCAAATCATATTCAAATTCATGTTTTATCATTTAAGCGGTTGATCGTCTGGTTTTTCTGGTTTTTATCAAACCGGTTGGCTCCGGTTTATGCGATACGAATGGTTTTTTAATCCTTGCTCCACGCCATGGGAACCTCGTCGCCATGGAAAGGAACCATGGAGAGATCTCACAGTGCCGTTGAGCGGAGGCGAGCTTTTATCCCTCTCAACGGGGAGCACATACTTTTGATATTGTTGAAGCTTTTGCTATGATGGCAACTTCTTTAGTTAATCTTTTGGTGGTATAAATGAATCGATGATATTTTTCTCTTTCACATCCTACATCTAATATCTTATTAAATTTGATATGATTATTGACCCTAGTTAATAAAGCTTTCTTATAAGAACCTCTACAGTTACATGTACTGACACATTTATCCCACAGAGTTGGGATCAGTAGAATCGATGTTCTCCTGGCCATCCATTAAATTACCAATTTTTTTTACCTAAGCTTATTATTTTATAATATTTCTAAATTAACGATTCCATTAAATTCCATTTCTTTTGCTGAAAACAAACATCTGATCTACAGGATGATTCAAGAAAGAAATTCCAGCATACTGTTTCTGTCCAAACAACTCTATTAATGGGTTTTTAAACAATATACTAAGGTGCTGGTACGAGTTGCCGTCAAGCAATGTATGGTTGTGCAAAATAGTAGGAACTGGGTTTGTCCCAGTTGGCAGGGGGGGGGGGGGAGGTGTTGTTATGCACCCCTAGCCACCTAGATTCGAGCCCCCACAACCTCGAATTTGGATGACTATTTTTTGGTCGTTTTTTCTTCTTAATGAAAAACCGCCTAGTCTTTCTAGGTTGGATCTCTTTTTTTTGTCCAAAATAGTATTTAAGTTATCTGCACCCTGATACTAGGTTCAAAAACATGAGCATCTTCATTATCACATTTTGTTTTGCAAGGGAGTTACTACATTAATTTGCTCATAAAAATACTTAATTTCTCAGCAATATGTATGAGATCAGAAGACCTGTGATTTGCGCTACAACATTCTATTTTTCTGTGAATGGCGCTGTTTCAAATATATCTTTTTGAATACGACTGCACTACACTCATTTCTTTGGGAATCAATAGGAGGGGGGGGGGGGGGCTTTGACATGCGGTTATACAATCAGAAATCACAGTGGCTAACATACTCAAATCATTTTGTCAGTTCATTGTGTTGATGTCTTACCATTGCGTTTTAGTCTTTAGGGTGGCTAACAAACTCCATGGCATTCTAGCCACAACTGCAGGCAGTATTTATCAGACTAAAAACCTGAGACAGTACTTATGAGAAATGGAAGCGTGGGTGAGGTAAGATATATTGTGCTCAGGATTGAATTGGTGACCTGGAGTATTTATCAAACTAAAAACTGCACAGAGTATTTCTGCTCAGGATTGAATTTGTGACCTGGAGTATTGTGGCAGTCAAGATGTAAAAGCTGGGCGAGGCAACAAGTTTTTCATGCCTCGGTCTGATGATGAAAAACAAATATAAATCACTAAGCTGAAAGGAGCTGAGCATGAAGTTGTTTTTTTAAACAAATATTCAATTGGTAGTCGTGTTAGAAAAGTAAAAAGAATAACTTTGATTATTCAATCAATAAAAAAAGGCCAAAAGTTATGTCAAAAGTTATCAAGCATCTCTAGACCAGAAACAATCCTGGAATTTAAGAACCGAGTGTCTTTATTTTTGTCGCAATGCAGAAGAGGACCAAGTATTGGCCGTATCATGTAGTGTTAAGCTGTGTATAATATACTATTCTACTTCCATCATTATAATGATATTTTATCAGAGTATAATATGAGTAAATTACATGTGACAGTGATAATTATCCATGGTTTGTTTATTGATGCCAAACTTCTATTGTTCTTTTACAAGCTTCATAAGTCAATGGTCTATTGTTTGGATGAAGAGTAAAATTCAGTTTTGTGATAATTTTTAATCGAACTACTTGTAGCACTATACTATCTTAGCATACTCTGAATAATCAATTATATGAAGCCTGTCTGTTATATGAAGTTTAATTTCATTAATCAATTATCAGTTTTAATAATAACATTTGTTTTTAGTAAATATTTGTAGTAGAAGAATAGCAAGCGCGACACGTGCACAATACTAATGTCTAGACAAGAAATGTTTCTTTTTCCAGAATTTTCTAGCAAGAAATGGTTGGATTCCGAACTTGCTAATTTTCAGCTGATTGAAAGTTTGAACAATTTTTAATAACCACTTTAAGTCATCAATTAATGGTATATAATTATTAAACAAATAATAATATAAAAGAAAAATCAAAATACAAAGTAATTCCTCCGTTCCAATATGTTAGCATTCTTAGCAATCTGGTTGGTTCCAAAATATAACCATGCTTGAGTGGGTCCCATGTTCATTATTCTCTTCCTCACCCAGCTCTCTCGTACGGCCATTACACTACTCCAGAAAAGCGATTTAGTGACGCGTGTTTAGAGACGGTTAAAATAGAGACGGGGGCATTTTATGTCTCTAAATGCGTTAGATACCCGTCACTAAATCCCCTTTTTGTAGTAGTGTTAGCCTTATCCGCTCCTTTCTCTCCGCCACCGATGAAGCCACACCTTTTCTCCATCCAAATCTGATGAAACATCGTCGGACGCCATCTTCATCCCGCCACCCCCGACGTGCCGCTGCTCTCTCCCCATGTTGTTGCTACTCCTTCCCCACTGCACCCTGCTCATCACTGTGCAGATCCAAACAAAGGCACTAGGGAGGCAGGAGCTGCAGCCGAGGAGTGAACGAGTGAACGGGAGGCAAGGGTGCGGCCGTGGCAGACTGCGAAAAAGCTCGCTAGAGCAAGATTCACGCGGAAGCTCGCTAGCGCAGGCGGCTATGCCAATATGGCCCCGCACGACAAGCTCGGGCTCCTCACCATGGGATCCTCATCGCCATGGCAAGGAACCATGGAAAGATGTGTGGTGCTGTGGAGTAGAGGCGAGCTGCGGCATGGTCTCTCACAATGATGACAGTAGGTGACCCCCCTATGTCCCGTCAGTAAGCTTTTTGATGTGGACAAGGGTTCCCCGATCTTCCAAAAGGTTCTGATAATCTTGATTTGGGCAGAGGCAAAACACAAATCTATCTAGCTTCTAAACAACACGTTCAGAACCTCGCAATCGCAACATAATATCTGCTCTGATTATCAACTGTGTAAGAATGATTGACCTCGCCGAGAAGGCTGATCTCTGCCTGTGAATCAAAAACACAAGCAAGAATACAGAAGACTGCAATACAATTGCAGATGTATGATTAAACTCACGAAGTTGGGGTCTCACAAACCGATAAAACGGTGAAACTGTATGAACAGAATAATCTAAGTAAAAACTAAACCCTAATGAAGAGGCGACGACTGTATATGAGGACCCTAGAGTCATGCACCACCCCCTAGATGCAGCCCTAAGTAGGCTCAACTCGATACATGGTCCAAAGATCGATTACGGTGTCGCAGCACCAGGACAGATTCTGGATGTCGACTTGTTTTGTTCATTGTCGACGGATCGGGATGAATTTTGACATGAGACTAGTTGAGTTGGAAAGGCCTTTTTGTTATCTTTCCAGGCATATGTAGAACGTCCAAATCCGAGTCCGTATGTGTTTTGGGGCTCCGTTTTAGTGCGACCTGCTACTGGACTTCGAATCAGACTCTAGATTGATATTAGTTGGGCCTCCATCTTGGCTTGGACATCCTTGCTGGCCCATCACATCTCCAATCACCTCTCCAGCTATTTCATCACCATCTTCATGGTTCCTAACAATAATTAATTTATTAGGTAGCAATCTATTCTCAAAATCACATAAGCAAAACATTAGAAACGAATTCACCTGTACATTCAGGTGATGCGTATAAACTTTTATTTTAGTTGGAGGAGTGTTGTGTGTATCCATAGGTGTGATGTCCTTAATATTGTCCCCCTTTTGAATTAGAGTCGTCCTCGACTCAATCTCATCACTTTCTTCCAAGTGTGGTCTCAAATCTGAAATATATAAATATAGAACTATTCCCAAACATGGGATCCAACTCATATTGATATGCATTATAAAATTTGTCATCACAATGTGAAACTAGAGTAGAAGGCATGCCATGCAAATTAATGACCTCTTTGAAAACTTGCTCAGCAATATGAACATCATTCTCACTCTTATAACAAGATAGAAAATGTCTGATCTTAAAAACACTAGAAAAACATGACATAACATGGTAATTGTTATTGCAATTTTCTAGTTTTTCATTTGGTTGTACAACATAAGTAGGTTTCATGTTTGAGCAAATATAAAATTTGTGCACCATAAACACACCTCTATGATCATAGTTTTCTATAGCATGAAATCTGTTTCTTGTCAATAAATGCAATTCAGTTTGAGAAAAGATTTGCTTCTCCAAAGTACTTAGATTAAAAAGAACATTAAATTCAATATAACCCAAAGTATTTGGAGAAGACAACAATTTTTTCTTATCCTTTGCACATGTATCTAAAATTAAATGTTTAATTTCAGTATTAGTGGGTGAATCATAAGCAAAAGCATCAAGCACACTCATTTGTTGTGGCAAAGGTATAAGTGAAACATTGACACACAACTCCTTTTTATCACAAGAACCAGTAGATAAATCAACTTGTGATAAAGAAACATCATCATAAGGTTCTAATACAGCAAGATCATTGAAACAACTCATCACATCAAGAAATCTCTTACCTGAAGCAACAACCTGTTGTTTATCTTTCCCACTATCATCTTCTTTGTGTATATGCTGAAAATTATTAGTTGTAACAAGAGGCAAAGAAATATGTTCATCCTCTAGTAATTTAGATTTTGATGGAAGTGCTGCAACATTTGAAATAGCCCATTCTATCCTAAATGGTTCATTCTTTCTGCTCTCAAATATTTGTTGATCCTCTTCTAAAATTTCAGTAGCAGTCATAGATTTAAGAGTAATCCTTCTACCATTGTATTTAAATGAGTAGCTATTAGCAATGGTATTGTGCAAAACATTATTTGTAAAAATCCAAGGTTTATCTAATAACAAATGACATGCTTGTATAGGTACTATATCAAATTCTGCACTATTCTTATAACAACCAATAAAAAAATTTAATACGTGTAATTTTATCTACCTTGATCTTACCAAAAGAATTTACTCATTGGATATAGTATGAAGATGGGTGTGGCTGTGTTATCAATTCAAGCTTCTCAACTAATTCTAAACTTTCGATGTTACGACTACTCTCTTCATCAATGATAACACGACAACGTCAATCCTTGACAACAAAGTGAGTTTGGAATAAATTGTTCAATTGCTTTTGCTCTACCTTTGTCCATTTGAGAACTGAGCACTCGCTTCGCTACAACACTCTTATCATCATGAGATGCAATCGACTCATTACCATGAGTATTATAACCTGTCATTGTTAGTAGCATATAAAAAAACACACAAGAGTACATTTTCCTATCACTGCTATGTAATCACGGTGAAAACTCTCAACAAGCAAATAAAAGCATCATACCAAGCTCTTACAAAGTTCTTAATTATAACAAGTAAAGGATAACTTGAAGAGTGTGAACTGACGATTGCGAGAGTAAAAAAAATTTGTGCCTATTTAGAAGGATATATATGGAGATTGAATAAGCAATATTAGGTAGCAAGAATTAACAAAATTTTAATTTAGAAGGTGCAAAACTAAATAATAGCCCTAAGCTAGTCTATGTCACTGGCCTAAACTTATCTCAGACCTAGTTCAAGCAAGCAATCAAATAACTCAACAAAGAACACAAAGGCTGCAAGCAATTCTAAATTTTTACCTTTTCCTTTTTCTACTTCTTTTCTTTTCTGTGCGCCTTTTTCTCTTGTGCACTTTTGCTTTTTTTCTTTTCTTTTCTTTTTTTTTATAAATTAGAACTGCAACAAGGTATTACAAGTTTTACAACCCAAAGGGACACCTGAATATTTTTTCTTACTATAAGTGTAGCAAAAAGATTTATTATAACAACACAACTAAAACAAACATCTATAACAAGATCAAACACTAATTGGTTGGCTTTTGTTCAAAATGAGGCAGGAGTGAAACACTCTAATTTTCTTTTGCACACGAAAGCATAAGGTTAGATGTTAAAGAAATATTTAGTGCACATAATTCCAGCACTATTATTATCTCAATGTGTGCAATATTGATTTTTTTCTCTTGATTGTCTATGACAAGGACATGCACGACTCAAACAAGACTAAAGAACAAACACTAGGCCAACTACACAACTACTTTGTAGGGACTAAAATTCAAAGAAGCAATCTGAAATTAAAAATTTGCAAGTCATAATGGGGTATAGGACAGCGAAAACACGACGAACCAATATTTTTGTGGGGTAATTTTTTAGAGTTTAGGACTAAACAAAATAACAGGGATAAGGGCGAACCTAACGGTATACCTGAAGCTCTGATTACCACTTGATGTGGACAAGGGTTCCTGGTCTTTTGAAAGGTTTTGATAATCTTGATTTGAGCAGAGGCAAAACACAAATCGATCCGGCTTCTAAACAACATGTTCAGAACCCCGCAATCATAGCATAACGTCTCCTCTGGTTATCAACCATCCAAGAACGAGTGACCTCGCCGAGAAGCCAAATCCCTGCTTGCGAATCAAAAACACAAGCAAGAACACAGAAGAATGCAATACAAGTGCAGATGTATGATTAAACTCACGAAGTTGGGGTCTCATAAACCGATAAAACGGTAAAACTATATGAACAGAATAATCTAAGTAAAACCCAAATCCTAATAAAGAGGCGGCGGCTGTATATGAGGACCCTAGGGTTGTGCACCACCCCCCTGGACGCAGCCCCTAAGTAGGCTCAACTCGATACATGGCCCAAAGATCGATTACGGTGTCGCAGCACCAGGACAGATTGTGAACGTCAAATTGTTTTGGCGATTGCCGATGGCTTGGGATGAACTTTGACATGAAACCGGTTGGGTTGGAAAGGGCTTCTCGTTATCTTTCCAGGTATATGTAGAACGTCCAAATTCGAGTCTGTATGTGTTCTGGGCCTCCATTTTAGTGCGACCTGCTCCTGGACTCCGAATCAGACTCTAGATTGATATTAATTGGGCCTCCATCTTGGCTTGGACATCCTTGCTGGCCTGTCACACCTCCAATCACCTCTCCAGCTATCTCATCATCATCTCTATGGTTGCTATAACAATAATTAATTTATTAGGTAGCAATCTATTCTTAAAACTACATAAGCAAAACATTAGAAACGAATTCACCTGTACATTCAGGTGATGCATTTGAACTTTCATCTTAATTGGAGGAGTGTTATGTGTATCCATAGATGTGATGTCCTCATCATTGCCAAGATGGAGGCCCAACTAATATCAATCTAGAGTATGATTCGGAGTCCAGGAGCAGGTCGCACTAAAATAGAGGCCCAGAACACATACAGACTCGAATTTGGACGTTCTACATATTCATGGAAAGATAACAAAAAGAACTTTCTAACCCAACCGGTCTCATGTCAAAATTGATCCCAAGCTGTCAGCAATCGCCTCTCCAGCTATCTCATCATCATCTCCATGGTTTCTAACAATAATTAATTCATTTGGTAGCAATCTATTCTCAAAACCACATAAGCAAAACATTAAAAACGAATTCACCTGTACATTCAGGTGATGCGTTTGAACTTTCATCTTAGTTGGAGGAGTGTTGTGTATATCCATAGGTGTGATGTCCTCATCACTTTTATCCATAGAGAAGAAGGGCAGTCAGGTTGCATCTTGCAAGGAAGAGGAAGCATGAGAAGCCATGCGCCACATGATGGGTTGGAGTATTAATGAAGGACAAAAATATCTTTTACTCATCTAGCTAAAATTTTCTTGGGATTCTAGGAATGCTAACATATTGGGACATAGGAAGTAACTCATCATTGACTGAAAGCTTTCAGTCAATTGAAGGCTAGAAAACATGTTAGAAAAACTAGGAGATTATGAGGGTGTGATTGGTTGCCTAAATGTGTCCTGGCCTATCTGAGGATCAAATACAAACTCATTAAAGCTAGTATTCACATATGTAGACACTCATGTTTGGTAGTCTGGTTTGTCCTGGGTCTGGCCCAAGTGAGCTGTTGTTTGTTTGCCTGTATTTCGGTCCGAGCTACATGCGCTGGTGGAGGGAGGCTTGTTTGGTAGGTCGCATGAGACCCAATTTATGCTACAGTGTTCTCGGTTGGGTAAGGCTACCTGCTCTTTTGGACCAGTTTTTTAATGCCAACACAAGGTTTTGGCGTGAATGGCGTCTTTCCCGTGCCAATCCTTTTCTTTCTCGCCTTTTTTCCCTCATTGCAATGTGATAATGAAGTAGCAAATAAAGTTTAACCAGAAAGTTGTTCAAAGGAAACAAACATTTACATATTGTTGATACAAAAATAGTTGATCAAAATGAACAATTTTCGATGAAGTCTATAATTTTTCAAATCATCATTGTGCTACAGTATTACAACTATCGTTATTGTTTAAATGAAAGTTACAAACTTGTTCAAATCAAATGAATTGTAACAAGTACATGATGATGAAAAACTAAACAATGATCACAAGTTCTTTCCAGTAGAGCACAGACTTGTTCTTCACTGACTTCAGCACACAAGCTCCATATCATAGTTATAGGAAGTACCAGATTTCATGCACTTGATATCATAACTCATGTGATTGACAGATGAGTGACAAAAAACATCATAAGCAATGGGTGCCTAATATCCAATACCCGACTGGTGAAAACCCTATTAGCGGCTAGGTTTGGGACAACTTTCATACCCACGTATGCATAAATGGGCAAGAAATTATACCCATCGGGTTTGGTGGGTTCGTGTATAGGATCCATAACCCGTCCTCATGTACCCGTAAACCCGACTAACATAGCCTAAACTAGCAATTTTAGCCCAGTCCAACTAAGAATCCATATAAAATCTAGGGAAACCTTACTCCAATTTTTCTTCTAGTCGCCACCCACCATTGGCATCCATGGTCCTTGGCACCATGCTGCCTCCAGCGGTGAGGCTACAAGGACCACGAGCGTGATGCTGCAACAGCCCTGACTTCTTGTGAGTTACATCATCTGCTCCTTCGCCATGGACATTGAACAAGAGCATGGAGTTGCGGCGTTGCGACATGCCTAGCTCCTTTGCTGCATCGCCGTTGGCCCTGGACGCTCGAATTCAACCAATTTCACTGCTGAACAGCACCACATGGCTACACCATTCAATGACTCAATGTGCGATGGTGTGATATGCAATGGCGGCTCAACAGTGGGACACAATAGAATGTGCGGGTATGGAATTCCCATCAAGTACCCGATACCTGGCCGGTTTCAGATATGGGCATGCTATACAATCCGTGAGCGGGTATGGGTCCGAGGATGGGTAGAGGTTTCTTTATCGAGGGTGGGTAGAACCCGCCGGGTTTGTGCCCGTTGCCATCTTTAGTTGAACCCAACAACTTGCTCGTGGTAGCGCAACCAAGAGTTCTAAACTCCCGGTGCTCGTCCATGAAACACAAGGCTACCAGGTCATTTCTTACCTTTTAAGAATATGAATACGTGCATTAGTATATAGTTACAAAAGGAGAATAAAAACATGTAAAACCAAAACAGAAATGAAAACAAATAACAACAGTGAGAAGTACAGAATTATGTCAAAGTCTTGAATATCTCATACCATTTGAAACCAACCAGTAAGGATCAAATGTTAACCCTACACCATACAATAATGCAGAACCACATAGCAAAGTGGAAGAAGTCATAGACACCCATATAAGTCTAGAAATGCATCTACAAGAAGGGTACAAGAAGTAGAACTAAGCAATCTAGGCAATGGGATGTGAAGGCAAATGGTTTAAGTTCAGGATTGCATCCTAATCTATACAAATATTTAGTTCTAACCAATTTTAAGCACATGCTAGTATGGAATGCTAGTTTGTAGGTCAATCATTAACCCTTCTTACAGTCAAAATGCTGACATGCAACCTCCTTCTCCCTCAGCTTGGCAAGGTACTGCTTGATCCATAGAACACAGTGTGGTTCAGTCATTCTCATGAAGCCATCTCCTTGGTGCTTGTTATCCAACAGATGAGTTAGAGCAATTATCAATTCCTCTTCCATGAATCTAGGTGTGCTCATGCAGAGAGAGTACAATTCTAGGTGAACCTCTCTTTTCTGGACTTGAACTATAGCTTGGAAAGCATCAACAACTCGGTTCACAGCACTAGTTAGACCATTCATGATGGTCACCTCCTTATCAGAGAGTGATCATGTCCTTTTCCCCAAGTTTGCACCTTCTTCAGCTGATTTTGTGCCATGCGATCCAGATTTTCCATCTCTGTTAGCATTGACAAAAACAGTAGTTGCTACAGCGGCACCTCCACCAACACAACCTGTTGGAATGCCACCTGATGGACTTCCACCTTCACCAATAACCTGTTGTAGCCAACAAGATCTTGTGTGAACTTTTCAGTTGTCATGTTGCTTTCATAGAACAGAGAATGAGTGCCGAGAGGCTTATTGGAGCCCATGGCAAACCATCATGTTGCTTGGCCACTGCCAAAAGTTATTTGCATCTAGAGATAATTTTCAATGGGCCAGTTTAGAAATTCTGCATCCACTAAATGGTCCTAAGAAAAGAAAAGGTAAAGAGGAACATGTTAGAAATGAACATGAGTTAGGAATTATGTATATGTTAGCAATGAAGACGAGTTCAGAAATCTATAGAAGTTAGAAATGAAGATGACTTAAGAATTCTGCAGAAGTTAGCAATTAAGGCGAGTTTAGAAATCTATAGAAGTTGGAAATAAAGATGAGGTCAACATCTTCACCTTTGTACGACCTAGCAGATGCTCATCATCAAGGAGAAATCTATATGTGTTCTCATCCCAAGTAGGATGATTGAGATCCTTTAATCTGCACACCTTCACCCATCTTTGGCGCCACTTCCTAAGATGGTTGTATACTTGTGTTCTAGAAACTTCTTGTCCACTGAAGTCACTCAAAGATCTAGCAACATTGTTCACATGAAAGCCGTTGTTAGTTTTCACTCCTTTCCCAACCACGTGCACAAACCGCCTAAGGATGAAGCGTGACATGTAAGGAATTGAGCACATGGAAGTCCTTGCTCCACCAGTCTCGGTTGACCTCCATGGTTGCCGACTTGCCATTGCTCACTTGCACTCCTTGACTGTCAAGCCCATCCTGCATTCCTTGACTACCAAGCCCATCCCACACTCCTTGACTGCCACTCCCCAGCCCTTGTTAGTTCTCACTCTTTGCCCAACTAGGCACACAGACTGCCTAAGGATGAAGCCTGACATGAAAGGAATTGAGCACATGGCAGTCCTTGCTCCATCAGTATTGGTTGACCTCCATGGTTATCGTTGCTCACTTGCACTCCTTGACTGCCAAGCCCATCCTGCATTCCTTGATGGCCAAGCCCATCCTGCACTCCTTGATTGCCACTCCCTAGCCCTTGTTAGTTCTCACTCTTTGCCCAACCAGGTACACAAACTACTGAAGGATAAAGCTTGACATGAAAGGAATTGAGCACATGGTAGTCCTTGCTCCATCATTCTCGGTTGACCTCCATGGTTGTCATTGCTCACTTGCACTCTTTGACTGCCAAGCCCATCCTACATTCCTTGACTGCCAAGCCCATTCGAGATTCATCTCCTTACCCCATTCCCCAGTCACCCATAGTCTATATACAAAGATATGAAAAGGAAAAAAATTTGCACGACATCCCAATAGAAGAAAACAATCACAATACCAAGACTAGAAAAAATTTGCAAGGTAATGAAAGGATCGAGTGACTGAGAGGGGGGGGGGAGGGGGTGTGAATTGGGAACTCAAACTATGTACCTAATTTGCCAATTCCTAAAACTGACCACTCAAACAACTCCTACACAATTCTAATGGTGATCACACTAATAACATAATCTTATGAAAGGAAAGACAACCTAAGTATACTAGTGGATCACACATGAGGCACACAACTCCTATGCAAGCTAGTAATCAAAGGCACGCGGAAGCACACAACAAGCTAGCAAAGGAGCCTACTCATGCAAAGCTACTAGATCAACAAGACAAGATAGGCACACAAGCATGAGTAGCACAATACATACTAGGGTGATCAATCAAGCCAAAACAACTCCTATACATGCTAGTGATCAAGTGAAAGCTAAGCACAACTAGCAAGTAGAGAAGCCTATTCGTTCAAGTCTACAAGGCAATCAACTAGAGCAAGGCAAGCACATAAGCATGAATAGCACGATATGTAAATACGAAAGGTAAATGCATCAAAGTAAGGAGTAGAGTAAGAGATGACTCATGATTTTTTTGCCGAGGTCTCAGAAGGATGGCACCTTCCCCTACTCCTTGTTGGACCACTCCCATCGGAGACCCGGTACCTCCCGCCAGCAACTGGAGTTCTCGCACACGAGCCCACAATCACTTCTGGAGTGAAGACACGGTTGCGTCACCGCTGCCACCAAGGCACAAGCTTGCCTCCCCCAAGAACTTGTCGGACTCCTCGAGCCGACACGGGCGCTCACTAGCAATGCCCCTTTCAACGGCGGACTCAAAGTGTGTATAAACATGTGACGGCCTTCACAACCAATCATGATAGGCTCGATCACCGCCACCTAACTGATAGAATCCTAGCATTGATCAAACACTAGAATCACCGTTTGAATAAACAAGTACTAAAGCATACATAACTCTAACGCTATGGATTAACAAGTCATGAGCTAAGCAATTGCAATCCTAATAGGATATCAAACCCATGTTGAATCATCACAACTAGACTAAAGTACAACTAGCATTATAATATTTATATTATAGTTAAGGTATATGACAATCATGACAATAAGATAGCAAGTCTATATCATCATGAAAGCATAAAGTCCTATAACATGAATATGATATATAACCAAACAAGGAACACATGTCATAAGCATAACTATAGGGAAGAACTATATTAATTGAATAGGGCAAAGTCATAATAATAATATAAAAAATAATGGTAAAGATACAAGAGCCATACCAATACTCCTATGACTTGGAGACTTGAGCAAGGCTCCTCCTACACTAAACTCCACTAGGACTTGGAAACTACTAAGTGAAAGAGGAAAATGAATAACTCTTGAGTGTGTGTGTGTTGGAGTGAAGCTCTCCCCTTCTATTTATAGAGGCCAAAGGTTGGTACTGGAGAGTAACCGCCATGGAATCGACATGCACTGACCTTGCCAAATAGCTCAGGAGTTGACACGTGGAAGCCTGCTCGAAATGGGCTCAAGACTTGGTTGGCCGACCTGGGAGTGGGCCCCCTCGGGGTGTGCTTCCTCGGGGTGACTGATAGGTGGGTCCTCTTCTGAATTAAGTCGGTGTTCTCCGGAGGAATCCTGTGTTGCCACGTATGCAATCCGAGGGAAGTCCAGTTGGCACCATCTCATTGGCCGGAACTATGTTTCCCCTGATTATGCTCCATTTCTCCACATATATTGTACCAAATCCCTGCATGCACATAGTTCACCCAAGACAAGTGGAATCTTATTATTCCTAACTAAAATGCAAGTATGAAATGCTAAGTCTTCCTACTATTTTTATAGGTACATTGACGGTTAGAATTGGTATTTAGCGACCGTCAACAAACCCTCCAAGCTGAACCTTTGCTCGTCCCGAGTAAAGGCAAAACTCAGGTTTGTGTTGATCAGGAGTTTCTACAATGTCTTATTCTTAACATATACTCAAATGCACAACTAGGACACTCTATAAAGAATTGAATAAGTTGACACGAGTACTTCACCGATTATTACCTGTGGGGCGTTGTAGCTTCTCCAAATCTTGAGTGGTTGGAAGACAGAACAGTTCGTAGGACTACCATTACATCTACTCTTTTTTATCGACTTTTGCCCGAAGGTAAATTTTTATGATAAATCTAAGTTCCTTAAATGATTCACTCAGATCGCTCAAAGTGTATATATTCCGTACCAAGGCTTATGATGCCTCAAAAATCCTACCTCTAAAGGCTGATATGTGGAGCTCTGGGTAAGGATAAATGTGGCATACCTGTATTTAATATATCGCCGAGTCAAAAGAGTGGATCCATGGAGAAAACATTTCCTACAAGCATGATCAAGATGTGCATGTGTGGTGGATACAGTGGAGTGGAATGGAGATTCTATTTTGTCTCTCCCTTTATTTGGCAGTTTTGGCTATCTTTTTCTTTCTTTCTTTTTCTTCTCAAGCTCTTCATGTTGCAAGAGATTTTTTTCTCAAGCTCCATATGGAGAAAGAATCTTTTTCTCTTTTTTTTTTCAATAGCCATAACCTTGATTGCCTTGGGGAGATCAGTCATGAAGACAAAGTCTTTATTTTATGGATGGATAGTGTGACATGGATGATTGCTAATTTCCTGTGTGGAAACTTAGCGTGATGTGCACAGACTTGATCATGAATGCAGAAAATATTTCTCACTAGGATCACACAATTTTGACAAGGATCAATGAAAACACAGGTAGCATATGTAGAAGGTTTTGCAATGTAGCATAACATAAGGTTGTGATAGGAATTTATATCATTGAGGAACTTGTCATTTTTTATCAAATTAATTATTCAGGTGTCAAGTTTCACAAATTGCGCAAGATCATAGCAGCCCTAATTAGCCATATTATATCTCCTAACAACCTAGAAGGATAATGCTTATGCTATCCACTAGTCTGTTTGAGGTGAAATTTAATCATGCCAACAAACCAAAACTAGATAGAGTATTAAGTTGTAAACTGGACAGAGCAACTATTCATCATCTCAAAATAGGAAACCTTATGCATTCATATCGTGCATGGATTTATTCATTACTATTATTTTTTTTATTTTTTTCTATTTATCATGAATGTGAAAAGAAACAAATCTTTTCCATTTTTTAGTTTATCATGCATGTGGTGATTGAAAAGGGAAAGGATACAAGTTACCTTCACATTAGGGGGAGGAACTCCCCCCAAGCTGGCTTGAACTCACTCCAACGGCGGCAACCCCTAACCGAAGTAGCCTTGAGAGTGAAAATAAGAACTCATTTGGGTGTTATCCCAAGAGACCTTATTCTCAATTCTCGAGAGCCGCTGTTGGACATCATCCGTCCACTCAGTTTCTTATGGATATGAGTGTGGATGGTGTGGTCCAACTGGTCGATCTGGAGAGACATACTGTCGATTTGTCTTGTGAGGTCGTCTGTGCCCCTCCTTGAACCGCTGCGAGAGTGATGTGTGCTGAACTATGGTGGTAAGCCACTGGAACTTGAGCTATAGTAGGCTCCCCCGGGCCATTCACCGGTGTCCCAGGATGCACTGCCGCTTTCGTGAGGAATGGCGTGATCCGAAGAACCCGTGCTTGGCATCTCCCTCGAGAAGGATGCCTTGGTGTTCCTTCATGATTTGTTACTAGTCAGAGGACCGGAAACACTATTCCTATGAGCTGTAAAGCCTGTCTCTAGAGGAATGGTTAGTTCATCATAGCTATACAAATGAAAATCCAGGTTAGGTAGCTAGATTTCATTTGCATAACTGGGAAAAAAATAAACCAAAGAGCCATTGGGTACTTGTTTCAGAGAATGTCCCGATCTAAAGAATTGTTCGCCTAGGACAGCCTGTTCAAAATGTAAACCATTGATATGTGCATTTCTAGGTAAACCAAGATTGTGCACAAGGCGATAGACCAGGGGCGTGAATTCAAAATCTCCTACTTGTTTGATAACTTTAACCCATTGCTTAACCATGGCTATAACAGGCGAGACTTTGATTTTATTAATCTTGCAGTAAAGAAGAAATATTTCATCTCCCCACACAGTTCTAACATCCTTTCTAGGGAATAAAGTCGTTGCCAACATTTTATGCATAAAACGTAAAGTAGGATTATGGATATCCATATTCCTAGGTGACAAAGCAAGGGTATGCCCTATTATTTCCTCCCAAAAACTACTTTTGTTAAAACTAAAATGTTCGGAATGAAAATCCAAAGCAGCAACAGGAGAAAAACCTAGCAAATCACTGAATTGCCTCTAGGTGAGTGAGATTTTCATTCCATTAAATTGGAATGAAATCCTATCACCATCCCACTGAATGGTGCATAAGAACTAAATGGTAAGCAGGCCAGAGCATGGTTAACTACCGGAACAAAACCATCCCATCCTACAACATGAAAGATAGAGGTAAATTCAGTGTCCATACCTATCATGGAAAGAAAGTCCAGATCATACGTTCACGTAGGAACGTAAGATCGGTCAGTGATCATCCAATGGATGTCACGTTCTCTCTTTCCAACCAAGTCGAGGTCGCAGTCGGTGTTGAGTCGGAGTTGAACATTGCTGAAATCCGGCAATGCTTCCGGCTCTAATTCCGTCGGTTCCTCGACTGGTGCGTCTTCTTCTGGCTCTTCCTCAAGACGTTGGCGACAGGAGCGAGTGTTGGTCGTATCTACGCACCCACTTATATACCGCAAGAGGACGGTGTACGATTGTAGCACTTTTTCCCTTGAATTGAGTATTCCAAGGTTTATCGAATCCACTGGGACCTTAGGATTTATTAAACAAAGTTAATAGTAAAAGATCTAGTCAAGGCTACTGTCAAAGTCAGGTTGCATGAGGGGGAGACTGGCCAGACAGTAAATCTGTTGTTGTGCCGATCAGCGTAGGAGTTGAGCCGATCGACACACTGGTGAAACAGAGCCAAAGTGCTCAAGATCTAGTAAATTTGTGGTTGCGCCGATCGGCGCAGGAGTTGAGCCGATCGGCACACTAGTGAATCTAAGCCAAAGTTGTTGCGCCGATTGGCGCAGGAGTTGAGCCGATCGGCACACCAGTGAATCTGAGCCAAAGTTTGCCAGATCTTGTAAACCTATGCTGTTAAGTGAGTAGCCAGATATCTACTAGTGAGATCGTAACCAGAAAGTCTAATTGAATAGCATCATAATGGGTAATTACATAGATCAGTGAAAACCTATAATGAGTAAGACCACCCTGCTTTCCGAGCGGCTCCCGATTTATCGCTGCCGAGAGGAAACCCTTAATCGCGCGAGTATCTTACCCTACTCAACTATCCAATAGTGCTGCGCAGGCTTAGTGCTGTCACCGCTAAACCACACTACTAGCATCATCAAGCAACCATAATCAATACAATGTCCGAATACTATCCTAATCACCACGATTAAGATAATATCTGCTTACTTAGCCTAGAACTAAGCAATTGGAATAAGCACATGCATGATTATAGAATCAAGATAGACAAATCACCAAAACCATCATCAACATATTCAATCATCCTTAAGATACATAGAGTAAGATTCATCCCCGTCGAGATGGCCTACCTTGACGGATCAACTCTTAACTCCAATGATTCTTGAAACTCAACTAGAGATCTATTCTAATGGGGCAAGCCCCGGTAGCTCTAACTCATGGATCTGGTGTCCCTCTGTCGCCTCCTCCTCTCGGTGAGGGTTTACAAGTATTTATAGGGGTTCTACTCGTATAGGACTCGGTTTCTAGCAAATAAGGTGGTTGCGCCGATCGGCGCAAGCCGTGTCTTCTCTGATTTCTTCTCCGAGTCGGTTCCTCTGTCTTCCACAGCTGCCATGTGGGCCTTTTCCTTCGAGATAAAGTCTTGTACTGCACGTTGACATCTTGAAGTTCCATAAATCTTCTAGACAAATATCTTCAAGTGTCTTACGCAGATAAACTTCCATAAACATGTGGAATGGGCCTCGGTCACTTCTGTGGGCCAAAACACCCTTGCGCCGATCGGCTCATGGACTGCGCCAATCGGCGCACTAGGCTTCTGTAGTGCTTTTTGTTGGTTCTGGACTCCTGTCCTCTCCATCATTGCATTAATCACCAATTTTACCTGTTTCTGCAATAAAGCTTCAAAACAACGCATATACAAATATATAGACAATATCACTGGTAAATGATCTAAATTAGTATCAATTATGCTCTAATTGGGGTAATATTCACATATAAAAGGGGCACTTGGAAAGTGCCAACAGCGAGTACTATACACCATTGAAGGTGTAGGACTTGCATTGCTTGGGCTTCCTGTCACCTTGTTCTTCAGTTTGCTTAAGGCTCGCTTCATCTTGTTCATCACTGCACACTTCAACAAACCAAGACAAGAGCAACTCGAACGGGGGTTAAGGTTAGTGGAAAACACCAAACAAACTCCGTTAGAAACTCTTGCAAATATGAAACCAACTTGTAAATGCAAATGCGAATCAATGAAAAAAATTTTGGTAGAATTTTTAGAGTATTGAGCAATGCAAGAGCTTGGAGAAATTGGAAGCAAATGGCTAGAGCAAAATGGAGAGGTGAAAGAAGTGAATGGAGTGAAGAACAACCTCTCCCTGTCATTGCGTTAAATAGTAGAGCAGAACAACGGTCATTTTGAAGAGTGTCCGTTGCCTACTAGCCGTTGGGGCAAGTGGGACCGGAGAGCCGTTGCTCTTTGGTCGGCCGACCAAGGGGCCAGGTCGGCCGACCAGAGGTTGGCTCCTCTGGTCTGCTGCTCTAGCCAATAGGCTCCACTAGTGGAGGCTCACAAGAGTGAAAATATGTTTTGAAGAAAAACATTTTCAAACTCCAAAAAATTCCATTTTTTCAAAATTGGGTTGGAATAAATTCCAACATGCAGTAAAAAATTCAAATATGCACATTAAAATCAAAAAGTTTTGAAAAGGGAAATATGGATAAATACTGTTTAACCTGCCGGCGAGGGTTCACCAATTTTGAGCCCGATGGACGGGACCTTCTCTCCTTCGATGTTTTAGGTTGCTGTTGGCGCATCCTTGTCCGGACATGAGGATGTGGATGACTTCTTTGGCTGCCACACCTTTTTCACCTTCTTGGGCGGTGTGGATAAAGGATTCTATTTCACCGACTGCTTCTTTGTCCAGAGTTCAGGCGTGCCTGTTGTCTGTCTTTAGAGCAACAAGTGTGGGATTCTCTTGTGCCAAGAAGTTTAGCATGAAATCCACTAGGCTATCTCTTCTTGGCCTTGCTTCTACTTCCTTGATGTTCTGTGGGTTCGGCCCAAACTTAACTTTGACCATGGAGCATTTTCCACTCTTGGTCGGAAGTCAAATTTCTCCTCCTTGGCATTGACATTATGGCGGATTACTCCGGCCCCAATGCAAACCGGGAAACCAATACACGTGCCAACTCCTAGGCACTCTAGTCATCCGAAAGTGGAGTCGGTGGTTGATCGAAGCTATAGCACCGCGCCTTGAGTCGCTCGAACTCCTCCACCATCGCATCGTGGTTGTACCTCCATTGGGACGTGGCTTTCTCCACGCGCTCGATGTAGTGCATGTTGTTGTCGAGGTACCCCTGCATGGGCTCGAAAAAGTCAGCACCAGGCACAGAAGGCACCACTGGTACACGCCCTTGGTACCTGTAGTCGATACTCATGGTGCAGTAGGGTGCGCCGACCGGCGCGTCGCCTGTACCGATCAGCGCAGAGGGTTGTGAACCGCCCGCTACGTCGCTCCACCCTGACTGATACTGCTGGTGCTCCTGGCGTGACCCCCAGGAGTCCCACTCGTCGTCGGCTGCTGTAGATGTGTCCGGTTGTCGAACCCGCCCACGACGGTCCTTGAGAACTCGGCCCCCCTCCAGGAGACCTTCCTCAAGCCAATTTCCTCCCTCCAACTTGCGAGGGAGAAAAACTCCTAGCTCTGCACACGGGAGTTTTACGTTGGTGCCGCTGACATGGAAGCCGGCACGAACACTTCCCGTGACAATATTGCCACCAATGTCACGTTGATTTGGATTTTGTTGATAACTTCAACAAAGCGGGCAAATTGCTCATCCATAGTTGGCTTCCTGTTTCTGCGAGTTAAACGGCAGAGTCCATGGGTCATTAACCTCGTGCGGAGTTGTCTTCCCGTCATGAACCATTTCATCTTCAATGTCATCAGAGGGTCCATCCTTCTTCTCACTAGTTGTTCCTACATGGTTAGGATATGGCAGGTTGCGAGTGGTCTTACCCCCACGTGTTGTCACCGCAATAAAATTTTCTATGGTAGATTCGGGTTGCCCCAGAATTTTTCCACAGTCCAAAGCAGGAAAAGTAGCGGCTATTCGAGCTAGTTGAGTTTCAAATATTTTATTCAAACTAAGCTGGCTCTTAATGGAAGAAGAAAGGCCTTCTAACTTAGCATTAATGCTTTCTAAGTTCTTGCCAGTGGAGGCAAACTTTTTACTATAGTTTTCAATAATTTTGGTTTGGCCAAACAAAAGATCTTTCAAGGAAGTTTGGTTAGGATTGGAAGAATTATTACCATAGTTACCTCCTTGATAGGGGCGTGGTTGCCACCCCTAACCTCCTTGAGGGTGATACCCATTGTTCACGAATGCAACCTCCTCACGAGTCTCCGGGCAGTCATTGTCTGAATGTCCCGTGTTGCCACAGACCTCGCACGTCATGCGCTGGTCCAAAGCTTGTACTGTGCCATTCTGGCTGGGATGTAAGCTTCATGACCATTGATGATAGGAATCCCCAAAGTATGAAAGTTTTGGTGATAGATAACAACTATAAAATTGTGGGCTAATATCTACACGAGTGTTGTCTGTGTAGGAATCGTTTCTAAACTCTACTACAAATCATATGGATGATGGTTGCCTTGGCAATTGATGACATTGACCACAAGCATGGAGGCTTGATGAGTTTGATGGAGTCCAAGGGTTGATGGATATGGATCAAGGCTAAGGACAAGCTATGGAGCAAGTGTTGGGAACACTTGTCTAGTTGTTAGGACTTTGAGTCCATAGGAAAAACAGGACTATCAAGGGGGTCTAGGTCATTTCTCTAAGGTCATGTGTAGTCGGTGATGAGCATGGATGCTTAGTGAAATCACAGACACTAGGTGACAGTGGAGAAGCCAAGGAGCTATTTGGAGAAGCCGAGAAACAAAGTCAAGCGAGGACAAGGAGTTTCAGCTTTTGGACGTAGTGACCGGATAGAGGGGTCAATGGAGACCGGACTGTACGGTCACTAGGAGATCAGAGAGGAGTCTGCGAGGAATATGTCAAGTCTAGAAACCCTAGAGACCGGATGGTACGGTCTAGTGATCGGATGGTCCGATCAGTAGGGCTGAGGCTCAGGACAAAAAGGAAGCAAGTTAGAGCTCTCTGGAATGCACAAGACGCGAAGAGAACGGACGGTCCGGTCTACTGACCGGACAGTCTGTTCAATACAGGAAATCGCTAGGGACAGTGAAGCCAACGGCTCTAGGAGCCGTTCCAGAAGAGACCGGACGGTCCGGTCTGGGAGTGACCGGACGGTCCAGTCAATGGCGTCCAGAATGCTGATTTCGTGGAGCAACGACTAGTTGGAGGTTGGAAGCCTATATAACTTTGTTCCTGAGCTCTTGGAGACCTCTTTGCTAGTGTAATTGCTTGGAGCATTTGGGGCGAGCCAAGAGCAAAAGAGGAGAGCACTAGGAAAGGATATTAGATATCTTGAGAGTGCTAGTGAGAGTAACTTGAGCATTGATGCACATCTAAGGCTAGGGTGTCCTTGAGGATGTGATCTTGGTTGTTACTCTTGGTCTATGGTGCAACCTAGACTAGTTAGGTGTCGGTGATCGAGCCTATCATGATTGGTTGTGAAGGCCATCATATGTTTGTACACGGTTTGAGCCCGCCGATGAAAGGGGCATCACTAGTGAGTGTCCGTGTCGGCTCGGGGAGTCCGGCAAGTTCTTGAGGGAGGCGAGCTTGTGCCTTGGTGGCAGCGGTGACATGCACCGTGTCTTCACTCCGGAAGTGATTGCAGGCTCGTGGGTGAGAACTTTACATTGGTGGTGGGAGGGACCGAGACTCCGGCAGGAGTGATCCAACGAGGAGTAGGGGAAGGCGCCATCCTTCCGAGACCTTGGGAAAAAATCATGAGCCATCTCTTACTTTTTGAATTTATATACCGTGCTATTCATGATTGTATGCTTACCATGCTCTAGTCGATTGCTTGTAGACTTGCATGAATAGGCTTCTCTACTTGCTAGTGGTGCTTAGCTTATATTTGATCACTAGCATGTATAGGAGTTGCTTAGGCTTGTTTGATCACCCTAGTATGTATCATGCTACTCATGCTTGTGTGCCTTCCATGTGCTTGTTGATTTATTAGCTTTGCATAAGTAGGCTCCTTTGCTAGCTTGTTGTGTGCTTCCACGTGTTCTTTGATTACTAGCTAGCATAGGAGTTGTGTGCTTAGTGTGTGATCCACTAGTATGCTTAGGTTGTATTTCCTTTCATAGGATTATCTTGTTAGTGTGATTACCACTAGAGTTGTGTAGGAATTGTTTGAGTGCTCGGTTTTAATAGTTGGCAAAATAGGTACATAGTTTGAGTTCCCGATTCACCCCCCCCTCCGTCTCGGTCACTCGATCCTTTCAAGTGGTATCAGAGCCAAGTGCTCAATATAGGGCTTAACCGCCTTGAGTAGTGACCGAATTGAGTTGGGATGTCATCCCATTCGAGGCTGAGTCATGGCTCATGGAATGATCGCTTGAAAAGCTACCTAAATGCCATGATTCCGGATGAGTTGATGGACATACTTGTGGACTTTGCCAATTCCTTTACCGATGATCATGTATATGATGATGATTGTGTGGATATGCCTAGTTATAGTGAGTGCCTAGATTCTACTAGTGATAATTTGATAGGTTGCTCTACTAGTGTGCCTAATGTGATGATTAATGATGTTGGCTCCCTTGATCTTGCTTGCTCTACTAGTTTGACTAGTGATGATGATGTTTGTGAGTCTTTTATTAGTCATTCTAGTGATACACTTGTTGAGGAGTTCTTTACTTTTCGTGCTAATAAGAATGAGGACTTACTTGACTCTCTTATTCGCTTGTGAGGTATTGTGGACAGGATTGGAGCAACTACTTTCGAGCTTCCCAAGATTGTGATAGTTGAGAAGATGCTCACCTTGCTCCCTAGCAGCAAGCTCCTCTACATCACCCTTGATCTCATCATGGAGAAGGGTCTCTCCGTCGAGGATGTGATTGGGTTGCTCTTCAATGATGAGAAGATCACCACAAGCTGGACTGAGGAGAAGCCTTCCAAGGCAAACATTGGAGTATCATCAAAAAAAGGGAAGGAAGTAGCTTCGAGCTCAAGCTTCCTTTATCCCTCTACAAGATTACCTTGCAATAGCTTCTACAACCCTTTCGGATCCAGACCTACACCAAGCTCTTCATCAGGCGCTTCATCAAGCTCTACCTCAAGTGTCATTCCATGTTCTACTTCAAGCACTTCAGGTGGACCACGCATTGGTGTAGGGGGAGCGCCAACAACATTACTAGCACAGTCATTTGAGATGAACAATCTGGCGCCCCACCTCCTCCACAAGATCGACTCTGGAGCATTCGTTGAGCTCAACAACAGGAGTTCTTCTTCTAATTTGATGAAGTTGTGAGAAATCCGAATGATGACCTTTGTGATACTTTCTTGAGGATTTATGATCTTGTATGCAGGATAAACTCCTTCAGAGGTCTTTGGAGGATAGCTCCACTTGAAGTGATTGACAAGCTTCTCCGACAAATCACAGCTCCTGAGAGGGGCTTCTTACTTGAGGAGGTGATCAACAGAACACATGAGCTCTCAATTGAGAGATCAATGAAGATGATACTTGTGCTCCACTCACAAGTGGGACATGTGCTTGAGCACATCACTGGCCTCTATGATCCTCCCCATTATTATATCGACCTCGACAATATGCACATGGGGGATGGTCATGGACATTGGAGTTATCGTGCTCCTCACTATCCTATCAGGAGGAGACTTCAGGAAGGGATTGCAAGGATCCCTATCTATGAGGATGGACTTATCGCTTGACATGATGAGGTTAGTGCAAGTCAATCAAGTAATGCTTTGGATACTAACCCTTCTTCCTCTAGTGCGGCTACTACCAGGGTCAACTACAAGAGTGGAGGTACTCATTGGATTCTTGACAGTGGGTGCACCCAACACATGACCGGGAAGCCAACCATGCTCACCAACATTGATGAAGACGAAGACAGTGATAAAGTGACTTTTGGGGATAACTCAAAAGGGAGAGTCAGAGGATCAGACAAGGTGGCCATTACTGAGGACCTCCATCTCTCCAAGGTCTTTCTTGTGGAAACCCTCAACGTCAACCTCCTGTCTATAGGTCAACTCTGTGACATGGGTTTCAAGTGCACATTTGATGAGGATGGTGCAATGATTGAAAATTCAAAGAGAGGGCTAGTATTTCATGGAGTAAGGCATGGAAACTTGTATGTCACGGACTTTAAATCAAGTAACACCAAGTACTTGCCACTTTACTAAGGCAACTAAAGGATGGTTGTGGCATAGAAGACTGGCACATGTTAGAATGAATCAGCTCAGAAAAGTGGTCAAGAGGAATCTGGTTGAAGGAATCAAGGATGTGACCTTTGAGAAGGACAAATTGTGCAGTGCTTGTCAGGCTGGAAAGCAAGTTGCATCTTCACATCCCACCAAGTCTTTCATGTCTACATCTCGTCCTCTGGAGCTCTTGCACATGGACTTGTTTGGGCCAACACATGACAAGAGTCTAGGAGGCAATCTCTATTGCTTGGTGATTGTTGATGATTTCACGAGATACACTTGGACCTTCTTTCTTGTGGACAAATCTCAAGCCAGTGATATCTTCAGAAAGTTTGCTAGGAGGGCAAAGAATGATTTCAAGGCTAGCATTGTGAAGATAAGGAGTGATAATGAGACTGAGTTCAAGAACACAACTGTGGAGGAATATTGTGACAAGAAGGGAATCAAGCATGAATTCTCCGCTACATACACCCCCGAGCAGAATGGAGTAGTGGAGAGAAAGAACAAGACACTCATCACTCTTACTCGTACCATGTTGGACGAGTATGGGACTCATGAGAGGTTTTGGGCTGAAACAATCAACACAGCTTGCTACACCTCCAACCGTGTCTATCCACCGGCGGTTGAAGAAGACTGGTGAGAGCTATTGGTAGGATGGAAACCCAATGTTTCCTATTTCCGAGTCTTTGGCTGCAAGTGCTACATTCTCATGAGAGGAGGAAGCCTGGGAAGTTTGAGAGCAGAACGGATGAAGGCATACTTGTTGGGTACTCTGAAACTTCTAAAGCATATCGAGTCTACAAATCAGCTACAGGTTGTGTGGAGAAAACCTATGACGTGAAATTTAATGAGTCAAATGGTTCTCAAAAGGGAGATGAATTTCTTGAAGTGAACATTTGTGATGAACCCATGAGGGAGGCTATGAGAAGAATACCCGTGGGCGAGGTTTTACCCCACGAGGGCAATGATGGTGATATTGATGAGCCCTCTACTCCACCACCTCAACCAACCTCTTCCTCCGAGGTGCAAGAACCAACCCAAAATGCCACAAGTACACCTTCTAGCTCGTCCCAAAATTTAGTGAGAGTTCACCCACCAAGTGATGAGGAAACCCAAGTGAGAAGTGAGCCATAAGCCTCCCCACATACTTCACCACAAGCTACTTCTCCAAGCTCTTCACAAGATACCGTTCCATCAACCTCAAGCTCAAAGTCCAAAACATGGAAGCATAAGAGTGACTCTCCCACCTCTATAAGAATCCAAGACACTCATATCTCAAGAGAGCGAGCAATCCATAATGCACAAGATATTTCACCTAGAGTTCCTCCCACTCAAGAAGAACACCACCCTAGACCCAAGGCTATCATCAAGGATCACTCAGGAGTCCATCTCAAGGAGTTAGGACAAGGAGGAATCAATACAAGCCCAACTATGTGAGTGAAGACAATGATGATGAGGCCAATGTTGCAATTGAGAACTTCTCTTTTGTCTCCATGATTGAACCCACAACAATGGAAGAGGCAATGAATGATCACAAGTGGGTTATTGCCATGCAAGAAGAATTAAACAACTTCAAGAGGTGCAAGGTATGGAAACTTGTTGAGAGACCCAAGAATCATAATGTGGTTGGCACCAAGTGGGTCTTCAAGAACAAGCAAGATGAGAAAGGGACAATTGTCAAGAATAAGGCTCGTCTAGTGGCTAAGGGATATTCTCAAGTGGCGGGCATTGACTTTGAAGAAACATTTGCTCTCATGGCTCAACTTGAAGCTATTCAGATCATGTTTGCTTATGCATCACATAATGGCTTCAAGCTCTTTCAAATGGATGTCAAAAGTGTCTACTTGAATGGAGAGATCAATGAAAAAGTCTATGTGGAACAACCTCCAGGGTTTGAGGACCCTAAACATCCAAGACATGTGTACAAATTGAAGAAATCTCTCTATGGCCTCAAGCAAGCACCAAGGGGATGGTATGAACATTTGAAGAACTTCCTACTCAAGAATGTATTCAAGATTGGAAGCATTGATAGAACCTTGTTCACAAGGCATGTTGGGAAGGATCTCTTTGTGTGCCAAATCTATGTGGATGATATCATATATGGGTCAACCAATGATAAGTACAATGAGGAGTTCCAGGAAATGATGGCAAGAGAATTTCAAATGTCTATGATTGGAGAGCTCCATGTGTTCCTTGATTTTCAAGTGAAGCAATTGAGAGAAGGCAACTTCATCTATCAAGAAAAGTACACCAAGGATCTTCTCAAGAGGTTCAACATGGAAAATAGCAAACCCTTGCGCACTCCTATGGAAACAAGCAAACCCTGAGTGAATCCCAAGCTCTATAGATCAATGATTGGGTCCTTTCTCTATCTCACTGCCTCAAGACTGGACATCATGTTTAGTGTGTGCTTGTGCGCACGCTATCAAGCAAATCCAAAAGAGTCACATTTGAAGGTCGTGAAGAGGATACTAAGATACCTCAAGTACACACCTACCATGGGGTTATTGATGAGGACATCACTCCTATGGATACACACAACACTCATCCAATTCTGGACTTGCAAGGTCCAATGACTAGAGCTCGTGCACAACAACTAAATTTAGAGGTGAGCTCGTTCCTATGTTCTTCACTATATGTTACTTTTGAGAATGGTTTGCTACCTAATAATTATTTTATAATTCGGAACTATGGAGAGGACCAGGAGATGATGGGAGAAGGAGTTGGGAACATGGAGGACCAGCAAGGGCTTGGAAGCCAAAGTGGAGGCCCAATCAAAACCGACTTCGAGTCTGTTTCGGGGCACAGGACCAGTCTGCAATAAAATGATTGCCTAGCATGCATACAGACTCGGATTTGGACGTTCTACATATGCACGGAAAGATAAGGAGAAGACCTTTCCAATGCCGCTAGCCTCATGTCAAAATTCATCTGGAGTCATCAGGAATCATCGAAACAAGAGAGGGTCCAGAATCTGTGTCGGTGCTGCGTCGCCTATTTTTGGCCTTTGGGTTTTCTATCTACTTGAGCCCAACTAGGGGCACGTCCAGAGGGTCTTGAACGACCCTAGGGAATTCATATACAGCCACCGCCGTACCATTAGGGTTCGGATTTTGCTTAGATCAATTCTGTTCATAAACAGTGTCGTCGTTCATCGGTTTGTGAGACGCCAACTTCGTGAGTTTAATCATACATCTGCAATTGTGTTGCATTCTTCGTTGTTCTTGCTTGTGTTCTTGATTCGCAGGCAGGGATTAGCCTTCTCGGTGAGGTCAATCATCCTTGGACGGTTGATAACCAGAGGAGACGTCGTGCTGCGATTGCGGAGTTTAGAACGTGCTGTTCTGAAGCCAGATCGATTTGTGTGTCGCCTCCGACCAAATCAAGTTACCAAGAACCTTTCGGAAGATCGGGAAACCTTGTTAACATCAAGTGGTAATTAGAGCTTCAGGTGCACCGTCAGGTTCACACTATCCTTTAGTTTTGTTTTCGTGTTCTTCCTATCGTCCACAGAAAAGCTAAAAATTGTTTCCCCCCCGCCCATAACCACGTGTTTAGCCTTTGCATATTTCAATTTCAGAGTCCATAGTGTTGAGTTTGTGCTCTAGTTCTTGTTTAGTCGTTGGTTTAGTTTGTGTTTTTGTCATCAGTATTGTTTCCCTTGCAACCCTAGCCGCCATCCCCTTCACCATCCTCGATTTTGTCGGCTTTGTGTGCTAGGGTTGATTGATCAACACGCCCACCCTAATCCCACCCTAAACCCACCCTCAACACCTCGGATCAATTCTCACAAATTCTACTTTCCGCTGCATCCACCTTGCCAAAAAAATCCCTACCTGACCCCAAGTCCGACTCGGGTTTCACTCAAACCCCGGGTTTCTTCATAACCGATTCCGACACCCCTTCGGTAAAACGGCCATAACTTTTCGCTCGGTTGTCCGTTTTGGCTGAAATTCTTATAGCAGATTCTTGACGAAAAGTTGAGGTGATCCACACTCAGCTACACCCTGTGTGCCCTTGTCAAAAAATTCAAAAAAAATCGGGAACATAAAGAAAAAATTCATTCAAGTTGAAACCCGACGTTTTCTGAAACTTCAAGATTTTCTATAGGCCACGTCCTAGCTCTGTTTGAGCTGAACTTTTTTGTGGTTTCTCCCCCTTTGCTAGTGAGTTGGAAACAAATAACAAAAAAAAAATAATAAAAGAAATTTAGGATTCCTAC
Organism: Eleusine indica; assembly: GCA_030378355.1. Classification (NCBI taxonomy): domain Eukaryota; kingdom Viridiplantae; phylum Streptophyta; class Magnoliopsida; order Poales; family Poaceae; genus Eleusine; species Eleusine indica. Next base: position 8,675,801 of record CM059497.1, on the reverse strand, counting down.
TAGTGCTCCATATAGCCCCCTGGAATTTCTGAGTTTGGCTGTTTTACTCCTAGCCCCCTGTTCTCGACTGTGTGCCTTTGTCTCCTTGTTTCTTCTTTGCTATCACTACTATTCTAGGACATAGTGAGACCAACAACTAGCGACAAGTTACTTGGGCACTTATTCAGCTTTACTATCTGTTTTTGATTTGTGTGCCACTCACATATATATATTTGGCCTTCCTAGCTCTATATACTTCTTCTGGACAGCACATAGGTTATTTTGTAACCCTTGCAATCGTGGAACACACCTCCCTGGTATCCTTCGCTTTGTTGTTTTCAGAACTTTGTAAGAGCTTTGCAAGAAGCTTCCTTTTGCTGTGTTGAGAGACACCACTGCTTAGTAGTTTTGTAGGGATAACCTTCACTTTTTATTTCCTGTTTTGGTGTTTCTGATGTCAGGAAGCGATGGAGAGGGTGCTTCACCCTCAAAATTTGATGAGTGCGTGAGCCAAAGTCAGCTACAGAAGGCTTTGCAGGCGGTTCAGAGTGATTTGGCAGAGACGATCACCAGGGCCGTCACCAACGCCATCACCAAGCTTCATCTGGGAGAAAGCATTGAGCGGTTGGATAAGAGAGTCTCTAAGTTAACCGATCAGGTTGTCGAATTAGAGACCGCTCACAAGACCATCAACACCAATACCAATGACAACACCAACACCAACACCAACACCAACAACGACGTTGAAGACAATCATGATGAAGCAACGGTGTATAAGGCTGATGGCACCGTCGATAGGTCAGCTACAAGGACCGCAGGGTTACGACGTCGTTTGCAACGTAACCCTCAAGGTATGGGTGGTTTCCACAACTAAAACTGTCGCACACAAGGTAACCATGCTCCGTATGCTAAAATTAAGTTTTCAATTCATTCGTTTTCGGGTCAGTACGATGGTGATGCTTACCTTGATTGGGAAATGACGGTAGAACAAAAATTTAATGCCCACCTTGTTCTTGAACAACATAGAGTTAGACAAGCCGCTAGTGAGTTTAAGGACTTTGCTATTGTTTGGTGGAGTGGTCTAGCTGCTGAAACTGATTTGCCTACTACTTGGGAAGAACTTAAGGTAGCAATGCGTGATCGTTTTGTTCCTCCTTCTTTTTATAGAGAAATTTGTAATAAACTGCAGCACTTAGATCAAGGAGATAAAACTATTTAGGAGTATTTTAGTGAGCTTCAGAAGGGTTTGATTCATTGTGCTGTGGTTGCAAAGGTAGAGGATCAGATTTGCCGCTTTTATTCTGGTTTGAGAAAAGAAATTCAAGATATCCTTGATTATAAAGAATTTTATACCCTCAACCAGTGTTTCCAGTATGCTATACTTGTAGAGAAAGAATCATAGGGACTTTTCCAGACTTTTGAGGAGTACAGCAAGTCCAGGAATTTTTATGCACCAAGGCCGATGGGGACTTCGGGGCTGCCCAAGCCATCTTCCCGGCCGTCCCCACCAGCTAGTGTTGTTTCTGCAGCATCAAGATCAGCCCCTGTCCCTTCTACACGCTCAGGTAAAAATTCTGTGCAGGTACCGGCTAGTATTGCCTCCTCGGTTGCTTCAACGGGACGCACTATGACCACCGCTTCCATGGTCTTGGTCATGTGCAAAAAGATTGCCCAAGTAGGCGGGCATATGTGGTGACAGATGATGGCGGTTACATGAGCACCTCCGATGTGGAGGATGAGGAGGAGGATGTCGCTGCCATCAGCGGTGACCTCGTCTTTGGAGGCGGAGATACCACGGGCTACATGAATATTATTGTGCAGCGTGTGCTTAGCACGCAAATCCAGCAGCCCGAGATGATGCAGCAACATAACTTGTTCCAGATTTTCTTCGTCATTAAGAACCGTCGAGCACGTGTCATCATTGATGGAGGAAGCTGCAACAATTTGGTGAGTTCTAATGTGGTTAAGAAGCTTGATTTGACCACACGCCCACATCCACATCCATACTACATTCAGTGGTTAAATGACTCTGGAAAAGCTAAGGTAATAAAAACTTGTTGAGTTCCTTTTTCCATTGGTTCCTATGTGGATTCTGTTGATTGTGATGTTGTACCCATGCAAGCTTGTTCACTTTTATTGGGTAGATCTTGGGAATTTGATAATGATGTTGTACACCATGGTAAAAGTAATAAGTACACTTTTATACATAAAGGAACTAAAATTACTTTATTACCAATGACCCCTGCTGAAATTATACAAGCTGATTTAGAACGAGCTGCTAGGTTGAAATAAAGGCCCTGAAATTCAGCAACCTGTTAATTCTGATTCTACACCAAGTAATGTTAAGGATTCTTCAAGTTCTAAGGGTGCTGGAATTAAATTACAAGGTCGTTCATGTCTTGCCACAAAATCTGAGCTTGCTGAAATTTCTGCTGATGATATTTGCTATGCTTTGATATGCAAATAAGCCTTGTTTTCGCTTGGTGATATTGCTTCTAGTGCTTTGCCTCCTGCTGTCACTAACCTTTTGCAGGAGTATGAGGATGTTTTCCCAGCTGAGATACCCCCAGGATTGCCACCTTTGAGAGGGATTGAACATCAAATTGATTTAATTCCTGGTGCTACTTTGCCAAACCGTGCTGCTTATAGGACCAACCCTGAGGAGACTAAGGAGATACAATGACAAGTCCAAGACCTTTTGGATCGTGGGTATGTTCGTCAATCACTTAGTCCTTGTGCTGTTCCTGTACTTTTGGTTCCTAAGAAAGATGGTTCTTGGCGTATGTGTGTAGATTGTAGAGCCACTAATAACATTACTATTAGGTATCGTCATCCTATTCCTAGGCTAGACGACATGCTTGATGAGTTATGTGGTGCTATAGTTTTTACTAAAATTGATTTGCGTAGTGGCTACCATCAAATTAGAATGAAACTTGGAGATGAATGAGAAACAGCTTTCAAAACCAAATTCGGGTTGTATGAATGGTTAGTAATGCCTTTTGGTTTAACTAATGCACCCAGTACTTTCATGCGTTTGATGAATGAGGTTTTAAGACATTTTATTGGCAAATTTATGGTTGTTTATTTTGATGATATCTTGATTTATAGCAAATCCATGGATGATCATATGATTCATTTGCGTGCTGTTTTTGATGCTTTGCGAGTTGCACGTTTATTTGGTAACCTTGAGAAGTGCACCTTTTGCACGGATCAAGTCTATTTTCTTGGCTATGTTTTGACTCCACAGGGAATTAAGGTGGATGAGGCGAAGATTGAAGCCATAAAGAGCTGTCCTGTACCAAAAACTATCACATAGGTGAGGAGTTTTCTTGGTCTTGCAGGTTTCTATCGCCGCTTTGTCAAAGATTTCAGCACCAGTGCTGCACCATTGCATGAGTTGATAAAGAAGGGCGTTGACTTCCATTGGGGTAAGGTACATCATGAGTCTTTTGATGCTTTGAAGGACAAACTTACTCATGCACCATTGCTGCAATTACCCAATTTTGATAAGACTTTTGAGCTTGAATGTGATGCTAGTGGTATAGGCATTGGTGGTGTTTTGATGCAAGATGGTAAACCTGTTGCATACTTTAGTGAGAAAATTACTAGGCTTGTTTTGAATTATTCCACGTATGATAAGAAACTATATGCACTTGTACGTTCTTTAGATTCGTGGCATCATTATTTGTTGCCCAAAGAATTTGTTATTCATTCTAATCATAAATCACTTAAGTATATTCATTCTCAATGCAATTTGAACCGTAGACACGCTAAATGGGTTGAGTTTATTGAGTCTTTTCCTTATATTATTAAACATAAGAAAGGGAAGGATAATGTGATTGCTGATGCTTTATCTAGGCGATATACTTTGTTGTCTCAACTTGATTATAGAATTTTTGGACTTGAGGCAACTAAAGAACAATATGTTGCTGATGTTGATTTTAAAGATGTATTGCTGCACTGTAAAGAAGGTCATGCTTGGAACAAATTTGTGTTGAATGATGGTTTCTTGTTTAGAGCTAATCGCCTATGCATTCCAGTTGGTTCGTCTTTTGTTGTTGTAGGAGGCGCATGGAGGTGGATTGATGGGTCATTTTGGTGCTAAGAAGATGGAGGATATTTTGGCCACACACTTCTTTTGGCCAAGGATGAGGAAAGATGTTGAGCGTTTTGTTGCTCGCTGCACTACATGTCAAAAAGCTAAGTCTCGATTGAATCCACATGGTTTATACATGCCACTTCCTGTTCCTTCTATTCCTTGAGCGGATATTTCTGTGGACTTTGTTTTTGGACTGCCTAGGACTAAGAGGGGGAGTGATAGCATTTTTGTTGTTGTGGATCGTTTTTCTAAGATGGCACACTTTATACCATGTCATAAAACTGATGATGCTAGTTATATTGCTGACCTCTTTTTCAAAGAAATTGTACGTTTGCATGGTATGCCTTCTACTATTGTTTCAGATCGTGATGCAAAATTCTTGAGTCATTTTTGGCGCACGCTTTGGAATAAGTTGGGTACAAAGTTGCTATTTTCTACAACTTGTCATCCACAAACTGATGGACAAACTGAGGTTGTGAACCGCACTTTGGGCACTATGTTGAGAGCTATTTTGAAGAAAAATTTGAAGCAATCGGAAGAATGCTTGCCTCATGTTGAGTTTGCTTATAATCGGGCAACATATTCTACTACCAAGGTAAGTCCCTTCAAGGTAGTGTATGGTTTTGATCCCCGTACTCCACTTGATATACTTACTCTACCTATTAATGAGAGTTTATGTTGATGCTAAGGAGCATGCTGAATTTATTTTGCAAGTGCATGAGACCACTAGACTTAGCATTGAAAAATGAATGAAAAGTATAAAATTGCTAGTAGTAATGGTAGAAAGAAAGTAAAGCTTGATGTAGGAGATTTAGTGTGGTTACACTTGAGGAAGGATAGATTTCCAAAATTGAGAAAGTCTACACTAATGCCTAGAGCTGATGGTCCATTCAAAATAATGGAGAAGATTAATGATAATGCATACAAACTTGAGTTGCCTCCCGAGTTCGGGGTTAGTCCTATTTTTAACATTTCAGATTTGAATCCATACTTGGGAGAAGAGGATGAGCTTGAGTCGAGGACGACTCCACTTCAAGAGGGGGAGGATGATGAGAAGCCGCCGGCCTTATGTCAAAATTCATCCGGAGTCATCGCGAATCGTCGAAACAAGAGAGGGTACAGAATCTGTGTCGGTGCTGCGTCGCCTATTTTTGGCCTTTGGGATTTGTATCTACTTGAGCCCAATTAGGGGCGCGTCCAGAGGGTCTTGCACGACCCTAGGGTCTTCATATACAGCCGCCTCCACACCATTAGGGTTTGGGTTTTGCTTAGATCAATTCTGTTTATAAACAGTGTCATCATTCATCAGTTTGTGAGACCCCAACTTCGTGAGTTTAATCATACATCTGCAATTGTGTTGCATTCTTCGTTGTTCTTGCTTGTGTTCTTGATTCGCAGGCAGGGATTAGCCTTCTCGACGAGGTCAATCGTCCTTGGACGGTTGATAACCAGAGGAGACATCGTGCTGCGATTGCGGGGTTTAGAACGTGCTGTTCTGAAGCCGGATCGATTTGTGTGTCGCCTCCGACCAAATCAAGTTACCAAGAACCTTTCGGAAGATCGGGAACCCTTGTTCACATCAGTTATGATACCCTAGAGGAACAAGCTTTGAGTTACTTGGGTATTCCGATTCGGACTTCGCGGGATGCAAAGTGAATAGGAAGAGTGCATCGGGAGGTTGCCAATTTCTTGGAAGATCTCTAGTATCTTGGAGCTCAAAGAAGCAAAACTCGGTGGCTCCATCTACAGCCGAAGCGGAGTATATGGCAGCAGGAGCATATTGTGCTCAACTTCTCTACATGAGGCAAACACTCTCGGACTTCACTCAAATGCCACTCTATTGTGATAGTGAAGAGGCGATCAAGATGGCTCTCAAAACTGGAGATCATGGTCATGCAAAACACATAGAGATCAAACATCACTTCATTCGAGATCATGTTGAGAAGAAGGACATTGACTTGGTGCGTGTGCGAACTCATGAACAGTTGGCGGATATCTTCACCAAGCCTCTTGACGAGAAGACCTTCAACAAGCTAAGGGGAGAGCTTAATGTTCTCGACCTCTCCAACTTCACTTGAGTAATCCTAAAGCTTGTCTCTTGTAAATTTGTACAGCTTTGCTTGTTTATTTTGTTGTTTGTGTCTTTGTTTGTGCTTGTTTTTCTTCTCTTGTAGGTTGACTACGGACCTCCTTGAGATAGCAATGGACATGGGTTAAGCTTGGGAAGGTGGTTCATGGTGTACCCAAGGCTTTGAAGAATAGTCCATTGTGAATAAGCTCAAGAAAGGAACAACTCGTCATTGACGCATTGGTTTGTAAACTTGTTGCATTTGCATTCTGTGCATTCATGCATTCTTGCATTGTGATACCTTACATGCCTCTAAGCATGTTTCTAGGGGGAGTTGCTTATTTACAATGTAAGTATACGACCCTCATAATGATCACATAGTGATCTTTGTGCTTCATGCCCATTGAGTCACGTTCAACCGAGCTTCAAGGTTAAATCTACTCACGCGGCTATCACACCCAGTTTTAAGGATAAAACCAGATGTTTAGTATATGTGTGCCCAGAACAAGTTTCACACATATTGACAGTAAAAGTGAATAACAGTATAACCAATGTCATTATTAAAGCGTACCATTATTACATAAATAATTGTCTTTAAAGACTAAGAACGACTCTCTCGTAGAATAACAGCGGAAGACACCATAACACCACAGGCAATCGACCGGGGGCACGCTCGCCTAGTAGTAGTCCTCGTCAATGTAGTCCATCTCTCCATCTTCTGAGCAGCAGTTTATAGTAACAACAAAGGGAAATAGCAAGGGTGAGCACATGCCATACTCAGCAACTGGGGGAAAGTATGACATGCAAGTTGAATAGAAGAAAGGCTAACATAATGGTTCATTTGCATAAATGAGCATCTATACCTAAGACCATTTGAAAAGCACTCCTATTTACTAGGTGAAAAGTTCCCACAAGTTACCTCATCTATCCAACACTACAGTTTACACCGCCTATAGCCCACCATGGGTTACACCTCCCATAAGAAACCACACTATAGGTTACACCACCTGTAGTAAACCATGGGTTAAACCGCCCATATGAAACCACACTACAGGTTACACCACCTGTAGCGAACCAAGGGTTACACCGCCCAAACCAAACTTGGCAACCCACCGAGTTCACCCATAAACAACCCTCCTAAATGTATGAGGATCCAGGCCGCTCATGACCATGAGCACGACTGTTATAACAGTTTGACACTCTACAGAGGTTGCATAACTTAACCCACAGGTTAGTGATTTCATCACTATGCAGTGACTAGAGAGTCTCCATATTGCCCAAATCACACTACCATAGGTGTCAGGCCAAGAGATCACCACAGGGTCTTTCGAAGAGCTTTCCAGCTTGCAAACAATCCATGCTAAGATTTCACCACTGCGGAATTAAACCGTTCCTACAGAAGCCCCTTCTGGCGCCGTGGCTAGGAGTGAACTGTCCATCGCCTGAGTCCGAGAGTAAACCGTCCCGTCCTCATCCCTCAACTGTCCGCAAAACTGGGAAGACATCTTGATACTCAACCAAGCCTATCCATATCAAACCTGTGCTTTACGCTGTTTTCCTGGGTGGCCGCTCCACAAACTACTCCTATGATCCCAAGCAGGTACCACCATAATCCCACAGTACTGTATTGAGTACATGTGCATACCTGCACCATCCTTGCCATCCTCCTGCTTGGATCACCTAGGTTCCATGTTGCTAAAAAGGATTACCCATCCCTCATGATTATTATGTTCAAGTGAGCCATTAGTCAAGATTAACATTAGACACTTTCAAACCCGACATAGCAACTAAGCATGACGTACCCATACTAATAAGCTACACCAAAACTTAGGCGATAAGGAATAATATGGAACAGGATGATGACACATAGGATTCAATATTAACAAGCATGCATAGAGAATAGAGAGAAATATAAAACATAGGCTCAAAATGCATCAAGGACACTTGCCTGGTTCCCTTTGCTGCTGCTCAAAGTCTTCAAGATGGAGATCCCGAAAGTTCTCTTACCGCGGTTCGTCTACTCAACGTCATACCGGAAACACAAGCATACAACCAAACTAAGAAACAACTAGCCACATAGTAACAAGCAACAATAAAAACAATACTATGAGAAAGTACGCGTTGCTACGATCGCGTGAGCGCAAGAATCGTCTCAATCCGAGTTACGAGTAAAAAGTTATTAACGTTTGACGTTCTAGGGTTAAAAATAATAAATTAGTGAAATATTATAAAATAGTACAAATAAATAATATTAAACACTACGGTCGCACTGGTGCAAGAATTTCTCAGTTCCGAGCTACGGTTGAAAAGTTATGATGATTTAAAGTTTCAGAGGCTAAAACGTAAAAATAGACAAATTTAGGGGCCTAAAAGTAATTTCAGAAAAGTATAAAGGCTAAATTGTAAAATGTAATAATAAAATATAATTTTAGAAAATATTAGGGACTAAAATGTAATTTATTAAAAGTACAGGGGTCTAAGTATAAAAAGACACGACTAAAACATAATTAGCAATAAGTCCAGGCGTGTTTTTGTAAAATTACTGGACTAAAAACAATTATTTATAAACTTAGGGTTCTAAATATAATTTTCTAAAGGTTTTGCAAAATTTTCAGGATTAAAAAGTAATTACAGTAAAATACAGGGGCCTAAACAAAAATCTGGCAATTACTGGGAATGTATGGAATTAAATTAAATCCTAAAATCCCATAGACCGGGTCCGTGGTCTGTAGACCGGGCATTGACCCAGGGTCTACGCGATCCGTAGACTTGGTTCATACCCCTTTGGGGAGGATCTAATCTGGACCATACAGATTAGATCCAAGGGTCACGAGGATTGTCGGCGGGGAAGGCGGTTGCCGACGATGGGGGAGGCGGCGACGCCATGCGTGACTCGCCGGAGCTCACTGGTATGGCGCTTCGGTGTCCGGCTATCGACGCGGATTGGCTTAGAAGATGGAGGAGAGCGAGGGAAGGCTCACCAGGGGCTCGCGCGCAAGGATATGAGGCCGGGGAGGGGTTCTCGTCGGCGGCGACGCGTTCCGGTGGTTCGGCGATGACGTGGAGAACCTCCGGGCAGCGAGGCTTGCCGGGGAGGGGCTTGTCGGGGGCAGCGCAGCCTCGCAATGGCCGGTAGCATGTCAGCGGGGCTCGAGGCGGCCGTGCAGCTCGTCGGCATGGAGCTCGCCGAGCTCTAATGGCAGGGCGGCAGGGGCGCAGGCGCTGGGCGGGGCGGGGTCATGGCGGGGGAAGAGGAGGCCGAATGGGGCGCGGAGGGGCGGGTGCCGCCCTTTTATAGGGCGTGGTGCCCTAGGTTTGCCGGGCGCGCATGCCAAGGGCAGCGACGGCGGCGGGGCTCGGCAGGCGGCGCGGCTAGGGTTCGGGGTGGGCGCGCGAGGTGGGCTAGGCCGCGGTGGGTGCACAGGCGCGCGCTGGGCCAGGCCGAAGCAGGCCGGGGAAAGAGAGGGAAGGGGAGGAAAAGAGGGTGGGCCGCGCGGGGGGAGGGAGTGGGCCGCTGGGGAAGGAAATCGGCCCATGGTCGTGGCAGGCCGGAGAAAGGGGGAGAAGAGGGGGGGGGGGGGGAAGCTGGGCCTCGGGGAAGCGTTTCAGCCCAAAGGCGAGGGAAGGGGGGTTTTCTCTTTTCTCTCTTTTATTTTTAATTTGTAAATTCTAATCTATTGCTCTCTTCCAAATAAAATTCCCAAAACAAAACTATACGCTTTTAAAAAATAAATTTTCACACAACAAAATTCTACATACTATTAATCAACATAATTGCAACAAATAAAATTTTAAAAATAACCCATATTTGATTATTTTCTTTAGAAAATAATTCTTTTTCTTAGAAAAATATTAATAACCTAATTAATTCTAGAAAATTTTTAAAATATTCATAGATTTGAAAACATAGGGTGTTACAGCGGCTTAAAGACAAGTGACTCATACATTCTCAACACACTAATGACTAACCATTGCATACTTGAGAAATTCTTTGTTGAGTCATGTGTGTAGGGGGAGCTATGGTGGAAGGCCAATGTGACCAAGGAGGAGCACTATGAAAGGGGGAGTCTTTCTACCTCTTGTCTCTTATTATTTGCTCCTTGGTTCTCTTGTGCTTTGTCTTTGGTTTGTAGTTTCTGGCGATAGGTGACAAAGGGGGAGAAGAACATGAAGATACAAAAGCGAACACCAATCAAAAACGGGGAGAAGAAGGTTCATGAAGATCCAACACAAAAGGTGGAAAGAAGAAAATTAAAGAATCCAAAAAATTGAAGATAGAGAGAAGAACATGAAGAAACATGAAGAATCCAAATGCCAAGACTATGGTGACGAAGTGGAGAACATGAAGATCATGACAAGATGAACATCCACACCAACATGGAGAACAACAACAATGAACATCTACAATGACATGAACATCTACATCTATGGTGCGTGTCTACATCAACAAGAACACCTACCACAACACCAAGACGGGCGCAAAATTCAACTCAAGATAGATATCAAGTGTCCTACGTGATTGGGTAGTTCTCCCTCAACACCTAGCACATTCCAAGGGGGAGACTATTTCCAAGGTAAGAACCAAGGTAATCCTCTCATTCCATTCTTTTCCTGTGGTTTCTTATTGCTCGTCTATTTTGGATCATCATAAGTAGTGGTTGTCATCCATCAACAAAAAGGGGGAGATTATAAGGATCATGACCATTGAGGTCACCCCAAGTTATGATGTTTTGGTGATGAATGATAAACATGAAATATGACTAATGTCTACATGAGTGTTGTTCGTGTAGGAAACCTTTTCTACTCTATGATGATTGTAGATGACGGCCTTGGCGATATATGACAATGACCATAAACATGGAGTCTTGTGAGCTTGATGGAGTCCAAGGGTTGATGGAGATGGATAAAAGCAAAGGACAAGCTATGGAGCAAGTGTTGGGAACACTTGTCTAGTTGTTAGGGCTTTGAGTCCATAGGAAAAACCGAACTATCAAGGGGGTCTAGGTCATTCTCTTAGATCATGTCTTGTCAGTGATGTGCAAGGTTGCTCGGTGAAATCACAAGCACTAGATGACAGTGGAGAAGCCGGGAAACGAAGTCAAGCAAAGACGACAGTTTCAGCTTCTGGACATAGTGACCGGACAGAGGGGTCAATGGTGACCGGACTGTACGGTCACTAGGTGAAGTTGTCTGGGACTTACAGCGAAGAAGCGAGGAAACTGCCAGAGTTGAGGTTGTAGAGACCGGACGGCCCGGTCTGTACAAGTGACTCTGGGCAGCGAGGAAGTGAGTGCTGGAAATGTTTCTGGACTGGAGAGAGAAACGGACCGGACGGTCCGGACAACTGACCGTACGGTCCGGTCAGTAGAGATATCAGCAGTGGGTAGAGCCGTTGGAGCCAGAGTCTGCAGTGACCGGATAGTCCGGTAGGCAGTGACCGGACGGTCCGGTCAGTAGGCCCAGAATGCTGATTTCGTGGAGCAATGGCTAGTTTGAGGTTGGAAGCCTATATAACTTCGTTGCTGGGATCTTGGAGACCTCACTTCGCCAGTGGAATATCTGAGAGCATTTGGTAAGGTCCAAGAGCAAAAGAGGAGAGCACTAGGAGAGGATATTGAATATCTTGAGAGTGCTTGTGAGAGTAACATGGAGTGATCTTGCACATCTAAGGCTAGCGTGTCCTTAAGGGTGTGATCTAGGTTGTTACTCTTGGTCTATGGTGAGACCTAGACCGGTTAGGTGTCAGTGATCGAGCCTATCATGATTGGTTGTGAAGGCCATCACACGTTAGTACACGGTTTGAGCCCGCCGGTGAAACAGGCATCGGTAGTGAGCGCTCGTGTCGGCTCGGGGAGTCTGGCAAGTTCTCATGGGAGGCGAGCTTGTGCCTTGGTGGCAGCGGCGACGCGCATCATGTATTGTATGCTTACCATGCTCTAGTTGATTGCTTGTAGACTTGCATGAATAGGCTTCTCTACTTGCTAGTTGTGCTTAGCTTACACTTGATCACTAGCATGTATAGAAGCTGCTTAGGCTTGTTTGATCACCCTAGTATGTATCTTGCTACTCATGCTTGTTTGCCTTCTATGTGCTTGTTGATTTAGTAGCTTTGCATGAGTAGGCTCCTTTGCTAGCTTGTTGTGTGCTTCCGCGTGTTCTTTGATTACTAGCTGGCATAGGAGTTGTGTGCCTCGTGTGTGATCCACTAGTATGCTTAGGTTGTCTTTCCTTTCATAGGATTATCTTGTTAGTGTGATCACCACTAGAGTTGTGTAGGAGTTGTTTGAGTGCTCGGTTTTAATAGTTGGTAAAATAGGTACATAGTTTGAGTTCCTTATTCACCCCCCCCCCCTCTCGGTCACTCAATCCTTTAAGAGTGCCAGCAGACCCAGAACAGACTGGACCGTCTGGTCCAGAGACCGTACTATCCGGTCACTATGGTTGATCGCGCGACGGCAAGCCAAATCCATGAGTCGTTGAACTATCCTTGATCCGATCTCGGTCGTTCATTCATCATTTGACCTAGGTCAATGTCAAGAGGGACCTTTGTCCTTGTCTTCATTCAACTCATGATGCCGAAAATGTGCTCCGCCTCGCTCCCTCCGCCGACGACGTCACCCCCGCCGAGCCGCTGCCATGCACGGGTGTTCTCCACCTAGCCGCGCCGCCGCTCGCTGGTCCTTGCGCACATGCGCAGCCTCACACTCTCGCGCAAACCCTAGCACCGCCGCCACTTCTTGGCAGAGCCGCCACCACCGCCGCAAGACATTGCCGCTGCACACCTCGTCGTCGCTGCTGGCTTCCTCCAACGCCGCCTCTGCTCACTGCACGCGCGTGCAGCATCCACCCCGCAGAGCTCCACCCAAAAACTCCATCTTTTTGGCAATCAGTCATGTGTTCTCTGAGGTTTTCAAAGTCGAGTATCCCAGGTATTGTGCCATTCTTCCTTTTCATCGAGTTATGCCCTGAATTTCGAGCAATTAGCTTAAATTGATGCAATTGGATTTAATGCCCATGTTTAGTTGCATTAATTAGTTAATTGGCTCAACCTAGTTTGTAATTAAATTCCATGCCCCATCTATTAATTGCAATTCTAGGGTTACCTTCTCTCTAGTCTATAGTTAGATTCATTGCTAATTATTTGACTGCACACTAGATGACTCGCACCAGCCACATATAGTCGATGATCACTGTTGTTACTTTGCATACTTGTTCGGTGATCATGTCATTCATTTAGTGCTAGGATTTCTTGTGCGCATTCTTTCCGAGAGGTGCTTTGCTTGTAGATTTATATAGGTTCTATGCTTATCCTGTCTATACCTACGTGCATGCAGTGACACTTGACAGCGTCAAAGATGGTTGGAGGACAGGACAAGGGAAAGGGCAAGGTGATAGAGAAGCCGAGAGGCAACAAGAGGACTCGATTGGACCCGGAGTCAGAGAGGGCTAGACAGTTGGCACAACACCTAGACGCTATGGAAACTTCATGCAGGACACCCGGATCACTGTTGATCACGGGTACACAGACAGACAACCAGGGTCACAGGAGGAGCACCAGGCAAAAGACAGAAGTCCCACAGCTGTATATAGGAGTGAGGCTACCGCCGTGGTTGCAGGGTACTCTGGCTTCTCGTCACAAGAGGTCGTTGAGACCTGCGGAGCAGGGATCCTTCAGGCAATAGGAGGAGTCCGAGGAGGAGAAGGAGAGCTTAGAGTCAGAGTCTGAGGAGTCTGAGTAGTTTGACGAGGAGATTGAGTAGCCAGCGCAGACAGGACCCCAGATGTCAGCTCACCAGGCAGGAGACCCGCAGTGCACATCTGAGGTGTGCACCAAGAGGCTGCAGAGACTCGTAGCAGTAGTCGGAGAGGGAGACATTCTTAAGGTTCCTGCCAAGGACCTTAAGGCGAGTCGTCTCATATCCTTTGAGCAGTGGGTTCTACTCTCCAGGGACCCTGCTGCAGGAGAGAGGTACTGGACAGGACTCCAGAGGAGGATATGAGAGGGTCTGAGACGCTACCTTTCCCGGAAGGGAAAGGCTGGAGTTTTCGTGCCGCAGTAGTACATGACTTACCTGGCCATGAGGAGGGTCATAGGCACTGACATGGAGCAGTACTTCACGTACTTGTCTGGACTAGCAGAGTTAGTCACTGCTCCATACGGATACAGAGAGGACATAGTCATGGAGTTCTATGCTACACTGTGGGTAGCTAGAGACCGCTCAGAAATCTGGTTCCTATACAGAGGAGAGCCCCAGCGCTTGACCAGGGAGGACCTCATAGCTGCACTAGGGCTCCTTGCCCCAGACTTGCAACTTTACAGGAGCGCCTATGGGACTTTTGCTCCACCCTGTAGACCACAGGGAGGAACGCTACCTTCAGATGAGATGGTGTCAGTCGCCTTTCCACCACCACACACCCCAGAATTCGATAGAGGCCCTGCGAGACTCACTACAAAGGCGAAGGTGGTCAGAGCGATAGTCACCAGGACTATCATTCCCAGGTATGGATACAGAGAGGAGTTCACGCTCCTGCACCAATGGGCAGTGGCAGCTATTCGGAGGAGGCAGCAGTTTGACCTGGCAAACTTGTTCACAGTTGAGATGGAGGAGGTTATTTCTGAGAGGGTCGGAGGACAACACCTGATCTACGGTCCGTACATTTGCTATCTTCTTCATAGACTCGGACTTGTGGCACAGGAGCAGTACGACGCGTCCCCTGAGGTGACCACCAGCTACTCACCTCGAGTTCCTAGGGGATCGTAGTCAGCAGACGGGAGAGGGGGAGCAGGAGCCACCGTCAGTCACTCACGAGCAGGCAGCTCATCCAGAGACGGTGGTTCCTGAGTCAGCTAGTACGAGAGCACCTCCCCAGCACACAGGCACACAGACAGAGGACACGCTCACTATAGCAGCACTAGCAGGATGCCTGGGTGACTTTATCCAGAGCACAACAGAGGAGAGATGACATATTATGGAGGTCGTCAGGAGATAGGTAGAGCTTCAGAGACAGCAGATGATGCTGATGACTACACTGATGACCTAGATGGCAGAGATGACTCAGAAGCAGGCTAGTCAACAGTCAGGACCTTCTGCACTTCCACAGTTTCAGCAGCTGCCGACTCAGCCAAGACCATTCACTGCTATGATGACAGCCCAGTCTTCTAGACTGCCTTCACTTTCAGGGGTGCTACCGATAGGGGGGGCAGGACAGACTTGCTCACCAGCTCAGTTCTCCCTCGTGTCTACCTTTTAAGTATCTGTGTTGTTTTCTTCACTGACACACTCTTCTACTTCGCAGATGGCAGGACCCTCTACCTCTCAGCAGCAGTTACGAGTCACGAGTCTGACATTCTTAGAGGTTGTGTACACTACTCGAGTAGACTCTCAGACAGCCCCAGAGACAGCCACAGCTCCACCTTCTTCTGCTACAGACACTACGCTTGTCACACATGAGGTAGCAGAGGATCTTGTTCGTCGAGGCTTCACTCAAGAAGATGTGGATGACCTTGCTCTTCTTCAGGCGTCAGCTGCTGAGGAGACATCCACAGTCCCACTAGTAGGGCAAGGCAGGACAGAGGGTCTGAGTCACTAGTAGACCTTGAGTACTTTGAGCAGCTTCAGGCAGAGCAGCAGGACCCAGCGCAGGAGCAGCCCAGAGTAGAGCCCTCAGAGGATGTTGCTGCACCACCTCCTTCGACCACAAAGCACTTAGTTGTTTCCTTTTTTCCTATTTTTGGTGCTTGTTGCCAAAGGGGGAGAAGTAGTCATAGGTCTAGGAGGAGTGAGAGTGTGATCCTGTGCGATCGAGAGTCAGTAGCATGTATTTAGGAGGAGCATGCGTGTACATGGGTTTTGGGAGATAGATACATTTGGATCTTATTTTGATGGAATTATCGAGATGTTAATGGATTTTAATGAGTCATGGTTTTCATTCGTGTGTGTTTGACTCATCTTGATCTCACTTGGTTTATTTTCATATGCAGTGCCTTGTTTTCCTTTATTATCATGTTTGCCTATGTATGATGCCATGATGATGATTGCTTGATTTTAATACATATGCATTGCCATGCTATCCTGTTGCATTTCATCATTCATGTCTTGCATTGCATGTCTTTATGCTTTAATTAATATCTTCACAAGACATGCATGCATATCATCTAAAGTGTGCTTCTCTTTTCATTCTCTTAGCCCTAGATGATCCTTGATTGAGTAGGACCTTATTTGTTCTTTGCTTATGCTTTTGAGGTTCCTCTCGATCGTAGTGTAACTCTTTTAGCCTTGTTGTTTCTTGATAAGATAATGTTAAGTAGTGGTTGTCATCAATCACCAAAAAGGGGAAGATTGTAAGCTTCATGACCATTGATGATAGAAATTCCCAAGGTATGAATGTTTTGGTGATAGATAACAACTATGAAATTGTGGGCTAATATCTGCACGAGTGTTGTCCGTGCAGGAATCATCTCTAAACTCTACTACAAATCATATGGATGATGGTTGCCTTGGCAATTGATGACAACGACCACAAGCATGGAGGCTTGATGAGTTTGATGGAGTCCAAGGGTTGATGGAGATGGATCTACGCTAAGGACAAGCTATGGAGCGAGTGTTGGGAACACTTGTATAGTTGTTAGGGCTTTGAGTCCATAGGAAAAATTGGACTATCAAGAGGGGTCTAGGTCATTTCTCTTAGGTCATGTCTAGTCGGTGATGTGCATGGATGCTGAGTGAAATCACAGGCACTAGGTGACAGTGGAAAAGCCAAGGAGCTATTCGGAGAAGCCGGGAAACAAAGTCAAGCGAGGACGAGGTGTTTCAGCTTCTGGACATAGTGACCGGACAGAGGGGTCAGTGGAGACCAGACTGTACGGTCACTAGGAGATCAGAGAGGAGTCTGCGAGGAATCTGTCAAGTCTGGAAACCATAGAGGCCGAACGGTGCGGTCTAGTGACCGGACGGTCCGGTCAGTAGGGCTGAGGCTCAGGACAGACAGGAAGCAAATTGGAGCTCTCTGGAATGCACAGGACGTGAAGAGACCAGACGGTCCGGTCAGTTCAGGAAATTGCCAAGGACAGTGAAGCCAACGGCTCTAGGAGCCGTTCTAGAAGAGACCGGATAGGCCAGTCTGGGAGTGATCGGACAGTCCGGTCAATAGTGTCCAGAAGGGTGATTTTGTAGAGCAATGACTAGTTGGAAGTCGAAAGCCTATATAACTTCGTTGCTGGGCTCTTGGAGACCTCTCTTGGCCAGTGGAATTGCTTGGAGCATTTAGTGAAAGCCAAGAGAAAAAAGAGAGGAGCACTAGGAGGAGATATTGCATATCTTGAGAGTGCTAGTGAGAGTAACTTGAGCATTGATGCACATCTAAGGCTAGGGTGTCCTTGAGGGTGTGATCTAGGTTGTTACTCTTGGTCTATGGTGAGACCTAGACCGGTTACGTGTCAGTGATCGAGCCTATCCTGATCGGTTGTGAATGTTGTCACATGTTTATACACGGTTTGAGCCTGCCGGTGAAAGGGGCATCGGTAGTGAGCGCTCGTGTCGGCTCGGGAAGTCCGGCAAGTTCTCGAGGGAGGCGCGCTTTTGCCTTGGTGGCAGCGGTGACACGCACCATGTCTTCACTCCGGGAGTGATTGCAGACTCGTGGACGAGAACTCCACATTAGTGGCGGGAGGGACCGGAACTCTGAGGGAGGTGGTCCAACAAGGATTAGGGGAAGTTCTCGGTACGCCTTCAGTCCTTACATGGGTTCGTCGTGGATGTCGAGCCGCTTCAAGGTAAGGTCCACTTTCGCAGCGAGCATGTCCGTTTCTTTGATGGTGTGCATGCCTCGCGCATGTGGCCAGAGTCGCTCATCATTCCAGCCTTGATTGGAGACTATCTTCTCAATTAACTTGGTTGTCAGCTTGACGGTGAGTGAGAAGAAGGCTCCTCTAGCGGCGGCATCAATGTGCTGACGGCTTGAGACCATCAGTCCAATGTAGAAGTTCTGTATAATAAGCCATTTATCCATTCCATGATGGGGACAAGCCAAGATGTATTCCTGAAGCCTTTCCCATGCTTCTGATATTGTTTCTTCAGCCGCTTGCTGGAAACTTGAAATTCTTCCCCGTAGAGAGTTGGTTTTACCCAACGGAAAGAACTTCGTGAGGAACGTAGTGGAGCATTTCTCCCAGGTATTGACAGCCTCCTTGTTGGCGTGGAACCACTGCTTGGCTTTGCCTAGCAGTGAGAACGGGAACAAACGGAGCCTAATGGCATCTGGAGTCATGTTCCTTATGGTAAAGGTGCTGCACAACTCCAAGAACTATTGCAAGTGAGCGCTGGTGTCCTTATTGGCTTTCCCACAAAATGGGCTAGCCTGCACCATCGTGATCAGACTGGTCTTGATCTCAAAATTTCCGTCCCCGAGATCAATCTCGTGCCCAATGAGCATGTTACTGGCAGAGGGAGCAGAGTAGTCCTTGAGAGTCTTCTCAGCCATTGGCTTAGATCTTGGTGGTGCGATGATGACTGGTTGATCTGCTGCCCTAGAGTGTCGAAGAGAAGAGACGTTAAGTCTACTGTTGACACTCCTTAACATCGTACTAAGAATATTACTATCCCTGGTAATGGCGCTAGATACGCTTATAGCAAATCTAACATCGCACCAAGAATATTACTAGACTTAGTAACAACGCAAGGAGTGTTAGGGTATAATTCATTATTGCAGATAAATCTGCAAGCGGACAAATCATACCGTTGTAGCATTCTACCATTAAATTACTCCAATGGTTGTCATTTATAGTTCGCCAATGGGAAGGATTAGAATAGAGTATTAATTAACACATAGAGCTAAGATATAGACTGGTACCGATAACTTATGACTTTGTATAGGGGTAAGGATAATAATGATAAGGGGTAGTGGACACACACACGTATTCATCTCTAAATAAATAAATCCTAGTGCCTAGTGCGTTAGTTAGAGGGACTCTACCGTATTCTCTAATGTATTCTACACACATAGTTGCATAGTTAGTCATAAACATGTTAGTCAATACAAATCCTAGCCTAACACACTTAGCACTTCGCGCACGGATTCATGTACTGGACGCATTCCTGAGGACAACTCCGCCTCAAACGCATATCTCCCGGCCGGACGTGGAGTATTACATGGGATTCTAGGGCTGTCACTTCCTAGAACCTACCTCTCTTCCATGGGCAAGGCGACGATCAAAGGTAACTTCTAACCCAAGAACCATGCTTAAGTTATTACGTTACTACCTAGCATTGACACGTGGAAGCCTGCCCGAAATGGGCTCAAGACCTGGTCGGCTGACCAGGCCCCTAGATCGGCCAACACAGGAGTGGGCCCCTTGGGGTGTGCTTCCTCGGGGTGAATGATAGGTGGGTCCTCTTCTAAAATAAGTCGGTGTTCTCTGGAGGAATCTTGTGCAACCACGTATCCAATCTGAGGGAAGTCCAGTTGGCACTATCTTATTGGCTGCAACTATATTTCCCCGGATTAAGCTTCATTTCTCCACATATATTGCATGAAATCCCTGCATGCACATAGTTCTCCAAGGATAAGTGGAATCTTATTATTCCTAACTAACATGCAAGTATGAAATGCTAAGTCTTCCTACTTTTATAGGTATATTGACGGTTGGAATTAGTATTTAACAACCGTCAACAACCGGACTGTCCGGTCTACTGACCGTACCGTCCAGTCAGTATGGGTCTTCGCGCTGACAGACTTCTCACAGACTACTCTCTGATCTCCTAGTGACCGTACTGTGGCATCCCCTCAGGGATAACCAGGATCGAGTATAGGAGAACACTTGATGAAGCGAGTTACAACAGCACATACATTCTTACAAGCCCAGAATATATTATATCATATTATAATACAACCAGGTTTTCGTAAAAAATAAGCAAGAGTTTTGCAGAGGAAAAAAACATTTAATACAACAAAGAGTTTAAAAACTCAAACAGATGTTTGTTCATTGTTCAAAGACTTTATTCGAAACTTGTTCACTAACACACTCTCAGAAGCGCGTCTAGTCTTCTACTCTTCAGGGGACGGGATGCGTTCCCACTGGATGGAACCTCCCTCCGGTAGTTGCCCTTCTCTTGGCATGCTCTCAGACCAACATATGGATACGGCTCACCACCTAACAACAAAATATTACGAACAAAGCTCTGAGTTTCTAATATACTCCACAAGACTGACCCGTCAACATGGCTCGCTAAGGCCGACACCTAGAATACATAGGCCTTTGGCTGGTGGGTGTTGGTGGTTTCTAGATGCCCATTTTATCTACCAAAAAGGGATGTATTGCGTCTTAATTTGGTGGTTTGGACTAACAATTAACCCCATATTTGTATATATTTGTAATTCTTCTGTTTTGGATGTAATCGCAGGAAATAGGTGTAAAACAGGGCAATTATGGATAAAGAGCTGAAGAGTAACGAAGATGGGCCAGATACAGAGCCGCGCCGATCGGCGCGACCCTTGCGCCGATCGACGCAGGAGGAAAAGATGACTGAAATACGATCTGGTCAAGGAAAGATGAAGGCCCAGCCCAGTATGAGTTAGAGTCGGTGGAAGTTGACCTAATCCCGTCGAGCATAAAAGGGAAATAATTATCAAAAGCCAGGGACGAAAAAAAGGGGAGACGGCAATCGCGAGAACCAGTTATTAAAACTAGGGTTCCAGGATATTGGTAGCGGTGGTTTGTCAACACCGACGAGATCCACCAGAAGGGAGGTCGCGCCGATCGGCGTGACGCTTGCGCCCATCGGCTCGTGCGCGTTCCAGCGCTATTTCTCACCCCCTCTGCTATGTCTAGCGCAAGGATGAGTGAGTAGGCCCATATTCTCTTCTCTGGTGCGGGGATCTGGTCATGTAACTCTCATGCTTGTTGATACTCTCTCGATGAATTTAATCTATATGATGAACTTTATTGCACATCTATCTATCCTTTTCATTAGTGTATCGGCCAATACACTTTTTCCCATTACATAGTGCAAGAAACCAGTGGGGAGCTAATAGCCTCTGTAGTGACAGCCGGGGTGAACAAAACCACCATGTCTTGTGGAATATTAGAGTCATCACTCGAGTTGATAAGAATAAGGTTGCATACTAGTGAACCAATCCGAAGGAGAGAATCCTTCATTATTCTGTTGCCTCTTCAATAACATTCACCTTCCTCTTTCTCACCATCATCATTCACACCAACCAACTCATTGCAATCTGTTAGTAACCCTTTAATAGTATTAGTTCCGCTCGTTCCCTGTGGATTCAATAACCTTGGAATACTCTGAGGGAAAAAGAGCTACAACTGTACACCGTCCACTTGCAGTATATAAGTGGGTGCGTAGATACGACCAACAGTGGGTTGACTCAGACTTGCGAAAAACAGCACTTATTAGTGGATATCTATTTTTAAATTTTACCTCAAGATTATCTTTATTAATATTAAGGTTTGCATCCTGCAACTACTGCAAACATGTTTTGCAAGCAAGAATGATTTAACTCATCCAACTCTTCTCTTCTCATTACTCTCGATTATCTCCATTATAACGAGCGATCAAGCGATACTTATTGCTGCGAGCGATAGAGATTCAAACCAATTTCAACCAGCTGGGTAAAACCCGACTACACGACACATACGCACCATATTGGTCGTATATGACAACTTTTCCCACTAACCCCAACCAGAGGTCGATCCGTTTCCAACTCCCCGGAGAATATGGAGACCCCATTAGATACCCGTCCCTGACGTTATCCATGGGCGACCACCATTTTCCTCCCATGAGACTTCAATCTCACTAACAGGCTGAAAAAAAAAGTTGGCTATGTCCTACCACTGAGGTAGTTAGGGTACACCAGCTTACTGGGTCTCATATACCAGCATGTAGACGGTATTGTTCAATACTTGCTCCCTAGGCCACAATGGAGTCCTAATTCGACACGGATAGGGCTACCATCTTGCAAGACCCAGTCTTTCCCCTTTCCTCTATGGGCCCGTCCGGTCTCATCATCAACAACAACTTCCATTTAAATTCTCAAAAAAAATCTCAATCAGCTTAAAGCCTCCATGCTTTAAGATCATACCAAAGTAGCTCGCGAGTAGTGTTCAACACTACCCGACTTCTACCGTTTTACTAAGAATTAAGCATAGCAGCTATCGAGCTACCTGTACCTATATAGTATAAAAACATCATATGATATGGTATTAATGCAGGTGGGTGTCAATCAATTTCTGGAACCTAATGCACAATCATGACTCGACTGATGGTGGTAAAAGAAAGAATTTAAAAACATAGGTGAGATGCACCGGGGCTTGTCTTGGGATTCGTCCAGATACGACGATGCAGGCGTGGGGTCGGTCTCGACAATCACCACCTCTGGTCCACTCTCGGCAGATGGCTCGACAATCTCGAGTCTTATACGATTCGTCGATATGTTGCGAGTTAGTGCTAGCAAATGCGGAATGCACATGCAAGAAATGCCGATTCACTAGAATGATAGACAAGAATTTAATTACTCTTGTCTCAAGAATTTTCTTCTAAATAAAAGTGATTAAGTCTACTAATGAAAGGGGGTTAACATGCTTAATCAAAGTTAATTTACCCTTAATTACCCCATTAAAAATTAATCAAACTTATTAAGGTAAAACATTAATTTAGAGAAATAATAAATTAATTAACAATTAAATAGGTATTTCTTATACTTAATTAAATGCCTAAAAATTATGGAAAATAACTATTTATTTTTATTTCACAAAAAGGTAGAGAAGAACATTTGGAACCCAACAAAATTGGTCCCATGATCTTAGGAAGCCTAAAACATCAGTTATGAATTTTCTAAGTTTCTGGAATTATTTTTGTATGCGAAAATCTAGAAAAAAAATCGGCCAATCCAATTGTGGCCACACAGGGCCACACAGTGGCCCAGCCGCACGAGATCCCGGCCCAGCTCCAGGGAGCTCCTGGGCTGGCCCGAGCGCGCGTGCATGGCGGCGCTACCGCAGCGGCCAGGGCGCGCCCCGAGGCATGGCTTGGCCAGCCGAGCGCATGGGCAGGGGCAGCGCTGCGAGGAGGACACAGAGGCAGGGTCAACGATGGCGGAAGGCTCACCGAAAGAGACGGCAGCAGGCGACGGCGGAAGACGAACCTTGGCAGAGCATCGGCGGCGATGGCTCGTGTGAAAAAAATTGCCAAGAACGACCATTGATTCTTGATCAAAAGCTGCTCACGAGATGCACATGGACCTTATGAAGATTCCTCCAAACTGAATTGAAGCAAGACTCACCGGAAGAAGAGAATTTCAGAAGGGGCAAAAGAGAGCTTGATACGGTCTTCAATGGAAATCGGCGTCAATCTTCGATGCTAGGGCGGGAAGTGGTGATTGGAGGCCATGGATAGGGGCGGAGTGAAGCTACACGATGGTTAGCGGAGTTTGGTTGGCTGGGGAGGTGCCGAGGCAGCGGGGAATCGAGGTCCAAGCTTCGTGCGTCGCTAATGGCGGGTAGTTTCTGGGTTTATATTTGCAAAAGAGAGACGACAGAGAACAAAGAGAGAGAGAGAGATAGAGAGAGAGATAAGGCGCAAGGGAGAGAAGCCGAGGGAGATTTTCTCCCAGGCGCAGGCGGCGCGCAGCGCCAGCGCCATAGAAAAGCTGTTGCGTGGCCTCCCGAGCGAGCTCAGCAACCAGCGTTTGGCCTGCTCACCTAGCACACGCACACGAGAGAGAACGGTGAGAGTGGGGCCAGGAGGGTCCCACGGTAAAATGGTAAGGTAATTTTTTTTTCTTTGGCAAAAATCCAGGGTTGTCACAGCCTTCCCCCCTTACAGGAATCTTGTCCCGAGATTCAGAAACTTACGGTGCTAAAGTATCATGGTTTGGAAACATTTTGGATAACTTAACCTAAGAAATTCTTCTGGCTCCCACGTAGCTTCCGCTTCAGAGTGATTACTCTATTGTTTCTTGTAAAATTTGATACTCTTGTTCCTCGTTGAGCTCTTCTCTGACCTTGGTCACCTGCTCATTAAGGTCCATAGTCCTCTCATAAACCACGTCATAGTCCTGAGCAGTCTCGACCATCTGCTCCTCTAGCTCCGTGATCCATGCTCGGGTTTCACGGATCCGTCGACCATCGACATGAAATGCTGCTTGAATATGGCCTTCTGGCTGTTCTTCTGCTGAGTCACCTCCGCTAGTAGTAACTCAACGTCACAAATTTAATGCACAAGCTACGCAGTACACACATCCCACGCGTCAGGCATGCCAACATGCTTCCTCCTATAGTAAAACAAAGCAAACAAAGCCAACTAGGCAAGTACCACGATTCTATAAAATTTAACCCTAAAACCCCCAGATTTTTAAATTACTTAAAATGACATCATGGATGCACTATGCAAACAAAAAGTAAATGAGTTAACAGTTAGAAGCGTGCTCTAAAACGAATAGCAAACATCTACTCGTGACTTCTAGCGTCTCACATACTCGTCATTCTAATTCTTAGGCTCCTATATGGGTTTCACAAGGTTAATTTTTGAAAACCGACTTGAGAATGATATGCGGTTGCTCCTGTATTGCTCTGATACCAGCTGTGACATCCCCTCCGGGATAACCAGGATCGGGTACAGGAGAACACTCGACGAAGCGAGTTACAACAGCACATACATTCTTACAAGCCTAGAATATATTACATCATGGTATAATACAACCAGTTTTTGGAAAAAATAAGCAAGAGTTTTGCAGCGGAAAAAAAATATTTAATACAACAAAGAGTTTAAAAACTCAAACAGATGTTTGTTCATTGTTCAAAGACTTTATTCCAAACTCGTTCACTAACACACTCTCATAAGCACGTCTAGTCTTCTACTCTTCAGGGGACGGGATGCGTTCCTACTGGATGGAACCTCCCTCCGATAGTTGCACTTCTCTTGGCATGCTCTCGGACCAACCATATGGATACGGCTCACCACCTAAAAACAAAATATTATGAACAAAGCCCTGAGTATCTAATATACTCCGTAAGACTGACCCGTCAACATGGCTCGCTAAGGCCGACACCTAGAATGCATAGGCCTTTGGCTGGTGGGTTGACTCAGACCTGCGAAAAACAGCACTTATTAGTGCATATTTATTTTCAAATTTTAGCTCAAGATTATGTTCATTAATATTAAGATTTGCATCCGGCAACTACTGCAAACATGTTTTGCAAGCAAGAATCATTTAACTCATCCAACTCTTCTCTTCTCATTACTCTCGATTATCTCCATTGTGACGAGCGATCAAGCGATACTCATTGCTGTGAGCAACAGGGATTCAAACCAATTTCAACCAGCTGGGTAAAACCCGACTATACGACACATACGCACCGTATTGGTCGTATATGACAACTTTTCCCACTAACCCCAACAAGAGGTCCATCTGTTTCCAACTCCCTCGGGAATATGGAGACCCCACTAGATACCCGTCCCTGACGTTATCCATGGGTGACCACCATTTCCCTCGCGTGAAACTTCAATATCACTAACAGCTAGAAAAAAAAAGTTGGCTACGTCCTACCACTGAGGTAGTTAGGGTACATCAGGTTACTGGGTCCCATATACCAGCATGTAGACGGTATTGTTCAATACATGCTCCCTAGGCCACAACGGAGTCCTAATTCGACACGGACGGGGCTACCACCATGCAAGACCCAGTCTTTGCCCTTTCCTCTACGTGCCCGTCCGGTCTTATCATCATCATCAACTTCCATTTAAATTCTCAAAAAAATCTCAATCAGCTTAAAGCCTCCATGCTTTAAGATCATACAAAAGTAGCTCGCGAGTAGTGTTCAACACTACCCAACTTCTACCATTTTACTAAGAATTAAGCATAGCAGCTATCGAGCTACCTATACCTGTATAGTATAAAGACATCATAGGATATGGTAGTAATGCAGGTGGGTGTCAATCAATTCCTGGTACCTGATGCACAATCATGACTCGACTGATAGTGGTAAAAGAAAGAATTTAAAAACATAGGTGGGATGCACCAGGGCTTGCCTTGGGATTCGTCCAGATACAACGATGCAGGCGTGGGGTCGGTCTCGACAATCACCACCTCTGGTCCACTCTCGGCAGACGGCTCGACGATCGGTCCTATACGATTCATTGATATGTTGCGAATTAGTGCTAGCAAATGCGGAATGCACATGAAAGAAATGCTGATTCACTAGAATGATAGACAAGAATTTAAATACTCTTGTCTGAATAATTTTATTCTAAATAAAAGTGATTAAGTCTACTAATGAAAGGGGGTTAACATGCTTAATCAAAGTTAATTTACCCTTAATTATCCCATTAAAAATTAATCAAACTTATTAAGGTAATACATTAATTCAGAGAAATAATAAATTAATTAACACTTAAATGGGTATTTTTTATATTAAATTAAATGCCTAAAAATTATCAAAAATAACTATTTATTTTTATTTCGCAAAAAGGTATAGAAAAACATTTGAAACCCAACAAAATTGGTTCCATGATTTTACGAAGCCTTAAGCATCAGTTATGAATTTTCTAAGTTTCTGGAATTATTTTTGTATGTGAAAATCTAGAAAAAAAATCGGCCAATCCAATTGTGGCCACACAGTGCCACACGGTGGCCCAGCCGCACGGGATCCCGGACCAGCTCCAGGGAGCTCCTGGGCTGGCCCGAGCGCGCGCGCATGGCGGCGCTGCCGCAGCGGCCAGGGCGCGCCCCGAGGCATGGCTTGGCCAGCCGAGCGCATGGGCAGGGGTGGCGCTGCAAGGAGGACGCAGAGGCAGGGTCAACGATGACGGAAGGCTCATCGGAAGAGACGGCAACAAGCGGCGGTGGGAGACAAACCTTGGCAGGGCGTCGGCGGCGATGGCTCCTGCGAAAAAAATTGCCAAGAACGACCATCGATTCTTGATCAAAAGCTGCTCACGAGATGCACATGGACCTTATGAAGATTCCTCCAAACTGAATTGAAGCGAGACTCATGAGCTTGCTACGGTCTTCAATGGAAATCGGCGTCAATCTTCGATGCTAGGGCGGGAAGTGGTGATTGGAGGCCATGGATAGGGGCGGGGTGAAGCTACATGACGGTTTGCAGAGTTTGGTTGGCCGGGGAGGTGCCGAGGCAGCAGGGAATCGAGGTCAAAGCTTCGTGCGTCGCTAATGGCGGGTAGTTTCTGGGTTTATATTTGCAAAAGAGAGACGAGAGAGAACAAAGAGAGAGAGAGAGATAAGGCGCGAGGGAGAGAAGCTGAGGGAGATTTTCTCCCAGGCGCAGGCGGCGCACAGCGCTGCAGCAAAGCTGCTGCGTGGCCTCTCGAGCGAGCTCGGCAACCAGCGTTTGGCCTGCTCGCCTAGCACAGGCACACGAGAGAGAACGGTGAGGGTGGGTCCAGGAGGGTCCCACGGTAAAATGGTAAGGTAATTTTTTTTTTCTTTGGCAAAAATCCAGGGTTGTCATACGTACAGTCCGGTCTCCTCTGACCCCTCTGTCCGGTCACTTTGTCCAGAAGCTGAAACTTCTCGTACTCGCTTGACTTTGTTTCCCGGCTTCTTCCAACAGCTTCTTGGCTTCTCCACTGTCATCTAGTGCCTATGATTTAATTGAGCATCCTTGCACATCACCTACTAGCATGATTTAAAGAGACATGACCTAGACCCCCTTGATAGTCTGGTTTTTCCTATGGACTCAAAGCCCTAACAACTAGACAAGTGTTCTAAACACTTACTCCATAGCTTGCCCTTAGCTTTGATCCATCTCCATCAACACTTAGACTCCATCAAGCTCATCAAGCCTCCATGCATGTGATCATTGTCATCCATCGCCAAGACAACTGTCATCGATCATCATTAAGTAGAAGAGGTTTCCTACACGCACAATACTTATTACTTATATTTTATGTTTGTCATTCATCACCAAAACATTTATACCTTAAGATGATCTCAATATTTATGATCCTTACAATCTCCCCCTTTTTAGTGATGGATGACACTCACTACCTATGATGATCCAAAATGAGTGAGTCCTGAAAGAATAAGAAGGAAAGGACAAAAGACTCGAATAAAAACGAAGAATCAAGAAAAAAGAAAGGTTTGAAAATTACTTTGGTCCTTACCTTGGAAGTAGTCTCCCTCTTGGAATGTGCTAGGTGTTGAGTGAGAACTACCCAATCATGTAGCTCTGCATCAGCTCCGGCCATCACCACCACATCGGCGACCGTCTTCGCCTCCTCCTTGGCTTCTGCTCCACTGCATAATCTCGGTAATAATCATCCCTTCTCCTCCTCCTAGATCTCATACAAGAACACCCAACATCCCATGATCTATCTCACTAGATACTACCTAATAGGCATAGATAAGACTAACATATTCCTCTCACATCTCACCGTGGGAAATGATATTATAACAAAGATGATGTGCTGTAGCTAATAAACACTTTCTATTTTCTAGAAAATATATAATCCCGTACAGTCCACCACAAGGAAGGAGAAGGACATCTATCATTCTTGGCCCCGTAAGAGATTTTTGGTATTTTGACCATGAAACCAATAGGCTTTTTTAAAATAACCACGGAATCGTTGCCTCTCCGGTAAAATGACCTCGAGCTATTTTTTGGACAAAAATGCCCTCACCTCTCTCTCTCTCTCTCTCTCTCTCTCTCTCTCTCCTGAACGCGCCGTTGCGCTGCCTCCCCCGCACGCCACCCGCGCCGTCCCCATCGGTAGCTCTATCTCCCTCATGTGTCGCCTCCGCCCGCCACAGACAGTCACGCCGCCTCCCTCGTGCGCCACCTACATCGCCCCTGTCGACAGCTTTGCCTCTCCCGTGCGCCCACCCCGGCCGCCCCACCCGCCACCGCCGGCCGTGCCACCTCCCCCTCATGTCGTGTCCATCACGGGCCGCCATGTCGCCCGTGTCACCCCTGCCGCCACCACCGGCTGCTCCGCCTCCATGTGCGCCGTGGAGAGAGGAGAAGAGAGAAGAGAGAGAGGGAGAGAAAAAAGAGGGAGAGAAGAGAGAGAGAGAGGGGGGGGGAAAGAAGAGGAAAGGTGAGGACATTTTCGTTCCAAAAATAGCTCGAGGTCATTTTATCGGAGAGACAACGGTTTCATGGTCATTTTAAAGAAGTCCATGGTTTCGTGATCATTCCACAAAATCCTATCGATTTCATGATCAAAATACCAAAAATCTCGCCCTGTAAGGCCTCCTTTGGATCGAATGATTTTCAAAGGGATTTTCTAGGATTTTATTCCTAAGAATTTTTTTTTCCTATGAGAGTCTTTTGAAACATAGGAATTGCAATGGAAAAAATCCTAAGGAATCCTTTCCTATCCCTCATTTCATAGGAAAATAAGAATGAGCTAAAACCTCTTGAAAAATTTCCTTTGAAAGTTTCAAGTCATTATGTGTCTCTCTCTCCTTGCTCCTCTCACTAATGAGCATATAACCACAAAATTCCTATGTTTTTTCCTATAAAGCATCCAAACACCTAGTAAGAACAATTACTGTGTTTTTTCATTCCATAAGATTTAAAAAGATGTGCATCTTCAATCATGTATTTTTCCTATTCTTACGTTTTAAAAATCCTCCGTTCTAAAGGAGGCCTAAAAATGTGAGACCTAATCCAGGACATCCCATCTGAAACATCACCCCTGGTAGACATACGGCCTCTTCTTTCCTAAAAGAAATGACATACGGCCTCTAACCGGTCCTTGGCCGAGCAAGTTCTTTTTTTTTTTTCTGTGGCCAGATGAGTGTGTTCCTTTGAATTTTTACAACAATAAAATATCACAGTGATATTCCATTTCAAATGCCTTCTGCAACCACGGTTGTTTTAATGCAATGTCACAGGCCGTTCATTGCACTGGTGGCAGTAACAGCTGGGCCACTTCTTCTGAGGGGCGCCGCGTGCGATCTCAGGATTTGAAGCAGTGCCAGATCCGCCCACTTGTCCTACTGCCGCCCTTGCTTTGGCATTGCCACGCCATCTGCCCCTCCCTGTGACCCTGTCTCTGCCGCATGGCAAGAATCACTAACCTTTGTCCTTTGCCAGCTTGCATGATCCTTACCTTTGTTTTCATCCAGTTTTTTGCATCGACAGTCATGACTCATGAGTTGGTGAAGAAAGGAGACCGCAAATGGGTCTCACGGCAGGGAAGAGGCCTAGCTGCTTGGTAACGAGCACATTCGTGTACTGCCTATGCTGAAGAAAAATGTGGTGATTGTACGACTTGTCTGAATTAACATCCGTTTGCTGCTTGGTCACGATGAATAACATACGTTTCAAATATGCGATGAAAAAATATATGTTTCAAATATGCACAAGTTACAAAGAGGGACATGTCATCTCGCATGTAAGTCATCTTCACTCTAAAAATCGATATCGGATGAGTTGATTTTCATAGCAAATACTCTCTCTGTTCTAAAATTATTATCGTTATTGACTCTTTTTGTTACCTTTGACCATTCGTCTTATTCAAAAAAAATTTAAAAATATTATATATTTTATCATAATTTGTTTCATTACTATATAAAATTTAAATATAACTTATAACTTTTTATATTTTAAAAAATATTTTAAATAAGACAGATGATCAAAAATAATAAAAAAAGTCAATAACGATAATAATTTTAAATAGAAAGAGTACTATTTTACATAACTCTCAAATGTGAACTGAGTGTAAAGATGATTTGATTGGACACATTCACAACTCTCAAATGTGAACTGACTGTAAAGATGATTTGATTGGACACATTTAAGAAGAAACGGTGAAAGCTCACATAATATTTTACTACCAAAATATTTTATAAAAAAAATTATGTGCTAACAAAAACAATATTGGAGCAATTGTAGGAGACCTCTATCAAAAAAGTGACAGAATGCGTACTTGGAGCCCGGCTGTACCCGACCGGGTCCCCAAGTCCAGCCCTCCAAAAAGCCCTAGACTCAACCCACCAAACAACAAGACTGACCAATCCCTACGTGGGGAAGGATCCGGACAACGAAGGAGCACGAGACCATACGAGAGCTCCTCCGGGCGCTTCACGGCGAAGACATCCTCCTCCGCCTCGGCTCCGCCGCCAAACCATCTCGCCGCCGTCGAGAACCGCCGGAAGGTGCGCGAACCCCTCCTTCTCTCTCTCTCCTCCCCCAAACGGGTGCCCGCTTTTCCGAATCCGCACAGGAAGCCACTGCTCCATCCGTGGCGCATGCCTGCCACCGCCACGACGCGCTCATGTGGTGCTGCCGTGGAGCTGAGTGGTGGCGCCCCTCCTGCGATCTCTGGTAGATTCCCGCACCGACCCGGCCACCACCACCACCGCAAGCCCAAAAGGCGACCCCCTTTCCGCCGCCCAAATCCGCCTTTTCCCCATACCCCGAGCCCCGCCACCAGCGTCGCCGCTGCTCCCTCGTACGCACGCGCGCACACCACGCGTTGCCTTTATCTGCTCCTCTGGTGTTAATCGGCTGTTGTCATCCTTGTTATTGTTGTTTGAGTGTGCAGCATTGGCGGGCGTCATCGCGTGGAGGGGGCGAGGAGGCGCGGCGGCGATTGTTCGCGGGATGAGTTTCGGTGGCAGCAGCTCCGTCTCGTCTGGTACGTTTGGTTTGATTTCGGGGGTGCTGTTTTGCTGGCGATTGTTGTGCAGTTTTAGTATGATGGTGTTTGGGTTCTGATGAGATTCGTGTGGGTAATGAATGTGATGCATTGGGTGCAGGTGCCAAGAGGCCGTTTGAGTACGGGAGGACACATGTGGTGAGGCCCAAGGGAGCGCACAAGGCTACCATTGTGTGGCTCCATGGCCTTGGGGACAATGGAGCCAGGTATAACTGCCTCACCTTCCCACTTCACATTTCATCTACTCATCAGTACTCACGAGTTGGTATACTTATCATAATCATATGGTCAGATTAGATGAAGGGATCATCCATATTAACTCATAAACTTTGTACCGTGATCAGCTAGCTGTAGAAAATGCTGGCACAGAAATCTCAGTTTCGGTATCATATTGCTTACAGGAAATGAATGCTTGAATTAATTACCTGGATCAATATCCTCTCTTATGACCCCTATATGCTTTTAAGTAGTAATAGCAAAGCTGAATGCTCGAATCAGCTGATTGAGTAAAAACTGATGAGACATACTGTACCCCTTATTGATCATTGGAGTGACATCTGATCTGGATTTTCCTACATTTTACACAGTTTACAGAATGACATGAGTTTTATCAGTTAACTGCTGATGGGCATTTTGTCATGTGTGTTTGCACATAAAGATGTTGGATAATTAATTCATAGAAAGATAGTTTTATATGTTAAAAATCTCTATTGTGGAATGTTTAATAAGCTGGGAGCTACTACCATAAATGATGCATTTCATTTTATATTTGCAGCTGGTCTCAGCTATTGGAAACCCTTCCCCTTCCAAATGTAAGCTAATGAACACTTGCAATTCTTCATGTTCTTGTCGTTGTTTGACCTTGATTCTCTGTTGTTTAAGTCTAGTACAATTGTCGATTCTCTATATTTCTATACTACAGATAAAATGGATATGTCCAACAGCACCTTCAAGACCAGTGTCTGTGTTTGGCGGATTCCCCTCTACAGCATGTAAGTTTTGTGTTATGTGCCTGTTTCTCCTTGCTCAAGGACATAGTGCACTTTGCATATATGGTGCATCATTGTTGCATGCTGTACCTGGAAAAAATATTATGTTTATGCTTTCTTGATGTGCAGGGTTTGATGTCGCTGAACTTTCAGAGGATGCTCCTGATGACATTGAGGGGTTGGATGCATCAGCAGCACATGTAGCGAATTTATTGTCAACTGAACCTGCTGACAGTATGCTTCCTGAGTTATTTTCCTTTCTTTGCATTGCATGTCTGTGAGATGATGACATAACTTTTTTTCTTAATTTCCTTGAACCCATCTTATCAGTCAAACAACACATATGAGATTGCTTAGTTATCTTTATTATTCTCTATTTCCTAAGTTTATTATGGCATAGCCTATTGTTTTTTTCTAAACACTGTAGTAAACCCTATGTACTGTCTGTGTGTTTCCTTAATCTCTTAAATTGGTAATCCAAAAGTCCATACTTGGTCTTTACTGCAAATATTGTATTTATCTCTATAACATTTCTCTTGTCTACCTTATTTCCAGTCAAACTTGGTGTTGGTGGCTTTAGTATGGGTGCCGCTACTGCACTTTACTCTGCGACGTGCTTTGCTCATGGAAAATATGGAAATGGCAATCCATATCCTGTGAACCTAAGTTTGGCCGTTGGCCTTAGTGGCTGGCTTCCATGTGCCCGGTTTGTCCTTGGATGTCGATGTGGTATATGTTTCGGTGAAACTGCTGCCATTTCACTAACATGCTCATACTTTTTTGGGTAATTTCAGGACATTGAAGAACAAAATTGAAGCCTCACCAGAGGCTGCACAAAAGGCTTCATCCATACCTCTTTTACTTTGTCATGGAAAAGGTGTGTATCGATTCCATATCTTAACGTGCCAGGATTTTTTTTGTCATAATTCGATCTTGGCTTGATATAATTATTTATCTCAGTGAGCAAGGTGATGTATTATAAAATATAGCCTGGTTGCAACATAGAGTTTATACATGATACTGAAACCAGTGACAGTACAGTTTTATGCATTGTACTTGAACTAGCGTTGTAGGTACAGGTGAAGGAATAATGTCCTATTATAACATTGTTTTGGAAGTGGGCATATCTGTTATATGAATGCTAACAATAGCCCATGCATGAACTTCCTACATATCATATCACAAATAACTCTACCTTGATTCTGTTAACCCTGCTTTACCAATGCCATCCATCCATCAATCCATCAGAAAACAAACCGGTACACTTTGCATAACACCAACCTGTCTCGTGCTACACTACCTTAGCAATATGAATTGGCTTGGTTTGATTTATGATGCACAATGAGATACTATAACTATATAAAAAAAAGTTTGTTCTGGTGATTCATAGCCAAGACATCGCTGCCTTTAGGAACTTAATTTGTGCTCCATTTCTGTTTATGCAGCTGACGATGTAGTTCTCTACAAGCATGGAGAGAGATCTGCTGATGCCTTGAAGTCAAATGGATTTTCCAGTGTGCTCTTCAAGTCGTACAATAGGTGTGATGGCTAGCTATCCTTTTCCAGCAATTCCTCACTAGTGATGTATTTTTCTGTACTTATCAATGATGGTTATTTTCTTTGAAGGCTTGGACACTACACAGTTCCAGAGGAAATGGACGAAGTCTGCAAATGGCTCACCTCAAACCTGGGGTTTGACACATCATCATCTTGATCGAGAAAATGGTACTAGAAAAATTCCGGGTAGTGGTGTCCAAATAATACCCGTGGTTGTTCCAGAGGGGTGAATTGGTAATATCAAGTTTGAGCTTGGGTATACGGCCATGTTGTAGCTTCTCAGACATGTATCAGTGAGTCTCATGGGCATATGGTTCCGTAATTTGGTCTCTATTTTCCATTTTAAGTGAGACAATGGCTCTCTGTTTGGTTGTGCTAGCAATGAATTTTGTTTGATAATTGTAAATTTTTATTTCATTTTTTACTTTATGCCTTTCCCTTCTCTCCACGAATGCTAAACAAATGATTTTTTTTTTTACGGTAACTGGCAAGTGCTCTGCCGATGACCGATGCATTATAGGAGTAAAGAGAGTGCAAATTAATAGTTACACACAAGCAGCTTTAGCTGCTAAACAAGCAACAGTAAAAACTGAGAACCGAAGGGAGAGAAAAAGAAATGGGATCTAGGCACCCTCAGCTCCGGGGGAGTTTAGGAGAAAAAGCTACTAACAAAGGAATTCCCTTAGCAAAGAACACACCAGTGTATAATTTACAATCAGACGACGTGCTCGTGCGAGCCTGGAAGTTGCCAGATCTACTACACGTCCTACCATTGTCTACCATTATGTCCGACCGCATACGGAATCCATAATTAGCATCACGTCGAGGGCTTGTCTTAACGTCAAAAAAAAAAAAGTCGAGGGCTTGTATAACGTCAAAAAAAAAGGAGTAGGATGTGCAAATCTCGATATTCTATAGCATGATGCAAGCGTCATTAACATGTACAAGAACGGGTAAGAAAATAAGTTTAACACGTGCAATTACGTAACATCTTTGTCATCTGTTGATGCAGGTTGCGCTAAATACAAATGAAAGCAAAACATAAAACACCTAGTGGATTTAGAAATCAAGCTCCGTATCAGGAAGATGGCACAACGTTCCAGCCTGGTATTTATTATCACGAAAAAATAGAACTTAAGAGTACTCCTGGAGTAGAGCGGTCAATGAATCTTTCATGGTTGCCAACTCAATGGTATCAAACGAACAAATGCAGACACAGATCTGCATGAACAATGCAAGGTTGGACAAAAATAACGTCAAAGGAAGAACAGCGTGGAGCTGAGGAAGTTTGCATTGATAAGAACAACATACTGTGATGTGTTTCATGTGGCATCATTTTGATCAGCCTTTTGTGCAATATCGGCAAGTAAATCCTTAAGTTCACCCTTCTGAAGATATGCGAAGAAATGAGTAACTAGTTCAATGATATATATTCTGCTGGTCTAGTAATGAAAACCAGGCACGAGATCACTTGCCTGGTGCATGTTTAATATGATATCGGAACCACCGACAAACTCTCCTTTGATAAATATTTGTGGAAATGTAGGCCAGTGACTGCACAAACAAAATAAAATAATTTGTGAACTCGACAAGTTGTAAAGTTTCCTTGGTTCTGGCACGTGACTCTGAAAGATGTATAATAATTGTTTCCTCAATTCAAGTGAACACAAAAAAAAGCCACTAAAACATGGAAATGACAAATCTAAAGTTATGTTGCATTTTGGAGTCCTTTAGATTAATCATTCTTCAGAGTTAGAAGTTCTGCCTTTGCATTAAGAGGGAAACAGAGGATAGTCCAGTTCAGTGGCCTGGAGCTATATGATTCAATGGAATTGTGCCAGCATACCATCATGCTCACCGCAGAATCAGGGTGAATTTCACATTTGTGACACAAGCGTGTTGTCGCTTAACTGTCTGAAACCACATCAGATTTAGAGGTATAAGAAGACACTTACGTGTGGGCTTTAACACTATCTTTGAGCTTCAGATCTGTCAGAATATCCCTAGAAGTGATGCGGACACCTGGAATAGACAAGGCATCTCTTAACACAAAAAGCTCCACTATTCATGAACTGCATTTCAACAATTCAGTTCCAGAAAAAAATTACCATATTGCTGGAGGACCTTAACTGCCAGTGCACTGAATCCACACCTAGGAGCATCAGGATGACCCTTCATATAGATAATGACTGGGTTCTCCTTGATATCCTGCCCAAAGAATTTATGTTGAAATAAACAAACATCAGAAAGAAAATGAAGGAACCATAAGCTTCAAATTATGCCTAATACTGTTGCAGTTGCAGTTGCAGTGAAGTGCTTTAATCCAAATATACTGAAAACTCATTTGCAGTTTCCAAATACCTGAGCAACAATGTCATGCAAAGAAGCGCCGGAGCTTTTGCTTGTTGGCTGAAAATCTTGATGCGTATCAGGATCAGCAGCTACGCGTGATGTAGTTGAGTCTCCAAATGCATCAGGAGCACCTCCAAGACCTGACAAATAGCTCATAAACTGCTGGATAGCTGGTTGTGACGCAGCCTGCTCCTCCAGATATAATAAAAAAATAAGGATGAGTGTAGGAAAATGAATAGACGGTAATAGAACAGTATAAGAAAATAAATCAGTCTCTCTTTTAAATAGGAAAAATGAAAAATATTATACAAATTTGTATAACCCGGTCGCACAACATCTGAAAGGAATGATATGGCTTCCTGAATTCTGGAAGTGCAAGTCTGGCTGATTCTTTATCCCAAATGATATGTTTCAGACTTATACAGTGCAAGGATAGAAGTTCAATGCAAATGATATAATTTTTTTCTTTCATGAAATACTCTTGGTGATTAGTTCGAAACTGAACTAAGCTCCATGTCCAAACATTAACAATTTCCAAACAGAGGGAATACAGCTATACAAAAACCTATAGTTACAACCCCTATAGCATCCATAAGATGTGTTAAGATATAATAGACTTCTTGTTTATCCAGATGTTGCCACATATTCTTGATTGACACTTATATAGCCCAGGGATAGAAGTTAAGCACAGCTGTAAAAAAACATGTTTTTAACAAACACCATTACAAATTTAGAGGCTGCAACCATTGTAACATGCATAAAATTATGGTTTTAGAACTTCATAAATTTGTAAACATATACTAAATTCTTGTTCATAATCAGAAACAGCACAAATGGTAAACAGTACATTGTACATTAGAGCTTCGGTATGATAGTACTGTACTGTCAACAATCTCACCAAACTCGCACATGCAGTTACTCAATTTAAATTTTGAAACCCCAGATGTAATAGTATTCTTGAATGAAATAAGAGATAAATATAGTATTGTTCTTTAACGAATCAGACAAATCTAAATCATGACACCTGCTCCAACAAATCTCTTTACGGAACGAAATGAGATGATGAATACATAAAACCAGAAGCGAACAGGTGCAAATCCTTACAGCTGTGCTCGAAGGACGGTACGATCTCAAGAGTCCCTTCACAAGGGCGGTGGAAACTAACCTCGCCATGGCACCCTCCTGCAGCTGATACAAAGCAAGAAATAACGAGAGTAAGCAAGGGATCACCAAATGGGCCGACAAATCTCATCCCAGTAACAACGAACCCGTGCCACACGGGACGGAACGAGAATAGCTGCGTAGGAGAGCGAAAGGGGCAGGAGTCCAGCAAAAGTCTAATCCTTGTGTTGCTAGAGGAGAAGATTTATACGTAGATAAAGTTCGCTCTCCCAAATTAGGGGCTTCGCTCCAGTGGTGCCATGGTGCGGCGACGCTGGCGCACCACTCGACGGCAAAAATTGCAAGAGCAAGCGGAGAAAGAAGGCGGCGCCGACGGAGGAAGGATGGGCGGGGGGGGGGGGATACAAACCAGTAACCACGAAGAAACCGACGACGAGGGAAACCGGAGGACCTCACGGGAAGGAGGCGCCGCCGGGGTCGCGGGAGACGGCGGCGAAGGAGAAGGGAATTCGGCGAGGGGATGACGAAGGCGTTGCGGTTTCCAGCCCAAATGGAACTTCTCATCCTTCCTAGTGGGCCGGTGAAGGCCTCGGACGGAAGCCCAATTGGAATCCATTCCCGGCCCAACTAAGAGGTTCCGCAAATAAGCTTTGCTCCTTCTCATTTTGGAAAGGACGCGCGGCGGCGAGGCCTCTCCGGTGGTTCCCGGCGGCGGCGGCGGCGGGGGGCGGGCGCTTCATCTAACCTCGCGGCAAGGCGTTTTCTGCGGCTGTCCCTCTTCCCGGGCCCCGATTCCCTGAGGTTTGTGCACGTGGCTTTGCTTGTTCAACTCTCCTCCCCTCCCGCAACTGGGAATTGGTTGGAGTGCAGTAACGTGGTAGGGTTGTGGACGGCACCGCCTTCGAATGTAATCCGGCAATGCTGAAGCTGATTTGATGCGAAGGCGCTAGATAGTAGTATAGCCCTGCCTAGCTAGCTGGGGGGCTCGCTAGACTGTGGATCTGAATGTGCATGTAACCTGCTCTTGATACTGTGCAGTATTGTATTTGTTTGTTTTCATACTACTTCCAATAGGTCGAAATAGAGGTGCACTATTTTGATACTGTGCACTAATACATAAGTACAGTATAGGCTATATGCCTCGGCAAATCTCTAGGTTACAAGGAGAAATTTGATGGCACTTTGTAATCTCCCAAACTGAGTACACATTAGATCAAACAATTCAGTTGCTTGAGTTAGCTGTTATGTTTTTTATATCATTATCAGCAAATTTGTGTGCGACTATGGGAGTACTGATTGTCGCCAAAAAAAAAAGGACTATGGGAGTACTGCACAGCTCACAAAATCTTGACTAGCCCCTTAATAATCTACTCCACTGGATGGGTCTAAACTGGGCATCATCAGAAATCTCATGATGAAGTAAAGCATGTTCAGAATACTTCCTAGATAATGAATTTTCTTAGATAAAAGCTCGTGTTATGTGCTGAAATTTTTCAGGGGAGTTTGGCTTCTACATGGGGTGGAAGAATACAAATCTCACAATTGTTTCAATGCCAGTTATGAATGAAATACCGCGTCCATCCCTCCTTCATGTTTCTGGTATGTTTCAGATTTCCTGGTGGCCCAATTGCTGACCTTTGTTTTTTCTTATCTGAAGCCTTGAACGTTGCTTAGTCTTTTCATTTTACCCGCCGAGTAAAACTGTTAATGGTATAATTTCATATACAATACAATAAGAAGTAAACATCATGAAATGTGTGCAAACACTAAAAATCTGCAGTACTTTGTCAGGTTCTTCTAGAAGGAAGTTAACCTTTTCTTTTGTATCTTCTTTAGAACTTTATAATAATTTTTTAATTTTTACAATCTCTTTATCAACACTATGTCATAACCCTACATTTACACTGTTGTTTATCAATGCATATGTATGTAAATAATATGTTTCGTACGGTTATTAGATCTTTATATTAGTAGGGGACCAGCGAGAATCCATGTCTGCTTGTACCTACTTCATACTACTTCCTATTGTGGACCACCGACTCAGACTCAGACAAAGTCTGGAAACGTGCCGATAAGCGAAAGTTCTTGTTCGTGGATTACAGATTGCCCCATGACCGTATGATTCTAACTAATAATATATTTTTTTAATGTCTGAACTATCGTGCCTCACTAGAAACAAATTATAGACACTGTTAACCTGGGGACCATTTTGTACTAGCTGTCCATGTTAGTGTGCCAAGTTTTTCCCTTTTTGATTTTTTTTTAATTAAAGAGTAGTCCTTAGTTTAATACATTGACTCGTAAATTACTAATAGAGATAAAGCTTTAGTAAACCCATTGACCCGTAAATTACTAATACAGATAATGCTTTAGTAGACAGCTGACGATTATAAATATCATCTCCAATGAGAGAGAGCTCCAAGCTATATCACCGTCCTGTTCATTGGACAGCTCCTCTGATGAATATTCCCTTCTTCCTTCTATTATTGTACTGTTACCTTTTGCTTGTGGAATGTGGACCTCCAGGCTCCAGTGTGGTTAGTAATGTACTAGAGCTCTTCTACAAGCAATGGTTAGTAATGTACAGTATTGTCATAATTGCTGGAAACAAAACTTTTACACCCTGATGACAACACTTTTTGAATTGGACTTGTTTGGCAATGATTCCAATGAGCTGTGCTTTACAGTACGAAACCTTTTCTCTTGTGTTTCTCAATGGTTTCGTCCTCTGAAGTAAAAAAGTGGATGTGGCTCAGAGTGATCTACCGCCTCACATTGCTGTGGTGGGATATAGTTACACATCTGAGACCATGATTAGTGGATTGGTAGCTAAGAGCAACTCCAGTAGAGGTCTGTAAATTAGAACCCGTAAAATCAATTTGCAGGCCGGCCTGGAAAATAAGAAGCCTTAAATGGGCTGCAAACTCTAGTATAAGCATGCAAACCAGACCACTAGTCTTCATGGTACCCACCTCTCAACACCTTCTTCTCCGATGGTCACTTCCCAGCGCGCCTCCGCTCTGACCCGCCGCCGACTCCACGCCCGTGCCTGCCCTCCTCGGACCCGACGCCACCACCCTGCCCCCGACCCTATGCGCCCGCCCACCACGAGCGTCGCACCGTCGGCCCGCCCCAGCTCCGTCGCAACCCCGCCCGCCCGCTGCGCCGCCGCACGCCGCCTCGCCCCCAGCGTCACTCGCGCCGGCTAGGCCCCGCCGCCTGCCCCCCCCCCCCCCCCGACGTCGCTCGCGCCAGCCTGTACCCGGCTCCGCCGCAGCTCTGCCCGCCCGCCGCCCTACCCGCTGCGCCACCGACGCTGCCGCAACCCCGTCCAGCAGCAACACGGGAGTGACGGGAGAGGGAGGGAGAAGTCAGACGAGAGGAAAAACTGAAAGAAAAAAAAATAAAAGAATGGGAAAAATATGTGGGACTCATATTTTAGAAGAGAAATAGGAGGCTCCAGAACTTGGGGCTGAGAAGGGGATTTTGCATGCCCGTGTAAAATACATGTCTAAATAGGGGCCCTGTTGGAGGAAATATTTTTCCTTGGCATGCAAAATATGGGATTGGGGTTTGAATGGGGACCTCTACTGGAGTTGCTCTAACAAGTTATTTTAGGCCGTAAAAAATGTCATTGATTAGTATGATGCATGTGTTTTAGTTATGAAATCAATTATCTGTTTGTTTATGGACAAAGCTCGTGTTTCAATATTTATTAGTTTTCTCGACGGTTTTGACTATTTTATCCACTCATTGATCAATTTTTCTGCCACTCAACTCTCTTTATTTATTATACATTGTAATGTAATATTTGAATATTGTGGTTTTGTTTCTGCTGGTTTTACTCTATGACAGATGAACCGTGCAACTTTTTCATATCTGATGCAGATAAAGTTTCTCATTGGCTAGTTGTATCTATTTTTGGGCGGAAGATCAGTCTAAGTAACCATGGCGGATCGCATTTGCAAACTGCAAAAGGGGTCTGTCAGGAGCGACCAAACATTGTGTTGGCAGACAGGATCTACCATCAGGATATGGTGTTTTCAGTGTTCCCACAATCCCACTTGGATATACCCCAGCAACTTCTTCATGCCGTATTGTTTCAAAGTAGGCACAGGGTTGTACAATATAATTCACGATAAGAGCAATTATAATGGAGTGATGTAAGCAAGCAAAATGATTTATCATATGAGATTTGTGATGAGTTGGAGCCTTGGAGGAGAGAAGAAGAGGGCTACAGACACAGCCGACTGTAACACAGATTTGAAGATTGGTGAGAGAGTAAGAGTGTGGAGGTGAGCCTGATATTACTTATTTATTATGTTGTTATAGCCAATTATTATATTAGTGAGTTAAGATGTGTTGCAAATTACATGTCTTTGTTAGATACTTATGGTCCTAGTCATGAATCTAGAGAGGGTCTAACAATTCAAGGGCTCTGGTGTCGATCTAGAGGGGGAGAGAGAGAGAGTTACCGGGGTTATGAGGGAGCGGTGCGGAGGCGTCGATTCCGGTCATCTTCACAGCGAGGACCTCGTCGAGGGCGACGGCGAGGTGTCGAGGAAGCGGGAACGGCGGTCAGCGGTGTTGACGGCCTTCGGGTCTCCACCGGCACTGGCCCGGTACGGCGGCGGTGTAGGACGTTATGGCGGCGGCGGACTTCCCCTCGCTGGCTACGCACCCTCCTTTTTCAGATCGGGTGAGGAGGATTTGTGGTGACGTTCAACCTTATGAGTCGTGCCCCGGTGTCCTCCCCGGCTTTTATATGCGCAGTGCGGGGGCCCACCAACCAGAGGAGGGTTGGGGCGCCCCGAATCAGCGCACGAGATCTGGGCGTTTTGGGCCGTTGGGCCCAAGCGTGGAGATCTACTAACATTCTCCCCCTAGATCTTATTTCATCATTACTTTACATTTTTCATCTCATCACGGATTTATACATAGAGCATGTCTCATCGTTACAGCTAATTGCCGATAGATTCAACAACTACTATACACATCCCCGT
Source organism: Eleusine indica (assembly GCA_030378355.1). Classification (NCBI taxonomy): domain Eukaryota; kingdom Viridiplantae; phylum Streptophyta; class Magnoliopsida; order Poales; family Poaceae; genus Eleusine; species Eleusine indica. Next base: position 8,632,992 of record CM059497.1, on the reverse strand, counting down.
TCAGAAACAGATACATTTTTCTGGCCCCTAAGTCCGGAATCATAAGGCTTCTCTAAACCCCATGCCGGCTACGTGCTCCTTGAACACGCTGGGTGGTAGGTCTTTTATGAGCGGATCCGCAAGCATTCTTTCAGTACTTATATGCTCGAGACTTATACTGTGATTCTGGATTTTATCGTTCACAACATAGTACTTTATATTAATATGTTTGACAGCATCACTGGACTGATTGTTGTGAGCATACATTACTATTAGTTCATTATCGCAGTATAACTTTAGTGGTTTCTCAATACTGTCAACCACTCTTAATCCGGGTATAAATTTTTTTAACCAGTTGACCTGCCTCCTGGCCTCATAACATGCTATAAACTCGGTATACATGGTAGATCCTGCTGTGATAGCCTATTTAGAGTTTTTTCATGAAATAGCTCCTCCTGCCAGGGTAAACACGTATCCTGATGTCGATTTCGTATTATCTGTAGCAAAGTCTGAATCAGAATACCCCACAACTTGGAGTGAATCTGATCTTCTGTATATTAATATGAGGCATTTTGTTCCTTGCAAATAATGCAAGACTTTCTTTATCAACTTCCAGTGCTCTGGGCCTGGATTACTCTGAAACCTGCCAAGTAACCCGGTGACAAGTTAAATCAGGGCGTGTACATACTTGCACATATTGCAAGCTTCCTACAGCCGAAGCATATGGTTTTATTTTTATTTCATTGAGCTCATACTTATTCTTCGGTTTTTGTCAATCCTCAAATCTTTCGCCCTTGACAATAGGAGCAGGTGTGACACTACACTTGTGCATGTTGAATTTCTTCAACACCTTCTCTGTATACGTCTTTTGAGACAGTCTCAATGCGTATTTTCTTCTATCTCGATGAATTTCAATGTCCAAAACATATGATGCTTCACCAAGATTTTTCATGTTAAAGTTTGAGCATAAGAATTTCTTTGTTTCCTGTAGTAGATTAATATCACTACTGGCCAGTAGAATATCATCCACATACAAAACTAGGAAAATAAATTTTTCATTTTTGAACTTTGCGTAGATGCAATTGTCCTCAATATTTGCTTCAAATCCATATTTCTTTATTGTTCCATCGAACTTCAAGTACCAATGTCTTGAAGCTTGCTTTAATTCATAAATGGATCTCTTTAAACGGCATCTCATATTTTCTTTTCCTTCCATAACAAAACCTTTCGGTTGTGTCATGTAAACTATTTCTTGTAACTCCTCGTTTAGGAATACCGTTTTTACATCCCTTTGATGTAATTCTAAATCGTAATGCGTCACTAGTGCCATTATAATCTTGAAGAAATCTTTATAAGAGACTAGAGAAAATATCTCATTGTAATCAATTCCTTCTCTTTGCGTAAAGGCTTTAGCCATAAGTCGTGCCTTAAACTTTTCTATATTCCCTCTAGAGTCATATTTAATCTTGTATACCCATTTACAGCCTACTGTTTTGGCTTCTTTAGAAATTTCTTCTAAGTTCCAAACTTCATTGAGACTCATTGATTTCATTTCATCTTTCATGGCCTCCAACCATTAAAATGAATGGACATTTCTCATGGCTTCTTTATACGAGGTGGGGTCATCCTCCATATGATATTCTTCTGTATTATACAGTTCATAGTCAGCCGGTATAGCTGACTTTTTAACTCTTTGAGACCTTCTAGGGGCCTCTTCATTTGACATAATTTCTGGTTGAGGCTCTTATGGAGCTTGCTCTTCTAGCACATTATCTGTTTGAGGCTGCTCCCCCACATCTGTGGCATCAATATCTGTCGGATCTTGACGAGCAGGTTCCTCGTGTATCATAGATGGAGTGACAAAAGGTGCTGGCACTGCAATGTCAGGCATCACAGGCGCAACATCAACAGGTAGGGAGAAGAAAGGTTCTTGACTCATAAAATCGGGTACATATATCCGCTTCTCCTCAAGATCGATCTCTCGAGCTACCATGCTCCCCCTGATCATATCGTCCTCTAAAAAGACGGCATTTCTTGTTTTTACAAACTTTATATATCTATCTGAGCAGTAGAAATGGTAATCTTTGGATTTTTTTAGGTAGCCAATAAAATGACAACTCACTGTCTTGGGATCCAATTTCCCAAGATTTGGAATAAAAATCTTAGCCTTTGCGGGACTACCCCACACACGGAGGTGTGCTAGCGAAGGCACTCATCCAGTTCATAATTCATACGGTGTTTTGGGTATCGATTTACTTGGAACTCTGTTAAGAATATGAATAGCGGTTATAAAGCCTCTATCCATAAACTCACTGGCAGTGTGAAGTAGCTTATCATGCTACACATCATATCCATTAAAGTACGGTTACGACTTTCTGCTACTCCATTCTGTTGTGGCTCGTCCGGTGTAGAATACTGAGTGACTATGTCATTTTCTTGTAGGAACCTAGCAAAAGGTCCTGGGACTTGTCCATAAGACGTATGCGTCCCATAGTACTCCCCTCCCACCCCCCCCCCCCCCCCCCACCCCCGGTGGGATCTTACAACTTTAATCCTTAAATCATATTTATTTTCTACTTCTGCTTTAAATATCATAAATTTATCCAATGTCTCTGATCTTTCTTTGATTGGATAAATATAACTATAGCAGGAGTAATCGTCTGTGAATGTTATAAACGAGTCATAACCATTCACACTCTTGACAGGAAATGGACCACAAATATCTGTATGGATGATCTTTAATATTCCTATGCTTTTTTTGTGTCTTTCTTAATTTTTTTACGTATTTGCCTTTAATGCATTCAATGCATTATGATAAGTCTGTGAACTCCAATGGAGGAAGAATGTCATTCTTTACAAGTCTCTTAATTTTCCTCCTCAAAATATGGCCTAAACAACAGTGTCATAATTTCGATGAGACGCTTGGAGTTTTCTTTCTTTTCTTGTTATCTTTAGATGATGAGGACACGTGGTCATTTGACTCATGCACGTTATCATCATTCACATCATATATCGCATTCACATTATCACCAAGTGACAACAAATAAAGCTTATCTTGTAAAGACGTAAAACCAATGCATTCATTATTAAACAAGAGTTCATATTTGCCATTACCAAAATGACAATCATATTCATCAAAATCCAAATGCGATACACTTATTAAATTTCTTTGTAACGAAGGTACATAAAAGACATCATGAAGCTTAAGAATAAAACCATCTCTAAGCTCTAGGTGAAGATCTCCTACAACTTCAACTTTGGCTTCTACTCCATTAACCACTCTTATCGAACTTTCATCTCTTCCCATGGTTCTCGTCGTACTGAATCTCTGTAAATAATTCGCAACATGAATCGTCGCTCCTGAATCAATCCACCATGTGAATCTAGAATAATTAACATACAAGGATTCATTTACAAATGTAATCATGTTCTCACTTTTTCTTGCCACGGACAGCTTCAGCCACTCAGGACAGTTTTTCTTGTAGTGTCCTTTCTCCTTGCAGTGAAGGCATGTGTCCATGTCCACTACAACTTGTCTCTGTTGAGGGCCTATGTTGCTGCTTGCCTTGAGGCTTAGAGTAAAAAACAGTTTGCTTTGGCTGCTTGCCCTTATTCTTGTTGTCTTTAACATAAGGAACAGAACATTCTTGTCTTTGAATCTATCCTCCTCTTGAACACTATTGGTAATGAGCTGCTCAAAGGTTCACTTTTCTGGATTCATATTGTAGTTGGAGACAAAGTTGTCAAATTACTTTGATAAAGACAGCAACACAAAATGAATCAGGAGGTTCATATTCACAGTCTTTAACTTTGCAGTCAAAGTGTTCATCTTTAGGATGTGCTCTCTTATACCACCTTCAGTGTATTTCTCAGATACAAGCTGTCTGATCATCTGTCTGACATAAGTCTTGGAGGAACCAGTAAACTGGTTCTCAATCCTCTGGAGGTAGCCCTTGACAGTCTCTTCATTTGGGATTGAACCCATGATGGCGGGATCAATTATGTTCTTGACAAGAGCCAAGCACTTCTTGTTGTCAAAAACCTATTTTTTTGCTCAAGTTGAACTCGAGCTCTATCGCGAGCATCATCCATCTGTCACTTTGTCCAATCAGCATATGTCTCCTCTGTGCCCCTGACAAGCTCAGTAGACTCTATGGGACATGGGGTAGTCACTACCCAGTCCACCTCACCCAGAACAAAAGCAAGGTCGACTTTTCTCTTCTATTCCCTATAGTTGTCCTCTTTTAAAATTGGGATCTAGGAAAGAAATTCATCATGATGGCTCCTGAAATTAATCATGAAAAAATAAGAACAAAAATTACATATAAATTCTATCATGACATGCATTAAAACCTACATCATTGTTGGGCAGAAATAGGCATAATACATAAACCATTATTAATATGACATTACAATTAACAACATTGGTCAGAAAATTACAATGACATATAATCTGAAATTAATGCTTCTAAAATTAAATTCTCCCGTTGGTTTGAAATTTAATTTTAGAAAACATCAATTTAATCAATAATTATAAAAATCTATCATCTTGCAGCAGAAACACGACATAAAACATGCCTGCACAGTAGCAAAATAATCTATATTTACCTTCTGAAAAAATAATCTTGTTGGTTCATATTTTAACAGAGGCAAATAATCAAACTTTACTCAAATTTCACTTAAATTTGAGAAAAAAAACAGTCAAATTCTTAACTTAAAAGACTAATGTGCATTGCTCTGTGATTTTGGCACAGCAAAATGGCCCAACTTCTCTCACGCGCGCGCATTTGAGCCTGTCGCGGCACTCCGTACAAACGCGACCCATCTTTTGCGCTTGTGCATGGCCTTTCGGCCCAGCCCGTCTAGGCACGTGAAAGCGACGGCCCAGCCCAACCGAGCCGCCATCAGCCCTGCCTCCATCCCAGCCGTCCGAGCGGATCGATGGCTGGGCGCGCTTCTCACGCGATCAAAAACTAGCGACGGGCGCCGGCTCCCCCCGAAACCCTAATCACTTTCCACTCGCTCTCTTCTCTCCTCTGCTCTCTCTCTCTCTCTTCTCACCGCGATAGCGCACGGTGAAGCATCGGCACTCGGGCGAAGAAGAAGGAGAAAGGAGCGACGGCGCTGCCGTTGGGCTTTTCGCTGGTGCGCGCATCCACCCGTGGTGGGCGCGCCGCCATCGAGCAGCCCCGCGATGGCGTCCATTAGACCCCGCGCGACGGCGTCCCGGCGGCAAGCGGCCTCTGGTCCCTCTGTTCGCAGACTAGCGGCTACGACCAACGACGACGAGAACTCAGGTAGGTCCCTGGATCCCCGCGACGCTGGTTTGATCTTGGGTCTATAACCCTAACCCTAGGGTTAGGGTTTGGAGGTTTCGGGTTTCTTTCTGTTTTCTTTGGCCGATCCAACAAAGAATCGACCTCTTCCTACCTCTACTAGACCACGATCTAGGCTGGCTCTATGATACCATTGTTAGATACTTATGGTCCTAGTCATGAATCTAGAGAGGGTCTAACAATTCAAGGGCTCTGCTGTTGATCTAGAGGGAGAGAGAGAGAGAGAGAGTTACCGGGATTTGTGAGGGAGCGGTGCGGAGGCGTCGGTTCCGGCCATCTTCACGGCGAGGACCTCGTCGAGGGCTTCGGCGAGGTGTCGGGGAAGCGGGGACGGTGGTCGGCGGTGTCGACGGCCTTTGGGTCTCCACCAGCACTGGCCCGGTACGGCGGCGGTGTAGGACGTCATGGTGGCGGCGGACTTCCCGTCGCTGGCTGCGCACCCTCCTTTTTCAGATCGGGTTAGGTTTCTATGGGGAGGATTTATGGTGGCGTTCAACCTCGTGAGCCATGCTCCGGCGTCCTCCCCGGCTTTTATATGTGCAGTGGACGGGAGCCCACCAACCAGAGGAGGGTTAGGGCGCCCCCGATCAGGACGCGAGATCTGGGCGTTTTGGGCCGTTGGGCCCAAATGTGGGGATCTACTAACAATCTTGTTATATAGCCGGCTAAATTATTAATCTTGCTCTAAATATGATGCATGGCTGATGTACTGTGTGGCAATTGGAAGCTGGTCCGTGATATGCCTCGCGACAACTGAAATACTACTACTTCTTAGTGCTTGTTTGACATGACATTTGAGCCTGTATTTCTTGTTTTATCTAATTGTCTCTTGTCTTTTTGTTTCTCGAGGAATAATTGTCTTTTATCTTTTGTTTCTTGCAGTTGTATTATGGCGAATTACACTACATTATTGGCCACTAAATCTTGGAGTTGGGGTGTGCTCAAACTCCGAAATTTTGCTTTCTCAGCACCGCCTTACAAATTAAAGCTGGCCTGCTGCAAAGAATCAGCACTAGACATGGTTCAACGTGGACAGTTGTTTGCACAAACAAGACATGACCTGATGCCGTTGTAGCCTTCCTGCTTCACGCCCAGAAAGAAGCGACCAGCCTGTGGGCAACAGGGCATGGCAGAAATAGATGGAAAGCTTAAGTGGTTGACGTGGCCACTAAATGGACTCACATGAGCCCTCGAGGATATGTATGTGCCAAAAGAGGAAGAAAAGAGACGGGGGCGAGAAGACAGCAGAGGAAGGAAAGGGCAACCATCCTTTTATAATGATTTCAGCCGTTGTGAGGTGGGGGTGTTATTGCTGCTGCACGGGCGTTGCATGTGTAACTTTCAACCGCAAGCTTTCAACAGTTATCTTCGTTTCTTTAGTCCCAACAAAAGCAGCCTCCTTGCCATTGGTTCCTCATGTGATCCCATCCAGGGATAAAGCATCGCCACAATGCCTACACTTCATACTGTTCCTTTGTTTGAGAAACTACACCAGTTTATTGCATGATTCCATTTCTCCTTGTGTTTGTTTCCACACGCTTCACCCGTCTATATTTGCTGCTTACTGCTTTGGCTTTACGTTGGTGCAGGTAGCTATCGGCTCGACGACACACTGAAACACTGAGCCCAGATAGTTTCCAACCAGCCTTGGGGTCCAATGATGTAATGATTCTTGCCTGTAATCATCCACCCAAGTGGAGGAAAAGGTGAATCGGCTCTGTTAGATCCTGGGGAATAGTTATATTACTTAACAAGTAGATACTCTACAGCATAAAGCTGACTTGTGCTACTTTATTAAGCCTTTTTTTAAACTTGGCATCCACACATTAGCTCGAGGTAACTGTAGCACCCGCCGCTGTTTATATAGTAACACAGGGAGCTGGGAGGTCGAGAGGGAAGAGCTCAGCCTTCTCTTATTGCATTCCCTTTTCTGTCGTCTTGAGAGAGAGCCTTACCATGGCTGCCATCAAAGAGGAGTCCGACTACGACAGCAGCCGGTCCTCGCTGACGGCACCGGGATCCCGCCGGAGCTGGATCAGCGACATTGGCAGCTCCTCCAGCTCGATCTCGGTGCGCTCCTTGGGCGGCGGCTGGGACACGTCGTGCCGCCACAAGCCCCACAAGGCGAACCAGGCCGAGTGGGAGGCCATCAGGCGCGTCCGCGCCGCCACCGGCCGCGTCGGGCTGGAGCACTTCCGCCTGGTGCGCCGCCTCGGCAGCGGCGACCTCGGCAACGTCTACCTCTGCCAGCTCCGGGAGCCCTGGTCCACGGGGTGCCTGTACGCCATGAAGGTGGTGGACAAGGACGCGCTGGCGTTCCGCAAGAAGCTGCGGCGCGCGGAGGTGGAGCGTCAGATCCTGCGCACGCTCGACCACCCTTTCCTTCCCACATTGTACGCCGACTTCGACGCGTCGCACTACGCCTGCCTCGTCATGGAGTTCTGCCCCGGCGGGGACCTGCACGTGGCCCGGCAGCGGCAGCCGGGCAGGCGGTTCAGCATCGCCTCGGCGAGGTACTACTGTTGTTTTTATTTTCGTTGTCCGTCTTGCGTGACCGAGACTTTCACTTTCACCCCCGTGTCTGAAGCTGACGCGTGGGGAGCAAAAGCTCTGTTTCAGGGTAGTCAAGCTTTTGTTCAGCCAGCGTCGCTTTTTGTAAATAAAAAGCAGGGTGCTTTGAGCGAGTGATCATCTTTTCATGCGCATCGTTTTGCTTTCAGCTAGCGAACGCTTTTTGTCTTGCCGTCTGTGTGTCAATCCTAAGCAGATCTGTTTGGAACCACAACCACTAGGGGTTCATGCTGTGAGCTAATGATTTGAGCCCAGTTGCGTGTACAGTGACATCTACGTATCTACGCGGATCCACACTGTATTCTTCTTTTCCAAATCATTGTTGAATGCAACATAAAGACAGATCTGATCGATCTTCTTTGTGTTTGCTAGTAAATAAATAAAAAGAAGAGGCGTGCATTTTAAATTAAGCTTGTTATTACTGATATAAACTGGTGGTAGTTTTTGCGTGGAAATGCGGTAGTAGACGACCTATCCTTGTCCAGTTGTCCTGCTGAACATAGTGAGTGAGACTGATGTTGTTTGAAAAAAAACGGTGAATAATGGCAGGTTCTATGCGGCGGAGACGGTGCTGGCGCTGGAGTACCTGCACATGATGGGGGTAGTGTATCGTGACCTCAAGCCGGAGAACGTCCTGGTGCGCGGCGACGGCCACATCATGCTCTCCGACTTCGACCTCTCCCTCAAGTGCGACGTCGTCCCGCGGCTGCTCCGCCACAACAGCCTCCCTCGTCACGCCGCCGCCGATCCAGCCCCCAAGCCGCCATCCTGCGTCGCGCCGATCCAGCCCGTGCTGACGTGCTTCTTCAACGGCGTGCACAAGTGCCAAAAGCCCGCCGGCGGTAATAACGGCAGCAAGGCGGAGAGCCCGTCGTCGTCGTTGGATCCCGAGGACGACGACAACGACAGTAGTAGTAATAACAACAACAACAACAACAACAACAACAACCACCCGGCGGAGCTGGTGGTGGAGCCTGTGTCGGCCCGGTCGAGGTCGTTCGTGGGCACGCACGAGTACCTTGCGCCGGAGGTGATCTCCGGGCAGGGCCACGGCGGCGCGGTGGACTGGTGGACCCTGGGCGTGTTCATGTACGAGATGATCTACGGGCGGACGCCGTTCAAGGGCGAGACGAACGCGCAGACGCTGGCCAACATCGTGAAGCAGCCGCTGAGCTTCCCGCGCGCGGCGGTGGCGAGCGGGCGGGAGTGGGACGAGCTGCTGCGCGCGCAGGACCTCATGACCCGGCTGCTGGCCAAGAACCCCAGGAGGAGGCTCGGCGGGTGCACGGGGTCCGCCGAGGTGAAGCGCCACGGCTTCTTCAAGGGCGTCAACTGGGCGCTCGTCAGGTCCGTGCGCCCGCCGCACGTGCCCAAGAAGGTGACCCCGCCGCCGCTGCCGCAGAAGAAGAAGAGGGTGGTGGTGATGAGCAGGAAGGAGCGGCAGGAGCCGTTCAAGCCCCGGAACGACGACAACCGTTTCGACTACTTTTAATTGCACGTATCTTGGGTTTAGATGGTAGTGTAGGTGTATATAGCTAGATTACTAAGCTTTTCGACGGAGAATCGCGGCTAGCTAGCTTAATAAATTTGCTGCTTGTTCATCAGTCGATGATCCCCCTGACAAGACGACCAACAATTTTATTGAGGGAATACGTACGGTACCGTTTCACCTTTCGCGGTGAGCTAGCATCGGCACGGACAGGGAAGCTACAAGCTAGCGTACAAAGCGTGCCGGCCGGGAGATCGACGAGGCAGAGCGGATCACGAGGGGTGGCAGGCAGGCAGACATGCGAGCGCGATGCCATTTGCAGCGGGTGGACGGAAGCGGGTGGCGCCATGCCATGGAGGATTGGAGGAGCAGAGACAGCAGCAGATGAGAGGCCGGCACGGCAGCCAGCCAGGGGACCCGGGGCCCTGGACGCCGTGCCGGTCGGCTCCTCATGGCCCTCAGCGCACGCGCGTTTTGTCCCGTTTCCCCGTGCGCCACGCACAGCCCCCACCACCTGGTCAAGCACTCACCACACCAGGTCGATGCAGCTTTGCCGGCGCCAGGGCCGAACCGTCCTAGCTAGACTCCTAGAATTATCTCTCTCGTTTCCGCACGCAATTTCCTGAGCTGCCAGGCGCCACAAACTCTGCCAGTGCGGCCGACCGATCGAGCCGAGCCCCGTACGGCGCCCACATGCAGGTCAGCCTCAGCGTGCAAGACGATCGATCTTGCCACCCGTACATAATGTATCGCCGATGCGCTAGCTGGCCGGTCACGAGCACGAACAGTGCGTTGACGACGCCGCGCTACCTGCACCGCCGGTGGCCGCCGCCGCAGCAGGATGCCGGTCGTTCTCGTCCCACAGGGAACGCCGCTGTCCGGAGGCTCGCCCCCATGGTGTGTCTGTGACATCCGTCAGTAAACGTTGGGAAACCTTTCCGGCTGGACGTCGCATCCATCAGGTGCAGCAGCGTGGAAGGGAGGTGGACGGCGACCCGTGCTGGGAGGGGACGATCTCATGCATGCACCGTACCGGTCGTTGACGTCGTGATGTGATCTCTCATCTGATTGTTTGGAAGTATTATTGCGATAGATAGTGTGGAAATAAATCTCTTGTCACGAAGCTCAGAAATGCAATCACCTTTTTTTTTTTTTTGCCTCTGTTTTGCATGAGAGTTCTTCGCCCGTATACTCTGTAGACGTGATACGAACAATCATTTCAGCCAAAAAAGGCGAGCGATATGATACAACGTTGTACGGTGATAGTGATAACCTTGGTATAGATCTTCATTGATTTGTTATCGTCCCTTTTTTTCATTTTATTAATATTTTGTAAACAATCGATGGATTGGTATTATATACGTATTCATTACTCTCACTTCTATTCTCTACGCTGAACAAAGCGAGTATCAAGGATCCAATGGATGCGTATCAGGACAATGATGCACCATGGCCTCTCTCTCTCTCTCTCTCTCTCCATCGTTCGTCGAACTGCGATGATGTTCGAGGACGGTGAGGGGTGAATGATGATGAAGGCCACGGAGTCATGATGAGTCGCCCTTGGGGTAGCCTGCAATCTGCATGATACTCAGAAGATGTGGAAGGCACTGTTCAGTCCACTGCACTGCATGCTCGCGTCAGTCTCGCTCCCGCATTGTCCGGCTATTTTACTCGGTTTCCTCTTTCTCGCTTCGCCAACAACAACCCGCACCTGCTTTTACCTTCTCGATCGTGTGCAATTGTCCAAACATACATCATGTCGATCCGTCATAGATAGCCGTGCTTTGCTGCTGATTGCAAACGCGCGCGAAACGTACCTGATCCTTCTTTAATTTTTAGCCTGCGCTACTGCTGCAAAGAACGTCACGCGTGCTTGGAACGTCTGGAAATAGAACTTTGCGTGCATGCGCTAGATGATCAAGCATGGGGCAGTGTAGTTTACCACATTGACTATGCTCTCTAGCTCTCTCTCTCTCTCTCTCTCTCTCCCACAGTGTATGACCACGCAAGGTTAGAAAGTGGTCAACAAAAATGATGCATCAAGGAGTGAGTGTTTCCTCAAGTTAATGTACCGTAGTCAAGATTAAATGATGCTAGAAAAGATTCTTCTTTTTTTTTACAGGCATTGTTTGAGCAGTAAGCGAGCGTACCAAGAAATCAAGAACGCTTGAGCAGGGGCTATCGAACAAGCAACGGATAAAAGACATCATTGGACCATTGACAATACTAGTCATCTACCTGTATATTCAGGACTGGTTGATACTGAACCGTCTCCAGCTCCAGGTCGGGATTGAAGACCGCATCCTTTGGCGAGGGACGGCTTCAAAACAGTACATAGCAAGCTCAGCATACCAGATGTTTTTTTGCGGACCAAGTTGCATGGGGCTAAAATACTATGGAAAACCTGGATGCCGCCGAAGGTCAAATTGTTCCTCTACCTCGCTATCAATGGCAGAACATGGACAACGGAGAGACACGCAAGAGACATGGCCTGCAGGATGACGATGCTTGCGCCCTCTACTGCCAAGCACCAGAGTCGATCGATCATCTCCTGCTGCATTACACGATGGCAGGGGAAATCTGGTGGCTAGTCCTCGGTTTCAGCGGGTTATCAAGTCGCTTCGCCACGAGCAATAACGGCATCATCGAGACTTGACAAACCTTGTGTGCCGATGGTTAGTCCTCGAAGATGGTTAGTCCTCAGTTTCAGTGGGTTATCAAGTCGCTTCACCACCAGAATATGAAGTCGCTTCACCACAGAAAGCGCCACGAAGAGGACTCGACTCCATATTCCTCCTCACAGCATGGTTGATCTGGAAAGAAAGAAACCGACGGGTCTTTGATGGCAAGGTTTCCACCGCCATGGCCGTTTTTGACAACATCAAAGAGGAGGTCCGCTGCTAGATGGTTGTTGGAGCAAAGAACATTGGCTGCTTCGTGACGAGAGAGTAGACTTAGTGAATTCTGTCTAGGTAGGCTTGTACAAGGCTCCACTCTTTTTCTACTCATGGAAGCTCTATTCGGCGGTTCAAACCGCGTTGTATGGTCATCAACCAAACTTTCTTTTTAATACAAAGATATGTAGCTCTCCTGCGTATTCTATAATATAGACATTGTTTGAAAACAAATGCTTAGAGATGACCGCACCTAACTTTGTCTATCGGTCTCACCTTTTTCACCATAACTTGTTTCTATTGTTTTTCCCCTTCTTTCTTTTACTCTTCTTTTGATTTATTTACTATGACTTTTCTAACTAGTTTTTGTTATTTGTTGTATCTTTTATCTCTAGTCAATCCCAAACTGCCTCCGAATATAGCCTTTGTCGTTGTATCTATGTTGCTAGAAAACAAAGTACTAACGTAGAAGACGAGCAACAACTGTGAAATGGGTTGCCACGCCTCCAAAATCCAATGGGAAAAGTCCATTTTACTCCGTTGAATAATTCATTTTGTTCATATTAGTCTCCAAACAAAATCTTGGTTCAATTTAGTTTCCTAAATAATTTAAATTGGTGCAATCTACTCCCTTATACAAAAATTTTTTTGTTTCTCTTTATACCATTTTAATTTGAAGATAAAATTTTGTATAATCATAGATGATATCTATCACTATACAAAAGAATATAGTTTATATTTTTTTCATAAATAATTTCTATATGATTTTAAAACTATATAATTAAGATAATATTATATGCTTTTAAACTGTAAAATATATCTTAAAAATATTCATTATATTTTTTTGTGTAGGGGTTTATACATACATCATTGCGCAAAATTTTAGCACTAAATTCAAATCATATAAAAAGAAACAAAAAAGAAAAAATATATCAGAGAATAGATTGCACCAATTTCAATTGTTTAGGGAGTAAATTAGGCTAATATTTTGTTCGAGTACTAAATTGGACAACGTGAATTATTCGAGAGAGTAAAGTAGACTTCTCCCAAATCATAGGAAAACAAGAATCTCTTCGCTAAAATCTGTTTTTGAATTGTTAGCCCATCACGCCAGGCCCAACCTATCTATATGGGCTCCGTTTGTCAATACAAATTGGAAACAGCACATGGGCCCCGTTTCTCGGCCTACCAAAGTCCACAGTCACCTCGCCTAAACCCTAGTTCCCGGAAAGGCCCAAGCCCATCCATTCCCTCGGCTGCTGGTGGTGGGTGGTGCTGGTGCCTGGACGGACGCTCCGTCGCAAACATGAAACACCACACCTGCACACCTCATCTCGCGCACGGAATCCGATGGGCGATGGCAAAGAACACGAGGAAGCGTTTCCGTTTCCGGCATGCCTCGCGCTGCGTTCCACACCGATCGATCGGCCAGGCCAGACCCGGGTGCACCCAACCCGGAGCCAGCACACAGCAGGACAATCCCCTTCTTACCCGATCCCGATTGCCAAGCGCCCCCAAATCATCACTACTTTGCCCTTTGCCTGAGCGCCGTCGCCCTCCTCCTCTATCCCCTCTTGCCAAATCTACGGCCTTTGCTGGTCACGCTAGCAGCGCGCTAGGTTTTCGTGGTTGATCGATCGATCGAGGCGATGGAGAAGGACGCCGCATCCGCCGGGAACAACAACGCGGGCCGAAGCAGCAGCAGCTGGGACAAGTCGCCGGTGATCGTGCTTCCTGCTGGGTCGGCTGCGGCGGTACCGGTATGGCAGCAGGCCCCCCTGCTCCGTCCCCACAAGGACCAGCCGGCGGCGGCGGGGCCTGAGCCGTTCGTCCCGGAGCCGCCGGAGAAGGTGTTCTACAAGACGCGGCTGTGCGAGAAGTTCGAGAACGGCGGGCGGTGCGCGTACGAGGACGGGTGCACGTTCGCGCACGGGCACGCGGAGCTGCGCCCGCCGCTGCCCCTGCCCTCGACCGCGCGGCGGAGCAGGATGGTCATGCCGCCCGTCGACGCCGCCTCCGACGGCAGCGGGAGGTCCGGCGGCGGGGTCCCGTTCAACTACTTCGGCGCCGGCAAGGTGTGCTTCGAGTTCAGGGACAAGGGGACCTGCCACTTCGGGGACAAGTGCAACTTCTCCCACGCCTCGCCCGCGGTGCAGCCGCCAGGTAATATAACACGTCTAGTAGCTAGATAGATACTAGAGGCTAGGCCTAGCTCGCGCGATCGACTCTCTCGACTACGTACGTGTGCATGGGGCCCGGATCTCGTGGATCGCGGCTTGATCTGACTCGCACCCTCGCGTTTAATTCTGCTGTAGATATGCGCTTCCCGAAGCAGCTGCCTGAGCAGCCGGCAAGGAGGGCGTTCTCCCCGGCCGTGAGCGCCAGCATCTACCATCCGGCTGCTGCAAGGGCGTTCCCGCCTGGCTCTGACGACGCCGCCGTCGGAAAGGGCGAACCCAAGCCCACCCGCCTGGAGCTGCTGAGCCGCAAGAAGATGAGCGGCATCTACGGCGACTGGCCGGAGGGGCGCTGAGTGCAGTGCATGTCTACCTGTACCCTGCCATGATCACAGAAGAAGAGAGAGGGTCAGAAGAACTGAACATTAATCTGTCTCTGCTCTGTCGAACTGAAACTGTTCTGTGATTGTCGCGCGTGTGATTTCGGATGTTGTTCCATCTGTGCGAACCTGCATTGCTGCCATCGTTTTCAATTTCATGAGACTGGAATAATGTATCCGTGCTGCTGTACCTGTACTGCTGCTGTTGCTTTCGCCTGTGGTTGTTTGTGGCTGTCTGTCTTTCCGCTCTTCCCGATGGGCCTTTCTGCGCTTCCTGCTTTCAGCACGGCCCATTGGGCTCACACGCCATTTCTTGCTGAGATAGTGGTTCTGCAGCACTGCAGAGAGGGTGAGTTGTTGCAGTCTTGCATATCTGTCAAATTGCAGGGAATCGGAACTGGATCCCACGAAGCAGAGGGTCGCAGCAGACCTGCAGAGGAAGCGAAGAAAAGGGGAGAGTATGGGTCCTGTGGGATCTGGAATTGGAACCTTTTTGGTTCTTGTTGCAGCATGTCTATCGTCCGCGCCCCCGTGTACTTTGGCTTCTTCTCGAAAGTGAGTTCCTCTTGCTCTTCATCTCATGGATGTGGATCTGCTGTAATGTCTTGCTGTTTCTAGCTTGATTCAGTGTTCTTGGTAGATGGCTTCTGAATCGGGATACCCTGTTAGTTATACAACAGTAGTTGGTATGAGCAATATTGCGAATGATGCATGGACAATCCAATGAACTGTCCCCTACCCTGTCGCGGTGGTGAATAACACCAGTTTCTCTGAAGCCTAAATCTTAATCTTGCCTCTGGGATATGTTGATTTCATCGTTTCTAGTTTTAGATTCCACTTTAAATGACTGAAGTGATATCATTTGGAACAATATCAAAAAAGAAGTTGTGAATTGTTCAGTATAATTAAACCCAAGGCAACTGAATGAGAATGTTGGATGCTCACATAGTTGGCATCAATTTGATCAACGACACGACCAATGGAAAAATATTATGCAATCTGATTCAGAAGTAAAGAGAAGGAGAAAGAATGTGGAATGATGAAGGACAGACAAGGCTAAGAATACGACAGTAAAACACGGTTCTCTGATTATTTTTCTTTCGTAGAAGTTTGATTGGTGTAATTCATTTATTCCATTTTCAGGTTTGACTCGAGTATTCCACAATCAAAACCAGTTATCTCCAAAGGCAACACCTTTTCTACAAATTTTGACCCTTCCAAATCCAAACGACTGTCATGGCATCCAAGGTTTCTTTTATTACCTTCCTCTTTGAAAAACAGCAACGACTATAGTATTTGATATGATGCATCTGTTATTCTTTTCTTGATCTGGGTTACTTCAAACTTTTTTTTTTTGCCTGTCACTCTCTGCCTTGAAATCTTCACTCTTTTTCTTTTTAATTGTTTTTATTTGGACAAATACCTTGTCTCTTACCTTAAGTTAGGGTCTTCTTGTATAAAGGTTTCCTTTCGGACTTGGAGTGCGACCACTTAATATCTATGGTAATTTATTTCATTATGCTTATCACTGATACATCGCATATTTTCAGTATCGTTGAAGGTTATGTTTTCATTGGTGCAGGGACGTGATAAGAATAAATCATCTTTAGTTATTGGTGATGGAATTAGAAATAGTTCCCAGGACAGCACCGATTCAAGCGTTCAAGTGTACTTGACTGATAGCAAAGTGAGCATACGCTGTATTTCATTTTACTGAGATAAGTGGTTCATCGAGATTCCAGAATACCACAAAAAAGGTTCATACATAGAGATCTTGAACATCTGTTCAACAATTTAGTATCATTTTGTCTGTGGTCAAATTATCATCTGCCAATTTTGAAAACCAATGCGTTTGCAAAATGAAGTTGGTGGAATTCTGCTCATTTCTATATGTCACCCGCAAAGCAAATGCATGTTTTGTCATTTTGTGATTTGGTCATTGCTATTTCAGATCTATAGAATATAATAGATATATTAGATTCAGACATAATTAAATTTTGCAGTCCATTATCTGAGCTGTTATTAGGAGTGGACTGTTCTACTTGTACCTGTTAACGTTTCATTTTATATCTTATTCTTCTTATGAAGGACACCGTTGTTTCAAAGATTGAAGATAGGATATCACTGTGGAGCTTTCTTCCAAAAGGTGCTACTTGCTCCACATGATTTGCTGTTCGCATTTCTGTAACCTTGCATGCTTCATATTGGCAGCTGACATTTAATGGTCCTCAGAATATGGAGAGGACATGCAGATTTTGAAGTATGATGCGAACAAAAGTGACTATAACAAGCATGGACCTCAATCAAGCAGTAGTCATGATTTGCTTATAACAATTCTGGTGTATCTTTCTGATGTAAAACTGGGTGGTCAAACTGTCTTCCCCAGATCTGAGGTAATATTGTTTCCTCACAAGGCAGACTGGAAGACACCGTTGTTATAATTTATTATGCACATTTATATCCTAGGCATGAAAGTGAATACTCTTACACTGAACTATTCACATAGCTGAAGGGTACACAAGGAGAGGAGGGGATACCATCTGAATGTGTTGGCTATGCTGTGAAACCTGTGAAGGGCAATGCAATTCTGTTGTTCAATTTAAAGCCAGATGGAGTAAAAGACAAGGATAGCCAATATGAAGTGTGTTCTATCCTCGAAGGAGAGGAATGGATCGCCATAAAACATATTCATGTAAGGAAGATTGACACTCCAAAACCCTCTCTGGTGTCTGATGATGAGTGCACAGATGAAGACAATAGATGTATCGGTTGGGCTGCTGGTGGGGAATGTGAAAGGAATCCGGTGTTTATGATAGGCAGTCCAGATTACTATGGCACTTGTCGAAACAGCTGTCATGTGTGTTGACCCTTGAGGAATTTATGATTTTCTTGAGTAGAAACATGAACATTATAGGCAGATATATGGCTCAACAAAGTGTATATGGCGCCACATGATTCTTTAGCTTTGTCAGGAAATGTAGTTTGGAGCTCCCTCTTTTTAGTTTGGGACATTGCCGTGATATCTTTTTTATTTTTTTAATGAACCTTTTTTGCTCTGTAAGAGTGCTGAATTTAGTTACAGATTCAGAGTTAAATGTGAGAAACTTCTCTGGTTCATGAGTAATCTGGTCACTCGTTGTTATTAGCTTGCAGGGCCTCAACATTTTGTACTGCAGATGCTTCATACATTATGTTTGCCCTAGGTGGCCCAAAATATGGTAATGGCTACATGAAGAGATGATTCTTTCGTGGTTGCCTTCTTATATTTGGCTAGTGTTGTGTTAAGGCTATGTTTATTCTGGCGTGCCAAATGTCACTTAATTATGTATAGTACTGTAACATAAACGGAACTTGCTATATGCAGATGTTTGCCTATGCCATAAGTTTAGACTGTCAATCCCATTCTCTCAACCTAGGTAAGTCGCAACTAGGAAATATTTAAACAAATATTTAAAGGGAATAAAAAACACAATGCATAAGAGAAGTAAGACATACCTTCTATAGCAGTAATAAATGGTTCGTAGTTGATACATGTACAGCATATCCGATCTGTATGGCTTCACCTATTTCGATCTGTGGAATTCATAAGCAAGCATCAAAAGGAAACAATTTTACTAGAAAATGATTCGAAAGAAACTTGCAACAAATTAAGTACATAATTTTACAGAAGATGTGGCATACCTCATGTAATAATTGGTTTGTGATCCAGAGATCTTTACTTTATATGGATTTCGAAGTCAGATTGGCCTCCGATTTCTTTACCTATATTTTGGATGAGTTTACCTCATCCGATTTTCCACAACCATCAACAAACACTAAAAGAGAGAGATTTAAATAAGGAAAATAAATTAAAAGGTTGCTATATCGAAGAACATAAAATTCAAAAGACAAAAATAATCATGACATACCTTATGTGTCATGAGACATGATTCATATCCAAAGGTGTTCGGCTATATGGTTTAATTAATTCAGATCTTGTGCATTCAATTTAATCGTAACCCTAGATCTGTATGCTGATCAAAATCATGTCTTTGACATTCATCATATCCTTGAAACTAGATCCGGATAGGAGTTCGTACGAGCGAATTAGGAGTGGTTGTTGCAAGTGATAGGATGTTGCTGAATGGATGCAACACCTCTTTGAGAACAGATAACTAGTGATATAAAATTGGAAAGTTCGTTGCAAAGAAGGTAAGACCTAAAGGGGTAGAAAAATGATAGGGCACTTACAGATTAAACCAGCAAGATATGCTACGATGGTATTTAGAGTGAAGAAACAAGTTACAAAGATCGGATTTAGGAGGGCGGAGATGGAGTTCTTGTACGAGTTCAAGATGAGGAAGGAATGAGAAGAATAGAGGCGGCGCGACTTTATATTGATAAGAGATGGGGATGCGTGTTGGATTACTTATACTAGGGTTTGCATTATCACGAATCTCAAAATGATCGGACGGTTTTGAAACATTACGTATATATATCTTAGATAAGCACTGATATTTACGTGTCATAGAATATTGATTTTTTTATAAATAACTTAGTATAGTGATTTTAAAAAATAATGACATTTTAAAGAGGACAAAACAACACAAAAAAAAATATAATACGATATATAGACATTTTAGCTCTGTGATGTTTGCTAGACCGTACTAACATTGAACAATGGTTAATGGTTTTCTCTCTCCCGGTCCACAGGCTGCCATCGTGTCATCGTGTGGGCTGTGGCAGTGTGCCAACAGCTTTTGTTGCAGTTCAGTTCTGAGGATCACTCGCAGTCGCAGCCCCCCGCTCCACTCGGTCCATTCCGCCACCTGTAAAATCACCACCAAAGCCCGGTGCGAGGAGAAACCCCGGCTTCCATCAGATCGGATCGCCTCGCTAACCCAGTGACATCCCTCGCCATGGCGGCGCTGCTGCTTCGCAGGCTCGCCGGGACTCACCGCGGCCGCATGCCCCTGGCCGCCGCCGCCTGCGGCGGAGCCGCGCTCTTCTACGCATCGACTCCCCCCAGCGTAGTACGAGACTAAGAACTACTCATCGCCTCCATTTCGTGTCCCAGTTTCATTTTTCTCCGTCCCTAGCTGGTGGTAGTAGCCTAGTAGGAGGGGCGGTTTTTTCTCCCTTTTGGTTTGCCTCACGGTGCTGGGTGATTGCAGGCGCTCATGGAGGAGAAGGGCGAGGAAGCTGCCGACAAAGTTGGTGAGTGGCCGCACCGCACCATCCTGAATTTTCTCCGATGTAGATTCCGAAGATGTGTGGATTGATCGAACTTCTAAGTATCTATTGTATTGGTCTTGTGGTTTTGCGAGGTGCAATTGATGTTTGTACCTGAAATTCCATTTTTTTTAACTGAACTACGGCCAATATATGCCAGCCTGAACTTTCATTAATATGCAAAGGTATCGCATAGTACATGATTTGTGAAAAAGGGTAAAGGTAGAGGAAAAACACATCAACTAAGTTGTTACATATGCCAGAGGCGCACTCCAGTTGCATAACTGCTATCGGGAGAGTGGATGGCGTAAATTCCACATTTTTTTTATAACACAGTGACTTTAAGAGGTTTATGGGAATCGAAAGTTTTCTAAACGGGTAAGCAACAGTTGAGAGGTCATAGAAATGCATTCCTTACCGTATCTGTTGTATGAATGATGGCTATCTGACTAAATGCATGCTCACTGCATACCCCTGCCTAATTAATAAAGGGAGAACTGCTCATCAAACTACTCTGTGAAATGGTGAACATTTAACATGAGTAGATGTAAGTGGTGCTGCCCAGTATTAATACATTATCTGTTTAACAGATTTGCCCGGATTTTTTTATCAGCTATTTATGTTTCCATGAAGCATTTTTTTTCCGTTTTACATATTGTTTCCTTTTTTTTTTTGGTCCCTGAACAGCAGGGGAGACCACCACTAGTTTTTTATAAATTTTTGTAATAAGAATATTTACAAGGAGGTATGATTTTCGCAAGGGGTATTGTTGTCTATGGTGAATCTGTTAATGTTCAAAGTGACACAAATTCTTCATTCCAGATTGCCAGTTTGGTCTGTAATGCTCTCTCTTTGTCATTGGAAGTAGTTCTTAGGTCAGAATCGAAGAGGCACAAAATGTATCTTTTTTGCTTTCCTTACGCGCCCTCTTGTTTTTCAGCACTTAATCCAGACAAGTGGTTAGAGTTCAAGCTACAAGAGAAGGCCACAGTTAGCCACAATTCACAATTGTTCAGGTAACGACTGTGGAAGTTCTTGGATAATATGGTTGCAGGAAATAAGTCTTTCTATTACTTCTTTATCTTGGATTCGGATGACAATTATATCATTATTGAGTGAAGTATTGTGGAATCTCATGTAGTCTTTGCAACATGATGTTTGCAACTTTTGATTACTGCATTAACCATCCATTTCCCGTGGATCATGTTGACAACTCTTCATTCCTCTTGTTTGTGTTTTCAACTTTGAATCATGTCATTTTCTATTAAGTTTGTTTGCTTTGATCTGAGCTGAGACTTATATAATTAATTTGGCCTTCTAGATTTTCATTTGATCCGTCAACTAAGCTAGGCCTTGATGTTGCTTCGTGTCTCATCACAAGGTATCTTCTCCACTTGCTAAGTGTCATATATATCTTTGCTCAGGAAATTTTTCCACCAAACTCTACCAAAAACATGCTTGCCATTTTTCTTCAGTGCTATATATTTTCTGGTGTATTAATCGAATACATTCCATCTGATAGTTGTTACTTCGCAATGAAAGATGACGCACACATAAATATTCCATGTTGTTTATTGTTCATTCCTTTTCACTGCAAGGATCTTAATTTAATGTAGTCTATTGAGGTCTGCACTCACTGTGGACATCTGTATAAATATTAGCAGCCAACTTCTCAACGCTTTCTGATCTCTACTCAGTTTATATCTTTATGCCTGATAGCCATGAGCTAGTTTGTTGATTTCTATTGCTTTGTACCTCAAAAGATTAATTTATTGCAGGGCTCCTATTGGTGAGGAAGTGGAGGGAAGAAGAAAATATGTCGTTCGCCCGTAAGTCATTATGTTACAAAATAAATCATATACATACTATAGCATGGGCATAACACCATTTCCCATCGTCTATCTAAAAACCTCTCATGAAGCCTACCGGCTACGTAAATTATTGGAATAACATTAACACAAGCAAGGGAGAAGCACACACGTACACTGTTCTCCAGTATGGCATATGTTAACAGAAGAGAAATAGGGATGTCTTCAATCATCTGTAAATTATAACTCTGTCCTGTTTTCTTCAGGTACACACCCATCTCAGATCCAGATTCTAAAGGATATTTTGACCTACTGATCAAGGTTTCAGTCAAAATTGGGATCTAAATTCCAGAGTCTTCTACTTTCCTGTCAATGTTGGAGTTCCAATTCTAATTAGCCTTGGAAATGGAATCAAGAATACTATAGAAAATATTTTGAGTTCTGTCCATAGGGGACAGATATCCTGCATTCTTTCCCCCCTATTTTGGTTGCTATAATTGTATTTTGTGCAGGTTTACCCTGATGGAAAAATGAGTCAATATTTTGCAAGTTTGAAGCCAGGAGATGTCGTCGAAGTCAAAGGGTAAAGTAATCAAAATTGCGTTCTCAACATGTTACTGCCTCTTGTTACTGAAGCTATTTTACATTTTATCTAGGCCAATTGAAAAGCTTCGGTATAACCCGAATATGAAAAGACAGATTGGGATGGTAAGAGTTCGCAACTTGAGTACAGAGTCTACCTTTTTGAATTTGATCAGCAAAAACAAAGCTGATAAATTACTCATTCAATTGTTTGCTCATGCCTTCAGTTTACCTCCATTGAGCTAGTTGCATGTTTCTCCTTTTTGGTATTTTGAGATTAGAGAATGATTGAAAACTGAGGTGATAGCTCAGTTGTGGTTGTACTGACCAGGGCTCAAACCTTGGTATTGCACCAAAAAATTCTCCCTCACTGTGCTAGTTTGGCCCTAGGTTTTGGGGGTCCCACGTCTTGAGTTTATCTTTTAGACTAGAGAGTAACTCAATTAATATATTGTTGCAATTGAATAATTGTACATTTTGCTTCCAGGTTGCTGGGGGTAGTGGTATAACACCAATGCTGCAAGTTGTCAGGGCTATCCTCAAAAACTCTGATGACAACACTCAGGTTAGTTGTCATAGAAATTCTGATGTTCATTTGTTTCATGCATTTCTTTGATGATTCAGAATCTTGGTGAGAATGTATTGTTGTATTGTTTTACTTAACGTTATCCTCACAACAGCATCTGCATTATTGATGCCACTACTTTTCTTGTAGAGTCCCCAAGCATTGTCATTATTTTTATTATTGTTTTCAATTTAGCCCTTGTGTATTCCAATCTTGCATTTTTTTAATGGATTTGTTTCGTTGTTGTCTAGGTTTCCTTGATTTATGCCAATGTCTCTCCAGACGATATCTTGCTGAAGAAGGAATTAGATAGGCTTGCCAGTAGCTATCCTAATTTCAAGGTTGGTATCACAGAGAGTAGTGCCTCAGGACCTGGATTAAATTATTTGTGCATAACATTGTCCATACATATTTCAGGTATTTTATACGGTTGATAAACCATCAAATGACTGGAGGGGTGGTGTTGGCTTTGTATCAAAGGACATGATTCTGAAAGGACTGCCAGGTCCTGGACAGGATTCTCTTATTCTTGTGAGTACCATATATATGCTTACTGTTCTGCTGTAACTTCTTTTTTTTTTTTTACTTTGTTTTAATGGTTAATATTGTTCCTGTTGGCTTGATTATGTGCTCTATCAGCTTCTGTTTCATATATATCATGTATAAATCTGGCTGTAGACTTACTAGGAAACCCTGTCCATTTATGGTTTTTCTTTGATCAGGTATGTGGTCCTCCAGGAATGATGAATCATGTATCTGGAGACAAAGCGAAGGATAGGTCACAGGGCGAGGTAGTGCTGAGTTATTTACTTACTTTTTTTTCCCTTCCGAGTATTAATCACTACAAATCTTATGAATTGATGTTTCTTAGTTGGAGAAGGCCAGCAAAGATAGGATAACCTGAAAGAATACTTGTATCTTTTTCCTTTCCCCTTTCAATAGTGGATCGAGGGGCATTCAACTAAACTATGTACATCCAGATCGTAGACTAGTTTTACATTGCCCACTGGGACATCAGAGTACATTGTTTGTCCTATTTTTACCTTTTCTATTCCTGCTCATTTATTGCTCCTTTGATTCATTTTGATTTACATGCGTTTTGCAGCTCTCTGGCCTCCTGAAAGAGTTAGGATACACGGCAGAAATGGTATACAAATTTTGAGTGAGTCGAGACGAGGGTAGAATGCTGACTACTTGTTTCCATGGCAATAAATGAAAGACAACTGAACTTTTCTTTCACTTATAGGATGTTATACCACAGCATTTGGTTCTAAACAAGAAACAATTGACTGTTTCAATAATGTTTGCCGGGATTTTGAGGTTATCTGGTCGCTGAGCTGCGCATAAATCTGTCAGCAACTGAATATCCTGGGTTAGAAGTTAGAACATTGCTTTCTTGCGTTATTTCCTTATCTCGGTTTGTTGTTGTGATCTTTGTGAATCATTCGCCCTCTTCATGAGTACTGCTTGGTGAGCACCCCTTCTCCATGTTCCTCTTTCCTTTTTGATTGGATCACAGCTGATCAAATTATAGGGTTGCATCTCCATAAATTCAGAGCTCTGCTCAATCGTTTAGGCACCATCTACAGTTTGTTTCTTTTCTGGGGATTCAGTTCGGGGTAGTTGATAATATCATCTAGGGAATCTAAAGTCTACTACATTGATAAAAACTTAGCTGCCTTGATGGTGAACTGAACGACCTCGATGTGCTCAGTATCTGATTGCTCTGAACAACTGTAAGCGACACTGAAAATACAGTGCATCCGACTGGATTCGTGTGTCTGTTCGACTTCAAAAAGGCAGCATTGGACTAGAGACTCGTATGCTAATGAGCACCCGGGATATGCAACTTGGAAAATTACGATCAATCTGTTTCAAAAATCAACGTGAGCTGGAATGTCTTGTTATTAGCTACTGTATCCCTTTTCTCACTTCGCAATATGCCTCTAAATCCTTTCTCGCACACGACTCTCATCTATTGAAAGTTGATGTTTTTTTTTTCAATCAACTTCCTAAGCCATTGAATCTATACCCAATAATTTATAATTATTATATAGATAATCTTTAAAAAATCAAAATAAAAAGTAGCTCATCATCGATTAAATACTTTTAGTCGATCGAAGCATAAAAAATATGAAATAATAAACACGCAATACTCTCAAACGGACCCGCCATTCTGTACTGCCTAGCCAAAAGTAACTTCAAAATCTTCCTTTTTAGCTACTCTGTTAAATAGAAACCACCAAAAAAAATATGGAAAATAACAGCCTAGTTAAAACTGATTCCAACTCTATTTTTAAACTGGCACGTCATTGGCGGGTCTTCTTTTCTTTCCTTCCGGCTCTGCGATCTCTAAACAAGTTTTTTTTAAGCCTCTCTACTGAACCGTACAGTTGTAGAATCTGTTCATATATCCAAACACACACCTCACATAACCCACACACACCCACTCATACCACTAAGAGTACATGTATAGATCTACAACTACACGCAGTAATAATCGCACCCTTCTTGAAATCAACAGAGCATTGAAATCTCTGCAGGTGACGGGGACGTCGCATTCCCTCTGTGGCACCATACGTGAAAGGCTGCTAATTTATTTGGGCATAGGCCCCTGTGAGAACGCGTGTCGAATCCAGGATTCAAACTCTCGTGGGCAGCGAGCGACCTAGCGCTCCTACCACTCGGCCATTGGCCCGTTCTCGATCTCTAAACGAGTTGTGATTGTTTTTACCTACCGCGAGTCTCCGATCGTGAAGCTTTCTCCTACCGCCAGTCGATGTAAATCCACTCTTATGTGGGCTCCAATGAAACTCTAGCTTCCATCTCCGATGAATTGGGGCATCAAAAACAGGGGAGCCTAACTTGGATTGCGTGAGCGATCAGGTGGGGATCTACGGGGAGGCGGTGGCTTCTTTGCAGCGATTTGGCTTTGCTTGCTTGGGCGATGGGCAAGGATCGACATGGTGATGGGTGACAGAGCTAGCAGAGCAACCGACGACGAGCGAATCACCTCGGGATCTTGCAGGTTGTGGAAGGGACTCGGCGAATTGGAGGAAAGTGGACACGCGAGATTAAGTAGTGCGAGCGCGTGTGAGAGGGCGACACCCTCTATGAAACATGACGTGAGAGAAAAGGCGCGAGAGAGCAAATCCTTGCCCGGGAGCAGCGATGGCGAGCGACGACAACTCACTAGGCTTTGCTAGCGAGATTCATGGGTTTGAGGCGAAGTTATTTCTCCGAGTTATTTGACGAGTCTGTTGGAGGGGTGTTTTAGGTGAAAATCATCTAATTTTCCTTACCATACATGTTTAACTAGGCTGGGGGAGATGCTCTAATGTAGCATAACCATATATTTACCTGATCCAACAAAAACTTCCACAAACAGAAAAAAATAAATTAAATCTGCCATAAAACAAAATCTAAATCGGGTTGTGGCACAATAAGAAGGAAGGAAAGTGGTAACGGAATAAATTGAATTGACGTCGTCCAAAAATTAGTGGATTGCAAGTGCTCATAAACAGTTGGATGCATAAAAACATGAGTCGTGTGTGAGTAAGGATTTAGAGGCATATTAAAAATGAGCACTTGTTGAGGAGTGTCTGAGTAAGAACTTCCACTTTACCCGAAAATAAAAGAAACTATCTTATCTGAATTATTATAGTATATACTATTTTATTATTTTTTCTTACTAAAAATGAATGCGGCTCGAACACAACATATTTCGTTCTCGTTACAAAGGCAAGCGGACTGGCCACTGACTGGGTTCTTGACATGAACAGACCGAAGCAGTCTACCATACCAAGACCCGTTCGACGAGTACACGCAGCGGAAGGTGGTGGTGGTCGGAGGGACGCTCTTGACCAGGTCTGAAGCGAATAGCTTCCCTTCTCTTCCTCTATCTACGGGTCCGTCGCCACACGAGATAGCACCACACCGGCGCAGCAAGCACGGCTAGGGCTAGCAGCGGCTCGGTCTCGTGCGTACACCGCACGGCGTCCAGAACGGGGCACAAGCCTGCAGCCTCCTCCTCCTCCTCCAGGTGAGAGATGAGAGATGAGCTCTCCTCCCCAATCCTCCTCCGTCCTTTTCTAGTTGACATTTAGGCTGGATGTAGCGGGGATGGGTCGATCCCTGCGCGGGGACGCGGGCGGGGACGGAGAGATTTCATCCCAATCGGGTATGGCTACCCAGTTCTTCCTGGAACGGTTGTCCCTCGAAATAACTCAAGCGGCAGGCAGCGACGCCACAAATGCCGGGCAGGACCTGGGGGCCGGAGCTGTCGGAGGAGAGGAGAGGAAGGGGCCTCTCCGCTGCCGTTAGGTAGGGGTAGGGCTGCTGCTTTACCCTCTACCTAGCCCTATCGGCCGGTCCACCTCTGCCTCAAGCAAGGATCCGTATATAGTTTTATATTTTGTTAATTCTATTAGTTTTAAATTTCTATCTGTCTTTATTGCTTTTACAAATCATCCTCTACACCATGCTGATTGTTGTATTCATCTGCTTTTTATGAGGTATCTACCTGTGCAGTCCTAATAGCTCTAGTTATTAGGTCCCTTCTCTACCACTCCTCAGGGAGTTGGTTTCTGTAGCCAGTAGGAACTGCTAGTGATTATCCTGATAGACCGTGTCAATCAGTCTGCAAGTGTGGAATCATGTGTCATGTGATTGACAATGCTACTAACAATTGCTGTCTTCTGCAGGAGGATTACAAAGCTAGAACATGCGGGATCCATTCGATGCCCCTGTTGATTTTATTAACGCGGATCATAAAGCTGGAAATGAACTTACGAGGACTAATGTGCCACTGTCTGCTAGGGACTATGGATTGCAAAATGGTGATGCAAAACCCTTCGCTCCAAACTCCGACACTTTAGTCAGGTCCTTCATTCTTGCGCAAATATAACTGCTCCATGTGCTCTCTTTGATCTTCTCTAGTTCTTTGTGGAATGAGATTAAATCTTGTGTTGGTAGGCATCAACTCCAGGCTGCATCCCAGCACAAAGACTTAACTATGGAAGATCCTAATACTCGTTTCATGGATCAAGAGACCAAGGTAGCTGTTGAAATTTACAAGTTGCTTATCATTTCCTTATGCACCAATTCCTTGAACTGGTGATGCTTGGCTGCAGGAGCTTTATTTTCGATCACGATCACAAGAGGATGAGATTTTGCAGCTTCGTAAGCAAATTGCAGATGCATCTCTCAAGGTATGGGGTTAAAAAAGATCAAACAATTTGTTATGTCGGTCCTTGCAAGTGTCTTGGTCTTTTAGTTTCTTCTCCAACCATCCTGACTAATTTTAAAGTTATTTGACCTTGGTAGGAGTTGCGGTTGTTGAGTGAAAAACATATCCTGGAGAGGAAGCTTACAGACATGAGAATGGTCTCTATGGATGGCACATACTACTTGCTGTGTCCCAATTTGTTTAATCTTGTACTTATTTGTAACTTACTTTGCTAGGCTGTTGATGAGAGGCAGGAAGAAGCTATATCTGGTGCTATTAAACAACTGAGCCAGCGGAAAAGCCATCTTGAGGAAAATATGAAACTGGCAAATGAACTAAAAGTATGGTGCTGTTGTAGATTTCAAGAATGTATGCTCAAAATCTCTGTGTGCAATGTTCTGTTTGGCTATTTGAAGTCCTATCTCATGTTCTTTCATCATGAGATTTTCTAGATCATGCCACATTGGCACTGCAAATCTTGTGATTTAGAAAAGTTTCACACGCTGAATGCATTAAATGGAACCATATTTCCTGACTCCAAATCTTGTGAGCATTGTGTGGCAATTTGCTCGAATGTTAGTTTATCATTGCCTTTTACATTGCTTACTACTTTCTGCATTTGGCAATTCATCTTTTGCTTGTTATAAGACTTTTTGTACAAAAGGTTACGTTGCTAACATATTTCCTGACTCCTCTTTTGGGAATTTCTGAACCTACAATTGAATTCACCATGTAGGTTGAGGAAGAAGAGCTATACTTTTTCACTTCATCATTGCTCAGTATGCTATCTGAATACGATATACGCCCACCTCAAATAAACGCTTCCACCATTACAATTGGTACAAAGGTAATTCTTTCTGTAGCAATATTTCAGGGAATTGTCTTGCTCTGGAGCTTTTACTATACTGTTGGCCCAAGATTTTTTTCCTTACGATGATAGTGTTCATTTGTGTAGTATTTATGAGCAGCAGGGCATTACCTCTGTTGTACTAAATACTGCTGAAGAAAGCTAATTGGAACTTTCTTATTAGTGTTTTTTTGGCTACTTTTCACTCAATGTCTAACATGAGGATGCGTTTGCTGTTGGCACTATTTTCCAGCGCTTATACCAACAGATGCATTGGAAGATCAGATCCTTAAATGTAAGTTGGCAATTTTGCATCCTTAAGATCATAGAGTGTTGAATGCTACTTCATTTTGGTTCTTAAGGACACATGAGTGTGACACCTTGGTACGACTGCTTTAAAAGCTCTTGAACTATTTTCCAAATGAAAAATAGGCCCTGATGTATGCCATAGTGCTTGATCTTACAAAATTGTGTACTAGGGTGATAGGGATCCTTTACAAGAACAGAATTTATCATGTGTGTGTGTTTATAAGGTTACATAATTCCACCCAAGTTTCCCTCAAGTCAGCTGTTGGAACCTAATGTACTATGTGCACGTAAACTGTTAGATTGTTCACAACTTTACATGTTCAAAAGTTTGTCTAACTGTGCCTTGGAGTAGTTATATGCATTGACCGCATAATACTATTCAACGTCAAGGTCACTTTCTGAATAAGCTAGATTGTTCACAACTTTACGTGTTCAGGAGTTTGTCTAACTGTGCCTTGAAGTAGTTACATGCATTCAATAACAGTTCATTTTCTAATTTTTCTTTTCAGTATGTTGATCGGTTCATAGCTTGTGCATCATATAGTTGATTGTTTACAAAGAATAACCATTCTATCTGCTATACTTTTAAAACCTATCATTATTATTTGATATAAACATAAGTTTGATTTTGGAGACACTCAGTTGATTGTACTGATTCAGGACAGTTTAGGTGATATGCCTCAATCTGGAAACATATACAGTACCAATAATCAGCGAGTGACTCCATTGAGAAACGAACCTTCCCCATCTTATAATGTGGTAACGTGACCTTGGACTTTGCTCTATTGCCGTATCTCCAAACATAATTGATTAACTAGCTTGTGGCTGCAGGATCCAAATAGGAACACACTTCATCAGTATGCTCAAGATCCAAGTGACCGAAATGCTGAACAGATGTATCGCGGATCCCATTTTCAACAGTATGTGACTTTGAGTTCGTTACTGATTCTGCTACTCCATTAGTCAACCCTGTCTTGCCTGTGACAAAATATCTTGATATTTCTTTCTTGTCTGGAACATCGTTTCAGGGGTATTGTAGGTGCTACTCCGACCAATTATTTTGAAGACAATGCCGGCGCTGGTGATTCACAACTATACAGGGATAATCAAGATTACTCAGCTGATGGTAAGTAAGAGCTGATTCTGTTACTTAAAAGATTCCAGACCACATCTGTTGATATATTCTTACCTTTTAACTAGGTGATCCTTTACCTGGCATTGAGGGATTTCAAATTGTTGGTGATCCTAGACCTGGATCTGGATTGAGAGCATGTGGTTTCCCTACAAATGGTACCACACTTTGCAATTTCCAGGTATGATGGTTTCTGATTTCGGATTACGATTCTTAATGAATACAGTCAATGGTTAAATTCTGCACAGAAAACCATTCATCCCAAGTTATTCATGTTCCCAGTGGGTTCGCTATCTTGAAGATGGCACAAGGCAGTCTATTGAAGGTAAATTGTGATGCTAATCCTTCGTTCTACACCATATTACTCATAAACAATTGAATTTTCCTGACTAATTCTTTATTTTTTTCAATTCAGGTGCTACAATGTATGACTATGTTGTTACTGCGGATGATGTCGGCACTCTTCTTGCTGTAGACTGCACACCGATGGATGATAGTGGCCGCCAGGTTATCATTTTCATGTACCAGTTTCTCTTCCTGTGTACTGCTCGCTCATCTAACTATTATTTCGTGCATCAATGGTCAGATCAAATCTTTTTTATTAAGCATATTTTAAAATGTCATCCATAATTCATTTCCTAAGCATATTAAGCATTTTTTGAATGATAATTAAACATATTTTAGGACAAAGTCTTTGTTGTTGTTGTACGGGGTAGAAATGTTATTCTGAAAGAAAAGTTTGTCCTATTCTTCATTCCAATATCTCCAATATCAGAAATAATCTGTGCAAAAAGTATATTATTTAGAAAATATATTAGAAATGTAACGTTTACCTTGTAAAGTTCAAAATGGAATTATGTGCACAAGTGATACATGGATATCTTGTACCTGCATTTTTTTTTTGAATTTTTGCCTTTCCATTATATGGGATACTGAGGCTCTTTTCTTGGTTGCAGGGCGATTTGGTGAGGGAATTTGCTAACAATGAGAGCAAGATAGCCTGTGGTGAGCGTATACTACTGTATCTTTTGGACTGCTGATCACATGGATTGTATTATTGTCATGCTTTGCTAATATAATTTGATTTACATTCTTGTTGACATGTTTTAAAAACCTAGTTCTTCACTTGTATTAACCTGTTGGTGAAAAAGCATATCCAGTTCTTCACTTGTATTAATCGTTTAGCAACAATAGAGATGCCCTTGCTGCTCATCTGTTCCATGGTAGGGGCTATCATGCAAGTGCAGGAAAAAGAAAAGAAACCATCATTGCACTTTTAGGAATGCTTGACCTCTATTCAATTTTTCATTAATATGAGCACATACTTACAGATAGGGTTGATACATTATGATACTGCTACATATATGCTGAGGTTTAGGGGTGACTCAGTTTGGCTCGTATTTAGTGAGCGAGGCTCACTGAAGCCGAGGCATGGACATGCAAGATAGTTTGATTGTTTTGTTGTATGTGGTTAGCCAGACTGAGAAGAGATGGTGGTGTTTGGTTGCTTGCATGAATACGTAGTACATTAGATTAAAAAATATAACATATTTTTCTCGAACACGCAGGAGAGAAAAAGATAACATATTAGATAATAACTCTTTGAATGAATGATATAATACTTATTATGCAACATCAAGTCTTAATTTACTATAAAATATACTAATATCATGTCGATATCATGCTAATCATACACTAATACTACTTGCAACAATGCATGGGGGTGCATGCCCCAAGCCAGCCCCATGGGAAACAGACTTTGCTATCGTTTCTCTGAAGCTTGGCTCGCTGGCCACTTTTGCTTACAGTGGGCCTGGCTGGACTTCATGCAGGCAATCAATTACTGGTTTGCTGCATGTGGTGAGCCTGGCTGGGCCTTGCACCCCAACCAAACACGCCATTTTAATTTACTCTATTAGCAAGGGTTTAGTTTTGTCGTCATTTGAAATTTTATTTGCCAAGTTAACCAAGTTCTGTTCTTTATATGCAGATCCAGAGATGCAGAATGACATTGATTCATGTATTTCTAATGGAAGAGCTGATTTTGATGTTTTTGTTCTGGTATGTATCAAAATGCTTGCCCCATCAATCTCTTTGTACTAATCAGCTATGTTGTTCTATAAAGTAACAAAAGGCCCTACTTGGAAAGCTTTATATTGTTAGTCATACTTGACATGGTTTAGAACCTATTTAAATGCAATCTATTTTTGGAGCTTTGATAATGTATAGATGGTTTCTTGACATACGATGGTAGTGAAAACTTTGTGGTGTTTAGATACAACAAAACCCCCAATTTTTCTGAACCATAGTATCCCAAATACCATGGTACTTTTGGAGTCTTAAGGAGTCCACTCAAGACCTCTCTTTTTCAAGACTTGCAAGCTGCCATTCTGTCCAGGAGAGTTTCATATCGCTATATTAAGAAGAGAAAAAGGGCTAGAGCCCATACAACACATCCCATACACACCCTTGGTTTTTCTAGGGACAGAAATTCCCAGTGATTATATTAGCACTAACTCAACTTCTTTATACGTCATTGAAATACAACACATACCATTTGCTGAAACATCCATTCAGCTTGAGGTATCAGTTGGTATGACATAGCAGCTTGAGGTATCATAATTCGAGGCTAGCATCAGAAATTTTGAGCTTTGCTTTATTTCTTCATGGTGGCTAATTTAGTTAGCAATTAACGGGGTATATGCATCCATGAAGGCAAATGGCTGCAGTGAATACTGCAACTGCCAAACACATGAACGCCTAGACTATGGTTATAACAAACTGTGTATTTGATGTCTTGTGCATTAGTTTCTGACATCCAAACAGGTCCTTACATTGTTGCTAATCAGCTGTAAGCTTGTCTACAACTTACTCCTTGTCCATTTCTTGTCTTCGTTGAACTACTGAGTTCGTTGGTTCTTAAGTTCAGATCTGTTGGTTCTTAAGTTGAGGTTTTAACTTCTAAAGACAATCACTCAGATCGATGAAGCAATGTGGCACTATATGTTCTACACTTCTATTGTTATGCTTTCATGTAATTTACTATCTTGATGCCCTCCTCCTGTGTGCAATTACGATAGGCTCCGCATAATATATTACCTAAGAAAACTATTAAACTAATTTTGATGACAATAGCCATAACTACCTCTTTGCTTGGAGGTTGCTTAGTTATAGTCTATTCTTCAACCACCTTGGACTAACATGTCTCCACCATCCCTGCATTTTTGGCTTCATGGAATTCATTCAATTCATTCAGGGTAGCTCCGGTGCTCACATTGTAGCAATAATCTGATTGCATTACAGTGGTGTCATTTACATTTTTTACTTACAGCAGAAGAAATTTTGATTAAACATACCCAAGACCTGTGGCTGATTTTGAACTTCTTTACAGAAGGCGTATTCTCCTGAGGAGTGGGAACTGGCTACTTTGGTGCTTAGGCAACCTGGGTATCAGATTAAGTTCAAACATACAGGTGAAGTTGTGATTGATGAGAAGTATTCACCAAATCTACAGGTATGTAGTTCTGTGTGCCATTTGCTACTTTAATATTTATTATGAATGTTTAGGTCAAAAAATATTTATTATGAATGTTGGAGGTAACTGTTTTAATTTCCTGGTGTGTTTATTTGATTTAACTTCATCAATTTCATTTTTGCAGACTAAAATTCCTAATGGACGCACTACTCAATTTGTTCTAGTAAGTTCTACGGGTGTAAATGTACCATTTAATACACAGGGAACAACGGATAATGAGGATTACGATGTTAGGTGCAAGCTTTCACCTTTTCTTCTCACATATTAACATTTTCAAGAAGTTACTTTTTGTTTGCAAAGCAAATGAAAACATAAATCTGATTCCGTGATTCTTCTGTAGGTTACGTGATCTAATCGTATTAGTTATGAGAACTTTTCAGAGCAAGGTATCTATTTTATATGGACTTTGTGATGTGATATCTTTTATTTTTTGTAAAGATGGGCTATGTGCTTCCATATTCTATTTTGTTTAATTTTCATGATAGAACCTAATTGAATGCAGGCTTTAGATGCTAAAAGGAAAGGCAAGGTTTAGAAGTCCATGCAGAAATCTTACACAAGATTCCATGTAGAAGATTTTTTTTCTTGATTATTTTGTGCAGCATTCCATTTTTTTTTGGGG
This sequence comes from Eleusine indica, assembly GCA_030378355.1. Classification (NCBI taxonomy): domain Eukaryota; kingdom Viridiplantae; phylum Streptophyta; class Magnoliopsida; order Poales; family Poaceae; genus Eleusine; species Eleusine indica. The sequence goes on along the minus strand of CM059497.1, from coordinate 8,598,328 downwards.
GGGGGGGGGGTGAAGTGAGCTATCAATTATAGCAGACATTTCAAGGCTTATCTGGAGGTGTGAGGGCATATAAATAGTTAGGGAAATCTGGGATCAACTTTTGATCCTACTAGGCTTAACAATGCAGTTGTAGTTTTGTATATTTGTTTTTCCTTCTTGTCCCCAGTCTTTCTTTTTTCCTCTTCTCATTGTTTGCTATAGGTTAAATAGTCATGGCGCTGTGGTCTTATTGAAATTTGAAGACGCCAATGAGGGAAATAAGGTTTTGAGGTGTTACCTGCAGCACATGAAAAAAATCTTGTGTATAGCTAGTGATTGTGCACGGTGCTGTGCTGCACTGTTGTCGTAACTTACAAGTTCACAAAGAATTCCTCGTGCTATTTTTATCTCATGAGCTGCTAATATATTTCCAGAAATCATCGTGTCTTCATGAAATGTGTATATCTATGTATCTGTATATACTTTTAAGTTTGTTAGGAGTATGTGCTTTTTTTTTAGGGATTGTTTGGAGTATGTGCTAGTTCCGACGACTGGCAACATATGGGCGTACACTGGAACATCCGGATTAGATTGAGCTAATGTGAATCCGGATTAGATTGAGTTAATGTGAGGTTTGCTGTTCGCTTCTTTTGGGAAGTAGCGAGTGGCTACGAGGTTCTGTTAGCTTGTCACCTGCCCGGTGACTGGCAAGGCCGTTTGGGTGACTAAAGCTCCAGCATTTTGTGCTCGTTTCTTCCTTGCTGGCTGTACGCTGCTGATGTAGACTCTGGTGGAAGACTGAATGCTACAGATCATTTTAGCCTATTTCTAAAGAACAGGGAGGGGTTCAACGAATGAAAGAGTGATGTTTATCTATAGAAATTAAAAGAAACTCTGTTGATGTAAAGGCATGGAATGAAGTTTGTACAGTGTAGAAATGAAACTCACTCTGTTGATGTTCCGAACTGGTAATGTGGATTACTGTGATGATCTTAGCCGATAGGAAACCATACTTTTTCACCCAGACGGGCTGTCTGGAGCTGTCTGGCTCTGGCAGCTGGGGCAAGAGTTATACGCATGGTGACATTGGGCAGATCTTTTGCCAGAACTTCAATATAATAGAGCCGTAAGCCTGTGTGTTGGACAACCAGTTTTAGAAGACCGATGATGTTTCGTCTCAGTTTAGCTCATTTTAGAGTACAGACAAACCTTCCTAACTTCCTCATCCTCAGCCACATTTGCCGGTCGCCATCATGGTTCCCGTACCTCTGCAATTTGTCCAGTTTCTCCTTTGTCGATATGTTTGGTATATAACAACGGCCATGTATACCGTTCTTTTTCTCCCTCAGCCCTCAGTCTGAACCAATTCCAGTCACAACCCACAGAGAGGGAGGAGTATGGCAGGGCTCCAGAGATCTTCACAGACATTCAGGAGGTCTGGTTCGTCAGGCCTGGTCTGGGACGAGAGGCTCATGTCAGAGGACGGCCACCAGATGGATCATCAACGGCTATCAGGGGAGCCAGAGGATGGAGCCATGGAGTTCAAGGAGCTACGGCACTCCCGCAGCGTCGGGTCCATCGGGTTGTTGCAGCGAAGGCACAGCGACGGTGTGGAGCACCACGGGAACGGCAGCAACCAGGGCTTTCATACTCGCAGCGTAGCCCCAGCTCTAGACCCGCCTTCGCCCAAAGTGCCTGGTTGCATCTTCTGTGGAATCTTCAGGAAGCCATGAGCTTCAATGTCATCGAAGCCCAGGAGCAGGAGGTACCGCTAGAGTGTTGCTTTCAAATATGTGGTGAACTGGGGACAGGACTATCCGTTTTTTTGAGCTTGCAGTAAGTTAAGCTCATGACTGTTAGATATGAGACACCTATGTAGTTGCTTCTTTTTCCTGTGCTGCTATACTTCTTGAATCTGGATATAGCTGCCTCTTCTACGATTTACATGATATAGAGTAAGCATTTCTTTGTCGCATATTATGTATATATATCTTGTATATGAAAACGTTATGGTTTTGTATGATCATGTATGCTGCATCTCTTATGCTTATGAAGAAGAAATTATTCTGCGTACTGCGTATAATCTTTATATATTATACTTTTTAAAAGTTTTTCTGTCGATGAATTTGCTCCTTCTGGACTGGTGGGTAGTTTTATTCATTTTGTTACGAAAACCATCATTGAAGATTGCTGTCAGAGAAGTGATAACACTAAATGGGTGGTAGATTATGACAACCACTGCTTGATTGTCAAGGAGGTTAGGCGGCGTTGGCTGCGCTGCTTCATGCTTGGTACTTGTCTGTTTCAATTATTGACTACTCAATGATTGCAAGGATTTCTATGTCAAGCAATCTTTGATTTTGGCTCTTGGCTTCTCGCGTTCAAATGCTTTGTAAGTTGCACAGGCACCTGGTAGTATGTACTCTATGATATTACCTGTACATGAACAGATACTGTGATTATAGTAAATTTTTGTTTTATATGCCTTGGTATTGCTCAGTATTTTGTCTTGCTCCTGATTTGTTTGATGCAGACTTGACGTGAAGCAGTAGAAGAGGATGTGTGCAGAACTGAAAAGTGTGAATGGAATTTCCACTAGTAAAGTTACTATAGTGGTTTCCAGGTGGACAGGGTGGCCTGTTGCACCACCCCTGGTTTCAAGGGGTATGGACTATTCTAGTATAGGCATTTTATCACCACAAGAAAATTATATATTTTTATAGTAACCCCTTCATAAAGTTGCTCGCACCAAGAACTCAGATGGATCCTGTAAACATGGGACCGTAGCATCAGACAATGAGGCCGAGTTCAAGTTTTTGAGCTGAATTGAGGTATAATACTGCATGCAGCTAGCTCGAGAATTATGACAGACACGGACATGCCTTCTGATTTGGAGAATTTGATTTACAATAAAAGGTTAAACCTCTACCATTTTACTAGGGTAATTCCGTTTTTCGTGTTAGTTTGCTTTGACCCTTTATTGCTTAGTGAACAATATTGTTGCTGGTTGGACAATTGTACCAGTTCTGACTTCTGGTAAGGTCCCTTCTTGACCTTCCTGCATATTCTGGAGCTTTCCGGCACTTAATGTGGTCACCCTCAGTCAGCTAAGTGCTTGATAGGCCATATCTTTTTTTTTTTTTCCATGTGTATCTATTTCCTGCTTCTTTATGTGTTCCGTCAATTGACATTGTATGTCCCATTTCGCTGAATTTGTTGTAAGAGCTGAGAATGAACTTCTATATGAGCTTTTCTGGCTTCTAGTAGATGTGTTCTCTGATCACTGTACTGTTGCAAATTTCTTTTTCTAGCCCTACTGCGAATTTCTGGACTACTTTGAGCTGAAAATCCTTGCATCGGTGTGTGCTTTTGTAGTCCTACTCTCTGGTTTTTATTGTTACCATCAATATCAAATGATGTTAGCATCTGAAGGATCATGTGTTTTACTCCATCCTTTCACAAATTGTAGGAATATTTTGGGCATATGTTTTATAAAAATAAATGATGCCAGATTTATATGAATATTTTGTGTCTTAAACTGATGTATTAATGAAGCCCTTGTTAGCAAAGGTTTATTTAAAAAAATTAAACACATTTACTATTTTTTAACTGCTGAGGTCTCTATAACTTATTAATTAAGGTGCGGTCATCCACTTCGTGTTCACAAAGTTAGAGATTGAATCCAAGTCGATTTTATACTTTCCATATTAAGCACTGACTTTCAAAAATCATAACTCCCGTGTCCGGAGTCAAAATGAAACAAACTCGGACTCTATCTCGTAGCTCTCAAAAAATTCTACAACTTTAGTATTCAATGGATTTACAGATTTGAAAGTCTTTATGTACAAATATATGATGCAAGAATATCTGTTCTGATTCGGACTTCTCTACGCACGTCTCCTTGCGGGGCCTATATCTTATAGCTCTAGAGTCCAAATAATATGATGCATATATGTTTCAGAAAGCTCTCGACGAGATGTACAACTTTTATAGTCACACTTTTCCTATTGGAGCATGTCTTAAAGTCCAAAACTATGACACAATACAATACTATTTCTGGACTGCGTAAATTATTTTTTCCTTTTGGATAAACCTTCTAAAAATCCTTAGTCATTGAGTCATGACTTTGGGCTTGCATGTTAGGTTTCATGTACGTATAGAAGTATCTTGTAGGCGTCATGGGCTTGTGGAAAAACTCGGAGTCGGGCTTCATATCGCTATTTCTCATCTTTGAATCTTTTTAGTATTATTTCACCTAATTCTGCATCATCTCAAACAACACTACATGTCGAAATTATCAATATTAGAGATAAAAAAACATATTTATGATAAGAATTTGGTGGAAAATGGTGAGAAAATGATTGCTTTTGCATATAAAATGGTACACTAAGAAGCATCAACAGTAATATAAATATGATTTTTTATATAAAAATATTAATAATATTATATATATTTAACAAATATATTATGTAGATAATTTTTTTAATTTAAACCATACAAAGTGTTTTATTTTTCTTAAGCCCGTCACAATGCACGGGCACTTTGTTAGTAAGGCTAATCGTAATGGACAGTTTTCAAGAGTGCCATGTCATGTTTATTAGTTTGAAATCATGACACTCCAATGCATGATTTCATTTTGGTGTTTCATAACACTTACTTCTATATGTTTTTTATTGGTCGTTTAAAGAATGAAATAAAATTACTCCTCTCTAATGCTAGTTTTATGGTGTTTCAATTTTAGGAAATTGCGTAGCTCAGTTTCATTTATATGAAACTCTTCTCATCTCTCTTTTTATAAATTTTTTGTTATATCATCAATTTTGCTTATGTGATATCTTATTTAATAAAAAATGAAACTCCCATTGAAAGTAACCTAATATAATATTTCTAATCTCATAAGTGACATTGAGATTTGGCACGTTCGTATATGACGTTATGGCTGCAATAAGGACTATACTTTATGGAGTAAAAGAGAAAAGTGAGCCGGGTCCATGCTTCAGGAACAAGTTGCTCTCACATGATGAGGACACGGATCTTCCAACGAACTGAAGGCTGCCATCCTAATTTTTCTTAACACTAACTCGTAATCATGAATACTTAACTCTAATTGATACTATATGATGATACGCATGATGACTGATGTTGCATGTTGGGTCTTCGTAGGGTCTTGTTGTTCCTCTCGAGAGCAGTAAAGTGTCATATCCATTTTCCATCGCTTTGATTAATGTGCAATCGAGTACTACTTTATAACGGTTATTAGTAAAACTTTGGGATTTACTAGCTACTCCTACTACTCCAACTGACATTTGTAAAATTCATTTTCTTTTATTTTGTCTACAAACACGATATTCGATGAGTTTGGTTCTCGATTTGATGACATATGTGAAACGTGTAATAATAGTATAAAGTTAAAAGTCGTATGGAAGTTTAGACTCCAGCTGAGCCGGGTCCATACTAGATGGAAAAGGGGAGGAAGGAAAAGGCGTGTGCGTGACGGGGGGGCTGACTGGGAGTGACAAAGCGGGTTTCGATCGGAGGGATGGGCGCGCGGCTACGCGTTCGAGACGTCTCCGTCAGATGCGGTGGAGGCGTGTATGGTGCGGCGACACGCCACGCTGCTCTCGTGCCAGCCGTAGGATGGCGGTGCCGTGCACGGCGGGGATCGCGCCTCATCCAAAAACCTCCCAACCCCACCGACCTCCTCCATTTCTCTCCTCCCGTGCTCCGTCGTCGTCCCGCACACAGACTCGTCTTTTCTCTCCCTCCCCCCTGTTTCTCTCTCTGTCATCTGATCTGCATCTGCTTTTCTTCCCCCCTCTTGCTGTTCCTTGTCCCTTCGCCCGTGCCCAAGGATTTGATTTTTTTTTTCCTTCTCGAGGAGAGATTGACTGCCCGAGGGAGGAGAAGGGAGGAGGGCTGACTGGTGGGAGGAAGGAGATCCTGATCTGTTCGTCGAGGGGAGAGATGGCGGCGCAGGAGCAGGAGCAGCAGGCGAAGACGAGCGCCACGAGCTCGCTCCCCACCAGCAGCGAGCGCTCCTCCAGCTCCGCCCCCAGCAACAACAGGGAAGGAGGTAATAAAGTGTCTTCAGCCAACCTCAATTTCTCCCCCCTCCTCTTCATGCTGAATTCCGCTGATGCATGCATGTCGAACCCATCTGCAGGCGCCGAGAGCGACGAGGAGATACGGCGCGTGCCGGAGATCGGCAGCGGCGCGTCGGCCTCGTCGGGCGCGGGCGGGGACGAGCGCGGCAAGCCGGGCCTGCAGCTGGCGCTGGCGCAGGGGCAGCAGCCCGCCGCGGGGAAGAAGCGCGGCCGCGCGGCGGGGGACAAGGAGCAGAACCGGCTCAAGCGGCTGCTCCGGAACCGCGTCTCCGCGCAGCAGGCGCGGGAGCGGAAGAAGGCGTACCTGACGGAGCTGGAGGCCAAGGCCAAGGACCTCGAGCACCGCAATGCCGAGCTCGAGCAGCGGGTCTCCACGCTCCAGAACGAGAACAACACGCTCCGCCAGGTGCAGGATTCGTTTCTCCCCTATCCTCCCCCTTGTTGTCACTGCGACATCTGCTGATTTCAAAAATTTGCTTGCTGTTTTTTCTTTTTTTGAATACTTTTCTGACCCCCTCTCTCTGGCTGCTGCGTTTCAGATACTCAAGAACACCACGGCGCACGCGGGCAAGCGCGGCGGCGGCGGCGCCGGCGCCAAGGGGGGAGACGGCGGCAAGAAGCACCACTTCACCAAGAGCTGATTGGCTTCCCCGCCGCGGTTGTCGGCTTGTGCTAGTAGGAATTGAACTGAGATGCTCCTCTGATCTGACCGTTGTTGTTGTGGTAGGACATTTGATGCTGTTGCGATGACGTTTCCCTCCTCCTCCTCCTCCTCTCCTTTTTCCTGTTCCTTTTTTCTCGATGTTTGCTTTAGCTCTGATCTGCTGATGTTGTTGCTGCTGCTGTTGTACTTGTACCCATCTGTCTGTGGTGTGTACTGCAGTATTTACCCGCCCGTCTGGCTGTCCCTTTGTAGTTTGTACTCCTGTAGGTGTAGTTTCTTTCTTCTTCTTTTTTTTAGCAGGAAGATGTTGAACACCGTGTATTTGTGCTAGTTTTATGTAACTCGCCTCTGCAATTTGCCAGCCAGAATCTAAGGTTATCATCATCCATGTTAGAATTCGTGACCATTTTTTTATTAAGGAATAAGTAATTGATTCATGGAAAGACCGAAGTTGTGCAGAGTAACAACGAAGTGCATCAAAAGTTTGTCGACTTTCATCAGAGTTGTGATCAATCCACCACTATGCCGGATATACACCGGGAATCTAGGATGCTGTCTGTTCCCCTTGAAGTTGATCGGACGGGCCACACATACTGCCGTGAATTCTTCGTCGTTCCTTTTTTAAGGTGTTTGTTTATTAAGGGAGTGTTTGGATCCACCTATGTTAACACCCATGTTTAACCAATTTACAAAAAAAAGCATTCAAACACTTCTGTTAAAATGGAGCAGTTAAAGTTTAACATTTTTAAAATCTTTACCTGGTTTTGAGGTAGTAAAACTTGTTAAAAGGTATCTATCTTGAGAAAAATTATTAAACTTTAATATGGATTTAAATAGATGGATGTTAAATTTTAACATCTCATTTTTTAAGTTGTTAAATTTTAACACCCTGCATTAATACACCGCGGATCAAATGCACTGGGAATCCAAGATGCTATTCCTCATAAATTGATATACGAATGCTGCTGTAATTCTGTAAATTTAGGGTCCACTTTTACTGCCCCCATTTCCTGTGATCTATCTGTTTCTTCTGGGAGACAAACTGATGATCTGTGCACAAAAGAAAAAGAAATTCTAGCACAATTCGCACAGGCCATACAGTGGCTGGCAGGTTTACGAGTCAGCTGAAGGCGATACCCCCTCATTTCAAAAAGTTAGGACGATTTGACAGCGACACGGCGTTTTTTTTTTTTGACAAAACAGCGACACGACGTTGGTACATTCTTTGAACATTTGCACTCTTCACAGGCTCACCACAAGCGGACACTTCACTATTTTATTCCGTTCATCAAATATTGTATTACAGTAACAATCCTAGTATATCTGAACCCACCTCGTGTGCAGTCCGCTGTCAAAAGCACAGAATGTTCAGGATTCGAATTCTTTCTCTAATCATTAGCAAGACTACTATATTCAGACATCAACACTACTTCCACCAGCTCTGTAAACAGTATTTCCCGCTAAAGCCTCAACGTCAGAACACGCATTAGCGCTAACATGGTTCGTTAATTTTTCGGCATCATCAACGAGCCAGCCTGTCTCAACCCCGTGGGAGAAAAGGAAGCTGCAGACTTTCAGTTGTAGGCTACGTGTGCGTCGATCTCATGGTGTATTCAGCTACGAGCTTTGAGAACAGAGACGACTTGTCTTCCAGCAACTTGGCCGGCGTATTGCGCTCCACGGCCACGCCTGCAAAACAGCAGCACGGCGTCAGGTCATGAGTTCATGACACATAAAAGAGATGCGAGAGGCGTTGAACAAATAGGCGGATTGAAAACCAGGGTTATCATCTTAGAGGAGAAGAAAAAGCAGTCTTTGGCGCTAACCGTTGTCAAGAAGCAGGACCATGTCGCTGTCGAGGACCGACGTAATCCTGTGAGCGATCGTGATCACCGTCGCCTCCGAGAATTGCTGCCGAAGCGTCTTCTGGATCAAGTTATCTGTTGCAGTATCCACCGAAGCGGTAGCTTCGTCCAAGACAAGGATTTTACTCCGTTTCAGGATTACTCTACCAAGGCACACTAGCTGACGCTGACCCACGCTCCAGTTGTCGCCATTCTCTATCACTGCAATCCAAGTAAAGAGAGTTTTAGAAGATAATCCAGTAACATGTGTCATAGCTTTTGCGTTTTTTGGTATAACAAGTATGAGGTGCGTTAAATGTGAAAGATATCAAACCCAAGCAGTAGTTTTCCGACTATTAATTAACCAAAATGTATAGATATCAGACCTGGAGAGTCAAGCTTCAGTTCCTTCTTTCTGACCTCATCCCCCAGCTGGCAGCAGTCCAAGGCCTGGAATCAAGAGTAGCAGATTGATTTTGCAACTTTAACTTAAAGGGTCGTGCCGGTGTTAACACACTGATGATAAGCAATAAAGCATGTGAAAGGTGAAAGTACCTCCCAGATTTGATTATCTGTGTACTCCCCAAGAGGATCAAGGTTACTCCTCACAGTTCCCTCAAACATGGTTGGCTCTTGTGGAATTATGCTCAGTCGAAATCTCAGATCATGCAGCCCGATGGTGCAAATGTCGACGCCATCTATTAGTATGCTGCCAATGGTAGGGTCCACAATACGGAAAAGGGCCTGTATGAGGGTTGATTTGCCACTTCCTGTTCTTCCAACAATGCCGGTCTTCAGGCCCCCAGGAAATGTGACTGTAAGCCCCTTCAGAACAAATGGCAATTGTGGGGCATATTTCACCTGCATGAAACTAGAAGTCAAAGGTCTGTTGCACCCAATAATCACTTTTTCTTTCTTTAGTTAATTTCTATGCTTGTTGTTCATTTGTGCATATGATAATGAGAAAAGTAACCTGGGCAGGACATACCTAGTTACTAATGTGGTTAAAACATGCAGTTTTTACAGACACGAAACAGAAATAGAATGGCACAAAAAAAGAATGCGGTGGGGATTTACATGGAGGTTATTGAGTTGAATTTCTCCTTCAGATGGCCAGTCATAAGCCAACTTATCTTCTGACATGGAAAGAGGGGGCTCTTCTGGAATGCTTATATATTGCAGAATTCTCTCGACCGATATAATTTTGTTCTCCAAAGTGCACATGCTCCAGACAACCCATGCTTGCAGCATATTCAGGTTAAGCCCATATGTGACTGCAAGACCAGCAATACCTGAAAATAGGATGTAATGTTAGGTATAAACTCAATTTTAACTCAGTCATATTGCACTATCATCGTTCGACCAGAAAAACAAAACACCATTCAGAAATATTCCAATACCTGGGTCAATGAGACCTGGTGGCAGATTGATTAAAAATACCAAAGAGAAGGCAAATGTAAGAGATGACAGCACGTCCAGGCGGAAGCAAAGCCACTCCATCGCTCCAGCATTGTAGAATTTCGGTCGAGAGTAAGCATCCATTAGATGGCTATTAGATGATACAAACTGATTTTCTTTTCCAAAACTTCTAATGGTAGTTGATCCTGTTATCGACTCTGCGAAATGCTGTATTATAGGAGCTTTGCAAACACCCACAAGCCTTTGCAACTCCCTGGCTGTGTCAATGTAGTATCTCTGCAGAAAGACAAGTATAATTAGACACCAATGACTTTATACAGTTAAAAAGGAAGAAGATATAAGGTAGGTTACCTGATACCAGAAACATGCAGCAACTACAGGAATGAAAATAACGAAGACCTGCCATGAAACCTGAGACATCACAGCAATAATTCCAACAAGTTGTATAATGTCAAATGCAACCGAGCCCATCTGAGAAGCAATACTGGTGTCCACTTCGCTTTGATCAGTTGAAGCCTAGAAAATATTAATCCATGAGTTAGCTTGTCCAAACAAATATATTAAAGAAAAAATATTTCGCCTTCAGATGACTTACTCGATTCAAGATGCGCCCACTTGGAGTGGAATCGAAGAAAGACATAGGAGCTCTAAATATGGACATATGCATCTTGTTGAATAACAGAGTCGCTGTCTTGTATGCCGCTGTCACAAGAAACAGTGCTCTTATGAGGACGCACAACGAGCTTCCAACAGACAACGCGACAAAGACATATATCAATGTTGGCATGCTCACTGGAGGCTCAACATCCTTCGATACGGGAGCAGCCCAAGCCATCCAGTAATTGCTCGCAATCTGAAGTACTTGGAAAAGAATCTGAGCAAGCAGCACGAATGGCACAAGAGCTCCCTTATAAGCTAGGGTGAGGTACTTCCAGTAGACCCAAAATCCCACCCTGCCTTTCTCCCTTTCTTCTTCCTGCACCAGCTGTCCACTCTGTGCGCTCCTTTCATCTTGTTCATCTTTCTTCTCAGCTGTTGACAGTGACTTCGACAGCTTCGTTGTGTCATTGGAAGCTGAGGCTACGTCACCTCCATTTGCAACATCCATTGCATCCAAAGCTGTAAGAGCATCTTTGTGAGCACCAACCAGCTCCATGAATTCCTCGCCTGAGCCAAGTATTTCGTTGTATTTGCCTGCCTGTGCTAGTCTCCCATCTTTCATGACCTACATTACAGTTGCCTAGTGAGGCGCGGCATACTTATGGAAATGAAAATAATACATGAGAAAAAAAAATAGCACTGAATTCTCACCAGAATGAGATCCGCTGCGGGTAGGAATTCAATCTGATGAGTAACATAAACCACTGTTTTTGAAGCCAAAGCCCCAAGCAAGCATTCCTGCAAAAGAAAAGGTGACAAACTTAGCAGTGTGCTCAGAAACTTAGTACTGTATAGAAAAGATGATCCCTGTTCATAAAAGAAATGAAGCTTAATCATAGTAAATCATGTTAGTACCTTGAAAAGGTGGGATCCTGTATGAGCATCAACTGCACTGAATGGGTCATCGAACAAATAGATGTCAGCTTCCTGATATAAAGCACGGGCTATCTGAATTCTCTGTTTCTGCCCGCCGCTAAGGTTGATTCCTCTCTCCCCAATGACTGTCTGGTCGCCGAATGGCAAGATCTCCAAATCTTTCTTTAGCGAGCACGACTGAAGAACCCTTTCATACTTCTCGCTGTCCATCTCCTTGCCGAACAGTACGTTGTCTTGAATCTTTCCACTCTGTATCCATGCCGACTGACTTACATACGCAGTTGTTCCGCAAGTCTTCACCTCTCCTGATACCTTTGGAATCTCACCAAGAATTGAAGATAACAAGCTTGATTTGCCCGAGCCAACCGTCCCACAAACTGCAACGCGCATGCCTTTCCGAGCTTGGAAGTTCAATTCCTTCAGTGTCAGCTCTTCCGGCGAGGCCTCCCAGGAAAAGTTCCCATTAGTCACCTCAATTGCAACATCCGAGCTACCACTCGGCAGCCTCTGCACAGCATCAGCGGGCAGCTCCTCGAGGCACAGGAAAGACGCTATTCTGTCAAGAGACACCTTGGTCTGAATCACCATTGAGATAGTGTCAGGAAGGTTGTATATCGGCTCCTGCAGCACGCGGAACGTGGCCAATGCAGAGAGCACCTTCCCGGACTCCAGCGGGATCCCCATGAGCATGCACGCCCCAAAGGTCACCACAGCAACAAAGGTCGGGGCGCCCCAGAAGACGAAGGTGACCATGGTCGAGGTGTAGAGGTACTTCTTGAGCCAATTCGTCTCGGTCTTCCTGAGGTCAATGATCTTGGACAGGAAACTCATCTCCCACCCCTGCAGTTTGAGAATCCGCATGTTCCTTAGGATCTCGGAGGTGGCCTTCATCCTTACGTCCTTGCAGTCCATGAGCTTCTGCTGGAACTTCTCCTGCATCTGCCCGGGCGGCACGTTGGCGAGCATCACGACGACGGTGGCGGCGAGCGCGGCGAGCGAGGCGAGCCCGAGCGTGGAGTAGAGGATGAAGAGCGCCATGCCGACCTGCAGCGGCACGAGCCAGAGGTCGTGCATGTACCACGAGAAGAGGCCGACGCGGTCGGCGTCGACGCTGATGATGTTGATCATCTCGCCGCTGGTGCGGCTCTGTCGCGACCGGCTGGACAGCGCGAGCCCCTTCTGGTACACGACGGCGACGAGCGCGGCCCGCGCGCGGATGCCCGCCTGCTGCAGCCGGAAGAACCAGTGCCGCTGCGACACGCACTCGAACGCCTTGGCCACGACGAAGGCGAGGACGAGGAGCTGCCCTCTCGTCGCGTACCGGTGGTCGCCGTTGAGGTACTGGACCAGGGCGTCGATGAGGTAGGGTCCCACGTAGGTGGCCACGTTGTAGACCAGCGCGTAGAACGCGGTCACCGCGACGTGCCACCACACCGTGCGCACCAGCGCCTTGGTGAGCTTGAACGCGGTGACGGCCTTCCGGGCCCCGGAGGCGGAGGCGGAGGTGGTGTTGTCCCCGCCGGCGAGGGACTCCAGGTTGGCCTTGAAGGTCGGGAGGAGGGCGGCGACGCTGTCGCCGGGGTCGAGGCCCGGGACGTCGTCCAGGCCCAGGGTCTTCTTGTGGCCCACCGCGAGGAGGGGGCCCATCCACGAGAAGCTGAGCGCGCTGAGGTAGCCCGCGCCGGTGAACGGCGACGCGTCGGGGGAACCGCTTCTGGTTTCGTTGCTGTCATCAGCCTCGTGCTGCGCGCCGTTCAGGAGAGGCTCCTCTGCAGCAGGGCCGACGCCTCCTTCCCTCCTGCCTAATAATCCAGCGGCGAGGAGGACCACGGCGCCGAGAACAGAGACGGCGTCGAGAGCCCACGTCAGCGCGGGCACGGGGAGCCCGTGGAGGCTGGTGGCCACGTGGGCGGCGAGCGCGAGCGCGGAGAGCAGCAGGAACAGGGCCCACCAGAGCCTAAGCGGCGCGGGGAACCGCTCCTCCTCTCGCCGCCGCCGCCGCCCGAACTCGAACTGCAGGTACGCGGCGAGCAGCAGCCACGCCGCCCCGCGCGCGGCCGCGTCCGCCAGCGCCACGACCGCGTCGCGCGACCACCCGCCGCCGCCGACCAGGTAGAAGTAGCACGAGTACGCGGCGGAGAGGACCTCCGCGGTCGCCATGGCCCACGTGGCGCACGCCGCCACGCCGTAGCACCGGAACGCGCGGCGGCCGTCCTTGGCGCGGCGGCCGGCGGCGGAGGAGGGGCCGCATCGGCGGGAGACAAGGTGGCCCGCGATGGCGAGAGCGACGAGGAGGTGGGTCGCGGCGCCGACGCCGTGGAGGAAGAGCGGCCGGAGGAAGAACGAGGGAAAGGGGCCCTCCTCGCCCGCCGCCGCGAAAAGCGGCGCGGCCGTGGACGCGGGCATCGGTGGACGAGTGGCTCAGCGGTCAGTTCAGTACCGAAGCGCAGGGTGGGAGGGCTTATATACGCGACACGCCGGCGCCGCGCGCGCGTCACAGGGTCGTGATGGCGACGGCGCGCGCGGTGGCGGTCAGTCAAAGGCGGCTGCGGCCCCGCGGCTCGGGGGGTTGGGCTCCTTGGGGTGCAAGATACCGCGCCACCCACGAGCGGGGAAGAACCGAACGCCGCGCGCGTCCCGGTGCCGGACAGCGATGGCGAAGGGGATTGATTATTTTACCATGGCGGGTGGCGGCGGCTGGCTGCCTCGATTATCCACCGCGGCGAGAAGGGGCAGAACGATTGCGGTAAAAAAGAAGAAGATTATTTGGGGAAAGTGGTTAATCTACTAGTATATACGTAGGGCACTGGGATTCGCCGTTGTTCTTGCTTGTCAGTCGTACCGGACCGGGGAAATCTTTTGCGCTGTTCTCCCAAAAAAAAAGGGCACGATGGTGGAAGCCACGGGGGAGATCGAGGGAGCAGTTGAGATTCGGGAATCTCTCTGCCGCTCTCTGAGCCATATCTCGCCATTGTAGCCGAGTGAGACACGATGCAGGGCACAAAACTGCCCCGAGATCAAGATCAAAATTGGACACGCACTCTGCTGCAAAATTGATTTGGTACTCAAGGGCAACAGAGTTACAGGTGTCAAAACTATAATTGAAATATTAATTTTAGCGAAATAAGTCCTTCAATCTTCAGTATATTTCAAAAATGCAGACAAATTGGTAAAACTGCCATGATACTACTCTAGTAAGGAATGACAAAACAACAAAATATAAAATTTGAAACATCAAGACACCGCTTGAGTTTTTTTTTTCTTGTCTTCCAACACCTGATTTTCACTCATCCAATTTTGAGATTTATATGGTCAATAGTAGATCTATTATTAGTCATCCAATCACATAGTAGCAGATTCTACGTTGTTGAATTTTTTCTAGTATTTTGTACATTGAATGTGGTCCTAGATTAATTGTGTGCAAGAGTTTTTCTTTTTACCGAAATCAATAGGAGGAGGCCCAACCTATTTTTTATAAAGTGAATGTGTCGGCTTATACTTGCTATAGATTGCATCATTCTGATTTTTATAATATTTTTGTCAAATTACCTTTTGCAAAATCTACTTCCAATGCCTTTGACGACTCTTCTGGGTAGTATAGCAATACAAGTTAGGCTTTATCTACACACGGTCTGGTTTTAAATCCTCGCTGAACTCAACGCTGAACTCTTAGAGTCGCCTTTGATTCCCGTCTTTTTAATAAGTAGTATTATTTAAGATCCCTGAAATTTTCAGCCAAACCAACTTTTATAAGCTAGAAAAGTAGCGGTAGACGCCCCCTTGATTTCTCTTCTTGCGACATCACTCAGATTGCTGCCGAAAGCCGGTGTTGTGGATTGTGGGTACTTTTTTTTTTGGTGAGGGTTTATTCGTTTATTGGGATCTAAATTTTAGTGTTGTCATATCAATCCTTCGAACACTAAATATATTAATTAAATATAAACTAAATATAAAACTAATTATACGGTTAGATATTAATTTACAAGACAAATCTATTAAGCTTAATTAAATCATTATAAGGAGATGTTTATTGTAATATCACATTATCTAATCATGATCTAATTAATCTTAATAGATTTGTCTCGTTATTTAAAGAGTGAGTTATGGATTGAGTTTTATCACTAATCTATATTTACTATTTTTAATTAGTATCTCAATATTCTATGAGACGAGTCTAAAAATTAGTGGGATCTAAATTTTAGTGTTGTCATATCAATCCTTCGAACACTAAATACATTAATTAAATATAAACTAAATATAAAACTAATTATACGGTTAGATGTTAATTTGTGAGACAAATCTATTAAGCTTAATTAAATCATTATAAGGAGATGTTTATTGTAATATCACATTATCTAATCATGATCTAATTAATCTTAATAGATTCGTCTCGTTATTTAAAGAGTGAGTTATGAATTGAGTTTTATCACTAATCTATATTTACTATTTTTAATTAGTATCTCAATATTCTATGAGACGAGTCTAAAAATTAGAGGACAGGAAACGAAAGCCTAAAATATAGTAGCATAGACCTTTCGATCAACTATAAACTGAAGAATCAGAGATAACTTTATGCGGGATCATCTCTTCACGCGCAGCATCTGTACGTCGTAAAAGTGCAGGCCGGACAATAATGATCATGCACATTCGCAACAGTTGGGTCGATCCTATAATTAATTTCTCGATGGAGAATGTTGTTAATCATAAGATAAATTAATATAATGCTGCAAACCAGCTATTGGGTCTATATTAGCTTTCTCCCAATGGTCGCTTCGGATCAGCAGTCTGATGAGTAGTGAGTACGTGAGGCTGGGGCGTCAGCAGCGCTGGTGGGTTATTAATCCTTGGATTTGCATCAAATCAGAATCAGATTCCCCGTGCGGTAGCGTGTCAGATAAAAGTAGCTTATTTTATTCCTCGCCAAAATAAAAAAATAAATAAATAAAAGGGAAATGTAAATCATATACTCCTATGTACATGTACTAGTTGAATGCTAGGCTTCCAGTTCGAGCCATGCCTTTTTATTTCCCCTCCAGTTGAGCCAGTTATCGCCATACCTGTGTTTCCATTTGTCATCGGATTACATTCCGACCTTGATGCATTTACGGTAGCTGGGTGCTTAAAATTTTCAATTTATGATGTCTGGTTTTTTGAATGACTTGAGTTGTATATGAGTAGAACGTTCGAATTGAATCTATAACATTTTTTTTTTTTTGCATAACCTCTTGGATTTACTTTGTGGTCGGTCGAGCATATTCCCGTACAGTACCAAAAGCTGACAATAAATTAAAACCTAAAATCAATCGAACAAATCGCTAGCTTAAGATTAGTATTGACACGCACCTGGAGACGTGCGTCACCAGCTGCTGCCCAGGAGAGGTGATTATTAGTTAACGGTTCACCGAAATATATAATTAAATGAGGCGCTTGACTAACAAACGTTCCGGTCTCCCGAACAATTCGAAAGTCACTACTCACTAGTGCCGTGCGCGCGTGAGATGATTGCTGCTTGTTCTTTTATACGATTATAGTAGGATCGTAAGCATTGACGAACGATCGATCATCGTTGACGGTGACGACAAGCCCTCTATCATTACTGATGTGTACGTAGACTATCTCGGAACTTGGTCGCCAAGCATCCCTCATCAGCAAGGCGATCGAGTTGAGGTCGTTGCGATGGAGTTGCTTTTGATTTTTTGATAGCGGCATGGCGGGAGACTGCGCCGCGAGTTCATGGAACCTGCTTTGCTGAGGGATCCGTGCGCGGCTCATTTCGGTTGGCGCCATGCTTGCGGCCCCAACAGCCTCTCCCCGTCGCCTGTAGTACCCTGTAGTGCATGGCTGACTCATCGTCGCATTTGCAATGGTGGACAATTAAGCGACGGCGGAGTATAGAGAGGATTGGGGGCCAAGGAAACGGAGCAAATTAAAGGATGCATGACAAACCAACCCTTTGATAGCACTACGCGTGGTGTCTTTGTCTTGCGCCCACAGCCTGCTTTTGGTGCTTGCTCTTCGTTCGGGTCTACAAAAGTGAGTCGATGCAACGACGTAAATCCAAGCCGGTCAGCCGTCAGTAGGACTTTGCCGGCGTCATTGAAAATGAATTATTATCGATGAAATTGTTTGTGCAGAAAACATCCCTTTTTGAATTTGTATATATCGGTGACCGCCTGTCGTCCCAAGAGGCTCAGAACAATCCCTTATTTTGAAGTTTGTGGGTTCGTGCTTCCCTTTCAACTTTTTTTTTCTAAAATATTTGCTCCCACCTTTTGTTGTTAAAAGAAAGATGAAAATCTTTTTCGTTGTGGCTACAAAATACTATTAGGGATGACAGTGGGTTGGGTTTAGGTCGAGTGGAGCAAAAACCCATCCACCACGAAAAAAGTTTCGGGTGGTAATTTACACCCACGTCCGCACCCATGGTTGAGAATTGAGACCCACACCCGCACCCTATCGGGTTTCGGGTGGGTGTTGGGTGTCCGTCGGATTTCATATGTCATATGAAAAATATCTCAAAATAAATATTTAACGACGTCAACACAAATATATAATGTTTATATATGCCATGATAATTAACAAAAGTGAACCATGGGTATATACTTAGGTATTCTACATAAATTCTTAATAACTTAGTCATCACTCTCATCATATAAAAATTTATTTAGAGTTTCTTTATTATAAAATGAGGTTTAAATCTTGTATGCGAGTGTTGAGAAATAAAACCTATACTCACACTCGTGCTTGTCGGATCGAATGTGGGTAATATCCATAAGTGCAAAATTAGACCATTGGGCCTCACACCCATGGGTGAAATTGTCATCCCTAAATACTACTACTTCAGGTATGTATCTTGGTGGAGACTGAACAAGTTCCGAATCCGATGCAACTTCGTGGAGAAGGCAACGTGCGTTAAGGCCAGTCTCAATGCACCCTTTCGTTGTATTTTTTTCTAAAACAGATTTTTAGGTAAGTGTATCAACATCCTTTCATCCTGATGAAAGACCTCTCACATGAGATGAAAGAAAGAATTCTCTCTCTTCATAATTATCTTGCCATATCAGTAAAAAATGCTTATGTGGCATAGCATTTAATGCTTATGAAAGACCATAAGCTCTACTGAGACTAGCCTAACAACGTCTTTGTTCTTTGATGCTGGATCTGGAGGCGCTGATTAGCACGTGTGGGAGACTGGGAGTCTGGAGATATGGTCAGAGACGATGACGATGACCCAGTGACAGACCTCACTCAATTCAAGGGCCCCAAAATTCTGGGGAAAAAAAATAAGTACACTTAAATCTATTTGTTATTGTGTGTCAATGGGTCGAAATCTCTTGTCTCTCTGTCCCAAAACTGTCCATTTGTTCTTTGAATCACCCTATACGTTGGGCCAGGCCAAAAATACCTCCGATTAGGCTACCAACAGCTGGTGGCTTGCTGGTAATTCCCACGGCATTGTCGATCAGGTGGGATGCCGCTTCATCTGCTCCACTTCCCCCCAATTATTTCCTCTTCCCAAAATCCCTAGAACCAACCTCGACATCGCATCCCCATTGGCAGCACCAACAAATTGATTTGCAGACGCAGACGATGCCGTCGAGAGGAGCCTCTACGTGCACCAAACATGGTCTGTTTTCTCATTAAACCATCAGCAGCAATAGATCAGCTAGGTAAGTCCAAATGACCTCCTCACCTACTCATCTTCTTCTAGTCATCTAATGCAGTGATTTTGATGAGCTTTGAGTCATGCTTGTTAAAACAGATAAGAGTCGGATATATCCTTTTGTTTACAAGCTTCTCAAGTTGGTGCTAGTATTTTCTGTGACAACTGCTAGTGTTGAGAGAGTATTTTCAGCGATGAACTATGTCAAAAATAAGCTAAGAAATAGAATGTGGAACCAATTGTTGAATGACTGTATGATTATATTCATTGAACGACATCTATTCAAGCAAGTCAAGAATGAGACCGTGACATCGCGTTTCCAATCCATGAAGTCACAGATAGTAAAATTATACTAGTTATTGTGTAATTTATCTTAATTATTTCAGTTGCATCTGATATGTACAACTTGTATTTTAATATGAAGTTTGGTATTATAAACGTTTTTTAATTGAATATTTTGGATTGTTTCCAAAGTTTGAATGCAGATTCCTGGGTCCGCCACTGCGACGACCGGGATTAATCAATCATCGCCATGCATATGGTAGGCGAATCTCACTGATCCCCTCACGTAAGAGACGACAACGACATGCTTCAGCTGGCACCAGTTTTTCTCGAAACGAAGCAGAGACGAAACGGAGCTGATGCGGCCGCGCGCCGGGCGTCGTGTTAAATCAGTCGGCTTGTCTCATTCTCACCGTTTCACGCTCCTCGTGCAGTCGTGCTTCATGAAAGTCGTGCGTCCGGGTCCCAGCGGGCCGGGGACATGACGAAGCGGGGGCCCCGGCCTGCAACTGGCGCGATGTTGACCGGTCTCGTGGCGCGGGCGGTTTGGACCTTAGGCCCGTGTTGCCTCTCTGGATCATCAGCCTTTTCTCCGATGGGCTGGATCGGTATCTCTATTTGGGCTGGCGAGCTCGCGAGAGCGAATGACGTTCCCTAGTTGGGCTGCCATTTTGTCGTGACAAGATTTGACACGCCAATGTGCTGCCGGCTGCCGCAGTGCTGCTTTGTGTGGCTTGCCGTCCTAGCTCCTAGGTCTGGAAATTTGTGCACTTCAGTCACGGGGCTACTCGTGCTCGTGCCCGCGACGAACCTCGTCGTGGTGGCAGCCTGCCAGGAATCGCTTCCATCGTTCGATAGGTAAGCGACACAGTTTTTGTCTTGGTGCGTGTGACCGACTGAAGCGGCGCCGCAGCTGGCAGCATTTGACATTAAGAGCTTCTTCAAAAGGTAGAATTAGTTAAAAACTAGCAGTAAGTTTTTACAAAATATTAATAAGGAGTGAGTTTTATATTTATGTCTTTTATTTTTCTTAATTACTGTCTCTTTATAAAGAGATAACTGTCTTCTCTTTTTTTTTCTCTAATAAATAATTCTAAAACCTAGCTTAGAATTAGTCTTTAAAGAAGCTCCAACGGTTGAACAGTCATTTTCTGGGTAGCAGAATAGTTTATGGGAACGTTGGGGCGCGCAGAAAAGAAAACGCAGGAGTACGTGTTACGATAGGGATGATAACCTAATCCACTAAGCACGAGCTGGGGAGGGCATTTCGGTCCATTACCATTGCCCCGTTCCACGCGCCGGACGACACAGCTGGCCGTGGCACACAGACACGGCTAAAACACTCCTGTGGTGGGACGGCGACGGCGACGTTGACGCCTCCTCTGCCATTTACCCCATCCGACGGCTCAAATTCACCGAATGTTCCCATCGGACGGCTTAGCCGCGGCCCCCCCCTGGACGAAAGCGAGAGCGCAGTAGCGGTCGGACACTCTCATCACCAGCTAGTGCGCACCGAAGTCCTCAACGGGATGCGTGCTTCGTAAGGAGGAGGCGGAGGAGGGGGGAAGGCGGAAGCGGCGGTGCGGCGGCATTGGCTTCGGGAGCGGGCCGGCGATGGCGGCGAACGCGGGGATGGTGGCCGGCTCCCGCGACGGGGTCGTCACGATCCGCCGCGACGGCGACGGCCCGGCGGTACGTCTCCCTGCTCGCTCGCGTTTCCCTTCTTTTTCTCTTCGGTTCGGTCCGTTTCGTTTCGATTCGCGCGGGCGTGAAAGCGTGGCGGCCCGTGGATCTGCCCGGGGACCCTGCGCCGCCGGGCGGATAAGGCGTGGCGCCGCGTCCGATTGGTTGGCTGTGCGGTCGTTGTGGGGGGATGTTTGGGTTTATGGCGTTCTGCACGGTGCTGGTGCAGTGGGAAGTCGGTGGATTGTAGTGTGTACCTCGCCCCTGGCGCCGGGGGGCGTCGGCTAATGCTAATGCAGCGAGTGGATTGAGCTGAAACAGGCTCTTGGACGGTGCTGGAGTTTCGTTCAAACCCTCAATATTTACTGCGATTAAGCTATCGACCTCATGATGTCTCGTGCAGAGTCTTCTTCCCTTATGTATCCTGCTTCTCCCCGCTCGGTCGATTCAACTCGTTTCCCCTATGCACCGGGGATTTGTTGTAGCTTGCTAGCCTTTTGAGCTATTTATCGTAATGACTTGTTTGTTGAGTTTGTCATTCCTACAAACATTCATCTCCATCTCCGTTTCTGATGCAGGCTAAGCAGTCGGGCATGAATGAACAGATATGTCAAATCTGCGGTGACACGGTCGGACTCTCAGCCACGGGCGATATCTTTGTTGCGTGCAATGAGTGTGCATTCCCAGTTTGTCGGCCGTGCTATGAATATGAGCGCAAGGAAGGGAATCAGTGTTGTCCTCAGTGCAAGACTAGATACAAGAGGCACAAAGGTCTGCTTTTCGCCGAACATACCATATTCACTGATTTTCATAATCTGTATCAAAATCGCAACGACTTGATGAATTTTACTAGTTCATATGGCAAATTGAGCTGCCTCAGTTTTCTTATGGATATTGAATGATGTTTGTTATTGCCTTGTATTTGAATTCAGGTAACCCTCGAGTTCCAGGAGATGACGAGGAGGATGGTGTTGATGATTTGGATAATGAATTTAACTATGCACAAGGCAATGGCAAAGGTCCACAGTGGCAGCTGCAGGGGCAAGGAGATGATGTTGATATTTCTTCGTCATCTCGACATGAACCACATCATAGGATTCCACGTCTTACAAGTGGGCACCAGGTATAACAATATATGGCCGCTATACAATTGTAGTCTGGTGCTTGTGGAACTATTGGTCCCTTAATCGTACCAATGAATTCCAATTATTTAATATTGTTTTTGTTTTCTTAACTTGCGCAGCATGCTTTAGCCTTCTAGCATGCATCTTGAATGGAGCCAATTGAGTCACTGGCTCAATGGTTGTCCAGTGGCGTTTATTGCTTCCTGGTTTAGCTGATTAAATTTTCTAGATATGGATCTTCTAGGCTGTACATTATTTGCATGCACAAAGAATGGGGAATGGGGGGCTTTACCTGTTACTAGATATCAATGGTTTGTTTGTACTAACAGTGTTTACTGTTTTTTAAACCTTTTCTGAAACTGTACTCCCTGACTTGTTCACATTAATTTCTAATCAGCTATTTATGCTACTGAACTCACATGGTATGATAAGAGTGTTTGTTTTGCTGTGGACTAACAAGTGTGGGCACTTATTGTCAGATTTCTGGGGATATTCCTGATGCTTCTCCTGACCGCCATTCTATCCGCAGCCCAACACCAAGCTATGTTGATCCAAGTGTTCCAGGTATGTTTTCGTGTTATATGCAATTTTCTGGATATCATTTCGTCTGCAAATTCACTAAAGTGTGTTTTTTTATCAGTACCTGTGAGAATTGTGGACCCCTCGAAGGATTTGAATTCTTATGGGGTTGGAAGTGTTGACTGGAAAGAAAGAGTGGAGAGTTGGAGAGTTAAACAGGAGAAAAATATGATACAGGTGCATAACAGATATCCAGCAGAAGGGAGAGGGGATCTTGAAGGGACTGGCTCGAATGGTGAAGATCTGCAAATGTAAGTTGATTGCGACCATCCTTTTTCTGCAAGTCATATGACCGAATATCCTCTACCTTATATTTTCCTTGTTGTGCATTAGCTTGTTATTTTTTAGTAACTAGTCACATTGAACCTGGGAGCTCAGTTTTACAGTTTGCGTTGCACATGTTGCCTACAACATATGTTTTAGATTTGATTTGGGGAGATTCTTTATATATGCTTAGTTTTGTGTTTATCAATGACATCTTAGGCCTAATTATTTTATCTACCTGAGCTGCCTATAATGTTGGATGTTCTTATCACTTCTGTTTGAAAATAGCAACAAATATGTGTGAGTTACTTACATTTTCTTCTCATCTGCAGGGCTGATGATGCACGGCTACCTCTAAGCCGTATAGTACCTATATCTGCTAACCAGCTGAATCTTTATCGAGCAGTGATCATTCTCCGGCTTATCATCCTCTGCTTCTTCTTCCAGTATCGTATAACTCATCCAGTGCGTGATGCTTATGGATTGTGGCTTGTATCTGTTATTTGTGAAGTTTGGTTTGCCTTGTCTTGGCTTCTAGATCAGTTCCCTAAGTGGTATCCTATCAACCGTGAAACTTACCTGGATAGGCTTGCATTGAGGCAAGTTGACCATCTTAATGCTTTTTTACAAGATTCTCAAGCGCATCGGTTTTATGTTTAGTATTGTTATGATTACATACTGATAATTTTTTCTCACTCAACTTTGCAGATATGATAGGGAGGGTGAGCCATCACAGTTAGCTCCAATTGATGTTTTTGTCAGTACGGTGGACCCACTTAAGGAACCTCCTTTAATTACTGCGAATACTGTCTTGTCTATTCTTGCTGTGGATTACCCAGTTGACAAAGTATCATGCTATGTTTCTGATGATGGTTCAGCTATGTTGACCTTTGAAGCTCTGTCAGAAACTGCTGAATTTGCTAGAAAATGGGTTCCTTTTTGCAAGAAACACAACATTGAACCTAGGGCTCCAGAGTTTTACTTTGCTCAAAAGATAGACTACCTAAAGGACAAAATTCAACCATCTTTTGTGAAAGAAAGACGGGCTATGAAGGTAAGTTAAGGAATCATATAATTGTTTTATTGACTACACAGAACTTTGGTTGGAGATTTGATCCCGTGAGGTGCTTTCTGATAGAGGGAGTATGAAGAATTCAAAGTTCGGATCAATGCACTTGTAGCAAAAGCACAAAAAGTACCTGAAGAAGGCTGGACTATGGCTGATGGCACTCCTTGGCCTGGCAATAATCCAAGAGATCATCCGGGAATGATCCAGGTATACCTCTAAAGCGGATACTATTTTCAGAAGTTCAGTTCAGTGTAGAGAATCCTTTTAATCTGTATTCAACTCTTCTTTTTGAGCCCAGGTATTCTTGGGACACAGTGGTGGGCTGGACACTGAGGGAAATGAGTTGCCACGACTCGTTTATGTATCTCGTGAAAAGAGGCCTGGCTTCCAGCATCACAAAAAGGCTGGTGCCATGAATGCTTTGGTATGTGTTCAGAATAATTATATTGTGTTACAGATGTCAGTTTTGGTTTGCCCATCTCTTTATGATCTGATCTAAACTATTTTATATTTATTAACGGACAGATTCGTGTATCTGCTGTCTTGACAAATGGTGCTTATCTTCTTAATGTGGATTGTGATCACTACTTCAATAGCAGCAAAGCTCTTAGAGAAGCTATGTGTTTCATGATGGATCCTGCACTAGGAAGGAAAACTTGTTATGTCCAGTTTCCGCAAAGATTTGATGGTATAGATTTGCATGATCGATATGCAAACCGGAATATTGTCTTCTTTGATGTAAGTGTAATAGTGATTTTGTGTATCCGCGAACTTCTGTACTTAGGAGACGGGGGTGTGGGAATCCATTTTCAAAAAAAAAAAGAAGTATATTTGTGATTTGTTTACCATCTTTGTCCAAAATTTTTCTTCTTATGTTGTTTTTTCCTTGTGCAGATTAATATGAAGGGTTTAGATGGCATTCAAGGTCCTGTCTATGTGGGAACAGGATGCTGTTTCAATAGGCAGGCATTGTATGGCTATGATCCTGAGTTGACTGAAGCTGATTTGGAGCCTAACATTATTTTTAAAAGTTGTTGTGGTGGCAGAAAGAAAAAGGATAAGAGCTATTTTGATTCCAAAAACCGTGCTATGAGAAGAACAGAATCTTCAGCTCCTATCTTCAACATGGAAGATATAGAAGAAGGCTTTGAAGGTCTGCACTTGTCTTGCATTTTATATTCCTAGAAGTTCAAAATAGCTATTGCAAATGCAATTTTGGTAAATTCGTGTCATGTGTAGTAATGTAAGTTGTGGAATCTGACCAGGGTATGAAGATGAAAGATCTCTCCTTATGTCCCAGAAGAGCTTGGAGAAACGCTTTGGTCAGTCTCCAATTTTTATTGCATCCACTTTCATGACTCAGGGTGGTATACCACCTTCAACAAACCCAGCTTCCCTGCTAAAGGAAGCTATCCATGTCATTAGTTGTGGATATGAGGACAAGACAGAATGGGGGAAAGAGGTAAGGCAAAGTTAACTTTCAGGTCTTTAATGTCGGTTCTTCCTTGTTTGTCCAACTTGATTACATAAACTAGAGTTATCATGTTATAAATTGTCATGACCTTGATCATAAATGAGTATTTTCTTTTATATTTATGCTTTCAGATTGGATGGATATACGGCTCTGTTACTGAGGATATCTTAACTGGCTTCAAAATGCATGCAAGAGGATGGATATCCATCTACTGCATGCCACTTCGGCCTTGTTTCAAGGGTTCTGCTCCCATTAACCTTTCTGATCGTCTCAACCAAGTGCTACGATGGGCTCTTGGTTCAGTTGAAATTCTTCTTAGTAGACACTGTCCTATTTGGTATGGTTACAATGGAAGGCTGAAGCTTCTGGAGAGACTGGCCTACATCAACACCATTGTCTATCCTATTACATCCATTCCACTAATAGCGTACTGTGTGCTTCCTGCTATTTGTCTACTCACCAACAAATTCATTATTCCCGAGGTAGGCTATTTATAACTCTTTGAACTACTTTATATCACTGTGTTCCAAAACCTCGCAGAAATCTACTTTTATTCACTGGGAATTTAGTGGTTCCAGTTACACAGTACATTGTAGTGGAGTCTTCATGACACTGAACTTACTAGCAAAGCATTAGCAATACTCCTATTTCCTGTTTTTCTTTTTTCATTGGAGACTTGCAGGGTAGAGTACAGGGTCCGTGCTGTATTCATAGACTAAACCTTTTGTTTTCTTGCATTGTGCACATAAGTATATTGCATATCTTTTGTGTGACTACTATTCATAATTCTAATCAATAGAGGCTAGCATATGGTAGTGTAAGTAGATTTTTCTATTGCTATTTTCCAGTATAAGCTCCTAGTGACTAGTGAGCATTCATGTATTGATGAAATCATTGAAACAATGAAAAATTTCTTGCATCAAGTATATTCTCAAGCAGGCTGTCCCTAATTGCTAGCATCCATCTCTCTTGTACTTTGCAGATTAGCAATTATGCTGGGATGTTCTTCATTCTGCTTTTCGCATCTATCTTTGCCACTGGTATTCTGGAGCTCCGATGGAGTGGTGTCGGGATTGAGGACTGGTGGAGAAACGAGCAGTTCTGGGTCATTGGTGGTACCTCTGCTCATCTCTTTGCCGTGTTCCAAGGTCTACTAAAAGTGCTGGCAGGGATTGACACTAACTTCACGGTTACATCAAAGGCAAACGATGAGGATGGTGATTTTGCTGAGTTATACGTGTTCAAGTGGACAAGTCTTCTTATTCCCCCAACAACTGTGCTTGTGATTAACCTTGTGGGTATAGTGGCAGGCGTATCATACGCTATTAACAGTGGCTACCAGTCTTGGGGTCCGCTCTTCGGGAAGCTCTTCTTCGCAATCTGGGTGATCCTCCATCTTTACCCTTTCCTAAAGGGTCTCATGGGGAGACAGAACCGCACACCAACCATTGTCATTGTTTGGTCCATCCTCCTTGCGTCCATCTTCTCACTGCTGTGGGTGAAGATCGATCCTTTCATTTCACCTACCCAGAGAGCTGTTTCCCAGGGACAGTGCGGTGTGAATTGCTAATCTGAGCTGCTTACTGAATTGTAACCTGGCACGGTCCTAGTCAAAGCCTACCCCTTCCTTTGTATATACTACCAGAGGAGTTCAGGTGAGATTTGTCGGTAGATGGAGAAGATGCGTCGTCTAAGTTACACATCTGGTCGGTTAGCGTCTTCGGTGACTCTGCTGTATTTGGGAGGTGGCTGCCTAATAATTATCTACTTATGTCATGGTACTATGTTTAGTAGTAAGCTGTAACTTTAACCTTTGCCTGACTGTAACTTTGTTAGTCCGCCCGCTTGTGGAACTTGGTGATGTATTTAACTGGATATTTATTTTGCCGCTGGTTGAGAACACTGTAACGGCTTGGGCGTATTGAACTATTGATATAGTGCAGTGTGTGTCCTGTTTAATTTTCTGCGTTATTGTAATGTGTGGCGCACATTATCTGTCTACTCATGAGTCTGAATGTCTGATCAACGGAGTGCTCTCTGCGCGGGTGGCCGATGAAAGCCCCGGCGAAGAGAAATGTGAGGCAACAGGTGCTGGACCCCTCGCTGAACTTCTGCTGGACCTCCTCCTGAACTTCTCATGGTGATTGATGACACAGAAACATGAGGCGATAGATGCTGGGCTTGTGCTGCCGAGAACCACTGGAGGAGCACTGATCACTGACGGGGCAGTTCAGTTCAGGCTTCAGCAGTGCCTGATCGGGAGCGACCGTTCACATGCCCAGCAGTGCGCGCGCGGGGCGACGGCGTTGGCCGCGGGTGGTTCACGTGCTCGTGCTCCAGCCTCCTGCTCCTCGCTCGCTCCCGATCTCGGATCAAAGCGCCGCGTCTGGGTCTTCTCAACCCTTCGCCGGATTCCGGGGCCATGTATGTCTCCCTCCCCCACCCATCTCACGGATCGCTTGTCCTTTCCTTTTCGACCGTCTGCACTCGCCGTGCGCCGTGTACGGACCGGGTCGGCCGTACGCGCAAAGCAGACGACACCATAGCTCAGATAAGCAGCACGTCCGTCCAATTCAGCCTGCACTCTTCTCATTCGTCGCGCATATCTTGTGTCTCCGTAAACTGTGCGGCGCGCGTGCTGCCTCCAAACCTTTTATGTGAGCTCTCATGCTATACTTCGAAGCTAATGATAAGTACCTAGCAGTAGCAGACAGATATGACTTCGCAAGTGATGTATGGTGCGCATACAGTCAGAGGGCCGTGTGCAGGCGATCTTTTGGCATGTGCTGTGTATCTGCTTATCAATAGTTCTAGCACACTATGTTCCATGGAACAGCAATTAATGTGTATCCTACATAAATGGGCCATTGTCTACAACCTTGTGTTTGTCCATGCTGAAGCTTACCTGACTCCCTCCCTGAGTTAGTGAGTTGACAGTTCCTTTACTAGCAGTACTGTGGTACACTGGGGAGAGTAGACCAAGATGAGACATCCATGTGCACTGTTTGCAATTTCGCATACCTGCACATGCTTCATACTATCGTACTACTCCCTTCGTCCCAGTTACTTATCATCTTACACTCCTTTATTTTTTTCTATTTACATCATCCTCATATTTCAATGCATCTTTTTTTTCTTTCTAATATATCTCTATCTCTATATCTCTCTACTTCTCATTTTCTGTGCATCCAACTTTTTTACTTCTCTTTAATCTCCATGTCCAAGTCTAAAACGACATGTAATTGGGGACGGAGAGAGTAAAAGATTACGACAGTTCCGGAAGGGTACAAGGGCTCATGAATACAGTACATCATGTATTGTCTTTTTTCTGGAAGGAACTAGACATTTCATATGAATAACGTAGATTACAATGACATGCATATGTGCAGGAATTGTACAATGTAGTAGTAGTACAGCGCAAGCTTCAGTCCCGGCTGACCGATCCATGCATGCATAGGCCCATCTGATAGTCTCCAGTGTGCAAGCGTACGTGGCCAATTAATTACTATTCCACAACCGGCGGTGATCACTAGCTGTAGCTGCAACATTTTCTTCTCTTCTCGGTTCACTCAACACTGAACAAAATTCACATGAACGGGCAAGAGGACAACCGGCCGGTACATACAACAAAGGACGGAACAAGGCAACAAAACTCTTTTTTCGTCGTTGGGCCACCACCAGAAATTAATAATGCTGGCGGTCCGACCGATCAGTCTTGTCATGGCAGCGAGTGTATCATCAGACCTGCATGCACGCGTGCTCGATCCGGGCAAGACCTCATCGCCTCGACCTCGCCGACGACGTAGCTGCCGCCGCTGGCCATTGCCGGAACGCACTGCGCGGGCGGCGCCGGTGTCGTCGGCGGTGGCGGCAGCACTGCCGCCGGGACAGGAAGAGGCGGTGATGGCCGCTTGCAGGCTGGTGGCGGCGCCGGGTGCGGCATGCGGAGGATGTCGTAGCCATCCGGGACGAGAGGAACAATGGGGAGGTTGTCGCAGGTGCAGACCTCGATCATGAAGCCGTCGGGGTCGTGGAAGAAGACCTGGTCCACGTAGATGCCGCCCTCCTCCACGCGCCGCTCCACGTACTTGATGCCCAGCTCCTTGAGCCGCCGATGCACTGCCTCTATGCTCTCGCACTGCGCGCAATGCCGATGGTTATTATCGTCATCATAAAGTTTCTTTCGTGATGGTGCTAATAAGGAGTAGGAAGAGACGACATTAATTAATCACGATCCTGTGTTGCACGTTTACGTCGTACGTTGTAGTACTAGTGCTTTTACTGTTTTGCATGCAAACAAGGTACGAAAAGGCCATGCAAGCATGTTTTGTCCGTGCCAGATGTGCATGTGAGTCCGTGATGTCTGGCCAGCTCACGCGTCCACGCTGTCCCACAGCATTCGCATCACGGGGACCTGGGAAGACGTGTGTGTGTGTGTGTGTGGCGTGTTCATGCAACATTGTACTAATCAATCAATTATTAATTAGCCCTATATTCAACAGTTGGATAGATATGGATCAGTGTTAGTACATGGAGGCATGATTGCTGGTCACAATCTTCAGATTTCCAAAAATTGTACCCTAGAGGGTAGTCTGGATTTGCTTGAGTTGGGACCCACGTCATGCTTGGAAAGTTGGAGACACGCAACTAAAATAACCTACTATATAAATGCACTAACATTTTTTTCCTCCACTACTATTGTACATTTGACCCAAACAAACTGAATATATTGTTATATATATCTAGTCCTACTCTGTCTCACCGGAGAAGAAAGCACATGGTCATGATGCCAGTTCAGATTTAAGAATCTTCAAACTGATCAGGTTCATTTAAAGAATATATGCATGGTAAGTTTCTAATGGTAACTGTGGATGTGTATCTAGTGATCAACAAAGGCAATGCATCGATCCCCATCGAAAAGCTTCATGACAAGCTAGCACAGTAGATCGAGTGCTGGCACCACTATAAACGTAAAATGTAATGCCCCAAATCCCGGTCTTATATCGACTCGCAGGTTTGACGAAGTATGATGCCTACGATTATTAATCCCTTTCAATGTTCCTTAATCCAATTTAAAACTATGATATTCTTAATTTCTGAAAGGAAATTATCACACGTGCTCCTTGGACGCTGAGATTATACCGACTACATACCACCTCAGTGAGCTTATGAGATTGCCCAAACAATTCTAGTCTTAGTTTGCGTTGATCCATCACTAATCAAGGATCACATTACGTCAGTTGTCATTTCTTAATTATCTTAATAATGTGGATCATCATAGCAGGCCAACTTGAGCCAACATGAGCTTTTGAAAAATAAATCTTGATTCAGATATAGATGCACTTTGGAAAACTGCTGGTTCAGTACCAGTTGACTATATGAAAAAGATTCTTGCTCTGTATGCACTCACCATGCATATTATGCACACTACTCAGCATGAACTTGGTCGCAAAATGCTTTAGAAAATGAGATGGTGCCAAATAAGGGGTTATGTTCGGCTGTGTTCACGGATCCAGTTCATGCTGGCATGTGGCCATCTGCAAAGTTGCTTCTTGTCAGGACGCGAAACTCACATTCCCTCAGTATTATAAATTCATATTTTAGAGCAGCAGAGAAGGCCGGTATTGAATTATCTAGGCGATGTCAACTTACACCGAGGCGTATCTCTGTTTATTTCCCTTTTTTTTTTCTTCATCAACTTGTCTGTATTATGAATACTACACTGCAGCTCTGCTACGAGATCCCAATGGATCGATAGAAACTGGTTCGTCAGAGGCGTGCATTATTCATGGTCGACAGCGATCTCGATCTCAGTTAAGTAGTACATGATATGATTAACACGCATGGACGCGTACCTGGAATGAGATGTGGTTGTCTTTGGGGTTGATCTCCGTCTTCTTCGGGGGCATGCTTTCCGGGTCCTCGGCCTGCAGGAGATGGATGCCGATGCCGTAGTTGAACAACCTTCATTATTCACCCAACATTATGTCGGACACGAACAGACGAGGAGCCATGAGAAATGTAGCTAATAGAACTCGCAAATATGCCAAATACATGTTGATGGTTTGCCACGTACGTACCATGCGCCGGCGAAGTCGAGGGATCCCGGGCGGTGGATGGGGACGAAGCCAAGGACGTCGGTGTAGAAGCTGAGCGAGCTCTTCAGACACCGGCACACCACGGAGATGTGGTTCAGCGTGGACAGCGGCAGCCCACGGCCGCGCGCGCCGTCGCCGCTCATCTGCGCCGGCTCCACTCCCCTCGTGTTCACCATCTCCGGAATCGATCAAATATGAACTCTTTTTCGCGCTCGATCTCTTCCCTCCTGTACGTACACACGCCGGGATGACAGCGACGATTTCCCGTTCAAGCAATGCGTGCTCGCCTTCTCGTCCCGCTTCTTCTTTTTTCCTCTATCTCGGCCTGCCCGGCTGCTGTACAATGCACCCCCCGTCTCACGGGACACCCCGCTGCCGATAGGGAAATGTCAAATTTGAGCTAGCTGCCACGCTTGTGCTCGACGTCGACGGCGGAGAGATGACCGGAGAGATCGAGGCACACCGTCGCGGCAGGGTCGCCGGCGTAATTAGAGAATGGAAGGGAAGGGAACTAGTAGGACGTGGGGACAGGGGGGTAGCTAGCTACAGAAATGGTATACGTGAGAGAGAGCTTTGGTACAGTTGGCTCTGGACCTCTGTGGTCTGGGAGACTGCCTGGGCTAACTAGCTGTGGACGTTTATTTATATAGAGAGGAGAAGGTTGGCTTTGGGCGCCGATGCAGGGCGTGGTCATCGATGCCATCCACAACGCTGGTTATTACGCAGAGCCGTGTCACGTATACCTGAGCACATTTGACCCGAGCCCGGAGCCCGAACGAGCCCGGACATCATTTCCGTAGCATGTGGTGGGTGCAAAGCAAGAAGCCCGCACGCCATCATTTCCGGTAGCCGGTTCCGCACCGACCGGGGCCAGCGCCGCGTTCCGGTAATGATAGTGCGCTCGATCGAGATTGAGGCGCGCGCGGCGGCGGCGCACGTTTTCCTCGACCAGTGGACGCAGTCACGCAGACGAAGGAACGCCGTAAGCAAGCAAGAAGGGCTCACATTCTTTTTCATCAGTACTAACCCACGTTAAAAATCTCCGGCTAAGCTATTTAGCGGCAGTCTTCAAAAACAAGACTATACCCTCATATAGCGGACTATTAGCAGGATTTAACAAAATTTTACACTAAAAATAATTTAGCATAGGTTCTTTCTAATAGGGTAACCGGAGATTTAAATGCAGGGTACTAAATCATCCCTTGGAAGGGGAGAATTGGAGAGACACCCACCACCCTAAATGAAACAGCACCAATAAAAGCTTCATCCGAAGATTAACATCACTAAACATGATAAACCATATCATTATTAATAAAAAAACTGTCCGGTAGAATAATGACGCATGTGTCCCAGTCTCAAATTGAACTTCCTTCTCCCCGTGGACTCCTGTCAAGGAAAATCGACGGCGGCTGCTCGACCATCGGCAAGCAGATGCAGCAGCAAGCAGCGGCATCAACAAGCAGCAGCACCGTCTTTTCTTCGATCGGCAAGCAACGACATCGGCTAGCAGTACCACCGTCTTCTCTTCGATCGGCAAGGCAACCAGCGGTTTCTCGGCGATCAGCATGCAGCGGCAAGAGCAAGCAGCCATCTCTCGCCACGGCTGCACGACGCACCCGCGCCATGAGAGACGGTCAATGTGCTTTTGTTTGATGCAAGGGCACATGCGTCATTGCACATGCTGGTTTTTATTAAAGAAAAATATAAAGGAATTAGAAAGAGGGATCATGCTTAGTGATGTTAAACTCTAGACGTGGCTTTTATCAATACTGTTTTGAGGATGACCTCGTGTAGGGGTAGTGTCTCCCTGATTCTCCCGCCTAAGAGAAGAGAACGTGATTACCCTAGAGGGGCTCGGTCAGGAAGGGAGGGGGGGGGGGGGGGGGGGAGAGGGGGGCTATGCCGGCAAAATAGGCGGTGGCCTTGACGACCACGGCCATCGCAGCCACCATGGCGGTCACCATCTCATCTCTCAGATCCGTCACGAAGGGAGGCAGGTCTGAGGCGGCAGAGGTGGCAAGGACGCATGCGCTTCCGCAGCCGTCGTCGTTGTGACGCCTGGACGATCGACACATGGCAGAGGGCGGAAGCCCGGCCTTCCGCTTCTTCACACGGGCATCCTCCATCGGCAACATGCATCAGGCCACGGCCCGGTGAAAGAAGAGGCGAGGGCGATGCATCTAGATGTGGCACAGTCGGTCGAGGATGTTGGTGAGGCGGCACACGCGGGCCATGGGAGAAGCAAATGGGCGGAAGGAGAGGAGAGGCGATATATTTGCCACATAAGAGGAGGGGCAGAATGAGAAGCAAAATTGGTGGCATAAGAGGAGGGAACAAAGGAGAGCACATAGAATTGCGCTCCCTCCACACTTCTCCTTTTTATAGATGGTTACAAATGTTAGTGGTGGATCATGTTTTGGTCCGCCATAAATATATCCCATCCATATTAGTGGCGTGTGAGGAGACGTCTGCCACTAAGTTTTAACACTTAGTGATGCCCCTCTCTAATATTCTTTTTGTTACTGAAAATCATTTTTATAGTAGTGTGGGGGATATCATTTCTCAGTTCAAAGGAATGGGGTTTTGGGTCGGGATAAAATGAAAACAGCATCCATAATCATAATGACCAAGAAACAGTAATGAAAACCAGTACATGTCGCTATCTGTCCATCAAGTCCCGCCTCTGTTGATGTGGTTCTGTACAAGAGTAAGGTTATAAGGGTCCGTGCCTGCTACTCCCGAGTTTGATCCCTCCCAGATCCACGTCTTCATAGATCAGCGGATAAGAGCCTGTCCCTCCCAGATCCACGTCAGTCTCGCCCTTGACCATTATCGTATCTTTGGTTTGTGGTCGCACCCCATTTCCACACACTGGACAGATATGCGTGGGCTCTCGATATAAGTTGTTGGAATAACGCATGGCGGATATAATTGAGCTAGCCATGGACCTAGCTTGTTGAAGCTGCTGATCCAACTGATACGGATGGTACGATATGATCATGCCTATCTGCAGCGTGGTGATATTTTTTGAATTGATAATATCACCCATCTGAAAATGACAAAATGATAACTTTTGGTGTTGCCTTCCTCCACCTGTCCCACCCACAAGCATCACCATCACCGCACTAATAACAGCTCCAAATTGTAGTGCGGTTATTAGCTGAACCTTTGGTCGTTTCTTGTACCACCACTGAATCTTCTCCTTCTATGGCCATGGCCAGAATTTGAAAAATGCAAGGGCATTTCTTAGCATTCATATTACACAATCACACAATCTCCTACATGTCAGTGGTGTCTCATTGTGACATACAAGACACATCTTATGTAGTGGGGCATATATGGAATTGTGTGTAGATAGTCCTAGACAATAAAACTTCTAACCATACCAAGTCAATTGTGCCATCGACTGAAATCCAACCTAACTTCACTCTATCAACAAGTAAATTTAACTTCAAAGGGTAGTTGGAAGGCTTCTTAGGCTCAATTACACATTCGCAAGAACCGGACTTCTGGTCTTATATTTGGGGGGTCTTTTCTTTTTAGTTCCCAAAAAGCATACAAACATCTTATGGGGCACATCTAACTCCATCCAGTCTTTTCTTGCTTATGTGCCTCTTCCTGTCAACTGAAACACAATATATTGCAAGACAGAGTCAATACAAGAGGCTTCTGAGGCATAGAAATATGGAGTTGGACTCCAATGATTGTGAACTATGCATCTTGCAGAGGGAGAAGACTCTTCGTTATTTGTTCCTTAAATGTGGTTTTGCAAAAACATGTTGGGCCTCACTGGGGATCACATACCCGGACACCTTACATTCTGTCAATGTTTAGATCACCGGCGAGCAGAATTTGCTCTAGGGGTGCGCGGCTACACAAGAGGACACTAGGGTTATACTGGTTCGGGGGAGTCCCCTACGTCCAGTTCTCGGATCTGCTCGTGTTACTTGCATCGGAGTGTATAATGGTGGCGAGAGAGGAGGAGTCTCCAAATCTCTAGTTGCTCGTGAGCGTGCGAGTATGCATGTGTGCGAGTGTTTCTGGTCTATCGTCGTGGGGAAGAAGAAGGACCTCCCCTTTTATATTTTAAGGGGTTGGGCCCATTTTACAGAGAGAGAGAGAGAGAGAGAGAGAGAGAGAGAGAGAGAGAGTGCTGCATGTGGGGAGTTGGCGAAGTCGTGTTGGAGAAGGCGAAGGCCCCGGGCGGTGGCGCAGTGGTTGATCCTTGTGGGCCACATCATTCTGATCTCGCGTCAGGGAGGGTGGCACTGTGTCTGAGCGTGCCCCCGTTCTCCGTCATCGGGTCGAGCTCCCTTGCTCTTGTAGAATGCGTGTTCCGCCGCATGGGGGGAGGTGCAACATGGGGAATGTCATGTTACCCAAGTGAGGTTCAATCTAGCCATCCATCAAGCCGTCCCACATCATCATTATTGGGCGTGTCATCTAGCGGTAGCAACACAGAGAGCCTCACCATGCTTGCCAACGTCAGCGGGCGCTAGTGATGATGAGGGGAGCAGTTATCAGAGAGATTTGACTCCCTGATACTATGCGTCCAAGCTGGGTCCATCATTTAAAGAGGGACAGTTAGTAGTTGTTGACCACTGTCCCGCTTGACCCCCTCGTCGGGGGTCGGTGCGTCAGGTGGCGCTTGTTCGGGCCCGTTTGAAGTTGGAATCTGTCTCATCCTGGCGGGGTAATCGAGTTTTCCCATCCGCTATTTTCGGCTTGGTCAGCGACTCACCGGGCCGTCCTGTCTTGGAGCGGTTCCCATTGATGAGAGTTGACGGGGGCTGAGCTTATCCGGTGGTCCTGATCCCTCTTACTGTCATTACGATCGAGGCAGCGATGAACCGCTTTGTCCTTACCCTGGAGGTGATAAGATGGGGCGAGCGGCTGAGTCCTCTAGCTTGGGTAAGCGAGTCGCATCCGGGCCTCGTGGTCAGACCCATCTCGCCTCGACCCCTCAGGGGGTCGAGCGAATCATGGCGGGCCCTCGACTTTTTTGGGGGGGGGGGGGGTCAAGCGAATCACGTCTGGCCCCCTAGAGGGCCGAGTGAGTCGGGAGTGGCGTGATCTTTGTTTTCAAGATTCGACTGGCGCGGGGGATTCCCTTCACGGGACCCACGCATGGGATACCTCTGTGAGGCTTCGATGGGCCCGCTGTCTTGGATATTGGTGGGCCTCCGAGTGGTGCCATGTGGCACCCCTGGTTTCTGCCCCTGACAGTAGCCCCCGAGCGAATTGGAGAATCATTCGGGGGGTCTTAGTGCCGGTATTTTTGGATATCACGAAGCTAGTTCTTGGTCGTCAGACTTCCTGGAGAGGTGCACATGAGCGCACCCGACGGGTGTAGCCCCCGAGCGAGAGGGCGAGTCTTGGTGAGACTCGCGCTTTGGCTTGATTCGGTGTGAGACGGTTAGCCTGTCCTTCAGACAGGATGTGCGTGAGCGCACCCATCAGGTGTATCCCCCGAGCCAGGGGATGAGTCTATATGGACTTGTTCTTTGGTTTTTTTTTGTTTGAAATGGTCAACGGGACGCTGTCGCACCCGAGTCCCTCGGGTTTCGCCCCCTGGGCTGAGTTGATGGTTCGGAGTATCGCAGAAGGGGGTTTGTCCATAGTGCCCTCGTGACGAGGTGAGTCCTCTAATAAGGCGAGACATGGCACTGCCGAGATGGCAGATTTTCGTATTTTCTGGCGTGCGATATATAAGGGCATCTTTCCATTGGGGTCCGCGCCGTCGTGCAGTGCATCAGGGAGGATCCGCGGCTATGGCCTGAGGCGGTGCGGCTATTTAAAGCGGTCATAGGCTAGTGCCCTCTCAACTTCGCTCACACCAAAGCCTCCTCTCATCCCAGATTTGGTCACATCCCTGAGTTAGTGCCGCTCGGTGAGGTCCTTGCGGAACATCTCGGTGTCGGCATGGCTGCACAAAGCGGTTGCTCATCGGGCGATGGAGATGAGAACGAGGGCGAGGACGATGACCTGAAGTTGCATGGCCCGGTGCTCCTCGTCGGCGGCCGACATGGTAGGGCTAGGTCGTTGCTATAGTCGCCGCTTGTAACGAAGGCTGCGAGCCAGGGGGTTTGAGTCCTGTAACCTCTATGGGTTGCCGATACTCGATGAGATGTAAAGGGCCCTCCTATGGGAGGTCTGTATGGTTTCTCAGCCGCTCCTCTGTGCGTCTTTGATGGCGTCAGTAAGGACCGGCCCTCTTGCTCCTGTGGGGACTTTAGTCCCCATGATCAGCAGTATTCGCACCGTCAGGGCGCGGATAATCTGCTTGCTTCATTGGTCGGAGGGATTCTGCGCTCTCAAATGAGGGCATCTTTCCCGTGATAACGATGCATTACAGCTGCTTCTCCTCGCACGCGTCCGCCAAGGTGCGGGTGCTAACTCCTGTGGTAGCGAGCCCCGTAGGGTTGATTTTTATTTTTCTCTTTCTTGTATTTCGCAAATGGTAACATTCGTTTGTAAGGGATTTTTTGTAAAAGATTGATCCTGAGCGGCACGTATCAATAAAGAGATGTGTTTGTGCAATCCTGCCGTTGGATTTCTGTTTGCGAGGACGGCTCTCGAGTCCCTGCTCGGTGTAGCCGGACTAGTCAAGCAACAGTTTCGGCTTCGTCGTGTTCTCCTTCCGCGCCTTGTTCGTGAGGCGGATGATAGAGCCAATCTGCGCTTTTGCCTAGATGGTTGAAGCGCGGTGCTCATTTAGCTGCTATCGGGTTCGTTCGAGTGAAGCCTCTGGTTCCCTGTTGACAGGGTCCCAGTGAACCTGCTAGTGGCTGGGTTCATAAATCCGTTTTTCTGACGCGACTGGTTACCCTGACTGTTCGATGGGTCGTGGCGGCTAGCTGCCTCTCTTCGGGCAGATACCATCGGACGGGTCGGAACAGGACTCAAACGCGACTCCATGATGCCCTCGACCTTCGGGGTCAGGGTGTTGGCAGCTAGGTGTGCCCCTCGCTCATGCCCCTTGCTCGTGCCCCTCGCTCTTGTTTTACACGCTGGGCGGCTGTCGAACCCCTCCACGAGGCCAACCTTAGAACCCTAGCGCCGTCGGGACGTCGAGGTAGTTTTCAGCCCCTTATCCCGTCTTACCTGTGTTCGCTACTCTCAGGCTGGGTGAAAGTTGCCTAGAGGGGGAGGGGGGGGGGGGTGAATAGGCAATCTAAAAATTAACCCTGAAAAAGGCACTAAGCTTTGATCAAATACCAGGGACGACGGAACTTCCGTTACCACGGAAGTTTTGTCAAAAGATAGAACTTCGCCAATCCTTCCTATAAAATTAATTAAAGTGCAGATAACTAAGAGGAAGCAATACAATACTTGGTAGAGGAGAAGCTACAGCAATGCACACCTAGGATTCTTTGATGAGACGCTAGCAACATAATTAACCAGTGAAACAAGCACAAATAATATGAAAGAAATACACAAGCACAAAGATAAAAGCAAGAATATAAAGAGAGACACAAGGAATTAAATTGAAGTTCGACAACCACACTAGGTAGTTCCTATGTCCTTGTTGAGGAGCCACACAAAGTGGTCGGGTCTCTCTCAACCCTTTTCCCCGCAAAGCAATCACAAAGATCATGCTCGGATTTCTTTCTCCACTTGATTCTTTTCCTCCGGAGGCGAATCACACCTTCACAAACGTCCCGTCTCACCACAACAAGTTGGGAGGTCAAGGGCGACGCCTAGCCGTCTAGGAACCAAGTCTCTAAGAGTAACAAGCATATCAAATCTTGATGTGGAGGGAAAGATGTGCTCAAGCTTTTAAGTGGATGGAGTCAATATTTTTTTGGTTGGATCCCTCTCACTTTGCTTGGAATCTCAAGAACAAGTTTGGGAGTGAGAGGGGAGAGCTCTAGCTGAAGAAAGAGTGGAATGCCAAAGTGTCCAACCCTTCCCATAGGGGAAGGGCAGAAGTATTTATAGAGACTCTCCAAAAACTAGTCGATACACAGCTTCTCTATGTCAGATAGAACTTCCGTGAGAACCCATGAAACTTTCGTCAATTCAAAAAGAGCCATTGCGTGGTTAGTTTTTCAACTGAGCTAGAGACGATGGAACTTCCGTGATGAACATCACGGAACTTCCATCGCTCTTGGGTTTGCAACCTAGAGAAACCAGAGGACAACGGAACATCCGTGGAGGAGCCCACGGAACTTCCGTAACCCTCGGGTTGACAAACTAGAGAAACTAGAGGATGACGGAACTTCCGTGGAGGAGCCCACGGACCTTCCGTAACCCTCGGGTTGACTGTTGTTTGAGGCTTGGAAATGACGGAACTTTCATGAGTTGAAACACGAAACTTCCGTGACTCTCTGTTTAGCTCAAAATGGATAGGTTCTTTTTGGCATTGGTTGGCTAACTTCTCACAAAA
This sequence comes from Eleusine indica, assembly GCA_030378355.1. Taxonomy (NCBI): domain Eukaryota; kingdom Viridiplantae; phylum Streptophyta; class Magnoliopsida; order Poales; family Poaceae; genus Eleusine; species Eleusine indica. The sequence goes on along the minus strand of CM059497.1, from coordinate 8,558,157 downwards.
CTTTTTGGTAGGCTTGAGCACACAAATTTCCCTTCTTAGCAAAATAGGTTTACCCCCTTTATAATTCGGCATGCCTATGACTCAAAATAAAATTAAGAACTACTCTTTGAAGTGCTTTTGAGTCCATTTCTCCTTTTCTTCTTTTTGGGAGTAATGGCCATCTTGCAAATGTGGGTTTAGACAATAATTTTGATTATCTGCACATTTACTTCATGAACATGTTAGCACAATTTTAATCTTTCATCATCGTACACCAAAACCCACTTGGGGATTCTAGATGCATCTTCAATCTCCCCCTTTTTGGTGATTGATGACAATAGATTAAAAAGGATATAAAGAAGATAATCAAAGTAGACAAAGAGCAAACATATAGCGGAACTCCCCCTAAAGATATGCAAGAATCACACAAACATGTGAGGGAGCTCCCCCTATATTTTGCAATGAGTGGGGTGCCTAAATGTGTACAAGTGTGTAGCAAAGTGATAAAGCAATAAGCAATCAACACTCTTGACACAAGAAATCTATAAAAGCAATAAAAATAAGCACCACACTTAGCATAAGAACAATAGAGTTATTACAATAAAGGTCCACAAATAGTTTTCACACACAAAGCAAATAGAAAGATAACTTGTCCATAGGTTCATCACTATCCTTTTTCATCGCTCCTCTCCCCCTTTGGCATCAACACACCAAAAAGAGAGAGAGAGAAGAAATGAAATCACTCATCATCTTCCTCGAACTCATCATCCTCAGCTTCATCTTCATGTGGTGGAGGAGCTGTGGATGGCCCGACAGAGAGGTCACTCCAGTCATAACCCGCAAGAGGGTCGGCAAAGACTGGTGGCTCACCATCGGGCTCGCACTCAGATCCATCGGGAGACACCTCATGTCCTTGAGCTATCTACTATAGCAGTAGCATATCCTCCCTTGGGTGCGATGGTCACTCTAAGAATCCGGTTGAGCGTGAAGTAGTAGTTGTGAAGACCATTTGTTGAGCCAAAGTACCTCTTGCTTGGCTCATAGTACATGAAGGCCATGTCTGAATCCTTCATCACAGGCTCATTGGAGATGGGCTCCCTGGACCGATCAACAATACCTTGGAAGAAGTAACTAGCAAACCTCGAGGCAGAAACTGAGTATCCCTGGCCTTGAGTCCTCCAATTAAGAACACCTTTGCCATCAAGGTAGAGAGTGGCATAGAACTGACAAATGACTTCCTCATTCCATCCATAGTTGAACCCCATCAACTCATATACACCTTTGTCCTTGCATGTCTGAATAATATCAGCAAACACTTGGTTCTCCTTGGACTCCATATAAGACCAGTCAATCCATTGGTGGGATGCTAGTCTATTCTTCTAGTTCTTGTCAATGAACATCGACATATAGTAGTCCTGCTGAAACCATGTGTAGAACCGGGGGTCAGTGGCCTCTGTTCTCCCACTAGAGCGGGATTTTGCTTCCTCGCTTCAATGAGAGCATCAAGGTCTTTCTTGTAGTCCTTGTAGATGTACCCATCAGGATAAGTAGGTTCATGGACTTTAAGACACTTTATCACCTCCACATTGTCTGTCCTTGCTGCTCGGGAGGATTCTTTTGTCTTCTTGGACCTTTTTTCCTTCATAGGCTTCTTTCCCTTATCTAGGGACCTCCTAGGAGGGAGAGATCCTCCTGGCTGCACATGCACTGTTTGAGCATCCCCGCTGGAGCCTTGACCACTTGCTCCATGATCCCGAACTGCGATGGCTTTCCTCCTCTTAGAGACGGGCACAAGTTCCTCACTTGAAGATCAGGAGGAGGAGTCGTCGTTGCTTCCTTCAAATTTCACAGTTGCCCCTTGCTTGACTCTAGTCATCTTGAACTAGGTCAAAAACGAAGAAAATTGATGGAGATTGCGGAACTTCCGTGGGGGAGTAGCCAAATTGCCACCTTTTTGATCAACTTCATTGGTGGAATCTTCAAATCGCCAGGGATCGCCGCCTAGGGTTTGAGTGGATGAAAGAGAGAGAAAGAAGAGAAGCGACCGGTTGACTTAGAAGGAAGAGAAGGCGTCAGGCCCTTTAACCTGACAGTGACGAAAGTTCCATCATTGGGTGACGGAAGTTCCATCGCTCTCGGGTTTGGCCAGATAGCGGTTGAAAAGTCACGGAAGTTTTCCCAGAACTTCCGTGGACGATGGAAGTTCCGTGAATGGGTCACGAAAGTTCCGTCGTTCTCTGTTTGACAGAGTGAAACCCTCTACTAGTTTGAACTTTGGACAAGATAGGTAGGGAAGATAAGACTTGTTTTAACTTGTGAATAGCAACAATCAACCAGGTAAAACTATATTCACAGGTTTCAACAATATGATCTATTGATCAAAACATTTTATTTTGAAATGCAAAGACATTATGAAATTTTTGAAGAATTTTATTTTCAAAGCATTTTGCATGATCACTTCATCAAACAAAGTGCATGATTCTACTCCAAGTTGGATGAGTCGAGAATATTCAGTTCACTTCTAAGTTCACAAAACCTCTTCTCATCTAGGGGCTTGGTAAATATATCCGCTAGTTGTTTATCGGTTCTAACGTAGCTAATATCAATATCCCCTTTGATTGAATGATCTCTCAAGAAGTGGTGCCGGATATCTATATGCTTAGTCCTATTATGATCAATGGGGTTATATGCAATTATGATGACACTCTCATTGTCACAAAGGAGTGGAACTTTGGTCATAGTGTATCCAAAGTCCTTTAGAGTTTGTCGCATCCATAGTAGTTGAGCACAACAACTTTCGGCTGCTACATACTCCGCTTCAGCCGTGGATAGGGCAACATAATTTTGTTTCTTGGATGACCAAGATACAAGGGACCTACCCAAGAATTGGCATGTCCCGGAGGTACTTTTCCTATCCACCTTACATCCGGCGTAGTCGGCATCGGAATAATCGACTAGCTTGAACTTGGAGCCCTTGGGATACCACAATCCTAGGTTTGGGGTGTGAACCAAATATCTCAAGATTCTTTTTACAGCCACCAAGTGACTTTCCTTAGGAGCACTTTGAAATCTTGCACACATGCACACACTAAGCATGATATCGGGCCTAGATGCACAAAGATAAAGCAAGGAGCCAATCATGGATCGATATACCTTTTGATCCACAGGTTTACCATTTACATCTAGCCCAAGGTGTCCATTTGTCTTCATGGGAGTCTTGTTTGGTTTTGCATTCTCCATGTCAAACTTCTTGAGTATGTCTTGAGTGTACTTGGTTTGACTTATGAATGTTCCTTCTTCAAGTTGCTTGACTTGAAAACCTAGAAAGAACTTCAACTCCCCCATCATGGACATCTCAAATTTCCTAGTCATAATCTTGGCAAACTCATCACAAAAAGATTGATTAGTAGAACCAAATATAATGTCATCGACATATATTTGGCATACAAATAAATCATTATCAACTTTTCTTATGAAGAGAGTAGGATCGGCCTTGCCAATTGTGAAGCCCTTATTGATCAAGTATCCCTTGAGGTGCTCATACCACACTCGAGGTGCTTGCTTGAGGCCATAGAGAGCTTTGTGAAGCTTGTGCACGTGGTTTGGTTTCTTTGGGTTTTCAAACCCCGGAGGTTGTTGTACAGACACCTCTTCTTGAATGGGGCCATTAAGAAATGCACTTTTCATGTCCATTTGAAAAAGCTTAAAGCCATGGTGAGTAGCATTGGCAAGTAAAATACGAATTGACTCAAGCCTAGCCATGGGTGCATAAGTTTCACCAAAGTCCAAACCTTCTACTTGTGAGTAGCCTTTTGCAACAAGTCTTGCCTTGTTTCTCACCACCACACCATGCTCATCTTGTTTGTTGCGGAACACCCATTTTATACCTATAACATTTTGCTTGGGTCTTTCCACCAATGACCACACCTTGTTTCTTTCAAAGTTGGTCAACTCTTCTTGCATGGCCATCACCCAATCCAAGTCTTGAAGTACTTGTTCTACCTTAAGAGGTTCCATAGAGGAAACAAACGAGTAATGATGACAAAACATAGCTACTCAGGATCTAGTAGTTACCCCCTTTTGGATGTCACCAAGAATGTTGTCGGTGGGGTGATCCTTTTGAATGCTTTGTCGGACTCGTGGATGAATTGGCCTAGATGCATCTTCTTCTTCTTCTTCTTGATTGTTGTCATCTTGAATGTCTCTATCTCCGCCATCTTGAGCTTGATCTTGGTTGTTGCCTTGATCAAGATTGTCATCATGATCTTGGTTACTTTCTTGATCTTGTTCATCATGTGGCCCTTGTGGAGATGAGTCATTTTGTCTTGAAGAAGATGGTTCATCTCAACTTGAGTTTGGATATTGTGGCCTTATCTCACCTATTGCCATGTTCGTTATTGCATCACATGGAGCTTCATCACCTACATCACTTGGATTAACTTGCTCTATTTGAGAGCCATTAGATTCATCAAATTGCACATCCCGGGTGATTTCAACAACCCCGGTGTCTATGTTAAAGACTCGATATGCATAGACGGTAGTTCCATAACCAAGGAGGAAACCTTCATGAGTCTTGGGAGCAAACTTAGAGGATTTAGGTTTCTTGTTAAGAATAAAACATTTGCTCCCAAAAACTCAAAAATATGAAACATTGGGAAGGTTACCAGTGAGGAGCTCATAAGGTGTCTTCTTCAGGATCTTGTGAAGATATAACCTATTTGTTGCATTGCACGTGGTGTTGATGGCTTCGGCCCAAAAGGTGTCCGGTGTCTTGTACTCATCAAGCATTGTTCTTGCCATCTCTATGAGTGTGCGGTTCTTCCTTTCGGCCACTCCATTTTGTTGTGGAGTGTATGGAGCTGAGAATTCATGCTTGATACCTTCGTCATCAAGATATTCTTCAACTTGTGTGTTCTTGAACTCGGTTCCATTATCACTCCTTATTTTCTTGATCTTCACTTCATACTCATTTTGGGCTCACCTCAAGAACTTCTTTAGAATTCCTTATGTTTCACTTTTGTCCTTCAAAAAGAATACCCAAGTGAAACAAGAATAACCATCAACAATTAACGGGGCCATATTTGTTACCGCCAATGCTTATGTAGGTGACCGGTCCAAAAAGGTCCATGTGAAGCATTTCCAACGGTCTTGTTGTTGTCATCATTGTCTTGGATGGATGTGCTGCTCCTACTTGCTTTCCGGCTTGACATGCGCTACATATTTTGTCCTTCTCAAAAGCAACATCCTATAATCCAACGACGTGACCACCTTTTAGGAGTTTGGAAAGATTTCTCATCCCAACATGAGCTAGTCGGCGGTGCCATAGCCAACCCAAAGTGGTTTTAGCGACCAAATAAGTATTTAGGTTAGATCCCTCTTTGTTGATGAAATCAACAAGATAGATCTTGTCCTCTAAATACCCTTTAGAAAGCTATAGAGGAATTCTTTTTCCTAAAGACGGTCACACCATCATCGTCAAAGAGACAACTATAGCCTATCTCACAAAGTTGTGATACGGACATCAAGTTGTATCCTAGACCATTCACAAGATAAGCATTACTAATTGAAAGGTCATGGGTGACGTCAATCCGTCCACGACCAACTACCTTTCCTTTGTTGTCATTTCCAAATAATATGCCTTCACATGGTAGATTGTCGTGATCAAGTGTGGAGAACATTGATCTCTCTCCGGTCATATGATTTGAGCACCCACTATCAAGTACCCATATTGCTCCACCGGAGGAGTATTCCTACAAAGGAAATCAAGCACGTGTTTTAGGCACCCAAGTTGGTTTGGGTCCCTTAACACTAGATAAAAGAACTTGGGCACCCACACACAAGGTTTCCACATTGCATCATGTGGCCCAACAAACTTAGGAACTACTCTACCATAAGCATTACGGGTTAGCACATAAGAGGCATCAAAATCATCAAAGGATATGGTAGAGCTCTTGGTATTCTTGTTGACTTGGGAAGCATTCTTGGGCTTGATGGTATTTTCTTGTGCCACTTGCTTTCCCTTGTTCTCGCACACAAAGTTGATTCGTTTGTTGTGCCTTCTTTTGGGTACATTCTTGTTGTATCCCAATCCTCTCTTGTCATGAGAGGCTCTTGGTTCACCAACTATTTTTGTTGTGGTCTCCACTTGAGCTTTCTTCTTAAGCTCATTGACTTGGTTGGTTAGTTTCTCAATGATTACATCCTGCTTGGCAATCATATCAACATCAATGTTGTGGCACCTTCCACAACCCTTTCTTGTTGAGGCTTGAGAAGATTCAAGCTTCTTCAACAACGAGCAAGAATTTATCTTGAGATCTTTAATGGACTTCACTAAGGCCTTGTTCTCCTCTAGCAAGGAGTTGCACCTTTCTTGATACTTCTTGCTCGTTGAGGTGCATGATTCACTTGACTCATTGACCTTTGCAAGATCCTTGGTCAAGGTCTTGTTCTTCTCCTTCTCTTCCTAAAGTTGCTTGGTGAGCTCTAGGTTCTTGCTTCTTTCTTCATCAAGCAACTCATCTTGTCTGTCAATGATTCTTGGTTGATTGTCCAACTCCCCTTGTAGCTTATCTAGCATTTTAACCATTTCATGCATAGAGGGGACCAAGTCCTCCTCTTCATCACTACAATAGGAAGGATTGAAATCGGTGTTAGGAGCTACCTTGCTTTCCTTGGCCATGAAGCATTGGGGAGCATCATCCTCATCATCGGTGAGGTTGTTGAAGAGTGACTTCTTGGCCGGTGGTAGACCAATGGCAATGTTGGCGATGCCACCCTCATCATCTTCATCATCATCATCGGAGATGTGCTCTTGGCCAATGTGAGCTTGCCCCTTGTTGTATGACTTCTTGTTGGGCTTGGTCTTGTTGTTGTACTTTTCATTTTTCTTGCCCTTGCCATTTAGCCTTAGACAATTGGCAATCATGTGTCCTTGTTCATGACACTCATAGCATCTTCTACTTGTTCTTCTAGCTTTTGCCTTATCAAAGCTTCTCTTGGTGAAGCCGTTCTTGATCATGTATTTGCCAAATTTCTTGACAAATAAGGCAAACTCTTCGTTGTCTTCGTCCTCCTCATCATCATCTTCATCATTATTTGCTTTGAGAGCTATTTCCTTCTTGCTTGAGCCTTCATCACCAATGAGCACATTCACTCTTTTACCCTCATCATCACGACTTTTGTGAGCATTTATTCTTCCAATCACTTCATCGGTTGTGAAACTCTCAAATCCATCCTTTTCTTCAATGATGGTGCATAGAGTTGGTTTCCACAACCTAAGAGCCATGAGAAGCTTGTAGTTGACTTCTTCATCTTTGATGTTGTCCCCATATTCTCTTCTCTCATTCACAATGTCCATGAGCCTATCATGAGTTTGTTGAGGCTCTTCTCCCTTGTTCATCACAAAGAAATTGAATTGATTCTTGAGAACTTGGAGCCTTGACTTCTTTACAACATCAACTCCATCATGGGCACATACAAGCTTCTTCCACATTCTTCGGGCATTCTTAATTCCGGCTACTCTTGAATACTCCTTGGGATTCAAGGAAGAGAGAATGGCAGATACCGCTTGAGTGTTACGATGTATGTTGAGTTGATCCATGGTTGTAGGATTATCCTTGTCTTCCAAGGTATATCCTTTCTCCACTATCTCCTAAATTGGTGGACCAATTGACATGAGATACATCTTCATGCGATGCTTGTACCAACTAAAATCTTTGCCTTCAAAATAAGGCAATGTTCCACTCCCACTGCCATGTATATTTGCCACATCGGCATAGTTGAAGGGCACGACACCATGCAAATCACTTCCCTTGCTTGCCGAAGCAAGATCTTCAGGCTTGTCGCCTTCCCTCGGCTTCGACATCCTTTAACCTTCAAGCTTTTAAGCCTTGTAGAAGATTATGGCTCTGATACCAATTGAAAGTTGCCTAGAGAGAAGGGGGGGGGGGGATAGGCAATCTAAAAATTAACCCTAAAAAAGGCACTAAGCTTTGATCAAATAGCAGGGACGACGGAACTTCCGTCAGGAACTTTCGTTACCACAGAAGTTCTGTCAAGAAACAGAACTTCTCCAAATCTTCCTCTAAAATTAATTAAAGTACAGATAACTAAAAGGAAACAATACAATACTTGGTAGAGGAGAAGCTACAGCAATGCACACCTAGGATTCTTTGATGAGACGCTAGCAACATAATTAACAAGTGAAACAAGCACAAATAATATGAAAGAAATACACAAGCACAAAGATAAAAGCGGGAATGTAAAGAGAGACACAAGGAATTAACCAGAGGTTCGGCAACCACACTAAGTAGTTCCTATGTCCTTGTTGAGGAGCCACACAAAGTGGCCGGGTCTCTCTCAACCCTTCTCCCCGCCAAGCAATCACAAAGATCATGCTCGGATTTCTTTCTCCACTTGATTCTTTTCCTCCAGAGGCGAATCACACCTTCACAAATGTCCCCGTCTCACCACAACAAGTAGGGAACTCAAGGGTGACGCCTAGCCATCTAAGAGACTAAGTCTCCAAGAGTAACAAGCAAATCAAATCTTGGTGGGGAGGGAAAGATGTGCTCAAGCTTTTGAGTGGATGGAGTCAATCTTTTTGTGGTTGGATCTCTCTCACTTTGCTTGGAATCTCAAAAACAAGTTTGGGAGTGAGAGGGGAGAGCTCTAGCTAAACAAAGAGTGGAATGCCAAAGTGTCCAACCCTTCCCACGGGGGAATGGGAGAAGTATTTATAGAGACTCTCTAAAAACTAGCCATTATACAGCTTCTCTGTGTCTGACGGAACTTTCGTGAGAGCCCATGGAACTTCCGTCAATTCAAAAAGAGCCGTTGCATGGTCAGTTTTTCAACTGAGCCAGAGACGACGGAACTTCCATGATGAACATCATGGAACTTCCGTCGCTCTCAGGTTTGCAACCTAGAGAAACCAGAGAATGATGGAACTTCCGTGGAGGAGCCCACGGAACTTTCGTAACCCTCGGGTTGACAACCTTGAGAAACCAAAGGACGACAGAACTTCCGTGGAGGAGCCCGCGGAATTTCCGTAACCCTCGGGTTGACTGTTGTTTGAGGCTTGGAAATGACAGAACTTTCGTGAGTTGAAACATGGAACTTCAGTGACTCTCTGTTTAGCTCAAAATGGATAGGTTCTTTTTGGCATTGGTTGGCTAACTTCTCACAAAAATTTTTGGTAGGTTTGAGCACACAAATTTCCCTTATTTGCAAAATTGGGTTACCCCCTTTATAGTTCGGCATGCCTATGACTCAAAATAAAATTAAGAACTACTCTTTGAAGTGCTTTTGAGTCCATTTCTCTTTTTCTTCTTTTTGGGAGTAATGGCTATCTTGCAAATGTGGGTTTAGACAATAATTTTGATTATCTGCATATTTACTTTATGAACATGTTAGCACAATTTTAATCTTTCATCATCATACACCAAAACCCACTAGGAGATCCTAGATGCATCTTCACCAGGTCGATTGAGTCAGGATTCGTCTCGCCAGCGCCTAGGTCGACGTCGATCGAACCCCGTGGGGTCGATCGAGCCGTTACTGCAAGACATGGTTAGTCGAGGTACGCCTCGATCATCCTGTTCCCTGTCCGCGGACACGGGGGCCTTTGGGGGAGGATCTTTCGGGCGCAAAAAGTGAAGGGCTTTGGATGGACGGGCCGCTCCCTTAAGTCTAGAGGAATAAAAAGCAGGTGCGGAATTTTGATTGGTTCCGAACCGTCTTCCCATTGCCCAAGGAAAGGGTGGCGTGTTTACCTCGCTCGTGCGTTGTGGTGGCCCCGGTTGAGCCGTCGCATTGACACCGCTACAACGGCGGCGAACTCTGGTGCGTGCGTGTCGGTGGCGGAAGTTGAAAGTGTCGGCGGTGGTGCTCTGGACGGCGGCGCGCCCGGGCTCACCGAGCCTGGCGCGGGTGACGGGGCTGCCGGTGCCGCGGCTGCTGAGGCCGTTGGCGCTGCGCCTCGTGCTGCTCCGGTTGTGCCTCTGACGAGGGCCGAGCTCGCACTCGTCGAAGAGGAGCTCGGAATGATGAATAGTTCATGCGACCCCATCGGACTTCAGGTCCTCGCCACGTGCCGGGCACTGAAGTTCGAGTGCGAGGCCTCGTTCGTCATGGTTCTGTGAGCCTTGACCACCGCTCGATAGGAATTGTGGGAGGAACGTCGTTATGGCATGGAGCTGGGCACAAAGGTGGCAGAGCTTGAGCACGACCTCACCTCTGCTCAAGAGGAGCGGGACGAGGCCGTGGCATAGGCTGTGTCTAGCGCTGCGGAGGTCGAGGTGCTAGGCCTTGCGCTTCAGCAAGAGAAGTCGCGCCGAGGTGGCGGCCGGCTACTTGGCGCAGCTATAGAGCTCCCACCAGAAGGAAGCAGGTAATTTCTCCCTTATTGTTTCCAACTTGTGCGAGCTTGTAGCTTCTTGTCTTTGGTTCGCTGACCTCCATCGGTCTTGGATAAATCTGGAGTTGATGCTCCCAAATCGGTCATACTTGCAAAAATAAAGGGGAATTGGACTTCTCCGATGGAGGAGGACCTCTTGGCCTCCAAACTTGCTCTAATGGACGGTGGAAGTGAGAAATCGCCTTGGATCGCTAATGGGGGTTGTTCTTGAGGAGAGAGAAAAGCTGGGAGATGAATGAGGGGGGCTTGACCGAAGGGGTAAGTTGGGCTGGGTTAAAGGGTCGAAACCTGGAGGCGTCGGACTTGTCCGATACCCGTCGGACTTGTCCAATGTTGTCGGACTTGTCCGACACCAGACAGAACGTGATTAAACTAAAAAAGGGAGAGGTGATTTTTTTAAAAAAAAATTTGATGGACAAAGGCAAGTCTTGATATCGTATGGCCAGTCAACAATCAACAAATCATAACAATGACCATACTTTGACAAGATTTGATCTAGAGATCAAAAACCAACTTCAATAGCACAAATAATAGGTTTTTGACATAAAGCAATGTTTTTCACAATAAAGAAGCAATCACCAATTAGATGTGCACGTTCTCTACATAACATTGCTAGAGTCAAGAATATTTAGTTCACTCCTAAGATAGCAAAATCTCTTCTCATCTAGGGGCTTGGTAAATATATCGGCTAGTTGATCTTCGGTTCGCACATGACTAACTTCTATATCCCCCTTAATAGAATGATCTCTCAAAAAGTGATGGCGAATATCTATATGCTTGCGAATATTCAACGAGGTTATAAGCAAGCTTTATGGCACTCTCATTGTCACATAGGAGAGGAACACGGTTCAACTTGTAACCGTAGTCCCTTAGAGTTTGTCTCATCCAAAGTAGTTGAGCACAACAACTATCAGCTGTAACATACTCCGCTTCGGTCGTGGAAAGTGCAACGGAATTTTGTTTCTTGGATGACCATGACACTAGAGACCTACCCAATAATTGGCATGTACCGGAGGTGCTCTTTCAATCTACTTATCCCCGACATAATCCGTATCGGAATAGCCTAAAAGGTTAAACTTTGAACCCTTAGGGTACCAAAGCCCTAGGTTGGGTGTGTGAACCAAATATCTCAATATTCTCTTAACGGCCACCATGTGACACTCTATAGGAGCGCCTTGAAAACGTGCACACTTACACACACTAAGCATGATATCGGGCCTTTCCAATGACAAAACCCTTCTTAACAAGAAAATCCCTAAGGCATTCATACCATGCTCTTGGAGCTTGCTTAAGCCCATAGAGCGCCTTATGAAGTTTATAAATATGGTTAGGATACTTAGGATCTTCAAAGCCCGGTGGTTGCTCCACATACACTTCTTCCTTGATTGGCCCATTGAGGAATGCACTTTTCACGTCCATTTGGCACGACTTAAAATCATAGTGAGTAGCAAAAGCAAGTAATCTTATAATTGATTCAAGTCTTGCTATGGGGGCATAGGTTTCATCAAAATCCAAACCTTCTACTTGTGAATACCCCTTTGCCATGAGCCTTGCTTTGTTTCTTGTCATAACACCATCTTCATTTTGTTTGTTGCGAAATACCCAGTGCCCACAACATTCTTGTTCTTCGGTTTTTCCTCCAATGTCCACACTTCATTTCTTGTGAAGTTGTTCAATTCCTCTTGCATGGCCATCACCCAATCCAAATCCTCAAGTGCTTGTTCTACCCTAAATGGCTTCATAGAAGAGATAAAAGAATAATGTTCACAAAAATTACTAACTCGAGATCTAGTGATTACCCCCTTATCAATATCTCCAAGAATTTGCTCGACGGGGTGATGACGTTGTACATTTTGATGCACTCTTGGGTGTGGTGGATGTGAACTTCTTTGACCACCATCTTCATCAACCTCTTGATCATGTCTTTGGGTATCATCACTTGGTGCTTGTACATGATCACCAACATCTTGATCTTGACCACTTGTATGATCAATTTCTTCATTTTCACAATGTTGGTCTTGTCTTGAGGGAGAGGGTTGATTTTTAACAATTGTTGGTTCTTGTGGTCTCACATCACCTATGGCCATCCTTTTTATTGCATTTCTAGGAGCATCACTATCTACATCATCATTAACAACTTGCTCCTCTTGAGAGCCGTTAGATTTCAACACAACCAGTGGTTTTGTTGAACACACGGTAAGCATGAACATTTGATCCATAGCCACGCCCCCCTGTGGATGTCGACGAGCAGCCAAATGCCTTCTTTGATGGGGATACAACACTACATGATTTCGGTGATGTTGCGCTTATAAAGATCCCCGTCGATTAAGACGAAAGGTTTGGCACGTCGATAGAGTTGCTTGGCTTCGGTCTTGTCAACGGGAAGCGTGTCCCGAGCCAAGTACTCGACGTCCGGTGACCTCCAGTCGCTCGGGACCTCGGCCCTCTTGACCTGCGGGTCGATTCGTTCGACCCCGAGGTCGTCCGACTGGCCGTCCGGCTCGCTCAAGTCACTTAGCTAGTCGACTTCCATGACGTCAGTGTCCCGTGTTGTCGAAGGCGACCCCATCTTTGGGGGTGGTTCGTCGGCCCTGGGGTCGAGCTCGAAGGGAGCTCCTGGGACCCTTGTAGGTTCTGCGGGCTCTTTGGGTCGAACCAAAGGCTGGTGCTAGTTGTTTGCGAAGACTCCCGAGAGAATCTGCTCTCGACCAGATGCCATCTTGGCAAACGCATCGGACGCCTCATTGAGGCGTCACGGGATATGCTTGAGGCATCGGCCGCCTCTTGAATTTTCTTTCGAGCTTGCGAACCTCTAGGCAATAGAGCACCTCGATGGCAATCTTAAGCCCGTTCACGAGCGCCTCGTATTCAGCGACATTATTCGATGCAGGAAAATGCATGCAAATCACGTATCTCATACGTACCCCGAGTAGAGAGACGAAAACGAGGCCAATGCCCGCAGCTGTTCACATGAGTGACCCGTCGAAGTACATGACCCAGTACTCCTGGTCGACCGGGGCAGGTGGGAGTTGCGCCTCGGTCCATTCCGCCATGAAGTCGACAAGAACCTTGGATTTCATGGCCGCTTGAGGCTGGTACGTGACGTCGTGTCCCATCAGCTCGAACGCCCACTTGGTGACCTTGTCTGCCGAGTCCCTGTTCTGTATGATTTCTCGGAGCGGAAAGGAACTTACGATGTGTACTGAGTGGGAGTCAAAGTAGTACCGGAGCTTACGGCTCGAGACCATCACAGCGTAGAGGATCCTGAGGATCTGTGGGTATCTGGTCTTCGAGTCGGTCAGGACCTCGCTCACGTAGTAGACGGCATTCTGCATTTTGAGGGCATGCCCTTTCCTTTCTCGCTCGACTACTAGCGCCGAGATAACGACCTGTGTTGTCGCCGCTATGTATAGCAGCAGGACCTCTCCCAGGAGTGGAGGCATCAGCACCGGGGTGCTGCTCAAGATGCGCTTGACATCGTCAAGAGCAGATTGCGCATCTAAAGTCCACTCGAACCGATCGGATTTTTTCAGAAGCCTGTATAGTGGCAGCACTCTCTCGCCAAGGCCTGAGATAAAATGGCTCAGCGCTGCTAGACAACCCGTGAGCCGTTGTAGCCCCTTTAGGTTCTGGATCGGACCCATCCGTTCGATCACGGAAATCTTTTTGGGTTTGACCTCGATGCCACATTCGGAAACAATGAACCCGAGAAGCATGTCCCTTGGGACCCCGAAAAAGCACTTCTCGGGGTTAAGTTTGATGCCATTTGCGTGCAGCTTGGCAAAGCACGTTTGAGGTCTGCCACAAGGGTGTTGGCCTTTTTGGACTTGACGATGATGTCATCCACATAGGCCTCGACCGTGTGGCCGATCAAATGATCGAAGCACCATTGCATGCAGCACTGAAACGTCGCACCGGCGTTCTTGAGCCCGTTATATATCAGTAAGAGCCGAACAGTGTGATGAAAGATGTTGCGAGTTGGTCGGATTCTTTCATCGTGATTTGGAGGTACCCTGAGTAGGTGTCCAGGAAGTAGAGGGTTTCGCACCCCGCTGTCGAGTCAACTATCTGGTCTATACGTGGCAAGGGAAATGGATCCTTCGGACATGCCATGTTCAGCCTCGTATAGTCAACACACATTCTCCATTTCCCATTCTTTTTTTTGTACACGGATGGGGTTAGCTAACCATTCGAGGTGAAATACCTCATTGATGAACCCGACAGCCTACTGCTTCGCGATCTCCTCCCCGATTGCTTTGCGCTTCTCCTCGTCGAAGCGGCTCAGACATTGCATCACCGGTTGGAGCCTGGCCTGATGTTCAAGGAGTGCTCAGCGACCTCCCTTGGGATGCCTGGCACGTCCGAGGGCCTCCACGCAAAGACGTCGGCGTTCATGCGGAGAAAGTCGACGAGCTCGCTTTCCTATTTGAGGGTGAGGGATGCCCCCACTGTCACAGTCTTCCCCTTGTGGCCCTCGAGGTCGATCTGCATCTCCTTGGCGTTCTCCGCCGGTTTGAACGAGGCGTTCTTGTGGCTGGCCTTGGGGGCCCCCTCATTGAGGTGGGCACGGATAGTCTCGAGCTCCCCGGCGGAAGCCACCGTCACGGCGGCGAGGTCACCGTTCTTGGTCTCACACTGGAAGGCGCATTGAAGCGACGCGCTGACAGTGATGACCCCTTTCGGGCCCCGGCATCTTGAGCTTTAACTAGGTGTAGTTGGGAATGGCCATGAACTTGGCATAACATGGGCGCCCTAGGAGAGCGTTGTACGCTCCCGGGAAGTCGACGACTTCGAAGACGAGGGTCTCGGTTCGGAAGTTGGACGGAGTCCCGAACATGATGGGCAAACCGATTCGTCCAAGGGGCATGGCCTGTCTCCCAGGAACAATTCCGTGGAAGGGCGCCGGCCGGCTGGAGACGCGACCGGTTGATCCCGAGTAGATCGAGGGTGTCGGCGTACATGTTGTTGATGCAACTGCCCCCATCGATCGTCACCTTCGTGAGGCGGACCATGGCAATGATGAGGTCGACCACGAGCGGGTATTGACCCGGTCACGGCACGTGTGGGGGGTGGTCTGACCGATCGAACGTGATCGACAAGTCATACCACTTGAAGAAAAATGACATCCAAGCTTGGCTGAGCGTCGGCTTCCTTAGGATTCAGGCCCCATGAAGATCATGTGGCAAGCTTTGGTGTTGGGGAACACTGGTCCTCCCTGCTCGTCGTCGCCGTCCACAAGGTCTTGGGCCCCTAGCTCTGATGCCTTTTTCGGGTCTCCCTTCTTCGCCTCCTCTCGGATGAATTTCTTCATCATGGAACAGTCCTTAAGGAGGTGCTTGACGGGGAATCCGTGGTTTGGGCACGGACCGTTCCACTTCTTCTTGATGTGGTTTGGGCCTTCCCTGTTACGGGCCTCGGCGGCTTGCGCTCGGTTGCAGCCATTACAGGGTCGCGCCCGGCCCGTGACTTGTTCTTCTTCTTCTTTAGACGGTCGGAGGGGCCGTCGCCAGCTCCTTGCTCCCGCTTGCCTGTGCCTTTGCCCTCCAGTGCACGCTGGAGGACTGCCCCCACGCACTCTTCATCGGAGGCAAAGCTCGTGGCGATGTCCAGAAGCTCGCGGGCCGTGCGCGGACCCTTTCAGCCCAGCTCATGGATGAGTTGCTCCGAGGTTGTGTCGGAGATGAAAGCTCTGACGATGTCTGCGTTGCCCATGTTAGGTAGCTCATTACACTTCTTACTGAAGCGCCAGATGTAGTCTCTAAGGGACTCGCCGGCTTTCTGCCGGCAGTGCTTGAGGTCGCAAGGGTTGCCCGGGCGGACGTAGGTTCCCTAGAAGTTTCGACGAAGATGTCCCTCAGATCACTCTAGTTGTAGATCTGGCCCTCGCGGAGGTGCTCGAGCCAAGCGAGGGCCGAGTCGGCGAGGTACAGCGGGAGGTTGCGGATGATGGCGAGGTTGTCAGTAGCTCCTCCCGCCTGGCACACAAGACGGTAGTCCTCGAGCCAAAATCCGGGGTTAGTTTCGCCCGCATGCTTAGTGATGGTCACCGGTGCCCGGAAGCGCTGTGGGAACTCAGCACTGCGGATGCGTGAGCTGAAGACCCGTGGCCCGGGAGGGCTCGGGCTCCTTCTTCTTTCGTCGTCGGTGTCGTCATATCGGCCTCCACGGCGTGACTGATGACCCCTTCCATTGTTTAACCGCTCCTTTTCACGTCGGTGCCCCCTGAGGGTGTGTCGCACGTCATGACAAGGCCCGACCCGGTCGTGGACCGAGGCTTTCTTGGGCGCGCCCCTGGCTGGGGGTGGCTGTCGGACTGAGTGTTGTTGTGACCTGGCGGCGCTGCCTTCTCCCGCACGTCTGGACGTGGAAATCTGCGGGCTGGATTAGGTGGCGCGCCATTACGAGCTCTCTGCCCCAAGCTTGGTGGACTTGGCTAGCAGAGTCGCGACCTCACGTTGAGCCTGCTGGGCTTCTGATGTCTTGGGATCGGGGAGAGTCTTGAGCAGCGTGATGGCTGCCGTTATGTTATGTCCCGCACGAGCGAATGACGGGGATCCTCGGTCATCATCGAGGATATGCTGGTGGACGTCACGAGCCATGGCGCGGGTGCGCCCGCCCGCGGCATGGCTTGCTAGATCGCGGTCTATCTCTTCCTTCTCATGCTCAAGCTGGCGATGGGTCTCCTCCAGCTCTGCCCGTCTCACCCTCAGCCATTGCTGGGGGTCTTTCAGGCGAAGCACTAGCTGTGGCTTGCCAGCCGCCATGACGGGAATATTGACAAGCGTCTCCCCCACCACGACATCTGTCGCAGGGTTCGTCGAGGCGGGGGTCCCGTGGTTTTCCATCGCCCCAGCGGTAGAGGTTCCGGCGGCCCCCGTAGCCAGGGCAGGTGCGAGCTGCACCATGTGGCATTCATGTGGGGCATCGCAGCTTCCCGTGAAGCTTCTAGAATCGGAACCGTAATCTTCCAACGACCCTACGTCAAAGAGATCGAAAAGGGATTCGTCCGGACGCTCAATCACGCCAACAAATTCGGTGCCCGCGTAGGTAGGAACCACGTCATGGATGGTCATGTCCTGGAGACACCTCGTGGCGTTCCGCTGGCCGCATGGGTGACTCTTTGGGGAGGCTCTGGTGAGCCTGTCCGGGTGGAAAGGCTCGCTCCCAAGGAGCTGTCCGTGGAGGTTTGCCAGCACGAACGCGAAATGCCAGAGGTCGTCCTGGTCGGGCGCAGATCCCAAGTAACGCTCCATATGGAACCATAGCTGGTCGTCATAATCAGTTAGCGCTGCAGTCTGGTTGGCGACCCGCGACCTGGCCGCCTCGAGCCGAACCGCGCGCATCGCCTTGTCGACGATGGCAGTGGCCGTCGCGATGGGGTCCAGGAGCAACTCACCGATGAATTCCAACGTCCCGTCCACTGCAACGATGAAGTGGAGTGCGTGGCCCAAGTCGTCTAGCCACCATGTGCGCATCGCGGTAGCGACGGCTGCCGGGGCTGGAGGCGGCGAGGCCACCGGGATGCTGATGCATAGCAGCTTCTGGTCTCCCGTGGTGATGAATTCTAGGCTCTCGAAGAAGATGTTGGTGCCGGGAGCACAGAGCGCAGAGGAAGTGGCCATTCGAAACAAAACGTGGTTACGGAGTGAAATGCGCAGATGTCTCCTACCTGGCGCGCCAACTGTCGGTGTTTAGGACACCGGCGAGTAGAATTTGTTTTTGGGGTGCACGTTTCAGTTTTGATGATGGCTACATAAGAGGACACAAGGGTTATACTGGTTCGAGGGAGTCCCCTACGTCCAGTTCTCGGATTTGCTCATGTTACTTGCGCCGGGGTGTACAATGGTGGCAAGAGAGAAGGAGTCTCCAAATCTCTGGTTGCTCGTGAGCGTGCGAGTATGCGTGTGTGTGAGTGTTTCTAGTCTGTCGTTGTGGGGAAGAAGAAGGACCTTCCCTTTTAAATTTCAAGTGGTTGGGCCCATTTTCCAGAGAGAGTGAGAGAGAGTGCTGCACGTGGGGAGTTGGCGAAGTCGTGTTGGAGAAGGCAAAGGCCCCGGGCGGTGGTGCAGTGGTTGATCCTTGTGGGCCACATCGTTTTGATCTCCCGTCAAGGAGGGTTGCATTGTGTCTGAGCGTGCCCCAGTTTTCCGTCGTCGGGTCGAGCTCCCTTGCTCCTGTAGAATGCGTGTTCCGCCACATGGGAGGGAGGTGCAGCATGGGGAATGTCACATTACCCAAGTGAGGTTCAATCTAGCCGTTCATCAAGCTATCCCACATCATCACTATTGGGCGTGTCATCGAGCGGTAGCAGCACAGAGAGCCTCACCACGCCTGCCACCCTTAGCGGGCGCTGGTGATGATGAGGGGAGCAGGTATCAGAGAGATTTGACTCCCTGATATTGTGCGTCCAAGCTGGGTCCATCATTTAAAGTAGGATGGTTAGTAGTTGTTGACCACTGTCTCGCTCAGAGGTCGGCGCGTCCGGTTGCGCTTGTCCAGGCTCGCTTGAAGTTGGAATTTGTCTCGTCCTGGCGAGGTAATCGAGTTTCCCCTTCCGCTATTTTCGGCTCGGTCAGTGACTCACCGGGCCGTCCTGTCTTGGAGCGGGTCTCATTGATGAGAGTTGACAGGGGCTGAGCTTATCCGGTGGTCCTGATCCCTCTTACTGTTGTTACGATCGAGACAACGGTGAATTGCTTTGTCCTTACCCTGGAGGTGATAAGATGGGGCGAGCGGCTGAGTCCTCCAGCTTGGGTAAGTGAGCCGCATCCGGACCTCGTGGTCGGACCCGTCTCGCCTCGACCCCTCCGGGGATCGAGCGAATCATGGCGGGCCCTCGACCCCCCGGGGGGTCGAGCGGATCGCGTCCGGCCTTCGACCCCTAGAGGGCCGAGTGAGTCGGGAGTCGCATGGCCTTTGCTTCTGAGATTTGGCTGGCGCGGGGGATTCCCTTCGCGAGGCCCACGTGGGGATACCTCAGTGAGGCTTCGGTGGGCCCGCTGTCTTGGATATAGGTGGGCCTCCGAGTGGTGCCACGTGGCACCCCTAGTTTCTACCCCCAACACATTCTAAGGCGACATTTACTCTTTTGAGAAAAAGGCTGAATGTAAAATTCTCAATGGAGATCATCATCCTAGTGACATGGAGGATCTGGACAACAAGAAATGAATGGTTGCTTAACAATGATGATCCCAGGTAGGACCGATGCAAGAGAAAATTCTGCAAGGAATTTAGCCTTATGTTGCGTAGTGCCAACATAAAGTACTTTCCTCAAATACAAGAATGTCTGGATACTCTCATGTAATCTTTTTGGTTTTCCTTTTGCTTGTACTATTTTGAAACTTTTCCTATTATTATTTAATATATAATTTGTGGGGTTTTTGCCCTCCAGTTTCATAAAAAAAACTTCAAAGGCCAGCAATGTAAAAGAGAGAAATCAGAAATCGGGCCTCTTTTGAACCTTAATTCTAAAAATGGGCCTCTTTTTCAAACTTTGCAAGAATAAAACTTTTTTTTTTGAAACCCAAGTGATCGTTTGCCCCTATTTTTTGAATTGTTTAGCTGAATTCTCATTTCAAATAAGCAAAATAAAAACAAACCTAAAAACAAGAGAAAAGACTGACAAGCCCATTGTTGTCTCTCTTACCCCTCATCGATCCTAATCCACGATGAACCCTAACCTAGTGGCAAGGGTGACGACGTGCTATGTGGTGGTCGGCGAGGGGTTGGGGGCGGGGCATGTGTTTGCTAGCGCCAGAATACGAGGAGGTGCTAATCCCAAATTATTATGTTTTACACTAGGATCTTGTGTATAATTATTAACCATAATCCCCACAAAGAACCATGTTGAATAAAGGATCTATGAGGCAACATCAAGTTTTTCTTTTATACAATTTGGTGTCTTAATCAATCAATTAAAGTTCTAATGACCAATAACTAGATTAGTGGAAGAAAGATATATGGAAGTGGTCCATTTTATTAGCTGTAAATTAGCGAGAAATAGTTATGATGGAAAATATGGCATGTTGATGTTGTATGTAGCTAAAGCTTGCAAAAATTGACATTTTATTTTCGTATATGCATGCCATGTTTTGACAAGCGTGAAAGTAGTTGGTAACAAAGGGTGCTGAGCACTGATGGGTGCTATTTCTATATGGCGTGAATGTACTCCATACCAAATGGCCATACAATGATGCAGAGACAACACAAGAAACTACCTCGTATTGAATCACGAAGTTACCTATTCAAAGACGAATTGGACAATGATTTTTGGACATGAAGTAGGGCAGGTACAATGCTACACGTAGACGGTCTCATAGGTGGTCTTATGCATTGACACATAGAATTTTTTAATGATGTGAAAGAGAGAGAGGGTGGTGAAAGAAAGAGGTGGTTATTTCACGAAGCAACCACCTCATGCACTAAAATTTAGGAGCATGAGATGACTCTTATACCATTGTACCAGTTTTAGTATTCTTTTAACATATAAATATTCCTTTTTGCATCCACAAATTAAGGAGACATATAATTAATAAGAGACAACAAACAGTACACCTATGTATAAGTTACCTCATAAGTCATCTTAAGATTACGTGTCATGCATGAGACGATCTACGAGACCGCACCATTGTACTTGCTCTAAGACAGTTTAATCTCATATGTATACAATATATGAAGTAAAGCGGATTTGTTAAATACAGAGGGTGTGAGATGAGTAATGTACTCTTTTGGGAGTAATTTGCTGATGAAGCACTAATTAGCTCCTAAATTTTTATATATAAATTATGCCTGCAGACGCTAATGAAGCATTTAACAATGCTAGATCAGGACTACCTTGGGAGGAAAAAAACTAAACCAAGTGCAGAATCCGTGGAATTCGGGAGGCATATGATTGTCGGTTTGATCTAGCTAGAGCCTACTGTCCTTTACTTTTAGGGCAAGTACAATAATATTATTTCATAGGTCATCTCATACATGCCACGTAATCTTAAGATGGGTTATGAGACAATTTATACAATGGATGATCTTATTAGTTGTCTTCTATTAATTATATGACTCCTTAATTTATGTATATAAAAAGAAATATTTATAGATTAAAAGACTATTAGAACCCGTACAATGGTGGAGAGCCGTCTCATACTCTTAAATTTTAGCGCATGAAATGGTTGCTACGTGAAACAACCACCTTTTTCTCTCACCACCCTCTCTCTTTTCCACATCATCAAAAATCCTATGTGCCAATGCATTAGACGACCTATTAGACTGCCTACGTGTAGCATTGTACCTGCTCTTACGATTCTGCACGCGGCTTAATCCATTGTAGAATTTTGCAAGCTGAGTTCTCAAAGATAATGTTCTCCTATACCTGGCCATTTGGCTGGCCCGAGGCCGACAATTTTGGCCCGACACGGATGCTATGAGGGCCGTGCTTGGGCTCATGCACAAGCTCACCGTGCTGGCCTGATTAAAGTGGTTCAGTCAATCCGTTGCTTTGACCTGTTTAGTGCATGATGCAAGGCACGCGCTGGCCACCGTCCCAGGCTGCCATAGTGCCGCCCTTCCCCTTCCCCAGCTGCCACTTCCGCCCTTCTGCAGCTCCGTCCATCCCCTCCCTCCTCCTGTGGCTCATCATCGCCAAGAACGAAGGAATAGAAGGCGAGCTCTGTGGCTCCGCCCATCACCGCTGCTCTCGCTCGACTCGATGTTGTGTCGCCGCCTCTCATGGTCTCGCCCTCGCCCTCGATGACGGCCTCCATCTCTCTCTCTCTCTCTCTCTCTCTCTCTCTCTCTCTCTCTCTCTCTCTCTCTCTCTCTCTCTCTCTCTCTCTCTCTCTCAAGCCTATCGTCAACCGCCTACCACTGTCTCCCTCCCTAACTAGCTGTCGCTTGCCGCTCGGTCTCTATCTAGTTATCGTCACGTCGCCACCGCTCTCACCCCCTCCTCCGCATCACGTCGTGCTTTCAGGTCAGCCCGACATGAACGGATTCGATGACCCTACGACACAGCCTAGTCCGTGTAAAAGTGGTCGTGTCGTGCTTCGGGTTGGCCTCAAGCCCATCGGTGATGGCGCGACATGACCCATTAGCCGGCTCGGGCCGTGTTGGCCCATTAAGGAAACTATCCAACCTGTCATGGGCTCGGGCCGGGCCAACATGGCCCACTGGCCACCTGTATGTTATCCATCTGGCGGCCTCTCCAACACAGCATTCTTGAATTTTCTTTATTCCTATTTCCCCATAATTTTTTGGTAAAGCCATGCAGAAAGATACAAGTGGTATTCGGTCATTCACAAACTTGTGAGTGGCGTGCCGAAAAAGAGGTAAACTGAATGATTTGCGTGAGACTTGCGTGCATTTGACCACCGTACAGTACTCCTAATGTTCCCCAGCGTGTAATGAATACTAGTACTAGTTAACCGAATGACTAACAGATCTGTCAGATATGTGGATCAACGACTTTGTTATAGTTTAGTTAGAAAGCACTTGTTAAGTGCGGGGTCTGATCTTTCCAAAAAAAAAAAGAATTGGGTTCTGAACAATGAAGCAGAAGTAAAGTTTCCAAGCTTTACATATATTGTAGCGATAGCGATCTGGTTCTAAAATATGTCGTTGGAGTGATCATGCAAGACATTGACAGACAGCTATCTGATCTTTCCAAAAATGCATTTTTGGAGTAATTAGTACATGTAGTTCAGTCCAGTGCGTAATGGTACGGTGCAGCTTATAGTAAGGTTACACACTCGATTTAAGGGAGCTTTAGTAGTAGTTAGCATTTAGCAAATAGGGGCGTGATCGATCACATATATATATATATATATATATATATATATATATATATATATATCCACATGCGCTACTGATGCACGTCCAGCTGGAGTGGGAACTGAAAAATGTCCACAAGGAACATGGCACGCGCAGTGCGTGATGATGAGCAGGCAACCATAAGTTAACCTGCCGACTCCGCGCAGAATGCCGCGTTGGCCGGTAAGGCATGGTGGCCCTAAACGATGAACATAATACTTCGCCGCCGCCAACTGTACCGGCAACTGTTCCGGCTGCAGGGACTTGTGTTGGAGTCAGTCTCATCAAGACCTAAGGCCCTACTATTCTCTCAGCCATATTTTGATTATAAGTAGTGGCTAGAAAAAGCGAAGATTTTCTCGCTTTTCGCTTTTCGTAGTTCAAAAATATGAAACGATGATCAAAATAAACGAGAATCAACGAAAATAAGCAAGGCATTTGATGGAATTATCTCACTTATTTTTGTAGGAAAAACGAGAATTGATAAAAAAAAATAACCGGAAACAAACAGTAGAGGTTCGGGTCGTGGCTGTAGATCGTTTCTGGATGCTTCTGCTTTACAATTAATGGATGACAGGTGTATAGTTGGGAGTCAAAGTAGTCAACATGCGGATCCCCTTTACAAAATAAAATGGCCATTTGCATATATACAAACAATATACTAGTAATCCATTAGCGCAAAAGAAAAGGCATCCTTGTTAATCTTGAGCGTAACAGCTAGCGTGTGCACAAGCACATTACATATATCCTCCCTAAAACTATTGTCGGATAGCCGACATGAATGAGATGTGCATGCAGTGGTATCCAAGGATATCCTTTACCGTGGCGAGGATCGTTTCTAGAATTGCTCAAGAAAACAATGTTTTCTGGAACAGCACCATGACGAGTGCTTTCCTTCGTACCAGAATGTATGCTCAGTAGTTAAGTGTGCTTCTTCTTGCACGCAGATAGAGACAACGTCGAGCATTTGCATAATATTTTCTTTTCAGAACTCCAGCCACAAGGAGGTAGTAGCGCTTTAGAAATCGATGTATCGCCAACCTTGCTGAATTTCTTTATGCCATTAAAAGTAATGCCTCCACTACATTTTGGAAGAGTTGATCAGGCCATTTTTTTTCCAATGTATGTACCCTTACGGTCAACAGTATTGCCACACAACAAAAGTAATGAGAACTTGCACTACTAATCTTCTTACATATATAGATTGGAGACTCTAAGAGTTAAAAAAAATACTTATCTAAAAAGTGGGTTTATTTTAAAAATACTTCATATACTTTATTTAACTAAAGAGGGCCAGAAGTTACACTCAACGTCACCCATTTCCACCCTACTAATATACATGGTGCAAGCAGGAAGCAACTCATCGAATAGGTTGCTGTATAGCATGTGCTGCTTGCTGATTTGGAGATGGTCTCATGAGTAGAACATGGAAAATATAACAATATTCTAAGTTAATTGGAATATGTTAAAAAAATATATTTTTATACACCAACTAACTTCTATTGTCAAAACCATATATCTCTTTCCTAGAGCTTCTGGCCTTGTTTGGACGCAGAAACTAGCTAGAGCCAACTAATATCATAGTAGTATTTAGAAAATAGAGGTTTTTTTTATTGTGTTTGTAGTTTTGAGATAAATGACACAACATGTTTGGCTACTACCACTACTATAAAAACGATTTTTAGTAACAAAAACCCGTTATAGATTAGTATGGACATTTTATAGCCCGTTACTAAATGTGGTTTGAGAGGCATGGTTGTCGTTAAGTTGTGTAACTCAGTAACAGACACATCTTTGCCCACTATCAAAGTTAGTTGCACCAAATTAATGTGATCAGAGATATAGTCCGTCATAAATTTATGTCACTCACTAAAAGAAGGGGCGCGGGGAG
This sequence comes from Eleusine indica, assembly GCA_030378355.1. Taxonomy (NCBI): domain Eukaryota; kingdom Viridiplantae; phylum Streptophyta; class Magnoliopsida; order Poales; family Poaceae; genus Eleusine; species Eleusine indica. The sequence goes on along the minus strand of CM059497.1, from coordinate 8,533,069 downwards.
AGCGCAACCATATCCTCTTCCCTTCTGCATCCCTTTGGCCGCTCCCCTTCGTGTCCCCTTCTCTGTCACCTCGAGCGTGCCACCATATGGCCCCAGCACCGCATCCTCTGTTCCTTTGTCAAGGAGCTACGCCAGATCTTGGCGCAGTGCAGTCGTCGAGCCTTCATGTGAAGGTTCCCCCTCCTCCCTCCCCCGACCAAGGCGACCCGTGCAAAGAAGCGCAAGGCCATCGGAGCTGGTGATTGCCGCCCCACCAAGCACTGCCATGACCATGTGCCCGGCGACGGCAGCAGCGCAGCCGCCTTGGCCTGCTCCTTCATCACCGCCTCCTTGACACTAGATCTGCAGTCGTGGCAACCACGGCAGAAGCCTAGGCCATTGCAGGAGCAGCCACAACCGCTTACAAGGCAATAATAATCTTCTAATCTTAGTTGGAAGGTGGTAAATAATATATGTTATATACCAACTAACTTCTGTTGGCAAAACCATACATTTCTACCCTAGAGCTTCAGGCCTTCTTTGGATGTCATGGTTTTCAAGAAACCATGGTTTCAGAATCTAGAGCTAACTAATATCATAGTGAGTGAGTTACCGTGGTAGGCAAAATGTCGCTTCCCCTCTTCTCTGTTCCTGTTCTTCATTTTTGTTTCCCAAACTTCCGATTAATCTCAATCCACTCTCTCGATCCCTACAGTATTACTGATTCTACCCAACGATCTGTGCTATCATCCATCGATTCAGCTCAAGCATCCACTCACTTCTTTGTTTCCCCATCCCCTTACGCACCAGATCCAAAATTATGGGGAAAACGAAGAACATTGCCCACAGCTACCGATTCCTCTGCCTCCACCACTAATCCCAGCAATCAAACCCCAGCCCCAACCTCCAGATCCATCTCCTCCTCACCTAGACCCTGCTCCGGGCCGAGGGCGACCTCGAACTCACCATAACAGCTAGGTCAACGACCAGCCTCGTTACACTCCAAATCGCGGATCGACACCTACGAGACCTCCAATAGCTGCTACGCAAGATTACAACAACGGTGTTCTCGGCCTACCTAGTGTCGGAGTGTTTGGCCATCTTCATGGCCTTACTGCTGGCAGTCGTCTAGCGACAGCTATTCAGACTACTGGCGCGAGGCGCACTACCGCGATGGATGCAAGACTCGAAGCAACCAACCTTGAATGCGGGGGCGTTCATCCCACGTCCCAATCGATCCAGCAGGTGGCTGTGACAGAAGCTGACTTTGCACTCCCTCCCCTCCGACAGCTACGGGGCGCTCCTGTTCTAGCGCCTCTGCTCGCCAGTGCTGCAACTAGTAATACAGCCTAAGATTTAGCGCTCGAAGTTACTGAAGGTCATCTCAGTGGTGGCAACCGTGATCTCCCACGGCCTCAATAGGCTAGGGCGCCGGGTGAACCATGAGTCTACTCTCATGGAACTGCCAAGGCTTGGGCCGAAGCCTTAGCAATCCAACCACTAATCTGGCCCGACTCATCATCTCCATCAGAGCTCAGGTAATATTTGTTTCAGAAACAAGGTCTATAAATACTACTAGAACTCAGCTTATCAATCGTTTCTCTATACATGAAGCCCATGTTATCCCAGCAGCTAGCCAATCGGGAGGCCTCTGGTTAATGTGGAAAGATGATGTCTCCTTAACAGTAGACCAGGATAGTCACTACTTAATCCTAGCACAGGGCTTCTACAAACCCAATAATCAAGCCTTCAATCTAGTTTGCATGTATGGAGACCCACACCACCTTAATACAACTAGTATTTGGCAGGAAGTAGAAGCTTTTGTGCTCATGAATCCTAACCTTCCCACCTTTTGCATGGGAGATCTCAACAATATTATGCATCTCAATGAGAAAAGTGGGCCTAATCCTGCTAATGTTGCTCGTATTAGAAACTTTTGTTGTCTGGTTAAAAATTGTGGTTTCTTCGATCTAGGATATAGTGGTCCTGCTTACACTTGGATAAATAAACGGTTTTCAACTAACCCGACATATCAGCGTCTTGATCGATGTTTAGCAAATGCAGAATGGTGCACAGCTTTCCCTTGAACAGCGGTTCTACACCTTCCTATGATCTACAGTGACCATGCGCCAATTCTAGCAATCCTAGATTCCAATGCTGCCAAAGCTCGCAAACCATTCCAGTTTGAAAACTGGTGGCCGACACAGCAAGACTACACTATTACGGCTAAACAAAGTTGGGTTTGTTCTGCCCATAAGCCTTTCACCACCAAAACCAAAAACCTAGCCAAAGATCTGAAGGATTGGCACAAAAAGAAAAAGCCAATCCACGAACAACTAGCCACTATAGAAGATAAAATCCTACAACAACAGAATCTACCTCCCCAAATGCAGAACCACAGCCTGCAAGCTGCTCTTTATGAAAACCACCAAGACCTCCTCACCAAAGACGCTATCTATCACCGCCAACGGGTCAAGAAGTTGTCGGCTACAGATGGAGATCGGAATACTCAATTATTTTAACAAGTGATCCTTAAGCGAGTTAGGAAAAACAGATAACTTATGTCCTCGACAAAAATGGTAACTCACTGGTCACACCACATGACATTGCTAATATCTTTATAGATTACTTCCAAAACCTGTTTGCCTCTCAGCTATATGACACAGGACCCCGGACAACACCACCACCACCAGGTCACCATGACACCATTGATGATGCCTTCACCAACCCAATGCCAGATGAACAAGAAATTATTGGACTGATAAAAGAGATGAAGTTCAATGCCTCACCAAGACCAGACGGCCTAAACGTCGCATTCTACAAAGCAGCATGGCCTTGGATCAAAGACAACATTACCAAACTGATCATAGACTTCTACCAAACTAGTGACACGCATCCACAACTCAACTCTACATGCATTGTTCTAATCCTGAAGAAAGCTCATGACTGCAATCCCCAAGACTTATAGACCAATTAGTCTTTGCAACGTCATTTATAAGGTCAATGCTAAATCGCTAGCTCAAAGGCTCAAAGATCATTTACCAGACTACATCCATGCTTCTCAAACTGCTTTCATTCAGGGCCGGCGCATAACCACTAATATTATCATTGCTCAGGAAATTGCTCACACCTTCAGACTAGCCTCCTACAAGGAGGCTAGTTTCATGTTAAAACTAGATTTGGCAAAAGCTTTTGATAGAATAGAATGGTCCTTTATTGCACGCTCTTTGACGTCAAGGATTTCATGAGCACTTCATCAACCTCATTTATAATTGCATTGCAGACCTACCTTTTCAGTGCTAATAAATGGACAGGCAAACGGTCGCTTTCGATCGTAGCGAGGAATCAGACAAGGTTGTCCATTGTCGTTGTACCTGTTTGTCCTAGCAATCAATGAGCTCTCCCTCCACTTGCAGCAAGCCGTCCAGGACAACTCACTCATAGGTATCTCTTTGGGACCAGGATCCCCCCAAATTCATTCTCTATTATTTGCATATGACCTCATCATTTATGGAAAACACAATCAGACTGATCCTTCATCATTTCTGCCAACACTCTCGGCAATCTCCAAATTGGGCCAAGTCTTCTATTATGTTTAGTCGGGCAGTGGCGGATGCCACCAAGGCCCAAATCTAGCAAATTTTCCCGGTCCAAATTTTATATGCTTCCACTATTCACTTGGGCCATCCTCTGATCATAACCCACTCCTAAAGATGCAAAGCCTATGAATTTATAATCAATAAATTCCAAGCTAAATTGACAACAGTCAAAGCAAACAAACTGAACCATGCAGGTCGCCTAGCTTACATCAATTCAGTCCTAGCTTCAATCCCAATCTACTACATGTCCAACATCATTTTCACCAAGAAATTCCTATCCAAGCTAAACACTATAGTTCGAAGATTCTGGTGGGCCGGAGTGCAAGAAGACATAAATCACACCCCTATCTATTTTACAACATGGGAAGATATCACCAAAATAAGGGGGGGGGGGGTCTAGGCATCCGAAATCTTGCTCTTGTTAATAAAAGTCTCCTTCTAAACTCTGCCTGATGCATAGTGAACAAAAATGACCCTTTCCTTTATGCCATTCTCAAGGCTAAATACTTCTCATACAACTCGTTCTGGAATGCCCAAGTCCACCTGCCTAAATTTGCCTTCTAGTCTTCAATCCTTATTGTAAAGCCGATCTTAACTGCCAACTGTACCTATCAAATTTCTAGAGGTAATACCAATATTTGGACAGAGCCTTGGTGCCCAATTTGGCATCAAATGTATGACCTCCTCATTTATCCAAACCCCAAACAACCTCTTCCAAACATAGTGGCGGATCTTTGGCAGCCATGCACTAAGAACTGGGATCACAACAAAATTGAGCAGGTTTTTGAAACACAAGCAATGCATACTATGACTAAATTGCAGGTAACTCACATCAACGAACAAGACACCCTTTGTTGGATGTCAGCCACTTCAACACATTGCACCTCCAAGGAGGCTTATAAACTACTTGCACAGGCCACTCAGAGACCAATACCGTAGGCAAGAAGCAGGGCACTACTGCTGCAGGTCCTTCAACTACTAACGACAATCTGGGGACACAAGACGCTGCAACCAAGATTCAAGGCGTTTGCATGGCGCCTACGGCAAGCGCTTGCGATGGGAGAACGAGCAGCTCGTTACTCAGCACACATTGATAAAAAAATGCTCAGGTTGTAGTATTATAGAAACTGACAGCTTTGCTCGTGCAGTCTAGTGCCTAGGGACCAATCCAATACGAGCAGATGACCTTCCTACAGGTCCACAAGGCGTACAAATGGAGCTCACGGCACTCCTCACACCCTCAATCATACCATAACATATGGAGAGGATCATCGTCACTCTTTGGTACATATGGAAGGCCTAGAACAACTGATGGATTGATAGGAAGAAGTGGACAATCATGCAGGTACACTTCGCGGCAAGAGCAGAGGTTAATACAGCACAGAACCAAAACCAAGTCAAGAGCGCAACCAAAACAACGCTCTCCTGACAACACCTCCAGGACCAGGCTTCAGCGTCAATGTCACATGCTTTCATAGATGTTGCGTTCCCTCACCAGCAACTGCACAACACCCCTAATCCAGCAGGACTTGGAGTACTAATCACAGGTGGCGACTTGGAGAACAGGACCAACATCACAATTCAAGCAACAACAGGAAGAGCAACCTCTCCTCTGCATTCCGAAGGGCTGGCTTTACTGCTTGCCTCGCGTCTTGCAAAGTCTCTACACTTGTCGGTGGTAGAGTATGCCTCGGACAACCTAATCATGATCAACACTCTATAGCGAGATGACTTCCATCTCCACCCTGAAGATTGGAGGCTACGTCCCATGTTGTACGAGTTCAAGAATAACAATGAGGGGATTACAATCAAAGCAACCAAGATACCAAGAGAAAACAATACAGAAGCACATAATCTCGCTCACCAGGCGACACAAACATCAACGACCGAGCAAGGAACCTACACTTATAATCACATAGCTCATGGCTCCTATTGCCCAGTATTAGAGGCAATCAACTCTGTATCCTGGGGTACTCTCAACACCGTTCATGTGCTCTGCTTTTAAGTAATATCATAGTATTTAGAGAGTGGACAGTTTTTATTATTATTATTATTATTATTATTATTATTATTATTATTATTATTATTATTATTATTATTATTATTATTATTGCAGTTTTAAGATAAACCACAACATGTTTGTCTACTATGAGTATTTCTATAGTATTTCTTTTACTAACAAATAGCTGGTGAATGTTATGTGAGTAAAGTAGCACTTGGACGCAAATATTAATGTTAAGGTTGCTCGTCATGTGTATATGGAATATTTAAAAATATTATCCATAATATACTGATTTATGAAGAAAGAAGCGTCATTCAAGAGTCTTTTACAGTGAATCAACATCTCTTTTAGCTGATGATAACCCTGTCGATACTATCTAATTCAGTACTTCCTCCGATTTTCTTTTCAGGAAAGTTGTTTTAGACATAACGGGAGAAACACTACACGACAATTGCCGTTGTAAATGTTTCTTTAACATGTTGGATGGCTCCTCTTCACTTCCCTGTTACCATGAGATCATGGTCTAAGGCTAGTTTTAGTAGAGCCTTTCATAAACATTAAATGTTACATATATATTTTTATTAATATGATAAGATAGTTATGAAGAGAGAAGATTTTCTTTAATTTCATGTGAGATATCTTTCATCAGGATGAAATGATATTGGCTCACTTACATAAACACCTGTTTTGAAAAGAGTGTAATAAAATGGTGCATTAAGACTAGCCTAAGAAATCAATGAGTGAAATATTTTTTTAATTGAATTTAAAGCCACTTTCAAGTTTTAAAGCACTATTGTCCTCTTGCCAAGTTGTAAGCACCGAAGGCGTACCGAGAGGGGGAGGGGTGAATCGGTAAGCCAACCACAATCAATAAATGTTACTAATTCCTGCACTAAATCCAGTTAATCATTACAACCTAACAATTCTAGTAGACCAAAACCCTACACATGCTAGTGTTCATGATGAGTATAAATGCGGAAGCTAAACACACTAGCCTATACGAGCCAATAGTCAACCTACTAGCTATAGCACACAACTTGTGGAATAGTAAAGAGGGGTCAGAAATGCTTATGATTTTTTTCACAATGTCTCGAAAGGATGACGCTTTCTCCTAATCCTCGTGGGACCACTCCCGCGGAGTGTCGGTCCCTCCCGCTACCAAGTGGAGTTCCCGCACATGAGCCCGTAATCACTCCCAGAGTGAAGACACAGTTGCATCACTGCTGTCATCAAGGCACAAGCTCGCCTCCTCCAAGAACTTGCTAGACTCCCCGAGCCGACACGGACGCTCACTATCAATATCCCTTTCAACGGCGGGCTCAAACTGTATACAAATATATGATGACCTTCACAACCAATCATAATAGGCTCGATCTCCGATACCTAACCGGTCTAGATCTCACCATAGACCAAGAGTAACAACCTAGATCATACTCTCAAAAACACCCTAGCTTTAGATTTGAATAGATGCACAAGTTACTCTCTCTAGCACTCTTAAGATCTTCAAATCTCCTTCTAGTGCTCCACTCTTTTCCTCTTGGTCCCTACTGATACTCCCAGCTATCCCAATGGCCAAGAGAGGTCTTTAAGACCCCAACAATAACCTTATATAGACTTTCAACCTCAAACTAGTTGTTACTCCATGAAATCGGTTTTCTGGACATACGGACTGTACAGTCCGGTCTCTGCTAGACCAGACCATCCGGTCTACATCTGGACGACTCGTCCCGAGCCGTTGGCTCCTGTCCCTCACTGATCCTGTACAAACCGGACCGTCCGGTCTCTACCGCTTTTGCTCATTCCAGAGAGCGTCCAAAACTGCTCCTCTTTGCTTCTGCTCCCATCTATAGACAGACCGGACCGTCCGGTCTCTATGAGCCTTCATGCAATAGATTTCTCATAGTCCATCTCTCTGATCTCTATGGGCCTTTATGCAATTAATTCCTCACAGTTCATCTCTCTGATCTCCTGATGACCGTATAGTCTAGTCTGCACGACCCTTCTGTGCGGTCTCTGTCTTCAAAAGCTGAAAATTCTCGCTCTCGGTTGACTCCGTTTTCTGGCTTCTTTCAACAACTACTTGGCTTCTTCACTGTCATCTAGTGTATGTGATTTCACTAAGCATCTACGCACATCGTCAACTAGCATGACCTAAGAGACATGATCTAGATCTCCTTGATAGTCTAGTTTTTCCTATGGAGTCAAGGACTAACAACTAGACAAGTGTTCCAAACACTCGCTTCTAGCTTGTGCTTAGCCTTGATCCATCTCCATCAACACTTGGACTCAATCAAGCTCATCAAGCCTCCATGCTTGTGTTCATTATCATCAATTGTCAAGGCAACAATACTCATTAAGATTTATAGTAAAGTTAAGAGATGATTCTTGTATAGACAACACTCATGTAGATATTATGTCATAATTTAATAGTTGTCATTAATTACCAAAACATTCATACCTCAGAGATTCAATTATTAATTGTCATGAAGCTTACCCAAATACAGATCCAAAGGTTGAAAAGGAGCATACAATTGTATCTCTTGCATCATGGGTCAGGATCGCCTATCATCAAAAGAATAATTAACTATAAATATGATACCCATATTAAATCTAGGATTTAAACCTGGATGGATTGGTTCCATCATAATGAACCAAACCACCTGAGAGGTAAGTTCAATTTTGATGGGTTTTGACCTCGAAACATTCTAATTTGTGCGGTTTTAAACGGTTCTAGGCTTCTAGCTACGGTGGCGCGCGTGCGATATGATTCGAGTTTGGACCGTTTGATGGTTGACCGATCGATCCGCGATATTCTACCCGCTAGAGCCGTGACTAAAGATGCAGGCTTTCATTTTCTTGGGTGAGTGGATCGGTCCAATAGTCTCTAAAATGAACTAGATTTTTTCTTCCACCTCATAACACCTTATAAAACTAATAGAACAAATAAATTAGAGCTCTGACCCACAAATACCCATACGACACGAATTTCAGAGTTGGGCCGGGCCTCATCTCGAGGCCGGCCTGAGGCCCGCCAACGCCTAGACGAGACGAGCGGAGGAGACGGCAAAGCCGCATAGGGAGCGGCTGCCTCCGGAAGAGGAACCCAACCAGCCACTAAACCCTTTCCACCACCGATCCGGTCGGGGCGGCGCGGCGAGCGAGCCAGTGAGTGACAATGGTGGTTGAGGAGATCACCGAGGGCGTTCAGAACCTCACAGTCGCCGGAGATGCGGCGGTTGCTTCAGCAGGCGGCGGCGAGGGGCAGAAGAGGGGCGGCGGCGGTAACAGCAACCGCATCCAGGTGTCCAACACCAAGAAGCCCCTGTTCTTCTACGTCAACCTCGCCAAGGTACGGCCCGCTTGCTTGGTTCAATCGTTGTCTCGGTGCGGGTTCCTGACCGATTGCTTGGTTGATTCGTTGCAGAGGTATATGCAGCAGCACGGCGAGGTCGACCTCTCCGCGCTCGGGATGGGTGCGTCTCGCTCTCTCCCATACAATCCTGACTCTTTCTTTCTATTAGATGAAAGGGAGATATCTTTCTAGTTTCATTGTTGTGAAATCTTCAATCCTTCATTTTTGTGATTTCTGCTTGGGGATTGAGTGATTTTGGTATCGTTGCTCCTGTGAATCGTTAAGCGTCGATGTTTCTAGCGTCTTTACAGTATGTGCATACGATATATGCAAGATCCAAGAATCCGCTGCTTAGATGTATCTCAGAAATGTTTGGGTTGCTAAACCCTAACGTTTCTTTTAGGCCCTTTGCTTTCTAATCAGCACTTGTGTCAAGAACCGAGATGTGCGCCATTCAGGAGAATGCTTGGATTTAGTTCTGCATTTTAGCTAGATTTTCCAGCCTACTGATGTATTTTGTGAGAGGTAATTTGGGTTGATTTAAAATACTCTGTGTGCGCCCCCAACCCTTCAGAAAAAGACAGATAACTATCCTTCAGCAAATCTCGTTAGTGATTTATAGTGGTGTTTACTTTGGTCTTAACCACGAAGAAATGATTACTGCCTCTGCCTGCACTGAGTACTGGTTCATGATGTTATGATTAGATGATGCCGTTAGCCGTGTTTTAGATGTTTCCTTCGTAGATATGTAAAACCTTTATCATTGTCTATGCGACTTTTCCATACATTACTGTTTAAGGCAACTCTAACCAAGTTGATTATTCTGTTTCCAGCAATTGCAACAGTTGTGACTGTGGCGGAGATTCTGAAGAACAATGGATTTGCTGTTGAAAAGAGTAAGGAATTTTGGCTCTCCTTGTACATTGTATTATGGTTGCGCATGATTCATTGTCTTGACTCTGAACTTCCGGTTTGCTTCTTGATTGTCACAGAGATTAGGACGTCTACTGTTGAAATAAACGATGAATCAAGAGGAGGCCGCCCTTTCCAGAAGGCCAAGGTGTAGAAGATTAAATTCTTTTCTGGTGCCAATGTGAAATATTCATTGCCACTGTCAATGTAGTCATTTCTTTCTGTAATTTTGCACTCTTATTTTTCCGTGCTTGTTGAATTGAATTAACTTTGACCTTTGTTGCTCCAGATTGAGATAGTGTTAGGAAAGAGCGAAAAGTTTGACGAGTTGATGGCCGCTGCTGCGGAAGAGAGGGAAGTGGAAGGTGGCGAAGAGCAGGCTTAGATAGAGTAGTAGCGACATTGACAAGCATTTGTTGTTTGTGCTCTGTTAGTGCATGCGAGATGGCATGCGTTCTTGTTTAGCTACAATTTCAGTGGTAGTGAATGTGGATGATGGATGTCGATAATTTCCATCACATTGTAGACAACTAGTTCATTTGTTTCTTTAGCTATGTATGCTTTTCTAGTTGAATATTTTCGTTGAAGAATAATCTGGTGCTGCGTACTTATTTGTTTATCCTTGTCTTGGGCACATTGTATTCCTAGCTTTCCTAAACTAGTGTGTCTATGTTGTCTTAGGGATATTACCAGTTTGCTTGAGCTCTGATATGATCCGATTTTGCCCAACTTTTGAAGTGCAAGAATTTTACGTTAAACAGAAGTGGGTTTGCTTTTTCTTTTTCTTTTCCCCACTACTTTTCCTCCGTGCAATTTATGAGCTGCTTGGACGCGCCACGTTGAAGCACAAGGGTGCGACGGGCTCATGTGGTGGAGATGGCCGCAGCTCTCCGGAGTTTAGGCACCTCGATGTCGCCAGCAGCACATCGTTCGCTGTTCTCTTCGATGATGGCAACCGCCGGGCGGTGCTCCACCTGCTACTATGCGCCCCCAACCCTGCCTATCCACCGGCGGCATGGTCTCCTGCCTCAGCAGCCGGCACGAAGAGGACGATGGCCGAGGTTGCAGATGTCTGCATCTGCCGGCGGCGCTCGGGCAGAGGAGTCCATTAAGGCCGCCACGGACGCCGAGTTCTTCCAGCCCGGCGACAGCAGACCCATCATGCTCTTCGACGGTGAGCACCGGAATCCCTCATCCCCTTCCTGCCATGGTTCCCCCATCTTTGTGAAGCACTAATCTGCTCTGTCTCTGTGGAGGCGTCTGCAACCTCTGCAACGGAGGCGTCCGTTTCGTGCGGGAGCACGACCCTAACAGGTACAGCTTATCTGCTTCATTCTCGGTCACTCAGTTGTCGTATGTGTAGTGTACCACTGATCGATCACTCGATCAACAATTGCATTCAGTAACAGCACGACTGAGTTGTCGATGCTCACAGCTAATCGATCTCAATTCCAACTGAACAGGAGCATCAGGTACGTCCCCCTGCAGAGCAAATCGGGGAGGAAGCTCCTGCAGAGGTCAGGAAGGGCCCCCGATGACATCTCCAGCGTCGTTCTTGTCGAGAAGGACAGGTGACTAAACCACAACCCATCTCTGAGAATTGTTGATTATTGCTTCCTTTTCAATTACCAAGTGACAGTTTTATTCTGGAGAGATGATGAACAGGTCCTACATCAAGTCTGAAGCAGTGCTGCGGATAATGGAGTACCTCAACCTGCCGTTCCCACAGCTGGCCATCTTCCTCAAGTTTGTCCCTCTGTGAGCTGCCTTTCCCCCTCCCTGTTTGGCTCCATTGGGAGTGCCATATTATGTTTTGTTATAAAAAATGTAACTGTACGGTTTTCTTGTACTGATTCTGTTGTGATGGTTAGGTTTCTGAGGGACTTTGCGTATGACAATGTTGCGGACAACAGGTACGCTGTGTTTGGCCGTTCTGAAACGGAGGCATGTGAGATATTGTGAAGTGCTACACGCGACATCTTTGTGACCTTTTTCTTGTGGGTATCACATGAAAGGTAGTGTCACTCAGGAAAGTTGTGTTACAACGATTTCGCCACCGAAGTAGCTAGGAGAATGAAGGACACAATGATACTTTTTGTTGATATATTTAGAGATCAAATAGACTGCGCATACATGATGTAACATAGCTGATCAAATAAATCATACCCTAGCTTTAGTAGTCCTTGTTTACAAGGCACTCATCTAAGAACAAAAGAAAATTTCAAATATAGCTATTTGCTTTGCATGTGGTAGCACTGAACAGCACTAGTAGCTACAAAAGGGTGTCAAAAAAGTATCTGTGGCACCACCATGCCTGCGGTAGTCCCATGGGCATTTAAAATAGTGGCGTTCGCTGGGGCGCTATGGTTCATCCAACAGAGATCGATATTGCTGAGGTAGATGTCGTGACAGTTGACACTTTGGCTGCAGAGTAATCTGATGGCTTGTTGCTCGGTGGATGTTCCCTGGATGTTGATAAATCTTGCATTGCTTATTGCCACACCACCATCCTACAAACACAATCAAGTGCAGACATGTATCAACCTTTGTATTAGAGGTTTATGAGTCTACTGAGTAATCATAGGCATGACAACATGTTTAGTACTCCCTCCTCCGTTCCAAAATTGTTATCGCCGTTGACTTTTTTCATTACCTTTAACCATTCGTCTTATTTAAAATATTTATTCAAATATAAAAATTATAATTTATATTCAAATTTTATCTAGTGATAAAACATATAATGAGAAAATACATGATATTTTAAAAAAAAAAATTGAATAAGACGAATGGTTAAAGTTAGCGAAAAAAGTCAATGACGACAACAATATTAGAACGGAGAGAGTATGTCTCACCACCTTTTCTGGACAATTGCCTTGTGGGCAATAGAACTGGTCGATGATAATAGGATACTGAACTGCAGTCATGTTGAGGCCCTCAAAAAGGAACCCCCTTGCATAGCCCTCCCCTCCCTGCATTCATAACCTCTTACATTAGTGGGCAATTCTTGCTGTGCTCTATGTTTCATGGAGATGAAATGTTAAGGGAGTGCAAGTGCAACCATCAGTATGTGCAGAGGCTAGATGGTGTTTTGTTCTTGATTACCTGCCACGATTTGATCCTCACGCCAGTCATAGTTTCAAAAAAATTGCAATTGGATACTGTGATCTGTTCCACCTGTGCTATCTCAGATCCTCCAAGGCTTCCCACACTACGTAGTAAAGATCAGGAAGATAAGCCCAATGAATGTTCCTAAACAAGGCTTATTCTGTTATTCAGCACATTGTAAGGGAAAGCATGGTTATGCATTCGCACCTGATTCCGTGACCAGGCCCACATGCGCTGTCAGTGATATTAACATCTCTGGTGTGTGATAGGATTGATATGCAGTCATCACCTGCATGTTTGTTTAACCCATCATTCATATGAATTTGAGGCGACCATTTCATTCAATGAATTGTGCGACTTACCGTCAAAGCTTTTACATATACTAGGTTGATATGTTCTACATGTACACGGCTGTGAAAGTGTAATTACCTGTTTGGATAGAGCAGTTGGAGATGGAGACGTTGTTGGATGACGCCATGGTTATGCCGTCCGTGTTGGGGCTATCGCCCGGCGCTCTTATGGAGATGTTGTTCACTTGCACCTGGCTGCAGTTGAACAAGGTCATGTGCTTGTCTGCACTGTTCGTCAGGTGTATGCTTCTCACCACAAGATTGTTACAGTATGCGAATGCCAGCAGCTGATTTACAGCGAAGACAACAATGAGTCAACACATTTCTAGCTGTCTGGTTCCGAAACTGAATAATGTGTCTACTTACGATAGGCCGGGAGTGACATCTCTGCCAAAGTGAGAAACAGCTTATCAGATTGTTGCTAATGATAAAGAGGAAAATATAACTGCTATATGCTTAAGTCTGAAGATGCCTACCTTTCGATTAAAGCAATTCCACCAGATGGCACCTTGGCCGTCCATCACACCACATCCGTCCAACGTCAAGTTATCGACCCTGTAGAAGGTCACAAGGTTGCCTTTCACCGATGTCCAAGTTTGGTTTGGTGCCGTAATCTTGCCATCCAGCTGCAGTCACGAGCTCAGATGTGTTGCTATTACAGATGGATTATTCAGGATAGCAAAACTGTCGATGTTACTTACTTGTACGGTAATAGGTGACTTGCAGGGACCTTCAAATCTAACTTGGGTCAACAAGAATGTCCTTCCTCCAGGAATGAGCATGGTAGATTGACCGCTATCGTTGCAAGCCGCTTGCCATGTGGTTAAGAATGCCTGGCGGTAGAGATGATACAAACCGATAAGAAGCATTACAATGTAAGAGAACAAAGTATCTATAAAAGTTAATTCACAACTCGAAGGGTTGTACTCTTACCTCTGCATCATCTGTCTCGCCATCCCCACACGCATGGAAGTCTCTGACGTTGTAGATCTGTGGCTGCCCTTCTGCCCATCGGATGACCAGCACAAGCACCAGCATGAATATATGTTTTACTGCAGCCATCTTTTAGAAGAAATATGGTTGATTATACAGTAGAAATGAAAGACATGAAGCGTCGAGCTGATGAACGATTGCCACTCACCATTATTCAGAGCAACGCTTACTTTGATTGACCTAATTCAGTTTCCAATGGGGATTTGAAGCAGCTAAGCTTCGCGGCACTCTTGCAAAACAAAACGGATGAGAGGATTGTTGTTCTTGTTAGCAGAACGCCAGAACCCTTTCAGTTCTTCAGTCTTTATAGTGATCATATAGACGGCATTTATGGTATCTATCTATTGAATTGGAAGGAAGTAAATCAATTAAAATATTTTACTGTCCAGCTAACCGAGATCATCGCAGAGCCTCCGAACGGAAATTCCTGCGTGTTAGTCATTTTCATTCAGCAGCAATATTTTCGCATTTCCATTTTCATGTTTTCGAGAATTTATTTCCTACGTTGTTATGGTAACCAAAACATTAAGAGAATCACGCACTGCATAATGGATCTTCCTCTGTCGCTCTAAATAGCCATTTATATATTGTTTATTTCTCGGTGGAGAAAAATGATAACCGTAATCTGTCAGATTGGAAACACACAATAAGCGCGCTAAAATCATTGTCATATTGATTTTGGACCTTGTCACGTTAGCACGTTGTAGTGTTTGTGATGTGCACCGTAAAATGTTTCATATATATTGTACTCGTATATTCAAGAGTGTGCTACCATATAGTTTGATGTGTTTGTTTCGTTACGTCAGAAATTATACCGATAGTTCGTATTCGCGCCCATCGTACCGTGATACTGAGTTGTGGACCTTGCATATGTCCGTTCTTGAAAAGATACCTTGCATGTTATATTGTTTGTCGTATACTCTTTATATGCCAAACTCTCATCTTCGCCGGCTGGCACTAGAGAGAAGTTTATTTACACAAGTAAATTAATAAATGACGACAGGAAAGAGCAATTATTGATGATTATGATCACGGAAAATATTTATGTCATTGCAAACTTTATAAATGAAAAAGACATAGAACTTTATAATAAGTGTATAATAGTTATGCACTTATGCTGGTAGCCTATACATCTTTAGACAGTAATAAATCACACTTTTTATCTAAACCTTTGTTTGGTATAACACTAGACGATGATCAGTTCATAATCATTTAGGGGTACCCATGTTTCCTATATAGTGACAAAAAAAATGTGAATCACCGTCAATTTTTTCTTGTACCCAAAATTTGTAAAGCCCAAAATCGTGCATTAATTCAATAGACAAAGACCGGTGCCATTTGACAATCACCTCTGTAATAACCTTCCATACTTGCAGCGCCTTTATGTAGGCCGAGCTCTCACGGTCTGCGGACCCATAGGCCGTAACCGGCTTGCTACGCACCTAGTTCCTTTTTTCTTGTTTTGAGCCGAAGCACCTAATTCCTTCGCGCAGGCGCCCAGTGGCGAAGCCAGGATTTGATCATGAGAAAGGCCAAGTAGTAAGAAACAAGCATTAAGGGGGGCTAAAATAAAAATCTAAATTCAATATTGGTGTGCAGCTAGCATAGGAGGGGCTGCTCGTCCCCCCCCCCCCCCCACCCTGTCTCCGCCCCTGCAGGCGCCCACCAAAATTTATGATCCATCGTGCACGGTGTACTGCACGCCTCCCTTGCATCGAGCCACTCCACTGCTATATGCTTTAGTAGTACTTTAGATGACTTAGTGAAACAGGGGGAATAAATATGAGGTACACCGCTTTAATTTTGCTTTGTAATAGCGTTGGCTTCTTATCACTGGATCATACTTGAAGATCAAGGAAAAAAGTCATGATGAAAATGTTTAAGACATGTGAGAGCCTTTTTTTTTTTTGTTCCCTGCGAGGAACACATGGGGGAGCTTGACAATAAGCTAGAACTTTCATAATAGTTGCTGCCATGTTTTTTTTTTTGTATAATAGTTCGAACTTAACTTTCATGCCTGTAGGGAGAATAAGCTCGAAGTTCGCTCTTTGGCACACATCTCTAATTGGAGAGATGTGAGCAACATTTCTTCTCAGACTTGTAATTTGGTCAGAAGGGTGTAAGACAACTCAAGGGAGTTTATAGCATTTCTTTTCATTCTTATTTACTTTAACTTTTGAGCTATTTGTAATACCTTTTTAATATTAACATATTATAATTTATAGGGGGCATGCACCTCCAGTTCATTTTTTTTAAAATCAATAGGATCTTAATCCAACCATCCATATTTTTCAATAGGAAATGATTGAAAGGTGACTTAGATTTTATTAATCTCTAAGTCACCTTTCAAGGCCATAGGATCTTAATCCAACCATCCATATTTTTCATTCACTTATGCAGAAAAAAAATGTTCTTTGAAAAAATAAAAATATTTGACCTAAAAACTCATTGTTCTAGCCGTATATTTTCATTGTTCTAACACTAAATTTCTATTGTTGCAGCAGTACGTTTTCATTGTTCTGAAAATCTGACTGAGGCAAAACTAAAAAAATCAGTTAAGTGCTAATGAGCAAATCTGGACTCCAAATCATGTCGCTTTTACAACAGCCAATTCCTTCGGGAACGGAAAGCGTAATAGCCAGGCACGTGTGCAAGAATAGCTGTCACTAGTACTCATGTACTGTGGGTCAGTCCCCGAAGAAAGCAGACAGATCGATTTTTATGGCTGAAAGAAAAATCGATCAGGATTATTACAAATATGCACAATGTCACTTATACATATGACAAATCCACCCATAAATAAAAGAAAAAAAATAGCGCGGTACAGTACAACGTGATGATTTGTCGCAACCACGGCGGGGTTCTCCACACGAGTCATCATCATCGCATCACGATCGCGGCGGCACGCTCTACTGCTCGTCGCACTCCGCGCCCGCGGTCACACGGACTGGGCCGCGGCGACGGACGAGGCCTCGTCGCCGTCGACGACGGCGGACGCGGGCCCAGGCCGGCTCACGCACCGGTCGAAGCCATACCATACGCCGGCGGGGAGCGGGCCGCCGAAGTAGAAGGTGGATGGCGTGGAGGAGGTGGGCTCGAACACCCGGACCCACTCGGGGGCCCACCCGCCGTCGCGGCCGGCGGCGCCGCGGAGGTAGAGGTAGCAGACGCCGTAGCCGCATGGGCCCGACACCCGGAACGTGTCGGTGGCGCAGCGCTCGAACCCGTACCGCGGGGTCAGGCGCGCCACGTAGACCTCGTTCCGGTACGCGTCCCCGAACGCCAGGCTCACCGCGCCCGACGACCGCGCCGCCGACCCGCAGCTCGTCTTCACCTTCACCGTGTACGTGCACGCGCCGCCGTCCTCCTCCGCCGCCGCCGCTTGCTCGCCTGGTGCTGCTTCCAACACCAGCGGTGTCGCCGTGGCGGAGGCTGGCAGCGGATGGGACAGCTGGGACGCGGCGGGGGTGGCGGCCTGCAGGCAGGAGATATAGAGGGCGGCGAGGATCAATAGAGCGAGCGATCGGAGCTGTGGCACGGCGCCGGACGCCATGGTTGGATAGAACAGGTGGCTCTTGACTGGCGACAGATGGTTTGGTGAGCTAGCCACGACTTTGAACAAGTGGAGAGGTTGTAGTTGCTTGGTTGCCTGGTCACTTGAGCTTGGTTTGGATGCAGCTCATCAAAGTTTTTTATTTTATTTTATTTTTTCTTTCGAACCTGGCTCTGGCTGCCTGGAGGCTCGCACAAAACAGGGTGGATGATTTGTTAAGATTTTCCAAATCACCTCCTGACCTTGACGCAAACTTGCTACAAGTGTCCGGACGACAGTGGCGCCCAACCGTCCGCTCGTCAACTCGAACAACTACATTATTACGCCTCTGCCCGTGTCAAACGAAGAAGAGGCCCCTCAATCAAATGAAAGAAAAACAAAATACGCAGAAGTGGCGAGCCATGATCCACGAGTCGGCGTTGCGGCATCGCTTTCTTCATTTACCAGGGTCCAGGACCATGATGGATGGCGTCCGCGTGACCACGGGAATTAAAAAAATTCAAAAATTAAATTAGGGGCATTCCGAGAATTGAACTCGGGACCTCTCGCACCCTAAGCGAGAATCATACCACTAGACCAAATGCCCGTTGTTGAATTGCGAAGCTAGTAAAATTTATAAAAATAAAGCGTAATTTTCAGCTTATCTACAAATTCTGCTTTATCACAACCACGAACGGTAGCCCACTAATACCCATACAGCATTAAATGGCTGATGGTAACACAGGTGCAAATCATACGTGTCCACTATCGAGCTGCAATGATATGAAGATCACCAATAACCCAATCTACACAATGCTTGCTTGGACGAATTACTCGAGCCTTCCCTCAATGAAACAGTAATAAACGTCCCCAAAAACACGTCCTCTCCAAAAAAAATTAACACCACTCGCCGTCCCCAATCAAAGCGCCGGTGTGCATCACAGGAAACGGAACAGTTGACACGTCACGCACAGCAACTCAACCCGGCCGGGCGGGCCTTTTTTTCAGTTGATTCTGGAGCAGCGCCTCCGGACCTCGCCCTGCCCGCCGGTCTTCACCCCGACTGCGCCCATCTTCACCATGGCCCTGGGGAACTCGTAGTTGAACCGGAGCCCGAACAGCCCCCGGATGTTCCCCGCGTACTTCTGCACGACGGCCTGCGTCGCTCCACAGCCGCTGGTCCGACTCCAGCACGGCGTTGCCGTCGCGCACGTTCTTGAAGAAGCTCACGTCGAAGGCGCCGGGGGAGTCCTTGTCCAGCGCCACCGTCCTGCGCGGGTCGCCGTTGGGCGGGCACAGCGCGCGTAGCTGCGGCAGGAACGCCTGGCTGATGCTCGGGTCCGGGTTGCTCGTCGCCGTGAAGTTGAACAGACGGTAGCTGAAGAACTGGCACTCCGTCTGCCCGATGGTGTGCGCACCTGAAAACGTTCCATGCATGCAGATGTACTAGGATCGTTCCTTCATTCGTTGCTTCAAATTTGATGCTAAGATCAGTGGACAGAATAATAGAGGATGTGTGTGTGTGTGTTTTTTTTTTACCAACTAATGTTACGAGATCTTTGTCTGACAGGCCCTGAGCGGCAAACTTCTGCTTCTGAACAGACACAGGGGTCGGCAGGAGATGGCAAGGCGCTGGCACCTGAGGCAGAAGAAACCCTTCCATCTCTTCGACCCAGCTGTACCGACCAGCTTGGCCCACCGGTCTTAGATTCAACATCCACAATCACAGACAAGCAAAATCAATCAATCATTATCACGCTACTCATTACACGCCTAAGACAGTTCTTAGCACGGACTTATCTCATGTACTCCGTTTCTTTAAAAGAAAAACTCATGTCCTGAAAATAAAAAAGCGAGACTCACTCACCAGATCAACTGAGTCACGTGCTGCGAGTGCCAGTATATCTGCGCATGACACCACCCCGGGGCACACGGCTTCCAACTGTAACTTGGCGTCGCCTATTACCTCGAATCCTCTGAGACCAGTGTTCTGCGGTGCAGTCCGTTCAGAAGATGGCCCAGAAATCAAAACTGATGCATCACACCCCTGCAGAATATTAAGCAGAAACAATTGTCAGACAAACAAAACCAACGTAGTCATTCAGCTGGATAAACACCAGAAGGAGAACACTAACTTGAACGAAACAGTCGTGGAAGTGCAGCCTGAGCAAGGCCGGGGCGACGGTGGCGTCTCTGTTGTAGTACTGTTCGACGGTAGACCTCACGATATCCTCTGCATCGGGGCAATTGGAGTCGTAGAATCCTACCTGCAGCCCTTGACTGTTAACAGGAGAACTCCTCATCAGCAAGGCACTAAACAAAAGGAAAACAACCGCCATTTCAGTTTCAGGTGCCATCGTGGTCAGAATGTCCGACCAGAGAACGAGTTGTGGAGAACAAGTAGTTCCAATTGTGGCAGGCCTGTAATGTAATCTGATTATAGCTCGTTTTATAGGGTCACTGAACTTGTGCTATCCTCTATTCTCCAATCGCTAGAGCCGTTTAGTGACCTTAGTGGAGTTGCAGGTGGATCATGCACTACTGATAGATGTGGATTACAGGTAGTATGCGACCTGCATATTTTATGGCTCCCTCTTATCATCACATTGCGGAAGAACTGTAGTGTCAGGATGTGGAACTCGTGTGCTGATTGCTGAACCGCATATTTGACACTGTCAGTTTTTCTTTTTTAACACCTTTCACTTTGACAACTTCTCCTATTTCAGTTTTAGTTGCGCTATGTAAGGAAGCAGTGCCCCGCTCAGTCCTCATTTCCTCAAGCTGAAAGACTCCATTGTTAGATTTCAATACTACACTCACGTGAAAAGGCCATAAGCAAGGTTTACATAAACGAACCGTGTATACGGTCAGGACTGGTTCACTGGTTAACCATAAAACCGATCGTTAACAGGCAAAATCTGATTTGGAGAGTAGATAGTCGGCCACCGGTTAACCGACCAGTTTTAACGGTTAACCTATCGGTTTTGGTGATAGATTTTCAAAAATATATTTTATATTAAAAGTTTACCGGTTTTTACAATTAACCAACCAGTTTTATCAAAACTGACCGGTGTCACCGGTTTTGTTGGATATATTTTTTAAAAAAAATTATTTTTTTAAAAAAATCAAAACCGATGGTAAACCGATCGGGTGGAGTAACCGGTCCAGACCGGTTTGCCGGTACCGGGTTAACCGGCTGGTTAACCACGGTTTTGTTAACCTTGACCATAAGCTCAGCCTGTAAGAAGTGGATCTATAGAAAATACTGAAGAGGAGTTTCAGTGTTACTCGTGAAGATTACAGGACATTTGCAAAGAAGGCTTGCTAGCAGCCATAGTATAAGTTTATAATAACTTGTGAAGAACATGGGAGGTACTTTGCCGGGTACAAGTTTATAAGTGGGCTTAGCGCATGCGTGGACTTCCACCATCGTTTTCCATGTCGAGCTAGGCAACAAATCCACAATGAATTGTTGCACGTGGTTTCAGAAAATCGATAAGAAATGGTAAGCAATGCAATGGGCTAACACAAGTATAAAAGATACCAAAACACCAAAACACACTACTCTTTAATTTCTTCTACACAAGTATAAAAGATAGCATGTGGTTGAAAAAACATTTTTCATATTTTTTCAAGTTATATATTTACATTATCCATGGTTATCCAGAGCAAATCAAAAACTTATCGCTGCATGACATCATCTAATAAGATCAACAATCAAGATAAACGAGTACCTCGCCCAAGTCTAAGATTGTTATACCAACTCTTTTATTTTAATAATATATAATGATGGATCTAGTGGAATAACGAGGGGGCTCAAGCCCCCTCCTTCCGACACAGACATGTCTATCCTCTTTAGCTTGCTAATTGATTTACGTACAACAAAAAAGTTATTCCCTTCGTGCCAGAAATCTAAGGATTCCAGGGTTTCCAAGACAAAAATAGCTGAAAATACAAAAGACCTATATACTCATTAAAGCTCCATCCACATCAGCAGAAATAATGACTGATTTACTGAAATGTCTTGGCTCAACACTTTTGCTTGCTCCGTAGTGCTTCATCTATGTCTTTTCTTTGTGGCTTGCTATACTTGGCGCGGGGAGCTGAGCGACGGTAGTCGGACACCAAGAAGCGGCGGCCGAGGACGGAGCAGCTGGTGGTGGCAGCCGATGACGTAGCATATGCAGCAACAATCGAGGGTGGAGCAGCAGGCGGCAGCGGTCGGAGGCGGAACAACAGGCGGTTTAATCGAGAGGGAAACAGCTTACGGCGGCGGTCGAAGGCGAAGCAACAGGCAGCGGTGGCGGCCGGGGTAAAGCAGCAAGCAGCGGCGGCGACCAAAGGAGGAGCATCAAATGATGGCGGTCGGGGGCGGAGCATGCAACAGCGGCGGTCGGGGATAGATTCGGTTGTGGACACACTGAATAGACCATGGGAATCAGATGTAAAGTGGAACCTATTGATATTATAAATCTTTACATTTTGACACAAAGTTCAAATGCCTAGAATTCTTACATTCACGACGTGGACGGAGTATTAAGTACTTTCTACAAGTTCCTCAAACGAAAAAAACTAACTTGATATTTTATTCATATTGAGCTTAAATTTTGCATAGATTAATTATGAAAAAAGTGATCCAAAATAGACTGGCCTTCTCATGTGCGGAAGGTAGTTACTCTTAAGCAAGTATACAAATAATAAATATAAAGTAAAATAGCAATTCATTATTTTTTTCTTTTTACAAAATTATGATAGAGTCATTATAGTCTTAGATTTAACATGAATATTATATACAACTAATTATTATTTAAATATTATATGATGTATGTGTTTATAAAACAATCAAGTAGTTATTGAACTCGCCAGCTCGGCCAGCAAAGACGGGACATGTTTCCACGACGTAAAGCTAGGTGGCAAACTGGCGACGCGGCACGACGAATATTCATCCATCACAGGAGCGCGCTACGGACGCGACGGATTATAGCAGTGAAAACGACGGCAGGTGACGATGAGGTGGCATTGGTCGGGACCGCCGGCCGGGCCCGAAGTTGTACGAGAGCTCTATCCGTCGAGCGGTTCGCGAGCAAGCCCCCCGGCACGTGGTGGACGCGCGTGAGCCGAGGAGCCCCTCTTCGTCAGCGACGTCGGCACGCAGCACGCTCCGGGTGAACGCTGACCGGAATCCTGCCGTCCATGCTGCGGCACCGTTTCTCGCTGCGCCCTTCTCGAAGCCTACGAAGCGAAGCGACGCGCAGATGCAGCAGATTCTTTGTAGTGCTAACCGAGGAAGTCAAGCGCGCTTGCTCGGGCGGCGTCGGGGTTCCGATGGGAGGCTGCAACCTCCGAGGTTAGCGAATCGCGATCGGCAAAGCGCGGCACAAATTAGGAAAACGGAAACTAGTGCGAGTGATGGAACTTGGCTTGTTTATTGCAAAAAGAAGCGAGGATTTAGGAGCACGCCAGATGAATTGACTGCTTTCGATTAATAATTAATCGTTGAGGCGAGAACACATATGTTTACTATGCTCGTGCCGCGTCGGCACGTCGCATCGTGAGGACGGTGTGACACGGAACGGGTTAACTGGACGGTGTAGACAGGCAAGGATGATGACTGGGGGCGAAGGGGGGTTAATTCGTCACTCCATCACTGCCACTTGCCCAGTTGGCCAGCTTATTTTACTCGACGAGATCCGCGCCGGGCGAGTCGACGCGTTGCGAAGCCGGTGGTGCTGCTTCCCCCGGCGACGTGCACACTTTTTTTTTTTTTGTTGAAACTACGTGCACACTTCTCGGCATACGGCCCCAATCAAAACATGAAAACAACGCTCGCTCGATCCCCATTCACACCCCCGGTGCGGCACCACTACACCGTCCCTCGATCCAGCCCGTGATTTGATTTTTATAATCCAAACCTGCTGATCGGATCGGATCGGCTCCTCATCCCCTTCCTTCTTTTCCTCCCTCCACGCGTTCCCCTCTCCCTAATCAAAGGTCTCGCCATCATCGCACCGCGACCTCGCTCGCTGCCAGGAAAACCAACCGGTAAGCCTCCCTTAACCCTCGTCGTTCTACCAGTGGTGCTCGAGCCTGCAAGTCCTGCTCAGATCTGCCGGGCCTTGTCCCCATTCGCTGGTGCCGTGCTTGCTACTCTGGCTTCGTTGTCTGGTTCATGCTGTTGCGCGGCGCGATCCGCATGCTAGCTCGCTTGCTTACTGGCGGTTGTGTGACTCGTGATAGGCTGTGGTAGCGAGGAGGAGGAGGAAAGGAGGAGGGAGCCATGGCTCAGATCTTGCTCCACGGCACGCTCCACGCCACCATCTTCGAGGCCCAGGAGCTCTCCAACCCGCACCGCGCCAGCGGCAGCGCCCCCAAGTTCATCCGCAAGGTCAGCTGCTTCTCAATGTTTTGTTTTCCCCCTTTCTTTGCAATCGTAGCTTGTACACAGGTCCGAATTAAGCTGATCTTTGCCCACATCTCGACAAGCTAAGCAATTACTAGAAAACTATGGCATGTAACGTATACACGTGTAAACCAGAATTGCCTTTGCTGTTGATCACTTTTCTGTCAAGCTGAATCTCAATTTGGCTGCTGCAGCTGATCACTTCGTCATGATTGATCAGCTGAATCTCGAGTTGGCTGCTGATCACGGCAGTGCGTTGCTTCTTGTTCCACCTGAAATTCTAACGTGATGCTTCTATCTGAACAGTTCGTGGAGGGGATCGAGGACACCGTCGGCGTGGGCAAAGGCAGCTCCAAGATGTATGCCACCATTGATCTCGAGAAGGCCCGCGTCGGGCGTACCCGGATGGTTGGCAACGAGCCCGTCAATCCTCGCTGGTACGAGTCCTTCCACATCTACTGCGCCCACCTGGCCGCTGACGTCATCTTCACCGTCAAGAGCGACCAGTCCATTGGGGCCACGCTGATCGGGAGGGCGTACCTGCCGGTGCAAGAGCTCATGAACGGTGAGGAGATTGATAAGTGGCTTGAGATCTGCGACGACAACCGGGAGCCTATTGGCGAGAGCAAGATCCATGTCAAGCTGCAGTACTTTGATGTGGCCAAGGACCGCAACTGGGCGAGGGGTGTCCGTAGCACCAAGTATCCTGGTGTTCCGTACACCTTTTTCTCACAGAGGCAAGGATGCAAGGTCACTCTGTACCAGGATGCTCATGTCCCGGACAACTTCATTCCCAAGATCCCGCTTGCTGATGGAAAGGACTACGAGCCACACAGGTGCTGGGAGGATATCTTTGATGCCATCAGCAATGCGAAGCATTTGATCTACATCACCGGCTGGTCTGTGTACACTGAAATCGCCTTGGTCAGGGATACTAACAGGCCGAAACCTGGAGGAGATGTTACTCTTGGGGAGTTGCTCAAGAGGAAGGCCAGTGAAGGTGTCCGGGTCCTTATGCTGGTGTGGGATGATAGGACTTCAGTGGGCTTGCTAAAGAGGGACGGTTTGATGGCCACCCATGATGAGGAGACTGCAAATTTCTTCCATGGCACCGATGTCCACTGTGTTCTGTGCCCACGCAACCCTGATGACTCAGGCAGTATTGTTCAGGATCTGCAGATATCAACTATGTTCACCCACCATCAGAAGATAGTAGTTGTTGACCATGAGATGCCAAACCAGGGCTCCGAGCAGAGGAGGATAGTCAGTTTTGTTGGTGGCATTGACCTTTGTGACGGAAGATATGATACTCAGTATCACTCCTTGTTTAGGACACTTGACACTACCCATCATGATGACTTTCACCAGCCAAACTTCACAACTGCATCAATCACAAAAGGTGGTCCAAGAGAGCCGTGGCATGATATTCATTCACGGCTGGAAGGTCCAATTGCTTGGGATGTTCTTTACAATTTCGAGCAGAGATGGAGGAAGCAGGGTGGTAAGGACCTCCTGGTACACCTAAGGGATCTTTCTGACATTTTTATCCCCCCTTCTCCTGTCATGTTCCCGGAGGACAAGGAAACATGGAATGTTCAGCTCTTCAGATCCATTGATGGTGGTGCTGCTTTTGGCTTCCCTGATACTCCTGAAGATGCTGCACGAGCGGGGCTTGTCAGTGGGAAGGATCAAATCATTGACAGGAGCATCCAGGATGCATACATACATGCTATCCGGAGGGCAAAGAACTTCATCTATATCGAGAACCAGTATTTCCTTGGAAGTTCATATTGCTGGAAGCCTGAGGGCATCAAGACAGAAGAAATTGGTGCTCTTCACTTGATCCCGAAGGAGCTTGCGCTGAAGATTGTCAGCAAGATTGAAGCTGGGGAACGATTTACTGTTTATGTTGTGGTGCCAATGTGGCCTGAGGGTGTTCCAGAGAGTGCTTCTGTCCAAGCAATCCTTGACTGGCAAAGGAGAACAATGGATATGATGTACACTGACATCATTCAGGCCCTCCAAGCAAAGGGAATTGAAGCAAACCCCAAAGATTATCTCACTTTCTTCTGCTTAGGTAACCGTGAGGTGAAGCAGGAGGGTGAATATGAACCTGCGGAACAGCCAGAACCTGACACTGATTACATCCGGGCTCAAGAGGCTAGGAGGTTCATGATCTATGTCCACACCAAAATGATGATAGGTACTGAATTCAGTTCTACTTCATCTTGCATGACGCTATCTATTTATCGGAATACAGATTTTTTAATAGACTCTGAAGGTTTCATTTATTATGATTCATAAGCACATTTAACGTTGTTTTGAGGCATGAATTGTATTGTACTCATGTTAGCAGAAAAAGGACATAGAATATTTTTTTTGGGCAGTGAAACTAATTTAAAGGACTATTTTCAAGTAAATATAGAACTATCTGGGGAGCATATAAAGCAATTGAAAACAATATTTCAGAAAGGAAATGTCGTATACTGCTATAATTTTATACCTTTCCCGAACGAATAAAACGGAAAATGAAGGTACAACATGTTGTTGCTTTTGTTGCTTCTTATTATGAATATAGTTACCGCGTCAATTTTCCCGTTACTTGGCTTATAAAAGGTCCAAATATTTGATCAATCAAGCTTGTTAACATTTTTTCTTATATATTCCAGTTGATGATGAATATATCATTATTGGGTCTGCCAACATCAACCAGAGGTCTATGGATGGTGCTAGGGACTCAGAAATTGCCATGGGCGCATACCAGCCATACTACCTGTCTACTAGGCGGCCAGCCCGTGGCCAGGTACACGGCTTCCGTATGTCACTGTGGTATGAGCACCTCGGAATGCTGGACGATGTGTTCCAGAGCCCTGAGAGCGTGGAATGTGTGCGGAAGGTGAACAAGATCGCGGAGAAGTACTGGGACATGTACTCCAGTGACGATCTGGAGCAGGACCTCCCTGGACACCTGCTTAGCTACCCCATCGGCGTTAGTGAAGACGGCACAGTCACAGAGCTGCCGGGGATGGAGTTCTTCCCTGACACCCGCGCCCGTATCCTGGGTGCCAAGTCAGATTACCTTCCACCCATCCTCACCACATAGAAGGCAGCAGGAAACAAAGTCATGTCTTTCTCCTGTCTTGCCTCGGTTTGGCATCGTTTGTTTTCAGATACTTCAGTTTCAGAAGTTCAGATAGTGTTGCTATAGTTACTACCCAGGAAGTAATAATAAGTGCAGTGTGCATAGTTGGGAAGATAGGAGAAAGGATTGATGTTTACTAATATTGCATACATATTGTGTCGTCCATGTATGTTTTAGCTTGTATATGGCGGCTGCGTTGCAATGCCATTTGTAAGTTGAGACTTAAGCACTTACGTGATTGCTTGTTCAGCTGTTTGTGCTGTTCATTGTTGATTGCTTGTTTAGCTGTTTGTGCTGTTCATTGTTGATTGCTTGTTCATCTGTTTGTGCACTTAATTATTGAATTTCGTTGTGCTTTTTTTTGGTGACGATCTTGATTTTTGTTGCACCATCGCTGTACACTGTACTGTCCGACACATCATCGTTCAAGGTTGGCCTGACTAGAGAGGAAAATGACTAGAGCAGAGCAGGCACACAACAGCGGACCAGGCACACACTACACAATTATTCTTTTCTTAAATCTTAAAATAACCTTGTATCTATACACTACACCTTATTAAGAGAGGTGCGGTCGTCTAACTCCGTTTCTCGTGTCCGTAGATGTCACCTCATGACCCGAGCCGATTCCGTTTTCAGTTTTCTGTGATTTCATCGTATTCCGATAAGGCTTCGACGTTTGGAACTTATGGAGTCCAGTCAGGGTCCTGGTTTTACCTGTGGACGCCCATGATCGTTAAAACAAGCCTCTCTACGCTTTTTAATGCCTAAACTTGATTTCAACGCCGCTGCTCTTTCTGTATTATTGACGAACTCAAGGCGTCAGGAGCAGCGAAGAAACTTCGAAAAAACACCCAATGTTAGTTCGAACCACCATATAAGTCCTGTTTTATTAATTCTCATGCATTTCTAACCCCTTTTTAGCCGTTAGTTCAAGCTCAGGCTTTTCAGTCATGGCGGACAGCGGCGTGCGTGCGGAGGAAGATGAAAGCTTCATACCTGTTCGTGTCTACTTTACTCGTCGGCTGCCAGTCATTGTCGGGCCTATCTTTTCCTTCGTGAGCTACAACCAACCTCATGGGCCGCGTGGGACTAGAGCCAGAGCCCATTGCGCAAGTATATTCATTATCCAGATAATTGTTGGGCTTTTTTTTTTTTTTATCTATCTCCTACATTGTATAGGCTCATGCCAGTGACAGTGAGCATTCTGAGCTTGTGTACTACCAGATATCCATTTGTATTCTGAGCTTGTGTTCTACCAGATATCCATGCACGAAGTGAAATATAAACGATAATTGTTGTCCTCAATCATTTTATAACAATCCATCCAGATTTCAGGTGGTCTGATTGTTTTCATTGTTACATCTGAAATTTGGCGTGCATGCAGGAACAACCGCAAGGAGAAGGAGCGAGCTTAGACGAGTGTCCTGTCGTTCTTCATAGAATATTAAAATTACTTGGTGTGGCATCAAGTTATATAGGTCCTATTTGAGAACTCTAACAATGCTAGAGGTTAGAGTTAGTTTATAGCTCATGACTAATCTTGAACTAACTCTAACCTTGAGATATTTGGATGTAAGAGTTAGATTGACAATAAAAATACTAATGTAATTATTTGACTCCTTTTCAGTGAGTCTGAGGATAGAGGAAATATTACCTTTTCAGTGGACCTCATTTAAACTAGCTCCAATTAGTACCTCTTGAGTGAGATAGTTTTTTTGACTGGGTTAGATGTAATTTGTCCAAACTAACTCCTCCTGTTTTGAGATTTTAGAGCTATTTGTGTCCAAACTAACTCAAACTAATTCTAACCCTTGGGATCCAAACAGGAACATACTTGGTCTCGTGCATGGAGCTACCGATCTCCTCAATGCAGCTATGTTTTCCAAGTGATTTTTTTCTTGGAGTTAGGAGGTGACCTGATAAGAGTTATTTGGTTGATCAGAGATGGAGTTACTTGGACACCTTAATAGAGTTACAAGGTCTCTTGCTGTTCGTATGCATGAAGTTACATGATCTCCACCTGGGTGGAAGTTGGATTCAAAAAAAAAAAGTGCATGCTATCCAGATGCAGATACCAGATGATTATTAGTGGTAGAGTTACGTATTCGACAGTCTATATCTACCGTGGAGGTCATTCGATCGCGAGGGTGGACAGCAGGCATGTTTGCTGGGCCAAAGCAAAAGGAGCACATGATGGAGTCTGACGTGTAGTTTAAAAATTGGATTGAGTTGATAATTCTTATACTTTTGAAAAAGAATTGGTAGAAGAATTAGTGTAAATTCTGCTAAACGTCCGTAGCAACATACGAGTACTTTTCTAGTTTCATAATATTTTACATGTCTTCTAATATTTATAAGGCATCTTTTTTTCTTTCAGCAGATACAAATTTTTTAAGATCTCCTTATGCTTTTGCTGTGTGCGGGAAAGTCGGCGCAGCTGTTTGTTCTGGTTGAAGGTTGGAAGGCCCACGCTGGAAGTGGCGAGACGAGAAGCCGCCGTGGATGTCGAGGAGACGGCCACCTCACCGCGCGCTGTCACGATCATGAGATCTCGTCCGTCCATCATCGTCAAACCGGGCCCATCCCCTCTCCGCTCCTCCCCTTATCCAACCAAATCGCCGCGTGCGACGCGACTCTCTCTCCTCTCGCAGGCGACGCCTTCGATTCGGTTCGGCCTGACTCTATTTCCCAGAGCCAGCTCGAATCAATCGTGCGCGAGCGAAGCGTGCGGCCTGCGGCATGGGGACCCGTGGCAACGGCGGCGGCGGATCGGCGTCAAGGGTCGGCGACTATGACGTGGACCTCAGCGATCGCTGGGACTGGGGCAGCATCCCGCGGCTCCTCTCCTCCGCCTGCCTCTTCTTCTGCTCCGGGTGGGTTCCCTTCCATCCCGCCTCTCCCGTCGTCTTCGCTCTAAACTTTTCCTCTCGGTTGGGTACGACGTGCGCCGAGAAATTCGCTTAGGTTCTTAGCGGATTAGCGCTGCTGCAAGTGAATTTGCTGCTTGTGGCGGATACGCTGCTGCGGATGGGCGCGTATCCGGAGCTGGTGGAGTGTGACGCGAAAGGGGATCGCATTTACGGGAACCTGCTTCCTTTGAATTGTTCGGTTGCGAGAGGATAGTGCTATCCAATCTGGGCTGGTTACTAATTGTTACTATCTGGAGATTAGGGCTTGGGACAGAGGAATTGGGGTCTTCATTAAAGATGGGAGTGTTTTCTCAAACACGAAGATGAGTATGTTTTGTGGAGGCGATAGTAGTATAGTGCCTCGTAGCAGTAACTGATCAGTGATAAGTTACTAGTTGTTTGCACGTTCTTGCATTACATTTTCTTACCTAATATCGTTAGTGAGCTATTTTTCGGTTATTAGATGCGATAGCGATTCCATATTTTCACCTGCTTGTGAAGCCGGAAGGTGACCTTGTCTGCTTCGGTTATATATTTGGAGCATGTTTTTCATTCCAGATTTACTCACGCTTTTTTTATATATTTGTTTATTCTAATTGTCTGTGTGTTCAAACTCCTTCCAAACAGAGCAGAGGCTGTTTTGGCTGCTGTGATAAGACTGTAAAGAAACTAGGGGAGCTGTCCAAGGCCTTAATTACTCATGACCAACTCACTGTGGGGGAGCCGTTTTGGAGTACAACCACCATTGACGTTTCACAGGCAGATTTAAAGGGCTTTCCTCCAATCGAGACAGCCCCTTGGAACCTTGATGAGCATGAATCTGGAAGCAGTCATAGTCATAGGCTTGTGATCACTGAATCTGGAAAGATCGTGCTCCCTCAACCAGGAAGCAGTCCTAGGCTCACGCTTCCTGAATCTGGAAGCATTCATGAGCTCCCTGAATCTGTTAATCCTGGTAATTCTTTTCTGAAACTTGGCGCTCAGTTTTGCTAGTGTTTTGCTACATATATGCCATCTATAGGGCACCATAAGTGTATATCTTATCCTTATTTTGAATGACATAACTATGTCTTACCTTCTACTGTGATTGTAAATATTGCAAACTAAGTATTTTAGGTGTTAAAAAAAAGCACTTGGCTTATGCTTTTTTGTGTTATCATTCCATACCTTTGCTTCCAGCTGAGAAATCGGCCATGGTGGTTCTTTATTTCTGGTTGTTTTTTACTCTGTCATAGAGTCATTAGCATCTATCCTTTTGTGACCGTGCCTTTTTTTAAGGCAGCTAATCTTTCTAAGCCAGGGTCCGTGGTTGTATTTTTTCCTCTTTACTAATACAGGCAGATCATAACTATTATCTTTTCCAGGATCTAGTATTTTTATTACCGCTTGGTGTAATTTCAGTATTCATGTCGATCTATGTGGCTATTTCAGTCCTGTAAATAGCTGTTTTGATGTGCCAAAACCAATGCTTAGGGTATGGTACCGCCATATCTTTACTGTTTTGTGGTTCCAAGTGGAAATTTATTTGAAAGCTTTGAACCACTGTTTCATTCACAAATATCTGGTATGTTTTGCTACCAGATTTGCCTGTAAGAAATTTTAGTAGGCAACAAAGGTTGTACTCTAGTAGTGGGGAGGCTGTTAGGACCAGCTCTGGCTGACAAATGTTGTAACCGTTTTTCTGATTAAAATATTTGTGTACTGAAATTATTGCTGAGTTATTATTCTGATACTTTTTCTGGATAACAATTGAAACTGGGAGACATATTGAAGGGAACCTTAGATGCATGCCAAATGTTATTGCAGGACGCATTCTTTGGGAACAGATTAGGGAGGAGTGGACTGAAATTAAAAGGCTGCAACCAAAGGTGAAGCAGGTCCGTGAGCCAGTATTGAGGTATGGGAAAATGATATGGCTCATGAATACGCAGAATTAACCAAGTGATTTTACCTCTAAAACCTTTTCTCAGACATGTATATTCAATATGATACTGTACTTGTTTTTATACTATCAAGATCCATTTGTTTGAATCTGTACAGAAATGGAACTCATTACATATTTACATGATGAAGATTCACTTGTTTTTCTTCTAGGAAGATTCATTCTGATGTACTATTTTTTTAGCAAAGTAATTTGATCTCCAATCTCCAGTGTGTATTGTTCTTGTTGGTTTCATGTTCCCTTTCTTCCTCCAATAGTGTTCTGTTAGTATAGTTTACTTTCATCCACACTGTACATTATTCTTTCATTAAGAACCTGATGTAGTTCTTTTTCATTCTCCTGCTATGCTGTCTTTTACTTTAGAAACTTTGCAGTATTTTGCGTTTCTGGTAGCTGCCCCTACTTTAATGATATGGAAGCTGTTTAAGGGATTGTAGAAGTAGGGGTATGGTGGGCATGGTTCACTTGAAGTTCTATACTGATTTTTTAAATTATTCTTCCATAAGGAGTAATATAGTGAATCTAATTGGGCGTCACCTTCTCATCTTTCACAAAAGGGTGCAGATAATCAGCTGAGATGTATTTGAAGCAGATACATACTCATTCTTGTTAGTTCTTCTTTTCTTGACGTTTCAGACAGCAAAATCTGGTTAAATGTAGTCCAATATTCTTGTCTGAAACACAACAAAAGATGAACGGAGTACTATATGTTTCATATTGATACCAAGTTTTGATTTGATCAGCCAGAGTATGTTGAAACAAATTATATGTTCTTTTGTTTCTGATGGTGTATTTCTAGGTTCTATCATGGTGTCTGATGAAGGTTTAAGCAATTATGCTCACCCAAACTCTCTTGTTTGTGCAGTTGGAGTGCAGCATATCAAACCTGTCTTGTAACAAATAAATCATTTCCTCGACCCGTTCCTCTCTATGTAAGATATACAGTAATGCTTTTTTAGTTTACCATTCAATGCATGGCATGCCCTTAAACCTAGATCATGCAATTGCAGGAGGTGGTGGATTTCTTTGCGGACATGTGGGAGGAAGGTGGTCTGTATGATATATGAGCAGCACAAATGCTTTTGATATGGATAACAGAATTGTTTCTTGAAGAGGAGAAAGAATGACATAGGTATAGGTGATAAGGTAATGATGGTTTGGTCTGTCATACTGTTTTTACTCATGGAAGGCCTGTTTTACTTGATGGTTAGAGAGCTGTAGTGGTAAACATGTAATGTTAGGGAGGTCCTTACTGGGTCACTTTGTCGGATTTATGAAAGTGTGAAGAAAGGTGTGTGGCAGTGAGTTATAGACATAAGTGTGATTTCTATTGATTGATCGATAAGAAGAAAGCATTTAACACCGCTAGCTGTTAGTTCTTGATGATTGAACTGTTCTGAGTAAGGAGTGTTTCCAGTTCGTAGAGATGCAGTTTTCCTCTGGCAGGTATGCTTCTGACCGGAGCTTTTGAATCCCGTTTCGGTCCACAATGTGATGTTTTTGTAACTGCGGTGTCACAGAAGTCAGGAGGACCTCTGTTGCCGATCAGGGAAACAGCGCCTATTGAGGAAATTGCATACATGTGTAAGGTTGAATAGTCCACCACGGATATCACGGGCTGTCCTTGCCAATCTTTGGAATGGAGCTGTGGTGCTGTATCTTGACGGAAACGAATGATGGCACTAGTACAAAGCATCTATATTACAAAACCTCTGCAGTTTCGAAAGGTGCCTCGAGTTTCAAATCAGCTCCTTTTTTTTTTAGAAAAAAAGGGGGATGGAAAAGAGAGGATCTGAAATCAGCTGGTCCTACCAGCTTGCAACAAGTCAGCGATGAAAATATCTATTAGCAACGTGCACACCATCAGAGGCCTGTGAGTTGTTGTGACTATAATCCAGGAAATTCCTCCGAGGCTTGCTGGGCCGAAACGAGCTACAGATCAGCCACGTTGGGCTTCCTGCCACGAACGACGAGCAGCGGCGCGGCCTTCCGCGCTGCCACGGGTCCCACCACCAGCTGTCGTCCCCCACTGCACATTCTCACACACACACTGGCCTGGCGGCTCGTCCTCGGCGCCTCCGCTTCCCCTCCTTTCCTTTTAATCATCCCGACCGCACCGGAAGGCAGCAAAGAAGGGTTCGGTGGGCGACGAGAAAACCCCATCTCCTCCGCCGCCGCCGCCGCGGCCCGCATTCCTCCGCGGCGATCGCTCGGGTACGCCCTCGCTCCGGTCCTGTTCCCCTCTCCCGTTGCGCGCGCATTGCATCTCGTCTCGCGGCGTGTTTCCCTCTTTTTTGATCTGAAATCGTGGCGCGGTATGGTGGGGTGCAGGTTTTCGTGAGAGGAGAGGCGGTTCGAGATGGCGTCGTCGACGGCGACGGCGTCCAAGGGCCCGCGCTACGCGGAGCCGGATCCGTCGCTTCCCAAGCCGTGGAGGGCGCTCATCGACGGCAACACCGGGTACATGTACTTCTGGAACCCGGAGACCAAGGCCGTCCAGTACGAGCGCCCCGCCCCGGCCGCACCCGCGCCTGCGCCTGCGCCCCACGTCTCCTCCTCGCAGTCCCTGCCGCCTGGATACGGCAGGCCCGAGGATAGGGCGAGGAGCAGCGCTCCTTCCGAGGTAACAACGATTCCTTCCCCTCTTCCTTTCTTTCTGCATATGCAAGAATGCGGCCCTCTGCGAGGTCCAGGCCTGCAAGATGGTCTTTTTTATTGTTATTATTTCTAGAGAAATAACCTTTGTGAGATTCTTTGGTGTTTCAGCCCCGGGCAGAAGCTGGAGCGAGCTACTCGCAGAATGTGACTCGTGTTGATGACAGGCCTAGGATGAATCACCCGGAGGTGCACTGTATTTTCCCTCATTTACCTATCAATCACATGTTTTGTGCCGAATTTTGTGCTGCCTTTGCCCACCTTGTGCCAAGTGTGCTGTAGGATGAAGATGTATTTTACAATTTAAGAACAAATCTATGTGTTTTTTAACTGGTTGCTTGCTGAAGGAAGAAGTAATAATACGAAGTTCAATGTATCAAGATGTGCTATTCTACATTTTTCTTTTTCTGTGGTGCTCCGAAGATGCAGGAATCTGCATGCAGAATGTCCTTAGTTACCTTCTTTTCATTTTGAACACTTGTGTATTCATACTGCATTGCTTCTCAATAAATATATAAGAAGATACAAAAAATCCTATAATTGTAATGGACTAATGGAAAGAGCAAAAATACTTTCTTCAGAAGAGCATGATCATAACTGATGTACGTTTCTTGTTCTACTCTTAACATGCTATCCTATTTCCAGTCGCGACCTGCATCTGGACTGAATCTTGCACAAAGTGCTCCGCCCACAGGTCAAGTTTCACAGGCTGGCAACGGAAGCCACATGTCACCTGAAGCATATCGTGCTAAGCATGAGATTACCATAATCGTATGTCTTCAACTCATCCTGTACCCTCAATCAACTCCTAGTTTTGTTGTATGCAGTGTGTTTATTTATTCCATTCCTTCTGTGACCAGGGCAATGAGGCCCCAGCACCTTTCTCGACATTTCATTCCACGGGCTTCCCTTCGGAGATGCTAAGGGAGGTAGGGTCACAATGTTTGCCAATGTTATTGTGTTTCCTTGTATCTCTCTCTGATGTAACTAGGTTATCACAGTGTATCTTTCTGTCTATGCCATGATCTAGCTGGACTTTCTTTGCAGCAGGCTCTTCAAGTCAACAATCCAAGTCGGGATTGACCTGTTTGTTGTCTTGTCCAGCCTTCTGCGGTTTGAAACAATCCCTTTGTTACATTGTTCTTAACATGCAGTTACAAGGCCTTAGTCTTGTCTCCATTGCAAAATAGTGTATTCCATACGAAGCTTTTCTGCCCTATCCAAAATGGTCCTACCATCAACAATTAAAACTAGAGGGAGTAGTGGATTAATCTTTTGTTATTACACTGGTAATTCACATGTCTGCAATGGGTCTGTGGTCTTACAGTTTCAGCAAGCTGGATTCGCTGCACCAACTCCTATCCAAGCGCAATCATGGCCTATTGCTCTAAAGGGTCGTGATATTGTTGCTGTAGCAAAGACAGGTTCTGGAAAAACACTGGGTTATCTCCTTCCAGGGTTTATGCTTCTGAAACGCCTTCAACAAAATTCAAGGGAAGGTCCAACAGTATTAGTTCTGTCTCCAACCAGGGAACTGGCAACACAAATTCAAGATGAAGCAATCAAGTTTGGCAGATCTTCAAGGATATCTTCTGCTGTACGTGCCCTATTGGTTCTTGTACCTTTAAGTCACTATGCTAGTTTCACCTTTGATCTAGAATGTGTTTGCATATCTTTAAACTGACTTATGCAGCACCTTTGATTCATGTGTGGTAGATTGTTCCCTTTAGTTTTATATAAGATTCTTCATAGGATAGTTTCTAATCTGAACTCATTACCTGCAGTGCCTATATGGAGGTGCTTCAAAAGGCCCTCAACTAAGAGATTTAGAGCGTGGTGCTGATGTTGTTGTTGCGACTCCAGGAAGATTGAATGACATTTTAGAAATGAACAAAGTGAGCCTGCGTCAAGTAGCATATCTTGTTCTGGATGAAGCTGATCGTATGCTTGATATGGGATTTGAGCCACAAATACGAAAAATTGTGAAACAAGTACCACCTAGACGGCAAACTCTTATGTACACTGCCACTTGGCCAAAAGAGGTTAGAAAAATAGCTTCAGATTTTATGGTCAACCCCATTCAAGTTAACATTGGGAACACTGATCAGCTGGTTGCAAATAAGTCAATTACTCAGGTACGGAAATTATTTTCTTTTTATTGACCAAGATACCGTATTTCACCGTTTTTGAAATCGCCTTTTATTACTGCAGCATGTGGAAGTTATTTCACATGGAGAGAAATCAAGACGACTTGAACAAATCCTGCGTTCACAAGAGCCTGGATCCAAAATAATAATATTTTGCTCCACAAAGAGGATGTGTGATCAGTTAGCCCGGAATCTGTCACGGCAGTATGGTGCTGCTGCTATTCATGGTGATAAATCACAACCTGAGAGAGATTCAGTGTTGAGTGATTTTCGAAGTGGCAGGTGCCCAGTTCTTGTTGCCACAGATGTGGCTGCTCGAGGTTTAGACGTAAAGGATATCAGGTTTGTCCTTCATCTTTGCTTCTTCCAAAATATGACAGGACTTTCTATGCAATTGGGAAAATGTTATTATGGTTATGGTGTTACTGATAATCCATGTGACTGAACATACAATATATTTCTCCTTAAATGCTTGAATGTTGCTCACTGACAATCATTCTAAAATATTTGTTTCACAGAATAGTGGTTAACTATGATTTCCCTACGGGTGTGGAGGACTATGTCCACAGAATTGGAAGGACGGGTAGGGCTGGTGCAACAGGATCTGCCTATACATTCTTCGGTGACCAGGATGCAAAATATGCTTCAGACCTTGTGAAGATTTTAGAGGGTGCAGACCAGTCTATCCCGGCACAATTAAAAGAGATGGCTCTTCGTGGAGGGTATGGTGGAAGGTCACGTCGCTGGGCATCTACTGATGATTCTTATGGTGGTCAGGGGTATGGTTCAGGTTATGCTAAAAGATCAACTGATAACTTCAACAACAGTAGTTTTGGCAATCAGGCAGGGTTTGGTTCAAGCTTTCACTCAAGGTTGGTATCTGTTTATATTTGAGTGGCATCTTTTTGGCCTGAGTACCAACCTGATAAAGTCCCACTTTGCAGCTTTGATAACAGCAGCCGCAACAATCAGACTGGCAGCAATGCAGGTTTTGATCTCAGGTGAGTATGTATGTTCTCATTGATACTTGTCTCTAGCTTCTGTATTCTGCTGAGTACTTAATTGCCATTGTCTGTAACAGCACGAACAACGATCAATCTGGGGGTGGTCTCAGCTTTCATGAAAGGTACCCTTTTATGAATATGCCTGAACCTAACTTGAAATGGGAACATGAATTTATTATGTTATATGGCCCCATGCTATTGTACCAACTTTTCTCTGACAAAAAAAAAACTGTTACTATTTTCTTGAAAAGAAAAACTGTTTATTTTTTCTGAGATGTGATTGCATCCACAAGAATGTATGATGACTCCATCCTTAATTCAACTGGCAGGTTCTATGGATCAGGTGCCAGGGATCAGAGCAGATCAAACAATGACGGATTCCGTGCTAGGAGCAGGAGTCCTCCAAGCAAGGCTGTGGGAGTTTCCAACTGGTAGTTGCATCTCCCAGGTGCAGGCCGGCTTTGTGATGGTGACGAAACAAAAAGTAGGAAGTTGGTACCCTAACAAAATTATATTATCTTGTTTGCCCGCCTAAATCAAGACATGTCCTGGAACTTCTCTAACTTAGGATCCATGTCTAATGGTGTCCTGTTTATGCTATTTGACAATTGCGGAACACCTTATACTGTATGGCATGCTGGTGGTAGTTTGTAAAGCTTTGAAGCTTGACTTCGTTGCTAGTGTACCTCCTAATGTTATATAATCCAATCCTGGGAGACAAACAGCTTGTGAATGATTTTTTGGTCGAAGCCTTGAACAACTTATGTTTCGTTTCAATTCATGGTGTTCAGCTATGCCATCAAGTATGGAAATGCTTCCGTTATTTTGCTCAATATTGAAACTGAATGACTTCATGTTCTGAATAATAATCCTGCCAACGCGCGCCTATGCTCTGCTGATGCAAGTTGTCTCCAGCTTGGTCATGGTCAGTAATCAGAACAAGCTGTACATCTTTGCTGCCATTTTTGAAATGAAGCATGATGTCTTGTGAAATTCGAGGATGTATTTGAAATACGTTGCAGCTGTGCAAATGAGCTGTTGTAGCTCGTGCCCTGTAGTACAAGTGTACTATGGGGTGGTTCCTTATCGCTATATCTCGATCTAATCTTTATACCTGTAAAAAAAAGAAAAACTAGTATACAAGATTTTTGTTTCCCCAAGAACTACTGTACTGTGTTTCGTGCTCATGCTGCCTTTGGCTTTGTTCTCGTTAACCTAGAGTACAGGAAAACGCCTGCTAGAGCCGCACCGGTTCCTGCAGCACGAACAACCAAAGCATGACCATGTTATCCACAAGAACAACTAATCGAATCAGATCGGTGGTGAGAAAAACGGTGGGTTCATCAAAGTTACCAAGTGCATTGACAGGCGAAATCGGGGTCCTGAAAAAGAGAACGGACGAGGCGATCACAACCACACGCTTGACGCAGTTGGCGACAGAGTGGGTCACTGGAGACACCCTCGACAAAATCAGATACGAGAGCTGCCATTGTGAAACAACGTCGTGCATCAAAACACAATCCTTCTGAAGTCCAGATAAGATGATTAGTTCATGGATGTGATCATCCCCTCACCTTCTGATAGCCATGGAAGCAAAAGCCCGCAAGCGCTGCTCTCACGCAGAGTTCTTGAAGGTTCAGTCCCTGCACCGCCAAAATGAGACTCTGTTAAGTCCATAATTTAGGAGCGACAATACTGATGATAATTAAGTCAGGTAATCTGTTTGGCTGAAATCTGCGAATGCTTACAGTGCTCTGGAGGTATCTCGGGGTGAACTTGACGCCTTCCGCGAACAGCATCAGAGGACAAGAAAGGAGGAACGACAGTACAGTGATCACTGAGAAGAGGTTTATGTCATCCATAGCTTCCTGCACCACGACAGATTTTTTTTTTCACTGTTACCAATTGCCAATTTGGGAAAATTTAAGGTAATATAATCATGGAGAAGGGGGGAAGATTCACCTTGTCATCACCGGCAAGAAGTTTCTTGCTAAGTACATTTCTGGATTGGTTGGTGAGATTCGACGCCATGGCGCTCCAGAACCCGATCCTGCTTTCCGCGAAGGTCAGCGCGTCAAGATTCCCCCCAATCATTGGATCCCAAGAACAGTAAAAGGGCAAAGAATTTTTGTTTTCTGAAGGAGCCAAATTAAAGATTCTCGGATGCTGTTGGTACTAGTAGTAGGGAGGTGACAGCACTGACCAGTTGAAGGAGACCTCGGTCATGGACGCCAGCGCGACGCCGCCGACGATGGGCAGGAGGGATCCGAGCACCGGCAGGGACGGGACCTCGCCGAGGAAGAGCGCGGAGAGGAGGACGGTGAAGAAGGGCTCGGATGCCTTGATGGTGTGCGTGAAGGAGACGGCCACCTTGCCCAGGCTCATGTTGGTGAACACCGTGCCCAGCATGTGGCCCAGTGCCAGCGGCGCGATCCTGCCCAGCTGCAGCAGCCACCCCAACAAAAATGTTGTTCAAGACAAGTTGGCAACATCACGAAGCGGCTCTAGGAGTGGAACGGACTGTACCTGTGCAGGGGTGAGTTTGGGCGCGGGGTGGAGCCCGGTCGCCCACATGGCGAAGATGAGCAGGGAACCGAACGCGAGCTGGAAGGCGGTGATGGTGTACGGGAACGGCATCACCTTGAGAACCTGCAATGGCGAATCGAAGCGGGTTGGTCACAGGGAACAGACAAGGTTGGCACGGGAGATGATGGAGAGCAGAACTATGTTGAATTTTCCGATAAGAGAGAAATGGGGGACCTGCTTGTTGTAGATGTTGAAGTAGATGTTGAGCAGGTACCACGCGACGATCATGGCGCCGAGCTGCACCGTCCCCGCAATGTCGCCGCCCTTCTCCCCCCCGTCGTCCGCCGGAACCGACGCCGCCGCCGTCGCCACTGCAGAGGCAGTTGCTCTGTCTCTCCTCCCATCCGACAGCAGCGACAGAGGCCGGAGCCCGCGTCCCCCGCCGACGACGCGGATGACCGCCGCGCCGCGGGCACCAGAGGGTGCGATCGCGACGGCGTGGCGCGACGCGTAGGGCGCCGCCGCCGCGGCGCGGGCGCGGCATGCGCCGAGGCTGGAGGAGGAGGAGGAGGTGTGGGCGGCGGCCGCCACTCCCTGCATCTTTTCGCCTGATGTTTCGTTCTCTCTCTCTCTCTCTTCTCGCGGTTGGTTTGAGCGGCCGCGCTTAAAATAGCCGCCGCGTCACCACGTTCCTGCGTAAAAAAGGGGTACAACAAGTCGATGAATCTTCCCGGGAT
This sequence comes from Eleusine indica, assembly GCA_030378355.1. NCBI lineage: Eukaryota > Viridiplantae > Streptophyta > Magnoliopsida > Poales > Poaceae > Eleusine > Eleusine indica. The sequence continues at coordinate 8,491,783 of CM059497.1, read as the reverse complement.
CCCGTACTCGTTCGTCCCCCCTTGTCGTACCCTGTTGCCGCTATATACAACTCCTACTCGTACCGCCAGCGAGGGGTGTGAGACCACCGTGGCAGGGCCGGCGGCGGCGTACAAGTGAGACTTGGGTGGCGGCTACTATGGGCCTATCAATGGCCTTCTCCTTCCTGCGTTCTTGCTGGTGTCAACGTCACCGGCATCCGAACCCGATTGGACTGACCGACTGAGCATATAATTCATGGTGTCAAACGTTTGGACCCGAGAACGGCGTCACAAGTGACGTGACGGAGTCAAGGAGGGCCATAGTCTTCTCTAGGCATCAATCCATAGGTGTTATGAACAACCAAAACTAGTAATGGCTAAAAGCCATTTTTTTTTTCATGCGCATGTCTCCATAAAGGCATCTTACGAATGCATGATAGGCGTGTGTCGGTCGTGGTCCTCGTGGAGCAACTAAGGACTTGGCACGGTTCAATGCGCTCGCCATGGTTCTGTTTTAATTTGTGTGGTGTGAACTCGGAGAGAGCACCGAATTCCAGCCTCATGGCGCAACCGTTATATATCAAAATAATTGCGAGACAAGCGGAAGATTAGTCACTAATAACGACGTTTCCTTCTTTTTCTTTTTTTTTCTTATTAAGAATTTTTAGGCGAGTGCGCATCTCGGAATGGATTAGCTCATGGTACGCGTGGTACAGCGACCCGGTACTAACAAAGCTCTTCGTCGACTTTATTGAAAAGCTCTGCTTGCTAGTTACAGCTAGCTAATCAAGATTTGATGATCGGAGCTTTCAGCCCCGGCGAACCTTTGGTGAATCTCTGTGATAAAGAAAAGGGGCCCGCGCCCAGCCATGGGATACGAATAAGAATACGGTGGTGGCTGCCAAAGCGGGTGCAGGCGGAAATGGCCGTCGAGATCGGTCCAATTGCTCATTCTATTGGCTGAAAATCGATCGGAAATGTTTGTGGGGGAATGATGGCGACTGCCTCCCTGCTGCCGAAAGGAGACGACTCCATATGGGCTGAAACATGACATCTACCGCATCTACCAGGGCGATGGCCCACAGCTTTTCCAAGTCTAGAGCGGACTGTGGGCCGTGCTTGCTCGGTTCGAGCAGGAGCTTTGGCCCATGAGACCAGGGTTAGCAGCGTCGAAGCGGCCCATCGGCGGCTGTGTTACGTTGGTGGCCTGGTGGGGGTGCTCACCGGCCGTCACCCGGCGGAAGTCGAGGCTTCCCCTTGCTGCTGCTGGATCTGCCGCCCGGTTCAAGGCTTCAAGCTCGACGGCAACCATGGCGCGGGCGGCAGGTCGCGCCGCGAGCCAGCCGGCGGCGGCGGCAGTGGCGGAGAAGCCGACCGGCTCGGCGGACCGGAGGCCGCTCTACTTCGCGGCCTTCCTGCTGCTCGCCGACGCCGCGCTCGTCGCCCTCATCATCGCCTTCGTCCGCTGTTTGTACTCTTGAACGCAAAACGTGCTCCCTTTTCTTCCTTTCCCCTGCTATCATCTTATCCGCAATTCTCTTGCCCCCATTGTAGACACCAAGATCGACTGGGACGCCTACATGTCTCAGGTACTTGCTTAAATTGGCGATCTTCTTGGGTGATGAGTTTCGAATCGAGGATCTTGCCTGCTCATGGTGTGTGTTTGGTGTGACAGGTGGATGCTTTTCTCGAGGGGGAGAGGGACTACACCAAGATCGAGGGAGACACCGGGCCGTTGGTGTACCCGGCCGGCTTCCTCTATGTCTACTCCGCCGTTAAGTTCATCACCGGCGGACAAGTTTTCCCTGCGCAGGTCACTTCACAGTCGAGAATCTGTTTGACGTCGTAGCTTGTTTGATATCTTGAGGCTTGCCCCTCAGACTAGTCAGCAGCCCAGCTGTGCTAAGCAGGATGAATTCTTTGTCTCTGCCTGCCTGCAGATTTTGTTCGGACTCCTGTACATTATTAACCTGAGTCTTGTTCTGCTGCTCTACGTCAAGACTGAAGTGGTATGAATGCAAAACCGAGAAGCTATTCTGTTGTTATTTTTAATAACTTTTTGTACAATATTTCAAGTGGGCATGTCCGTTCTTCTTTGTTCTTATAATTGCCTACTTAATGTTGTCACTGATCGCTCCCTATTCTCTGATAATGATGACAGCTTCCATGGTGGGCTCTAGGTTTGCTTTGCTTGTCCAAGAGAGTTCATTCCATCTTTGTCCTCCGCCTTTTCAACGATTGCTTTGCAATGACATTGCTACATGCTGCAATGGTTTTGATTGTTTATCACAAGTGGTACCTTGGTCTAATAGTTTTCAGGTGAGCACCAACAGTGTGCCAATGAGTTGCATGCATCCGCTGCATATTTATTTCAGATTGCCAGTAGGACATACTATTGCAGTAGAAAGTAGTTGCTTACATCTAATTGCTATCGCTCTTTCTGCAGTGGAGCAGTCTCAATTAAGATGAATGTGCTTCTTTTTGCTCCATCTTTGCTTCTACTAATGCTAAAGGTATGATTGTACCATGCTTTGTTTCTTCTGTGCATCTTTTCACAACACTGGCCTGTACTAAGTTATTGTCACAGGCCATGAGCATCAAAGGAGTCTTCTTTGCCTTGTTAGGAGCTGCTGTTGTACAGGTGTGTCGTGCCTTTTAAATCTTTTTATTGCATTTTTGGAGTTCGCTGATGGTTTCTCAGCACCATAGATTGTCTCTGTAGGCTTATGCTATGCTTGGCAGTTGGATAAGGTCACATTAATTCACTGGATGCTGCTAGGTCTTGTGTATGCCTCTATTTTGAAACTTCAAATCATAGTGATTCCTTCCAATAGAAGACTGAATTCACCATCATTGTATTTTTTACTATGATAGTTTCTCTGATAATGAAAGCAAATTTTATTATGGAGCATTTCCATAATTCACCATCGCTCTTTCACTATTATGGAAATGCTCCATAATAAAATTGCATACATGTAAAGTTAATGACTGGCGATCTATTTTGAAACTCTAGCCTGAGGGAATAGTAACCATGCCTTCAATTTTGCCTGGATAGTGATTAGATGGATACACTGTATCTCACTCTCAATGGTTTCCCGTATTTAGGTTTTGTTGGGTATGCCATTCTTGCTGCTGCATCCAGTTCAGTACATCTCAAGAGCATTCAATCTCGGGCGTGTCTTCATCCATTTCTGGTGATTTTCTTATTTTGAACCATTTCTGCAGAAGAATTATGTCATATATATCACATACCTAAGACATAGCTTCTCAGTTTTTAGTATGCACAATTTTAATTGTTTTGGTGTTTTTCAGGTCTGTGAATTTCAAATTTATCCCTGAGAAGTTGTTTGTATCAAAAGAGCTTGCTGTTGCATTGTTGATTCTGCATCTCACTACCCTTGTAGTATTTGCACACTATAAGTGGTTAAAGTGAGTCCTCCAGTTGGGTTTAATCGGTAGCAATGATTGATATTCTTTTACTTTGCTTCTATACAACCATATGGTTTTGCCAGTACTTGATATTCTTTTACTTTGGTTGACAGGCATGAAGGAGGCTTAATTGGTTTCATGTATTTAAGAATTAAATCTGTCAAATCAATTCAACAGCTTATTTCCTGCAAGCCCAGATCATCCGATCTGAGTAAAGAACGTATGTCCAACCCTAATACTCAAATTAGTTATAGCATTTGATTCTATTTGTCCTCCGTTGCTGGACTAACTTGATAGCTACAACATGAATCCAGATATTGTAACTGTTATGTTTGTCGGCAACTTCATTGGCATTGTGTGTGCCCGATCTTTACATTACCAATTCTATTCCTGGTAAGTCGTGTTCCTCTCAGCATTGTAATTGTGTATAGCAGTTCTCAATTATCTGCTGCATGCGAATGCTGGAAATTAAGTTATGGGTTCAATACTTGCAGGTACTTCTATTCATTGCCTTTTCTTTTGTGGAAGACGTGTTTTCCAACGGCTTTGAGGTAAGATAACACACCCCATTTGTCCTCTATTTTGTGATGGTCATGCTTGGAACTATTCTCATACCATTGAAGATTAAGCGTGCCTTGGTTAATACTTCCTTTCCATTATTATCCACTTTGTTTCTTCTCCCATTTAACTGTACTTCATTCTGTCAGGATCATATTATTTCTTGGTGTGGAGGTCTGCTGGAATATCTTTCCTTCCACTGCATATTCGTCTCTGCTTTTGCTATTTTTGCATGTTGTCATTTTGTTTGGCATATGGCTTTCGCCTACTGAGTACCCCTACATCAAACGAAGGACATAGCCAACATATCAAGAAGCTGGGCACGGCAATGTGAGGCTTCCCAACTCCAAATGATTGATTTCTGATATTGCAGTAGTCTAATATACTTTCACGGATACAAACAAAATGCCACTGGAAATCCGGAGAGGTAGTTTGGCATTCCATTGATTGCCTGAGATTTTTTGGAGTAAGATCTAGTCATATGAAATGTTTACCATGTGTAACATGTACATACATGGAAAACGGTTAGTCAACTATCATGCTGTATCATCTTCACATAGTCCTCTAGCCTCTAATATTGTGTACCTCTCTCTGGAATTGCTCAGTTCCTGCTCTTATAAATGGACATCACATAGCAAAAATATATAAATTCTCAGAATGACCGTTTGCCAGGTACTGTAGTCTTTTGTTATGAAAATGGTCGATCCATGAGTCAGAATGTAGAAACTGTGTCTGTAAAACAACTTAAGCATATGAAACACTCGAAAGATATTACAAATATTATCTTGTGTATATGGCGAGAGAATAAAGGGAAAGTTTAAGTCGAACAAGGTTTAGTAGATTTTAATATTCTAACGCAAACTCATTCTCGTGTGGACTGGACGGTTGCAACAAACATTAGCGTAATCCAGCTAGCATATATAAAAAAAAGGCAAAATCGTAAACGCTGGTTTCATCTCTAGCACACTCACAATTTTAACTTCGTCTGTAACATACTACGATTTTGAGAAAATTATCCAGAACACACCGTATTCATTAAAATACTATTTTCTACTTCTTGAGGTGAGAGAATATTTGTTAAATGACCTTGGTGCCCCTGTATTGTTTAGGCTCAGCACCCTTCACTGCCCAACGCCGTCGCCTCCTTGCGCTTGCCCCGCGACACTGGGCCTCGACCTCGCTGTCCTGCACTTGCGCCAAGTCTTTGCACTAGTCTGGCTGCTCTCTATGCCTTCTCCGCTTGGGCGGCGCTAGAAACCTCTTCCTCCCTTCGCCGTCGGCCATCCGCTCCTCCATCGCCTCCATCGAGCCTTTAGCCTCCTGCGCGCCGTGTTTCACGACAGCCTCCTTGTTGCAGCCCGCCTCATGTCACGCCCGGGTCTCCCACATGGGCTCCCTCAGCCTCCTCACAAGCCCGCGCGGCGCCGCGGCCCTCACCTCGACGACCATTGGCGGCATGGCTAAGAGGCGAAGGAGGAGGGTGACAAGGAGGAAGGGGTGGGGCGGAGCAGGAAGGCCGTGGCTGTCGCGGCGCTGGGTCCAAGCACTCATCGGAGTGGGACTTCATCTCCTGGGAATCCATTCCGACCGGCCACCGATTCCCCCTGCAACCCAACCAAAACCCAGAACAAAATTAGTCGCATTTGCAGACAACCAGACCCGCACAGGCCTCGATGATTGCGCAGGCGAAGGTGGCGCAGTTGCGCAGGACGCCGTCCTCATCCATCTGGAGGTAGAGCGCGTAGGCGAGGAGGCATCATGAGGCGGGCGGCGAAGGAGGGAGACTAGGATGAGGTGGCGCAGGCGCGCGAGGCGGCGGCATGGGGAAGCGTGGTGCGAGATGGTAGAGAGGAGGGAGGCGAGGAGCGACGGGGTGAGCAGCTCGTAGAGGACGCGGTCGAGGGCGTCCGATGACGGCGGCGGCGCAGCGGGGAGAGAGAGACAGCCTCTGTCGGTCAAAGGATGAAGAAGGGCAGGACGGTCATTTTACTCATCTTGATTCTAAGAAAATAACGCGGTGTGTTGTGGACAATTTTTATGAAATCAAAGTATGTTACAGACGAAATTGAGATTGTAGGTGTGCTAGGAACAAAACCAGCATTTGTCAGTGTGCTACAGACAATTTTACCATAAAAAAAAAGACGCTTATTATGCTATGCTACACTAATGCATCAACTGCACATCGTTTTGTTCCAGGAACCAAAAATATTTGTTACCATGGGCATTCATGGGCTCACGGCAACACAATTGTTTGTGAACATGGAAAATAAACAATGAAATATAACTGCAGTTTCTCGTTTCATTGAAATATGCTGCTCCTCAATCCCACAATAATCCATCGGCCCTGTTGAAGATTTTACCCCATTTCATTTGAGCAAGTGCAACCATGTCCGCCCAGGTCGATCGTCAATTTAGACAGAACGATCTGTCTCCTTCCTCTGCTTCTTTATGGAGTCCGTCTCACCCATTGCTGACAGTATCCAGGACGGGTGAACCTCTTTGCTCTTCCCTTTATCATCGGCACCGCCATTTCCTAAGCGAAGGGTCAAATTTGGTTCAGATGCTGTGCCACTGCTCCGTGCTATGGCATGAGTTGAGGATGCATGGTGAGGCCCATACATCGAGCTTCCTGATCTGAACACCTTCTCCCAGGTCGAGACGAATTCTGGTGTACCCACAGATTGAACCAGACTGAACAACTCATCAGTGCACCCAGGCCCGATTTCGGGAGCACCGAGAGGCTGCTGGAAGAAGCTCTGAGAAGGGTTGCTCGCAGCAGGACGTTTGCCAAGAATCGACAACGAGGTGGTCTTGGTGCTTGTAGTGTTGTTTATGTTGGTGTTGTTGTCATGTGCGCTTCGGTAGGATGGCAGTGGCAGCTGCTCGTCTCTTCCTGATTCGTTGTCGTTACAATGGAGATGAACTTGTTCTTTATGTTGGGATTGATTCCAATCGTCGTTACCATTTGTGTAAGGAGCAACAGGATAGAACTGAAACAAATACAAACGATCGATTTATGCGATGATTTCTTGTAAGCAAACAGATATTTAGGCGATTTTTTAGTACTTTACACTGGATAATTGATAAGGTGGATGATAATCTGTTGTCCTTGAATTTGATCCACATGATTTACTTCGTCCACCAGAAGGCCTTTGGTGCTCAGTGTCACTGCTCCTAGGAGTCCCTGATATAAAGAAATCAACATAAATACTTATTATATATAATAACATAAAAAAGTTGCATATTAACTATAAACATATCATGCAAAACAAAAATGAAAAACTTCAATAACATTCAAGAGTAAATTCCACAAAACTACAACGAGTACTCTCTCTAAGAAAAGAAAACTCAATTGCTTACTAAAGTTGAAAGAGTACCTTCTTCATAAGGAGAATTTCTTGAAGCCTTTGAGATAATTGATAAAAGCATTGGTAAGTACAAATACCGTTTAGTTTTTCCCTCCTGAGGAACAATTCCTGTATAGTTGCTATGATCCTGAAGTGGCAAACTTGAGCCACCATATCTGAATTGATCATAATTCCCCGTGCTTGTTGTTATGGGATTTGTACTAATATTGCCAATCGGATGGCTAATGGAAGTTGACTCATTTATGTTGAGACGTTTTCTATTGTGTTCATTCAACAAGTGGGGCGGTGTCCTCCGGATCATTCCTTTGATATTTCTTTTCTATAAAAAATATCATATACACAACAAAATTATATTGCATGTCAAATGTAACTGAAAAAACTCTAAAAGAAAAGAAATTGCATCATAGATGGCCGCAAATGAATGAATTCTCAAGACATGTTGGTATGCCTAACCATAAGATTGTTCAAGAGCCGTCAGTAGTGTTCCCATATAACATCCTTTTGGAGTGCAATAAGCTCTAAGAGACACCTTAGGTAACTAATTATCCATATTCTATTTGAACAACTTGGCACAACGGACTGGAAATTAGATTCAAGATTTCAAATTCGATGATATTCATATAACTCTTATATTATTTCCTTACATATAATAAGATTTTATCAGAACGAACAAAAATAGCTACCATCCAACTAAAAAGTGCAAAGAAAAATTAAGAGACATATAAATGAATATAAAAATAATAAAACTACTAAAACAGATATAAAATTTCTATAGGAAACTATGATGAAATCATCGCCTAAAAAAATACTTGTCAAAGAATACCTATGGACCTTGTCCGGACTATTCTTTCTCTCCACCTTGTAGTTACAAGGAGGGAGCTTTGGAAGAGGTGAGGGGGGAGGCGTTACAGAGATGGAGGGGATACTTTTCGTCACCGTCCTCATATATTGTGCAATAGAGGATTAGGGTTGTGTGTGTGAGTAGAGGGAGAGAACATTTTTCACCCTTCTCATATATAGTATAGCTCAATGGTGAGAGGTGTTGTGGCAGCTAAGGGGATTCAATGTCCAACCATATGGTCCCATCGTTGCGGCCATTATGACATAGAAGAAATTCGCCTTTCTAATATATGATTTTAATGGTGATCTATACTAAAAAGTTAGGATATCGACTGAACTAAATTATAGATAAAATAGACCACATATGTGTTAAATATGATTATGAATTGTAACTATATATGAATTATCCCAATATAGTGTCTTTGTTCATGTTCTCATGATGATCGGTTCACGCGCTTTTACTTTAGTAGATTCATACTTGAATATACTAGCATTTTATATGTGTACAACTAAGCGGTGGCTAAATTTCTATACATCATAGGCAGATTTATTAATAGCATTGAAATCTTGAACAATATACTTTCTTGTTGATGCTATGTATTTTATTTGATGCCATGTGAATTCAATGGCCATACTTTTTGAGAGAAACTTGTATAAAATACTGAAAAATGCCATAAAGATTTTACATGAAAGGCATGACAACCAAGCTGGATTTACTAAACCTGGAGAAATGCCATTGTGAGAGACGTGTATTGATTGGCTCATTCATAATGAGCATTTTGGGTTGTATAATTTGATAGTAATATTTTGTATATTTATTTGACCACACAGTACAAAGTTACTCCATGATTTGAGGTTGATCGGGTCAAAAGAATAGGTTCACGTAATGTTAGGGACCGGACGTGCCACAGCAGAGGATGTGTCCTGGTTTGGTCCATGGTTATGGTTTATCCAACAATTGATTTCCCTTTATCCATTGATTCGTGGAAAAAAATTACCCACCATGGATTTTGTTAAAGCTGAGTCAATTTCCAGGTAGGTAGTAGTTGTTGTTTTGAATAGTTTTTCTCTGAGGTTACAAAGGCAAATCAATACAAGCAAATGATGAGCCGAGCATCCATCCATCAGTCGGTCCAAGTCGGAGAGGATTCGAGTTGGCTCCATCTAACCCCATCACCGTCTCCAGGTCACCTTCCCCGTGGGGCGCCTGCAATCAAGCGCCACGACGTGTGGCTGCCGGCTTGTTTACCTCTCTCTCTCCCTCCCCGCCTTCTCCTGTGGCTGCGAGAGACACAGAGAGAGAGAGAGTGTGTGTGACTGGGCGTGGCGCGCGAGGCTTCCCGAGCTCGCCGGATAAGCAGCCAGCCAGCACGAGTCCGCCGGCACGCCTTGACCCGGGAGAATCTTGCGAGGAACTGACAGAGATCTGCCCGTAACTCACGATCCACCCGTCCTTAGATTCTGCACAACATTTTTCTTGTTTCGCGTCCTTGTTTACTGCGAAATATGCTGATGCGCACGTGTCTGCGCCGATCTTCAATCTCGAGGATGTAGGTAGCATTGGAATAGGATAATCGGCGGAAGGAAAGACGTCGGATACACGAGGTGGAGTCGGCAGAAGCTTGGAGAAAGGAGACGACGAATAAGTGGCTGGTAAATTCAGCTTCGTTTCCCTTCCCTTTTTATCCACGCAGGAGATATGTTTCCTGATGCTGTCTGCTTCGTTGTTCTTTCCCTACAATTCCCTTTTTGTCTTGTCGTGGACGGGAGGACAAAGATTGTATCTTCTGTGGCTGTGTGTACCTAAGGTTCATGATAGAGATTGAATTAGTTAATGGTTGCTCTCAGCTTTCTAAGTCTAATGCATTTGCTTTTTCATTCTCCGTTTGGCAACAAGGATATTCGTATTCTGTAGTACTGATCTCTCTTTGCTGACAAGGGAAGGACAAAATCACTTTTTTTTCCTCTACAATCGAGCATGCGCAACTGGTCTAGTACGGTATCTATATTACTTAAGTACGAATGCTACACTAATACAGTGTGTTGCTAATGCGGTGACAGGGTTGACAAATTCAGCATTGTCATCGTCAGCCATGGCCGTGGACACAACTGACCCTGAATATTGGCTCAACTGGAAGTTCTTATTGTGTGGGATCTGGGTCTACTCCTGCATGGCCTTGGCGTGTTACTTAATTTGGAAATATGAGGGGGCGCGTTCGAGGGATGGCAATGGCGATGATGGTGGAGACAGAGAGGAAGCAAGGCCCCGGTTCAGGCCTGGAGTTGTTTACCTTGATGATTGCTGGAAGCCATGCATCGAGGAGATCCACCCTGTCTGGCTGCTGGCTTATCGCCTTGTGGCCTTCTTTGTTATGGCTTCACTGCTCGCGGTTGACCTCGTTACTGATGGATGGAGCATCTTCCTATACTACACCCAGTAAGCAGTCTTCACCCTTGCTGCTCGCAGTTTCTGATAGAAGACTTATGAAGTAAAATTCAAAAGAAACTTATGTTCAGAAAATTGTCTGATTTATGTTGTTTTGTATTTTTCACAGATGGACGTTCTTGCTTGTCACCTTATATTTAGGGGTATGTAGTTTGTTAGTAAATAGCAAATGTTTTTTTGTATTTGCATCTTTATCATTTATGGATAACTGCTCCTTTGACTTCACGTTTTTTCAACGCTAGAATGTAGCATAATATAACTTTTCTTTTGAGGGATTAATCTGAAACTTATTATAGTTTTTATATATGCTTGCTCTTACTATCTATAAAATACACACTAATGGATTTTTCTGGCACCTCCTTCAATAGCTTGGCTCATTGCTTTCAATGTACGGGTGCTATCAATATGCTTACAAGACCCGTGGCAACAGATCTGATCTGATAGGATCTAGTGCTGATCATGGCACATATGTCATTGCTCCAACAGGAGAAGGTGCTTATGACCATGCTATCAAAAGTCCTTGTTACAGTAAGATACATGGTGATAAAGAAATTGCAGGATTTTGGGGTTACTTATTCCAGATTATGTTTCAGGTAACCCATCTTGTCTGTGAACATCTCCTCATAAAGTAGACCTAAATGATTATGAAATAGGAAAGCTGATTGGCAGCGTTGCTCTACTTGCAGCTCCACTGAAATTATGTATTCTTGTTTCCAGACAAATGCAGGTGCTGTGATGATTACAGATCTGGTATTCTGGTTTATTCTGTACCCTTTCCTTGCCCGCAATGACTATGAGATGAATTTTGTGAGTATTCCCTTTTTCAGATATCGTGCACCGCATTCCAATCTAAGATTTAAAATCGATATATTTAGTCCAGAAAACAAGTAGGAAGATATGATAGGGTGAGAAAACTGTTTCACAGCTCTCATAGAAAAGGTCCGTTCTGTTTTTTTTTACTCTGATTAGGAGATTATGCCGGCAAGTCTTAATATGCACATTGCTACAGCTTTGTAAAAGTGTTTCTTGCACAATTGTAGTTCATCGTTCAAGGGGGTTCAAGGGGATTTGGGCAGAAGCGGGCAGCCTATATGTATATCGCTCTAGGTTCTCCATTTTTTTTTTTGGTTGATATTCTGGAGCCTTGGTTATATTTGTCTCCATATACCCATGTTGCATCGGTTTTGTCGTATCTGATGACCTTTATAAGTTATTCCTCTATTATGATACATCTCTTTAATTAGGTGAGGGTGAATGTGCATGCCTGCTTTCTTACATTTCTTTAATTATGTGGCCTGGTTGTTTTGATGAATGACATAACTACATGCTTGTCACTCAATATCTAGCCATGCTACTCTCCCGAAGAATTTTTTCTTTGCTGAGGCTTGTCATTTGCAGTCTTGGCTATTTCTATGTTTCTTTCTTGAAGTTCTTAAGCATTGCAATTACAGATTCTGATCGGGACGCATTCAATCAATGTTGTTTTCATAATTGGTGATGTTGCTCTGAATAACATGGTAAATATCTCATGCCAAAGTATTAGTCCATAACGTAATCAACTGGTCTCTGTATTGACCATTTAATCTGTATTGCAGCGTTTCCCGTGGTTTAGAATCGCATATTTCCTGCTATGGACAGGCATTTTTGTTAATGTTCAGTGGATCATCCATGCTAACGTCTCAATGTGGTAATGATTGCTACCTTTTCTTTTTCTTTCTAATGATGTGGGATCTCATGACGTGTAACATGGTTCGTTTTGTTCAGGTGGCCTTACCCATTTCTAGACTTGAAATTCCCTGCAGCACCTGTATGGTAAGCTCTAATTCATTGAGGAACTGCCTTTGCTATTGTAAAACATATTCTTGCTTGTGCAACTACTGCATCAATAGATCTATATCAGAAGATGTAAAATTAAGATATTTGATTAAAGTAGAGTAGCATGATAGACATAGCTCTGCAAACCTAATCATGCATTTTTAGCACCGTCAACTGCGGATCTGATGATGAAAGTGCATCTAAAGAAAGACTGCGATAAATCATACTGTCAGTTGCAGCACCACTCTTGACCAGTAGTACCACTTGTTTCTGTTGTTTCTCAACCACTGATTTTCATAAATTTCCCATACATACTACATTAAAATAGAGAAATCCCACAACAACTGTGCAAATTCAGTGCTAGTGGCTAGTAATATGTATAGGCAAATATTATTTCAGAACATCTACAATGCACCATTTCGGGAAGTCATAATTAACCGTTACAACTAGATTTAAACTTTGGATTTGCCTGATGAAAGCCTATAGTATATAAAGATGAAAGAATATCCAAAGGAAATGATGGTATATTTACTGGTGAATAGTTAGGGTATCCACTCATTTAGCACTGAAGCAGGCAAGGACGCATTATATGTCATTAAATTTCCTCTGTAATGTGTGCCAATATCGCTTCAAGCTGTTAGATTTCTTGTATGAAATGTGATTTGATATCCTTGACCTCATTGCAGGTATTTGGTAGTGGCAGTGCTGCACTTCCCGTGTTATGCGTTGTTCGCTCTGGTCCTGAGGCTGAAGCATTCCCTGCTGGAAAGGTGGTTTCCTCAAACTTACGTGGAGTAATCAGTATATATACAGGATATAAAATAGTTGGAGTTCCTTGTCCCTACGCTACACCCTGCAAAACGGAGGGGAGATTCTGGTATACCCGGAGAAGGCATTCCTCAGATGAAGATTACGCCTCTCTTGATGTGATGGGTTACCCTCAAAACGGGCATGTAAATCGACAGTAGGACATTCCAATTTTTTTGGACAGCCCTTGAAACCAGCTGTCGCCTGTCTCTAAAATGGGCATAGCTAGTTTTCTCCTCGTCAGAATTGCGTATAGTCCTCCCTTCCAATGCATTACTATTTTTTTTTTCAGGTATACATCCATGCTATTGCTATCCCACTAAAAATTCAGATTACTCTTACTTTTAAGGAGTCATGTTTAATTTGCAGCAGTATAATCTTGACCCATTCGGCTGTTGTTTTGCTAAAGTAAGAAAAGAAAAAAAAAAGAAACCCGGTAGCATGGACAGTCAGTGGAGTTGACGACACTGGGCCTCTTTATTGTTTGGGCTTAGAATGTCACGAGCGGCCCGGTTTTGCTTTCGGGCTACGAGGAGCCTTGACGGGGGAACGGAGAGACAGACTGGAGTGATCTCATCATCCAAGGAGCAAGGATGGACCTGGTGGGACCGGTCTGCAGAAAGACACGTTAAAAATTGGGAGGTGTACGAAAAGGCTGAGCGCTTTTTGTACCGCACCGGACCGCGGACTGGCAGGACAGACCGAGCAGAATCACGTGTGCACAGTTAGCGGTCCTCCTCCTCCCCCGTTGGCTGGGCTGGGCTGGGCTGGCTGGTCATCTCCCCCGAGTACGGCCACGCACGCGGCGTTCCACTTTGGTCCTGCTGCCACGGTCTCCGAAGCCGGCGAACGAATCACTCACTCGTACACGCTAGCCTCGGCACGTTGCTGCTCGTCGCTTAAGCCCACCGAGACCGTCTTAAAAAATCGATCAAGTTTTGTTTTGTCACGCAAAGCGTATCGCCAACGATCTGGTAAACAAACGGAGAGGGGAATCAATCCCCCACCGGCCCCGAGGAGGATTAGTGATACCGTCACATTCCCTCCCATCGCCATAGGCATAGCATAGCATAGCAGAGAGAGGGACCGGAATAGTCGCGTGTTGTGCTGTGGTTTGGAGCCGAGCGCTCGGGGTTTTCCTCCATTCCCCAAGCGAAGATGCTCGTCGGAGTTTGGGTCCTCTGGCGTGCCGACGCGGGCGTAAAGCCAAGCTCGGTGGGAGTTAGGCACTATCCAATCCATCCATCTACTACACGTAGTACTGTACATGTCATTCACTGATCATTCTCTCCACTGATGAATGTCCCATGGATGGTGGTTAATTTCCGTCCTCGAAACACGTCGCACGGGACTCGCCTGTGGATCGTGTGGTCAGGTGGGCGCGCGATCGTGGAGAGAAGAGACGAACTGGGTAGGTGAAACGAACGACTTATCTTCAGGAGTACGGCAGAGATAGGGGGACCATCCTCAAGAACAAACGTCGCACTCACACCAGACGGGTCCGTCCCCGTCCCCAGGCGCCATTCTACGCGACACTTTCTTCTTCTTGCATTCGTATGAACCAGCTATAGCGCATTATTAGCTCCACACCAACATCTCCAGTTTCTACCCGTCACACAATGGGTACTCCTACATATGGAAAAGGGAATCCATGTGCAGTGGTACGATCCTAGTACTAAACGCTAGCGGCGCCGGCGCCGGCGCCACAAGGCCGGTGGATTATTCTCATTGTAGGAACTGACACTTGAGATGCGGCCTCGCAATTATTCCAGAGCTCACGGTACAAAAATTTGAACACGTCCAATTTGGTTTAGGGGTGCGACAACCAAGCTCCTTGCCTTGTTTGAAACCCTTGCATTATTCACATGCTAATTTTACAATAGCCTATATTATTCTCAAGAACCTATAGTACTCGATAATTATACTATATACAGTATATAATACTATAGTAGTAAGATAAGAAAAAGGAAAGTTACTCTATTTTTTTTATATTGACATCCTAAAGACTGCAACTATACCTTTTTGCCCCTTTTTGATTGCGCATGGTCGGGCTGGGATATCATTTTCTGGTGCTTTTGCTGGCAAAGCCGAGGACAGGAGAGAGCACCTGGCTGAGTGTGGGTGGAATGGATGCGGCGGGACAGCAAACGGCAGAAACCGATCGCGCCTGCAGTGCATGCGGTTTGGTTAAATCAAAAGACACTGCCGCCAGCAGGAGGCCGCAAGCAAAGCAGCCACAGCCCACAGCCATGAGCCAGGCAGCTTTGCCTGTGCCCCCGCCGCCCGGGTTTTCTACACGTTCCGCGGGCGGCATCGCCATGGCCGCTCGATCGAGTGGACTGGACGCCAACCACTCAATCAATGGCAGCTCGCCTCGGGATGCGCGCGCTCTGTGACGCACACGCCACTCTCTAACAGTCGCCGACCGCTGTTACGTGCACAGTCAGTCACTGAGCCGCCCTTTTCAATTTGCAATTCTGGCCTGCTCGACCATCCGTACTGTAACATTTTTTTTTTCTTCAGACGCTGGGATCGTACTCGTCAAAAACTATTTTTTAAGGAGATCTAAACAATTGTTTGTAGATTTCTTGCTGGATGCCTTCCAAGTATAATTAACACTTACTGGATTGTCGAATCTGAACATGCTGAAGAATTCAAAAATGAATGAATGAATGGGGACCGGATGTTGCCTAACAGATGAGATAAATAAATACAGTATGAACGAAAACTTGATGTGCTGAGGATAAACACAGTAGTAGATTCTAGTAGTGGTATCACGGCACTGACGGGCACGAGGGCGAGAGCAGAAAGACAAGGAAGGACGGGACAAAATAAAGGGTGAGCATGTGACTCGCCAGTAAGCTTTTAACCCCTTCTTCCTCTTGCCTTTTTCTATGCTCCCCATCATTCCGTTCTTTATTATGGTATATCACTGTGCTGTTACAGTTGCTTGTAGTACTACAGCGTAGGTAGTCGTGCAGGCTCGGCTTTGTAGACCAGTTATGACAAACATGCGTCCTGTCATTAGCGTCGTGCTGTCCTGGAGATGATGACAACAAGAAAGAACGCTTCGAGTTTGTGTTATACAGGGCAGGCAGATGGGTTTGTTTCCCTTGTACAAAAGTGCTGGAACTGCTTGTATTATATGTACACCTAGTACTACTGAAACAGTAATTTATAGTAATACATACTCCTAGTTAGGACCACTATTGCGTTATGATTATGCTTTCCGATGAGAAAGCGTGGTCAGTGCCGTTAACCTGACTCTCAAATTGCAAAGCAGCATCCGCCGTCTTCTCTGAATTCAGAGCAAGTATCCACCCTCTTTCAAAAAAGTTCAGTTCTTTTTTCTCTATAATATATCATGTTAAATGTGTTCGTCCACGCAATAACAACAAAGGGATTCCAAGGTAGGGGCAAAAGTGTGTTCTCAAATTGCAAGGCAGAATCCGCCGTCTTTTCTCAACTCCGGAGTTGTATTCACCCCACCTGCAAAAGTTCAGTCCTTTTTTCCTCTATACAGTAATAAATATATCCGTTTAGTCGTGTTCATCCACACAAAAAGGGATTCCAAGGTAGCAAATCCAGCAAGAGCATTTCCTCCCCCCCTTTTTTTTTTCCTGAAACTGTTCATGTCATTTTCAGAAAACCGAGGGGAATAAAAAGTGGAACAGGAAAAGAACAGAGGAAAGGATGAGAGGGGTCTGTAGGCATGCGCACCCGTGTCGGGGGAAAGCGTTTGGCGGTTTGCAGGGAGTGGAGCGGGTGGGGGCGGCCATCGGCAGCGTCAGCAGCGGCCTTGGGCAGCAGCATGGCTTGATAGGTAGGGAAAGGGAGTGGCTGGCTCGCAGCCTGCTGCTGCTGCTGCTGCTGCTCGTTGGCGTTGGCGTTTCCCCCCCTCTGCTCTGCCCCCACTACCCACCTCACCTTCCTCCTCATCTCGCTCGCGTGAACCTCTCGCTTTCGCTCATGCGTATGCGTGTTGGCTAGCCTCATTGGATTTTTGGATTAGATCGGGTTGCTCGCCTTCTTGGCTGGTAGACTGGTACTCTGGTGAGCGGCGCTGCTGCTGCCGTCGCGCGGCGGAATTGTGGTGTGGAGCTGTGGAGTGGCCTGTTCCGAATTGAATCTGCTGGCTGTGTCGATGCGGTTGCTGTTGTGGATGCGGTGGTGGGTGGCGGTCGCCGGCCTACTCGCCGTGATCCTGCCGCCGGCCACCGCGACGCTCTCCCCGGCCGGAATCAACTACGAAGGTACTCTCTCCTCATCTCATCGTCACCAGAATCTCTCAGCAAAGACACAACCTTTTCAATCCTTTGCTGTCATTGTTGTTTTTTCGTTTGAAATGTCCGTAAAATCAGGCACGCGATGATTTTGTGAGAATTACCGAAATGCATCTTTTTTTTTTCTGCAATCACTAGTTTGTAGCTCATGTGAAAGATCTCCTTTGGAGGTTACAACACGAAAATGCAGCTTTCATGCTTATGCTTCCACATCAATCATCGTGCGGTTGCCTGAGTTTTAGCTGTTTCTTGGTGTTATAATTCGGTGAGGCTGAACCCGCGCCTGTCTGTGGCTGTACGCAGTTGTGGCCTTGATGGCCATCAAGATGGAGCTGGAGGACCCCCACAACGTGCTCGACAACTGGGACATCAACTCGGTCGACCCCTGCAGCTGGAGGATGGTCACCTGCTCCGCCGACGGCTACGTCTCCGCCTTGTATGTTGCGCTCCTCTGTTCTTTGTGGATTGTGTAGTGCGCCGACAGTTGCTGCTTTGGGTTGATCTCTCATATGCTCTGTGTTTGCACTTTGCAGAGGCCTACCCAGCCAGAGCTTGACCGGAAAGTTATCACCCGGCATTGGCAATCTCACGAGACTGCAATCCGTGTAAGTTCATTGACCCACTGTTGTTTACCCATGGCACTTTAAATTTGAAAATTTCTTGAGTGGAGGATCAGGTTGAACAGAATACTGAAAACTTCTCGGTTGTGCTGATCAAGCAGGCTGTTACAGAACAATGCGATATCTGGACCTATTCCTGGTACCATAGGAAGACTGGGGATGCTAAGGACTCTTGACATGTCAGACAATCAACTCACTGGGAGCATCCCAAATTCAATTGGGAATCTCAAGAATCTCGACTACCTGTAAGATTTCTTTACTTGGATATTGATTCCCGATGGTGCTTTTGTACCTGGTAATTTTGATTTGTTCAATGTTTTAATATCTCTTGTTGCTGCCAGGAAATTGAACAACAATAGCTTGTCTGGAGTTCTACCTGATTCACTTGCCACCATTGATGGTCTTGCTCTCGTGTATGCCCTACAATCCTTTATATTCTTCCTTTTTCTTTCTCATGATTCACGGTAAATTATTAATCAGCATGAATTGGACTGTTTTGTAGAGACCTGTCTTTTAACAATCTGAGTGGTCCACTACCCAAGATCTCTGCAAGAACTTTCAAGTATGTAGTTCTAGTCTATCCATTCTCACCTTGGCTGATTTGATTTCCAGATGAACGCTATCTGTTCATGCCATGGACTAGTGCCCACGTAGTTAAATTTTCCATGCTATTACTTTTTGCAACAGCATCGCTGGAAATCCAATGATTTGTGGTCTTCAGTCTGGAGACAACTGCTCTTCTGTGTCATTGGACCCACTCTCTTATCCACCAGATGATCTGAAGAGTGAGTTTTTTTTTCTGTTTCACTATTCAGTTTTGGGAAATACACTTCCACTTAAGGAAAACATTTTAGCATTTTCTCTTTTATGTGAGCTCACTTACGTTTCCTTTTCTTCAGCTCTGCCACAGCAAGGCATAGCAAGAAACCACCATATCGCGATAGTATGTGGAGCAACAGTTGGTTCAGTAGCTTTTGCCACTATTGTGGTTGGTATACTTCTTTGGTGGCGGCATAGGCGTAGTCAGCAGATCTTTTTCGATGTAAATGGTAATATTTCTAACGATTCCCCGTGATCACACTAAAAACATTCTGGATTTTTATTACATCATATTAATGTCTAATTGCAGTAATATCTAGCAGTTACATGCTCCTTATGACTCCACACTAGATTTTCTTTGATACAAAGAAACATCATTACTGTATATTTAAATTTAGTCAATTTGAACTTCTGAACTTTTGATAAGCGGGTTAAAGAATTGAGGTACTCACTGTCCCAAATAATCTTCTGCCATGAGATTCTGATGTTCTCAGTAACTCAAATATTAGATGTACACGCCCTCCCAAAACAACAATAGTTGCATGGGTTGGTACAATCATATTAGGAGTAAACAGAATAAACCTCATCCTCATTTTTTATTTATATGAACGATGATAACTATGTGGTTGTATTTTGTGCTGCATAAGCATAAGAAACTAGGGTTAGGCAAGAATTTTACATTTGTTAAGTTATAGATTACTAGCATACTTGTTAAGTTATAGTCGTGATCCCCCGTTTACTTTTGGTCCTTTCTTTTAAACATGCAATACACATGAGATATTTCTTGTTACCCTTCTTGGACTTTCTTTCATGGTTATTACATACTCATGTGATTATGCTTTTATTTTGTTTTGCTTCTGCATGCTGTGCGCTTTTATTTTGCAGCAATATGGTACTGAGCCTGATTCACTCCTAATGTGCAGATCAATATGATCCAGAAGTATGTTTGGGTCATCTGAAGCGTTATGCTTTCAAGGAGCTGCGTGCGGCTACTAACAATTTTAACACAAAGAACATCTTAGGTGAAGGTGGATATGGCATAGTATATAAGGGCTATTTGCGTGACGGCTCTGTTGTTGCTGTTAAAAGGCTAAAGGACTATAATGCCGTTGGTGGGGAGGTTCAATTCCAAACTGAAGTTGAAGTCATAAGCTTGGCTGTCCATCGGAATCTCCTCCGGCTCATTGGATTTTGCACTACAGAGAACGAGAGGTTACTTGTTTATCCTTATATGCCGAATGGGAGTGTTGCTTCTCAGTTGCGGGGTTAGTCTCTCTTCATGTTCATGATTTCCATGTATACACATTCTAAATAGTCACCACAACTTGCAAAAATATAATCCCTTCAGACACATGTACATGACATTGGGAGTTTGGACTGCTAATCCTGGTTCCCAGTCGAACAAGATTAGGGAATTTGTATGAGGTTGGAGGGATTACATGTCAGAGAAGAAGTACTGCCACAAGAAAGCAAACTGGCTATCTAAGTTAGAAAACAATTTTGGATGTGTTCAATTCTCCACGCTTTGACGTAACTGTCATACAAAATAATTGCCATGTCTGAATGTATCATTGTTGATGCAGTGTCATATTTCCAATATAATTTTACTGCATAGTGTTTTTCTCTTTCATTATGTTTTCTCATTCATTTCTGCTCAAATCAATTTTGTGCCATCTAGGTTATATCTTAGGCTTCATACAAATGGGCAAGCTAGCGTGATAGCTGTTGTCATTATCTAAAAACAAACAATGGTAACTGTTGTGGTGTTGTATCCACTCAGCACAGTCGGTGGTTGCAACTTGCAAGGACTGTTATTGTTATCAACATAAATAAGCGCATTTCTGAAGTAGGATATAGGATGAAACTAGATATGTCATCTGTTATGCAGTCTATAAATGCTTTAACATAATTTTCATCATCATCTGAATACTCAAGTCACTTTTTGTCTTATCCTGCATCTCATCCTACTATGCTATATCACCTGTTATACTAGGTTACCTTGTCTCTTCCATTGATTAACTTAAATCCTACTCCTGTTCCTGTCATGGATTTCTCCAATTACACAAGTCCAGTTTTAGACTCTCAACTTAGTGGCTTCTCAACGCCACATATCTAGCTAATATTACAGCATACACCTAGCATGGATATTAAGCTTAATCACTAACATCACGAACTATACCCAAATCATCTGCTTACATATATTCAGTTTCCATTAACCAGCTTTGTTTCATCTTTGCCAGAGCTCGTAAATGGACGCCCTGCTCTAGATTGGTCAAGGAGAAAGAGGATAGCACTAGGCACAGCTCGAGGTCTGCTCTACCTGCATGAGCAATGTGATCCAAAAATAATTCACCGTGATGTAAAAGCCTCCAATGTGCTTCTTGATGAATACTTTGAAGCAATTGTGGGAGACTTTGGACTGGCAAAACTTCTGGATCATAGGGAATCTCATGTAACTACTGCAGTGCGAGGGACTGTTGGGCATATAGCGCCCGAGTATTTGTCAACTGGCCAGTCATCTGAGAAGACTGATGTTTTTGGATTTGGAGTCTTATTGGTTGAGTTGATCACTGGTCAGAAGGCATTAGATTTTGGAAGAGTAGCAAATCAGAAGGGCGGAGTGCTTGACTGGGTATGTATTCGATGCTTCCAATGTGCAGATTTACTGTCTCCTTTGCTTTACACCTTGTTGTGGTTCATACTGAAGTTGTCCAATTAGATGTTCTGTTCTGTTATTAAGGCTCCATTATTTGTGTTTCCATAGACATTATTTCTCATAGTCTTGTCTAATTCAGGTTAAGAAGCTTCAACAAGAAAAGCAGCTGAGCATGATGGTTGATAAGGACCTAGGTAGGAACTACGACAGGGTTGAACTGGAAGAAATGGTTCAGGTGGCTTTGCTATGCACACAGTACTACCCGTCTCACCGCCCCAGAATGTCCGAGGTAATCAGGATGCTTGAAGGGGACGGGCTCGCGGAGAAATGGGAAGCATCACAGAATGTGGACACACCAAAGTCCGTATCATCGGAGATCCTACCTCCAAAGTACATGAATTTTGCCGCGGACGAATCTTCACTTGGCCTAGAAGACATGGAACTATCTGGACCAAGGTGATCGCTCGGTCATTGCATAGACAAGTAGATGTTATGATTAAATTTGATTGTGTTAGGTCTAGAGCCCATGACAAGGGAAGGCAACAAAATTTTCGAGTTATGCAGGGTGTAATCTGTCTGTCTATAGCTGTGGTGGCATTCATTTGTAGATACGGGCATTGTTGTGAGGTCAATCCGTCCTTGTTGCGCATCTACCTGGTGCCAAAGAGATGAGATGGATGAGTAAATATAGAAAGAAAATTTTTCCAGTGTGCAGTTTGTGGCTGTTTTACTTGCTGAGTACATGTTGTTTGGTGTCATTTTTGTTCCAGAAATAAGTTCATCAGGTTGCAGCGCAGTCGGAACCAGTTCTATGGTTAACCAGAAAATCGGGAAAGCTGGACGATTAACTGGGCAAGGCTGGTTTTACCAGTTACCGGCCTGTTTTGGCAGTTAATCATAAGGTTTTATCGATTGACAGATTTTCCATTACAAACTTTACCGGTTTTGTTTCAAGGAATAGTTGGTTTTGACGATTAACCGGTCGGTTTTATGGTTTCGTTGACATTCTTTCTATACAAGCTTGTTTTTTTTTTCAATTTTTGAAAAATTTCAAATTTGGACGGGGCGGTTAACCCGGTATCGTCAACCCTGGTTGTAACACGGTGTAAGCAGGCAGGAGGCAACACTTTGGACCATCACGGCGGGGAGACAGACAACATGCCTACATCCTGTCGTAATTAAGTCCGTACACTCGTATTTAGGATGATACAGTATGCGCGTTGGATCGGTACTGTCTACTGGCACCACGTTTCAGTAGGTCTCTGTTTATTGTGATGCGGCGTGACAGGCGTCGATGCAGTACATGAGCAAAACTGTGGAGAGCGGCACCCATGAGTTGCAATGCTAAGCTATAGTCAGCTGCCTCCTGAATCCTGATGCACGTGAAAGGTGTTTATGCCGAAGCGCACAAAGCTGGGGCGATGGAACCGATCGAGTGAAGTGTTTGCAACTGTGTGCTGGAGGATGCTACAGCTAGAGCTAGCAGCAGCAGCAGTTGGCCATCCTCGCATAAAAGCATCAAGAAACTGTTCTTCAAAGACTGTTTCATATGCTGCTGCGGCACCGTCCTATCCCACTCTTGTGTTCCTTCTTTATTCTCCTGTTCGCTCTGTCTCACGGCGGCCAATCGTGGACGCTCAAAAAAGTCGAAACTCTTTTGAGCTTAGTAGCGAGTTGATTTGTGAAATAGATTATCAGATCTTTACCGATCCCGATAACGGCACGCCCTGGACAGACAGTCGACCAAAAGTTGATCGTGATTTTTCAGATAGAACGTCTGGAGCGTTGTCTTGGGTTGAAAAAGTGGCAGAGTGGTTGCGCAGGCTCGGTGAAACCGTCCGTCAGATATGACAAGCTACTGCGTGACACGTCAATACTAGTACTAGCTCGCAAGGAGCCGAGTCCCTTGCGACGGGCAGCATCATGTCGCAGCAGTTCACAATACTGAACTGAAGGCTGCTGCTGCGGCCGCGGGCGGAGCTGTTTGTGCTGCGTAAACAAGCAAAGCAAAGCAAAAATCAGACGGGGAACAGGCAGGGACCGAGACAGCAGGCGACGGAGCCGATCGATCACTCATTGCTGGGCCTTAGTTCGCCGCCCACGTCAAATCACACGCCTCGTCCCTTCCTCCCCGTCTCGCTCCCCGCAGCTCGCAGCCAACCAGCAGCGCTCTCGCTATCATTGCTGCCGATTATTACGCGCCACCACATGCCCGTGCTAACACCAAGCAAGACCATCCGTTCCTTCTTCTTCCACCACTACTAGCTAGTAGCTACTCCACCCCCTCCCGTGTCCTCTCTTGCTCGCTCGCAGACTCGCAGTGGCTGCCCGGTCAGTGTTCCGTTATCTCCCGTGGCCTGTCAGTTCAGTTCCAAATTACAGTAACAGAGACAGGCATGGGCGGCGGCAGCAAGTGCCTCAAGATCCTGGTGCTCGTCACGCTGATCCCGGTGGCGCTCAGGGCGAGCTCGCTCCTCCTCGGTGGCGGCCACGGCGGCGCGCCGCCGGCGACGCTGCTGCCTCGCCGCTCCTGGCACGTGACTAGACGACCTGCCGGTTTGAGCGTCTCGTCAGCTGCATCCTCAGCGCACGAGGCGTACCGGCACACAAATCAGCGGCGGCGGAGGAGGACGGAGGGGGACGCCGGCTGGTTCGAGGACGACAAGAGGCTGGCGCCGACGGGGGCCAACCCGCTGCACAACTTGCGACGGTGACCGGCGCGGCGGAGGGCGCATCGTGTTTCCGGTAACGTCTATACGATCTCAGTGAGCAGTGATTAATTTCTAGCATGATACTATACCTCCGTTCTGGAAATGATGATGTTTCGGGTAACCGAACTGGCCTGTATCTAGTTAATTTTTGCGGTCCTGAACGTCAACATTACTAGACCGGAGGGGGGGGAGTACGATACATACTTCATTCTTGTGGCGCCGTGCGTGTACATACCAATTGGACACTTGAATTATTGTTTGTTCCATACATGTTAATAAACTTGTGAGTGAGATTAGTGTTGTTTGCGTGTAATTCCCAGCTTCAGGTAATGGAAGTAACGAGTAATATGCTAGGTTTATTAACCATTGCTATTCTCGGGAAGCTATCGACACTTGCTAGATGTTCATGGTCATGGCGAAATTCGAATCTGTTCTCTGTTCTTTGCTCATTCATCACCTGATCAGCTTCACGCCATGATTTCAGGAGACACAATAATTTTGGACAGACAGCATTCATATGCAAACTTGTTGAACATTCAACCTTTTCATTTCCGGAAGTGATTTTTTTTTTTTAGATGGAAGTGAAATCTTGGAAGAGAAACATGCAGGTGCTCACTTGGAACAGTAGCGTTGGTAGGCCGGGAATAACACAGTAGACTCGGCTGTTCAGTTTTACTCTGGTACAGAGACGTCCAAATACACCGGACCCATATGCACTTTACTGTTTTTTTTTTCCTCAAAGTCAAATGCATCAAAACGCATTGCCATATTTTAGATCAAATGCCTA
Source organism: Eleusine indica (assembly GCA_030378355.1). Classification (NCBI taxonomy): domain Eukaryota; kingdom Viridiplantae; phylum Streptophyta; class Magnoliopsida; order Poales; family Poaceae; genus Eleusine; species Eleusine indica. Next base: position 8,466,665 of record CM059497.1, on the reverse strand, counting down.
GAGTATAAATACTTACACGGAGAGGGGAAACTGATAAAATTATCAGTGAAAGAAACAAGGGAAGGCACATCTCAAGTCAAGCTGAGATTCTCCAAATTCAGCATCACTTGCAATCATGCTGTCGACAAATTATTCAGGCATGCCGAAAACGAATTGATGTGAGGGGAGGGAACATAATCGCTGCAACTAAAGACAAACACTGCAGTACACAAGACTAATCACAGCACTGCACACGACGATAAAAACCAGCCTGGAATCCTGGAACATTTTGTTTCCAAAACAAACCTCCTCCTCGGATTTAGTCAGACAGATCATAAAACCTTCTTTGCCTGATAACATAAACAGGTAAGACTAGCAGACGAGTTAACATGAGCTGACGAAGCAAACCTCTAACAAGAGCACCAGGTTACAGCAACAGTAGAAACGCTAAAATAGATGGACGGAAGAAGTTTGAAAACATGCATGGTGATTCCCCTACGACTACGAGCTAGTAGCAATGAAGCGTGGTACCGGTATCAATCCTCAGCTCCCGGAGACGGCTCGTCAACAACAACGGTGATCCTGCCCTGGTCGAGCAGGCTGTAGAACTCGCGGGTGCGGCGTTGGTTGTTCCAGTGGTGCAGCTTCCACAGGTACCCTGCGAAGAGGCCCAGGCTCATGCCGTACACGATCTCCTTCACCACGCTCGGCGGCCGCTTCCCCGTCGTTTTCCCCACCTGCGTGGCCACCTTGTGTGCAGTCGTCGACATGGCTGCTTCTTGCTCTTGTAACCTGCGTACAGAGTTTAGCTTATACAGGGTCAGTTTCGTCTCGCCCATGTTCAGTTGTCAGGTTGCAAGCTGCATCAAAACAAAGAAGATGTAAGTGCGCCCATACGGATGGTCTCGTCGATCTGATTTACCCGTCCGATGTGCAAGATGGGACAGGCGAAATGGATTACACACAGTATCACAGAAGGTGGCGAGGTTACTGAGACGCGAGCTGCATTTGGCATTCAGAAGTGGCGAGAAGCTAGGGGAGAGAGAAGCAGCAATCCATGCAGCAGAGCACCGTGTCAGCTGCTAATGGCGGCACGTTGCAGAGCTGCGCCACGATGCCGCTTCGGCTGCCACGCAGCGGTCTCGCGTCAGCGTGTGGCTGACTTGCACGTGAGGAACGGTTTACGTGTTGGTTTTACCGCAAACGAGTGCTGTCTTCGAAGTGCTTGATGATAGTATGTTTCTGTGCTTCAATTTTATCCACGCCGGGGCTGCTTTCCTTGGATAAATACGGGGTACTCTATAGCCTGATGAGAATGGATAGTGCCTTTTACTCTTTTTTTTCAGTCGAAACTACTAGCATATCATTATTTTTCCGAGACAACTTGTCACTGAGCTAGTTTCTTCACTACTACTAATAATAATAGTAGAACGTAAGGGTGTTTTCTGTGGTTAATGCTAAACGGAGTGAACAAGATGCAGAGCAAGCGAAGAAACGGTACCTGCAGATGTTTCTCGTACTATCCAGCACGTGCAGGACTAGCCCGCGCCACCACAAGCAGCAGAAACTGAGATGTGCTTTTGCCTGATCATCGTGTGTGCCAGCCGTCTTGCATTTGTGACCCTCTTTGTAGAAGAGTTTTCATGCACAGTTGCTACACTACAGAGAGAGCTGCCTTGTGATATGTTCCGAAGAGGGATCACGCTGCCACCGGTTGGTTTGACAAAGGCTCAACCATGCAGAAAAGTAGATGTGTCCTGTCCCCCGCCCGCGCGTCTGAAGCGACGAGGCAGAGAGCGAGCCGGAACCGGACAAGTCATCAGCAACAAATACATAGAGACGATCGCAGCTTGACCGGTAAGATTTCATCGTCAGGATCTCCAGGTGTTCCCTTGGCGAGTTTCGACTTTGGAGTATAGCGCGGTGGCATTTGTTTAAAAGGAAGAAATGGTCATTGACAGAGATGAACCCCAGTGGATGGCCAGAGTTCAGAACTACACTTCCTATCCACTATCATACTGAAAAGGATGGAGGTACGGAATTCAGGGAAAAAAATGGATAATATAAGGATTTTGTTTGTTATTACTGTGTTTAAAAGTGGAAAGTGCAAAAATGGCATTGTGAGGATAGTAAACCCAAAAGCAAATGACATATATGAAGAGAACAAAATTTCTAGAGTATCCTCGAACAGGCTCAGTGAGTTTAAAATAAGAGTGAAGTGCATCTTAGGTCCTTAAACTATTTAGGAATACTCATATAGGTCTATGAACTGTTAAAGTGATCATTTAGGTCTCTAAACTATTAATAGATGATCATCCAGGTTCATAAACTTTATAGTGATTCTCAAAGTCCATGATCTGTTAATATTGTGTCAACTAGGTCCATAATGTGCCACCCGCTAGCTCTACACGCGCGTCGCCGCCGCCGCACAACCGGTATCCATGCGAGCATCATCGTGGAGGTTCGACACCAGCTAGCAGCAGCTCTGCTCTGCCTGTTGCGGTCTTGCCCATTCATCTGGCCTCATTCTTTCCATCTCGACCTCGTCTTCCCACGTTTGTTACTCATTAACCACGAAGATGGCTTGCCCGATAAGCATGACGATGACCTGCCTTCTGTGCATGGTGCCCTTCACATGTGACACGTCGCCGTTGTCACCGCCTGGCGGGCAGAAGGGAATTCTCTTGGTCGGCAGGCAAATGTCTCGACGGGGAGAGTGAGGCCGCGACGGGCATAGCGCGCCTTCTGTTAGTGCTCGACAGTGCTCGCTTGCAGAGCGGTTGTATAGCATGACATCGCGCGTAGAGAGCGGTTGGACGGTGGCATTGCACTTGGAGAGCAGATGAGCGACGGCGGTCAGAACCTAGTTGACACAAAATAAATAGATCATGGACTTGTGGGATCATTATAAAGTTCGTGGATCTAGATGAATATCCGGGAATAGTTTAAGGACTTAGATGGTCACTTTGAGAGTTCCTGGTCCTAGATGATCATTCCTAAATAGTTTAAGGACCTATGACGTATTTCACTCTTAAAATAACACCTATTTTATTAAACATGTAATATGTAAGCATTAACATTTTAATGTACGGGAGCTTCCCTGTACTCCACATGCTAAGTTCCCCGAACAGAACCGATGGTACCATGTAAATTCAACTTAGAAAGTTAGAAGGGTAGTCGCCAAAAGCTACACTGTACAAAGTGGAGCGCAGTGGAGTGTTTTCTATTGTAAACAATCAGAAGAATCATGTAAACTTTAGTCTTTTGGCCCATCAGTTCGCCTCCCCCAAAGATCTAAATTACATGGTCAACTATTAGGTGAACAGGCAGTCTTTACTTTGATGACTCTCCTCACCAACATCATAAAAGTGTCAGCGGAGGGGACAAAATTCTCATTCTCAGTCATTATCTTGTCGTATAACCAAAGTGCCCTCTTGGTGTTACCCTTCTCACAGTAGCTGCTGATCAATAGATCATACAAGCCACTAGTTGGAGCCACTGCTTTCTTCTTCATCACTGCCAAAAACTTATTAGCTTCCGCTGTATTTCCACGCTCGCAAAGGCACCTGATGAGAGTGGCATAAACATCAACCCCAGGTTTAAGCCCTTTGTGTTCCATCTCGTGGTAGATCTTGACAATGCCTTGTGCATCGCCAACCTTGCCATATCCAACAATAAGCATCTGGTATGTATCCTGATCAGGAACGAGTCCTTTGTCCATTACTGCAGTAAGCAAATCATTTGCCTTGCAGACCTCTCCTGCGTTGCAGAGGCCCTCTAACATCTTGTTACAACTTTTGACATCCGGCACAAAGCCTTCACGGAGCATGTCTTCGAAGTACTCCCATCCCTCCTCCACTTTCCCTTGTCTGAAACACCCAGCGATGAGATGGCTGTACGTAGCATCATACGGTTTCAATCCCTTGGATAACATCTCTTGCAGCAGTTGCAGAGCCTTGTCGACAGCACCATCATGGCAATGCGCTCTGATGAGGCAAGTGTGCACGAACGCGTTCAGGCGACAACCTCGACAAACCATGTCGTCGCGTTGCTCGATTGCCGACTTCAGATCACCGGTGCAGCAGTAGGCGTGCACGATCAACGAGTAAGCGACGTCATCGAGAAGAATGTTCCTCTGCAGTAACCTCTTCACCAGCAGGATCGCCTGCTCCACCCTCCCTTCCTCAACCATCCTCAGCGCGAGCGCTACGTGCGCCACGACGCCTGGCGCGCATTTCTGGCCGTGGATCCTCCCCACGAGCGCCGCGGTCCGAGCGAGCTCTCCTTCCCGGCTCAGGACGCCGACGACGAGCTCGACGGTGCTGTGGTTGGCGTACACCCGCTTCAGCGTCATAAGCTCGAACACCTCCCATGCGACACGGAACGCCCCGGCGCCCCGCGCCGCGTGCAGCGCGGCGTTGAACGCGGAGAGGGAGGGGACCACGCCACCGTCGGAGAGGTAGCGGCAGGCCTCGAGGGCCTCCTCAGGGAGGCGCAGCCGCGCGTAGGCGTGCACGAGGAGGTGGAGGCCCCGCGTCGTGGCGGCCGTGCCGCTGTCCTCGTAGGCGGCGAAGAAGGCGTCCAGGAAGGACGAGGCGGGCGAGGAGGACGAAGAGTGCTTGGCGATGGCGGACTGGAGGAGGACGGATGCGTCACGGAAGAGCGCGGCGCGGGAGAGGAGGTGGACGAGGAGGCAGTAGGAGCGGAGGGAGTGGGAGTGCGACGGCGACAGCGAGGACGAGAAGGAGGCGGCGGACCAGTGGAAGAAGGTGAGAGCGTTTTTCGCGACGGGCTCGGTGGATGCGTGGGGGTGCTTGGCGAGGGAGAGGAGGACGGCGTCGGCGTGGCCGTGGTGCGCCGCGGCGGAGGAGGAGGAGGAGGGAAAGGCGGCGGAGAGCGCCTCCCATGTGGCCCGCGGCTCGTGCAAGAGGTAGTGGGATATGAGCTGAGGCGTCGCGGCGGCGGTGGACAGCGCGGACGCGGGAGGAACGGTGCCGAGGCCGATGCCGAGGCGAGCGAACACGCGGCCGCCGAACTTGGCGGCGTTCATGGCCCGATGGCCGTGTCGAACGAACGAAAGACCGCGCCAGCTGCGGCGCGTCATCTATTTGACCACGAGGTTTCGTGTCAACCAGACGATCAGAGACCGGACGGCTGACAAAAATGTAGTGAGCATTACAGTCATCGTCCCACACTGCAACCTTGCATGTTTTCTTTAGATGACTGCAACCTTGCATCTCAGCGATCTCAATTGCCCGCACTGTCTTGTTTGGAAACAAAGTCGGTAATCCCATACATTGTTTGCGAATGCAGTGTTTTATGATACCGTTTGCAATACCATTTTGCATTCTGCAACCAAACACTACCTAAGATCATCTGGATCATGTATTGAGGCAGCTCGTATATTATATAATAAGCTGGCTAATGTTGGTGTGAATTTCTGGATGGATTAAGCACCAGAATGTGTAATCTCTTTGCCATGACTTGAGATCGACTTCAGTTCAATGAAAATTAATTTCTGATCCAGAAGAAAGAAACGCCCGCACTGGAGATGCCAATCCTTTTTAATTCATTTCATAGTTAGTCATGGATCTACGATTACATTATTAAAGCCATAAAATTTTCTTCGTGCCTGTTCTTAGCCAGCAGGGTAGGCAATAGTAGCAGCAAGAGCCGACATATCAGCTCATGCCGAGCACACTTTATTTATCATACCATATACATAAGCAAATGTAATTTCTTCATGTGAGTTGCAGAAGGCAGCTACATGTTCTCCTTCACAACCGTGACGGGGCAGGACACGTGGTTCACAATGTAGGTGCTTACACTTCCCATCAGAGCCCTGCGTGTGGCATAAGTGGTGGAAAATTTTACATAGCAGTTATCTAGACATTGATAATTCAGTTTTGAAAATATCAAAAGGTAAAATAATAGTTAAATAAATAAATAATAGACAACAATTTCACTGTTTTAGTCTATAGCCTTGGCTATGCATATTTATAATACTCCTCCCTCTAGTCACGAAATGTTGTCGTTTTAGACAAGGCGAAATAACAAAAAACTATGGTTGCTTGTCCGAAAGACAGTAATAGAAAAACAGAGGAGTAAGTTAAATGATATGGTGTTATTGTGCTACCTTTAACATATGCTCCCCATTGCATATAAGAACCTTTTAAGATCAAGGATCCACCTATGTGTATTGTGTATATTACATGGGAGCACATGTCCCATTGCTTCTTTTTATATATTTGATGATTGGTGAAGAAAAAAAAGTCTTTTTTAGTCTTACACATATCCATATGTAAGTCTGACTAGTATAATCGAATGGTTTTCAACTAAAAATAACTAAAATTAGATTTTGTGTTCACCAATGGTCATGGTAATAATATTTATGTAAGAATTTATAAGTTTGGTTAAAATCAAACTTTTATAATTTTACCTAGTGATAACTATAAGAATAGAATATTTAAAATATAAAGAGTTGCATATTATGTAGTTGATTTCTGAAATAATTTAATAAAGAGTTGCATATTATGTTGTTGGTTAAATTATTTATTATTAGTGTCCAAAGTTAAATTGACTTCAACCAAAATTAAAAATATATATTTTTTAAAACTGAGGGAGTATTATATTGTTTGAGGCTACCAATACTTAGTTAGGTCCTTTAGAGCATCCCTAATGATAGAGCTAGCTAAGAGCTAGCAGCAATCTTTTACAAAGAATTGATGAGTAGTGAGGTCCATATTTAAGTGTCATATTTTTTTTAGAGACTGACTTTTTATGAAGAGCTAGCTGTCTTCTTTCTCTTCTTTTTCTCTAATAAACAATTCTAAGAGCTAACTTAGAGTCAGTCTTTGAAGAAGCTCTTACAACATCAAAATCCGTGAAATATTAGACATCTGTTTTGTTGGCGCCTAGCGCTCGCCTCAAGCGCGTTTGTCATGTCGCCAACCAAGCAAGACCTAGGTGCGGATGATATGACATGTGCCCCTTCCTCTAGACTTAAATATGATATTTGACTCTAATCCTTTTTATCTTTTATTTTTAAAGTATCACACCTCCGGAGCACCCCACTCAACCATCCTTACGTAAGATCATATGATATAATGAAAATAATAATAAGAGCGGTTTCTTACCTCTTGAGAGTGCTCAGCCCTCTACTTCCGATAACCAGGCAGTTGAGGGGAACCAGATCTACTGCTTCATGCAACTTCTTTGCAGGGTCTCCATAGATTATTTTTGCAAAGACTTCAATCTGTATCATGTTATGTAATTTTAAGAAACAAAACAATTAGCTGAGAAATAGCAACCCGGGGCAAATGAAGATCAACTGTTGAGCGCTGAAAGGTGCAAATGAAAAGGAATAGTGACCCTTACTCCTCCTTTCTGACTTGCTACTTGAGTGAGGATCTCAATCGTCTCCTTGTCTGGTGATACACCGTATGTCTTGGTAACATGAGGATTTGAGAACTCTGTCAGAGGGATGAACGCTGAAATACAGAACAATTCAGGAGCAGGATAAGTTGACATAACCAAACGGATAAAATTCAAGTGCTGACTTCATGAGGCTCAACTTCAAATTAACCAAGTTTATATCAACGATGCAGATTTTAAGTACTCCTAAAGGTGTTCAAGATGCCGTAACGAATAGAGAAGACATGGATAGGTTATATACTCACGTGATCCACTCTGTTCCCAGAGATGAACTGCTCCCTGCTCATTCTGGTAGGAATTGCAGACATGGATAAGTATGATCTTATCACCGTTTCTGGCAAGGTTCCTTGATGCCCATCTCAGAGCTGCTTTGCTGCATGATGAGAAGTCCACCGCAACTCCAACGTTCCTCCCACCCATGTCCTTTCCAAGTAACCAGAAACGGTAAGTCTAAGGGCAAACGCAACGAAGTTTTGTCTGTGATAGTATTGCCTTCTGTTGGCCAGGTCCTTAAATAGGTAACCACAACTTGGAAATAATACCGAATAAAAAGGCTCGATGATGAGGTTAACCTTTCTGTCTTTTTCAAAGAATTCCTTTTTCCATTGTTACTTGCAATAAGAAAAATTCATTTCCCATTGTTACTTGCAATGAGAAAAATTCATTTCCCATTGTTACTTGCAGTTAGAAGTTCAGCTAAGCAAATCCATGTACATGTAGATTCCTCGAACAAAATTCCTTTCTATGATCTTTATGCTTTTGTTTACTTTACCGGATTCCTTGTCATCACCTTAGCCCGTCAGGAGACATGCATGTTACACCTGCTTCCTTCTGCGAATGAAACTAGGAACATGTAAAGTCAAGATTCATGATACCAGCAGGTGGTGGCAAAACAGAATATTTTTCAAGATTTTTTTCCTGCCTGTTGCCCTAAGATCTCACATCCTCCCAAATCCTAAGATCCCACATTCTACCGAATCTATTTACCGCAGAAATATCACTCGCAAGGGAGAGTACCGATCATAAGAATAACTATGACATTTACCGCAGATATATATCACTTGCGAGGGAGAGTACCGATCAGAACTCAGAAGAATAACTATGACGTATATTGATTTTGACCAAAGAAGAAGCATCTCAAAAGACAGTTTCATTAGGAATAAACTAATCAAAATGTTGTGTATCTAAGAGCATTTCCAAAAGAGTTCCATAAACTCTCCCTATATCAAATTAATGAGGTTTAATCTATAAAATGATCTTCAACAGCTCTTTAAAATAACTCACAAATTTATTCTTCCCCTAAATTCACCTCATTTGTAGCTAGAAACAAGAAGAAAGTTAGGGGTCCCAATCCTTCTATTTACAAGAGAATTAATGTTATTATGGCCCCAGATGCTGATGTGGTTTAATTAAAAGTTTTCTTGATCTATTTTTAGAAAAAACTATTAAAGAATATAAGAAAAATTATCCCCAATAATTTTTGGGTTGTTACTAAAAACTCTCTTTTGAGGTCTATTTTTTGAGGAGCTTTTAGAGATGCTCTAAATGGAAAGATAGATAAGGATCTAAATAAATTATTACCTACAATAATAACATCAGCACCAGTGTACCGATTCTGTTTGGACAGATAATACGGCAATATACCAGTTCGCAACCTTCAGCATACAGCACAGAAAACAAAAATGGAGCACCATGCCGCCTTCTTTCATCAAACTGGAGCATATTTCAAGTGAGCTAACTATCTTATCCTTTTTTAAAAAATTTTAGGATGACACGAACATAGAAAAGCAATATGCCAGTTCGCAAACTTTCTGGCATACAGCACAAAAGAAAAATGGAGCACCATGCCTTCTTTCATCAAACTGGAACATATTTCAAGTTAGCTAACTATTCTATCTTTTTTTAAGAATGACATGAACTTAGAAAAGCAACATCGAAAAACAGTGACTTGATGTGGTTTCACTTGGCCATCAGCAGTGCACGGCAAACACACTACACACCCTGATAGGCAGTGCACTGTATCAGAAAAAAAGATGCAGGTCTTCTACGTGACCTTACATTGCATTATGGAAGTACTAAAGTATAGCTCTTGACATTTGAGAAACAGCACTAAATTGCATTACATTTCTTGAGCTGTTTCTTTTACATCATTGAACATAAGTGCTTTAAAACATATTGGATTATAATGCACTTGATGAAACTACCACTGTTTTAACTAGCTACTGTCAGTTAGAAATAACTCTATCTGTTGTTCAGCACAGGTGATTATCTCACTGCTGAGAATGAGAATGATGATATATGCTACTACACCCTCTCTTTTCATTGGACATACGACGTACGGTAGATCCACCAGCTGCCCAGCATTCCAATGAGCTGAAGCACTCTTCCGTCTTTTAACTCAACAGTTCCAATAGAAAAGAACTTGTAATCCTCAGTATCAACTTTTCTTGTATGCAACACCTGCAGATAAATACACAAGTTGATTCAAACAACTTAGGAGAATAAAGACACATACTGAATGAGGAAAGGAAATAGTGATTTGAACACTGCTGTGCAATATGTGCCAAAACTGTACAGGTCCCCCTCTGTTTTGATTCTTTGTACAGGTTTGCTATTTCTCTAGCCTACCCCAACTTGCTTGGGATTAAAGGCTTAGTTGTTGTTGTTGTTGTGATAATATTACCACAGTAGGGCCCCTACTGTATTCTGGTAAAAAAATGTGTCAAAAACAACCAAGCAACAGAAAGATAACCATCTCTAATTCTCATGCATGTTTCAATCCAAATATAATACACTCAGGCCCATGGTAGGATCACACCAGAAAAATATTTATTCATTGGATATCAATTAGTAAATGCCATGACCCCATGTTGGAATAGGAACAGAATGCTAAGAGTGTTAAGACTGAAAAAACTGGGTTGTGATCCTGAAAAAGATTAATAAGGCCATCTTATTAATTAGTTTGCCTTTGCAAAGTGCATCATGAAACATCATGAAGTTGTCAACTATGAATAGTTCTCAGAGCTCATGGGATATCTCAAGGTTACATAAATGGTACAAAACAGGTTATGTGCGGCACAAATGGGAAGTGTTTCAGAATCTGAATGAGATGAGACAGAATAATGCAGAGCTGTTGTGAATCCAATACAAGTTGTAGGCATCCACTATTCACCAAAGGACGAAAGGTAAATGAGCATAAAACTCACCTCCTCCTTCCGCACCATATGATATTGACCCATCTCTCTATGACGCATCTGAAATAAGCAATGGCGAAATAGCTTATCAGTAAAGAAATATATTATTCTCCCATGAGTCTACTCCACTGTGTTCCACAGCATACATCATTTCATGCTGAACACCACCAAAATGTAGCAACTGACATATAACATGTTTGAAAAATAGTAAGAGGGGTCACTTGTATGGACCATTTATTTTTCCTATAATACAAAGATACGCAGCTCTCCTGCGTGTTCGGGAAAAAAAAAGTAATATGTGTACTCAGAAATAGCATAAGCATTTGAATTGCTAACCTCCTGAAGAAACAAGTAAATTGAATAGCGGCTAGGCCTTGAACAGTAGACGAGAAGCAAGATATTGATGATAAGACCTAATGGGTTCTGCCAACCAGAGAAAATCAGGAGAACCAATCCAGCAGGCAGCTGAAATTTCCTGACCAAAGGCCACAGGGAGGTAAGCTCGTTTTTCGCAGGCCCTGAAGGTGACCCGGCATTGCCTGTAACTGGTCGTGCTGTGATCCAAAATTAGAAAAATAAACATCATAAGTTTGACAAAACAAAAAAACATAAAATAAAATTAGTTATCAGCAGCTAGGGTGGATAAACGATTAATTGTGTTATGAATACGTGAAGCAGATTATAGAACCTGTCATCAACCTACTAACTGGTCACACGAGTTGAAATGGGTTTAGTTTGAACCAGATTTTGTTTCATGGTAACGCAATGAAAAAGAAAAGTTACAATTTGTACTTAAGTATTTCGCATGGTACACAATGAACAATAAAAATGTTGAATCTGTCGACCTTTGTAGGCCATTATACCTCCGTCGGCTATGTTTACATGCTTGTCCTGTGGATCATTAAACTATCTGGATGTAAGAATTTCACCTTGTTCAGCAGCAGCAGCCGTTTCCTGAAGCATCATGGTTAGTGCAGTGCCGGTTCCCAATCCTTTGAACAGATTATGACCTAAAACAATACAGGTAATCAGTATGAGTGCGCGCATGCACAAGTACAGAAGCCTAGAACCTGGTTCTTCACATTAAGCTCTCGACAGAATAAGTAAAATTGCTAGAGTGAAATTACTCAATAATAGTCGCCAATACATCTAAGGGCTGGCACAATGGAGGGAAGAAGAACATAACAGTCGAACCTAGGGTTACCTGACAAGTGCTGGCGGACTCCAAGGGCTGCCCTCGCGGCGGCGGAAGCTCCGTACTCGTCGGCGCGAGCTCGAAGCGCGGGACTCGAATAGCGCGAACAGATGTTCTGCAGCAAGCTCCTGCCGAGAGCTGAAACGAGGGAAAGGATCATCAAAGCGTCAGCGCAGCCGAGCATCGGCGACGAAAGAGGGCGGGGACGGAGAGAGAAGGAACTCACGGGTAGGGCTGGCGGAGGAGTAGCAGGCGGCGGCGGAGAAGGCGCGAGCGGGGGCCAAGGGCGGGCCCCGCCGGAGCTGCGCCGTCATGGCCTCCCTCGCCGGCCGCCTCCACGCCATCGCCGCGTCCCGTGGGCTAGACGGTCTCGAGCCTTCTCCGGGACTACTATTTCGTTTCTGGGATAATTGCCCGAATAGCACTACTATTTCGTTTCGATGCCCTCGCCTTGCGCCGTCGTGCGAGAGGGAGTAGGAAGAACTGAAGAAGACTACACCGAGAGGAGACATACACGGACGGAGACGGAGACGCGTTGAGTTGGGCCGAGCTGCTACTGGCCTGGCTGCCGAGCTGTGTTCGAACCAAAAGGCCTCCAGCCCAGCCTATAATCTCTGTCTCGTGGCCGATGATCTCATTTCTCCTGGGCTAAGAGGCCTGGTCACCATTTGGTCTGGGCTGGAGGCCTTTTCGTTCAGAGCCGTACAATAGTTGGGCCTTATCCTTTCCAAAGCAAAAGTAAATTGGGCCCATTAGCAGCATCACATCGATGGTTTCGACGAGACGGGACCGGCGGGCGGCTCTCCTCTCATCTGGCACGCCGCCGCCGCCGTACTTGCGCGCCGGCCGTCGTTTCACTGCCCACCAGATCTCTCGAGTATCGACGATGGTCGCATTCCATCTTCCTTGCGGCCAAGAAATCTCCTCATTAAAAAAAAAAGACTGCAGGATCGACCTTTTTCAGGTAAAGCCTGTAGCATTTTCTGCTAAAGTGCACTGGTTGTTGAAATCTGCAGCCGCAAGAATCACTCGCATTCTGTTCCGCGTAGATAATTCCTTGCCAAGTTCATGTTTCCTCCATGGTCACTGTATGATTGCCATCGTCTTCCGCAGGCCCGTGTCAAACACATTCTTTTTGCCACCAGAACACGCTCCGTTGCCGAGCATTTTGCAGAAAAAGATGGCGATGCTTTCGGTGCACGCTAAAGAATAACTTCAGATTTGACTGTCAGTCACTTTGCGACCCATCGTGGGCGGAGGTTCAGCGACGAATGATGCAGCCCACCCAAATGTTTACAGCTGATGGCGATGATGCTGCCCCCCCTGATTCGCAGAGCCTTTTTAGTACTGACGTGTACAAGGTCCGGCGGCATCATGACGTATACGTACGGTTCCTTCTTTCGAGGAAGAAAGAAGTACAAGAGATGAAACATGAACAAAGAAGCGGATGATACATCATGCACGGCAGTCAGCAGGTGTGTGCTTGGATACGCCGTTGCTCAATGGTTAATACTAGTTGATACGACGGCGAGAGGCAGATCCTCTGACCTGGACGTTCCAATTGAACGTGTGCCTTCAAATGCTGCCTTTTCATCGCGTACGCATGAATCGTGGCTGCCTTCGATTCGCCTGCTGGCTTGTCATGCATGGCCTCAGTACGATTAGGGACGCTCACGCTCTTCGATTCCAATGTCAGGACAACAAAGGAATGGACGGTTGTGGCTCATGAACTGTGATGCTGATAGTTTCGAGTCCTTTCGAATCGGTTGAGTCGTCGACGTTAACCAGTCCCCAGATGTCCCCTGTCTGCCACGGAACGGGGGAACTGAGACGGAATGATCAAACCGTGGTACTAGTCTTCTATACTTAGCGACGAAATTATGGCAGTCCTTGGAACGCTATCAATCTTGAAACAGTTCGGAGGCATGAACCGAACAGGTTGCCACCGACATGCTCATGCCGGCGTGTATTTTATCCCTGTTTTAGCACCAGCAAATCTGTGAATCTTCAGTCTGAGAACTGCTCTATACTATGCTGCCTTGGTCCATGCGGTGTCCATGCCCCATGCAGTACTAGTAGGATTTCAGGTTGCAGCAGAAAAACGCGGCCGCGCGCACGAAGGCATCGCGAGCCTGAAGGAAGCTCTTCCACTGTTCAACATTTCAACCACCAACCAGCACCGTTTTCATTGTGCATGTCACTGCTCTTTCTCCCGTCTGCACTGTGCATGTCAACACGGCATGAAGGATGACCAGACCAGAGCCAGGTGAAAGACCGGTCCTTCACCTTTCAAAGCAAAATCGCAGGAGGCATCAGATGAGCAGAACTGTAGATTAGATACTCGGATTTATGGCTCAGATCTTCCCCGGGGCGCTGAACAATGTCGTATACACGTCATATCTCAACGTCTGGCTACCGGATCTCTCGTTTACTTCTCTGGTTTGAATTCAAACTTTACCGCCACCAGAACGCGGCCGATGGAATTCACTGTCTGCTACGGCATCGATTGACCAAGTATAATAGAGTACTTGTCATTAAGCTCTTTCAACCAGGAGTTTATCAAAGCCAGCGTTATTATTAGTTTATCTCTGCTCCCATCTCTGCACCAGAGAATGTGACTGCATGTGCTGCCGAATTACTTTTGTTCCACTACTTGGTGCAGCAAGCCGTGCTACGCGCCTATGCGCCTCAGCCACCTTGATCTGACAGCCTCTTGGCAAATCTCAATTACGCATTGCTCACGATCACAGTCAGCAAAGGAAAAAAAGTGAAGCTAGAAAGGTGAACATCATGATCAGCTCGCTGCCCAAGTCACTATTAGCGAGCACTGGTAATACCAGACGTGTTAATCCCAGTAAGTGGATGCTAGGCTGGGGAACACGCGTGCCATCCTCCGTCAGGAAAAAGCAGAGAGAGCAATGCAAATCCGCCATCAAAATACTAGGACTCCGTATGTGAAGAAGTGTGGTCATGAAAAGAAGCGTTAGTAGTCATTCTAAAAGAGCATGGCCGGATTAGACAATAGGATGGCACCGCAATCCAAGCCATTAGTATTTTCCGCCAAGATCTCATTAGTCCCTGTGCAGAATCAAACCGATCCAGCCAGCAGTGCGAGTGCGAGCGAGCCCCACTGGACTGGCGGGAGCAACGGCCACCATTTCTCTCCTCGCACTGAGTGAGATTATCTTACTCTTTCCCCCACGCTCTGTTCTGTGCAAAAGGCCAGCACGCAGGCAGGCAGTGGCCCTCAAGGGCTCAATGGCGATCAGTGTGCTGTGGCCATGGCCATGGCGGTGGAGCCCTCGCGCGCTTTATGAACACACGGCATTGTGGCCGGAGCAGCGTTAGGTGCGAGAGAGAGACATGCCAAACGATGCAACTGGCCCCCTGGCCAGCAGCATGAATGGGTAGAGTACTGAAGAAATTAAGGCAGGCTTGACTATTTATGGTGGTGTTCTACTCCGATCCGACACAACTATAAACTGTACTGTAGCCGTCTTTGCTTCGGCAGCGAAATTCGTTCATCAGGCTCATAAAATGTGTGCATGGTACTACTCTCCTCTGTTGCGAGACATCGGAGTAATGAACAAATACAGTACTACTAGTATGATGAATCGTTGTTGTGGTACTCGTATAACTAATTAGAAGGACAGTCGATCAATGCAACGAGCTGGGGTTAACTGTGGTGGAAGTAGCCATTGCATGGCATAATGGCGTGCCTGCTTTTGATGAGGAAAAGGAGGGAAAGTGAGATCAACCAAGGACTGAAAAAAGAATTTGCCCTGCATGTGCGGGATTGTACTAGGTGCGTACAAGGTACAACTACAGCTTCTAGAGGGCCGTAGTGTATACCAGCTCAGCAAACCGCACGATATATATCCTAGTAGGCTGTAAGTTGACCGTCAGCTGATGAGCATTACTGGTACAATACTTCAGTTAACAAATTTACATCAATCAACAGTAAAATGAATCGCTGAAAAGATAGCAATTAGGAAATTCAGAACTGATCTTCATTTGAAAAAGGATATTCAGATGATTTAAATTTGTGTGTGTGTGTACGTATGTTGTTGCCATGTTAATTAATTAAAAGCACTTAATTCAAGGAAAAGCCAGATTCAGCAACAAGAAAGAAAGAGTTCAACGACCCCTTTAACCTGGCCACCAAAGCAAGCGAAAGGAGGGATCTCATCTGTGTCCCTGTTCATACGTGATCTCATCCGGATGAACTGTCAAAGAAGAACACACACACTAACAGTGCCCTTGTCTCTCCAGAAGCAAAGAGGAGAGGCCCAAAACGCACGCATTGGGACAGCGTGCTCGCCGCACAGCCGAGCGAAAGGATTGCCCCAGGGAGGAAGCCTACAAGGAAGAGATTTTGCAGCATGATTGCGGCACTGAACACCACTGCTGGTGCCTTCAAAATTCCCCTTCCCCTGGCACATGGCGCGCACCACATCCTGCCTCCTCAGTCCTCAGTCCTCACCTCTGGAGCAAAAAAGCCACGCAAGAAAAGAAGAGGCAGCCCTCCGCTCCCGCTCCCTCCTCGGTGCAATGAACACTGCTACAGTACGCAGCTCAATCCTTCTGTCTCCTTGGTCTCTCCGATCCAGCCGCTGCTTTCTCTCTTTCTTTATTCGCTCGTGCTATGGCAATGCAAAGTTGTGCCGCTGTGCTACTGCGTGCCACTTCACTCTACTCGAACAGCCATACTGTCACTACCAGCAGCAGCTGGTCCAGCACCCTATTGATGATGACGCGACCCAGAGAGAAGGAAGAGAGCTCCTCCTCCCTTTCCTTTGAGCTTTTGATAATGGGAGGAGAGGGAATGTGAAGAGGGAGACAGCTACAGGATATAAAACGAAGGAAAAATATGTGATGCACTTGGAAGGCACGGCAAAGGCGAGCGAGGGTCAAGCTTGGCGAGGGTGAGCTGGGAAGGGGTCCTTGGAAAAAGTGCCGGGAGGAAGCGAGCCCAGCTGCTGATGAATTCCGGGTTCCATCAATTCGTCTCTCATCACTGTCTTCCCCTCCTCTCTCCTACGGCCACGAGTCCAACCACCAACCGGCGCACGGAGAGCTTTGACCTCCACGCGGCTGTATTTATAGCGCTTCTCCTTATAATAGAGAGCAAGGGTGTGGAGCGGGGCGAGGGCGAGTGGGGAAGAGGACAAGCACGCCAATGTGCGAGCATACCGACAGCTCCAGAGGAGGAAGAAGAAGAATACAGACAAGGCGGAGAACGACGGCGGCAGTTTCTACTCCAACAATTCTATTCCTACGTTGATGGATTCTACCTGCGGCAAGACGAGGCCCGGAGGAGCCCCAATCATTGGCTCCCTTGTCCCCTTGCTGCTCCTCCTCCTCGTCTTCTCCTCTTCTTCCCCGGCTGGCTTATTCGTCTCCGCCCACAAGGGCCACGCGCGCGGGAACAAGAGCAACAGCAGCACATCATGGGCGGCGTTCCGGCCCAAGGAGGAGCTCCTGGCGTACAGGAGGATCATGGCTCGGATGGCCAGGATGGAGAAGGCTTCCAACAAGACGATCCGGGTAAAAAGCTTTTCCTTCCTTCTTCGTCGTCATCTTCTTACCTGCTCCTTCTTTTGTCTTCGTCCTGTCCGATTGCTGCTGCTGCTTCTTCGAATCTAGTACCTGCCGTCTAATTCCTTGGCTCGTTCTGCATGCAGAGCCCCGACGGTGACGTCATGTACTGCGTGCCGTCGCACCTGCAGCCGGCGTTCGACCACCCCAAGCTCCGAGGGCACAAGCCCGAGGTAGGACTAGAGGACTACTCCCATCTCCCTCTGCCATTTTCTGTTTATTTCTCGCTTCGTTTGCAAGCAAGCTGATGAGACGAGGACGTGCATGCGTGTTGTCGCCATTTTTTCTTTTCAGGAAGAGCCCGTGGAGCGGCCCAAGCCCGTCACGGTCGAGGAAGCAGACGAGGCCGGGTTGATGATGTTCCCGCAGGCGTGGACGGACGGCGGCGAGTCGTGCCCGGAGGGGACGGTCCCGGTGCGGCGGACGACGAGGCGCGACGTGATGCGGGCCAGCTCCGCTCGCCGGTTCGGGAAGAAGAGCAACCTGCGCCGCGACTCCACCAGCAGCGGCCACGAGGTCAGTATCGCATCCGGCTCTTCCGGCATCAGTATCGCATCATAATCACGCTAGTACTATCTCTCGTTAATGGCAATTACTACGAATGATTAATTGCGCGGTTTATGACGCGACCAAATCCTGCATCATGGATCGAGCTGTTAATGTTCGCCAAATCACCACACTCACTGTCCCGTAGTACACCTGCAACAACTAGCTAGCCGGCGCAGCGCAGTGTAGCACAGTACATTGATTGTACTAGTCTACTAGAGGCACAGCAAGCGACCACTGCGCTGCGATGGCAGCCCGCACCGGCAAGCAATGGTTGTGGTTGGCGGCCTCAAATAAAGCTGCTGATTGACGAAAAATGCGCGTCTTTGCTTTTCTTGTGGTGGATGCAGCACGCGGTGGGGTACGTGACCGGGGACCAGTTCTACGGCGCCAAGGCGAGCCTGAACGTGTGGTCGGCCAAGGTGGCGTCGCCGGAGGAGTTCAGCCTCTCCCAGATCTGGGTTATCTCCGGCTCCTTCGGCAATGACCTCAACACCATCGAAGCAGGATGGCAGGTGAGTTTTCTTTAGTGCTGTACTAGTACTACCACTTTCTCGGCACCTGTCTCCAAGTACATTTGCGCCCTACCTTACCCACATGTACTCCTTGCATACACGCTGTATTTCGTGGCCCGAAAATGTGGGCACCGAAGTGCATGCGCAGACAAGCAAGTGTTTATTAACTCGTGCTAATCCAAAATTTAATGAAAAAAAAGAATCTTCAAAAGAGAGGACTCTGCAGAAGATCGGTCGAGATACGGTTGTAAATGAAGGAAGAAAACAAGGAGTTACTCCGATGGTCAGTGGTGCGTCCGGATTGTCTTTTCCGGCGAGAGCCACTCGTACTGTAGCGCCATAAAGACTTGCTAGTTCTTGCAGCTCTTTGGTACCAGTCCCTGAAACAGAAAAGTCATGCATGCGTTCCTTCGTTTAAATGGGAACCTGACTCGCAGTCGATGATCAGGGGGCTGGTTGGTGACTCGAGTAAATTGTTGGCAGCAGATGTGAAAGAGCTTTGCAGGTCGCCATCCGTCCGTCCTGCTAGTACTCTCAAAAGAATTTGTTCTGAAAGAGTGAAATTGCAGGCAGCTTTATTTTGTAAACCTGAAAAATCTCAAACCACTTCTCCCTGTCCTTTAGAAATCACATATCAGACAAACCTGAAATCTATAACCGCTTCTCTGCAGACCCTAATACTCCCTCCGTTTCAATATAATATTGAAGTAGTATGCAATGGTAAACAACATAATTGGACTTTGCTACTGTAGAAAACAAGCATGTGGTTGCATGTTGACTTTGGTAATAGTATAGTAGAACTGATGCTCATTAATTAGATTCGATCACTGAAATCCTGATCCACTGACTTGATTATACTTCTTGTGCTGGTTGGCTGAGTTAGTCAAAGTGATTCTGCTTGAGACGGTGCTAACTTGCTGCACGCTTTCTTGCGTTGTTTAACCAGGTGAGCCCTGAGCTATATGGGGATAGCAACCCAAGGTTCTTCACATACTGGACGGTAAGTTATTCAACTCTAAAATGATTGTTTAGTGCTTTACCATGCATCTTCCATCAAGTGGTAGATTAAACTTCATATTATTGCCGCACAATACTCTCATGTTGCCGTTGAAAACCTGGACGGCAACTTGAATGGTTGCACAACACCAAAACAAATGTATAAGCTGAACCAAAGCCACCAGTGTTTGTTTTACTCATTATACCTGCACAACAGCTGGTTTGATCACAAGCTGATGTACGAAACTCTTACTCCTTGTTTGATCACAGCCAGCTGCTGTTTGTCAGTTTTAGTGATCAGTACACACTACGAATATCATCTGCTGCTTGTGATCTGTACACATTATCAATTTTTAGCATGTGATCAGTACACACTATGAATTTTTAACTAGTGAACAATTTTAACGCGTCAGCTTGTGATCAGTACACACTGTGAACCTCATCTGAACTAAAATGTTTGTGGCATTTCCTTGTAGACCGACGCCTACCAAGAGACCGGCTGCTACAACCTGCACTGCTCCGGCTTCGTCCAGACCAACAACCGGATCGCCATTGGCGCTGCCATCTCGCCCATCTCCGTTTTCAACGGCCGGCAGTACGACATCAGCCTCCTCATATGGAAGGTACACATCCCCACGTACGCTTGATCTTTAACCTCAATTATTCATGTTTCACAAGCACCAGTGTTTAATTTTTAAGAACACAATTACTAAGCAGTTGCGTAATGACACGTACGTGGATGGATGCAGGACCCGCGGCGCGGTCACTGGTGGCTGCAGCTGGGGTCGGGCCCGCTGGTGGGGTACTGGCCGTCGTTCCTGTTCAGCCACCTGGGCGGGCACGCCAACATGGTGCAGTTCGGCGGCGAGGTGGTGAACTCGCGCCCGTCCGGGTCGCACACGCCCACGCAGATGGGGAGCGGCCACTTCCCGCGCGAGGGCGCCAACCGCGCCGCCTACTTCCGCAACGTGCAGGTGGTTGACTGGGACAACAGCCTCGTCCCGGCCGCCGCGCTCCGGCTCGTCGCCGACCACCCCGGCTGCTACGACATCAAGGGCGGCTCCAACCGCGCGTGGGGAAATTACTTCTACTACGGCGGGCCAGGAAGGAACGTGCACTGCCCCTAGCGAGCAAGAGCACGATGGAGGGATCAATGTTACCTCATAGCTTAGCTATATAGTTGGATGAGAGTTTTTGAGCCCAGTGGCGAGAGAGCGATGGCGCCAAAAGAGCAGGTTTCGAATTTGATATGTGCGAGAGGCTTCTCATGATCTGATCTTTTTTTTTTTTTTGGTTGCTTTATTCAGTTATGTATACAAGAAGAGATCACAGGGAGTGTTTTGATCACCATATGTATAGTACGATCCAAGCATCCATTAATCCATAGTGTCCTGGTTTGTGTGCCCTGACTCATCTTCACACATCTGAAAATGCTCCTTTTCAGTATGTTGACACACGGATTTGCTAATTCGCATTTGCTTTTCAGTATGCTGCTTTTCTTGTGCTCTGCTTTCGAGCTAAAAAAAAAAACAAATCTTTCCATTTCTCGACTGGTCTGACATTTTTTTGCCGTTGTTAGTGAGGTTAACAAAGAAATTGGCGAAAGTTTATGAGACTCGACATAGTATGTTAGATTCTGGGCTCCGATCATTAAAGTTGTAGCGCCATGTGCATATGGGCTCAAGAGCACCCAACGTCCCAACCCAACTGGCCCACGACCACCACACCACAAGAGCACGCTCTATGATTTTTCCTCATTTTTTACTCAGAAAAAATTTCACCAAAAAAGTTTGAGTTTTCTCCTAATTCTCATCACTTGATCACTACCATCAGAAATCATTAGTTTCATAGCTATTTTGTACACTCAACATTAATATATATTTGCTTCAACATTCTCTTTTACTCTTGAAATTGCATGACATATTTAAATATCTACACTAAATTTATTTTATGTAAACTCAACTATATAAAAAATGTACTTAACAATTAATTAAACACATTTATAAATTTATTTTATATTTAATATCTAGATGTTGTTTTTTTACAAAAAATAAAGTATAAAATCATGTTGTTTATTATTTTATTCCTTTAATTCTAACAAACATCATGTCCCTAAGAGACTGAGTAAAAACATTTTGCCTAAAAGTCATATATAGGGCTATAAAGTCTACAGTTACCCCCACTGACTATTAGCAAAGTGAACATACATATGTCACAACAATATCAATTGTGATATACATATATAACTATTATCATTGAGATATTAATCCTATTAAGACAATTACGTGTCGATAATTTGAACCGCCTTTTTGTACCACTATTGCTATTCTATGCATATGTGACGTTGGCACGAATAAGCATGCTTGTGACCCTTGAGACAAGGTTGATAAGTAACACCATAAAAATAGAACATATTTTGCATTAACTTGAAGCTTACAACAAATTAGTTCATACAATAAAGTTAAAGCCAAAACTATTATCCAACCACCGGATACTAAGACTGGCTTTTTCTTGGATCTAGATATTTACGATATAAAATACACAAAGGCATCAAACTAAAATACAATCATGTTAATGGAATGTTGATCTCCAAAAATTCATATATATGTAATTAGTATGTTTTGTTATAATATGAGAGCTTTCTCATTCTTTTGGTAGCTCTCTTATAGGAACCCTATTACCTTACAATGCAGCTATAATAATCAATAATGTATATTTTTCTCCATGTATATTTGTTTTATACCATTATCATAATATTCAGGTATATCCTGTTATGTAAAATATCTAGATCTAGCACTTCTCACGCACTGAACTTTTGAAACTAGATATTTGCCCTAAAAGATTGAAAGGTGTTTAAATAACCTCTCCTATAATCCTATTCCACACCGAACAACATACAAACAAGAGCGCACAAGAGAACACGGGCTAGACAAGGATCTCAACATATCCGATGAAATATGTGGGGAATACGTCTAACAAACCGGATTTTAACATCCATGTAGCACATATGTGCTTCCTCTCCCCCCCCCCTCCCCCCAACCCCCGCACGTCATGTTGTGGGCTAATGCTGTCCTCTTACCATATTCCCTATCAATGTACTCAGTGGCGGAGGACGAAGAAAATTTAAGGTGTGGCAAAGTTATAACACATCATAGCCAATAGCTAAAAACCCAGTAACAAAACAGCTGGGCCAACTCTTCCAGTGTCTTATTAGCCTTGCCATCAAGAGCAAACAAGACAATCAAGGTATGATCAGAGCCATGCCTAGCCACCATGCTCCACTGAATGTACTCTCTTCGTCTTAAAATATAAATATTTAAAGATATAAGAGAAATGTTTAAATTAATAATATCCTCAATAAATCTGGACATCATGTTATCTAAGTTTATTAAAGATGCTAGACTAAGTGTTTAAATATTTATATTTTAAAATGGAGAAAGTAGACGCGTAAATCCATCGGGACGAGCGTCACACTTGTTACACGACGAGCTGGGTTTTAGCGTATTAAATGTCTGCTTGACCGGTCCAAGCGTTGTCCGTTCCTTCCTTTGGCCGCGGGGCAATTCACCAAATAGCACTAGTAAAGGCCGCCGGCCACAAAATGGCCTTAGTAAAGTGCGACGTCCACACAATAACACTATGCATAGAAAAGTACAGTTTTACCCATTGTCTTGCTGAGCTCCGGCTACAAGTCACCGGCGACGACGTCCACCGGCCGTGACCCGCTAGCTCCGCCTCCCAGGCCCGTAATGAGCACGGCTCCTGGAGGAGTATGGGTCAAGTGGCGACGTGAGGCTCCGCGACGACTCGCCGTCCAACACGTGCTTCGACGCAAACCCGACGGACGGCGGTCGTTGGATTGTCGCCTGGCGCCTGCTCGCCGGCCAACCGCATGGCCTCCGCTCTTGGATCATGGATGCGGCCCCGTTACTGTTAGGCTGCAGCTCCGCGCGCGTGCGCCTGCCGGTGTGCCGGTCAAGCTCGCCAGGCTCGCGCTAGGGCGTAGTCCGTCTCGGCCTTGCAACGCGCCGGTCCCCCCGCCTGTCTGCAGCTCCGTGCCCCGGCGCCGCCGCTGTGGAGGCTGCATCGTGAGCGGGCAAACCAGCAGAGAACGATTGAGGAGGGCAGAAACGTCCATCCAGGTCTGAGTTTCGCAAAAAAAAAAATCGAAATAAAACAATGGTGCTATGCAGGTGCGGACGGGAGCATTCAGTAGTGGCGTTCTATGGCTGGCCCGTTTACTAAGGGCGTTGTGTGGCAGGCGCTGCTTACGGGTGCTGTCTGATGAATTTCCCTCTTTGGCCGCATATCTTTAGAGAGGTTCCCATCACACACACATACGCGCAAACATAGAGCTTTGTAAGAACATTTTACAATCAACCCAAACAAACATGACGTAAAGTTTTAATCTTATAGATGGTCTAAAGCTGGGTAATATCGTGTGTTCTTCTCTTTGAGTTTCTCATACGCACAGGAAACTGTTTGCTGTCTGATCCTCTCAAGGGTAGTTTAGGGCATTTACCGGTGTCTTGTCACATGGTACCATGGTTTTTCGATAAAATCAAACCTATGTATTATAGCAAAGAGTGAATTGCATCAGGGGTTTTTGAACTTGTCTCAAATTCTCGTCTAGGTTCCGGTACTTTAAAATCTTAATTTCTAGATCCTAGAACTTGCTAAGCGATCTCATCCAGATCCCGATGCTCCTTAATCTTGATTTTTGGGTATCAAAACTTTTTAAGTAGTGTCATTTAGGATTCAATACTCTTTAATCTTGATTTTTTTTAGTTTTAAAACTTGTTAACTAATTTCAAATCGTCATCTAGATGTCAAAGAATGCTAACATGGTGTGTGTGGAACCTATGGATTGTATGGCATTTTAGGACCTTCAGTGACATTAGCTTCTTTGTCGGGGCTCTATTCGATTCTTTTCTATGACATACTTTTGTTATTGTGACATGTTTGATGCATCACCGAAAGCCTATTTCTTGTAGTACTCCTTTATGATGCTGCATAACGATGGGGTGATCGAGAACATGTGGCGAGATGCAGCGCCATGGACAACAAGATTGGATAGTAGAAAAAAAAAGTGACAATTATGAGGCTCACCTAT
The DNA here is from genome assembly GCA_030378355.1 of Eleusine indica. Taxonomy (NCBI): domain Eukaryota; kingdom Viridiplantae; phylum Streptophyta; class Magnoliopsida; order Poales; family Poaceae; genus Eleusine; species Eleusine indica. The sequence continues at coordinate 8,442,095 of CM059497.1, read as the reverse complement.
CAGCAAAAGAGAGTAGAATAGAAAGAAGATTGGTGGGTCTCATGATACTACACGGGCAGTAGTATACATGCTCTAGACATTTGAATGGTGATTTGGACTTGAATAAGATAGCTTAATAGGTTTTCAGATCAAAAATAAAGATTAAGAAGTATTGAGACCTAGATAAGACTATTTAGTAAGTTTCAGGACTCAAAAATTAAGATTAAGAAGTGCTAGGACCTAGATAAGACTGATTAGCAAGTTCTATGACCTAAAAATCAAGACATGAAAGTACCAGGATCTAGATGGGAACTCGGAACAAGTTCGAGAACCGCTGGTGCAATTCACTCTATAGCAAAAATGATTTTTGTTCAATTTTCTATGTACGGAAAATCTGAGGGATCTATTATTTTTTGAACACTGATCGTGATGTTGGTAAATTCTGGTGCCTTTGTAGATGTCAATCAAGGTTTAAAAGGAATTGTGTTTAACGATTTCATCAGCTCCCCTGCTCTGCTCTGCTCTGCTCTGCTCTGCCTCTTCGTTCAAGAAAGCAGAGCAGCACCAGCCACGCCGGGCTCTGCCTCCAGTACCCTCGTCCGCTGCAAACCCGTTCATCATCAAAACAGAGAGATGGAATACATTGCCTTTAAAACGGAGTGACGAAATACAGAGGTACTACTTCCTGATCTTGGTAATGTTCTGGAGATGCAAGATGGAACAAGTATGCTGAACGAATGGTAATTTCAAAAGAACACACTTTCATTAACTGAACATTTTAGAATCCTTACAGCAAAAAGTGGGGAAAAAAATTTCTAATCAACCTTTCCACACTTGCTCTTAAAAAAAGAAACACAAAAGCTTTCCACACTCGATTATTAGTAGAGGGCCGGACAGAGACCACCTCCGTCGGTCCGTACGGCTCAGTAGACGTACTCGACGTGGCAGAGCTACGACGACGACCCTGATCAGGGCACGTCGACGGTGACCATGCCGTCCTTGTACACCTTCTTGCCGTCGACCTTGCAGAGCCTGGGTTTCGTAGACGAGTACGCCACCATCTCCCCAGCACCGTCTATGCCGTCCTTGATCACCAAGAGGTCAAAACACTGGGACAACTCCGCGAGGGCGCCAACCGCGCCGGCCTATTTCCGCAACGTGCAGGTGGTGGACTGGGACAACAGTCTCGTCCCCGCCGCCGCGCTCCGGCTCGTCGCCGACCACCCGGGCTGCTACGACATCAAGGGCGGCTCCAACCGCGCGTGGGGGAACTACTTCTACTACGGCGGGTCAGGAAGGAACTTGCACTGCCCCTAACCGTCGACACAGCTTCACACGGAGATGCTGAAGACGGATTGATACATAGCTTTATATATCTGGTTACTGCTGTGTTAGAGTTTTTGAGCCCGGCGGCAAGTGAGTGATGGCGCCAAACAAGTAGGTTTCGAATGATGATATATATGTGAGAGGCTTCACATGATCCAATCTTAACTTTTTTTTTTTGCTTTTTCGAGTTATGTATACATGTAGAGGTCACAGGGAGTGTTTTGATCACCACATTTATAGGAGTATGAAAGCGGATCGGATAATACCTTCCTCATATCCTACTCTATATTTTTTTATCGGATTCAGGGCGGAGCGGATAATACACGGATGCGGATGTAAATACGGATATTTTTGGATGTCGGAGATGGTACGGATTCGGACCGGATGCGGATCGGAAGCGGACTTTAAATTATCAGATGATACCTCTTCACGTAGAGAAATATATGGTTATTAAGAATTTGTAGAGTGCATGTATGATCATAGCAGCCACCAAGAAGGACAACCAAAATACACAACCTAATCTTTTAAGTGATTACTCATAGCAAATTAAAAATATATATATTCTATATTTGAAAAATCATGCAAGTATAAAAAACAAAATAAAATATCCGAAGTAAACATTAAACATATCCTTATTTTTTTTTGTCGTATGACCACTTCAGTATACAATAGGATGTTGAGCGACGCGGTCAAGCCTCATCGTCACTATCACTAGACATTATATATTTTGGGTCAAAAAAATTATCGGATAATCCTATTATAAGCTTCGGATAATCTACTTCAAATTATCGAATTATTCGTATCCATCGGATTTTATCAATACCATAACCTATCCTACATACTCATGTCATCGGATTCGAATTATCCATATCCGCTAAAAAACCTCAAATGCACCCCCACATCCTCAAAAATCGGATTTGAATTAGATCAGATTTGAAAATTATTCACACCGTTTTCATCCCTAGGAGTATGATTCAAGCATCCATTAATCCATAGTGTCTTTGTGTGCCCTGATTTGCATTCATATTTGAAAATGCTACCTCTGAGTATGTTGACCCACAGATTTGCTAACTGATCTTTAGAATTCTATTGCATCTGCAACTCACATTTTGTGATCACTGTAGTGCTCTGCTCTTTAGCTAAAATAAACTTTCTCTTACTGCTATGACATTTTTCAGTTTCTTTTCGAAGGCAAAAACAGTTAAAGGTATAAAAATGAGCCAAAAAAACGTAATTTACAAAGCACATCTTTTAGAGGACACATATCATTATGTCTAAAATCTGAGCAATGAGATACAGTACAAACCGGACTGGACTTATGGAAGAGACACTTCGAGCAAAGAAATTTGCAATTAAGTTCTGCTCCCTAGCAATGTGGATCATTGTCTCTTATGTTTTAGCCAATAATTTTTTTCATATCACAGATAAAATGTTGAAACCTCTAATTTGGAATGTTTTATTGAGGACTAGTGATTGAACCGACCAAAGCTAGGCAGTCTGAGAAATACTTGATCTATAAATCCAAAATAATTATTATGGTCAGGTTGAAGCTAAGAGCCTCTACTTGTAACACATTGTCCGTATGAGGAATTCTTGAATTTGTAAAGACCAAGGAGGTTGATCATTAGTTGAATTAGTTATGTAAATTCCTAAACTAGCCTAATGATCTTAGATAATCGATGCACCTGTGCAACAACTAAAATAGGAAGTATAAACATTTTGAATCATTGGAAGAGATGTATTACCAGTAGTAATCTAAATATCTTCTTCAATGTTGAAAGAATCACACTGAGCTTTTAAGTAGCTTTAGCTTGATGAATATCTCTGACCAATTAAAGCCGTTGACCAAGATGTGAACAACGAATCTGGTGAAAACCTTTCACTGAGCTTATATTATCCCCATCGGCCCATCAAACTAGACCAACATTACACACTAGTGACAATGACAATTTTGATTTTAAATACATATATAGCTATCACCAAAGGGGCACAAGTCTTATGAAGATAGAAGTATCCATGACTGTCCGAAGAAGGAATGCCTGTTAACACCACCACTGTCAGTCTTTTACGAGGTGAGAATAAAAGAAAGAAGATATCATGTGACTCATAAGACAATTTCGAGAATAAATGTCATAAAAATAAACACATTTTGCATTAACTTGAAGCTTACAATAAATTAATTGAAATGGTAAAGTTTAATCCAAAACTATTTACAATCATCATATACTAAGACAATGCAGTTTTATTGGGTGCCAATATTGACAATAAAAAGGTTTGACACAAAAGCATTAGACTAAAATACAATAAGGTTAATGCAATGTTGATCTCCAAAAAGTATATGTAATTAATATGTTTTGTCATAACATGAGAGTTCTCTCACTCTTTTTAGAGCTCTCTTATAGGAACTCTAGCCACCTTACAAGGCCATTAGAGTGCAAGAATAATAATCAACCGAAATGCATTTTTCACCCTACATTTTTGCTTCACATTTATTTTCCTGCTATATCTTATCATGTAAAATATCTAGGTCTAGAGATTCCAATATTTTAGAAGGATTTGTTTTGGAGCAATGATTTGTTCCAGAGCCTTCCTTTATTGAAAGCAATCTTCTGCAATGATCGTATTAGCTCCCCTGCTATCCTCTGCCTCTACGTTGGAGAAAGCAGAGTAACACCCGACGACATGTCGGTCGAATGCCCTTCTCCTCTGCAAACCCGTTCGATAGGTCCTTAGACCTTCCACAATGGAAGCACTTCTGATAAAACAAAATTGGATCTCATAAGAATAAAATCAGAACCAAACGAGATGTTTCACAATGATGGTGTCGAAGTCCATTCTAAATGTGGGACCTATTTGGCAGCACCATGTCCTAACAACTAGTTACTTTCACACGAAAAAAAAAACTTCCATCCTCAACTGCTATCTGCTACTACAGTGAAAAATATTATAGTTTATAATTTGGGCACCGGAACAAGTACTTGCTCCACTCCTACTTTTTGGACATTTTTTTGATTTAAGAATCGACTATCACAGTGGCGGGAGCGGTTCCCGTGACTTTTTAGACATCACTCTACAGGACTACTGTCGAGGGCCTTACTACTCCCTGATCATAGCAACGTTCTCATGATGCAAGTGCGAACAAATATGCTGCACAAAATGACAATTACAGAAGAACACACTTTCATTAACCAAAAAATTATTAGATCCTTACAGAAAACGTGAAAAATGAAACACATGGCGGCGTAATTTGCTAATTACAGAACTCTAAAAACTCGCTAATCAAGCTTTCCACACTTGAGTTTGTCCGGAGAAAAGAAAAGATTTCCACACCACACTTGATTATTGGAAGAGCGCCGCCGGTGCAGAGTCTGTCACCCGTCCGGCAAAGCTCAGTAGACGTACTCGACGCGGCACAGCTTGGAGGACGGCCCGGACCAGGGCACGTCGACGGTGACCATGCCGTCCGTGTACGCGAACTGGGCCTCCTTGCCGTCGACCTTGCAGAGCCTGGGTTTCGCAGACGAGTACGCCACCATGTCCCCCGCGCCCTTCACGCCCACCTCCGTCGTCACGGTTCCTGCCACGTCGTCCCTCTTAGTCTCGAAGGTCTGCACGGCGCCGGCGGCGTTGAGCATGTTGGCGAGCACGCACGGGATGACGAGGGATTCTTACGTCGTAGCGTGATGATCATAGCTTAGCTATATAGTTCGATGAGAGTTTTTGAGCCCAGTGGCGAGCGACTGATGGCGCCAAAAAAGTAGTTTCGATTTTGATATATGCGAGAGAGGCTTCTCGTGATCTGATTTTTTTTTTTTGCTTTATTGAGTTTATGTATACACGAAGATATCACATGGAGTGTTTTGATCGCCATATGTATAGTATGATCCAAGCATCCATTAATCCATAGTGTCCTGGTAACCTGGTTTGTGTGCCCCAACTCATCTTCACATCTGAAAACGCTGCTATGTTGATACGCACGGTGGCACGGATTTGCTAATTCGCATTTGGTGTTTCATTGGTTATATGCAAATCGCTTGTGTGATCACTATAGTGCTTTGCTCTTCAGCTAAGAAATTTTTCTACACTGCTCTGATAATTTTTTTTCCCGTTGTAAGGAAAGTGGTCTAGAAAGATTCTGGCCCTTTGATATAGTATGCTAGATTCTTTTGTTGTTATGCTCTCACATTTTTTTTCCACTGTTAATGCCTTTGATATACTATGCTAGATTCTTTTGTTGTTATGCTCTCACATTTTTTCCCACTGTTGGTGCCTTTGATATACTATGTTATATTCTTGGGCTCCAATCAATGAAGTTGTAGCACCATGTGCATATGGGCTCAATAGCACCCAACCCAATCGGCTCAAGACCACGACACCACAAAAGCACGTTTTATGATTTTTTTCTCATTTTTAACTTGGAAAAAATCTGCCAAAAAAAGAAAAGATTGATTTTGTCCTAATCCTCATCACTTAATCACTATCATCTGAAACAATTTGTTCCATAGCTATTATGTGTACATTTAACACTGTAAGTTTTATGATCATTATTGGAATGTAGTCACCCAAAGGTATGAATGTTTTGATGATTAGATAATAAACATGAAATATTTTTAATGACTACCCGAATGTTGCATGTACAGGAAATTATATAGCAACTCAACATGTAAAGAAATGGATGGTTGCTTTGGTGAAAGGAGACAACTCGAAACTAAGGCTTGAGGATCTTGATGGGAGTCGCAGTAATGAAGATGAATCAAGGCTAAAAATTTATGAACTTGATAACTTTTGAAGAAAGCTAAATGAGGATCTATGTGATGTTTTTTTACGACTCTATAACATTGCATGTAGGACACATTCCTTCGAATGGATGATAAGATTCCATCACAAACACATAATTGATCATTGCCTTAGGAAATATTTGTTTGAAGAGATGTTCACTAGAAGATATGAGCTCTCTCTCGAGAAGTCAATGAAGATCATTCACACCTGATACACAAGTGAAGAATGTATTTAAGCACGTAACCAGACTTGAAGATCCGGAGCACTACTTAATCAACCTCAACGAGCCTCGCATATAAGAGGGTCATGAAAGTTAGATATATCATGTCACAAACTATCATCTTATGAGAAGGTTTCAAGAATAGATTACAAGAGTTCCAGTGCAAGGATTGTATTCTCTTGAAAGACTATGAGGTTAGTACGAGTTCATTGAGTAATTATTTGATTACTAACCCACCCTCCTCTTCTACGTGTCTTATAGCCACTACTAAGTTAACTACAAGATTGTAGTAGCACCCATTGCATTTTTGATAGTGGGTGTATTGAACATATGATCCACAAGTCTGCCATTTTCACCAACATTAATGAAGATAAAGATAGGGAGAAGGTCACAATTAGGAACAACTCAAATGAGAGAATAAAATGTGTGGGCAACATTACATGATCTCAATCTTTCCAAGGTGTTCCTTATACAGACACTCAACTTTAATCTTCTCTCAATCAATTAATTGTGTAACATGGGATTTAAATGCATATTTGATAAAAAAAAATATAACCATTGAGAATAAGGAGAAATAGATTTTTCTTATGACTCTTGAGACAGTGTTGATAAGTAAACCCACAAAAATAGAACACATTTTGCATTAACTTGAAGCTCACAACAAATTAGTTGAAATGATGAATTTGAAACAAAAACTATTAACCAATCACCGAATACTAAGGCAATGGTGTTTTCTTGGGTGCAACTATTTACAGAAAAAAGATTTGACACAAAAAACATTAAGCTAAAATACAATGATATTAATGGACTATCGATCTTCAAAAAATTATGTATATGTAATTAGTATGTTTTGTTACAATATGAGAGCTCTCTCACTCTTTTGGTAGCCCTCTTACAGGAACTCTAGTACCTTACAATGAAGTGATACTAATGAATGAAGTACATTTTTTTCATGTATATTTGATTTATATTTATTATCAGAGTAGTCAGGATATATCCTATCACGTAGCCTGTTCACTAAGCTTTAGATGATAGTCGGCAGGAACGATTATCTTCTCTCTCATCACTTTTTCTTCTTCACAAATGCGAAAGAGTCTTTATCTTACTGGTAAGATGCCTGAGTAGCACCTCCCAGGTACCAGGTTCGACTCCCAGTGAAAGTGAATTTGCGATCTGGGTTAAAAAAATCCCCTCACCTCTCCCCATAGCAAAGCATTTGGTTAAGGCCTCGTCTCTGGAAGCAACGGCCCCCATGATGGCCCCGGCACAGGTTCTCACAAGGCTGGCGGCCCCAATATACAATGTAAGGGAAGGAGGGGGGTTCGGATGTTTTCTTGATCTGTGTGAAAGGATCTTCTTCTTAAATGCAATGTCCGGAGATCGTCATACCCCCCGTAGGTCAAGTTTTTTTTTTTTCTTCTCAACGGATTGAAAAACTGACAAACGCTAGCTACATTGAATCATTGTGGGGGCTTTAGAAGAAAAAAAACGCGACCTTCATTATCCATCAACTATCCACATTGTTCAGCCTGGCAAAGCTCAGCTGCTGCTATTGTGCAGTGTACCATTGCTTCTTCCCTCGCAAGTACGGTACATCATGCATATACCGTCCATCGCGAACAGAAGGTGCGCCCCACCGGATGGCATATGCCGTCGTCGTGTCTCGAGACGACATTCTCTGGCCCAGACACCACACTGGAGCTATACAGCACGTACCCGCAGCGTACCGTGTCTTGGCAAGACCGATGACCCCTCACCGTTTCAGACTTGCAACAGTAACAATTCAGGTGTCCAGATACCTCTGCCTTCGCTGACACTTCACTATGCAAGCAATCCCGGGCTCCCGATCTTCTCTTTTGACTGGCCGCACGGTACAGGGTGCTGTTAGTGACCGTTGATCTGGTTTGCCGGGCACCAGGCAAAGAAGCCAATAAGAAGCGGACGCATGCGAGAGGGGGGACGGGAGAAATGCAAGGAAACCAACGACGAGACGCCACCGCTGCCTTGTGGCCGGAAGTTCAGCTCCGTGACATGTGGGCGGCCGGCCCGCTGGTGGATTCCGGCGTGGCGGATCGTTCTCTGAAGATGAAACCACGTAGCCAAAGGTCCTGATCTGAGCAACAAGCATCACCTCAGGCCCGTGTCTGTAATTGCAGCTGGCACATGATTTCGTTCATCAAGCTTGCTACAATACAAGTAGGCGAGACGGGAGAGTTGCGTTGCAAAGCCCCGCTACAGATAGAGCATTCAGTAGAGGTTGCACGGAAACAGCTGCAGTGAAACGCCTCATTCCCGGCGGTCGCTGGCGCGTCGTTTTCTGTCCTGGCAACCTCGCCTTCGGCGGGACGATCCGTTTTGGGACAGCGTCAAGCAACTGGCTCTGTCAAGCTGCTGTCGTAGCTTGTTATCCACCGTGACTGGCCATCTGGCAGGGCCATCGAGAGCATCCGACATAACAGTAAGCGCGTAACATCGTGTCGCCGAAACAAACGAGAGGCGACAAATGAACCTGAATAATTCAGGATAGATTGTATCATTTCGCATCAGCGCTACTAGCAATCGGCCATCAGGTAGTGACTCAAGTACGAGTACATGTTCGTTACAGCTATGCGTATGGTACACAACTACACATGGACAAGGAATTATTGCTTTGGTTCTTCTCAATTGATCATGGTGGTGGCGCCCTTCTTTCATTCCCCGCCGTACATCTCGCTTCCAATCGTTGAGTCCCCACGGTCATGATTGGATACGGTTGATCCGGACTTGTCGGCGTGCGCTCTCTTTCTCCGTCGCCTCGCCGGCGAGCGGCAGTCCGGCGACACGCCGGCCTGACATCTGCAATTTGCTCGGCGCGCCGTTGGGTGGCTTGGCTAGGTAGGCGGCTCGATCATCTATGTTGAGTAGTAGGCCGAGGAGCTGGACGGGGATAGCGACCGTGCTTGGGCCGGGTAACCGAGGAGGGTTGTGGGCTTAGTCGGCGAGACGGGAGCGGCCCACTTGGCCGAGGAGTCCGGCCTGGGCCCGCCGCTGACCTTCCTGGAGTCGGCGCCGTCGTCGCTGCGGAGTCCGCGGAGCAGCGCGGCGACGTCCTTCATGGTGGGCCTGTCGTCGGGCCTTGCGCTGGCGCAGAGCAGCGCGATGCCGAGCGCCTGCAGCATCTCCTGCACCTGCGTGTCCGGGCGTCCCTGCATGCGCGGGTCCACCACCTCGGCCGGGTCCCGCTTCTGGTGCAGGTGGTCCCGCACCCACTGCACGACGCTCCGGCCCTCCCCGAACGCCGGCTCCACGGGGCGCCGGCCCGTGATGGACTCCAGCAGCACCACCCCGAAGCTGTACACGTCGCTCTTGGTCGTGATCTTGGTCATGCACCCGTACTCTGCGCGTGACAAAATGGAATAGTCACTTCACTGCGTACTAGTATGCATTTGCAATTAACAAGAAGGAAGAAAAACTTGGAATTGTATACTGGCTGCTTACCGGGAGCGATGTATCCGTAGGATCCGGCGAACGGCGGCGGGGACGAGTTGGCGCCGTCGTCGGCGACCCTGGCGAGTCCGAAATCAGCGAGGCAGGCCTCGTACCGCTCCCCGAGGAGTATGTTGTCCGCCTTGACGTCACGGTGGATGACCGCCGGCACGCAGTCGTGGTGGAGGTACGCGAGGCCCTCGGCGACGCCGACGGCGATCGAGAGCCGCAGCTCCCACTCCGGCACCACCACCGCGGCGGCGCCGCCGTTGCCGTGGAGCAGGCCGCCGAGGGTGCCGTTGGGGAGGTAGTCGTAGAAGAGGAGCCGCGTGCGGCGGTTGGCGGCCCAGCCCAGGAGCCTGACGACGTTGCGGTGGCGCACGCGGGGGAGCACGCCCACCTCGCACGCGAACGCCTCCGCCGCGGCCTCGTCGCGCGACCGGAACTTCTTCACGGCGATGGTGACGCCGCCGCCGTTGCCAGAGGAGGAGGAGGGCACGCTGGCGCGGTACACGGAGCCCGACCATCCCTGCCCGATGACGTTGGCGGGTGTGAGGCTCCGCGCCACGTCGCCCACGCTGATCTCCAGCTTCTGGTACAGCGTCACGTCCCAGGGTGGAAGCATCTCCGCGTCCTTGTCGTCCTCGCCGCCGAACACGGAGCCGCCGCCTCCCTGCTTGCGCCACGAGCGGCGGCGGCTGAGGAGGAGGAACGCGGCCGCGGCGAGGAGCGCCACGAGCGCGGAGAGCAGGACGGCGGTGGCGATCCGGGCGGCGCGCCTTGCCGCGCGGTCGCCGGCGGCCGCGTCGCCCGGGCAGCGCGACGGCACGCACAGCGCCGGGTTGCCCTCCTCCACGTCGCTCGCGGGGAGCTTCGCGAAGAAGGCCGTGTCGGGCGCCCGGCCCGCGAAGTCGTTGAAGGAGATGTTGAGGGCCACGAGGTTTTGGAGCGCGGACAGCGGCTGGAGGTCACCGGCCAGGCGGTTGTGCGACACGTCGAGCACGCCGAGCCGGACCAGCCCGGAGAACTCCTTGGGGATGGGACCGGATAAGCCGTTGCAGCTGAGGTTAAGCGCGATCTCCAGGCCCGGGATCTTGCCGATGGTCGCGGGTATCGCGCCGGACAGCGCGTTCCCGCCGAGGTCGAGCAGCTGGAGCCTGGAGCAGGACCCGATCTCCGGCGGGATGGTCCCAGACAGCCTGTTCCCGGCGAGGACGAGCTTGGTGAGCGACCCAAGCCTCCCGATATCTGAAGGGATGGCGCCGGCGATGGCGTTGTCGGAGAGGTCGAGGTACTGCAGGGATGCCATGTCGCGGAACAGCCCCGGCGGGATCGCGCCGGCGATGGCGTTCCCGTGGAGGTCGACGAAGGTGAGGTTCCGGCACGCGGCGAGCTCGGGCGGGATGGACCCCGACAGCCGGTTGGACCCGAGGTCGAGGAAGCTGAGGCTGGTGAGCCTGCCCACTTGAGGCGGGATATTGCCGGCGAGGTGGTTGCCGCTGGCGCGGAACCGGACGAGGCTGGTGCAGTTTCCGATCTCGGGCGGGACCTCGCCCGAGAGCGCGTTGTCGATGAGGAGGAGCTTGGAGAGGCGCGGGAGGCGGAAGAGCGCGCGCGGGACGGGCCCCGTCAGCGCGTTCTGCGACAGGTCCAGCGACTCGAGGCTGGCGCACCCGCCCATCTCCGCCGGGATGGACCCCGTCAGCTGGTTGGCCCACAGGTACAGCATCCGCAGCGACGCCAGCTTCCCGATCTCCGCGGGGATGGCGCCGGAGATCTGGTTGTTGTCGAGCTCCAGGTCGGTGAGGTTGCCGCACCGGGCCAGCTCGGCGGGGATCGGGCCGGACACCTTGTTCCCGCTCAGCTGCAGCTCCTCCAGCGCCGTCAGGTTGCCCAGCGACGCCGGGATGTGGCCCGTCAGCCCGTTCATGGATAAATCCAGCACCGTGATTCCGGCGCATGCCCCGAGCTCCGGCGGGATGACGCCGACGAGGTTGTTCTGCCACAGCAGAAGGCTCTTGAGGTTGCTCAGCTTGCCGAGCTGCGGCGGGATGGACCCCGACAGCGCGTTCTCGTAGAGGTAGATGTTTTCGAGGCTGGTGCATTGCCCGAGCTCGGGCGGGATCGGGCCGGAGAGGAGGGCCGTGTAGATGGCGATGGTGTCGAGGTTCTTGAGCCGGCCCAGCGTCGCGGGGAGCGGGCCGGAGATGCTGGTCTCCGCGAGGCCCAGCATCGTGAGGTTGGAGCAGTCGCCGATCTCCGGCGGGAGGGCGCCCTGCAGGTTCTTGTTGCCGCCGCCGCGGAGCACCTCGAGGCTGCTCATCTGCCCGATGGACGACGGGATGGTGCCGTCCAGCTGGTTGTCGTAGATGAGGAGCTCGCGGAGGGACGTCAGGTTGCCGATGGACGACGGGATGGCGCCCTCCAGGTGGTTCGAGTTGAGGTGGAGGCTCTCCAGCTTGCTCCCGGGCCGGCACAGGCTGGTTGGGATCGGGCCCGTGAGCGCGTTGTTGCTGAGGTCGAGGTGCGTCAGCGCCGGGAGCTGGTCGCCGAGGTGTGGAGGGATGGGGCCGGAGAGGTTGGTGCCGGTGAGGACGAGGCGCGACAGCGTGGCGGACACGGCGGAGAGGTCGTCGGGGACGCCACCGTGGAGGTCCACGTACTGCAGGCTCAGCTCCGTCACGCCACCCGCGGAGTTGCACGACACGCCCGTCCACCGGCACGGCGACGCGTCCGACTCCTGCCAGTCGCCCAGCGACTCCGCCGCGCCGCCGCCGCGCAGCGTAAGCTTCCACGCCAGCAGCGCCGCGCCCTGCGCGTCCGCGGCCAGCGCGCCGCCCACGCACGCCGCGAGCACCACCGCCGCGCACAGCAGCAGAAGTGAAGGCGGTGGCCGCCTCCTGCTCACGCCAGGAGGCATCCCTGCACCTCAATTCACCGGATGACGGCGACTAATACTGTGCTTCAGAACCGCACTTCTGGTACAATGTGTATCCAAAAGAATTATGGTGAAGCTAATGAACATCTAACAGACGAGGTCAGCTGAAGCTGTAGAATTAGCTGCTTCTGATGCCTGCTGGTGTCACTTGCAAATCGGTGTTCTTGCTTCTGCTCTAAGCACCTGCAGCTTTGCAAAGCTACAAGTAGGTGGCTTGGTGGTGAGGTTTAAGCCTCACTGACAGGTTTAGTAGAGGGAGAAGAAGAGAGGCCGGCCATGGCCAAAGGTTGCAATTCTATATGTCAATGGGAGATATTATAAAACAGGAAAAAAAAAACGAGTGGATGGAGCAGGAAACAAGCAAGAAATGGCCGATTAGGTGGCTGCAGGCACAACCGGGTAGCGCGTAATCGAGCAGGGTTTTGAGCAGCTGACATTGTAAAGTGGCAGGAGGAGTGAGAGGGCGTGCCACTCATGTGTGTCTGCGGAATCTCCGGATCCGAGGCCACCGGTTGGGTCGCACCCCTGTCCCTCCATCTACTTGTTTATTCCGGTCCCTATAGCATCATGATCCGGTTTAGTGCCGCAAACTGCAATCGCACCGTCAATTAACTACATTATTGTTCAAATTAATTAGGGCTACTAGGTGGGCGCTTGGTTTGGTTTCAAATTGTTTCGAGAGGGGGCACCAAAGACTTACCTTTTTTTTTGCTTTCCTGAATTATATTGTGGTTGGTTCAGCTTCATTCAACAGCTGCAACAGCTTTGCGCATCAGGGAAAGATGGTGAATCCAAGTCACATAAGCTGCTGCATCGCATCAGCGGATCGGGTAACTTCACGGAAAGGATGTGACATGGTTGATACGTTCAAACAATATCCATTGAATCTGCAACAGAAAAAAAAAAGTCCATGCTTATTTTCTCATTGATAATTACCCCTCCGATTTATGAGTGATAATGTTCAGATACAATCAGTTTTTAATTTCATGACCTCCTGGCTCTATCATCTGAAAACTGAAGGGCAATATATCTTATATAGTTTCTCCATTTACAAAGCCAGTTTACTACCCTTTCCCTGGAAGAAATCTACTCCGTAGTTCTGAAATTGGCGGTGCAAACCTTTCATCATGCACTCAGCATCGCCACTACAACTGCTAAAGCGGTGCAGCGCGGACAGAATATCTTGGAAACGTAACAACTCGTGTAGAATAAGATGGGCATCAACACATGGCAAGATGCTACGTCCTCCCGTTGCCTATGATCATAGGCCTCTTAACTCCTGGTTCTATAATTTCTAACCTATTTTCTCATCCCTCTTTTCTTTTATTTACCACTCATGATAGCAAAAGGAGTTTTATAACAGAGAGGATAATTAAGCAAGCAGGCCATTTTCAGCTAATTCCTTGTATGCGCGATTCGAAAACTTACATTTCCAAAATCTTTGGCATTGTGTAAATCGTAGAGAATCTCAAGAGTTGAAATGAAAGGTGAAAAGAGGTAAAGAAAACAAAGTAAAAAAGGGGCATCACAGCTGTCTTCTTGGTGGGTTTAGTGGTAACACATGACACGCAGAAGAACACAGCTCCTCCACGCCGCAACAATTAACAATCGCAGCTCTTTCTTACAGTGCCCGCCTGCTCTGCTCTGCAGGTTAAACAAACGAGTTGGATCTTAACGCCTTGATGGAGAACAGAACATGTCCTTGGTTAGATGAGATCTACTGCTGTTACCACCACCTAGCACCAGTAAAATATTATTGCTACCCTGGCTTTCTTGTAATTCGTGCTAATCGCGAGGAAGCCGCCATCAGCAGCGGTTAAAAATAACTGAATGTAATGAAAAACTCACAGGCTCAGAGATCCAGATCTACCCCCCACTCCAAATTCCCATTGGTAAAAGAGCAGTCCTAATTAACCAGGACACAACGCCTCTAATCCCGTAGAAGATAGTAATTCCAATGAGTAGAACTTACAGAGTATTTACATCGGAATTAGGGCTTCTATTTGGGACAGAGCAATGCTATGCATTGTAAGTTGTTTCACCCCATAAAAAACAGCACACTTTCCTGTTCTTCTAAAACAGGGAACAACAGAGTTACCACTGCTGTAGTACACTCATGTAAGGGTGCACAGTTCAAAAAACTTTACTGATAAAGTGGTAAAAATATCAGTTAGCACCCAGTAAATCAATGTTATCTTGCAGCACAAAATACTGCCATAAGTAAGCTTAACTCACAAGTATGTTGGTAGAGAAATGTGTTAGTAATGAAACGTGACCACGCAGGAAGCTCAAAGCTGGCATCAGGTGTGAAAAGTTGGTCAGTTTTTACATGGATGATGAAAGGGGGATGGAGAAAGAGAGCAAAGAGAGCAGTAGAGTAGCATAGCTATGTTCTGTCACAGCAAATTAGTTAATGGACTAATGATTTACCCATGCACAGTAGCTGCAAAAGTTTTCACTGCATTATGCTCTACTGCTCTAGATCTACCAGACTATCAGGTTCTGCCAACCATGAGTTAGTATAGTTCTACTTTTCTGCAAAATATAGTACATGCATAGTTTTTACTAAATGCCAGGATTTGAAGTTTGACATGCAACTGGCCGCTGTAATTAAGAACAGTAATCGTGACCCTATTAAAACAAGTTGGTCTGCAGACTCTGAAATTATCTTCAATGAAAGGAATCGTAACATGATCTTTCCTCTTAGAAAAATGGGTAGCAAATACACATAGGAGCAAAAGTGATCGATGGATCACGTGATGCGGTGGACTCTTGAGTTGCTTGCCGCGTGATAACAGTTCTCCGTTTCATGATGTCCAATCCATTTGTTTTGTAAAAAAACTTGTGTGGAGTTGGTAGGAATCTTTCTAAGATCAAAATGAACAGAAGAAAATTGAAAATATTGATTGACGTGTAGTTGGTCTCAAAATGTACATGCAGTCCTACAAAATCTGTAGCCAGGAAAGATTACCTTTTAATTTTGTATCATGTACCAGCACCTAGAACAACTGAAGATACATCAAGCAATTGTGGCACTGATTCTTCCAAAGTATCTACGTACTTTTAAACAAAACAAATGCTTATTTACATAGAACAAACATTAGAAAATCTCTAGAAATGGTTAGTAACCATCCTGATATCTATGAGCAAAATAATTTACTAAACTCTTTATGAATGGTGATCAACAAGCATCTCACGGATATGAAGTACAATTCAGGAAGCAATATGTCAAATTGTCTACAGATACACAAACAACAAAAGGAGTAAAGAAATTTAAAATAATATCAACGTTGGGGAAAACTAGCAAAGATTGCTTTTGTCAAAATGGTGTCGGTAAGGGATTGAAACAGTCAGAGATGGAGCCTAGTTGAGAATCTAGGCATGAGAGGTGGGGGCTGGTAGGGGCACATGCATGGCTAAAGACAAGAAGGATGCAAGTCTCACAAGGACAGGGAAAGGCGCCATGTGATGGAGGGAGATGGTGCTGCTGCTAATATTATCACTAGTTCCTCCTAGGTTATCATTATCCAAGCTCCAGGCAATTAACGGCAAGGATGCACATGCATTAGCCATAAGCAAGAATTTTCCTTATGAGCAACCGGCCAAAGGATCTTAGAGTGGGGAACCTACTAAATGCGCAGTTTCTTAATCCCTGTTGATGATGGTGAGGCCACGGCATCGTAATCACCACGCAGACCGAAAAACAACACACATGAAAAGAATAGAAGCAACCGGCTCACGGTTCTCCAAGGATCAAAAGAGTTTGCACACGGCAGCAACCGCCAATGGCTTGCACCAAGATGGGGTTTCGATTGGGTGATAGGGCCCTCGATGGCAAGTTGTTTACCCTTGCCGGGCACGAACAGCTCGACGTCGACGCCAATAAATCGTGTTGGATTGGTACTTGCGCCTTCCTCAACCAGAGCGGTCGGAAGGCTTTCTTTTCTGCAAGGACACGAACAAGGCCTTGTCGTTTCACGGCTGGGAGTGTTCGTTGATTTGACACGGTTAAGATGCTGGCAAGTTCCCCAGGGAACCAACAGAGGTAATCTGGGCCGTGCTGCAGTGTGCGCGCCGGTCAGATTCCGTGCACGCGCGTGGGAACTTGAGAGAGTAATGGTACTGGGCTACTGGCTGTTAGCAGTCTAGTCATGTCCTACTACTACTGTTAGGTTACTATTAGCGACTGCAACCAATCCAGGACTACAGTTTAAGATGACTGTTCATCTGGGTGATTGAGCTCAAAGGGCTCCCTTGTGACAGGTATAGTTCTCACAAAATTTTCAGTAGCATATATATTAAAAAGAAAATTGAATCTCAAACTGACAAATTATATGACCACGAAAGCTTCAAAGACATGCAAGGAATTACTAAAGAAACGCAATCACAGAATCACTATTACGGGCGGAGCAGTTGGTGGTCGCATAGCTTGAGTTCTGTCACTTGTTACAGCATAATAATTCTTCACTGCATCCAAAAACCATAATACGGCCCCACGTGTCTCCTTTGCCATCAAATTACCCAGAAAAAAAATGTAACGCTTAGGAAAATTCAGGGAAAAAAAAAAGAGAAGGTGACACTAAATGTAAAGGACTTTATACATCCTCAAAAAGTACATGTTGTTACTTATCACTTTCCGATGCAACTTTATCTCTTCTCAATACACCTCTCTCTCTATCTTTTCCGTTTTGTTTTCTGTACAACTATCTATTATACTTCTCCTTAATTTCCATGGCAGACTTCAAAGTGTCAATTAAAATCGGACGGAGGGAGTATAACAAAACAACACACTATGAACATGTTACTTCCCATAACATTTCAATCCTATTTTTCATCATTTTAATTGAATTTCTAAATATATGAGGTACAAAGGTACTTATGAGGCAAATTTGACAGTTAAAAAGCATTGCCTGAACCCACAAGGAGAAAAGGGCATTGCTCGGAGTGTGCATGGATAAAAAAAAACTGAGGCATAACGATTCGATCAGTAACAAAAGAAAAAATACACCTGTATAGGAAAGGTAGCTCTATACCGAGTAGTAACGATCTTTCAAAAAAAATACCGAGTAGTAACATTTTAGTACATTGGATAAGTCTTAGGCTTCATTCAATCCACAGCATCCATTGGTCTACAAGATGAAAGAAACGACACAGTGATGTCGATTAGGTCCCAATTAGATAGAATAATTGCAAAAAGCGAGATGAAAGAACTATACAGGCAACTTATGCACGTAAGCATGTAACACTGAGAAGTAACATGCCAAAGATGAGTTTACAGTGCTATGTCATTCTGTGGGAAACATGCTTGTCTCCTATGGCTTTCATGTTTGCACCGGAACCTGCTTGTGCAACGAGAACCACATGAACTTTGGTGAATCCTCACAGCAAAAAGTTACTCAATATTCCTCTAAAAAAAATTGATCAGTGACCCCCGAGTTAAAAATAAATAAATTAGGAACATACGATAATTCAAGAACTTAACAAGTTCAAATACAGAATATAATGTCGGTAGAGCATCAATTTTGTTCAGATGAACCCACATATTCAGTGGTGATTAGATCAAGATATTGATATCTAAAGAACCACATTGGGATTTGGGAGCAGAGCCCGGGTTTTAGGGTGGTGGAATTGGGCCCTTTGTCTTTCCGCCCTAAAAAGCAATTAGGCCAAAAGTAATAATACAATAGTACTCCTAACCACCTCCTTCCTCTCTTTCCTTTGTGATCTCATCACCTTTTATCATATGCAGCAGTATATATGCCTTACTTGCTCCCAGATAGGAGTTTCATCCTCCCCCTATTTCCCGATTATTAATCATTCCCGAGAAAGAGTAGCTTTCACTTTTCGGCTTTAGGGCTGAAGGAGGCTTGGTAATCAAAGGTATTAGTAATCACTAGCTATGGTAAACTTGATGCTGGGGCAAGGGGACAAAAAATAAGTTACTCTCCATCATTGCTGTTACGAAGCATAATTGATTGCTAAACTATAAAACACAGCCATCATACTAATGCCCCATGTCACAAATGTGATTTTCTCAACAAAAAGAAAAGAAAATGAAGTGGTCATGGAGGCACCGAGTAAGATGATGAACCTAAGGAGCAAGGAAATGCTGTAGGTACAACTCATTAGTCCAACCACATTATTGAAGCTCAAATCTAAGGCACAGTTATACTTCTGAAACTACTAGGTTGGTAATATCCACTTCATGGTAATACAGACGAATTGTGCCATAGAAACTAAACCTGATACTCAAGATTAATGAACCAAGCTTATCATTTTAACTACATTGCGGATCCATAAATAGACGCAAAGAGTTGCTCAAATAAAAATTGTGCCCCCATCCCCAACTTAACAAAAAAAATTTGAAGGGGGACAACAGGGGAAACCCATGCTGTGGCATTTATATATTAATATAGAAAAAGAAAAAAGAATACAAACTCTGTACTGTACAAGTGTACATTTGATAATAGACTCAACAATTGATAGACTAACAACAATAACCTAGAACAGAAAGAACAAAGAGCACCATTAAGGCTATGCTGTCAGAAGGAATTAGACACGAAGAGATCTAGTGAATATTTACAATTTATTACATGTGCTAGTATCAAATATAATAAGTGCAAGCAACATAAGGTTGCGGCTTCAAGCAATTGCATAGCTAGGGAGAAAAGGAAAACTCATCAAAACGCATGGTAGGATTGACGTTACCACAATGCTAAAATAATGGCAGTATATGCTAAGGTCCCAAAAGCAGGAAAAACTGAGATGAAGTGACCTTGTTTCTTCAATGTTGTTGTTAACAAAGACAAAGATATTGACCTCTGTTTCATCAGTCTCTTATTGATCCTATAACAGCCACCTTCTGACGGAGTTTAACTCAACCAACCACAACTACACAACATACATACTAGTTAGTAGTTACTAGATGCAGTAGGCACACACAAAATATACTTACGTAGGAATACCTTCATGTAAGCAATTATGTTGTTCTCCAAGAAGGACCAGTGTTACAGCAGAGACCACAAGTCAGGTACATCAATTCTTGCACTGAAGAAGTTGCATCTGGATCAGTAATATCAATTTGACAATTTCTTACACCTGAATTAATGTTGTGCATAATAAGGTGGTTTATTATACTTAACAGGTGCAAATCCTAAATTGAAGGAGCAGCGTAAACTTTAAGTATTATGCAATTTTGATCCAGTTCCTTCCTCATGCTGTCACACAGTTAATTTACCTCCAAGAGTCCAAGGGCACAGCACTTGTGCAGAAATCCATCATAGCAGTTCCGAGAACAAATATCTCAGCGGGTTTGATTCCATCCTAAACCAGCACCATGTTTGTTGATGATAGGCTGTATAGGTTCCACAATACCCTTTCCGCTTTTTCCAAGGGCCTCTCCCTACCACAGTTAGACAACATGAAATAATTAATTAAATAATCAAACTTGTATACTTATTCTGAAAATAAAAAAATGCAAAAAGTTTGTTCTTATTTTTTTATCTTTCATAAAAATACTGCTTCTTGGTCTTGCACTCCTCTTGGTACATCGGAAAAATATACTGAAGGAGGTGGGGAGGGGAGGGGTGTTTGATGGTGCAGGCAAGAGATAGGCCCTTTACTTGACACATTTACCTGATCCCCCTTATAATAAAGATTTCATTGACTTGGTATTTTGGCAAAATTAAACACATGTAGAACTGAGGACATACAACATATTCATTTCTTCATCACTGTACTCAAATATATCCAGGGCATTATTCCAAACATTCCAGGAGGCCAAGTGTTGAGCAAATCCAATAAATGCAAAAATAATAGACAGATAGACATATACCTCCTTCCAGCCCATGTTCTCCATGATTCTCTTGGCAGAATGCAAACCACTGGACCGGAAATTCACATCCACCAATCCCATTTGATCCATGTTCTCATCTGACTCCTCAGATTCATCAACATCAAATATGTTACTTTGCTTCTGTCCAGGTCCTATCCCTAAACCACCATGTAGATTCCTTCTCTCGGCAGCTCTGTCCCTGTAAGCTTTTGTCTTGTGCTCCTAAAAGTATTACAAGATTCTCAAAACTCTTCTGTTGATATTAAGAAACCTAATACTGATGCTTTACGCTAGCAATTTACAGGTGAGACATAGCCACACTAATGCTGCTTACTTTCTGCCAAAATATCAAATGAATATGAAATAATCTAACACTGTTCATGCATTTTGACGCAACAGGAATAAATTTAGTGAACACTGGAATGTATGATACTTGATAGAGTTAGAAAGTGAAAATACTGTAATTTTAAGCACTTTTCAGGTAATTTAAGACCCATGGGTTATTATGTCCAACAAAAAGACAGCTTTCACTAACAAGATATACTCTTCAAGGGAGTGCCTTAAGATGTTAACAAAATGGGTCGTGTCTGCCTCAGTGACTCCACACTGATTGCAGCACATAATTAGGCTGCCTGCTGGAAGTAAGTAAATATTATTTCAATTTGAAGTATTGTAGGCAAGAGTTGAGAGAAGTGTCTACAACAACAACAACAATAACAACTAAGCCTTTAATCCCAAGTAAATTGGAGTAGGCTAGAGATGAAACCCCGAAGAACGCAATCGCAAGAGCAAAACAAACAAACACAAGAAACAAGGCAAAGAAGAAGAGGGGTGGGAAAAGAGCAATAGGAAAAAAGAAAGACTAGAGAAAGGAGAGGAGAGGAAATAAAATTGGACAAGGAAAAGGAGAGAAGAGGTGCAAAAAGGGCGGTATAAAACTAAACAAAAGAAAAGAGAAAAAACAAAGAGAAGGTTCTGGAATGTGGATTGCTAACTTCCACGCACTCTTATCCATGGCTAGCTCCTTGATGACATTCCAATCCTTCAAGTCTCACTTCACAGACTCCTCCCAAGTCAAGTGAAAACCCATCATCCATCCGATCCACATTGTGTTTATCTGGGCCGTATGGTTATCCATGAAGTTATCATGTTATCTAAATAGTGGTGGGCAGAAAAAAACATCTATGTTCCTTCTAAGTTCTTTGTTTCTAAGCTTTCGATCATATTTAATTCCATGAAATGTCACAAAAGATAGGTCTCATAACTGCACACGAAGTCTAAATCTAGGTTTATTCGTCAAGACAGCAAATATTCGTTAACAGTTCCAGTCTATGTCAACAAATGACCATGATCAAAATCAGTAAATCTTAACTTACCTTGCCACTAGCAGTTGAGATACCTCTTACAGTAAAAGATTCATCCGCCACTTCAGATTGGCACTGTGCAATTGGTTGCTTATGCAAATCAATATCAGGGTTTGCATATAGATCAGGAAACCCCCAGTCTTTTGTTGGGTTGGACGAGTCATATGTGGACAAAGAAGTCAAGTATTTTCTGCTAGGATTCCTTAGCCGGTACAACTTCCCTGGTAGTAGGACAAGTGAGTACTTTTAAGCAACAAACTTGTCAACAAAAATAATCAGAGTTCTCAGTAAAATTTGCTATTCTCAAGATCAGGGGCAAATATGATAATTTGAATTGTTCAAGCCAACATGATGATGTTTCATAGCAAAACGTTTGTTGACACTTATCTTCAGCAAAATAAATAGCATGTCCTGCATGTCGAACCTAAACAGTCTTACCTGTTGAAACACGTACAATGTCAAGATGAACTTCACAAACGGGAGCAGTCCTTAGAAGGCCACCACGAGAAGGCAGAGAAGGATGAAGCTTGCTCGAACTCCTAGATAAGCATCCCACAAGCCTAGCCAGGGGCTGACCTTTGTTCACACTCACAGGATCATGGACCATATCCCAATCCCAGAGATCAATGGTTGGAAGCAATGGTAGGTCATCATTAATTCTCTCTACTTGACCATACTGAGAAAGCCATTTCTCTTCCTCTGGGGAACCATTAAACATAACCAAATATCAGTCAGACTTGGCATGGCCAAGAAGAAAACTATAAACAAATAATCACGATGCCAATGTGATATGTATGGGTTCCAAAGATTTGCTACAGGATCAATGATACTAAATTTTAAGATAATGCACCAGGAAAATGAATGCAGTAATAGAGTGGCCCCTCACCTTCGCCCAAAGATTCATGCACAAAAGTGGAATCCTTAGTTTCCATTTCATCTTCATTTTGCGGTAATGTAGCATCATTCAGAGAGGATGCGTTGTCTGCAGTGAATTTGCCAGCTGTCTCATTTCTGTCTTCCTCTGGTGATCGCAAGTTCATTAGGACTGACAGTACAAACTTCAGTTCAAGTCAGTATAAGAAAACAAACAGAAAATCCGTACTAACCATTTGTGCATGTGTTTCCTAGTGACCTTTCAACATTGGCCTCTCTATTTGTGTAGCCAGACAAATACAAATTGATCAGTGTTTCCTCCATCCTGTGGGAAAAAAGCAGAAAAAAAAACTTTGTTATAAAAATCCAAAAGTGCACACAGAAAACAAAATTATCAAATAATATTGATGTTTATGCAAGGAACCATTCTGATGGTGGTCCCAGCGTTTCATTCTCGTCCTCTGGGATAGCTGGTTCCGCAACATCTTGGTTGGCTTCATCACAAGGATGATGGGCTTCAGGTTCGTTGCCCTGTGAAAAAAAGGATGTAAGAGTGCATAATTCACATAATAAGACAACAAGAAGCTGAGTAAACAGGAGCTAGCTGAAGTTCTAATTACCAAATTTGTCGTCAATGGCACGTAATTTCCATTCTCATAGATGTAGTACTGGCCATCTTTGCTGCTATAATACCATCCAGCGACAGGGTCATGGTAGAAACCAGTACTGGAAATGATACGTTCAAGTAAATATTGTATTAATAGTGGTAATATCAGTACTGGTAAACCAGATTTGAAAACATAGCAGTGGTACAGATTAATATTATATTAAGTGAAAAACAAGAAA
Source organism: Eleusine indica (assembly GCA_030378355.1). Lineage (NCBI taxonomy): Eukaryota > Viridiplantae > Streptophyta > Magnoliopsida > Poales > Poaceae > Eleusine > Eleusine indica. The sequence continues at coordinate 8,418,471 of CM059497.1, read as the reverse complement.
CAATACTGCAAACGAAAGTTAAGTGGCTTAGACCGAGAAGGCCTTGTATACGTTAATATTTTTTTTATGCGCAAGTTTGATTGATAAATGGAACTGAGGAAAGAGAGGTCAGCTCAATAAGTAGTAAGAGCGAGGTGAGCATAGTATCACAGCGTTATCACCAATCTCTATATAAGAAGGAACGTATATAAGGATGATTGCATTTGCTTGGTCGAAAGGCCACCCAGGATATTATGATTAGACCTTAAAGTAAACTCCATATGATAACCAAAACTGCCCTACACACAGATGCAACACCCTCTAAATATCAGTGATTTCTTCATTCAGCATGTTGGCACAAACTATTGACAGCATTTGCCGAAGAGACTGCCCCTAAATGCATAACAGAAGAGATATGCATAGATTCAAAGTCGAAGCCACAACTACGCGAGATAGACGATCATCAATCCTAGAAAAAAAAATAACAGTTTCGAATTCAGTCAAGCAGCAACAAAGACACCCTAAAATATAAGTTTCCTTCGTATTCCTCTTCCTCACGAGTGGCACAAAAAATTGGTAGTGTCTATGCATCAACTCTCGCAGCTGGCAGTATACGCGCAACAGCTCGCCCACGCCTGAAACCTGACCTCACGTGAAATCCCGCACACCACGGGCCGGCGTCGCCCAATCTGCGGAACACGTACGTCGCGAGAAACGAAGCGGTTAGGATGATGACGCGGACCTGGCGTGGTAGTAGAGCTGCGAGTCGGCGTCCCACTCGAACCCGCCGCCGCCGCCGCTGCCGCTGCCACCCTCCGCCTCGGCGTCGCCACCGCTCCCGTCCATCGCCGCCGCTCACCGTCTTGCGCGGCGCTCAGCTTCCGGCGTCGGAGTTGCTTGATGTGCCGGTGTAGGTTGGTAAGCCGTCGTAGCCCGTTTCATTAGATGGGCTTCAAAGTGTTTGGGCCTGATTACCTTTCGGGCTGGTTGGCGTGTGGGTCCATAGGTAGGTTCCGTTCCTCCGCTGAAGGAGCAGAGAGCCTGGCCGGAATCTGCTCAAAAAGAGAGAGAGAGAGAGAGAGAGAGAGAGCCCGGCCGGAACCTACTGGATGCGTGCTTCAATATTATTCTTCGCCCGCGTGAAAATCTACGCTCCATCCGTGTCCCCCCGTATGCTGGAAAGAAGAGGAAACTCGATCGCGACCGTGGTAGCTGCTAGATGCACCACGTTCCAGTTCCACCGGAGACAGGGCAACGGCTTAGCCGAATGCCCTCTCTCATACGTTGTAGTGTAGACATTCGACAAGCAGGGGTCAAAGCGGGGCGATGGAAATGGACTTGATCGCCAGCGACAGACGGGCGGTGCACGGGCTGTCGTCAACAGTGCATGTCCAGAGCTATCGAGTGCCTGCCCGTCTGTCTAGGAGCTTCTGGAGTGCTTAAACTCGATTAGTTAAAAGCATAACATAATACTGTAGATCGCGGCGGCCGTTGGGTCTCTAACCTGACGATCGAGTCTCGGGAGTGTTCTAGAGCTGGTTGGATCGGAACCCGGGCAGCACACAACCACCACCACCGCTACCGCTGCTTGCTTAGCCCACTCCACTCCCGCTCGTGTGGTCCTGGCGTCCGGTATGTTCCCCGCCACCAGTTTTAGAGAGTCCGCTGCCGGCCGGTCACCAGTTTTAGAGACTCCGCTGCCGGTCGGTTGATGCGAGAGGTAGATGAGATCTCAAAATACTAATCTACGTGCGCGCGCCCGGTCGTGCATTTTATTTCCGGAATGCATGCAGCCAAACCAATTTTTGATTTATTTCACTGATACCATGTGTCATCACAAGTGAGTTGAGCTTTTTCGTCCTTGGGCCGTTCATCGGCCCAAGCCGTTCATCGGCCCAACCTTAATCATCACAAGTGAGTTGAGCTTTTTCACTTGCAAATCAATATGCAAATGCAACGATGTATTCTTTCACCTTTTAATTATGAGAGCATCTAATTTTCAGTTGGTTAAAAATTAAGATTGCTTTCAATCATCGTTTTTAACCTAGATTCAATAAATATAATTTTTTTATAATTTATACGTAACACAAATTAATACATATAATCCTACAAATAGATAAATAATTAAAAAAAACAAGTTTTTAGCCATCGACTGAAAGTTGTGCTCTTTTCAGTCGTCGGAGAAAAAAAAGCGTTTCGGTTTAATTATTTATCCGATCGTGGCGGCGATACAACAGAGACCAACGAGTCTCGTTGTGCCGCAAGATTAGAGTACCGCATATACCTCTGTTCTGTTCGTGGCCGAGAGATACGGGGGCCGAATGGTGACGGGAACCCAAGCAAGCAGACAGACGGTGCAGCGGCATTCGCAGCAACCGTACGTGTGTCACTACCAGTTCCATGCTGCGATGCCCACCGGCCAATCCCACGAGTGGCGCTGCTCTCGTCTCAAATAGGCATCAGTCACCCAGTCAAGTTCGTGGCACAGGCCGGCCGGAAATGGTCCCGCTAGGCGCTAGCTGCAAGTGTTGTTTAGAACCAGCATAGTAGAAGACTCTCACCTCTTTGATTATGATATACGTCGTCGCCAACCTCGGCAGTCGGCAAGAACGGATCAAGGGATAACCACCGAAAAAGTAAAACAGCTGACTTCCGCTATGAGTATGCGTTACGCGCCTAGTAGTCCGTTGTGACATGCGCAGGTGTCGTGTCATACATCAGGCGTTCCCATACAGCTCTCTGGACCAGTCCGGGCGGCGCGCGCATGCATGCATGTGTCACGTACGCGTCGTGGCACACAGCCACGCGTGCACTGTACACGCCCCCGGCCGATTCGTTGTAGAGCGGCATATCGAACCATCGTGTCGTGCGCGCGCGCGCGCGACCCACCCCGAGCAGATTATTAGCCAGACTCTTCCGCCGCGCGCCGGCGTGGCAAGTGCACACGCCGCATGACTTGATTTGCACGGCATGCACGTTTGATCACGACCCGCGGAGGACGCGGGCCACCGGCCGCCGTTGAACCGGTGCGCCCACGACGTACGCGCGGCGCCGCCCGCGTCCACCGGGCGGCCGTTTTTGTAGGTGCCACACGGCAGAGGCCACGAGGGGCCTCTTCGGTCCCACTTATCCGCCGGACCGTTTATGCAGCCGCGGCACGGTGTCTGGATAGGATAGGGTGTTGACTGTTCAGACTAACTGCAGCGCGACTTTGGAACCATGGATATTGTAGTGTTAGTATACGAGTCGCTGTCGAGGCGGTCGGTGCGTGTAAAAGTACTAGTACTACTTAACTCCCGATCGATGCAGCATATATCGGTCAACCACACGGTTTTCCGTCACGCTCCAGGTCTCCAGGATCCCAGCTCTCGCTGCACACGTATGCTTCTGGGTGGCCCCTCGACTCGTCGCGACGTTTCTCGTGCTGGCTCGCACACAGCACCGTACCGGCCACCGGCCAAGCCACACCGACGTGAGCCCGGTCGTCAAGTGTCGTCGGGCGATTCGACTGCGTGGCTAACACACGGCGTGTGTGATGGGTTCGTTGTGTTGTAAAACGTTTGTTGGGTCAGGCTTATTTTTTAGAAGAAGGTTTTCTGATTTATATGGGTTTGTTATCGAATTAAGATTTAACACGAAGTAGAGTTTTTTCCTTATAAATAGTTAAGAAGATATTCTTTTATAATTTTATCAGAATTATTTAATAAATAATTTCGTCTCCTTTATTCTTGTTATTTTTAATTTTCTTTCTCTTACGTGCATGGCCGCTGTGCACTGACAGTTCCCCACCGCCAGTGACCGGTGTACGTGGTGGCCGGCGACCCCGGCATCGTCCGAACGGAGCCTGGGCGGCAAGGGACCTTCACCTGACTTGGCTTCTTGCGCCGCCTGGCCTTGGCCGGTGCCAAAAAGTAAAGCTTCATGAGAGAGAGACCTCCGTTGGTCATCGAAACCAGAAGAGTTGCTACCCATGCCGTCGCCATTTCCCTGCACATTTTGTGACGCAATCAATCCTAGCAGACCTGTAAACAAAATTTCGTGATACAAACACTTCGGGCATACTGTAGTATAGGTAAAAAAAAACTTTTTATTTTATCTGGAATTATAAATTAAAGGAAATTTGGCGGGTCCGAGCGGGACACACCGTGGGCCTGTGAACCCCCTTCCAGAATTGTGCCCGAGAGGAGAAGAGGCTCTTCTGGAAAGGCCTGGGAGATTGTGTTAAAAAAAAAATAATGGAAAGGCCTGGGAGACGGGGTTTCGTGGTCCGTGATCCAGGTGCCTTTGCGCAAAATCCGAAACTCAAAAACGTGGTTTAACGTATCGAATACCGAGGCCGTAGGAGTCCACGTCGACGCGATTAACGCCTGGGGACGCGACACGCGCGCTGGGCAAGACACATCATCACACGCGAGCACGCCTACCTTAGCTGGACTCGCGCTCTCACACGTTCATCAGGTCGTGGACTCGTTCCTTTTCAAACGAATACTGTATTTGTCAAACATGTGAAGACGTGGCGTCCCAAATTCTGCTCCCTGTGATGCATGCCAAGAAAAATCAACGCATCAGATAAATCTAGTACTGTACGATGCTCTGCAACGCTATTAGTTGTTGATCAAAAAAGATGTGTAGCGGATAATTCGCAAATGAGCAATCATAAGGAAGGATAGGCACACGAATGAGCTAACTAGGCAACGCTACCATATCAGCTGTTGATAGAACAAGGATCTCAAGCGGATAATTCGCAAATGAACAATCAGACGAAAGGATAGTCGCAAATTTGATTTGATGGCCGCCCCCGAAAAATTACTATGCCCTACGGAAACGGGCAGATTTAATTAGCGCGCGAAGCAAGTTACCATTTCGTCGAGTCGCCATCAACAAGAATGGCGGTGGTAGATCACAGGAAATAGAAAAGAAATAGAAAAGCTACCGAAACCACGTCGCATTTCCTGTGGGACACGCGCGATGCGTCTATAAATTGAGCGCCAATTGGCCACTCATGACTTCTGCAAACCACAAGCCTAACCACGAGGCAAAGCCTACTACACACAGAAACACAGAACAGTCGTCGACTCTCTCGAAGCCTCCGGGTTCGAACCGAGCCAAGAAGACAGCCGAGGAAAATGGCACCCAACCTGAGCAAGGCGAGGGCCGACCTCATCGGCGACGCGGTCGCCGCCGTCGAGGGGTTCAAGCCGTCGCGGTTCACGCTCAAGGGCAAGAACCTCGCAGTCGACGGCATCCCGTTCCTCCTCGACGTGCCGGCCAACATCCGCCTCACTCCGGCGTCCACCCTCGTCGCCGGCTCCGGCGCTCCGGGCGGCGGCAGCTTCCTCGGCTTCGACGCTCCGTCGGCGAAGAGCCGCCACGTGGCGCCCATCGGCCAGCTCCGGGACACGCGGTTCATGAGCATCTTCCGGTTCAAGGTGTGGTGGACCACCCACTGGGTGGGCACCAGCGGCCGCGACGTGGAGAACGAGACCCAGATGCTGCTGCTGGACCGGTCTCCCGACTCGGGCAGGCCCTACGTGCTCCTCCTCCCCATCGTGGAGGGCCCCTTCCGCGCGTGCCTGGAGGCCGGCAAGGTGGGCGAGTACATCGACTTGTGCGTGGAGAGCGGCTCGTCCGCCGTGACGTGCTCCGCGTTCCGCAGCGCGGTGTACCTGCACGCCGGCGACGACCCGTTCGAGCTGGTAAGGGAGGCCGCGCGGGTGGTGCGGGCGCACCTGGGCACGTTCCGCCTGCTGGAGGAGAAGACCCCGCCCCCGATCGTGGACAAGTTCGGGTGGTGCACGTGGGACGCGTTCTACCTGAAGGTGCACCCGGAGGGCGTGTGGGAGGGCGTGCGTCGGCTCGCCGAGGGCGGGTGCCCGCCCGGGCTGGTGCTCATCGACGACGGGTGGCAGTCCATCTGCCACGACGAGGACGACCCAAGCAGCGGGGAGGAAGGCATGAACCGCACCTCGGCAGGGGAGCAGATGCCGTGCCGGCTCATCAAGTTCCAGGAGAACCACAAGTTCCGGGAGTACAGGAGCGGCGGGATGGGCGGGTTCGTCAGGGAGATGAAGGCCGCTTTCCCGACCGTGGAGCAGGTGTACGTGTGGCACGCGCTCTGCGGGTACTGGGGCGGGCTGCGGCCCGGCGCCGACGGCCTGCCGCCGGCCAAGGTGGTGGAGCCCAAGCTCTCGCCCGGGCTGCAGAGGACCATGGAGGACCTCGCCGTCGACAAGATCGTCAACAACGGCGTGGGGCTCGTGGACCCCAAGCGCGCGCACGAGCTGTACGAGGGGCTGCACTCCCACCTCAAGGCAGCCGGCATCGACGGCGTCAAGGTCGACGTCATCCACGTAAGTCTTATCTTACCACTGATTTGCTCTGATCAATGAATTTTTACTACAATTTTGGTTAAAAAAAAATGCGCCCATGTCTTTGTCGAGGGAGCGAGCACACGGGGAGCTTGTGAAAGCTTCCCGATGTATCCGGATTCAAGGAATCCGGACGCGCCCGAGGAGAGGACGGGGAGTACAAAACTTTTTTTTTTTTTTTTTTTTTTGTGGATAATCCTAGAAACAGACTACCGAGCACCGTGGTTTCCATGTGCTCCACCTCCACGAGATTACTGTAGTAGTATAGTATTTGTTTATTGGTATATTTTCACTAGATTACAGGCATAGATTCCCTGTTGTTCCTAAATTTAGACCATTCGATTTAGTGACGCCACAACTCTATGCCAAAATACGCTGGCTTCAGTTGGTGGTTTCGTAACCGTTAAATATGTTAGAGAGGACAATTTCTTTTTGTCCTAGCCTAGGGCTATAGAACGTGTGTTTTGTGGTTCACCGTGGCTGAGCATGCCGCATCATGGTCTTAAATTTTTGAAAGCGAGGATATTTCATGCAGTTTTGTAGTTTAATTTAATAGTTGCGCCTAAAATTCACATGTTACAATTCATTTCAACCTTAATAATATGTATAAAAATTACTAAGTATACGGAATTCATTCATGAACAAGTGTGACAATTGGTACTGACGAAAAAATGGATATTGTTCGCAGTTGCTGGAGATGCTGTGCGAGGAGTACGGCGGGCGCGTGGAGCTGGCCAAGTCCTACTTCTCCGGTCTGACGGCGTCGGTGCGGAAGCACTTCAACGGCAACGGCGTGATCGCGAGCATGGAGCACTGCAACGACTTCATGCTGCTGGGCACGGAGGCCATCGCGCTGGGCCGCGTGGGCGACGACTTCTGGTGCACGGACCCTTCCGGCGACCCCAACGGCACCTTCTGGCTGCAGGGCTGCCACATGGTCCACTGCGCCTACAACTCGCTGTGGATGGGCAACTTCATCCACCCGGACTGGGACATGTTCCAGTCCACCCACCCCTGCGCCGCCTTCCACGCCGCCTCCCGCGCCGTCTCCGGCGGGCCCGTCTACGTCAGCGACTCCGTCGGCCACCACGACTTCGGCCTCCTCCGCCGCCTCGCCCTCCCCGACGGCACCATCCTCCGCTGCGAAGGCTACGCTCTGCCCACGCGCGACTGCCTCTTCGCCGACCCGCTCCACGACGGCAAGACCCTGCTCAAGATATGGAACGTGAACAAGTTCGCCGGCGTCGTCGGCGCGTTCAACTGCCAGGGCGGCGGGTGGAGCCCCGAGGCGCGGAGGAACAAGTGCTTCTCCGAGTTCTCCGTCCCCGTCACGGCGCGCGCCTCGCCGGCCGACGTCGAGTGGAAGCGCGGCGGCGTCAGCGTCAAGGGCGTGTCGCAGTTCGCCGTGTACGCCGTCGAGGCCAGGAAGCTGCAGCTGCTGCGCCCCGACGACGGCGTGGAGCTCACCCTCGAGCCCTTCACCTACGAGCTCCTCGTGATCGCCCCCGTGCGCGTCATCGCGCCGGAGAAATCGGTCAAGTTCGCGCCCATCGGGCTCGCTAACATGCTCAACGCCGCCGGCGCCGTGCAGGACTTCGAGACCAAGAGGGACGACGCGGCGGGAACGGTGACGGCGGAGGTGGGCGTGAAGGGCGCGGGGGAGATGGTGGCGTACTCGTCTGCGAAACCCAGGCTCTGCAAGGTCGACGGCAAGGAGGCCCAGTTCATGTACAGGGACGGCATGGTCACCGTCGACGTGCCCTGGTCCGGGTCGTCCTCCAAGCTGTGCCGCGTCGAGTATGTCTATTGAGCTTGCCGGACGGACAACGATGCTGTTCCAATAATCAAGTGTGGAAGGCTTTTCTTTTCTTCTTTGGACGAACTCAAGTGTGGAAAGCTTGATTAGAAAGTTTTTAGAGTTCTGTAATTAGCAAATTACGCCGCCATGGGTTTCTTTTTTTTTTTCCAACTTTTCTATAATGTTTTTTTGGTTAATGAATGTGTGTGATTCTGTAATTGTCATTCGTGCAGCATATTGGTTCGCACTTCCATCATGACAACGTAGAGTAGGACCTGTCGTACGAGTTTGCGCACGAGAAAAGGTATTCGAGACATAGGGCGGCGGGTCTTACTCTGCTTTCTCCAACGGTAGATGAAGGGCAGAGCAGGCAGACTCCCAATTCGCACAGCTATTTCCAGTCTTCGTCCCTCACATGAGAAGCACAATAACCAAACTCGCGTGGCTCTTAGGATGGAAGGGACAAATAGGCAAAACTCGTAAGCTTTGTTTTTGATTTGGTTTGTCTCAGTTTGATTCATATTTTTAACGTGTTAAGATAAATACTCTAACTGTTGATACCGTTGACTTTTTAGTTACATTTGATACTTTTTTTAGTTACATTTGACCATTTATCATGTAGAACCCTTAGTTTTGCACGTTAAGCACTGTTTTACTGTTGTTTTACTGTTTATTATTCCTCTTACTCGGTAGATCCTGGCCGTCCAACCCGCTGTTTGGCGCCATCGCAGCCATCCGTGCACAAACCTTATCCTCTCCCCAACGTGGCGCCCCTCCCCGTGCTCGACCCAGCTCTCCTCGGCTCCTCGCCCTCTCCCCGTGCCCGCGGCGCACTCCCCGCTCGCCATGCTGCCGCCCTGCTCTCCTCAGCCGTGGACTGGCCAGCGTCGCCGGCCTCCGGATCGGGTCGATCCGCTGCTTCCCCTTCTTGGTCTTGCGGATCCGGCGCCCTCACAGACTCCCCGTGTCTTGCCCATGGCGTCCGCCGCCGCTGTGCCGCCCAACGGCACGCTCTCCGACCTGATCCCCTACCCCTGTTGCCGTCATTCATGATCAGAGCGCAGAAGCTACCGCCCTTCCACCGTTGCCCCTGCTTCTACCCGGCGGCGCCGGCGCCTCAACACCCACTCCTGTCGCTGCACGATCCCATGCGCCGACCCTAGGTTCCTCGCTTTGCTTCGATTCGCACACACAGCTCGCTGCATCCGCAGCTACATCATGACTTCTCTCCTGCGCTCTATGACCATAGTACTATCAGCGTACGTGGGATGGCAAAAAGGTAACAGTTCCCTTCCAATTTGTTGTCTATTTTGATTCCACTCCTCGATTACATCCATTTACAATCATCTACACTTGCACTAAACTGAAATTCTGTATTTTAAATGCCCTACTTCGATATTGTCCTTGACTTCAGCTGAAGCCAAACGATGAGCAATAGGAGAACCTATAGGTATGCAGAAACATATGAAGAATATACTAAACAACTTTGCAGTAATAGATTACGAATTATATGTTTTTTGCCATATATTTTTTATTCTACATGCTACTCGACGTTTTATCTTGCACTGTTCCTTTCGTTCCAGACGATGTTCTGTTCAATGTACTTCACTGCAGCCAACTATCTATAAGTTAAAGATGTCGCTAAAAAACACATTTACTGGGTAGCATAAATTGACCAGATACTCCGTTAATCCAATAAGCAATGTTTTATCTAAAACATAAGACACATAATTTGTTCCTGTTGATAAATTGAGCTTAAAAATTGGTCTCTTCTCTGTATAGGAATCCAATAATACTTTCCACACTATATACAATCAGTGGCTACTGGTCTCTCATCGGGCTATAGTCGGGAAGACAGCCATCTGAGATGAGATAATATAGGTAAGTTGTCATTGCCCATACTTTCATATTTAGTTGTTCATTTTGCGAGTTACAGTTATATACTATAGACTATTTCAGCGTCCAATTGCAGGTAGAATTGTTTCTCAGTCAGAACAGACTTTCAATATAGTGCTACTTTTCACATTCTGAAAATTTGTATATCGCGGAAAATTTGTAAGGTGAACAGACTTTCAATATATAAGGTGAACAGACTTTTCACAAATTTGTATATAGTGGTTCTACTTTTCAAAGATTTTCAGAACAGACTAAATATCCGCGATATACACTCAGGCTTTGGGTTTAAGTATGGAAAAAGAAAACTTTTGTTTCACCTTATATATTGTTCACTGACGCTACTATTTGCCTATTGTTTTAGTAGTCATGTATTAGTTATCTCATTTTAGTACAAAACAAACATACCTATATGCTTCTACTTGACTCATGTATTAGTTATCTCAAAGACTGCTCTATAATTCAGTTAATCATTTTTTTAACATGCACGTAGTGTCGATAAATTTTAGAAGGCAATGCTCATATATTGATGCATCAGTCAGTAAGTTTAATTTAAATCCAAACAACATATGAAAATTTTCTGGAGATCTTTAATTCTCTGAATGATTCTAATGCAGAAGTAATCTGCCATAACAGGATAGAGGACTTACTGTTCAATTGTTCGTTAGTCATTACAAAAGTTGCTACCATTGATCCTTCTATGTGGACTATCTGCCAGGTGATCTGCTCTGAACTAAAACGTCCACGTCTTTGTAATTGTTACACTAATTATTGTATGACATATTGATTATCAACCTGCAAATAGTACAGATAGACTTCTGCAATGTGAGTGCTCTGTTTGTATGACATTGATTATCATCACTTCTTTTTCCTGGTGATCTTGGTATGTACAGATTGTTCATGAAATAGTTCCCGTTTATGTGTCGGTCCAAATAATTTAAAAATTCTATATATCAGGCCACATGCAGCTTACACACACCCCTTCCTGTTTCTCTTGCTTATTTACAGACCCTCCTACCTCTGATGTTATGATGGATGGAGAACCAGATTCTGCCACTGAATTCCCTGCAAATTTTACCTCGGAATCTACCCATCGTGTACGAAGGCACTTGCTTACTCACTGTTCTGGTATGAGTAATGTACTGAGCCTTTCTCCCATCTTTCCATGTTACCTTGCCATGCTTCATGTTCCGCATCAAATGTTACCCTGCTGAGTATGCTACCATTACTCATAATGTTGTCTACAGAGACATTTTTACTTTTTTAGTGATATAGCTGAAAGGTAACATTACCATCAAACAAACTCTCATGAACTTAAATTCTATTGATCCTTCCTATCATACTGACTTTTATTATGGTACATTATAATAACTTAGCCATCTTTTTCCCAGCCTGCCATGGACATATAGTTCAAGTCTGATGGATATACTCCTTATCTCTTTGCAATACAGCCTGCCACTTACATTTTGTCAAGGTATGCAGCACATGAATAACTATGCTACCAGCTGAAATTATAAATATGCTTCCTGGGAATATTTATTGCATACTTTCTTTTTGTACTCATGTAGTAGGCCGTTTTGTATTTCTGGATTGTTTGATCACCAAGAGAGAGTTGGTTTTCTCTTTGTACCAGGATACAGATACACTTTTTAGAATATACGTATAATAACTGATGGTCCGGTACTCTTCAGAAACCGTAGTAAAGAAAATGATGTCCTTTGCTTCTCTTTTGCTCTCTCATTTAGGAACCTTGCTTTTGCTCTCAATAGACAAAATACTATTGCATGATTTTTATTTCCTTGCCTGTCTTCTCTGTTATTGGGAGTAGCCTATGGTCGCTTCTGTCTTGACTTGGATGCTATAGAAATATTTCTAATGTATTATCGTATGTCTTTATGAAAAATAGATGGCTATATACATTGTTCCATAACAGTTTATTAATCTCTTTTGAGTCTCTAGGTCCTCAGCTTTCAGTAAACATGCCTTTGGTGATGAAATAATCTGCTGGACCACCTGTTTTAATAGTCATCATTGAAATGATCATGGTATGTTGTTTTTTAAATATACGTAGCTTTCTCCAAGAATATAGATGATGTCAGCTGTAGCGAATTTTGGCTAAAAACTATGATTTGAGGTTCAGTATTTCCTTCGAGTTTGTAAGTAATGATGTTTATTTTATAACAACAATTCCAGAGCTTTTTCAACCAGCTGTTCACAGTATGGCCGTCTTTGTTTTGGAACATACATCTTACCATGGAGGACGCCATAATCTCTCAGCCTAAAACAATTTATCTCATGAATTATTAACAGTCTAATACTATGTACACTGATGCAGTGAACAAACTACCTGTGTAATTGTGGGTTATGTTTTGTATGAGATTAATATGTAAATCTTAAAACTATATGTATGCAATGCATGGTTTATAATTTTTAATAGGCTGTGAGTGGTTAATTTCTACCTTTTCGATTACTACCCTAACTTAATTGTAGACATCATATCTTCTTTTTTCAGATGTGTACTATAAACTTGGATGCTCCTGTTATCTCAAGTGCACTATTCTTATGAGATCATAACATTTGATGCTCCCTGTTGTCATATAGTTCTAGGCTTATTATGTGTGGTGCTTGATGAATAAAAGTGTTTTTTTTCATAGGTTCCTATCAGTTAAAAAGAAAACGCCCAACTGTGTTTTTTTACTCAGGTTTAATTTCATATCTTTTTACATGGCTAGGTAACATTAATAATGCCCGCGGCAACGTGCGGGGTCATCAACTAGTTTTATATGAACTTGACAATAAGAAAAGTGATCAAACATAACTAAAAAGTTAACTACATCAACAATTCAAATCTGAAGGGAGTATAAACTATGCTGCAAACGAGCTAGTTCATGAGCTGACACGGGTCCAATGATATAAGAAACCATGCAACAAGCTATGTTTTATTGGATGATCTGGATTCTAGAGTATGCCCATCGTAAGTTTAGTGGAGCGAGTTGAGCCGAGCCAGATCGATGAGTTGGACCAGGTGAATCTGTCATTTACGCATAGGAACAAATTCCAGATCGATGAGTTGGACCAGGTGAATCTGTCATTTACGCATAGGAACAAATACACGACCTTTGAATACAACCCCACATTAACGACGAAGCTAACACAAACTTACAAATGACGCATTTCCTATGTCAACCTTGAAATTAATTTATATCATAAGTCTGAGATTGTTCTTTCTGAGAATTAAATTTGTTATTTTTTATATGATGTCAAGGGAAGAAGGCATGCCTGATACGATTGGCGATTGTGGCATTGTCCCTACGTTTTCTCTAATTGATCCTTATTTTACACCCATGCCTTCATGATCACTTGTTTAGCATTGGCTCTCATCTAGTTGCTTCTTCTTTGGGCACTTTGCTTAGCTTGGTTGTCAAGGATGGCTAAAATGTCATTTTGGTCTTCCTTCCACCGTAGGCCGTAGATGAGGGTTGAACATGTAATATTTTGACAACCTGAGAGAATCAATTCATTATGATAAGATTCAGTTGGTCTTCGTCAACCTCTAGAAACGGTCGCTACTAGTAAGTCCAATCATGTCAAAAGAGTTGTAGTCCAGTGAATTTCGCTGTCTTGTTCTTTGTGGAGTGGATGTCTATGTGTCCGTTAAGCATTGCTAATGCTGTTCATTAACCTATCCAAGGCTCCTTCCCAGTGGCCAAGCCAGATTACAAAAGACTCTGATGTCACCCTCTAGTAATGCACATTTTTCAATTAATTTTTAGCTAAATATGTGCTATTAACAAGAGGAAATTGATTTGGACCCTGATGCATGTGCATCAGGGTGCTTGAACCTGGCTTCGTCAGTGCTCCTTCCCCATGGCGGGAGTTAAGAGTCCCACAAGACGAAGAAGAGTTGATTCCCTTGTAAGTTCGATATGAACCCGACAAGCAAATCTCTAGTGGTTGTGCAATCTAGCAATTAGCTAGGTACTCCGGTGGTGGTGTACGGCTCGGGTTGGACATATGATTTTTAATTTTATGTGTTATTTAGAGTATGAACTTTGTTTTGATGGTATGAAATTTTGAGGTGGGCTTCTCAGGCCCCCCTTTGATTCCTTAAGAAAAAACCAGAGGCAAGTAAGGTACGACCCGTCGCGTGGAGTGTCAATGGTGCGACCCTCCTTTCCCGATATGCAAGCAATGATCCGTATTTTGTAGAAAAAAAATCACATGCAGAGTAAGTGTGAAGCAAATGGATATTTTTTGAGTTTCTAGATCGGGTTATTAATGCGCTTATATCTTTTTTTTTTTCCTCTTGCACGCGCACCCAGCAGACTGCTCTTCCTATCCAAGCCACGGCCCACAAGGAACAACTAAATCAACCTCAATAGGCCGCAACAAGCAGGCCGCGGGCCGCGCGCGCTTTAGATTTTTTTCTTTTAAAAAAGCGTCCAGCCGAAAAGGCCCAAATTCGCCTAAAACACATAGCCCAACTAGTAACAGAAAGCCCAACGAGTAACAGAAAGCAGGCGGAACAGCAAAGCCAACCGGCTTCCGTCTCGTCCCGTCCATCTCCCTGTCCCATCCGGCTTCCTCCGACTCCTTCCTTCCTCACCTCCCCCACCGACTCCAGCTCGCTCCCCACCCAGAGCTGCTTCCAGTTCCCACCAACCGCCGCACGCCGCGTCCGCCCCCCTCCGGCAAGGCGATGAACGCGTCGCAGTTCATGGACAAGCAGATCCTCGGCCTCGCCGCCTCCGCCGCCCCCTCCGCTGGCGGCGGCGGCAGCGTGGATCTCAGCGATCTGATGATCCCGGAGGACGGGGAGGATCGCCTCCGCCGCCGGCGCAGCGTAGGCAGCGCCAACGGGACCACCGACGACTTGCTGCCCAGCTACGATTTCCAGCCCATCCGCACCACGGCGGCCGCAGCAGCCGCCGCCGCCGCGCCCCAGACCTCGTGGGGGTCGCTCGACTCCAAGGCACCCTCAGCCTCAGCGTCGGCCTCGTACAATCTCAAGGTATGGCTACGTGTTCTTCTCCTTAATTTTTAGATCTCTTGATTTCGTACGAGCAGTACTCCGTGCCCATGCCTCCATAATTGAACTCATATGCAACTTTTTTCTTTTTGCAATCGCGCGAGTAATTTTATTAGCCCTTGCCTTGCCATCGGTGTTGGGACTTGGGAGATTTACTATCACTGATAGCGTGCGTGATATGACGACGTCCATGCTTGACGAAGTATGAAGTACCGTTGACATTTCAGAAAAAAAAAGTAGGGAACATGGATAGGCTGATAAGTTACACCTTGTGCTGTCAGTTGATACTTTCAATTGAGTGCCTGCAGCTAATTGATATGCATCATTGTATTTGCAATATCTCAACTCATTCTAGGTCTGTTTCTTGTATTATGAAACATAATTAGGTGATTTTGTAAGATATATGTCAATCCTTTTCTGTTGGAGAGTTTTTTTCCTCTTACAGTGCTGCTGCTAGTACGTTGGTTATAGTGTATGAACTTAAGCTGAGGGCCTGTTCTTTTCTAGTGATGTGATATTGTTTGTACAGTACCATCCTGTATGCTCAATTTCAATGATGCGTTCTTGAGTAGTTAGTATGTTGTTCCCCATTTCTCCCATCTACCCTATTCTCTTGGTGTATTTCCACTCTTGCTCGACTAGCTTCTGTTACATTCCATAATGCTTAGTTAGTAGATGCGGTTTAACCTTTGCTGGGTTTCCGATACCTGATCTATGCAATATATGACATCTTTCTTACCTGACATGTAATTGATGAGAAAAGCCCAAAACCATGAGTTATATTAAAATACCTAGTTCTTTCCTGCGGGAGGGATCACATCAAGTTAACTGTTCACTGTTCATGGTTTTGATTGATTATGTAGATAACTTCTTCTTTTTCCATATCAATAATTGTATAACATACTGACACATTCTCATATGGTGGGTAGAGCACTGGTTTGTTGGAGCCGCATGTGCTGAAGAAAGTTAGTCATGAGGAAGACAGGAATAACTTTTCCACAGTTACTTTAGCAGATATTGATCGAACAATGAAGAAGTACTCTGATAACCTTTTACATGCACTGGAAACTGTAAGCTCAAGGCTCTCACAGATGGAGGGTAGAACACACCAGCTTGAAAATTCTGTTGAGGATTTAAAGTTAACAATTGGTAACTACAATGGTAGTACTGACGGAAAACTCAGGCATCTTGAGAACATGCTTAGGGAGGTAAGCTTCCTTTGATTCTCCCTTTCTGTCCCTCTTTTACAATGCTTCCTTATGAATGCTGTTAATTTCATATTGAGCAAAGATTTTGTAATTGAAGACAATAATATATGATTGTTTGGATGACTTCACCTTTTCTATAGACTAATACATAATTATTTTCTCATTCGCACCACATTATATATTGATGCTATTCATTCTGTTGAATAATTAGGGACCATCTAAAGATCACTCTAGCATTCTGCCTGATCTGAGCACTTGATTTTTTCCACCATACGATCAGCCATGGATGGACGCAGCGTTTCTTCAATCTCCCGACTGCCTCGCTCCACCCACCGCTGTGACATGCCACTGCCCTGGCTCGTCTGGCTAGGGTCTCTCGCCGGAGCTCGGACGACACCCTAGATCGTCGAACCGCTGCCTTCCTACCCCCTCCCCCGCCGCCTTGCAGCTCGCCTGCAACCCGCCACCATCACCACCACCAGGCCGTTCTTCCTCTTCCCAAACCCCCTTCTAAGACCGTCGAACTCTGACGAGCCCCCAACCCTGAAGCCCTAACTCCTAACCCCAACCCCAAAGCCCTAACTTCGCCGGAGATGTTTCCGGAGTCGGGAACCAGGGTTCATCTCGCCAGACTGAGAGAGAAAGCGAGGAAGAAAAAATTGGGTGCTGCGAGTGCCATTTAACTTTCCCCAATAATTAACATGTTCCATAAGATATTTGGAGCCTCTTAGCACATGCTATTGCGCCTGCTTCCTATTTTTTTTTTCTTCTAAATCTTGTAAGTGTTGACACCTGGCAGTATTGTTGCCGTGTACTTAATATTTGAAGAATTAGTCACATGGTACCTTCATTAAGTTATACTACTATTGTGGCTGCTCTAGACCTCTAGTTTTTGTTAAATGCTCTACTTATGGCTTGGATCTGACTCATCTGATTGTATGCTAAGCTAGCTTCCTGTTATTAATCCTGTTATTAAATGTACATAGCATCCTGTATATTAACATCCTAGCATCCTGCAGCTTATGTTTCGTTTTGAGTTTTTACCTGTTTCATTTGGGTTGCTTGGTTCAGTTTTCACAAGGGTGCGAATCAATAATAATCATATTTACTCTCTATGTGTTCATTGTGATCTACTTATGGCTATAGTTCTGACTCATCCGATCATATGCTAAGCTAGCTTCCTGTTGTTAGATGTGCATAGCATCCTGTGCATTACTGCATTAACATCTTATCATCGTGCAGCTTATGTTCCTTAGTTTTTACCTGTTCCATTTATGTGGCTTGGTTCAATTTTCACTAAGGTGCCAATCAATATTTACTCTCTGCTATCTGCTCATGGTGATTACACTAATGAGTTTTTCTTTTCATGGTATTATTGTTCTTATGCATTTATGGCTATTCCGCAGGTCCAAACAGGTGTGCAGATTTTGCGTGACAAGCATGAAATTGTTGAGACACAGCTCCACCTTGCAAAGCTCCAGACACCGAAAACTGATACACAATCGGCCGAGAATAGTGGGGCTTCACAGGCGGGCTCACTGCTGCATTCACTGGCTCTCCCACAAGTAGCTGCTCAGTCACAAACTCAAATCCTGCCTTCCCAACCGCCAGCAGTTCCTTCCCTTCCTGCTCCAAATGCGCCGCCTCCACCTCCAACACTTCAGAGCCAACCTCAACCACAGTTTCCAACTCATTTACCCCATTCACAGGTACCATCAGTTCCACCTGTTGCACCGGTTCCCTCAGTCCCAGCTTTGCCAAGGGATGCTTACTATGCCCCATCTGCTCAGGCAACCGAAAGCATGCATCAGCAGTATCAAGCACCACCTGTTCCACAGCCTCAGGCACCCCTGGCTCCACCTCAGCAGTACCAGCAGCCATCCCAATTACCTCAATATTCACAACCATCTCAGCCCGCAAATGTTAACCCTTCAACTCCTCTTGCACCCCCACAGCCAGAAGAAACCATGCCATATGCACCTCCCCAGAGCTATCCACCGAATGCGCGCCCTGCTGCACCTTATATGCAACCGCCTAGTGGACCTGCCCCTCCTTACTATGGGCAAAACCCTAGCATGTATGAACCTCCTGCAGGCAGGCCTAACCCTGGGCCGCCATCATCTTATGGCTCTGGTGGCTATGGGTCACAGGGCGGCAGTGGTTTCTCTGAATCATACGGCTACAGTGGATCACCTTCCCACCGTGGAAATTCTGGAATGAAGCCTTCCTCGCCTTTTGCTTCATCAGGGCCATCCTCTGGGGGAAACGGTAACTATGGCAGGCTCCCCACGGCTCAGATACTACCACAAGCTGTGCCAATCAGTTCATCCAGCCCAACTAGTGGCTCTTCAGGCAGTAGGGTGCCGCTTGATGATGTAGTGGAGAAGGTTGCTACAATGGGGTTCTCAAGAGAGCAAGTGAGGGCAACTGTGCGGAGGTTGACTGAGAATGGGCAGAATGTGGATCTTAACGTGGTGCTTGACAAGCTGATGAATGGGCGATAAGTTATGCTTAGTGTGGATATTGCCGTTAAGTAATTCTTCCTCAGTTTGTGTATAGTATGAAGAGTGTTTTTTTTTTTTTTTTTTTTTTTTTTTTTTTTTTTGTGAACCATCTTCTGTCGACAGCCTTTTAATTCTTATCGGTATGGCCTGAAGATCCTGGGCCGGGCGATCATGATATCTGCTGCCGGGGTCTGCATCTCCACACCCTGCTCTCGGTTGGTTGCTCTATCTGAATCCAGGCAGCTACAGGTGTGAGGTGTGTCAAAGTGAATGGTACTGCCTGTGCCCTCCGGAGACCACGTCGATTTCTGTATATGGTGATATATATTGAAACATATGCCGTGGTTTATCCAGTGCTGTTAATAATAAACAGTTTTACAGCGTTCTTGAGCTCTCTTTTCCTGTTTCTGGTTTTGCTTTCATTGTCAATGAGATTGTTTGGTTGATTCGCCCTCGTCCACTGACACCGATGCTGTGATGCGTCACGCATATGCTTGATCCGGAACCACGGATCGCATGGTTGCGGCCTGAATGCCTGATCTGTCGGTCACGCAGCGCAGTTAATGGCGTAGCTCTCAGCGGCGATTGACCAGCCGGGTGGCCGGCGCGCGGCGCGCGACGCGCAGTGGCAGGAATCCGTCGCGCTCGCTCGCGTGTCACGGCTGTTGCGCGCAGGTGGTGGAAGAGAGGGGACACCACGTGACGGCGTGCGCCTGCGGTCACGTGCGGCCATGTGTCCGGCATGCACGGAAGAGAGGAGTTTGGGCCATCGCTCGTGGAGTGGAAAGCGTCGCCGCCGGAGGAGGCGTGCGAGCAGGCGGGCCCCGGGCGTGATGATGATCGCGGCGGCGAGCGTGGTCCGTCACATCCACACGCCCACGGACCACGGTACTGTGTGTGCGTCTTCTGTACGGCTTCGCCCATGACGGGCAGGAGCAAGTTGTGTGGGTCGAGGTCCGCGCGACCGGCCCATGCTCCCCGACCTCAGGGAGGTTGCTTGTTGATTTTTTTTTAAATTTTAGTAAGCATAAATTCGAAAACGGAAGCATGATTGGCACGAAACCTTCTTGTGGATATACTCACATGTGCCCCCACACCGTACCGATGATGGCTAGAGTGTCCTATATACTAACATTCTTATAGCAAATTAAATTCTTAATAATCTAACTATATACTGCTAAACAATGCTGCTGCTAAATATAAACTGTTAGCTAAGAGCATCTCCGGTCCACTGATCAAATTTGCATATCTATATATATCATTTTAAGGGCAAACTTTTATTTTTTAGAGGGTCAAAATTATTTTGTGCTCTAGCCCAACTGAGTAAATTAGATCCCTATCCATCTGACAATGGCCCCCCGCCACCCTTGCCTCCCTCCCCTACCCACGTCGCCGCCTCCCTCCCTTGCTTGTGCCACCGTCTCTCCCTCTCCTCCCCGTGCGTGTCCTGCCTCCCTCTCTTCCGGCGCGGCCGTTGCATGTGACGTCGAGTGTCACCGACTCCGACTACAGCCTTGTCTCCTCCCCCGTCGACCCCATCACCTACGCCGATAACCGCAGCCTTGTTGCCCGCGGTCATGGAGTCCGACCCCCTGTCATAGAACTAGCTCTTCGCCGGCTAGCTCTAGCGGTGGCTCAACCCGCCGACGGTGCATGTCCTAGATGCCGTGCGTCGGCCCCGTGGTCAGCTACTGTGGCGGCACCACCGCCTACATGAAGCGACCATTGGTGTCTATAAGCTTCATGACCATTAATGATTAGAACCCTAAGT
This sequence comes from Eleusine indica, assembly GCA_030378355.1. Classification (NCBI taxonomy): domain Eukaryota; kingdom Viridiplantae; phylum Streptophyta; class Magnoliopsida; order Poales; family Poaceae; genus Eleusine; species Eleusine indica. The sequence goes on along the minus strand of CM059497.1, from coordinate 8,397,921 downwards.
TATGAATATTTTGGTGATAGATGACAACTATAAAATTACGGGCTAATATCTACACGAGTGTTGTGTATACAGAAATCATCTCTAAACTCCATTACAAATCACATGGATGATGGTTGCCTTGGCGATTGATGACAATGACCATAAGCATGGAGACTTGTGAGCTTGATGGAGTTCAAGGGTTGATGGAGATGGATCAAAGCTAAAGAAAAGCTATGGAGCAAGTGTTGGAAACACTTGTCTAGTTGTTGGGGCTTTGAGTCCATAGGAAAAACCGTACTATCAAGGGGGTCTAGATCATGTCTCTTAGGTCACACTAGTTGGTGATGTACATGGATGCTCAGTGAAATCACAGGCACTAGATGACAGTGAAGAAGCCAAGGAGCTGTTCGGAGAAGTCGGGAAATAAAGTCAAGCGAGGACGAGGAGTTTCAGCTTCTGGACGAAGTGACCGGACAAAGGGGTCAGTAGAGACCGGACTGTACGATCACTAAGTGGACAGAGAGCACTTTGTAAGAAATTTGTCTGTGCAAGGATCAATAGTGACTGGATGGTCCGGTCAGCAGGTCGAATGGTCCGGTCTGTATGAAGACTCGCCGAGACAGAGAGGACGCAAATTAGGAGCTCTCTGGAATAGAGAGAGAAAGTCTACGGTCCGGTCAGTACAAAGATCAGTAGGGGCAGAGCCGTTGGTGCTAAGGATTGCAATGACCGGACGGTCCGGTCAGGCAGTGACCGGACAATCCTGTCATTAGGCCTAGAAAGCTAATTTCGTGGAGCAACGGCTAGTTGGAGGTTAGAAGCGTATATAACTTCGTTGCTGGGGTCTTGGAGACCCCTCTTGGCTAGTGGAATTGCTTGAAGCATTTGGTGAGAGCCAAGAGGCAAAGAGGATAGCACTAGGAGGAGATATTGCATATCTTGAGAGTACTAGTAAGAGTAACTTGAGCATTGATGCACATCTAAGGCTAGAGTGTCCTTGAGATGTGATCTAGGTTGTTACTCTTGGTCTATGGTGAGACCTAGACCGGTTAGGTGTCGGTGATCGAGTCTATCGTGATCGGTTGTGAAGGCCGACACACGTTTGTACACGATTTGAGCCCGCCGGTGAAAGTAGCATCAATAGTGAGTGCCCGTGTCGGCTCGGGGAGTCCGGCAAGTTCTCGAGGGAGGCGAGCTGGTGTCTTGGTGGTAGCAGTGACGCGCACTGTGTCTTCACTCCGGGAGTGAATGCGGGCTCGTGGGCGAGAACTCCACATTGGTGGCGGGAGGGACCAGCACTCCAGCGGGAGTGGTCCAATGAGGAGAAAGGGAAGGCGCCATCGTTCCAAGACCTCGGAAAAAAATCATAAGCATTTCTTGACCCTTGTGACATCCCAAATAATTAATAAATTAAAAATCAGGATTAATTAAAATTTTCTCTAAATCTTTCCTCATTACAAAATTTTTCAAATTAAAACCCCACTAATTTAAACTATAATTAAAGATGACAAAGTTTTTCCCAAAATAAAAAAAAATTGTGCTCAAGTGTGTGCTAATTTGTGTGCAAGTGTGTGCCAAGTTTCTTGCTGGCCATGATGAATTTGATTTGATTTCCATTTGATTTCAACCCCTAACTAAAATTTAGAAAATGTTAAACCTTTTTCCTTCCTCTCTCGCCCTCGACTGAAACCCTCTTCCTTTGTCCCCGGCCCAGCCCGTGACTCCATCTCCTCCCTCCTTCTCTTCCTTCCCGCCGCTTGGGCCTGGCCCCGCATTCTCTGTCTCCCCGATTCCCCGATGACTGCGCGTCCCCGCCTGGACCCCGCCACCATTACGGCACTCGCCTGCCCGGCGACACCCCAACTCCCCTCCCCGTCGCCTAGCGAACGCCGCCTTTACCTCGTGCAGCGCCGCCCCGATGCTCGCCGACGCACCCGGACAAGCGCTCCGGCCAGGGGCCTTTACTTCCCTGCGCGACCGCAACCTGCTCCCGCTGCGACGCCCATCGAAACTGGCCCCGCCTCCGCGATCGACCCTGACGCCTCCTACACCGTCGCTGTCCTGGCTGTCCGCTTCCCCCCAACGTGACACCTCCCTGAGCTCCGTCACGACGCTATTTCCTCCCCGGGTAGCGACCGCATTCAAGCGCAACCCACCGCCGTGCCGCCCTCACTCCGACTGGTTTACTGCCCAACCGCCGCCTTCACTCACTCGCCAACACCACTCGAGCCAAGTGCATGCTGCCCCGCTCTGCGCCAAGCCCGCCCCTGCCTGGACGGTCAAATCCGCTGCACCGACACCATCACTCCCCCTCTCCCCTGCTCACGGCCTCCATGCGCGTCCGGCCAAACTCGCCGCTGTGCCAACCGCCGCCTGGCTGCTTTCAAGCGCATCGCTACGACCCTGCTCCCCCTGCTGCTGTGCGATTTGACTCCTCCCTACCCGTCGCCTCGCCTCGCTGCTCCGGCCCCGCGCGCAAAATGCCGACGCCACGTGCTCCTTGCCACCTCGTCGCCTTCCGCCTCGCTTGGCCTATAAATAGGACCACTCCTCGCCACGAACACCTCACCACCGCCACGATAGCTAGCAGGCAAGTGTCCAGCCCCTCTTTCCCTCCTCTGTCTCTCTCCCATTCATGGCACACCGAGCCGGGAGCTAGTCCTAGGCCCTCCCCCACCTCGCGATCGCCTCCACCGATCGCGACATCACCTCCGCACTCTCCTGGACCCCTCATCGACCAATCCTAGCCGTCGCACCGCCTCCTCGCCGAGCCCTAGCGAGCTCGGCAATGGCGCCGCTGCCTTCCTCGGCTCCGGCCATCACGCATCGCCGTTAACCCACTCACAGCCACACGTTGCGCAGCCAACGACCAGGATTAGAAGCAGCATACCTTTTCGCCATCTTTAAATCCTAGCCGCCTATCTCGTGATCTACGGCCCCGCTCCACCTTGTGCTATCGGCTCACGGTGGACTCGTGGACTGAGCCCTCCCCTCCGGTTCACAGTCCCGTGCGCCCGGTCCACCACCTTTTTCAACACAAGAACAAATCCCCTGCCCCCATTATTGCGTCAGCATGACGCAATAAACCTTTTCCAATATAAAAATAATTCCCAAAAATCCCAGAACCATGCCATTTTATAGTAAGCCCCCTGAGCTTTATTTTATTTCTGTTTTAGCCCAACATCTTTACAGAAAAGTACCTCAATGTTTCTGTAATTATGTTTTAGCCCTCTAGATTTTGCAACCAAGCCCCTGAAACTTTTCAGAAATCACAAATAGGACCCTATAACTTTCTGAAATTACAAATAAGCCCTTGGAACCTTTAAAAAGCCCTAACCTTCACACCATAGCTCCATTTTGAGCGATTCTTTCGCTCAAGAGTTCGTCTCAGTCTGTAGTACCTAGTGGTACTGCCCATGGTGCCTGTCCAAGACCTCGTAAACCTTCCCTAGGCCCAAAACCTACATCATTTTCGCAGTAAGTTTCTTCTGCTTGTTTTATTTGGAGTTTATTTGAATCTTGTTTATCCTTGCTATTTTATTTTCTTACGGTAGATTGTTTATAAGGCGTAGTTCTATGCGTTAGGCTACGCGAAGTTTAAGGAAGCATCAAGAGACCCGGTGTCTACGCGCAGGCCTGAAGCACAAGATTCGAGGAGAGAACCCGAAGACCCGGACTCCACCAGAAAGGCATAAGGACTAGAAATGCGAAGACTAGTCAAGTCGGATAGCGTTTTGAGGCAAGCTCTACTTATTCCTTGATCATGATTGAACCTATGATTGCAAAACTGCTCCTAACTTAGAGCCTACCTCTTATATGCATTATTCCTTGTCACTTTATGTTGCTTAGTTAAAACCCACTTGTCTGAAAGCTAGCATTCGTACCACCCTTATATAAGGTATGAATGTTAGATCTTTGTTTGGCCGCATCTGATATCCCCGTGTCTTGATAAACTTAGGAAGTTATTATTAGCCCTACTAATAATAATGTTACCTTGCTAGAACACGCTTAGGACCCATGACGCTTGTCACCACACTCTCCACTATCAAGTTTACAAAATGAGTAAAACGGTGTTTGGTGGTGTGTGTGTAGGAACGGGTGGGTGATAAATCAACGGTGGTATGGTGAAGTGGATGGCATAGATGTGGCTACGGGTGAGACTCCTAGTACTGGTGCAAAGTACTTGGTGATGGTGTCTCTGGTGTAGGTCCACCTATCGTGGACGAGTGCTTGCCCTGCCAACTAGGAACGGCTAGCTAAGACCTCAACTTGGTGGTTTTTCAGTACGACCACAGATCCTGTATGGGCAGGACTAACGCGGATGCTTGGTAACACAACAAGGAAGTATCACCCAGCGAAGTAGAAACGGACTCAGGGATCGGAGCAGTGATGTGATGATAAGACCAGTACTTGGCAAAACTATTGGCTGTGTGCCTTTGTTCTGATATGACTAAGTGTCATGATGGTGGAATCCCTGAGCTTCATGGTGGACTTGTGGGCGTGCCTGGGTGAAGCAGGAGCGTTATGTGTCTCCGCACGCAAGAGCGCATAGCCTGTGGGTATACTAAGCTCTGCAGAGTTATCCCTAAATTATTCGGATGTCCGTTGTCACTGATCATGACACACCAAATCATTGGGCTCTTAGAATTTCCCTTGATGTGTGAGTGGGTGTAGCGATACCCGTGTTTTTGGTGATTATGTGGCAAGGTGTGCTAGGGCTGGTATGACCGTGTGTCGGAAGGCCCAACTAAAAGATGGGAACTGTTGGGATCGATTGAATCTCCCTCAGGTCTAACCAACTATAAGTTACAAAACTGCTTCCTTCCTTCAAAACCCCTTTGGTTCTGTAGTGAACCCCTGCATCCGCGCTTTTTCCGCAAAACTCTGAACCTTACCCTATTCCTTGACTACTCTCCCTAAATGCATGAACATACTCCTTTTTGCTAGAAGTAGAGTTTGTTGAGTACCTTATGTACTCACCCTTGCCTTATTTCCTATCAGCAGAATATGGAGAATCCATTGAAGTCGACGAGTAGATCACATCCTATGCTCGAGTTTGCCTGTGGAGTTATTGAAGCTTTGATCGTATTTTCCTTAGTCCGGATTGGCTTGATCAATCCCTTTTGTTTGTAAATTAGATCTTGTATGTGTGTATAGTCCCTGCGTGGACTATTAGTTGTAGTCGACTCGACCTTGTAACACTTGTACGTGTGTACCAACTACTGATCCAGGGATTGGTATAGTAAACACGGGTGGGATCAGGACAGGGTCCCCACAACCCTCCTCTTTACTATTTCGCAATTGTGTCTTCTGGTAACTAGGTTGAATTGTGGCTTGCATAGGCTAGTGTGTTTGGCTTCCGCGCTTGCTATCATCATGAACACTAGCATGTGTAGGGTCTTGGCCTACTAGAATTGTTAGGTTGCAACGATTGCTAGGTTCTAGCAGTGTGAATTAAAGTATTTGGATTCATGAGCGGCTTACCGATTCACCCCCCCCTTTCTTGGTTCGCCTTCGGTCCTTACAATTGGTATCACAATCAAGTGCTCATCTTTGAGGCTTCACCACCTTGAGTAAGGATATCAGGACAGGTGGGGAGTGTTTCCATATTCGATGGGAAGGACTACGGGTATTGGAAGGCTCGCATGCAAGCCTACCTAGAGTCCCTTGATCCAGAGATATGGATGGTGACTCACGAGTCTGATGTGGATATGAACCTGCTTAAGCCTGATTTCATTAAGAACAACGCTACGATCAAGAATGCTTTGTTTGCATGCATATCTAAAGATGTTTTTGCTAGATTGGATGCAAGTTCAACAACACATGGTATCTGGACTGAGATTCAGGGTCTCCATGAGGGAACCAATGATGTCAAAGAAGAAAGATACTATATGCTGAAGAACAAGTATGATAACTTCACTAGATTGCCACATGAGAGAGCTAACACTATTTATTCTCAATTTTATGTACTAGTGGAGGAGATCAATGCTCTTGGGGATGACTTCAAGCTAAAGCCTGTCGAGGTGATAAGAAGATTCTTGAGGCTATTCAAAGACCCCAAGTATGAGTCCATCATCACATTCACCTTGCAAGGTGACCTCAAGATCAAGACCATGAAGGATTTACTTGGCAAGATCACCGCCCTCGAGAGCTACCAGCTGGGTTTGGATGATCCTCAACCATCCAACCTTGCTCTTCAAGCAGAGAAGCAAGAGCCTATCAAGAGCAAGAAGAGCAAGAAGAAGGCAAAGATTGAAGAAGATGACTTGAGTGAGGACTTGACTCTTCTCATGAAGAAGATGAGGACCTTCAAGAACAAGTTTACTTCCAAGTCCAAGGGCAAGTGCTTCAATTATGGGTCAAGGAACCACTTTGTTTGAGATTGCCCCAAGCCAAAGAAAGAAGCTTTCAAGTCCCAAGACTCAAGTGATGAAGAAGAAGAAGAAGAAGAAGACAACAAAGCCAAGCAAAAGAAAAAGAAGTACTTCAACAAGGACAAGAGCAAAGGCAAAGGCAAAACTCAAGACCACAAGAAGAAGTTCTCACGCAAGGCACTTGTTGGAGAGTGGACAAGTGACAACTCAAGTGATGAGTCCTCTTCCTCAAGTGAGGAAGAAGTGGACGCCCTAGCCATGATCAAGACCACATCACCACGAGCTCTTCCTCCACCTCCCACGTGCCTCATGGCTGCGAGTCAACTTGGGGAGAGTGAGGATGAGAGCAGCGATGACAGTGATGATGAGGAGGTCTCATTTGCCGAGCTTTGGAGTAAGCCTGAGCAAGCTCGCAATATCGCCATCAAGAAATCCAAAATGTTGGAAGTGGTAAGAAAAGAATATAAGTTGGCTAAGGACCATGTTGGTGAGCTTGAGAGTGAGCTCAAGGACCTTGTCATATCTCATGAGGCTCTAAACAAGAGTTATGATAAATTCAAGGATGATCATGTAGAGCTACGTGAGAAGTACGAGGCCCTCGAACTTACTTTTGAGGCCATCAATGTTGATAACCTTGCCTCTCCTTCCTCTAGTTCATCTAAGAGTGATGCTTCCACTATGTGTGATGAACTAACCACCTCGATCGAGGTTCCTTCTCTTGAGCCATTTGTTTTAAAGGAATATCACAAGCTCAAGGAAGAGAGAAAGATGGTGATGGATGGCTTCGAGAGGCTCACACGTGGTAGAGCCATCCACAAGGAGATTCTTGGGAGGAACCTTGTGAAAAATGTCTCCCACCAGGGACTTGGCTCATATCCCACTGCCATCGACATCATCGGGACGAGTGACTCTATCCCCGCATGGATCAAACCCCTACTCGCCGACGACTACTATTGCGAGAGGTGTTGTAAGGATGACCACACCATCAAGGATTGTCCTATGATGAGAAGTTCCACTGTTTTGCCTAACGCTAACTTGTTCCATGAGAACACACATTTCAAGCTTTTTAGGAACAAGGATGGCAAGGTGAATGCTAAGACTTTGGGACCACCAAACAAGAAGAGAAAGGTCAAAAGCATATGGGTGCCTAAGTGCATTGTTGTTCTTGACAGGTCAACGAAGTACAAGTGGGTGCCCAAGAACAAGAACTAGAAGATGGTGGTGGTGGTGGACCATGAGCGTACTTGAAGATCAAGTGAAGTCCACCAGTAGTGACATGGACCTCAACGATGTATCTACTCATGAGGGAGGTTACCGTGTTTGTTCTTGGTAGTTGTAGTGTGTTTTTCCTTCCCTTGCATTGCATGGTAATTAGGACTTCTTTGTGACTAGTTTGCTTTGCATTCATGCATGTGTAAATAACTAAAAGAAAAACACATAAAAATTAGTCAATATCTAACCCACTCAAGATAGCTATAAGCAAGGGGGAGTGCCTGAGATGGTGGTTTGGCTTCTCTCAAGGCAAGGGTATGGCTTATAGTGAGTAAGCTTGGGAGGGGTTCCAACTTGACATTGTTAGGTTTCCTTTGTGCCTTGCTTAATATTGCTTGAATTCACATGACATGTTTACTTTCATTGCATATGTAAATTGCTTGTTGCATAAATCATATAGGAAACACAAAGGAGGCTTGTCACATTTGGAAATATTTGTGCCTCATGATCTATATGAGATTACATCTCCGCAAGTGTGACCAAAGGAAAGGATTGTGCTTCATGCCTATTAAGCAAGCTCTTATGAACTCCGAGGTTAAACCTACTCGCATGGTTCATGGACTAAAGCTCATTTGGCTCTTATTCGATTTGGTTTTATTTGCTTGATTCTTCATTTGGCATTTGCAAAAATTATAAGGCTATAAAGAGCCACTATTTGAAAAGGAGTGTTTGAGAGTTCCCTTCATAATCCAAGTGTAGTGTTTATTTGGGTGTTTAGTGAGGGCACATGGAAATTGGAGAAATTCCTTGTCTTAGCAAATTTTTGGTAGTGACCGTACAGTCCGGTCATATGACCCGACAGTCCGGTCTGTGCAACAATGCACAGGGCTTTGGGGAGAAGAAAAATGGAGACCGGACGGAACACGTCTTAAGACTGTACGGTCCTGTCTGCACAAGTCCTGGTTGGTCAGAATTCAGATTTTTCGGAACCTCGAAGTGACCGGACAGTTCGGTCTAGTGAGAGGACGGTCTGGTCACTATGGTTGATCCTGCATCGTAGTTCTCAATCTGGACCGTTGATCATTCCTTTGCTCGATCTCGGTCGTTTGTTAATGTTTAGATCTAGATCAACAATCAGGAATCCCTGTTCGGCTTCTTCCTTGTTCATCCCCGACACCAAGAGTCCGCACGGAGCACGCCGCCGCCTCCTCGCCTTCGTCGCCGCACCGCCTCCACCTATTCGCGCTGCCGCTTGCCTACTGGCGCGCAGCCATGCTCGCTCGCGCACACGCGTGCAGCTGCCCCTACCGCAAGCCGCACCACCGCCTGCACCGGCGCGCGCCATCGGGCAGCTCATCGTCGCCCTCGCTTCTCCCTCTCCCGCGCGCACGCACGCCTGAGAACCCCCCAGGTCCAAGCTCACCTCTCCTAGGGCAAAGGTCTCCCCTTTCCCCTCCACTTCCATTGCCGGTGACCCAAAAGCTCCAACTTTTAGGGGATCAGTCACGCGTTTCTCCCGGTCTCAGCTTCGAACTCCCCCAGGGTATTGTGCACATCTCCTTTTTCATCGATTATGCCCTAAATTCCAAGTAATTAGTTTAATTGATGCAATTGGAATTGAATGCCCATATTTAGTTGCATTAATTAGCTAATTTTAACTCAACCTAGGTTGCGCTTAATTCCATGCTTATCTGTCAATTGCAATTCTAGGGATTGTCTCTCATATAGTCTACAGTTAGATCTATTGCCTATTATTTGACTGCACAGTAGATGACTCGCACCAGCCATATATAGTCGATGATCGCTGTTGTTATTTTGCATACTTGTCTAGTGATCATGTCCATCATCTCAGTGCTAGGATTTCTATTGCGCATTCTTACCTAGCGGTGTTTTGCTTGTAGATTTATATAGGGTCTGTGCTTATCCTTTCTATACCTACGTGCGTGCAGTGACACTTGTCAGCAGCAACAGAGATGGAAGGTTCTAGACAGGATAAGGGCAAGGGTAAGATGCCTGAGAAGCCTAAGAGCAAGAAGAGGACCAGACTGGACCCAAAGCCAGAGAGAGCCAGGAGGGTTGCACAACACATAGAGGCCATGGAGGCTTCACGCAGTATACCTGGATCACTATTGATCACATGTACTCAGACCGACGACTAGGGTCGCAAGAGGAGCACCAGGCAGAGGACCACAGGGCCAGAGCTGTACATAGTGATCAGGTTGCCACTGTGGGCGCAGGGTACTGTGACTTCTCATCAGAAGAGGTCGTTGAGAACTACGGAGCAGGGATCCTCCAGGCAACAAGAGGAGTCAGAAGAGGAGGAGTCAGAGTGAGAGGAGAGCTCATAGTATGAGTCTAAGGAGCTTAAGGAGACAGAGGAGACTTAGCAGCCAGCACGGCCATAGCAGCAGAGGACTGCTCACCAGACAGGAGACCGGAGGTGCACCTGTGCAGTGTGCATGAGGAGGTTGCAGAGACTTGTACAGGCAGCCGGAGAGACAGACATTCTTAAGGTTCCTATGAAGGACCTTAAGTCGCTTCGTCTTGTCTCCTTCAAGCAGTGGGTTCCTGTCCCTAGGGATCCTGCTGCAGGAGAGAGATACTAGACAGGCCTCCAGAGGAGGATTGGAGAGGGCCTGAGACGCTACCTTTCCAGGAAGGGCAAGACTGGACTGGTTGTGCCGCAACAGTACACTACTTACCAGGCTATGAGGAGAGCCACAAGCACATACATGGAGCAGTATTTCACTTATCTACCTGGTCTGACAGAGTTGGTCACGGAGCCCTACAGATACAGAAAGGATATAGTTCTGGAGTTCTATGCTACACTGTGGGTAGCTAGAGATCGTTCTGAGATCTAGTCCCTATTCAGAGGAGAGCCCCAACGTGTGACCAGGGAGGATCTTATAGCTAACCTAGGACTCTTGCTTCAGATTTCCAGCTATACAGGATTGCCTATGGGACTCTAGTTCCACCCCGCAGACCACAAGGAGGGTCGCTACCTCTAGACGACATGGTGTCAGTAGCTTTTCCAACACCGCACACCCCAGGCTTTGACAGAGGCCCTGCGAGACTCACTGCAGAGGCTAAGGCGGTTAGAGTGATAGTCACCAGGACTATCATTCCCAGGTCTGGTTATAGGGAGGAGTTTATACTCTTGCATCAGTGGGCTATAGCAGCTATTCTGAGGAGACAACCATTTGACTTGGCTGATTTGCTAATCGGTGAGATGGAGGAGGTTATCTCTGAGAGGATAGTAGGACCTCACTTAGTCTATGGTCCATACATTTGCTATCTTTTGAGGAGGATGGGACTAGTGATAGAGGAGCAGTACGACGTATTCCCTGAGGTGACCACCAGCTACTCACCTCGAGTCCCCAGGGGATCGCAGTCAGCCTCGAGCTAGCAGACGGGAGAGGAGGAGCAGGAATCACCGTCAGTCACTCACGAGCAGGCAGCTCATACAGAGACGGTGGTTCATGAGTCAGCCAGTACAAGAGCACCTCCCTAGCCTGTAGGGACACAGTCAGAGGACGTTATCACTGTTGCAGCACTTGCAGCACGCCTGAGTGAGTTCATTCAGAGCACAACTAAGGATAGACGTCAGATGAGGGAGGTCATCAGAGGACAAGCAGAGCTTCAGAGACAGCAGATGATGCTATTGATGACATTGATGACCCAGATGACAGAGTTGACTCAGAGGCAGGCCAGTCAACAGCCAGGACCCTCAGCACTTCCATAGTTCAAGACGCTACAGACACAGTCAGACCCCTTCACTGCCATGATGACAGCCCAGTCCAGCGGGTTATCACACTCAGGGGTGTTACCGACATGGGGAGCAGGACAAACTCACTCACTAGCTTAGTTCTCCCCCGTGTCTGCCTTCTTAGTTTCTGCGTTGTTCACCTCACTGACACACTCTTCTACTTCACAGATGACAGGACCTTCCACCTCCTAGTAGGTATCAGTCAGGAGTCTGTTCTCAAAGATAGTGCACACCACTCGAGCAGATTCCTAGACAGCCCCAGAGACAGATACCGTTCCACCCTCTTCTGCTACAGACGCTCCTCTAGTCACACCTGAGGTAGCAGAGGATCTGGTCCGTCGAGGTTTCACTCAGGAGGATGTGGATGACTTTGCTCTTCTTTAGGCGACAGTTGCCGAGGAGACATCCACAGTCCCACCACTAGGGCAGGACAGAGGGTCTGAGTCATCTGTAGACCTTGAGTTCTTTGAGCAGTTGGATGTTCAGGTGGCACAGGCTCAGGGAGCACAGCAGGATGCAGCATAGGAGCAGCCAGGAGCAGAGACTTCAGAGAGGACGTTGCTGCAGCACCTCCTTCGACCATGAGTGCTTAGATGTTCACTTTTTTCCGCTTTTTGGTGCTTGTTGCCAAAGAGGGAGAAGTATGTCATAGGTCTAGGGGGAGTTGGAGTGTGATCCTGTGCGATCGAGAGTCTCTAGCATGTATCTAGGGGGAGCATACATGTTCATTAGTTTTGGGAGATAGATACTTTTGGATCTTATTTTGATGGCTTTATCGATGTTCGTGGATTTTGATGAGTCATGGTTTTCATTCGCTTGTGTTTGACTCATCTTGATCTCACTTGGTTTATTTTCATATGCAGTGCCTTGTCTTTCTTTATTTATCTCATATGACTGTGTATGATTCCATGATGATGATTGCTTGTTCTTAATTCCTATGCATTGCCATGCTATCCTGTTTGCGTATCATCATTCATGTCTTGGATTGCATGTCTTTATGCTTTGATTAATATCTTCACATAACATGCATGCATATTATCTAGAGTGTGCTCTTCTTTCTTATTCCTCTTAGCTCTTGATGATGCTTGATTGAGTAGGACCTTGTTTATTCATTGCTTATTCTGTTGAGGTTCCTCTCAATCGTTGTGTAGCTTTTTAGCCTTGTTATTTTATGATAAAGATTCTGATAAGTAGTGGTTGTCATCAATCACCAAAAAGGGGTAAGCTTCATGACCATTGATGATTAGATCCCCAAGGTATGAATGTTTTGGTGATAGATGACAACTATGAAATTGCGGGCTAATATCCGAGTGTTGTGTATAAAGAAATCATCTCTAAACTCTACTATAAATGGTCATGAATGGTCGCGGTGGCGAGCGTGGTCCGTCACGTCAACACGCCCACGGACCATGGTGCTGTGTGTGCATCTTCTGTACGGCTTCGCCCATGACGAGCAGGAGCAAGTTGTGTGGGTCGAGGTCCGCACGATCGGCCATGCTCCCCGACCTCAGAAAGGATGCTTGTTGATTTTTTTTATTTTAGTAAGCATAAATTCAACAATGGAAGCATGATTGGCACGAAACCTTCTTGTGGATATACTCACATATGCCCCTACACAGTACCGATGATGGCTAGAGTATCCTATATACTAACATTTTTATAGCAAATTAAATTCTTAATAATCTAACTATATAGTGCTAAACAATGTTGCTGCTAAATATAAACTGTTAGCTAAGAGCATCTCTGGTCTACTGATCAAATTTGCATATCTATATATATCATTTTGAGGGAAAACTTCTATTTTGTGGAGGGTCAAAGTCATTTTATGCTCTAGCCCAACTGAGTAAATTAGATCCCTATCCATCTGACAATGGCCCCCCATCGCCCCTGCCTCCCTCCCCTACCAGCGTCGCCGCCTCCCTCCCTTGCTTGTGCCACCGTCTCTCCCTCTCCTCCTCGTGTGCTTCCTTCCTCCCTCTATTCCGGCGCGGCCGTTGCATGTGACGTTGAGTGTCACCGACTCCGACTACAGCCTCGTCTCCTCCCCTGCCGACCCCATCACCTATGCCGATAACCGCAGGCCCAACCCCACCGCCGCCACTCCTCCTCCTCCAGCTCCAGCTCCGGTCAGGCAGTCGTCGCCGCTGGCGAGCAAGAGGCCACTGCCCCAAAAGAGGAGGTTGTTGCCTGTGGTCATGGAGTCCAACCCCTTGCCATAGAACTTGCTCTTCGCCGGCTAGCTCTCGCGGTGGCGCAACCCGCCGACGGTGCATGTCCTAGATGCCGTGCGTCGGCCCCATGGTCAGCTACTGTGGCGGCACCACCTCCTACGTGAAGCGACCATTGGTGTCTGTAAGCTTCATGACCATTGATAATTGGATCCCCAAGGTATGAATGTTTTGGTGATAGATGACAACTTTAAAATTACGGGCTAATATCTACACGAGTGTTGTGTATGCAGAAATCATCTCTAAACTCCATTACAAATCACATGGATAATGGTTGCCTTGGCGATTGATGATAATGACCACATGCATAGAGGCTTGTGAGCTTGATGGAGTCCAAGAGTTGATGGAGATGGATGAAAGCTAAGGACAAGCTATAGGCAAGTATTAGGAACACTTGTCTAGTTGTTAGGGCTTTGAGTCCATAGAAAAAACCGGACTATCAAGGGGGTCTAGGTCATGTCTCTTAGGTCACACTAGTTAGTGATGTGCATGGATGCTCAATGAAATCACAGGCACTAGGTGACAGTGGAGAAGCCAAGGAGCTGTTCGGAGAAGCCGGGAAACGAAGTCAAGCGAGGATGAGGAGTTTCAACTTCTGGATGAAGTGACCGGACAGAGGGGTCAGTGGAGACCGGACTGTACGGTTACTAAGTGGACAGAGAGCAGTTTGCATGGAATTTGTTTGGGCAAAGATCAATAGTGACCGGACAGTCCGGTCAGCAGACCGGACGGTCCAATCTGTATGAAGACGCGCCAAGACAGATAGGATGCAAATTGGGAGCTCTCTGGAATGGAGAGAGAAAGTCTGACCGGACGGTCCGGTTAGTACGAAGATCAACAGGGGCAGAGGCGTTGGTGCTAAGGATTGCAATGACCGGACGGTCCGGTCAGGCAGTGATCGGACAGTCCAGTCATTAGGCCTAGAAAGCTAATTTCGTGGAGCAACGACTAGTTGGAGGTTAGAAGCGTATATAACTTCATTGCTGGGGTCTTGGAGACCCCTCTTGGCTAGTGGAATTGCTTGAAGCATTTGGTGAGAGCCAAGAGGCAAAGAGGAGAGCACTAGGAAGAGATATTGCATATCTTGAGAGTGCTAGTAAGAGTAACTTGAGCATTGATGCACATCTAAGGCTAGAGTGTCCTTGAGATGTGATCTAGGTTGTTACTCTTGGTCTATGGTGAGACCTAGACTGGTTAGGTGTCGGTGATCAAGCCTATCGTGATCGGTTGTGAAGGCCGACACACGTTTGTATACGATTTGAGCCCGTCGGTGAATGGAGCATCAATAGTGAGCGCCCGTATCGGCTCGGAGAGTCCGGCAAGTTCTCGAGGGAGGCGAGCCGGTGTCTTGGTGGCAGCCGTGACGCGCAGCGTGTCTTCACTCCGGGAGTGATTGCGGGCTCGTGGGCGAGAACTCTACATTGGTGGCGGGAGGGACCGGCACTCCGGCGGGAGTGGTCTAACGAGGAGTAAAAGAAGGCGTCATCCTTTCAAGACCTCGGGAAAAAATCATGAGCATTTCTTGACCCTCCTCTTTACTATTTCGTAATTGTATGTTCTAGTAACTAGGTTGAATTGTGGCTTGCATAGGCTAGTGTGTTTGGTTTTCGCGCTTGCTATCATCATGAACACTAGCATATGTATGATCTTGGTTTACTAGAATTGTTAGGTTGTAATGATTGCCAGGTTCTAGCAGTGTGAATTGAAGTATTTAGATTCATAAGCGGCTTACCGATTCACCCCCTCCCCTCTCGGTACGCCTTCGGTCCTTACATAGTCCATGTTGCCGCTCATGCCCATGGTCGGCAATCCGACCGCGCATCCTCCAGAGGGCCGGATCCGGTCATGTCGCGGTCGGATCTACCGGCGGAGGGAGGCACGAGACCCCTCCGACGGCAGGCGGCATCGGCGGGTGGTGGCGTCGGGTGGAAAATTTCAGGCGCAAAGGAGAGGGAAGAGAGAGAAAGAAAAAATGAATGGAACCCACGTTTTAAGGGAGATAATGAAGGAGCAAATCTGAGCGATCTGAATTAAAATTTAGTGACATATCAAAAATAAAGTTATAGATAGAGAGCCGATTGAAACACTTTTTTTTCCTTACTTCAAGTGACTAAAAAATAGATAGAAGACTATTTAATCAGTGGGCTGAAAATGCTCTAAATCAAACGCTTTGGGAGGCTGGCAAATACTCTCAGATGGACGGGTCCTTGTAGCACGATGTTATCGACGTAAGAGCATCTCCAAAAACTCTAAAAAAAAAATGATCCCTAAAGAGTGTTTTTAGTAGTAGCCAAAAATTATTAGAGATAATTTTTGTTATCTTCTCTGACAGATCTCCCTAAAAATAGATCACAAACTTTTTTATTGAGTCACGTCAGTATCTAGTATCACAATAATATTAATTCCCTTGTAAATACAAGTATTGGGGGCTTTAATTTTTCTCTCATTTCTAATTACAAATGAGAAAAAAATTGAGAGAGAATAAATTTATGAGTTGTTTTGAAAAACTGTTAAAGATTGTTTTTTGAATTAAACCATATTAATTTGGTTTAAAAAGAGTTTATGAAACTTTCTCGGAGATGCTCTAAACCAAACCCTCCTCTGACCGGACGCGACCTCTTAACTGCTGACACAACAAGATGATGCATTGATGCTGTTCCAAGAGGGGAAAAAAGCATGACACAGGCTTGACGAGTCGAGCCGTGGCTGGCTGTTTGATGCAATGGTGTTCGCGTGATGGCGACCGCACGGCTCAGCCGCTCCACGTCCGGTGGCCGTGCGGTGCGCTACGGATCTTGCACCTCTCGCTGTTGTGTTGATGGTCCGTTGGTCCCATGTGGGCTTGTGGGGCGCGTTACAATGATTGGTCGCATGCCCGAATGTACCTAGGGAATCATAGAGATCTCCTTGTTCAAAAAAGAAAATACAGTACTTTTCACAAAAATCAACAGAAGTATTTATAGTGGCATGTTGCTCAAGTACATTTAGCACCTTGCTTTTCATTCATACCCATGCGATAGTTTATAAGATTGCCGACATGTACAATCAATCATTTGAGAAGTCAAGTGTCTCAGTTGTGTTTTCTCTGTTCTCTTATATCTTCACCTCTCTCAACTGAATGCATGCCGCTGTGCTCCCTCTTGCTAAAATGGTAGACGGACTAAACCGTGCAGGATAGAAATAGGATTTTACTTAAACAAATATCTTAATCGTCGGCCTTTATAAAACTGACAATGATGGCCGTGCGAATTACGACAGTCAGTCACGGGACGGGGCTCCCGGTTATAAGCACAGGCACAGTAAACGGATGGTGACCTCCGCGGGAATCTACCTCAGCGTCTAATCCACCTGGCAACAGAGGCAGGTGCTCCATAGTGCTTGTTCCGATGGATGGACGCGCCCGGGAAAAAGGCATGCATGCGCACGAGACCGTTCCATCGCATCACAAAGGCAGAGCTCATGGTGTGTTCACTCCGTTGACTAGTCGTGTGCTTACCCGCTGGTGAGTCAAGATCGAGCCCTTCTCACTGCACCGCCACTAGGTATTCCCCCTCCTGGCTCTGGCTCATGGCTGCCATGACATCATTGTTACAAATAAAAATAACACATGGAGCGTGTGATACTACAAATAACATATGACATCATTATTACTATAATGGTTCTTTTATTTTTAGTAACTAAATTTATTTTTAAATATATGAGTACTGACTGAAATTTAGTAACAAAACTTATTTTTGATTATTTATAGGATTTTTACAAATGTAGTCTAAAAAATACAAAATTCTTATATGTATATTTGTCTTAATTTCTAACATTATGCTTTTAGTCGATATAATAACCTGTTTTCATTTATTGTCTTTGCTCTTAAATTGTTGTGTGGGGAAAGACTGTAAGCATAGTGGCTAAGGCTTCCAAGTAGCATCACCTAGTGACCCGGTTCGAGAATCTAGTGAGAGCGAATTCACATGGCATGGTAAAAAAATCCTCTCGTCCTACTCTGCATCAAAGCACAGCTTAAGGACCGATCCACGTTTACATCGATAACGTGTCCACCGAGCAGGGGAAGGAGTTTTGGAGGTTTTCTTGATTTGGATGAGAAATCTTCTCTTTCACACAATGTACATCAGCTGTTTTAGCTCCTGCAGATCATATTTTTTTTATTAAACTGTTATAGTTAGGATAATCATTTAATTCAGTTTTGAACTAGATTAATTGTCCTAACAACATCAGTTTAAGAACAAAATAAGTATGTTATTGGCTAAAGTCACACACCAAAGATAAGAAAAAAATCGACAATTATAATGTTGTATGTTGTGAAATAGAAGGAATATTATGTATGTACTAGTAATATTGTTCTTACGTATAAAAGATATGAATCTAAAGGACGTCAACGATGTTCATCACAAAATGAATGTGCGGTAACATATTTGTTTGTACCCCTGATTTCAATCTTAATTGTGATTTTACCCTTTATTTTTTAACTTTATGATTTTACCCTTGTTTTTTCAAAGTGAATACAAAGTTTACCCCTACTTGGGATAAAATCATAATAAAAATATTGTGATTTTACCCTACTAGGGGTATATTTTGTCTTCACCTTGGAAAACACAGGAGTAAAATCATAATTGACATTTGAACCTGGGGTAAAAACACAATTGCCCCATATCTAACTAGAGTGGTGGGCATATCTAATTATAACATGTTCATTCAAAAAACAATTTAAGCATTTTAGATTGTATTGTGGCTTGATCCATCGTTTCGTGCGGACGGTTCCACCAACACGTGCAATGTGAATGTATGATGGCACGCTTCGGGATTTTGTGATAATCAACTGAATGTCATGAATATGACGATACTCATGAAATCCGAATTAGGAAGATATGGTGAGAGATTTCGACGTTATGGTCACTTATACCATTCATGAGATCCGGTTCCTGTATTTTATTTGGCACATAACTTTCTAGTCATGGGCATTCGCACACGAGAGTATATTAGCCGATGGGACCTATATTATATCCAAAACTTGGGTGGCCACCTCTATGCGCAAGGACACTTTTAACAAACATTGGGCTCCATAAAAGAGAAACCCTTCTTTGGAAAACCTAAATTTAATGTTTATGAATCTTTGTCAGTTTGTTCCTAGCTAAAGGGTGGCAAAAATACAATTATTATTTCATATTCGCAAAAAAGAAAAGTTCATCCCTATATCATGATTCGGACAATATGTATTTATATAGAGAATGTTAGACCGTCAAAAATAAATATAAATTAATTTGAGTTTCAAATTCGGAGCATCTCGACTAGTACGTGCTGCAATCCAAAGTGAACTTGTTTTCCTGCTGTGGTGCTTTATTTATTGTCGAGTATAAGTGACCTCTATCAAAGGAGCATCCTTTTTGTACTAGACTACTAGTGTATACTGTACCACTATTCCAATACGGTAAGGTGTGGCATATTCTGCGCTGCCGTGTGATATGTATCTAGACAGAATGGTTGTAACTGTGGGTTGGGACTTTGACAAGGAGAAAGCAACCAGCCCATGGCTTCATATGTACAATCTTATGAAAACAAATAGTATCTTCAATTCAATGTACACATATACAAAGAAAATGGCAGCATGATGACCTTATCTTTTTTGAGAACTCTGCCAATACGAAGATGAAATACAACAAGAGTTATGTATTATTTTGAAAAACTGCAGATAATGGGAACTTTTTTGTTTAAAGGCGAACGATGGAACTCCCGAACACGACTCATGAAGTATAATACATGACGCGCATGTAGAAGTAATTGTTTTTCTTGACCTCATCCTAGCGGACTAATCATTCTTTGCCCAAGAGCATTCTTCACGCGTAGAGCAGAACTATTTTGTATACATTATTAAACCATTTTTATCCGAATATTTGACCAATAGAAAACGCTATGCTACCCTTACTCTCACGTGCTACAAACAAAAAAGAAAAATAATACCCACAGTTAACATAAAAACTAGATTTTCGGCTAGAAACCTCTGATGCTCTCCATATTAAAGACACTAGTGAGTTTAGCTTGATTTATCATTATGTTTTGGTGCATAGGTTTTCAATGGGATAGAGATGATAGGAGGAGATGATGAGAACATAAAAATAATCAATTTGAGTACAATTTCTTAGAAATTTTGCAACAATAATCAATGATGTATTAACCGTCTGGGACCGATAAACCACCAATGTTCCAAATAAATAAATGTATTATGTGTTTGTTGCATCTGATGCTTGTTCTAATTTATGATTATTCGATCATGGTGCAAATCATTGTCGATTGATGCTTTTGATAATTGAATGGTCCTTCTTCGAAGCTGATTCGCAATCTTTTCCCCACATACCATGATATAGAAATGATAACATCTGGTTGCACAATCTTATAGACTATAAACTAAGCCAAAGGCATCGCATACTTTTAGAAAGGTGAGGAATAAAAAAACAAAGAAAGGAAAGCACCAGCACCTTGATATGTACCAAGATGTTTCGTTATTTCGTATGTAATAAGTGTAACATAGGGAAAGCATCAGCACCTTGTTGTCGCTTGCTGTCGTGCACTGTTTCAAATAGAAAATGGTTCTTGCACTTGCAAAGTAGAGGTTACATCTTACTAAGTTATTTTAAGAACTGATTTGTGCTTTATACCACTTTACACACGGTTTCTATTTGACTGATGCCATAAAATTTATCCCTTACGAGTAATGATGTAAGTACAACCCAATCGTCTAGTTAGTGTACAACCAAGACACATGTAATATTTTTAACCCCACATACTGATATTATTTTATATTGATTAGACGCTGGTTGGACAAATTAAATTGAACCTATAACATTGCTCTATCTCTTACTTATGGCAGGGTTTCGGCTAGTCTTTTCATTATATACTTGATATAAAATCTCTCGGGGGGCAAATGGCTAGTTTCTGATTTTTTAATATATAAGGGACTATGTCTCACATAAAACTAAAATACAGTCAAAACAAGTAAATCATTAAGGGATATTTAACCAACATGTAGATAGTTAATTTGTATATGGGAGAAAATATTTCAGGTACTTTGTGATATACTAGCAAAATATCCGCCCGTGCGTTGCCACGGGTCTTTGTTAAAATATTTTATGGTTAGAATATTTTTTTTGTAACTATAAAAGGTTTTCAACTAATCAAATTTTTTAGCTTGAGCATTTGCTCTATTTTTCTTTTGCTTTACCTTTTTGAGTTTTTTTTTTAAAATATTCATTATAATAATTTTGGAGTGAGTTGTTATTGGAATTCTTATTATTAGTTTACATCCAAAATATGATGTTAAAGTAATAGATGATTAATTGTTGTTAGTATGAAATATCAAATTGATATCGGAGTCTAATTCAACAAAGGATTAGAAAATGATTCAAAAATAACTCAAACTGATTGATGAGTCATTGTAGGATACAAACTGAATATGACAACATTACGGACACATCTAGACATAAAAAAGTGATCTAGACGATCTCACCTCAATTAATAAGTTATAGAGATTACAAGATATGGCAATCAAATTTGAGTCTAAAATCTTGATTTGTTTTTAATATTCTGGCAAAGCCTAGCAGAGGACACTCAAAAAAGACACTTAATTTTGTCTTAAACACTACAAATCTGAAAATAAAATATGAGACACGTTTCAAACTTTCAATTGATCACAAAATAATAGTGTAGATCCAAGCTATTGTTATCCAATAAAAAATGCATGTAGAAAATCCTGCTAACTTATTCACAGAGTATAGTACTGAATATAGTGCGGTTTTTGGCTAGCCATCAACTACTGTGTCCCGCTAATGCACGTCTCAGTGGCTAGAAGCATCGAGTGCTCGAGCACGGTGTTGTGCATGGCTGGTAGTAGGGATGACAATAAAACTCGTATCTTAATAGCTTATTCGACTCGGAGGTGAACTCACTCGATTAGACACGACTCGTTTTAATTACAAATTTGTATCTTAGTAGCTCATTCGACTCGGAGGTGAACTCAACTCGATTAGACACGACTCATTTTAATTACAAACGAGCTAAAGTAGTTTTTAGCTTATTAAGTTAATGAGTCCACTTAAGCTGGCTTACGAGCTAGCTCACAAGCTAATAAACCATGTATTGTTGAAAATTTTTAACCTATCCAAGGATGAACTTCAAATTAAAACACTAGTATGCTATTATTCTTATCTTATATAATCTGTAAAAAAACTTAGTTAGTAATTACATTTGTCTGAACACTAGATTTTGAGGCCGTATTGTCACCTTACACTTAGGTTTTAGTACAGTGACTTAGGCCTGCATGTCACCTACACATATGATCTTACTTGGACCATCTAAAAAAAATAAAAATAACTTAGAGATACCATAACAATACTCAAATAAAATCTTAAAAGAAAAGAATGAATCTTAGAACCAACAAAAGATGTTATGATGCTTAATTTTATTATAAGTAAATGTTTATTGTAAAACACCCAAATGTCTTACTAGCAAAAAAAATACTATGATGTCCAAGTGTTGTATTAGATGCGTTATACTTTCTTTCTTTCATTCATTTTGTTTTTGGGTATTTTCATGTGCTAGTGTTGCTGTTGTGTTTGCTTTGTGTCATTTGTCAAGAGATATTCTCGATAGTAATTCTAGGTATGCGTATGAGTATGAAAGTCGATGGACACAGGACACAGGGTTTAGACAGGTTCAGGCCTCCTGAAGCATAACAACCTACGTCATATTTGGTGTTCTTGTATTGCTAGGGTTCGCACTAGGGCTAAGGTTTCCTAATGTGAGTTCTGATGAATGCCAAAGACCCCCTGCCCTCCTTATATATCAGAAGGGCAGCGGTTTATATGGTAATCTATCAATCAGTTATATCTGATTCTATTTATTCATCATATTTGTTAACCTAGTTTGTTGTCTACTCAAAACAAATATCCAAATAGTTATCTTTTCTGTCTTATTCTTCAATACTTCATAACCGAGCCTCCGGCCCACTCGACCATATAACCGAGTAGTTAGGTATCCTGGATACATATGTCCCACATCATTTATACGTGAAAATTGCTCGAAATCCTTTTTCTCATGCCAACAATATTTTTGTGGTGGTCCATATGACAAATTTAAGCGGATGAGATGTGGGCCCAAGACCACTCTTTAAAAGCCTGGTGCAAAGTGAAGAAACTTGAACTAAAAACTAGTGTATGATGCAACAAATGCTTAAACCTGGTGCAAGGTGACAATATGACATCAAAACATGGTGTTTTGTGGTATTTATTTTTTTTTCCATATTTGAGTTATATGTACGGATGAAAACATTGTGAGTAATGTTTGGTTTCGATCTGAAATATATTTGGTGGTCTAAAATATTTGATATTTTGATATGTATATATGTTATTTTTTCATTGTCATTATGAGCTAGCTCGTACTCCCTCTGTTCTCTAAATACTGTTGTTAGGATAGCAGATTTAGTTCAAATTTGAACTAACGACAACATTTGGAGAACGGAGGGAGTAAGCATAATGAGCTGAGTTAACCTACATTATTAATTTGTTAGTATTAAGAGCAAAAGCAAAGCTAGCTTGTTATGTTAACGAGATAGGACGAATCGATGTCGAGTCGAGCCGAGCCAAGTCGAGCTGGCTCGATAGCTAACCCTAATAGATGCTACTATCTCCATATTAGAAAATAAGTATTTTTATATTTTTTCAAAGTCAAGTTTTTTTTAAAAAAATTCTGACTGAGTAATAAAAAGGAAGATGTTTTGTTTTTCACTTTGTTTATTTGACCCCCTCGATCTATTACTCATTTAAAGAATTTGAGTTAGTACAATCTACTTCTTATGTAATTTGTATTTGTCTTTGTTTCCCCGATTTGAATTTAGAGCTTAAGTTTTACATTATGATTGTTGACATAATAACCTAAAATAAAAATGCAATGTTTTTTTATTAGTTTTAGCATGTAATAGTATAATATCATCTTAACAGTAGATGGTTAAATTACCAAAATATTCTTGAACAAATGTCCAATATAATTATATTTAACATAGGGAATGGTACTATCTAGCTGTAAATTTGAAAGCGGAGCTTTACTTTTACCCTGAGGAACAAAATATAGAGAAATTCATTGCATTGATTTGAATAGCATGAAGAAGTCAATCAAACCAATATTTTTGGTAGGGGTCGAATGTATAATTATATTTCCTAGAGGAGTAAAATGAACTTCTTCCTAATTTTGTTAAATGCCTAAAATTGTTACAATAAATTTTGAAATATAGTGAAATAAAATTATCATGCCACAGTACTCTTTATATTTGAAATAAAATTTTGTAACTATTATCAATTAAAACTATACTCTAAATTTAACTTAGAACAAAATCAGAAATGTTTATAGTTGTACTGTTTCGGTTTGTCTTGGTGCCCAGTGGCCCCCCCACCCGCTGTGAGCGGCAGAAGGAATATATTGTATAGGATCCATGTGGGGGAGACCCTATAAATAAAGTCTGTATCATCCTCTTCCCGCTGGGCGCTGCTGAGCACTCTGAGCTTCCGTCCGTCCATCGTTTACACCACCAGCACATTTCCTTTTTCTCTCCCCTCCATCCCCTCTCTCCATCGTACATCTCTATCTCTCATCCTTTCGCTGGCATTTGCCGCTGTTCAGCTGTTCTCGGAACTTAATAACACACAGTACCAAGCGCAGTTACAGTTGTTTTTGGTGCTCATAGTCATAGCTCCAGAGTAGGAGAGAGGGAAAAGAGAAAAGGGTCCGAGACTCCGACCCTCAGAGGAGAGAAGAGTAGGAGAGAGGGAAAAGAGAAAAGGGTCTGTGACCTTGTGACAAGCTGTTGAGAAGTAAGCGGAGTTCTTGATCCGATTCCAACGTTCTCGGCGCTCCAGCTTCAGTCCTCAGCCGCTTCCATTTTCTTGCAGAAAAAGTTTTGTTCCTCTTTTTTTTTTCCCCGCCGTTCCCTCCTTTGGGTTTCTTCCACCCAAGAAACTGGGAGCAGCAGGTCCTGGGTCGGAAGCCTTCGGTGGCGTGCGCGAGCTCCTGGCATGGCAGCATTCCGTGTTGGCAACAAGTCACAAGGAAGTGGCGGCATGGTGCCATCCCCACGTCTTTTCGCCTCGAATCATCGGGAGGACGCGA
The DNA here is from genome assembly GCA_030378355.1 of Eleusine indica. Taxonomy (NCBI): domain Eukaryota; kingdom Viridiplantae; phylum Streptophyta; class Magnoliopsida; order Poales; family Poaceae; genus Eleusine; species Eleusine indica. Next base: position 8,373,199 of record CM059497.1, on the reverse strand, counting down.
CGAACGGCAGCGGGCCGAGGCCCGTCGGCCCGCTGCGGCCCAAGCTGTTCCCGGCGGGGAAGCCCCGGAAGCGAGCGCCCATCTGGCAGGCGGCCGTCTTCGCCTCGGTGGCCTTGAACGTCACGCTCCTCATCCACCACTACGTCGTCGTCGGCCAGCCCGGCACAGCTGCTTCTTCTCCGCACCACCACCAGGAGCACCATCACCAGGAGCACCAGGCCTGTGAGCTGCATCCTGACGCTGGCAGCGGCGGCAAGAGCAGGGCGGCGCGGGCGCCGTCGACGGGGAAGCCGGCTGTAACTCCGGATTCCGTGATTAACCTCGACCAGTGAGTATTCTAATCCTGCGCATGCTCCTCTTCTTTCTTTCTTGGTGGTGCCACTGCGCATGCGAACAGGCACTAGCCTGTTAATTTACAAGTACCACCCCTACTATAATTGCAAATTTGCGGATAGAGGGAGGTGTTCTTCCCTACGAGGCATGTCCTTGTGCAATGTCAAGGCCAAGGAGGAATGAACGCCGATCTAGGGCCGATTTGATCCTCCCAAGGGGCCACGACTGCAGATTTACTCGCGATTCATGCACCTTTATTACTGTTGTTTTTTTTTTCTTCGTATTTTTTTCTTTTGTTGCTGAATGTCGATGCAAATTAGTAGTATTAAGCCATGTACGATGTGATTATACAATGCCTTTGACATTCGCGCTGTCGGCTGCTGCAGCGGCGACCCCACCATGTTTGAGGCCTTCTGGCGCGAGACGGGCGACGCCGCCGAGATCGTCATCCCCGGGTGGCAGACCATGAGCTACTTCTCCGACGTGACCAACGTCTGCTGGTTCCTGGAGCCCGGCTTCGACCACGAGGTGCGCCGGCTCCACCGCCTCGTCGGCAACGCCGCCGTGGACGGCTACCATGTCCTTGTCGGCACCGGATCCACGCAGCTCTTCATGGCGGCGCTCTACGCGCTGTCCCCTCCCGGCGCCGACGAGCCCATGAGCGTCGTCTCCACGGCGCCATATTACTCGGTAAGCCGGCACTTCACACGCTGCTCAGTATAGTTAATTAAGAAAAGGAAATAAAAAAGCAACAAGGAGGAGGAGCAGCGAGCAGGGGAGGCGAAACAGCAAGACAGTGAGATTGCATCGCTGTCACCTCTGTCGCTGTGGATTGTTTCGGTAGCCTAAAAATAATGCGCCGTGCTGATGAATTGTTGTGTGACAAGGATGGCAAGACCCGTCGTTATCTTATCATTCCCCACTTAATGATGAGGAGATAGAGCAGAAATTAAGCCGTGGGGGGACGGACACTGATAGTGCACTCATCTCTGCTCCCTTTTCCTTCCCCCCTCCCCTCCGCTCCCGTACTCATGTGATGGTTGGTGATCAAGCATATGGTTTGCCGGCCAACCTCTGATCTTGATGGAGCTTCGGGGAGTAGCCCGTCCATGTAGCAGGCACGTAGTAGGTCCGGCCCCGGACGTTTCTGCGTTTTGCGGGTAGCCGACATGTCCCTTTTAACAATGATCATCATCATCATCATATTCCTGCTTCTAGAATCAAATCTGAATCTTAGTTGTTGTTAATTAGTAGCATGTTAGGAAGGTGTAGGCCCTGTGCTTCGGAAATCCATTTACATGTGCAGACAGAGAATATAGCTAACACATGGCACATCCCCAAATGTGATTCCTCTGTTCATGTGACATGCTTGATCCATGTCTAACCTGGGAGAACAGCAAAGTACATGCCTTGTAATTTTTTGGGTTCAGCTTCATGTGTCTGCTCCATATCTAGTGCTAAATCATGTGTTCAGTCATGGGCGGCGTCGGCATAGAACCAATCGACTGTTTATAACTTTTTTTTTTTTTTATAAACCATGTGTTCAGTTCAGGATGGGCGCGTCGGCATAGAACCAAAACCAATTGTTTTTTTTTTGTTTTTACAACTTGTTGTATATGCTCCCATGCCGTGAAAAGCGCTGACCTGAAGTATACCAATAATAGATAAGAAAATAAATGGTTATGGCGAGTCAATGCACTGACATGATCTGGTTTTGCATGCAGTCCTACCCTGCGGTGACAGATTTTCTCCAGTCGGGTCTGTTCAAATGGGCCGGGGACGCCAACGCTTTCAATGGCGATACCTACATTGAGCTGGTGTGCTCCCCGAACAACCCCGACGGCTCCATCCGGGAAGCCGTCCTGGCATCCGAGACAGGCAAAGCCGTCCATGACTTGGCCTACTACTGGCCTCAGTACACGCCGATCACCAGACGGGCTGACCATGACATTATGCTCTTCACCGTGTCGAAGAGCACGGGCCATGCCGGGACGAGGATCGGGTAAAGTCTCATTCAGTTTGAACTTGGTCACGAATGATATGTCGTTGCTTCCCTGCACGCCGCGACGCGAATCACAATGACCGATGCTCTGGTATGGAACGTTTCGTTTAGGTGGGCGTTGGTGAAGGACCGCGGCATCGCGCAGAAGATGACCAAGTTCATCGAGCTGAACACGATCGGGGTCTCCAAGGACTCGCAGCTGCGCGCTGCCAAGGTCCTCAAGGCCGTCTCTGACGGCTACGACGAGCTATCCGCGGAGGGGAAACAAGCTCATCATCACCACCGTCTGTTTGACTTTGGACGGCGCAAGATGGTGGAGCGCTGGAGCATGCTCCGTGAAGCCGCTGCCGCCTCGGGCATCTTCAGCTTGCCGGAGGAGACGTCGGACTACTGCAACTTCACCAAGGAAATGGCAGCGACTAACCCTGGTATGTACACCACCATTGTCTCTGAAGAGACTTGTGAACCGCCACTCACTTAGTTTTGAGATAGCAGTCCGAGCATTGTTTTTTTTCACCATCTCATTACACATCCGCGTCAAAAAAAAAATCTCATTACACATGGATGCTCTCTGCTTGCAGCATTCGCGTGGCTGCGCTGCGACAGGGAGGACGTGGAGGACTGCGCGAGCTACCTCCGCGGCCACAAGATCCTGACCCGGAGCGGGAGCCAGTTCGGAGCTGACCCGAGGTACGTCCGGGTCAGCATGCTCGACAGGGACGACGCCTATGACATCTTCATCAAGCGCCTCGCCTCTCTCAAGTGAAGTGAAGAGAGAGTACGACGGATGATCAATGGATATGCGCTCCGGCGTCGGCATGCCCGTGAGCGCACGAGTAGAGCAGCTGTATCAGTAGCAGTAGGAAGCAGAAGACGTAGAGCAGAGTTTTGTCTTGCTTTTCTGTCATGTGTTTGTGTTGTTGGAGATGTCGCGTCATCTCAAATTACTATAAAATGTTTCATTCTTTTTTTTTCATCTATTACTCCACCTTAGATCAAAGCGGCGTAATAATATAACAAGAATCTAATCTAAACTAATAAAGGACGAATGACAGTATCAGTTTTGTCACCACAAACAGCTACTTACCTAACAATCTGGAGCCTCCGTTCTATCTAAATCACCTCTATCCAACCACAAAATATATGTGAACCCAGTACATATAAAACTTTTTATACTAATTCCTTCACAAAAATCACTCATCCCTCCCTCCACATCCTGTTTTTTCTCACCACCCTACCCATCTGTACACACATACCCACACTGACATGGGAAACACCTCCAAAATCCTTTTCTGATTATGTCTTTCTTAATTGTGATTACCAGTCATTTCAAAAGGAAACAAAGTCATGATTTAATTTCACCTTTAATTTCTTTCCATACATATTGGTTCTGAGATAAATCTTTCCTAACAAATCGTATTCTGCCCCGCACATCCCCCTCATGCGCTTGATTTCCTCCTCCTCCGGATCAGCCACCTCACCCTCACGACGCGACAGCACGCACATCGCCGATGTCGTCAAGCGATCACCAACGAGGCTGCGTGATACGGCAAGGATCATTGTGCCAGCCATGTCCACGATGATGGTGCAGTCAGGCAGAAAACAACAGAGGCGATGTCCAAGGCGGCGCTGAATTGATGTTGGGGGTGGCGTCTCATGCGACTGGGCTCGGCGACGACTTCATGTGGCTGGACCTTCGTACTTGTGGTCATCGCGGTCTACGACACCTGCCAGGGCGTCGACGGCATTGCCGCGGGGTACTACCGGAAGGACATGCAGCGTGCGCAGCCGTCGGCGGCGCAGTTCTACCAGGGCCTGACAAACACACCATGGCCCATGGGTCGTCAAGCCCCTCTGGGCCCTGTGCACTAACATCGTCCTCATGGCCGGCTTCCAAGTTCCACCGACGGTTGTACTTCGTCCTCTCAGGTCAAAGATCTGAGCTTTCTTGGTCCGTCACATTGGTAGAGCCAACGTGTTATGTTTCTATGTGTTGCAAATATGCATGCATGATTGGCGTCGTCTATGCTCGTGCTTTCTCTGCACCGCGACCTGGGGATCATACCGGGATTGTTGGCGCTGCTATAGCTGACGTGACAGGGGACGTCCAGATTGCATAGAACAACATCATGTACCCGCCCCTTGCATCCAACATGATAAGGGGATGTTGAGGAGTTACTTGGATTCTCCATTTGTGTGCTGCTTGTTCACTCAATGGAATCTCAGGTTTGAATCTCTGATACATGATCGTGTTTAAATTTGCCATACAACCCAAATATGCAGTGTGTCAAATTCTGAATGTCTCTACAAAAGGTTATCTGTTGTTAATCTGTTCAAAGCTGGGATTCTACTGAAGAAAACCCGTGTTAGCGATTTCGAGTACAAGCAAGCAATAAAGTCCATGGGGACAACACTAAAGTTCCATGAGGTCTGACGACCATGTGTATATCTATGTTTCTCTCAATTTATGTCTTGATATTCAGGGAGCAATATTCTACTGGTACACAGCCCCCATTGTTGGACCTGTATTTTCAGAGGTAGGATCATGATTGTTAATTAAATCTGCATATATGGTGGTCTTGTTAATCCACTATGCATCTGGTTAAAAGACTAACCATTGGCAGCAGGATACATTTTGATTTCTCATTAGAAGAACAACCGTAGACATCTACTACCCATGGTAAAATCAAATTTGCTTTCTAGCATTGAAATGGACTTTTTATTATTACCGTTACCTGTTATGATCAACCTCTATTGTTGAAGGAACTAACGGATCATCTGCATTGGCCCAGGAGTTTATCGGTCTCATCTATTCTATTGGTTCACTTGGTCCACTACTCAGAGTATTACTGTATAAAATTACCCTGAAGGACTATCCTTTTTGCAGCATGCTTCTCTGGGATCAAGTGCTATCAAGTCTAGCAGGAATGCTTGATCTGGTTTTGGTGACCCGACTCAACCTGAAAATGGGCATACCAGATTACTTCTTTGCAGTGATTGATAACAGCATTTCACATATGGTTGGTAGACTCCATTGGTTGCCACGTCTTGTGCTTTGCTTTAAACTTTGTCTGCCTGACATCGAAGGAACATTTTATGCACTGCTCATGTCTGTACAAAATGTTGGGTTGTTTATGTCTGCTTGGTGGGGTGGCCTGCTGCTGCATATGCTGAATGTGACCTTTCTGCATTTTCATTGTTGATTGTCAGCATTTTTAGAAGGGAGAATTGTGTTATATGGAGTAAAATCTGCATTTGTGTTATGGTTCATGTTTATGAACACATAATTTTATTCAATTTCAATGTTAGAGCTCTCTGGCCATGGCGGTAGCTTGTCATCTGGCCTTGGCAGGAGGAAGCCATGCAAGTATTTTCTGCTATTTTTGTTATAGCAAAAAGTGAAAATCATCTTGGAAATGGATGTAGCATCGTGTGAGAATACTTTATCTAAAAGACATTCTATTTAGAATGCAATAAAATTAGTTACTAATTTTGTTCCACTGTTCAGATTTTAAGTTAGTAGCTCTCTCGCCAAGTTTTCACTCCCATCAAAGCCAAAGAAAATTGATGAGAATTGAGTGCATATGTACTTGACAAGGGAATTGAGTGCATATGTGCATGTGCATGCGAATGACTTTCATCATTTTTGACAAGCAGTCCTAAAAGAATTCTAGAGAGCACAATGGCTAGCAGTAGAGAGAGAAGCAGTTTATGCACCTTTTGTTTCTCAAGCGGGTCTGCCATACAGGTGATTTGTTGCTCTATTTTATCTGCACTGTTGACATGCCATTAAGTTTTTATTCTTACATGTCTTATTAGTATTCTGATGTTTCAATATCTATAAATTTTGTCACATTATCCGTAAATTCTACCACATGTACAAGTCCAGTAAATGAAATGGTGAAGATTTCTGAGATTTCAATCGTGCTTGATGACCTTTCAGAACCTTTGGTTTGAAACACCGTAAAATATCTAATGACACTTATCATTTGTGGTTATTCTGTTTTTTTCAGTCCTGAAAAAGTTTGTATTTTAGGGACACTATTAACTTGCACTTCAAAGTCGCTTGTATTTTGGGAACTGCTTATGTCTTGTGCTCCTATATCCTTTTTATATTATTTCAAATTGATGTCATGTAGATTCGGGCCACTGCCTCCCATGCCAACTCCACGAGCTCATAGTGCTTTGTTTGGTGGTGATTATGGTCGGCATGGTTGACCGGCTGTTGCCTTCGGCAGGCTTGTGCATTTGGTATGATGCCTGCTGTACTGAACGGTGAGGACTACGAGCTCGTGGAGTTGTTTTCCGCGTGAGCCTTGTCAGAATTTTGTAGCTAGCTATGTTACTTACATGTATTTTATTGCTCATAGATCAAGTTTAGTGCACTTTTCCTTAGAGATCACCAAACATGATTTTTCAGTTTTGGTTTGTTCCATCTACAAATTTGCTCTATGCCATAGCCATATTAATCATTGTGGGATTTTAACTGTTTTGAGTTGTTTTATTTCTTATCTGTCACTTGCATGTTATATCAGCTAACCATTGGCATGCGATGAAGTGTTTTAATCCATGATTTTAAATTCCATTTACAGATTTCAGCTCTGTCACTGAAAATCCACCAGCTTGGAGATCAGAGAAATAGGTCAAGTATAGGTATTCCTCGATATCCATTTTGCATTTATAGTTTTATATGTCAACAGGCCACCGGAGATGAGAACTGCTTGTTTTTAATGGTCAAAATGGGGAAATAAAAATCAGATTTAGTTTTATTTTAATGATTAGATAGTAAAATAAAAGGTGGTTTAGGATGAAGTGGTCACAAGCTACACAAATAGTTGTCAATACTACATCCTCTTCCTGTCTTCTCTATGCCATACAACATCATCCTCATATCGATGTTGCCCCAGAACCTTGTATTGGATCTGGTATGTGCTGCTATAATTATTTTGATTTTCTTTCTTCTCTTCTACTGGTCAGTTTTGTGATTTATTCATTATTTATTTTACTTGATCTCTAAACAGCCTGATCTACCAAAGGTCTTCAGCATGTCGTGACTTCAGTCAGGTCTACAAGATGTTTCGGTGGATCGGTATCTTCCATGGTAGTATTACTTTCAATCGTTCATTGTCCTTCATATTTTGTTGCCCGAAAATTACACAAAAGCCTGATGTCAATTCTGTAGTTCTTTTAACTTACAAAAAACAACATGGACTCAGTTATGGTGATACTGCATTTTCATGCATGTGACCACTTGGCAGTGATCTTTCCTGCTTGTTGATCTGAATTAATGTAGAACATCTTTCATCCTATTAACATCTGAAGACAACTTTTGCAATTTTTTGAGAAATATATTACGGCAATATGTCTTTTTTTTTTTTGCAATTTAGCTGTATTTGTGAAGGAGATAATGTGTGTAATGTTCATGGCGCCTTTTTTGTAAAAGTACCCTGTAGCTATGTGAACGAAGGGGAGAGAAAAAACAACCTGTTGTTCTTTGTGTAGGGTTCTCAATGAAAAATCTTGCCTGGGCATCTGAAGCAGAATTTAATACGTCTTGAGTTTTGGTTTTGTATGGCAGGTTTATGTTTGGAACAAGCATAATTCCTTCATCCATATGGGCTTCCTGGGCTGTTCACCTTTACTGCTGCTTACTTACCTTGGGTGAGTATTATTTACCCACATTGTTGCATTAGTTTCCTGATGATCATCTCATTACTATTGTTACGGCATTACATCTATAAATTAGTAACTTCTCATGCCTGAATGTTGCATAATATTTCAAATCATCATTATTATTGGTACCGCATATCTCTAAGAAAATGCTGATTATTCTACTAGGTACGTAAAATAAACAACAACTTCCAATACTGTTTAATTAATTATAAAGTTAGATTACTAAGGAAAGTTCATTCCTCTGATTTCAATGGAAGTTGTTGGGTTTGAAGCAAAGTATGCTCGTGAAACTTGCAGGGATTAATTTGACTTTGCTATCATGGGTTTTATTAGGGTGTCGCCCAGTGTTTGATGTCAGGTTATTTAAGTTGTAGGATTATGCTTTTGTTTGGATCATGCGACTCCTTGGTATATCACATATATTCCATGGCCTGATTTTGCTGTTCTTTTTTCTACTCATGTGATCAGGGAGGAGAGGGAGGCAGAAGGGAATGGAGAGAAGAACTAGAGGGCTAGAGGAAATTGATCTAGATGGCAATGAGCTAAATCATCTTTTTAGTGATATTTAGCATATTCATGCCTACGTACAACAAGCACATGCACTGCAGACCACATCTGGTTTGGTGGCTCACAAATTCTTTACACCTCACAAATTCTTTACACCTCTGTAGTGACTGGTTGTTTTCACGTGCACTAATTTTGGAAAAATTTATCAAGGGATTCATGATCTGCTATTGACAAATTTTGTAGCATAATTTTGTTAAGACAAGTTTGCATCACCTCATCCAAAGCTAAGGATACTGCAAGCTGCTTGAGGAGAAATCATTCAGAGGAAGAACTGCCGACTTCTTCTACATCCTCTTGTTCAGTGCAACTATCCTAACTGACATTGTTCTGGTTGGAGGAATGATACTTACATTTCTGTGATAATTATATCAGCTATGTGTTGCTGAAATATCAGCTATGTGTTGATGAAAAAAAAATCTCTAAATCTATGCCAAATTAGCCTTTAAATGTGCATTGATACCCAATCTTTGTTGTAGATCTGGGCTAATATTAAGATCTGTGTGATAACATTATTTTTCAGCCTATGCTTTCAAGCAAAAAATTGAGTTCGGTGCATAATGAATTCTTCAATGAATGGTAGCCAAGGCAACGACTTCTTCTATATTATATAAATTTTGGAGCTCCATGTTACGAGAATTTGGTGTTATATAGTTTTGCTCAATGAAATAGGGATATATATGATGCATATTTAATCCACTTATTTTTTGAATATTGAGAATCAAAGAAAAGTTGAAGTTTTGAAATCCTCACGACGCCTATTGAGATGTACTCATGCATTGGTTATTGAAATTTAAAAAAAAGAAAAAAAAGTCTATATCCAATACTATTGTAAGGACGCGCTTTTGTGGATAGACATGTTAAAGCTCGAAGGAAATAAATGCGATCGCTACATACTGAAAAAGGTCAAAAAGATCATTGACAACATTAAATAGTATTGGATATAGACTTTTTTCTTTTTTTAAATTATACTTTGGGATTTGTGAATGTGATTTTGGTTGTCTTTGGTTTAATGTTATTACGACAGTACAATTGAAACAAGCGATGCTATACTTTTAGTTCTTTTCATTAACTAGAGAATTTGATTTGAATTTGCATTTAAATTTGCTCGTTTTAGGATGAAACGGAGTCCCAACCATTTTGGAACATGCGAATGAACCCCAACACCTATCTCGAGCTTGTTTTGAGTTGAAACAAAGTCAAACAACTTAAACATGCGACAACCCTTGACACTCATCCATCAAAACAAACTCAAACCAGCTTGTAACAACTTAACCTTAAGTATGAGCTTTCTTGGTTTTGGAGGATGACGATTAATTTTTTGTGAATATTCGAATTCACAGCATTGAAACTATCTTCTTGACCATAGTATGTGTCAAAAGAATCAACTTATCCTAGCATATAGTTCATATCAAGGATTTTTTTCAGATAATAAAAAGATTGTATAAATCTGGCCTTACCTCTCAAATAAGCTACAACCATGTGACACTGACTTTCTAAGGTTCAAATATAATCATTGAGCCAGCACCAGATATGTACAATCACCATAATAATAATAATAATAATAATAAAGAACAAATCCTCTCTATAGCTTTATTGTCTTTCAAGACAGACGGGCACCATTGTAAAACAAGAATGGTCTTCAAACAACAATCTTTGAGGATGATGTGTCATATTCAATGGAAAATGTTGATCTCCATGAAGCATCAAGAATGATCAACGACAAGAGCCATAGCAGGGTGGGTTACCCTGAGTCTTCGAATTCATAGGACCTTGAGGGAAACCTGAGGCCACCAATGCAACAGCAAAATCCAGCATCAGGGGCTCCATTGTGGCGCAGATCACCCACGGACTAGATGCCCCAAAGTCCTAGAATTGGGCGTGGGGGATTCATGTTTGTCGCCTGTGATGTCAAACCAGCCACGAGATCAACGGGCCATGAGCACTATGCATCCATATATATCTTGAGTCCTCAGGTCAGATAACGCATGAGTAACCCAACAACGTCGTCATTAGAGAATCTCCAGCAGGGCATGCAAAACGAAGCTCCAACTTTCCTATACTGCAAATCTAAAAATACAAAATTTGTTGCCAACTCCGGTAGTACTATCAAAAAGTGGGCTCCTATATTTACTCTGACAAGCGGGACCCACAAATTAGTGTCTCAGAACTTTGGTATGTGGGACCCATATGCGTCTAACGACTAGCAAGCGCGATGGCCATGGTGCTGTGGGGATGCAACTAACGCTCACAAACGATGCTTCCAAGGACCTAACACTCACAAATGCAACATCGTCCAATCTATTATGATAGACTCAGATTTTCACCCTGACGTCGTTTAGACCTTTGCCGCAAAGAGCATTATCAACACTTTCAAAGACCTTATAGTCAACCATGCTCATAGCCACTCAGTTCACTTGCTGATCAATTGCACATTCAAAAGACCACGGTTGTTCCATGTGCAAGAAAGATTGTCCATCAATTCATCCATGAAGCTCATCCCGATTATTTCTAACGAATACCACTATGTCCACTCGCGACCACACGAAAAATTGTCATAAGCACACTAGCGACTGATGGGACATCCAACACCAAATAGATCATCATTCATTGTCGAAGTAGGCCAAGAGATCACTACTCTCGGCAAGCACAATACACAACATATCTGATATCAAGCAGATAGATGTCTATCACTTGTAGATTATTGATAATTCTACTATTTTGATATATAAATAAAGTTTTATATTTTTACTCTTTTATAGGTCTTGTTGGCTCATATAACAAGTGGTCTTAAGTACATATTATTCTATATTAACATTAAAAAGAGAATTATATATGTACTGGACCCACTCATTGTGCCATCTTATTATATGTATCCACTGCATTCAAATTACAAGCACAAGGAGGACTTGATAAGTACAAACTTTGCTTTAGCAATGGAAATTGCACTACCAGAGAGTAAAATTGATATTTCAGCATGGTCTCTCAGCCTGCCTTCACGAAATCATAGTCATACATCCATGTTAAGAACTTTGTCTTTCTTATGTTATGCAATATCATATTTTATTCTAACATAATTATGGTTTGCAGAAAAGAATTAGGTCTTTTTGTTCTTCAATTACAAAAGGTTCTAGAGAATAAGTTCTTGTTCGGATGCTTGTTTACCTATTGATTGAGTTTTGCTACTCATCATTCATATATTTATATAATTTCAAAAGCTCAAGTGCGTCCTTTTTACTATGTTTAATCTCAAAGAAAATATATGTGATAACAACATAACAGAAGATGTAAAAAATGTCGTTGACGATGTTAAACAGTATTGGAGATATATGCATGTTATTCCTCTTTTTCCGGATATATGTGTTAGGATTTGTCAAAGTGTTTTTTATTGCTTTTGGGCTTAAATTTACATTTATGAGTGAACGAGGATAGCAAATGGGAGGTTCCGTCATTTATAGTTAACTGAAAATTTTTGGTTGTTTTTAATGTTGATGTTGGTTTCAAAATTCTGACGTGCGTGCCGCACGTGCATCACTACTAGTATATTAGAAATAGCTCAAAACAGACATATACAAAAAAAAAGAGTATAATACTCTGGTCCAGGGCTTGTCCCCGTCACTGGTTGGCTCTCGGCCCCCACGTCGCTCTCACGGGCGACACGGGCGGCAGTTGAAACCCTAGCCCACCGCCACCCCAATCCTCCCCTCCCTGCTGCGCTGCCGCCAGAGCAAGCCGTCGGAAGACCGCGCAGTTAGCCAGGAAGGCGGCGGCGAGGCCCTAGCAGCTGATTGACACGATTCGTGGCCGGATCTCGCAGGCGTTCGCGTGAGCGAGGCATGTCTTCGGGGTGAAGACAAGTGGTGGTGGCGGCTGGATCCGGTGCCCCTTCGGCCGGATCTGATGGTCCGCCGGTAGTTCCAGCCAGGGAACACCGGCGACTTATGGAGAGGAAGCATCTCTTCTGTTTTGATGGCAAGGCAGGGCGACGTGTGCTTGGACGACGCATGATGGTCGCCGCCGCCTGCCCGGTGTGTGCTCCAGCGTCGTGAGATGCACGGCGGATGCGACAGCATCTGGGTGCGCCGGTGAGTGCCGGGCATGCTCGCTGCGGGCGTGGCGGCGAGCGCACAGTGGCACCACACACATGAGCAGGTCTCATGGCAGGGCGACAAGGTGGTGGCCAGCCGTGGTGTCATTGTGGTGATGATCAGCGGTGTTGTGATGTCCGGCGAGTGTGTGGCGTGCTCAGGACGATGAGGGTTGCACGACCCAATGTGCAATGGTGGTGTTATGGTGAAGGTTGGAGGTGCAGTTGTGAGGTTTGCCCGATGGGGTGCAGTGGCGCGGTGGTGATTGTTGTGTCGAAGGATGCCTGTGGTGTGGCTGTTGTAGAAGTCGTGTTGGCATGATCAAGGAATCTAGTAATGTGGCCGTAGTTGCAGAGGCCATGGTGGGCAAGGAAGGTCATCAAGGAGGTTGTCACTCGTCAAGGAGGTTGTCACTGGTGTGCTATAGACCGTCGCCTCTCGACGGTGCTGTGGTGTTGTGTGATGATGGTTGAAGTTGTGGCAGTGTAGGAGTGGGGGTTGGTGAGTATAAGATGTTGTTGATATTATTTTGATGACATGGGGATGCAAATGCAGTAGGCATGCCTTGGATGTACAAGACTTTGGACGAAAGCTTGCTCGGTTTTTACCGGTGCCGATAACGACAACATCTTTAGATGTCGTTTCCTTGTTGAAGGCGTTGTCGAGGAGCCCTCGCTTCACCGAGCCATGTCATGAGGTTTCCCTAGGTGAAAACCTTAGCTCTAGCTTGCTGGATCGAGCAACGATGACATCTTGGATGTTGTCACCTTGTTGGAGGCGTTGCCTTGGGGTCTCCTCGCCGTTTTTAGTAATCCACCTATGTCATTCATGGCGGTAACAATGACATCTTGCATGGTGGAGGGGCTACATCAGTAAAGATTGTTGTGTTGCATTGTTGATGATTGTTAGTTTCTTCTACACCAGTTGGTGTTGGTTTTGTGATTGACCGGCTGCATAGAGAACTTGTTGAGGATAGTTAGAAAATGTAGTTATGATGATCAATCTTGTACGGTTTGACATTATTTTCCTTAATATGAGGCACTTTCTTCTTATATAAATATATGCCGGAACACTTAGTTTTCGGAACTTTTTTTTTAAAAAAGAGTATAAGAAGCTTTGCAAAATACTAAACACAGGAACACAAGCAAAGTTCAAACCGTTCAAGGGCTGCTGCACATATGGTGACACTGGTCGCTTATAAGAAATTCTAAGTTCCTAACCCCCCCATGTTCAAATGAAAAATAGTGGTAGAGAACAAATTTTATGGGCACGTTGATGTAGATAAGCACGACATCTTCAGTTCAGGCCCACACTAAATGCACCACAAAAAGTGAGGCCTGGGTGAAGGGTGACTGAGGCCCATCTTCAGTTATGGATCTAGGCATATATGCCGAGACCCGAGAAGATACTGACAAAGGATTCGACACAAATGACCCATCTTCAGTTTTGGATCCGGGGCTTGGGTCAAATCCTTTGTCAGCCCATTCATCCCCAGGCCTAGTAGCTTGATACGCACACTACAAAACCCAACTCCTCGCCAGTTCTCCGGTCGCTTCCATCTCCGGCCACCGTAACACCATGGCCTCTTCCTCCGCCGGCGCCGGCGCCGCCCCGCCCGGTACCTTCTCCCGACTCGTCGACCGCACCCGCGTCCCGGACCCAGCCCTACAGCGCCACGCCGTCGCGGCCTTCTTCCGCCACCTCCTTTCCCTGCCCGCGCCCCTCCCCGCGGCCGCCCACGACGCCGCCTCCGCTCTCCTCTCCTCGCCCCACCCGGCCGTGGGGGCCCACGCCTCGATCTCCCTCGCCCGCCTCGCTGCCTCGGGCCCCGACCTCCTCCCGCCGGACCTTGCCTTCCCGCTCCTCCTCGCGCCACTCGCGGCCTCCCCCTCGTTCCGGCTCGCCTCCTGCCTCGTCAAGGCCGTCGCCGCGCTTGCGTCCTGCGCCCTCCGCTCCGGCGCGCGCTTCCCGCCCCACGACCACCCCTTTGTCCAGGCGCTCGCGTCTGGGGCCGAGGGGGCGCGCGCGGAGCTCACGCGGCAGGCGGCTAGGATGGTTGCCGAGGGATTGGACGGCGTGGTAGGATTTCTGAGGCCGTTCGTGATGTTGGCCGTGGTGAGAAAAGGGGAGGCCTCGTTTGCGAGGGATTTGATCGGGGCACTAGCAGCTGCTGCCGCCGCAGCGGCCAAGCCGGGTGTCGTCATCCCTGTACTGAAGTTGCTCGAAGAGAGCTTGCTGCATTTTGGCCGCGGAGATGGTGAGGTACGTGTCGTGGTTACATGCTGTCATGGATGTTATCTGAGGTTGATGTTCTATATTTGGCAATGCTGTGAAGGATCTGGACGTGTGCCTCCTCAATCTATTGTATCGTGTTTGAGCAATCCTGAATTCTGACGAGGACAGATGTTTTCTGCATATTTGTGATGAAAGTGACCCATTGTGTCTCCAGTGATCATAACTCTATTGTTTATTCCACATTATTACATAGAGCACATAGTACTCAAAAGGGAAACAAAACGGAAAAACTTAGAGTTCTGAGATTTTGAAATATACTAGGTAGTTAGAAGTGCTTGTTATGTGTTATGTGATTCTCAATGGAATAAGATTTGTTTGTGATTACTTATGCATGTTTTTTCCTCAGGAAGTGCGGCTCTGGCTTTCTTCTGCAGAGTGCTTGGTGGATGCTTATGTACTGTTATTGAAGAAGTTAGCTCATGCACAAATGGTACTACTCACGGCCTTTTGCTTAGCCTGTGAATTGAAATGTAGAAGCCATCAACTTCTGAGAATTAGCAAATGAAATGTTTATATGTAGTACTAGGTCATGTTTTCTGTTAACACTAAAAATTTATTTCGAAGGAGAGATCAGGATCAGAGCATAGAAGCTGCGAAATGAGGGGAGGAGTGGCTCCATAGTTTAGGTCGCTATCCACTTATGCTTGGTTTGTGCTTGACTACGAAATCTTATCTCCCACCATCATGAAAGACATGATGATGTCGATTTAGTACTGATGAAACAGTCACAAATGTTGTGTATTTCCTTTCATTGGCTGGCCCATTTGGGCAGGGTTTGTTTATTCTCGATTCATGCTGCCTACAAACTACACTGCACGGATACGGATACGTGTATCGGTATCCGGCGGATACGTTGATACGTCATTTTTCTAGAAAACCCGATATGTGGATACGTTTTACTTTAAAAAAAAAAAAATAAAACAAAAATTTGAGCTATAATATGGGTTTACAAGCCTAGCAGGAGTTAAGAGTTCATAAGACAACCCAAATTAACATGACAAAACAGTGCACAAATGCTACAAATCATGTGAGGCTGGCAGGAGAGCCAGTACACAGCCATCTGGTGGGCTGGGAATCGTCCCATACTAGGCCTAAATTATCCCCTAGCAGGCCAAACTGGCCCAATACATATCGGCTGAAGTATCCGATTTTCTGCTATTTATTTTTATTCAGATACTTGGTGGATACATATCCAAGACGTATCCAATGCGTATCCGTATCGGATATGTATCCAAGTATCCGATACTCTGCACCTTGAAGTATCCGTGTTTCATAGCCTACAAATGTCCATCAGTATTCCTCTCCCTTTGCCATATATATCCAGCTTTAATGACTTGAAGTGTGAAACAAGTATGTGTCATAATAACTAGATTTCTACTTGAAATGTTTTCTGAATTTAGCGAATTTTCACCATGGTGTTTTACACCATTTCTTAAAATTTTAGAATAGAATGTCCTGTGATTATTATCATATTATGAGCAGATTTCACTGTAGGAGTAGCCAGCATGTGAGTTGTTTGTCTGCTCACTGTAATTTTGCATATCTTTTCCTTGAAAACTACGATTGTCATACTTCCATGTTTAACTCACTGATGAGTTTGACTTGATATGTGACTTCTTTCATGTTTATTACTCGTTGATGTGGTAGGCAACTAATCAGTGTAGGCTGCTTGGTTCCTGTAACTTTATTCCAATGCTTAAATAGTTGCTGTGTATGGCTACTGCATTTTCCACATGTTGTAACTTTCTTCTTTTAACAGCCAACGCACGATACTCAAGCAAGTAGTGCAGAGTTGATGGAAACACTTCTGTCGCAATGTTCATTACATCAAAAGCTTATTGGAATCACTTCTACAGTTCTTGGGTTATCAAAACATCTATTTTCAGTGCAAAAGGACCTTGGATTGTGCTATATACCTGAGGTTTCTGTTGTCCTTAGTTCTCTTTCTTACTCTCTCAGTGGTCTGGAGTTTGAACATGAACAGCTAGCTGGCTTGAGACTTCTAGCCCTTTTGATTGAGTGGAAATATGAAAAGGGTACCTTTCCTAAAGCTTATAGTCCCTCTTCCTCAAAATTTCCATTTCTTGGTGCTCTCAAACCCTTAAAAAAAATATAAATAGGGCTCTGATAATATAGCTTTACAAATTTGTTGATCATTGTCGTATCTTGTATGGTGCTGACATGTAAAAGGCAGATTATATTCCTTATTTTTCAAATGTATACATTTAATTATTAGTGTCATATGATTTTGACCACATTGTTGCATAACAGTATGGTGGTTTTGTGTTTAATATATAATATACTGATGTCATCTTCATGTGGCTTGAAGAATCTTTACTTTAGGGGGCTATCTATCTACTTTTTGAGTAAAAACTCAAACATAACACTAAAATACTTGGGCATATCATGTTTTCGTGTCTGTGTTACCTGTTTCCACAGGGGGAAAAAATTACAGAACTCAAAGATGATTTGGTTAGGACAAATGTGATAGATTAGCAAGGCAAAATCACTTCAGAATTATATTAAGTGTCAGTGGTAATTTTCAGATGTTTGATGACAAACATACCATTGCCATTTACATAGGGAAACACAGGTTTGGGGTGTTTCAGAAAATATGAAGTGACACTATAGTTCCTCAGTCCATTCCTTTTTAGGGGAAAGTTTACACTCAATCTAACCTTCCTTTTGTTATCATTTACATGGGATATACCGTGTGTTAATAAATATTTAATGTATATGGTTGCAGTGTTTGAAAGGAAAGAATCAATACACAACCTCAGCGAGGAGCTTCTCTGTGTACTGCCAGTCATCAACCTTGCTGTTTCTCCATCTAAATCTGTTAAAGCAGCAGCATCTCATGTTCTGTCAAGATTCAGCTTGCTTGTTTTAGACTCGCCTGCTTCCCATTTATCAGAACAAGATACTTCAATGGTTTACCACATAAGCAAACCTTCATTTATTCTTCCTAAACTTCTGCGTCATCTATGGTCTCAGGTGATCTTTTGGTTTGTTATTTTTTTGTCCTATTACAATTTTGCTTCACGTCTTCTCCCAATTTTAGAGATAGACAATAATAATTTTCTGTTATATATGAAATGAACTGAGCCTAGCTATGTTGGTTGAGGGTTTAGATGTACTCCTACACCACCCATTTTTGAGCCCTCTTCGACATGAATTTGGGTGCTATTTCTTCTTATTTACAACACCTGTTAGTTCCTCCAAGGTTGGTCGAGTTTGAAGCATGGTAAGAATTAACAGCTTTAATTTTACAAATATATCTGGCAGCACCATATTTACAATACTCTCACAATTCAAATGTCATGTCCTATATTGTTATTAAGCTTCAGGAGTATTAGAGTATTTGTTATAACCCTCATTGCTTCCACATCATGAGCTTAATGAGCTAGGCTATGTTACACTTCATAGCTCTCGACCATGCACCTAGTTATCTGCCATTGTATAACCAAATAGGTATACACAGACCAGTAACCCCTGATTTTTTTTACTTTCTTCAAAAGGCACCACAAAACGAAATTAAGAATTCAACCTTTGGTCGTCTTATATTTTATATGTTTATTGTGACTAAATCTATGGTTTGACATGACTGGCCAAGTACCTGTTTTCTGCTAAAGTCTGTTTTGTTTCCTTCCACGTTTTGCCAAAGTTTAGGTACATGTACCTGTATTGGATGACTGCCATATTTTTTGTGTGCCAACCTTCCCCTTATCTGGGCACTCAAAACTATCAGTGACTCATTTTCTTGCCAAATTCTGCTCTAATTGGCAAACACTGTTTTACCACAAAACCTTGGTATGAAAGATAAAGAAACTTCTAATATTGTAGGGCTCTGTCCTGCTGAAAAGTTTGTTCATGCCAGTGTAGGTTCAGCTATTGTTTGCTCTCTGTCCACTTCCATCCCTGGAGGTCCTAAATGTGTAATACTATGTACACATATAAATTAATCCAATTTGTGCCTCCTATCCACAGCCATCTTCATCAGGCTTGATTTTCATGAAGTACGCAGTCAGCAAGATTTCGCCTGATTCTGATCGGAACTGTCTGGAAGCAACTTGTTGGACACATCAAATAAATGACTATCTGACAGCCCTTCACAGAGAAAAGCTTACATTGGACGACTTATCAAAATATACATCATCAGGTTGACGACTAATTTATGTGTTTTATATGCTGCTAACCTTTTGCCATTTCATCTTTATTTAATCCTTCAACTTATTTATCCATTTAACTGCTTGCAGTAGCAACATCATCGCTGGTTAGCTCTGTAGTATCTGTGCTGGTACTGCACCCAAAACTTGCTACTTCTGCTGCTCAATCTTTGGCAACTCTTGGCGCATCAAACCCAAGATTGGGTATGCCATTGTTTGTAGTTATCCTCTTCTATAGTAAGATTCTTTACATCAACAACAATTGCTCAACGAAGATATTGGTGAGTAATGCAAGTTCATGTTTCTTGTGCATTCTTAAATGAAGAATTAAAGTACAGTTAATATGTGCTTCTAAATGCATGATTGTAGGAGCACTAGTTTTAAATAGGTTTTCAGTATTCAAATTGAGGCCTTGCAAATTGAGAATCTATCATTCTAAAGATAATGGAATGTGTACATCATTTACAAAGGTTCTTGATTACTTTATCTATATGAACAGGGTAGGGGGGAAAAAGGGCAGCCTGGTGCACGTAGCTCCCGCTTGCGCCGGGTCCGGGTTCCGACCACTTTGGGTCTTTTGTAGGCAGCCTTTCCCTGCATTTCTGCAAGAGGCTGTTTCCAGGACTTGAGCCCGTGACAGCGTGACCTCATGGTCACAAGGCAACGGCTTTACCGCTGCACCAAGGCTCCCCTTCATGAATAGGAAGTAGGGAAATTCAGAAATTCTTATACAGAGGTGAATGTTACTATCTAAGCCAAAGACATTGAAATGATTAGAAGATGGGACAATGTTCAAAATTTTGAAAACATTCCAATTTGAGGTACATTTGATTGCGTTAGTAATACAGGTACTTGTGTGACAAGTGTCGTAGCTTGTATTGGTTTCGGAGCATACTGCAATTGCTCCCCCCCCCCCCCCCCCCCCCACCCACACTCTCTATTAAGAGAGGATCTCAATTTGCAAATAGATTTGAATATCTGACATACATTTTTGCACATGCAATTTGCAGCTGCGTTTGCTCGAGTCATTGCCATCACTTGCTATACATAGTTTTGTGCTTCCACTCGCTCTGCAATGGATCTCACCCATGCTTAAAAGGGATACAAATCCGTAAGTCGTGCACCAACCACGATTGATCTCGACTTCAGTTTCTTTTTTGATGTTCTCTTATTTTCCTGCTCTAGTGAACAAAGTCTTGTTCTTGACCAACAATCTCTATAAGGTGTGTTTGGTTGCCTAGGTTACTTCTAGTCTGGCTAGGATCCTTACCAGGGCAATAAGCCTGTCTTTAGCAATGCAATAACATGTTATAGCTGCTGTTTGGTTTACCTGTACTAGCTAAGCCCGGTTTGTGTAGCTTTTGTTTGGTTGCAAGAGCAAGCTGGCTGTTTTTTTTTCTTGAACATACAGGAGAGTTGTGTATCATTAAATCTGAGAATGGTGTGGATCAGTGCGACCCTTTTCCTGACCCTCCAACCCCTGCTTCTGCGCGGCGGTTCAAGGATCGAACCGAGCCATTCTCAGATTTAAGATCATTGTACTAGATAGAGGAGAAAACAGTCTGAGTACAAGAGAGCCCCCATTGTGGGAGCCACACCCATACCCTACTCACACTTAAACAAGTAAACAACACCTCAGACCCACGAAGAAAAAAGCGCTGCCTCGGCACGATTAGGCGCTACGCGCCGGCCTATCGCCTTGCCTAGGGGGGCTAGGCGGAGGTTCCGCGTTGATCGGCGCGGAGGCGGGCCTAGGCTAGTGAAGCGGAACCGAGGTGGCGCGGATCCCGCGTCTCCGCGCTGCTGCAACCTCGAGTTGCTCGTCGTCCAGCTTGTGAGGTGGAGGAGCGCGTGCCACGCCGCCGAATCCGGTCACCTCCGCCGCCGGATCTCGCACCTCCGCGCCGCTGCAACCTCGAGTTGCTCATCGTCGAGCTCGCGAGGTGGAGGAGTGCGCGCCACGCCGCCGGATCCGGTCGCCTCTGCCACCTCCCGCGGTTGGGTGTGAGTGCTAGTGGCGGCTAGGGTGTCTTGGTGGTTTGGTCGATAGGGTTGAGTAGTTGATTAGGGCAAGAGGCTGGATGGACCGGTAAATAGGATCCTATCTCCTGCTTCCTCTCTTTTTCTTTTTTCTTTTTCATTTTCAGCCTTATATTATTGTATATATCTTGTAAATACCTATCACCTAGGAAACGCCTAGGCGCGCCTAAGCACGCCTAAGCGCTAGGCGACCGGCCAACGCCAGCCTAGCGCCTAATTTTTCCTAGCCTCAAACTAATAAGCCCGACCAACTACCTATACCCAAGCCTGTTGTTCAAAGAAGGGCTGGATAAAGGCGCTGCTTTTTTTTTCTTGAGAGAGAATATACAGTAAGGGAAGCCCCTACTATGGTAATTATATTAAAAGCCAATCGGCCAAAAAACAAGTGTTAGCACTATACAATCATAAAAAAAGAGGAAGAAACTTTAGAAGTTGTTGTGAATGCGTGCTCATCCTCCCGTCAATTTGCTGCCTGTTTGTCACTTTGTGAACCACCATTTGGAAGAAGAAATTTGTTAGTAAACAGAGCTGTTTTTTTGTGGGAAAAAAGTATTGAACTACATGCTCTTGTTGTCCTCATTGTTAAAGTATAAATGTATTGTTCACCCTTTCCCATCAACTTAGACTTTTGGGTTCAACTGGTTGGTGCATACAAACTTAATATGGTATCAGAGCCAGAGGTCTCGAGTTCGAATCCTGGCATGCGCAATTTATTAAATAAAATTGCTGTCGACTCCTACTTTCCACGTTTGTGGTCTGCGGCAGCTTTTCACGTGAGATGGAGTATTATTACTTTTATTTCCATGTTTGCGGCCTTTGAGACCTTCACGTGAGGGGGAGTGTTAAAGTATAAATGTATTGCCCACCCTTTCCTATCAACTTAGGCTTTTGGGTTCAACTGGTTGGTGCATACAAACTTAATACTCATTATGTGGTTTTCCTGCAGGGCTCTATATGCCATAGCTGTTCGATTACTCTGCAAGATCTGGATTGCCACTGATTGGGCATTTCCAAACTTACAAGTAAGAATGCTATTTCAACTGAATCTTTGAACCTCATTTTGCCTTTGGTGATGAGTTTTCATACAGTAATGTGGTTGGTACGAGTACTGAGTTGATGTTATGTTAACCAAAACTTAACTGTATCTATTACATTGTAAGATCCCCATATTATTTATTACAGGCTTGATAATTTTTCACTTTTGCGTTCGTTAGTTTTCTAACATGATATACTTGTTAAGAAGATAAGAAAACCGCTTGTTAGATTTTGAGTGCTTGTCCTGTGTCTTTAAGGCATACTAAAAAAGCGAATCTGAAAATGTTGATGTTAAATTCTGCTATAATCCTCCATTCCACAACATAAATTGAAACCTACCGCAATGATTTCAAGTCGACTAGTCGGACCTGGTCGCTATGAGACCGACCAAGCGACTAATCGTCGATCAGGCCAATTAGTCGAACCTGGTCGAGACTGGTCGTCCAGATAATCGTCTGTTATATTTTGGACATATATATTATATAAGTAATAGACATTCTCGACATCTATATTATTTCTAGAGTAGTTGAGGAAGCCGAGCCAACACCACATGATGCAGCAGAGGAGATGTTTTGATCAGGCTCAGACAGGATCACTTCCACATCTGCATATCAAAGATCACACCACAAACCACAATGATCAAGTGGCAGTTTCCACTTTGCAGTCCGGCAGTGCAAACGACAAGGAGATGGAAGAAAGAAGCAAGGGGCAAACGGTAGACTCACCATCGTCAGAGGAGGAGCTCATCTTGGGTGAGCAGAGGACAGCAGTTGACGGCGAGTTCACCACTTGAACTAGGCGGTGGCGACAGAGATTAGGGATTAGAGAGAAACAGAAGTGAACAATCTATTGACGGCGTGATTGACTCGGCTGGTAAACCCCCAGCGTTTCTATTAGGTTTACAGACCTTTTTGGACCAACAGGCCAGCCGCCAGCCCAATCATCGCTAGAAACAGGGAGCCCATCAATGAGTCAAGGCTGGTCGTCCCTATCCTAATCGGACGATTAATCGTCCCTAATCGACGACTAGTCGGACAACCAATCGACTAATCGTCAATACCTGGTCGAACTGCCTAGTCGGACTTGGAAAACCGACCAAGCCGATTAATCGTGATTAATCGGACGACTTGAAATCACTGTCCTACTGTACACAGAGATCAAGGAGGCACTACCGCACCAATCAATTTAATGACATCAGACCTTGCATATTCCTATTAAATGATGCTATATGACCTGCCTCTGTCAGCATTAAATTAGGGCAGTGAGTGAAAATATTGTCGTTAATGTGCTCTTGATGTACTCCGTGGGCATACAATGTGTTGCAATACATCTTTATCTTTACCATACATAAAAGACTCAGTTGGTGGCGGTCGGTCGTGGTCTGTTGTCCCCCTCACAAGGATTCCGTGCCGACAGGTGGGTCCCACCACGTCCATCCCTCCTCTCCTGAACAGCACCACACACGGACACGCACAGCCATGTGACTCGAAAAAAAGAAAAAAAAAACAGCCAACGTTGATCTCTTCCGATACAAAACCGGTGATTCTTTGCTTGCGCCGGAGAGGACAGGCCCCATGGTCAATCTGAGCAAGAGTGGGGGAGAGAAATAGATAGACTCCGGATCTGAGAGGCATCGGAATCCAGACTGGTGGCATCAAAGCTGCAGTTGAGGTTGAGTTGCTGCCCGAGCTAGCATCTCTTCAATTCTTCTTGGCTTCGGCATCACGATTTCCACACATAATTGTGCCCTCGGTGTTCGATTTCAAAGCGACCAGCAGCAGGTGGCAGCTGTCCTCAGGTTTGGGATGGTGGCCATAAAATGGGGAGAAGAGAAGATTGATGTGCGGAAAAGAAGCAACAGGGGAGAGGGAGGGACGAGGGAGGGAGTTTGTGAATTATAATTTTATTAGTAAGACGAATGGTTTAACGTAAACAAAAAAGTCAACAGCAACAACAATTTAAGAACGGAGCGAGTATACATTAGAAGTTCACTAACTTTTGGTTTCTAATATAGGTAATTCTGGATCCTGAAAATTTTTCCAATTTCATCTCAAACAGAGAAATTTCCACAAGTATCGCGGCATCAATACGTGATGTTTGCAAGCAGAACCCAGATAGAGGGGTTGATATAATATTATCTGTCTCAGTGAGTATTTTTTATTTTTTCCTTCTGATATAATATTCTTTACTTGGTCGGGTTTCTAACATGTAGCTATTTACGTCGTATAGTTTTGCATCGAGAGTCATGATTCTGTGGTTCAAGCTCTAGGTTTGGAAAGCCTCTCATACCTCTGTGAAGCAGATGTCGTTGGTATGTTTTAACTCTGGCTTTCCATCCAATTTTTCTTAGTTTCTGACCAATGCTCCAACAATCAGTAAGTCATTGCCTATATGTAATACTATGTTGATATAAGAAGCCATGACTTCTGAAAATTAATATGGGACTTTTTTTATAGAACTCATATTTGCTGTCCTCAACATCTGAAGTGAGTTTCTCATTTACCAGATTTCTATACAGCATGGAAAGTTATATCAAAGGAGCTACTTGATTATGCTGTTGAGCCCAATATCGCACACAAGTAAGATTGCTGGTAATGTCTCAGTTACAATGATGTATCTACAATGATGTTCATCTGCTTCCTGTTCTCTGTAATTTTCTTTTCAGTTTATGTGCTCTATTGAGATGGGGAGCAATGGATGCTGAGGCGTATTCTGGAATATCTAAAGAGCTGATTGGAATATTATGGAATATTGGGACATCTGTCACAAGCAGTTCTGAACCTTTCTGGATTAAAGCAAGAGGAACTGCTTTTCACTCCTTGTCCTACTACAAGGTTACGCTAAAATTTCGGTGCCACGTTATTTGCTTTCTACTACTTTTTGGCTAAAAGTTCTAATTTCAACTTTTCATCAAATACATTTTTTAACAGCGAGTACATTACAGGTCTCACTTATTCAGGATGCTATTCCTGATTTCTGGAAACAAAACTACAAAGTCTTTACTAGTGAATGTAATGTGGAAGTTCTCAAGGCCATGGAGAACTTTCAAGATGAGATCATTAAATTTGAGCACATGTTAGTATAGTAGTTCGTTTAAGACTTTCGTCTGAAATTCAGATGCTTAGTGACATTTCTTTCCCTGTTCACACAGAAATCGTCGTAGAGTGATTACTGATAAAAGAGTTGCTGTGCATAAATTTGAGAAGCTACTGGATGTTTTCCCTCAGACTGTATTTAAAGGTACACTAGTTATTGAGTTGGGCTCAAATTAATTAGTTATGTATTTACAGAACTGTGGTGTTGAATGACTGATATTCTGCTCAATTTCAAATGTTTCTAAGCAAATACTTTGCATAGTTCAGGAAAAATGCATTATTTCTGCTGTCTCTTTTTAATGAATCTGATGCCAATTGACTATTGTTTCCAAATTATAGGAAAGTTAGTGCATCATCAGTTGCCTGGTGCAGCTCTTTTAACTCTTGATTTCACTCCAAAGGATGTACTTCATGAAAGGAAATCTAAGGTACTATGTAATTTTGGGTTTCTTAAGTGGTGGTACTTATTTGCACCACTCACCACTGAAAAGTTCTTATATATTGTCCGTCATTCTGCTATCATGTATGCTATTCTCATGTGCAGGATTTGCCCAGAGTTCATGCTGCTTATGAGCAAGCATTCACAGAGATGGCAGAGTCTATATATATATCAAGAAACTTAGAGGTAGCCCTTCTTGTATTGCATTCATGGAAGTCATTTGTTGCCAATTGGATGCAAGCAGTTGTAGCTTTGTTTGACACTAAAGATTCGTCGAAGTTGAACAAAGCTTCAAAGGCCGCTAATGATATATTTAAGGTATATTTGTATCTAGCAACCTCTGCTCTTTTTCTTTTGTCTCGTACAGCACCATTATATTATAGAAGAATGAAACAACATGAGTACCAGCGCCATGAAAGCACACAAAGCATTAGGACGTGCCTCATTATGCATCTTCCATAAATGTATTATGTGGGTTTTACTAAGATATGTATCTTACTTGCTGTTGTCCTGTTTCCTTGCGTTAGCTTAATCTATGCCATGCTAATGCTTAAACATCTTAGAGTAAAAAAATTAAGCTAAATTTCTATGGGGTTTCATCTCTATAAGAATGACAAATAGTTGCTGGATCTATCACAATCTGTTCTCTTTTTCCTTTCCATCTTCCATTTTTTATTGTTTGACCTTTTGTATTGGCTCTTGTGGGGTTCATCTCTAGCCTACCCCAATTTTCTTGGGACTAAAAGGTTTCGTTGTTGTGAAATAAAAATCTTAAATATTCTAATAATTCCTAATTGTGATCGCAGATTCTGTGTGGTCATGTTCCTGCTACTCCCCAAGTTGCTGTTAACATTGCTCTTGTTATTTCAGCATTGTGCTCGGTAAGATATACTTGTTTACATATTTACACATTCCCAAAACATGCGTTTAAGTTTGCACTTATTTATTTTTGTAGTTCTTCTAGTGTTTTAGGATGATTTTCTAGTTTTAATTTCATTGGTGCCATCTTGTATTTTTGCCAGATTGTTCCTCCAGCTGCCCATTTAGTAGTATCTTCTGCAGCAGAGTTTCTTGTAAGATGGTTGTTGCAATACGAGCATGAGCATCAGCAGTGGTCAGCTGCTGTCTCGCTTGGACTGATATTCAATTGTTTTCATCCCACAGACAAAAAGAGCAAATTTCAGGTTATCAACGGGCTTCTTGAGGTACAAAATCTTTCCTCTCTTAACTCAAAATTATAAAACGTGACTGCATTTCTTATTTTTAGGAAGTAATGTTAAACTAAATATTAGGTATTTGTTGCTTTATGTTTGCTAGTGCCTTATTCTTCCATGTGTTAACAGTACTGGCCTCTAGCCATAAATGATGCTATATCATAATATTCCATAGCATGAGACAATGGATATAGCACTATCTGTGTTTCTTTTTTCTTTGAGGGAATACTAGTACCACTATCTATGTTCATGTATTACTAGTCTGCTGTTCTGTTTATAACGTTTTATAAACCTAAACAGACATTGACTGGATCATTAGGTGCTTATCATGCCTTTTCATGTCTCATTTAAATGCAATTTATGCATATTAGGTGAATGCTTAGACAGTGAAACATTGCCTAATTATCAAAATTGTCATGTTCCAATGTATTTTTGTGTTGAGCATTTTGGTGTCTTTTATTTAAAATAATCATTTTTAATCTATAATTTCAAAAAAAGTCTACTCAAAACTAAAATTGCAACATCTAGTCGTTTTTAACACGCCAATCACTTTGGCGTGTTTGGTCTATGAAACACGCCATACTAATTGGCGTGATTGGGTCCATGTCAGCGTCGACTACCACATTGGATCCGAGCAGGAATTGAGGTTGACCTCAAACACGCCAATCTATTTGGCGTGTCTTGTGCATAAAACACGCCATACCGATTGACGTGTTTGGAAGTTAATCCCCTTCGGATGACCCAAACGTGAATTAAAGTTAATTAAGTCACTCCAATTCATTTGGCGTGATTAATATAGGACTCACTAAAATTGAATAGTGGACATGTCTATTTCATGCTGATGTAAGCGACTAAAGTGATATAATTTTTCTTAAAATGTTATAAATCCTTCATATAGTACCCGTTTTTTATTCTGTTTTCACCGTTGTGTTCTACGTGACGATACGAACAAAACTAGATCTCACTTGCATATGTTTCGGAAAAATAAATTAAAAATTATTTTTTTTAATTTTTTCCTAATAAAATATATGCAAGTGAGATCTAGTTTTGTTCGTATCGTCACGTAAAACACAACGGTGAAAACGGAATAAAAAAATGGATACTATATTAAAGATTTATAACATTTTGAAGAAAATTATGCCACTTTAGTCGCTTACGTCATCATGAAAGCGACATGCCCAATATTTGATTTTAGTGAGACACGCCAAACCATTTGGCGTGTCTTCTTTATTAATCACGCCAAATGGATTGGCATGATTTAACTAACTTCAATCCACGCTTGGGTCGTCCGAAGGGGATTAAGTCCAAAATACGCCAATCGGTATGGCGTGTTTCATGCACAAGACACTCCAAACAAATTGGCGTGTTTGTGGTCAACCTCAGTTCCCGCTCGGATCCGACATGGCAGTTGACGCTGACATGGACCAAGCCAATCAATATGGCGTGTTTTATAGACCAAACACGCCAAAGTGGTTGGCGTGTTAAAAACGACTAGATGTTACAATTTTAGTTTTGGGTAGACTTTTTCTGAAATTATAGATTAAAAATGATTATTTTAAATAAAAAATTCAGCATTTTGGGTATGATATGCAATTCTCTGTATTTTTCTTGGATACATTTATGATATTCAAGTTTCAAATTATGTTGTAAAATAGCTTCTTATGCCGTCTTATTCTTTTCCACATTTAGGTTATCTCGAAAACTGAAAGCTGTCTTGTGAAAGGAGCTTGTGGACTAGCATTAGGTTATGCTTGCCATGGTCTTTTAACTGGAGCACATAATGCTGCTGAACCAGAAGTAGAGGCTACTACAAAACTCAATGAGCGTGCATCAGCTGAAGACATTCTTCACAATTTGGTTACTTCACTAATTCAACTATGTCCATCCTCATCTTATTCTCTCAAGAAACTTAGCATATGTGGAATAGACTCCACAGGATTTATTGAAGAAAATGTTAATAGCTTTGATGATGATCCATGGGCTATTGCTGGGCTAGTTCTTGGTCTCGGAAACTCTGTGGTTGCTCTGTATAGACTTGGAGCTTATGAAGCTGTTACTGACGTCAAGAACATACTGATTTCCTGGATACCGGATGCTGATTCGAGCTCTGCATTGTTCAATGAAATAAATTCAGTATCACTATGTTTGGGCTCATGTCTTGCTCTTCCTGCTGTCATGGCTTTCTGCCAGAGAGTTGAGTTGTTGAATGACGACTTGGATATGCTGTTCAATCGTTACACTTCTTTAGCATCCGAGCTACTGAACCTCAATAAATCTGGAACTGTCTTTCAGAATTTATTGATGGCAATCTGTATTGGTGCTGGGTCATTCCTGTCCTGTATATTGGATGATGGGATACATGCTATGGACTTCAATGGTGTTAAATGTCTTCTAGATACTTTCAAACATATATATACCCGTCCTTTTCCACCTCTTGTTCATTTGGGAGCCATGTTTGGTGTCATCAACGCTTTTGGCGCAGGTGCAGGGGATCTTACTGGGATGTGTTCAAAACCTATGCCTTCGCAAATAAAACATGAGGTCTCTCTCTCTCTCCCCTACAAAGATCATTCTAACATTTAATTTTCTGAAACTGTTAGAGTTACTAGTTGGTTATATGCACAGGATTCATCTTTGGTGAGAGGTCCTGTACTGACGAGCCATGTAGGTGAGACTCTCTCAACATCAATGATTCAGGAAATATTCCTTCTTGCTAAGGATGCCGAGGATAAGCACATACAAGATTATGCTGCATGGGCCATTTCATTTCTTAGGAGCAGGTGGTTGGCCAATAACCAGAATCTGTGTGACGACCATGATTCCCACATAAGTTCTGGTGATCTCAATCAATCTTCATATTTTTCTGAACAAAGCTTAGTTTGGAACTTAAGTCTCTGGTTGAGTGGTCTTGAGTTTGAGAAGGTTTGTTCGGAATCTTATTTGGTTACAGAGTATTAGGGTTCTCTGATGAATATGTTACAAAATAAATGCACACAGTAGTAAAATTTTTTTTCTGAAAAACATTTCCCGAATAAAGATTGCTTCCATTCAACATGCTTAGGCTGAGATATGCAATTTTATGTGGTCAAAGCAAATATTTTGGAAAAACAACTTTATGATTCTCAATGCATCTCATTACTTCCTGTCATTGGCATAATATGCTTGAAATATCGTAGAACATTACGACCTTTGCTTCCAAGCATTGTAGTAATCTTTTTATCTCTACTGCTGCAACGGGTGAACTGGATGGGATTTAATCATGCAAAGAATCTCTACAAATGCTACACACATCTATATGTTAATTCCTTGGATTTAGTGCAGAGTCTAATATATATGCTGTGAACAATAACTCATTTAGTATCTACATTGATGTTAGTATATTAATATTAAAAGAGATACTCTGTAATTCATGGTTTACGCATTGTAATCAGTTTAAATTTTGGTGTTATTGTAGAATGCCCTTGTGATTTTATTGAGTTAGAGAAGTAATTCTTATTTCATTAATTTGTATCTTTTGATGTTCTTTGTTTTACTCTACAGACTGGTGATTTGGTGCCAGCAAGCACAATTGGTATAGTTTTTAAATGCCTTTCCAAAGCGCCTCGCTTGCCAACTGTTACTACAGACTGGGGGGTTACTGTACGTCGGTGTATGCGAATTGAGGCTCAGGTTCCTCAGAGTTCAACCAATCAGCAAAACCCTAAGTTACTAAGGGAAGCGTGCTTATATTTTTCTCTAGTTCATGCTAAGACAATCAGCCCGCTTCTGCAGTTCTTGGATGATCTGACTGACATACTCAGATTTCAAAGATTAGATATTGATGTGCAGTCTATTTTGCTCCAACATTTGTCACATCTAATGAATCTATTCTCTGATTCGAGGTTGGAGAAATTGTATGAGGATTTAACTGAATATTTGTACTCCTCCACCTCTTCATTCTTGAATCACTCATCTGAAAAGCGAAGCATGATAAGAATGTCATTCTGGAAAGGTATTTGCATGTGCCTGTCAGAGGTTGTTTCTAAAGAATCTGGTGGTTTTCCATTTATTAAGAAATGCATCGAATGCTTATTGCCTCTCTTGACAATCTTCAATGATGGCCAACCTGAATTCGTGGATGAGTGGTCTGCTGCTATCAAGTGTCTTGCCAATGCTGAGAAAACTTGGCTGGATGATATGCTGCAGGTTCGAAACAGCACAAATATCCTTTTGAATGATTGTTCATAAATGGTTTATTTAGAACCCCTCCGATTTTTTCTTGGTATTTGGTGAAAAAGACAAGTTCCAGTTTGACCTAATCTTCCTGTCCTAACGTCATTGGAGGGATTAAGTTTACACTACATGGGTTTGTCATGTCACGATGTTGTTTTCCTCTTTTTGTTTGCAGGTTCGCAATGCAGCCTTAATCACTAATGCAGAACATGTTGATGTGGCAAAAAAGATTATCATCAGGGCAAGGTTGTGTGCATCTGGTTATGGTTCAGCACATGAGCTGGGAAACATAAAGAGTACCATATTGTGTACAAAAGCTGATGGTGATTGCATCTCTTTGCTGTGGTCTAGGAGCAGTCCTTGATCTTCTATTCAGTTCTTTTTATTTTTTCCCTCCCATCCTAGGATATTCCTAGGTGAACTGTATATATTGTTTCTAAAACCTGTAGAATATCCTGTTTCAGATATCTGGTGGAGCGTCCTTGTTGAGGTTGTGGCAGCTATATACTCTACTGAAAACAGCATCAAAAGGCAGTGGCTTCTGGATGCTTTAGATATTGGCTGTGTTGCAGATCATCCATTAACGGTAATTATCCAAGATGTCCTGTAGAAACCTGTGATCTGATGGCTTAAGTGTGCTGATCCTTATAAATTGCTTGACTGCAAACACAGACATGCATGCTTATGCTTACTAATTCCGTATCCTAAAATTTCAGGCATTGCGTTTTATTGGCCTGCTATGTGGCAGCTGCTGCATATATATGCCACTTCTCATAGTTAATTCAACGAATGTGTTGAGTGACTTGCCTGTCACCCTGCCTGCCTTTCTCTCCAGCAGTATTTGGGATGATAACAGGAACTCTGTTGCAGAGAAGCTATGGCTGTTGACCACCCGCATCTATACTTGGGCAGAACAGGTAGCCCAAAGAAACTTCCTCACTGAGCATGATCATATTCGTGGAAGTGAAGCTGAAATGGCCAATTTTCTGGCTGACGTTTTGCGGTCCACATGCATTGCAATTGAAGATTACTTGACTGTTGACAAGCAGCTAAAGCTTGCGAACCTTGAGGCACTCAGATCATAGGGTGAAGTGTTTCCATTTATGTCCATATGTCATTGTGTATCTGTCAGTCTAATTTCATGTTTCAAATTTCAATAGCTGATGTTCCCACTGACGATTCAGTTTCTTGTATAGAGTTTAGCTTAACTGTAACACGCTAGGTACTATAAAATTCTGATATTCACATATTTGAATTATGAATTTATAAATTATCATCACATGAGGTTCAAGAGCACTCTAACATCCTGGCAGTAACCAATTCAAGAGTTCTTAGTACCAACCAAATTTAGAGCATACTGAGAGTGTGTTTGGTTGAACTTTTTCTGGCTTTGACTTTTCAGAAAACTCAAAAGCCTAATCAAAGGGGTTGTCTTTTAGAAAAAGTCAAAGTCAAAAGCAGCTTTTAGCTAGCTCATTTTTGAAAGCAGGTAGGGAGGTAATTTTTTTGGGTTTTGGCTTTTACAAGTTTGGATTTTTTTTTGTCAGAATTTTTCAAGAAAAACTTTTTAAATTATATAAAAATATTTTCATTTTTTTAAATTTTAGAAAAAATAGATTTTTAAAAAATGCTTAGAATTTTTTTAAAAAATAAAATTGTTAAAAAAGTTTTAAATTTAAAAACTTTTTTGAATTTTGAATTTTTTTCAAATTATTAAAAACGTTTTCAAATTTTCTTAAAAAAATGTATTTTTAGAAAACTTCTATTTTTTTAAAAAAACTTCTTGAAAAATTTTGCAATTTATTTTTATAGTTATTTTAAAATAAATTAAGACGGAGCTTTGAAATTGCATGTAAATTTGAATGAATAACATATTATTTTATAATTATTAGCTCACAGTCAGTTTTTCATAGTCGTTTTCACCAAAAGACTTTCAACTTTTTCACAGCTTTTTTCACAGCCCATAACAACTTTTTTCATAGCCACAGCCAAACCAAACTCACCCTGAGAAATGGAAAGGGGAGTTCTCTCAAAACTATACTTGGGTCACACTAAGAAGTAAGTATACCTACTGTAATACTGTGTACCCTTATTAGTACTATGTTACTACATTTTATTAAATACCTTTTTTCTTTCATTCGTCTCATTTTTTATTTTGTTGCTGCTGTAGAAATAAATCAGTTGGAGTTTGAGATTCCCACCCATAAGTCATTTTGTTGCAAATCCCTACCCACCCATTGAATTTCGTTGCAAAAACCACCTCAATTTACACATGTTTAATTTATTTAATATAGTTTTGTTTATTTGAAGTATCCAATATTATTCTAATTGAAAATACAAAATTTTGAAAGTATAGTCTTCATGTTTCTTTATCAAGAATATGTAGAAAAAATATCAATTAAAATTTGAATGATGTTCAACAATGTTTAAAATTTAGATCCATTCTTTATAAAAAAAATTGATTTAAACATACTAAAAATCTCTAAGAATGTTAAACTTATTTAACTTAGCTTTATTTTAAATTTGTATTAATGAAATCATATGAAATCAATGAAACATATGTTAACTGGGGTGATTTTTGTAACAAAACACGTTGGATGGGTGGGGATTTACAACAAAATAACTTATGGGTGAGAATCTCAAACTCTAGCTGATTTAAGGGGTGGTTTTTGCAATTATCCCTATTTCATTCGTTGGAGACCCTGTTTTTGACATGTTTCTGAGCTATGTTCTCTAATATTGCTTGACTATACCATAATTTTTTTCCTAAACAGTAAACGCTAAATAGTTGGTG
Organism: Eleusine indica; assembly: GCA_030378355.1. NCBI lineage: Eukaryota > Viridiplantae > Streptophyta > Magnoliopsida > Poales > Poaceae > Eleusine > Eleusine indica. The sequence continues at coordinate 8,339,249 of CM059497.1, read as the reverse complement.
ACCCCTGTTTAGCGTTTAATTTGTCTACACGCATTTTAGGCGGAGCTTAGACGGGCTAAATGGTGTTGTACTGTAGCACAATTTTGCATTTAATAATAACAGAATTTTGATGAGACATTTGCACCTACCTGTTGTAAACTGATGGTGTGTCCTTCGATGTCCCCATTTGAACAAGGTATCAACAAAAATAGAAGACAACTGTAAGTAACTAGCATTCTAGCAACCAAACTGTTGAACCATCATGACAAGCAATTAAAATGACAGATTGACAATGATAGAGAAACATAACTAAACATAGAAATAGACAAGTAGTTCTTACAAACAGCCCACAGTGGCACAATCGAATGACAACATAGTTCTCATAAAAAAAACAAGTAAACAACAGATAAATTTGATAATCAAATGCAAAGGGCAGAGGCTTAAGAGTCTGCTCAAGCATCATTCTCCCAATCTCCCTCTTGGTCATATCCTGTTGTTTACCGTCTAGATCGGTTTAAACGGACGTTTAATACCGTTTAGGAAAACTTTGCTATATCATGAGTTCATGACGATTCATGTAGTCCTGGCAATTTGGGTGTCATAATTACAATTGGGCACGCATGTGCATTATTTGAAGATGCCTGTGTCGCTATTAGTGCAAGCAAATTGCTTATTGTTGATACTTCAAATTAATCTATCCACAAGGTTGATATGGGTTAAGTTTGACGCTTCTTGATTTGATTGTAAAATTGCCTTAACAAGTGAGTACGTATTCCTGGTGCATGCTCTAGCCACTCTACTAAAAAATAGCGCGAGTCGCAAAAGTTAAAATCAATACGGTTTTGTGTAAAAAAAGTAAGCACTAATGATTATTCTCATTCTTTCGTTCCCTCAAGTATAATTATTCATGCTTAAATTCCCCGTCTCCGCTGATTTGCTTTGGCAGTTTCTTTCATTGACTTTTTCTTATCGTGGAACCTTTTTGTAAGAACTTGTCAATATTTCTAAAAATAGAAAAGGAACCAAGCGCAGAAAAGGTTGATTGATATTTCTTTTATATATCCCTTAACTTTTGCTTAAGACTTCTCACTAATTTATAAGTTGCATGGCGAAGCTAGCCCTGTTCTGCCTACGCCTAAAAAAAATGTTTTGAAAAGGGTATATTTTGTTATGCACTATAAACAACTACTTGAGATAAAATGATAAACCTGAAAATTCGTACTCGTCAAGGAAAGTCGAAAGCCCCCTTAATAGAGTATATGTTAAACCTCAGATAAGGAGCAAGATATCACTTTTTGTGGATAGCTTCCATCTAGTAGGCCACAGCTCTCTCGTACGGATGCATGCATGAAATATATGGAAAGTTGAAGGAATCGATATCTAGCGCCATAACTGTTGATTGCGTGCCCCTTCCACTCACTCAAGGGACTTCAGCGAATTAGCAGTGTCAAACCTTAACCATCCAGATTCTTCTATCGTGAGAAATCTCCATTGATATACTTCGATTAGATATGCTGGCAAGCTTTGATTCAGTTTTTGAGTATGATGTGGTATACGTACGTCCTAGTTAAGAGATTCGGCCAAAACATTCTAATTATCGAAGTTATGTCCTTTTACTTTCACTTTATTTTATATCCCTTATAAGTATTTCATGGGCCAATCATATCACCTGCCCCCAAAGCGTAACCAATCACATGGCTGCAACTCATCACTGAAAGGTTCAATAATTTATCCTTGTGTGTCGTTGGTGACAATTGTGTTAGCGGTGATTATGATTTCGAGAGCATACCAAAGGAACCTGTTGAGGTGCCTAAATAATCTTATTGTCCTATTTTGTGGAAGATAAATTTTGGTGGCAATATATTGAGCCTGACTGTCATCCTATATAGATGTAATAACAATGGCAGTAGCTTGGACACATCACGATGTATCAGATTTTTGTTGCTCAAATTACACAGAAGTCCTCAAACTTGCTATCCCTGCTATACTGGTTAGACAATCTGACGTTTGGCTTGTGATTTCTTCTGATAGGTCACTTAAACTCGATAGACATAAATAGTCCTGGCCCCATCACATGTGGGGTATGTAGGTGCAGCCAAACCTGTTTATCATGATGGCATCAGGTGTTCATGTCATGGACTCATGGGACGATCAGCCAGCTCCAATCAACCATCACCACTGTGCGCGGCTTCGACAATCAACGTGGAGCTTTGCAGGTGAAGGTCAGTGATGCTATATTTGGTAACTATTATGTGCATGATGCACTACACTAACAAAACAAAACAACCTGCAAGATGTGTTGTGATCGAGGAGGGTCTTGAAAGCACGCATGGCCCTGAACAATGCTGCTGGTAGAGAATAGCCAGGTAGAGCCCCATGCATGGCCTGGCCAGAGCAAGACAGACAGGATTCTCTATCGAAAGGTACGGTTCCATGCACGCCCGTGCACAAGCCCTCCCCACCCCGCACTGCACGCCCCTTGTGACCAGAATTCAAAGGGACTGTTCCCTTGCATAGTGCAAGTGTAACCTTGCATCTGTACCACAAGGACCCATCAACTCTCAGCTCAATATATTTGCCACACAACGGTCGACAGATCTTTCACATATGCACACACGCTAGCTGGTACCTTTTTGGCGCACGCCTGACCTCTACCTTCAAAAAGAAAAGGAGATTAAGCTACTCTTACCAAAGGGAGGACTGTGTGTCCCAATGTAACCCTCACGTTTCGAAGTACCAGAAATTTGTGCGTTTAATTAATTGAAAATAACGCGTGGATAAAAAGGGAATTTTTTGGAACTTAAAATGCTGTACTTGTACCCTGCTCTGTTTTCCTTGCCACCCCAAACATGGCTACGGTATGGGCTATGGCCTATAGCAACTGGCAAGCTACAGACAACTACCAGGTGCTGTTTCCACTGAAAGATTTGTGATTTTGTTGGCGATGACTGATGAATGTGAGTTTTAGCACTTGGATGCAAGTTGCAAGGGGATGGAGCTCAAAAGGACAGGCATGCTAGGTCGTGAACCTGAGAAAAGGCTGCTGCCATGCATGCATCCAGACACAAAGCATAGGGGACTAGCTAGCCCTAGAGTACCCCTTCGCGGCCCCCTCTCTTAGGTCCAACGATTTGATGGGCTGTAAATTTCAGGATCTAATTAATGTTTCTGTACTAGGATAGTGGTTTCCACACACGAGATCTTGAGTTCTTATGGGGATCTTAGGAAGATTTCATGGTCCCTGTAAGCTGCATCTTCTTAATCATGTTTATTGCTACAATAAAGACTCGGTGAACGATGATGGTGTAACTGTAACCCCCACCCCCACCACACACACACACAACCAAAAAAACAAAAGAAAAAAAATTGAAAAGTTCAACAAAAAGGTATCTGGGCTTGTATGACTCGTTGGAAAATTTATGGCAGAGAATAAATTGGTGGTATTTTTTGAAAAATAATATATATGTACATGTAATTTAAAAAACATATATAGAAAAATTAGATTTTTATGTAGAACTCATAAAATTGGCCCCAAACATATAGGAGAATTTGTCTCAGAGACACTAAGAAATAGTGGTTTTGTTCACAACACACTCACAATCGCGTTTTCATCTGAGACTAACTATGATTTTGGACGCTCTAGTCTGTGGCACATTATTACCATTTAATGATTATTTATAACTTTTTATCTCAAGGTGTAAAACAAATTAGAATTTGAATCTTTACACAAATATACATAATTTCATTTTCTATCATTAAAAATAGAGCTAGATTTTTTCAATTGTTTGCAAGATTTGCTCATTGTTTTACTATTTAAATTGTCGAGCAAGTCATGCCAACAATAACAAAAAATCCGGCTCTATTTTTTAATAATAGAGAATACAACAATATATATTTGTGCAAAGATCCAAATTTCAATATGTTTAGCGTGTTAAGATAAAAAAAAAGTTGAAAATAATTGTTAACGGTAATAGTGTGTGCCATATACGAGAGCACCTAAAATCGTATGTTTCGAACAAAAACGTGATTATGAGTGTGTTATGGATAAAACCAACATTTCACGGAGGGTGTGAGGTTAGGGCTAGATGACGTCCCGTCAGCCCGGAATAGAGGGCTCAACGGCTAGGCGAGCAAGTTTGAGTAGGGGAATAACGCAGGGGGGGAGAGGCAAACGCAGTCGACAGTGACAACTCAAATTCTATTGGGCTCCACCAGTGAACTTGACATTCCGGAAATTTCTGAAATCTACAGATGTTTGCTTTGGCTATTTTAACTTCCTATTTAGCCTTTCTGGTTTGCCCTTACACAACCAAGGCATGTCCCCGTTATAAAAAAAATGGCATGTCGTACTTTCTTAAGCGCTTGGTGAAATATGACGGACTCTCATTACAACAAATCAGCATTGTAGCAGCGGGTAGAAAACAACTATATCGGTAGGGATGATCACCTGCTACTACCATTGCGTAGCTAAAATTCACTAACTATAACGGCAGGATTTTCAACCCACTGCTGAAATGTTCAGAGTAGCGGCGGACAGTAATCACTTGCTGCTACAAAGAATTAATATGAAAAAAAAAATCAGAACCCTAGTCGCATACCCATGAGCCAACGCCTCGCTAGATCCGCGCGCGGGGCCGCACCTCGTGACCGCTCCTTGCCGGATCCACGCGCCTTGTCGGAGTCTGCTCCTCGCAGGGGACACGTCTTGTCATAGTCTACTCCTCACTAGGGCCACGCCTTATGGCCGCTCCTCGCCGGAACCGTGCACCTCGTGGCCGCTCCTCGCCGGGGGGCATAGGGCAGCGCCTCGCTGCGGCTCCTCATCGGGGCTGCTCAAGGCAGCACCTCACGGCTGCTGCTCGCTCGCGCGTCAGCGGAGGAGGGGAGGAGGGGAGATGGTGCGGCAGCTACTCACCCGCGTGCCAACGGGGGATGGGAGGAGGAGAGGTTGTCGGAGGAGGAGGGGAGAGGGGCGATGGAAAGAGAGAGAGAGAGAGAGAGATGGATCATATTGTGATCCACCTCTATAAATATCTTTTATTTGTAGAGGAGGTGATCGCCTTTAAAAATTAATATTTTTAGAGATGGGTCAAAACATGGCTCATCGTTATTTTTAACCCGTCGTTACACAAGTCTTTGACAAACACTAGGTGACTATATATGCAACTTAAGATCATAACACCATCATGCCCATCTTCTCTGTCAAAGTCAAGCGAATGAGACTATGAGAGTCACCCTCTGATATATTCTGATGAAAGGCCCGCCTGGTGGCCAGGTGTGTTTGGGCACGACACAGGCTCAGCACTGGCTAACCCACGATATAGGCCGAGTACAGTGGTGGATGTATGGCTGGGTTGGGAGCGTGGCAAGTTGCTGTGGAAACCGGCAAGCTGAAACACACCTTAAAAAGTTACTTACCCCTCCTGTCCTAAATTATTGTTATCGGCCAGTTTATTTGTGAACTGGTTGGCGACAAAAAAAAAATGGATATGCGTGTGGCTTCCAAGAGGTAAATCTGCTATTTGGTTTAATGCCATATAGTCGAGGCTTTTTTTTTTGTTTCATGCATAGATATGTCATGCGACATCATTATACATGTTGATTTTGATAAACTAATGGTTCCCTAGCTAATGGTGGGACCTGCATACCTCATCAGCCAAGGCCTTCGCTGCTATACTTCATACTGTAAAAAAGAGGGCTCAATGTATGAAACTATACTTGTCTGTTCATGCCTTCTCGGAGACTGTGAGCTCTCTTTCTTGGGAAACTTTTACATGTTTGCTCTGTTGACTACTCGAATTGACTTGGCTTTTCCTTTAGAAAAGTTAAATTGACCCCTAGCTATGTGGTTCTGGTTCAGGCACTATAGTTATAGTACTGGTTACTGTTTTAGTAGCTGTACGGTCTCAAACAATAATATAACTAAATTAACTATCGGATTCTGGGGTTTTCCCCCCTCACCAATGGATCTTTCCTTCCACTGCCCATACAAATATACACCAAGCAATAATGTTCATTCTATGCCTCTTTTTGTTGCATTGATACATGTCTTTTCTCTTGGTTTGTTTTAAAGGGCATCTAGAGTGTGAACATTGTACTGATGTCACTGGGTTGTTCTTAGTGAGCTGTATGATTGTTGGCCAGACTGGATTATGGATACTTTTTTGTAACGTTTTAGTTTTGAATACTTTGCTGCATGTAGTAATTACGTTTTGTTGAGATAGTATGTCGATCATGATGATACTAATTATATAAGCTTCAGCTACGTACCTATAAATGACAAAGATAGCAAAATCTAAGCCAAAGTGATCATGCTGTAACAGTTGCCATCATTGAGGGGCACATGTACTTGAATTATTTTATTGGAGGTATTCCCCGACCTGCAAAGTATCAAATCAATAATAATCTATTGCGAATTTGTTAGACATGGTGTGTCTAATAATCTCCTATCTTCATCTCGTTTAATTATTAACTGTATGACGATGGCCCAGTTTAGATATATATTTGTGAGTAATGATTACACAAGCTAACAATGTTACTATATTATCATGAAAGAGGCAACAAAAAAATTGATGTATATCATTTCCACATGGGAGCATATATAACATTAATAGATGTGAGCTTTGAAAAGATTGTATATGGTAGATTATAAATAATAATTAATTTTATGTGTTTTTAAGCGTGGATCACACTATGCATTATGGATATAAATGAATTGTTGTTGTTTTTGAATGCATAATAATTAAATGGTTGACACAATGAGCCTTGGTGGCGTGAGCCATAATTAATCATATAATACGCAAAGAACATCTGTAGGCTAGCCCTAAGCACGAATTGACTTAATTCCCTACCTAGGTATGAATTAAATAATGGGGCAGTGCATGCTGATAACTTGCGCTGATATCAGTTCGCCGCTAATGATTGCCAATTATACCGTGGCGCTTTTAATTATGGGTTCGAAGCCATGGACAACGATTAATTAGTTAAATGTAAACAACATTGCAGAAGTACCAGCCTGCCATCGATCACCACACGGCGTGCCAGTCTACGTCGTCGGCCTCTTTATGATGTGCTGCTTAGGCAAAGATCAATTAAGCAAACCAGTTCATGCATGAAAGGTCATGATTACTCTTAAACCCGACGCACTAAGAGAAATAAACTTATTATAAATAGAGTTGGACTGTTAATAATGCATATTTATAATTATCTGCGTATATGTATACTACTTCATGCCACTTCATGTGCACTATAGGAACTGTTTGTGAAAGGTGATGAGATGAGAAGGCACTGTGGTAGATATTCTTGCGAGTAGTGGCAATGTCACCCTCACACTTTTTCTTGTACTGCCATTAATCCCAATTTGTCCTTATTTATCTGTTCTCTCTCTCTCTCTCCCTCCCTCTCTCTCTCTCCTGCCCCTTTATTTTTGCAACACCTCCATAATATTCTTCAACTCTCGCTTCCTCATTCAATACCGGCTTGCCTTTTCATATTGTGTGGTCGATCGACAGACCTCACCTTTCCCTTGCTGCAGTTGGAGGCGGAGAGAAGCTGATCGATCTCTCATATATCTCCATCTCTCGCGCCCCTTCCATCTACAGATCAAAGCCAGGGAGAGTGAGTTAGGCTCTCGCCTACCTGATCATATGCCCCTCGTATAATTCTGATCCACACACAAATTGAAACAAGAATTACTTATCTTGCTCGTTTTTCCATTTCTATTTTTTCTCTTCTTGTTTCAATTGTGCAGATTGTTGGAAGCGGAAATATGATGGAAGAAACAAGCTAGCAAGCAGCGGGCTGAAAAGGAAAAAAAAAAAGAAACAAATCCTTCAACATATCTTTTGCCCTTCACCAGATCTATCCTCTCTGCGCTGTGAAAGAGGTGAGGAGGAGCAGGTCTTTCACTGTCACCGGGTTGTTGATACCCAAAAGAGAAATTTGAGATTTGCAGAGTTTCCCAGTCTTCTGGCGGTCTCTTGGTACCATATTATATATATGTTATCCATGCTTCTTGAGATTTGAGCAAACACCAGCCTTTCTCTCTTGGAAATTTGTGCTTCTTGTGCCATATCATCATACATGCACACCCACGCATTCGTACAGCGGATCACGCCCTCCATTCATTGTCATGCTGCTGATTTCAACTGGTACATATATCAAATGATTTGTTGAGATAGGAATCATAGGATAGGAAATCTACAGTTTTGTTGCCTCTCTCTTGCTTCACCCGAAAAGAAAAAAGAAGCACAAGTTCCTCTTTCTGTTCTTGCATCCAAATTAGTTTGCAGAGTTGGATGCGAACAACCTTCAGCTAGCTGCACTACCCTTCCCAGCAGAAAAATCTGTCTATGAAAACCCTAACCCTAAAACTAGGATCAAAACATGTATATTCATACTTGGTTTCTCTTCTGCAAGATAAGAAACTGACAACTCTTTTCAGTTGGCTGCAGGTACAGCTTGGCATCCCGCCGGAAATGGCGTCGCCGTCGAGCACCAGCAACTCTGCCTTGTCCCCGGTGGCCGCGCCGGGGACTTCGACGCCGGGTGCCGGTGCGCCGTGCGCGGCGTGCAAGTTCCTGCGGCGCAAATGCCTTCCGGGCTGCGTGTTCGCGCCCTACTTCCCCCCGGAGGAGCCGCAGAAGTTCGCGAACGTGCACAAGGTGTTCGGCGCGAGCAACGTGACCAAGCTGCTGAACGAGCTGCTTCCGCACCAGCGCGAGGACGCCGTGAGCTCGCTGGCCTACGAGGCCGAGGCGCGCGTCAAGGACCCGGTCTACGGCTGCGTCGGCGCCATTTCCGTTCTCCAGCGCCAGGTCCACCGCCTCCAGAAGGAGCTGGACGCGGCGCACGCCGAGCTCCTCCGCTACGCCTGCGGCGATGTCGGGATCCCCACCGCGCTGCCCGTCAGCGCCGCGCCAAGGCTCTCCGCGGCAATGCCGAGCCCCGGCCAGCTCGCCGCCGGCAGCATGTACAGCGGCCGGAGGCTCGATGGCATCGCGCCGCCGCCGCCGCCAGCTGGCTGCTACTTCATGCGGAACAACAACGATGTTATGAGTAGCCTGGGCGCTGACGTGGCGCCCGTGCTACCTTACGCTTCGATGGCCAACTGGACCGTGAATGCCATCAGCGCTACCACGACCACCACCTCCGGATCAGAGAGCATTGGTATGGATCACAAGGAAGGAGGAGACAGCAGCATGTGAAGTGCCACGAATAGTAGGTGCCCTTGCCTAATTCTGCATTGCAGGCTTGTAGCCACGCATGTGTACATGCTTTCTTGTGTTTTATTATGTGTGTAATAATCTTTTTGTGTCGCATGCTTGCTTTTCATGTGCAGTGTTTTACTCCTTGTTAAGATGATGTGGGCACAAGTCGACCTTTGGCCTTAATGAGCTGGGAGAGTGCACAATGGAGGAAGCTTCGGGGCGACGACGGAAGCCCATAATTCGATCTCAGGCTGATTAAGAGCTAAGGAGCAAATCTATCTATCTTCCGCTACATAGCCGACATGAATTATATATACCTCCATCCCTTTTTTCATGCAAACCATACTTTGGAGTACTAAATGTAATCGAATCGAGATCTTGATCTCACTTCTTTTCATGATTAATTCGTTCCCGCAGGATCCATCGATCAGTCATTAGTACGTATAGCATGCTTTGCGATCATAAAACAGTCACCTTTAGGCCAAATAAACAATCTAACGGATCCTACATGCATGCATGAGTAGTACTAAGATGATGGTTGGGGCCAGTTAAAGGCTACATGATCTGCATCTTATATCATATGTCATAGGCACCAGTGGCCTATATGTTTGCATATATGCTCCAGATATATCATGCTGAGATGCTTAATAGTTTTGGAGAAAGATTAAAACAGTTGTTTATGGTGAGCATCACATCATTTCTTTCGCAGACATTCTTCCCGTCCATGTTAGTAAACTGTAAAGGCATGGGAAAAGCAGTATTCCCGCCACTATTCTTATAGGCCCCAGATCTTTTTATGGATCTCACTGTTGTGTGCATTGTACATGTATTTATTCGGCCATCTAGAATTTTCCTCCTTTGACATTAAGTCTTTTTCTACATTCTGGGGTTCTCATTGGCTAGCTAGTACTTGCACGGATGGTGAAGTTCTGGTGTGAGATCTGCTTCTATCATCATTTACTTTTGAATTCATCGGATCCTATTGCACTTTCAGTTCGTCCCAGGTTGATGTGTTTGCTGTTCATGATATCAGTGCTCGTCCCCTTGAACCAAATTGATTGTATGCTAGGCTCCATCAAAAAAAAAAAAATTGGGGTGCTGCTGGTTCACCAGCACGCATTGTCAGACTAGTACTGGTTAAGTTTTACAAATTGTGTTGAGAGCATCGTTCATAAGTGATCAGAACTGTAACATGACACAGGCGTTTTTTGAGCTCGTGTGCCACCGCTCTTATTTTCCAGCTATTGTTTGCCAGATCTAAGCCACATAATTCAGTTACCATAAGAAATGCCATGGACGGCGCTGACATTGCTTTTTTTTGGGGGGGGGGGGGGGGGCAAAATTGGGGCATTACTTGGTTTGATAATCTTTTTTAAGCTAGTTTTTCATGTCATTGAATTTGATAATCTTGTACATTTCATCCGTAGATAAAGCATCTAACTCCTCCACAAATTGTTGTTACCATTACTTGGTTAATTTTTTTAGATGATGTCCTTGCTTTATAAACTCAACTATATCATCTACATGTCCTGAAAGGATTACATGAGCGATCATATAAACATGTGCACTAGTTTAGTAAAATGATGCAAGTACAAATTGTGAATTTGTTTTGAATCAAAGTGGACTTCGGTCTATAATTCTATATCCTGTATATCCACCCGTAGTCAATGTGAAACCAATTGGAAAATATGAATATGAGGGCCAAAAGAAGTTTTTATTTTATCCTATGCTTATTTTATATTGTTATGGTCCTTTTCAACCACAAATGAGTTAAGATTTTGGAAGGCACTTTCAATATACTATATTGTTTTTTATTATGCTGGTGCTTAATTTTTCAATGGTCGATAGTTTGGAGTTTTCATTTTTACTGTACATATTTACACCATTATGAGCCTTTCAATCACAAATGAGTTAATTGCATGGAAGTCACTTTTAGTATACTATAATGTTTTCACTAAAATAGAGTTTTTTATGGTCAAAGTCACATTTTCGAAGAAGATAGCATGGCGTCACCTGACTTGTTTTAAAAACCCTCATTTACCATGAGAAACGTGGAGTGCATCATCAGGTCTTCTCTTGTTCAGCGTGCACGCCTCAAATTTTAACTTTTGACTTTGTAGATAGAAACGAGCCATCATTAATTTGCCGTAGATGATCAAACTTAATAGCTATAGGTTACGTGTATGGCAAGTATACACATTCTTCACACATCTGTTCTCTGAATGATTGGACTCTCTTCAGTCCACCAATTACTTAGTGCGCAATTCCTAACTTTAAGATTTTTTTAGTAATTACGTGTGTGCTTTCCGGCCGATTTTATTGTCACATTTTCCTGCACAATTCCTATTTTACAGATTGATTACACGACAGACAATACTTATACACTACTTCAGCGTGAAATCTGGCCATCTGGAACTGTAGCTATACGATCTTTTAAGTTGGTGGTCCGTGGTCATATGAGAGCTTTTCTTACCACATCCCATTTTATTGGCACCAGAATCATATTTAATATCATGCATAGTATACAAGAAAAAACAATGCGCTATATATACTATAATTAATTGGAATTTAAATGGAATATTAGCCTGACAAGATGCAACATGTTTTATGCAATATCCTAACTATTAATAGAAGAAAACTATTGAATGAGAATGAAGAGCGATAATATGATAGGTTGGGGCTATGCGCCTATGCTAACCGTTAGTGTCTCATCAGCTGTCATTTTCTACTGATGCATTTAGACATGTTGCATCTGTCCATAGTCCATACAAATCAGTTCAATTAAATCTATTTATGCTTTTAAAAAATACTTTTTATTCCTTCACAAATTCTTACATACCAGAATATGAACTGTTCGTTTAAAAACAAACAGTTGTCCAATTTTCCCTAAATCTCTATACTAATGCTGTTTCTATAAATTATATACTACTCCGTCAAATGTCAATTTGTTTCTAGTTATAGTACTCTATATGCTTGCATGGTATTTTGTATTCTACCATAGCTTACAGCTGAGTTGTTTTTGCCTTCATTATTGAACGCGTGTTCGGTGCATAAGTTAAAACTATAATGAATTGTGCGCGCTATTATCAAAGTATTCAGCTGTGTAGGCATAAGAAAGTATCTAATTTTATTTAATAAGATAAATATATTGCCTATATTACGGGACAGAGTGCCAGCCAAGGGAGAAAATTGAGATACATAACTTATTTAAATTCATATATGTCTCCTCAAGTAAATTATAAATAATATCATAGAACAATGTATTCAATGTTAATTTGTTAATGGTACGCAGAGCTTAACATTTTACTAGAAGGTTAATTCGAGTGGTTAAAATTATGCTTTCTGGACAATGTCAAAAATTTCATCTTTTTATGACTACAGAGAGAACGTTCAAGTAAACTAGTATGGCTGAAGTATACTGGCACCAATATTTGGCGTCTATATGCTCATATAACGAGAAATTTGACACTCATAAGAAAAAACCATGGAACACTTTTTGAAAATTAAATTCCGATCCATTTAACATTTTATAACGCAGAATTGACTGTGCCACAATAAACACCACCTCTACACTAACACATGATACGTACGTATGTACTACTATCTAGTAGTATTGCAGCATATATACACATATATCTGCATAAATATCCCACTACGGAGTAAATAAGCCAGCAGCGGCTAGATCCAGCATCCCATCTGCATGTATATGTTGTACATGCAGGACGACGACTATGCGTGCTTTTGCATGCTGCAGTACACCGGCCAACCGGCCTACGTGCAGAACAGTGTAATGCTACAATAAGATGGAGTTGCAGCTACACGATTCTCTTTAAGAAGGTAACGTTAGCTGTTGCCTCGATATGACGTGACAGCTTCAAAGCCAATCACCACCACCACCCAAGGATTGATACTACTACAGGCACAAGTGATCGATCGAGGAATCTCACACTTGCTTCATACACTTGTGTGTCCCAACTGTCCGTCCTGGCCTCACGCTGAATTCAATGGCTTCAATTCATCAGCCACCTTGTAATTCCAAAACAGACGATGGAACAAAACTGACTGTAAAAATAAAATAATAACTAATTTTACAAAATCATACTTCCTTTGTCTAAAAAATAGTTGACGTTTTAGCTCTGAACACGGGAATTAAGAAGAAGTATAATAGATAGATGCACAAAAAATAAGAAAAAGAGATAGAGATAGAGATATATTAGAAAGAGAGAAAGTTACATTGAGAATTGAAAATAAAAAGTATTTTAGAACAAATAGAGTTGACTAAAGTGTCAAATATTTTGGGACGGAAAAAGTACAAAAGTTTGTGATTCATTATACCAGAAACCACAAGCTTTAATATTAATCTCCCAATTCCGCAGCTATTCGGGGTCTTTGTTTCACCCTAAACCCTCTTTATATTGATCCCACATGTCAACAACTACAGGTTGGGGTATGGCATGCAAGTGCGGCTTTTAATTATTATTATGGGATCGGACAAAATAGTTATAGTTTAGTTTGGCAGACAAATTAAAGATACAAATATATACAGTTTTGGTTTTGTGAAACTAGTTTTAAAGCTATAATTTTTCATACTTTCTTCTTATCAGCCGACTGAAAGTTGTCAAAACTTTCAATTATTTAGAAAATAGTTGAAGTTGTATTAGATTTGTACTAGTATATTTATTTTTATGAAATTATATGTATTATATTAGTAAGAAGAGAAAAAAACTCTATTGATGTATAAACTATATAAAAATTGTTGTTTTTTAACTGTTGGATCTAGATCCAAAGGCTCAAAGCGGTGATTGAAAGGTGTTCAAACTTTCAACCGACTGAAAATTAATAAGATCCATAATTTTTTTATAGAATAGTTATAACTCTCTTTGTAGTTTTGTGAAGTTAACAATTGAAAGAACCAAGTCGGTGTGAACAGAGATATGAGCACAACTATCTGAGAACAGATTACGCCACTGATTTTTTTTGTGAATGATTGCTTTATATTTATGATGACTTTTATGGAACTCATGCAAAGTTTTGAACTTTCTTTTTGGGAACTAATTATGTCTTAAATCAACTGGACAAAAATTAGCGCTAGCGAAGCTCTATATCAATTGTTGCAAAATTCTGCACTTATATCCGACCAATATTCTTGGATAATACATCAAATGCGTATGCTTCTTCTTAGTAAGAAAAGTTTGATTGGCACAATTATCTCTATTTATGACCCTACTACTGCCGACCGGTCGGTGAGCTTAGCTGAACAAGGCAACTGTTATCTCATCACGCTGTTACGTGTAGCTGAACATTTGGATTGTTCATGTTGTTTCCCTTTGACATGCACAACGGAACAGAAATAAAAAAAAAAGTCACATCTACAGCAAAAACTTTGCGGTAGTTGTGTTGAAATGTTCATGCATTGTTCTGGATTGCACGGTCAGTGAGTTGGCCATATGCATGCGACATTACCTGTGTGTACGTATGGCGCCGTAGGAGTAGCGGTAACAAGACATTGTAGGCAGCTCGTTTCCAACCCGTTTGCCGTGCATCCGAAAAGAAAGAAGAGTGACAGGGAGGGTGTGATGGGTGTGGCGGCATCGCACTGTAGGGCGGAGAGGGGTCTCGAGGAAAATGGATGTGGCGACGCGTCCCATCACACATCTTGGCCGGGCCACAGAAGAGAGTACGGCTCTTTGCTCCTCGTCTCGGGGCGTGGGGCCCAGTCATCACCGGGACGTGGGCCCAGCCCAATAACTCTGTCGTTGCGGACGTCAAATCCAGTCCATCTGTAGTACTATGTGCAGACGTGCGTGCGGCAAATGATCAGTCCCAGTAGTTCTTCTCGTTTTCCTCGGCTCTCTCGATGATGATTAACACGCAACCTGGCCTGGCATCCCCTCCTTTTCTTTTTCCCTTCGTGCCTACAATTATGAACTGAACACACGAACACTTTGACTTTCTTTTTTTTAAAGAAGTTCTATAACAACACAGAAATGCCAAACAAACAAAGCACAAGAAACAACAAATAAAAAGTAATATGTCTTTTAGCTTGACGCCCCTTCAACCAGTCAGTTTTAAGTCTATGCTAACATCTTCATCACTATTTTCATCCTTCATGATCTCAAAAGCTATATTATGGAGGATAACATTCTATAGAAATGTTGAATTTGGTAGGATCGAATTTTATGTTCCAAAGGCCCTCCACTCGTAAGAAAATGTCCGGTAGAGAAAATTGTTTTCTAAATTACTTTTTTTGCCTCCAATTGTTTTTTATATTGATGAAATCACCGTAAACATCCGGATAATATCAGCTGTGCTTTTTTTATATAAAAACTGGTTTTTGTATATAGACTCTTTTCTACGATGGCCACATGTTACGACTAGATATCAAAAGGTCTTGCTACAAAATAAGTGAACCACTAACAACAAAAAAGTTATTAGCTCTACGGTGGTATAAATGGGTCAGGTAATTGGTTTTGGAAAGAACACATGTCTCTAACACCTTTTTTTACAGATTAAAGGAAGGAGGAACGACCCGTTGGGATTCTGACTGGCGGATATTGCTATCCCGTACGTATAGGGTCCAAATACAAGGACCATACAACCCGTATATCTCTGGCTACAGTATCTCTAGCTAGCTAGGCTAGGATTACATATTGCACATGCACATGGCAGTGCGAGTGTGCGTGCTCTCCTTACCTTTTTGGTGGCGGGGGCGGCGTTGGGTTTGAGTCGTGCGACTCGTGACAGGGACACATACACGCGCCGCTATAGTCGTTGTTGCTGGGTAAGTAGCGGTCACATCTAGATGGGTCCGGCACTGTTGCCTCTCCGTTTCTACGACATCCGTTCCTGTGTTCCTCAACTGTTTCTCCACTTGCATCTCACTTACTTTGTCGTTACATTTACAGACCGATCCAATTTCTGGAGTACATATATTTTGGACGACGATTTCTAGTGTACATACATGCGTGCTTCGTTACTTACCCTATGTCGATAAATAAGATGGACAAGCAAAGCATGCACAGCATAGAATAATGTTATCTCCTCAATCATGGTGTAGAAACTTATATAATAAATGGTTTTCTTAGTTGTCTTGTATAAATTATATAGTTTCTTAATTTGGTGATGTAAAGAGAAATATTTGTTACTTATATATAAATTATAACTTATATAATAGTGTGAAAGCATCGTATACGCCTATAGACGGTCGTTTCGTGAAGATTGCTTATATATATATATATATATATATATATATATATATATATATATATATATATATATATATATATATATATATATATATATATATATATATATATATATATATATATATAGTATTGTAACTGTCCTTTAAACACTCAAAATAACTAATTTATTTTTTAAAAAAATAAGAATTCATTTTATAGAAAACTAGTAATATTTTATAGTGACCCTAATCTACACCCTAGCTGGTCAGTGTACTATCACCCAAAATGATGGCCTTTATGACGTGCACTGCAACAAAGGAGGAGAAAGCACTGAGTATATAACGTGTACTCCAAACGAACGCATCTATTTTGCCTGTTTTGGATGAAAAATGGAGGAGAAAGAAACTACAAGGGACCTCAGAAGAAATTTCACACTCGCTTTATTTAGTTTGTCTTTTGTCGCGTAGTGAGCGATGCATGCAGAAAGCCGGCCACGCCGCGCTACTGCATGCGGCTAACAGTTTCTTCCTTTGACTGGGTTTCAGCCATGCATCGCATGCTCTGTATCTTTGTCAGATCCAAACTTTCTCGTCACTTCCAAAAGTGGGAGCTCACACTACTCCTACTAATTACTAAAGCCAGCTCAGTCAAGTATAGCTACTAGACTAGAGCTGTGCACGCCAAGGGTGATCTCTGAAGAAAGGAGAGAACCTATTAGCTAGCATATCTGTCTTCTAGGATAGCGTCATCTACAGATCGAACGATTGGAGGAGAGAAGCCGTATCCGAACGATTGAAGTGCGTGTGATGTGAGAAGGCATGCACCTATGAAGCTGGGTCAAGATCGTTGAGAACTGACGGCCCATGGCTTCACTGCTTGCGTATCAGCAGACATGGCTTTATTTGCGCTCGCCCCCATTTGCACCGGCCCAGCTATACATGATAGGTCGCGCAAGTCTTGTCTCCTTGAAGGAGAGAGAGAGGCGTGGTGACTGGTGCGGGTGGGGAGAGGAGAAGAGATTCGATCGAGATCATTGTTTGGCAAATAGTAGCACCACCTCCATCTCTATTCAACAGATCACTTTTTTTTTACAATCGATCATGTAGCTGGTTGAAAATAACAACAGTTTAATGAACAACATCATACGGACAAAGCCTAGATTAATCGATCTACTCATTGGGATATGAAGTGGTTTATGGCGACTTACAGAGGAGCGTTTAGCGGCGATGGGTGCCGATTTTGATCCATTGATGAAGATGGTGATGGGGAGGAGAAGCAAACTATTGACGGCATAGGCGAAGCAGATTAGCGAGCAGTCGTGACAACACTTCTTAAAAACCTGATATGTCCCCTATCCATGCAAGAACATGAGAAGACACAGACTTCAAGAGACCTGCCCTCCCAACGTCGATGGCATGCCGATGACGGGATAAGAAAAACTGAGCGGCAACGTAGTAGGGAATGGTGAGAGAGGCAAAAGTCTGTGTGTTTGGGAGATGCTCTCCCCTCATATGTATATACACAACGGGGAGGAGCACACACATAAATGGTAATTAACCCGTAATTAAGTTAGTAATTAATCCATAATTAAGTGGTTGCATTAATTATCATTAAGAGAGAATAATTACTTACCATAAAATATCAGCGTAATTTTCTTTTGCATGATAAAAAAAAATTGAGTAGCAAAAGGAAATTGCGATCTCGCATAGGCAAGGCTCGGATTTCGCCGGACCATTCATGCGCATGCCGCCCTTCGCCCCGTCCTGTTCGGGCCGCCCCGATGAGGTGAGAGAGCATGCACGTGCGTTCTTTCTCTTCTCTCTTACTAGCTCAACTAGGTGGAAAATAACTCAAATATTTAAGTTAGTTTTCTCTCTCTTAGTAATATGAGACTGAATTCTCTCACCATATCATGCATGTGTACGTGGAACTTTGAGATTTATTTAAACTATTATTTGGGCCACAATCCAAATCTTCTAACATAGCCTATATTATATAGTATATCACGTAGATTCTACCAAACAAATATAATCACAATTTTTTATTATAAGTTAAATTAACGATCTCTAGTTTCTGGATCACCAAAGGCCAAACGATTTTCTACATCTTTCGAATGGAATGGAGAGGGCACTTGCTAACACTACAACAAACGGGTTCTATAGCGGTGCAGCCCAGTTTCACGTGACGGTGACCCGAAAAGCAGTCCGCCGCTATAAAGCTTTTATAGCAGTGACCCAAATTCCTGTCTGTTGTTAAAAGCCCACCATGATGCGTTGGATATAAAATGAGCAAAACCCTAGACCAGCCAGCCCCATTCTCTCTTCTCCCTCCATTCTCCAAAGCCACCGCCACTCCTTTTTCCTTGCGATGGAAGAGTTGGACCGCTTCCCTCTTCCTCCACGACCATGCCGCCCCTCTTCCTCCTCAACTTGGATATGCCTCTATAAGCTTCATGACCATTTGAGTGGGTCACCACCTAATGTATGGATGTTTTGGTGATTGAGCACAAACACAAAATGCGTCCTAATGGCTACATCTAGTATTGTGGATTAGAAACAATCAATTAACTCAAACAATGGACACGGTGAATGGTTGCTTTGATGATCAATGTAGACTCGGTGGATTACCATGATGATCTTAATAAAGAGTCACGATGATGAAGGTGGATCAAGGCTAAGGACAGCTATGTTCAAATGTGTTGTAATTACTTGGCTAGTGTGTAGGCTTGAGTGCATAGAAAAAAATGAACTATCAAGAGGGCATGAGTCATTTTTTTAGAAGGTCTCCCTAGAGTTAAGAATGTTGGGATGCTCAAGTGATGCTCTTGGACACTAGAAGTGGCAGTGGAGAAGGATCGACCAAGGTTAGAAGCAAGGAAACGTGGTCAACGAGGACAAGGAGTTTCATCTTTAGGCTAGGTCATCGTAATATACGACGAGGTCACCATAATGTACGGTGAATGGATAACAGATTCGATGGAGCTCAGGAGGTCGTCATAAGGTATGGTGAGGTCGTCGTAGGCTATGGTGAATCAAGAGCGATGAAGATCAAAGATTGGACATCTCTGGTGAAGCTACGGCGGGGTCACCGTAAGTTACGGTGACCTAGACAAGAGAAAGTTGGTTTAAAATTGGAGGATGTCTTTGAGTATACAACGGGGTCGCATAAGTTATGGTGACCTAGAAGAAGAGTTGGCCAACATTCTGGTCGCCCCTGGTGAAGATACAACAAGGTCATCGTAATATACGCTGGTCAAAGAGGATTTTGTGCAGTGAGGAGATTGGGAATCACTGTAAGGAGGAATGGGAGGTCACGATAATATACGGTGACCGTTTCCTGAAGTCATTATAATGTATGACGGTACTTACGGTGGTTTGATCTATAGGTTTGTAGCTTTTTGGTAACGACGGTGGACTGGTTGTAGCCTATATATAATTGTTGCTGGGGTCTCGAGACCTCTCTTGGCCATTTGGATTACTGTACAAACCTGTAGAGAGGCAAGAGGAAAAAAGAAGACACTTGCGCAAAGATTAAAGCTATCTTTGAGTGTCTTGGTGAGTAACAAGAGCATCCCTTCATCTCTAGACCAGGATAGTTATAGAGAGTGATTAATATTGTTACTCTTTTTCTATGGTAGGACTTAGACCGGTTAGGTGTCGATGATCGAGTCTATCAAGTATGATTGGTTGTAAAGGTCGTCACATATTTGTACAAGGTCGGACCTCGCCTTTGAAAGGAGCATCAAGAAGAGAGCGCGTGTGTGCACTCCGGAAGTGCAACAAGTCCTTGGGGGAGGCAAGTTTGTGTATGAGGACTCCACCGCTGAGTGATGGGAGGGATCAATACACCAGTGGGAATCGAACCAACGAGTACTAGTGGAAGACACCATCCTTTCGATACCTCGGGTTAAAAATCAATGAGCATTCTCTAAACTCTCTCTTTACTTATCATATTTAATTCCACACTTGTGTGTAAGTAGAGATATGACTGCTTTGGGCTTACAAGATTGTTGATTAGCTTGGCACCACATGCATTGCATCATATCACTAGTATTGCTAGGGTCTTGGCTTGGTAGAATTATATAAGACTTGTCATTGGAGATTATGAAGAATCAGTTAAGTGAAGTTTGAGTTGACGATCCATATAACTGGTCCAATTCACCCTTCCCTTTTGGTACTCCTTGATCCTTACAGCCTCCTCCTCTCCCTCAACTCCGGTGATGTCCTCACCTCCTCTCCTCCACAACATGACATGTCGTCCCCTACTCTCCCTCGAGGGTGGATTTGACGGCGGAGACCTCCCCGCGGGTGAATCCAGTGGCAGCGACCTCTTCGCGGGAGGATTCAACAACAACAACAATCTCTCTTTCTCCTCTTCGACAAACATGGAACAACATCCCCTCCTCTCCCTCAAGGGTGGATCCTACGACGGCAATCTCGCGGGAGGTGTATCCGGCTACGATGACCTCCTCGCCGGTGGATCCTACAGCGTTGACTACCGTGCAGGAGGATCCGGTGCCGATGAGCTCCCTCAGGGAGGAAGGAGTGGATCCGACGATGTAGTTGGTGGCATGATGAGGTGGCGGCAGCTGCGCTACCGCGCTGACGACGGCCACGCATGAAGGATCTGAACACGAGTAGCAGCAGCGACGAGCAGTCGCTGGTGGACTTTTTTTTTTATTTTGTTAATAGCGGTGAGTGGTTTTGCCTTGCCCTATCGTATGTTTTCAACCACCGCTACAAGCGATATTTATCGTAGTGCAGTTGCTAGCTTATATCCGGTTGTAACTAAAAACTCAAGCCTTTTTGGAACTGAAATAAAAAATATTGACTGTGATTTTGTCATAGAATAAATTTATTAAAATATGTGATCTTGTCAAAGTACTCTTCAAGAATTTTTTTTTGCATAAATACAAAAATTTATGCAGGAAAAGTATATTGATAATCAAGGTTTTAACAGTTTTTAATTATCTTTTGGTTCAGTAGACATGTTGTACCGACGGTAAACATAAGACAGTGCCTTCGTTTCTGTAGGAAAAAAAAAGAAAGCAGCTGGATCAAGAATCTGAAAATATAGCCATAGCAAAACAAGTAACTAGATCAAATTGTTGAGAATGTACGGGAGCAAAAAAAATATACGCATGCAAACATGCGATGGACTGATGGTGTGAAACCTTGAGGAACGATTCAGTTCGCTCGCAAATATAATTTTGTTTGGGACTGGGCTCTTGGAAGGTAGACATCCGCAACACAAAATTGTCCAACTTCAAACATATATCCTGAAACCTGAATCTCTCCTTAGGAACATCTCTCCTTTTTGTTCGAGGATTAGAACAGCAGAATTAACAGATCCACACACTATTTGGCCGTATGTGGATCTCAGAAGAGGCCCAGTCCAGCCCAAAGAATCAAACACGACATACGCTTTTTTGACTCGATTTCCATACAAAAATAAGCCTACTCTGCTGTCTGGCAGCTCCGGCTCGGTGGTCACCTCGCCGGTTTTGGAGGCTTCGACGGTAGCGGCGGCGCCAAAATGATGGTTGATGAGTAACTGCCAAGTAGCGGTGCCCCTGCCGGAGTCGGAGGCGCCAGAATATCCCTTAAGTCGGCCAGTAATCTCCGGCCGCGGAGCACCCCTCTTGCGCGTTGTTGCTGCTGCCACCATCTGCTGCTGCAGTAGCTGCTCCGATCCCACCACTGCTGTAACTAAGAGATGGAGCGCACAAGCAATCTGAAGATAATTAAACAAAGTTCATCAATGCGTTAATCGAACACACGTACGTATACGCACCTTGTGGGACGCCATAGGCTTCCAGATAACACAGGGATTGTGCGAAGACAAACAGTATTAGGATCAGCTGGAGCAGAGACGGCGATGAACTCGGATCCATTAAAATTAATGTCTATCAGAATGCATATGATGCTTCGCTGCAAAATTAACTAGCCGTATCCGTATGTCGTACTGCACTACTTGATCTAATTAAGCTACCTAGTCGGTAGGATATGATAGTTTAGAGTGAGAGATGACGAGTATCGACAGGCCCGGCTTTGGGCCGGGGCGATAGGAGCAACGGCCTAGGGCCCAGCCTAGAAAAGGGCCCAGGAATTTGCATACTTTTATAGGCGTCTAATAGAATGCGGCCTAGTGAAGGGTCTATCATTTCCTGGGCACCTTGGCCAAAACAAGCCAGACCATGCAACGTAAATCACAAATTGGTCCAAAGTATACCCGACCCAACCAATTAACAACCAGAATTCTTGTTTCTCTTTGCAGTTTCATATTTGCTATTTTCTCTTAAACAAATATAATATTGTTATTAGTTGTTGAAAAATCAAGAACATGTTACAAATAGTGTTGTAATTTTTTTTCAAGTTAAGAAATAAAGCTCTTATTTGCCCCCAATAAAAACATATCCTTAGAGCTCAAAAAAAGATTTTTTTAAAGGCCCTCAACATTAGGTCCGCCCTAGGGCCTGCCAAACAATAGAGCTGGCACTGAGTATCGACCAGCCGATAAACGGGAGCCAGAGAGCAGAGTACTGCCACCGGACATTATGATGTAAGCCTGGAATGAAACGATGCACGAAGCTTCCTTTGATCGTGCGTTCTTCGTTCGGGCCCAGGCTTTTTTCTTCCGAACAAATGGTTCTGGGTGAGGTTGACTCTCGCCGTTTGCGTGCATGGCTAATCAAAAGAGATGCGCAGTGAGATTAGTAAGCTAGATTATACTCGACTTGTCGACATGCAGCAAGCATTGCCTAAGCGCCGTGACGGCCTGACAGACAGAGATACAGGTCAAATTTTTTTTTATTCAGTCCAAGATTCAGATTGAGTTTTTCAAATTTTTGACATGGTACCAGTCGATCGACATATTTAAGCGAGGAAGAAGTTCTCTCCCTTAACTATTGACGAAGTTTGATTTTCCTCTCTTAATTATAAAACCGGATATTTATGTTCCTTTAACTGTTAAAATCGTTTGTTTTTCTTTTTATTACTGTTTTGATCGGTGGTTTTACTCACGTGGCGCACATGCGACATAGAAAAACATATATTTAATGCCACATTCTTTTTTTATAATAAAAAAATAAAAAAAATATTTTGGAGATCTAAAACTTATGAGATGTTTCATATTTCAAGGTTAGTCTATGAACAAAAACTCTTCTGTCAAAAAATATATTTTTTTGGAGATTTAAAATTTTCTATATTTTTTCCATTCAAATTCAAATACAATATTGTTCATGATTCAAACATGATTTTCCTGGTTCATATAAAATATTTAGTGTACAGTATAAATTTTAACGGTGTGATAGTCCACAATTAGATTCATATATATACACCTGGACCCAAACAGAACCAACCAATCGAGCCAGCCAGCCCAACCACGACCGAGCGAGCCACCAACCAGCGCGCTTCGCGCACCCGTGAGTGGTCCCCTGCTCTACCGGGCCCGCACACCCGCCGGGTTGGACCCGATAACCACTAGCCAACTATGAAAGGCACCTCACCCGCTCCGGGCCCCATATGTCAGTCATTTCCTTTCCCCACCCCCGCCTTCTCCACCGAAGAGGTTCCACCCGGCGATGAACGCGGCGGAGGCGAGGCAGGCGGGCGGCGCGGGCCACCGACAGAGGCGGCGGAGGCCAGGATATGGCGAGCGGCTCTTCGCCCGCGGGCGGCACAGGGACTCGACGGCAGGGAGGAGGCAAGGCTGTGCGGCAAGGCTCGGCATCGCCAAACCCTAGCCCCATCGCGGGGCGAGGCGAGGTGGGCGGCGGCAGCGCGGGCCATCGCCACGGCGATGCAACAGGGGAGCGCTTCACCGAGCAAACTCAGGTGCCCATGGGTGCCAGGACGCGCGACAGGTGGCGGGCCGAAGTGAGGCGGGGCGTGAGGCGGCCACGCGGCGAAGCACTTCCTCGAGCGTCATTGGTGCCCGCGCAACCAGGAGGACGAATCACTCACACCGCCGGTTTGTTCCCCAGCTCCCCCGACGGCAGTTTGTCAAGCGTGCTTAGTAAGATGGTCTCGGCTCCTGCCCTCCTATTGATTCGGATTCAACTTTTGCCCATCCTCAATCCTCCCCAAATGTAGAATCCACTCGGTTTCTCGTGCGATTTGTTGATTTGTGTTGCTTTTCAGGGTCTAGCTCATATGCAAGAATTTGATGCTGAAGCGACAATGCAATGTTACCTTGATGAAATTTCGACATTGGAGGGAGATATAACGGCGGATCCCTGCTGGTGAGCATCCCCCACGCCCATCTGTGCATTTCCCCTTCGTTTTGATGGATGGTGACGCTAGTTTTGGCTTCCTGATCTCCAAATCTGCCATATAGCACTCTCTGCAACTCCATGTGTCCTGTTTGAATTCGAATTTCGTGTTCGAATTTGAATTTTGATATGAGAAATTCAAATCGAATTTGAAAAATTAAATTTGGATTAGGATTCAAATTTGTGAAATTCGAATCTGGATTTGAATTCAAGAAATTCGAATTTTATAAATTTGAATAGGTTATATGAAATTCACAATAGGATTTGAATTTTTCATTTATTGAAATTCTGTTGGAATTTAGTGGGAGGGGTAAAAGTGTCTTTTTTGTTTTATCTTGCCACATCATAATAGGAAAAAAGATGATTTGGCAATTTATAATGATGATTTGGCACCTTTAGGACATTTTGTAAATAAATTGTTGAGAACTAGGATATTTTAGTAAGAAAGTTGGTAAGAGGGATATTTGGGAATGTGTATTTGAGAAGAGGGAGATTTTATCAATTGTCCCCACCGCGTGGTGACCAATTTGACCTTATGATGTCTGATTTTGGCTTCCTTGCTCTCGTATTTTGTTTGCTATTGTATCAGATTGGATGTGCTACTACGGAGCAACAGTGGTTGCTGTTGAGGAGCCATGACTGAGGTGTTAATCTCAGAGTTGTGTAGCAGCGTTTCCTGCTCCTGAGCAGTTGAGGGTTTAAATTCTTCTAGATTTGCAGTGGCTGTAATTCATTTGCTGACTGATCCTACACCTAGAAACCTGCTCACAAAAATTTTCTGGTTAAATGTGCACCTGTTGATTCGTCAGTTTCTTACACATACCCTGGTTCTGCATTGAGTTGATGTAGATAACAGATGACAAACACTTTAGGCTTACAGTTCCTCTTGTCAATCTGGTAATTCGATCTGTTTCTGCCCATCGAAATTGTAGTTATGTACTGCCTTATTTATTTTGAAAACTATGGTTGGTGAATTGTAAATTCAGTGACATGCTAGCAATAAAATTAGCTTGACCTACGAGTGCATCCCCTCCCAGTGTTCTATCTTCAGTGTTCTATCCTTGCTGAAGCTGTACTCTACGACTACGAGAAGAAATTTGTGTGTGTGATAATGTGTCATTATAAAATATGATTAATGTACATGGTGATCTATAATTTTGCACATGTGGACTGTAGTACCACTGGTCTATATCTTTTTATATATATATCAGTGGATCCTAAATAGAAATTCACTGAGATGGACCTTGTATATTAGCTCCCTGTTTCTTTCATCTATATACACGGACTCATATTCCATGATCATGTATTAATCTTATAGTTAAAAATCCTTAAAGTAAGTTAATACCTTTTTCTTCACTAGTCTTTCTTTCAGTAACGTTATCACATTGGTTCAGTAGTTTTCTTCTACCTCCTTGATTTCTTTCACTTTTTCATCCATAATTCTCATTGGTTATTCAGTAATTTCACTTTTAAAAATGCTTTGGAGTTCCACACTAGCACACTTCTGTAATTTGTTCTATGCGCTCATGTGCCTAATGGACCAGGTGAACAACGAAAATTCAGAGTCTACAGATGCCTCATTCCAAATTTGTTGTTTGTTTACATCTGTGTTTATTCAATGATTGACTTCACCATTATTCAATAACTTGTTATCCTGATCGCTAGGTTTTTAATTAATTGATGTCACTCTCGTTTGCTGGTTTCAGAAGTCCTCATCTCATAACTGGCTGTCAACGTCACTACTGTTGATTCTTAATCAGACATACTATGTTGGCCATTGGAGCTATAACTGAATAAGTAAATATGTTGCAATTAATTGGCTTGTTTCCAGGACGAGGAAGGGTTGTAATATGTGCTTCTGTTTATAAAGTGGTCATTGGAGCTAATGTTACAGCAAATATTTCACATCTAGATACATTTATAGGAAGAACTGTAATATGTGTTGATCTTTGTACATTTTAGATGTGAATGACTTGTAAGAGCAAACAATTAATTTGTATATATGAGTTTGATTTTGCAAAAGCTTCTCTCAAAGACTCGGTTAACCAATCAAGTGATGAAATGTTGTTACTGACAACCTTGATGCACTTACCAGTTATCTACTGGCTACATTACCTTCTTAGATGTGTGTCATCTCTACATTCAGTAATTTCTTAGATGTGTGTCATCAGAGATGGGAATTATATTAGGAGCGTCTAATTTTCAATTGATTGAAAATGGGGGTTCCTTTTAATTACTGTTTTTAGCCTTTGGATCTAGATCCAATGGATATAAAAAGACAAAACTTTTCTATAATCTATACATAATATTAATTAATACAAATAATCCTACAAATAAAAAATAACAAATAAAATAATATTTCTCTCTCTCTCTCTCTTCAAAATACTGTTGATTGAAAGGGTGCTATCTTTTCAATCGATTGAAAAGAAGCATTCCCGAAATATTTTAGTGTCTCATTTTGTGCTAAATGTATGAGCGTGATATCTATTCATATCTATATATGGATGAAACATTTTTCTTACATTGACTAATGTTTGGCTTTTCACTGGAAGCGTAATTGTGCCTTGGATTTGTGGCATGGCATCATTGTTTTGGGATGGTGGATGTATATTTTTGGATGTGTATATACACTCTGTACTTTTTCATGAATCATGCACTCATGTTTTCAGTATTTTTTAGAATTCTTTCAGTATATTTGCAAATACTTTTTCAGTAGTTTTGTTGTTTTCAGTATATTTTCAGTTTTCTTTCACTATATTTGCAAATATTTTTGAGTAGTTTTGTTGAAATATTTTCAGTAGATTTGTTCTATCCATCAGTATTTTCTTAATATTTTTTAGTACTTTTGTTGTATGTGTCAGTAAATTTTAGAAGTTTCAGTAATTTTGTCGAAATATTTTTAGTAATTTTATTCTATTCATCAGTATGTTTTCAGTAGTTTTGTTCTATTCATCAGTATATTTTCAGTAGTTTTTTCCTATTCTTCAGTATTTTCTAAATATTTTTTAATAGTTTTGTTTTTTCGTAGTTTTTCAATATTATTTAGCATTCTTTTAGTATATTTGTAAATATTATTAGTATATTTTAAATGTTTTGTATCAGTATTTTCTAAATGTTTTCAGTATTTTTGTTGATATATTTTCAGTAGATTTGTTCCTTTCAGTAATTTTGTTGTATGTGTTAGTAAATTTTAGAAGTTTTAGTAATTTTTTTGTGTGTGTAAAGGTTTTTGTAGAATTTAGTGTGCAAAGGTTTTTGTAGAGTTTAGTGTGCAAAGCATTTATAAAATTTAGTGTTTATTGCCATATGGTTTGGGCCCTAGAATGCAACATCGTCTCCTACTGTGATAGAAATTGTCGGCTCATTGGATAATTTGTGTGCAAATTATTTGAAGATTTTAGTGTGCCAAGCTTTAGTAGATTTAGTTTGCCAAGCATTTATAAAATTTAGTATTTATTGCCACATGGTTTGGGCCCTTATAATCTAGCATCTTATTTTTTTATGATACAAATTAGCAGCTCATCGGAGAATTTAGTGTACCAAGCATTTGTAGAATTTAGTGTGTCAACCAGTTGGAAAATTTAGTGTGCCAAGCATTTATAGAATTTAGTATTTATTGCCACATAGTTTGACCCCTTACAATCCAACATCTTCCTCTTTGAGGATAGAAATTGGCGGCTCATCGGAGAATTTAGCGTACCAAGCATTAGTAGAATTTAGTATGTCAAGCAATTATAGAATTTAGTGTGTCAACTAGTTAGAGAATTTAGTGTGTCAAAGCATTTGTAGAATTTAGTGTGCCATTCAGTTGGAGAATTTAGTGCGCCAACCAGTTATAGAATTTAGTGTGTCAAGCATTTGTAGAATTTAGTGTGCCAACCAATCGGAGAATTTAGTGTGCCAAGCATTTGTAAAATTTAGTGTGCCAAACATTTGTAGAATTTAGTGTGTCAACCAGTTGAAGAATTTAGTGTGCAAAGCATTTATAGAATTTAGTATTTATTGCCACATGGTTTGGCCCCTTACAATCCAACATCTTCCTCTTTGATGATAGAAATTGGCGGTTCATCGAAGAATTTAGCGTGCCAAGTATTTGTAAAATTTAGTATGTCAAGCAATAGTAGAATTTAGTGTGTCAATCAGTTAGAGAATTTAATATGCTAAGCATTTGTAGAATTTAGTGCCAAGCAGTTAAAGAATTTAGTGTCCAAGCATTTATAGAACTAGTAGCTAGGCACGTGCGGTACACATGTATGAACATTTATGAACGCAATATATTGTTAGGTAAGTTACTTTACCAGAGAATAGATAGATTCATGGAGCTTGATTTTTCTCGTTACATTTAATTTCCCTTTTCTACCTTACCTTGATACTTTGTGTAATTTGTCTTGGTTTTGCATAATATATAATTAATATGTCTCACTAAATTCTATCTTACTCCTTCAACAGGGTGCTACAAGAATTTGATCACATTTAATGCAAATGACACCTATTGAATTTGACAAACACTATTATAAATCAAAGATTTTTCCATAAAAGTTTAGTATAAATATATAATAGGATCATCATATTATAATTTAAACAATTTTATGTCGAATGCATGTGACCATGGATCAACTCTCTGTATGCATAGTATACAAATAAAGGTTATTTTGTATCAAATATAATAGTGAGAGAAGCCAAACAAAGTGTGGGCTTTGTGTCTCAAGGATCATTCGCTGCAAGAATGAAAAAGGTGATACATGGTTATGTTAACTAATCAACACCATTTATATAAATCATAGATAGAAAAAGACGTTCTGCTATACCATATCTTCTTCCCTCAAACCAACCATCCTACAAAAATGACAGTGCTCTATTTATAAATTAGTTTAACCCATTTTAATGTAGACAATGCTAAAAAACAATAAATTTAGAGTAATATACGGGATGAAGACCAGAGGCTACTCTATTAAATTTGAGGCAATAAAAAGGATTGTAGTTTAATGATGTCGTCACAAAATTTTAATTCTGTGAAGCCTCCTTCACACTTGCCTCTTGTTGCCACAACACCGGTAATCATAAGAATGAAACTTGTGAAATTATAACATCATACTGAAAGGTAAAAAGTGTACAAGACTGCTAATAACAATAAAGAAAAGAAAAGGCAATACAGTTAAACTGAGCAACTTCACATAAGCACATAAAAACTACAGGTTGGAATGCCAACCGGAACACTAACTGCCCTATCCAACACAATCTCTTCATACATTCTTCCTGTCTCCTCCTTGCAAAGATAAAAATATCAAATGTCCGAGCTAGAAATATATGTCAGTTAACATATATGTCAGTTCAAAATATTCAGTTCAGCTTCAGTATACACATTCAGTTATCTTTTCAAGGCAATTTAAAGGCAAAAATAAACAAAAGCTTTCATTGCGTCCAGTAAATTTTCAGGTAGTTCCTGTTTTTATTCAAATAAGGACAAGGCAGAGGTACACATGAATGATTTTTCATATGCATTTCATCCTAAATTATAGACTTTTAACCATCATCAAATACGAAAACTAAGCAATAGTACCTGACTGATATGTCCTGCTCGTTCCCGGCATCGTTGATCTCTGCTGATCAGGCTGACTTGATTGCCGTCCTCCGACCGCCATGACTTGAGTACCAACACGGCACGTAGGGTTGTGCCGCTGCCTGTGGAACACCGATAGTTGCGTGGACGCAACGATGCCAGACTGCGGGAACCGCGACGACTGAGCGGATCAATCAGCTGCCGTCCTACGAAACGGATCATATTTTTCTTGTGTAGGCAGAGATTGGATTTTGGCATTCCAGGAGAGGATCAGGAAAGGATGTGTGATTCCAGGCGTGACGCTTGGCTGGGTACAACGGGCGGGTAAGGATTTGCTCGGTGAAAAAAAAACAGCTTTGGCAGGACGGAACGACCTGGGTTTTGCGTAGACATGTTACATGAAACGCTCCTGGTAGTCAGATTGTGGCCCCGACGTTAATCTTGTTGTTAGAAAATGATTTGATGGTTTAGATCAAAGGTGAAGAATAAGGCGGGTAGATAGTTATAGGGTGACACATATATGACAGAAAGTTTAATCTTTATAGTATAGATTTAGTGTGCCAAGCTTTTGTAGAATTTAGTATGCCAAGTATTTATAGAATTTAGTGTGTCAAGCATTTATAAAATTTAGTATGTCAACCAGTTGAAGAATTGAGTGTACTAAGCATTTGTAGAATTTAGTTTGCCAGCCAGTTGGAGAATTTAGTGTGCCAAGCATTTATAGAATTTAGTGTACCGACCATTTGGAGAATTTAGTGTGCCAAGCATTTATAAAAATTTAGTGTGTCAACCAGTTGGAGAATTTAGTCTGCCAAGCATTTGTAGAATTTAGTGTGCCAAACATTTATAGATTTAATGTGCCAAGTATTTATAAAATTTAGTGTGTCAACTAGTTGAAGAATTTAGTGTGCCAAGCATTTGTACAATTTAGTATTTATTGCCACATAGTTTAGGCCCTTACAATCCAACATCTTCTCCTTTGACGATATAATTTGACGGCTCATCTGAGAATTTAGTGTGTCAAACATTTGTAGAATTTAGTGTGCCAAGCATTTGTAGAATTTAGTGTGTCAACCAGTTGGAAAATTTAGTGTGCCAAGTATTTGTAGAATTTAGTGTGTCAACCATTTGTAGAATTTAATATTTATTGCTACATGGTTTGTATCGCTTTAATATTTCTCCCTTCAGTAATTTCACTTTAGAGATGTAGTTTTATTCTTTAGAGATGTAGCGCATGGATCAGATGTCGTGTGTTTTTGTTTAAAACAGGTGTTGTTATTTTCAACCTATTATATGTATTTTTATGTTATGTAGAATACCCTGACCTACACAAGTTTACAGGTATTACACCGAGTCAGTAATTTTGTATACAATTCTTGTGGCTTATTTTTTTGGTCCATCCTCTCAATAGCATTTATATTGCCCCTATCAAGAATATAGTATATTCTAGCTTGGCAACATAATTCCGCTTTTTCAAGTTTAAACTATGGAAGCCATAGCAGGTATTAATGATCAGTTTGTGCCATTTTGTTCAATAATGAATCTGAGATGTCAAAAGTGGAGCAATCGTTAAGTAGTCAATCCATCTCATCTTTCGTGATAAATTGTTCAAAAGTGGAACATACAAGTTGTCCTTTATTAAGCGGATACAACATGATGATGTAACAAGGTAATTTTGGGTTCTTCAAGTGAAGAGGGACATGCTTTCACAACCCATTTTTCTACTGCTCCATGGCCCTATGACAGTACATATAAGAAGCAAAAAAATCAGTAAGCACCATGGCTCTCGTCTCTGAACATTGTAGGTGAGCTTTTGTCTGAATCCACCATCATTCTTTCAGGAGAGTACATCTGAACTAGCTTCATTGCAGCCTCTGTCAAACTTCAGTATAATGCATTCCATACCCTGAAAATGCGCATGCCCCATATATCTTCCATGTATCTGAGGATAGGTGAGCCTAACAGATCAAATATCCAATTCTTCCAGCTATTCGAACAAATTATATATTCGCTCCCATCAGTCTTGAGTTATTTGATTCCACCACTATTATGGAAGCGTAGATTCTTCAATGGCAAGAGCTATGGAGCAACCAGTTGTGTGCCACGCCCCAGCAAAAATTGTTTGCAAAATCAAACAAAATCCAGAGCAGGAGAGCAGGCGACAGCAAATGGAGAAGATCTGCACCCACAACAAACAGGCCATTATCAACAACACTGCAACTCAACACAAAAACCCTGATGATGAAATTCTTTCATGCCTTGGGCCCTACGCATCAATTGAGCTACCAGCCTACCACTGATGAAATAAGTTTTCTCGGACCTTGCACCATTGGAGCCTGAAAGCAAGTGAATAGAAAGTCAATGGATTCAGTATTTTTCAAATGTACAAGCAACAATATTGCCTTCAGATAGATTAATTTTTGTATTTTTCAGATGAGAACCAGACAGGAAAAAGAGCTTCACGCTGACGTTGCAAGAGCAGATAGATTAATTTTTGTATCCTTGCTTGCTTCACCTCTCGTACCCAAAGGGAAATTGCCTTCCGCTCGACAAGCTTGAAACAGAAAACCAACATTCATACCCTATCTTTTTCTACATCCCTTTTGATTTTGAACCATTTTAGGTTCAAATCTTGGTAGCTTCAACTACGTCAGCAATTTCTCCATTCCCTTGGGATTTTTTGTCAACGGCATTGAAGAAGCAAAAAATTGTAAAGCTCGTACTGCATATGAACAACAGCACAATCGACAGGCTCCTTTTTGAGAGGGGATCGTCACGGTAGGGGGTGCCGCCCTTCAACAACGAGGACGACCTGAGGCTTCTCAATTATGGCACCAAGCTGTAGCGAGTTCCTCGCCGCACCCGTTACGACCAGGATGAAGCACAAACTACATACTGGGTCGTAACAGGGTGCAAATGGAGGCAATGCGGAGACGAAATGACACAACTATATATATAAGGGTTCGTTCGTTTTTTGAACAATAATTTTTAGACCCGTCCCATTGAATATTGTGATACTGATTAAAAATATTAAATATATATTAATGATAAAATCCAGTTCATAACCTTCCACCACCTCTAAATGAGAGATGAATCTATTAAGCCTAATTACGCTATGATTAGATAATGTGATACTATAATAAATATCTCTTAATGATGACTTAATTAAACTTAATAAATTCATCTCATAATTTAGCATCCAACTGTGTAATTAGTTTTATATTTAATTATCATATTTAGCATTCGAAGTATTGATATGACCACTAAAATTTAGACCCCAGGAAACAAACACAATATTCAATTAAAAAATATTATGATTTTTTAAACCTTCAATCGTATATTTTTGAATTTTTAGTTATAAAAAAACGACATGACATTAAATGTGTGTTTCTCTATGCTACATATGTGTCACACAAATAAAGCCACCAATCAAAACAACCATGTGAGAAAAAACAAACGGTTTTTATAGTTGCAGGAGCATTTCTCAATGGACCCTATGGTGACCTCGCCGTACCTTATGATAACTTGTCCTGAAGCTGAAACTTGTTGTCCTCTTGACTCATCTCGAAGCTTCTAAACCTTGATCAATCCTTCTCCATTGCCACTCTAAGTGTCCTAGAGCTTTACTTGAGCATCCAAACACTCTAACTCTAGAGAAGCCTAAGAGAGTGACTCGTGTCCTCATGATAGTCCGGTTTTTCCTATGGATTCAAGCCTACACACTAGCCAAGTGATCGCACACACTTGGACCTAGCTGTCTTTAGCCTTGATCCGTCTCCATCACTGTGACTCTCCATCAAGATCCTCATGGCACTCCATGGAGTCCTCGAAGGCCTCCATTGATCATCAATGCAACATTCATCATGTTCTTTGTTTGAGTTAATAGTTTATTCTACATCCACAATACTAGATGTATGCATTAGTAGTCATTTCATGTTGTTACTCAATCACCAAAATATTCATACCTTAGGGTTTTCAAACAACAATGATCATGAAGCTTACAATCTTCCCATTTTTAGTGATTGATGACAACACTACTTAACTTAAGGCACAAGATTGAGAGGAAGGAGAAGGAAAAAGACACAAGTCTTACCTCAAGGTCAATTCATCAAGAGCTCATATAGATATGAATGGAAAGAGTTGCTTGATGATGGTCGGTGATGTGTGGTGACATGCACAAGATATAAGAGAGCAATCGCATGTCAACCACAACATGATGATGTGGTATAAGAGTAACTCCTGCAAGACATACATCATCAAGGCACTAGTGCACTATAGAATGATCTTCCTGCAAAACACACATTAGTGCACCAAACATTCCACACATTATATCACAAAAGAGAAGGGGCAAACAGGAATGTAAAGAAACCAAGTACATCACTGATGAGTTAAAACGTCGAATGAAAACACAACTCATTAGTGATCAGAAACATCTGTGAAATATCACAAACCACATCAAATGTATCAATCCTCAAGCCAAAAGTACCACAAGAGTACAAAAATGTAGTCCTCTGCACCTTATACAAAAAACTACTAGCACTCTTGATACTCACTCCCTCTCCCCTAAGTCTTGTCTCTAGCTTCTCTCCCCCCTTGGCAAAAAGGAGAATGAAACCGAAAGAAGAGGAAGTCTAAGCGTCCAGGGCTGGCGAGCATGAGACAATGTCATCTCGTTGCGGTGACTGATCCTTGTGAGTGCTAGCCAACTGGTCCCCCTGGGCGGCTGCTGCATTCATCTTCTTGAAGTCTCTCAAGTCTGAAGAAGATGATGAGCCTGAGTCCGGGACTGCTGCCTGTGGTGCTGGTGCTGCGGCTAGAGCTACCTGTGCATCAACTATCTCTGTAAAGCTACGTGTGCTAGACATGAGCGGTGAAGGTACTGAGACAACTGCTGCAACCGTCAAGGTACTCTGTGCTGCCACTGAATGAGTAGGAGACAACATGGCAAACAGTGCAAATACAGGATACCCAGACACCGATAGCGGAGACAAGGCCGATAGAGAGGTATGTCCAGCTCCGTCTATCATGGGACCAACAAACTGCCTAGTGCTTGGTCCTACTGTGCCCTGACTGCTAGAAGAAGTGGTCGGAGGTGTCATCATGGCTATGTAAGGAAAGAGCTGACTCTTACTGCTGCTGTTGCTGCATGATCTGAGGGTGAAGCTGACCTGGCAGAGTCACTGTGGGCAGGGTGCAAGCGATGGCAGTCCTCCTTATTAAACAAGATGGAGTAGAGCTGACTGCCTCTGTGCTAAGCCAGTGATGGCCTGAGCCACCTGCTGTAGGTATACATTCGTAGTGGCCAGCACCCCTCTAGCAGGTCAAACCTCTGCATCTGATGCGTGCTGGCTGCCCTGAGCTGCTCAATCTGTCTGAGAATATAAGTCATGTCTGAAGTAGTGGCTGCTGGAGCAGTGTGTGTAGTCAGTGGTGGTCCT
Organism: Eleusine indica; assembly: GCA_030378355.1. Lineage (NCBI taxonomy): Eukaryota > Viridiplantae > Streptophyta > Magnoliopsida > Poales > Poaceae > Eleusine > Eleusine indica. The sequence goes on along the minus strand of CM059497.1, from coordinate 8,303,607 downwards.
GTGCTCCCAGCCTCTATGGCCTGTGATCTCCCAGTCTGCTCGACCTCTATATCCTATGTCTCCAAGTGCACTGAGGCTCCTCCCTTTGGTGAGCTGCCCTCCAAGGGTGTCACTGTTCTAGAGAGTGTCCTCCTAGTCCATGGAGCTGTGGGCTGGTACCTCTCCATCTGAAGTGGTAGATCATCATACATCTCCTCAGACATGATCCCTCTCGATCAATCTCAAAACTTTGTAGATGTAGGGTCCAAAGGGAAGCTGATGCTGACCTATCCTTTCATATATCACATCTTGCATCTGTGCCAGTACCAGGTCCACTTTGTCAAACATAGTGTTATCATCCACTCGTATAAGATCATCACATGATCCCTGTAGCCAGCTCTGGGGATGAGGGTCCTAACCAGGACCTCTCTCAACACGAGCCTCGTCAGTCATCCTAGCTGGAGTCCTAGGGAAGTGCTCAGGGTGTGGTGGTAGAAACATAGCACTCACCAACTCGTCAGTGGGCTCTACTCCCCCTAGAGGTTTGCAAGGTTGTTTGAATCCCGAATATGCTATTCATGAACTCTCAAGTCTGTAGTGAGCACATTCAGTGTCTATAACAAGTCCTCCCTCTAAAGTCTGTGTGGCTGTCCCTCGAACATAAACCAAATCTCTAAGCAGTCTGGGGCAATCCACAGTGAGGTGTAGAACTGTATCACTGTCTACTCACTCCACCTCATCGGGGTAGTGACTAGGTCCTCAAGCCCAGCTAGTTATGTGAAGTCCTTAGCTATGTCCTGACCGGCACATCTGCGGATGTCATCTAGAGTGCTCCGGCTGTGAATAGCAAATAAGCTCCTATTACTAGCAGTGTATGTCCTCCTCCTGTAGGCATTCGCAAGCCTCCTCTGCAGGGTAGTCCAATACTGTCCTGCAAGTGGGTCCTTGCGGGATGGCACCCATTGATCAAAGGGTACATCACGCATCCCCTTGATGCTCTTGCCTCTCACCTCTAGAAGAGAAGTGGTATGCCCTCTGATCCCCTCAACTTGTCTCCTTAGGCAGACATCACAGTCACAGTGACCACACTTGGTGTGCACCACCTGTCCTGCACCAGAACCTGAGGGCTCCTCAGTGGCCCTGGCTGACCTCCCAGTAGGTCTCAATGGTACACGAGGAACTAGAGCTATTTACTCACTAACTATGTCAACAGTGGTCCTCTACCTGCTAGACCTCCTGTGGGTGTCCCCTTGTCTAGCTGTCCCTGTGGGATAGATGATTAATGAGCTGCCCCTCCTCCTGGGTTGTCCTCTCTGAGCAGCCTCTCTCTCTCTCTGCTACCCCTCTCTCCTCTATAGCCTCTACTACCCAAAGAGCTCTCTCGTCCTCTGGGTCAGATAGTCTTGCCCTCTTGGGGCACTTCTCTAGCTCCTGCATGGGGGCCTTCCCCTTCCTCCTGTCACTGTCTCTGTCCATAGCTGACAACTGCACACATGTGGGTAATAGATAGATAAGAATATGGAATAACCCTAATAACATCTATGAGCAAAGCACTGCTAGGTAAGAAAGCGCATGTAGAAATCCTAGCGCAGGAACAAGGACATGATCACTAGCAAATGTGGCAAAATAAGCAATGGTGATCATTGACTATGGAGTGGAATTATTCTAGTGTCACATGCAAAAGATCAACCTTTATCGACAATGTGACCTAGAACTAAGAACGGCTCAATGTGCAACTAAAATCAATGGAAATTAACTCTAATTGCAACAATAGATTACATAACTACACTAGCCATGCATGAGAAAAATCATGAATTTAATATACTAAGCATGAACTAGGCAATTACTGGAATTCTAGGGCACGTAACGATGAAGGAAGATAGGCTCAATACCCTAGAACACAGAGAGAGAAAGGCAATCACCGAAAAAGCTCGAAGCTTGATGTTGATCGCTAGAGAAAAGTGAAAACCTCGGGGTTGAACTCGGTGGAGCACAAGCTCGGCGAGTGGAGCAGCCGAGGGCGAGGTGGATGAGGCACGCAAGCTAGGGGAGTGACAGCGCAACTTGGGCGATAGCAAGCTTGCCCTAACTATAGGAGATGGCAATGGCGATGCTTGTGATGGCGGCGGCGCTATGTGCGTGAGTGAGCAGGGCGAAGTCAGTGGTGCTGCGTGGCTGTAGGCGAAGAAGACGAGCACGTTGGGTGGCGGTGATAGCTACACGTGGACGCGGAGACGCCTTGTCGAGGGTAAGGATTGGGGTGCCACATGGCACCGTCTAAGGGCTCATACGCGCTGGACTCAAAAGGACCCGCTGGACTGCCACCAAGGCACCACTAGCGTGGGCCCCAACAAGAAGCATCCCCGCGGCAGTCAAGCCTTAGCCGCAAAGGTCGCGCCACTGCCCCGACTCGCTCGACCCCTTGATGGGGGTCGAGGATTCGTTACGCCCCGCTCGACCCCTCAATGGGGGTCAAGGACAAGTCGTCCCGCCTGACAGAACCTAGGCACGACTCGCCCTTCCAAGCAGATGACTCAGCCACTTGCCCGAGCCTATCCACTCCGGGGCAAGGACGGACGCTCCGCTGCCACTATAGTCACGACTACAATATGCCCCCCCCCCGTAATCATCAGATAAACTCTACCTCTGTTAACTCCTATCCGTGGGACCCGAGCCCGGATAGGACGGGGTGATTAAACCCTGACCAAGCCAGGAGTGGCGGAGTGGAGAAGCTCAATTGCCTTGTCAGGACGGGACGGATTCCAACTCCAAGAAGGGCCGGACAGGCGCAACCTGACGCGACGACCCCCGATGGAGGGGGTCGAGCAAGCCAACGGTCAACCACTGCCAACCACCTGGCCTTAAATGCCATGCCCATTACACATACACAGTATCAAGAAGTCAAATCTCTCCGGATACCTACCTCCCCTCATCATCACCAACGCCCGCTGATGATGGCAGGCATGGCAAGGCTCACTGTGCTACCATCGCCCAATGACACACAGAATGGTGATGGAACAAGAAGGCTTGACGGACAGCTAGATTGAACCTTGCATGAATGACGTGACCAAGCCCATGCTGCACCTCCCCGCGCATGGCGGAACACGCCGACTACAGGAACAAGGGGGAACTCGACCCGACGACGGAGAACATGGGCACGCTCGGACATAGTACCGCCCTTCTGATGCAAGACCAAGACGATGGGGGCCACAAGGACCGAAGACTACGTCGCCGGCTAAGGGCTTAGCCTTCTTTGGCACGCCTCCACCAACTCACCACGTATAGAAATCTCTCTCTCTCTCTCTCTCTCTCTCTGTAACGCGGGTCCTTTCCCCTTGGAGTATAAAAGGTGAGGCCCGCGCCTCTGGCAAAAGGGGCACCACCAACAACAACAAACACACACGACTCATTTCACACCCGAGACTTGGAGCCTCCTCCTCTCTTACCACTATTGTACTCCTCCACTGGAGCAAGTAACACGAGCAGGTCTAAGAATTGGACGTAGGGGGCTTCCCCGAACCAGTTAACCCCCCGTGTCCTCTTGCTTAGCCATCGCCGAGCCTGAAACGCGCACCCCTGTAAACAAATTCTACTAGCCGGTGATCTAAACACTGACAGTTGGCGCGCCAGGTAGGGGTTTTGTGCGTTTTGCTTCACCACTTCCCGGTTCGGATGGCCACTTCCTCCACCTTCTGGGCTCTCGATAGCAGCATGTTCTTTGAGAGCCTGGAGTTCGTTGCTATTGCAGACCGGAAGGTGCTATGCGTCAGCATTCCGACATCTTCGCCGCCCCTAGTCCAGGCGCCCGCCCTCATGGCGACGCGTTCGTGGTGGTTGGAGGACGCGAACGACACGCTCGACTCCATAGTCACAGGAGACAGGACGTCGCAACTCGTCGATGAGTCACTCTTGGATCCTATCACGGTGGCCGTCGTAGTCGCCGACGAGACGATGTGCGCGGTTCGACTCGAGCCGACCAGGCCGCACATCGCTGACCGCTGCGTGGCATCGTCTGGTTACGGCAACCAGTTATGGCTCCATCTGGAGCACTACTTGGGCCCTACGCCCGATCCGGAAGACCTCTGACACTTCACGTTCACACTGGCGAGCATCCACGGGCAACTTCTTGGTGAAGAGCCTTTCCGCCCGGACAGGCTCACCGATACCCCTTCGGAAGGCTACCCGTGCGGCTTACGGAACGCCGCGAGTTGTTTCCAAAGCGGGACCGCACAACTCGCGGTTCTCGCCTTTGCGGGCTCTAGGTTTGTCGGCGTGATCGAGCATCCGGACGAGTCTCTCTTTGACCTCCTCGACGTGGGGTCAGTGGGAGACTCTAGCTCCGAGTCCGGAAGCTACGCGGAAAGCTGCGGCACCCCGCGAGGGTGCAACATGGTACGGCTTGCGCCCGCTTCAGCTGCGGGGGGTGACGGGACCTCCGCCGCCAGAGCGATGGCAAATCCCGAGACCCCCGCCCAGACAAACCCGACGGCGGGTGCGGGAGGAGGGGAAACCCTCATCAACATTCCCGTCACTGCAGTCGGGAACCCACAAATCGGGCCCTGCCCGGACGACCTTCAACAGCAGTTGAGGGCAAGGAGGGCGGAGCTGGAAGAGACTCGGCACCAGCTCAAGCACGAAAAGGAAGAGATAGACTGCGAGCTGGCCTGTTCTGGCATGGGCGGATGCGCTCCCGCCATGGCCCGCGACGTCCTTCAGCGCATCATAGCCGACGATCAAGCCCCCCCCCCCCCCCCCCCCGTAGTTTGCTCGCGCGGGACAAAACATAGCAGCAGCTGTCGCCCTGCTCAATACTCTCCTTGAGCCCGCGACGCCAGAGGCCCAGTAGGCTCAGAGAGAAGTCGCCATTCTTCTCGCCAAGGACGCTGAGCTCCAAGCAGCGAGCTCACAACTGCACGCCGCTCAATCTAGCCAATGGATCTCCACATCCTGACATGCGGGAGGGGGCAGCACCGCCGGTTCGCAACAGCATTCTGTTCAGCAGCCAGCCTCGGTCGAAGGCGCACATAAGAAAGCCTTGATCCATGACCGGGTCGGACCCCACTGTGACGCGCATCACACTCTCAAGGCGCATCGCCGTGAGAGAGAGAGAGAGAGAGAGAGAGAGAGAGAGAGAGAGAGGCGGAACCAGGAAAGAGGCCGTCAACCACGCTGCGGAGGTCGGTACGACGACACCGATGAGGAGCGGAGCCAGACCCTAAGCCCTCCTGGGCCGTGGTTCTTCAGCTCACGAATCCGCACCGCCGAGTTCCCTCAGCGCTTCTGGGCGCCTGTGACCGTCACCAAGTACGCGGGTGAGACAGACCCCGGCCTTTGGCTTGAGGATGATCGCCTCGCATGTCAAGCTAGGGGAGCCATCGATGACCTCGCCATCATCCACAATCTCTTGCTGTACCTCGCCGACTCGGCCCGTGTTTGGCTTGAGCATCTCCTAGAGGGTCAAATCTACGATTGGGATGACTTGAGAGATATTTTTGTCAGAAATTTCCAGGAGACCTACGTCCGACCAGGCGCCCCCTGGGACCTCAAGAACTGCTGGCAGAAAGCTGATGAGTCCCTCCGAGACTACATCCGGCGCTTCAGCAAGAAGTGCAATGAGCTACCCAACATAGGCGACGCGGACATAGTTAGGGCCTTCATCTCAGGCACAACGTCAGAACAGCTCATCCACGAGCTGGGCCGAAAGGGTCCGCGCACGGCCCGAGAGCTCCTAAACATCGCCACAAGCTTTGCCTCCGACGAAGAGTGCGTGCGAGTGGTCCTCCAGTGTATGCCGGAGGGCAAGGGAGAAGGAAAGCGGGAGGAAGGAGCCTGCGATGGTGCCTCCAACCGCCCAAAGAAGAAGAAAAACAAGCCACGGGCAGGGCGCGACCCCGTTGTGGCCGCTGCCGAGCGCAAGCTGCCGAGGCCGACAGCGGGGGAGGCGCCCAACCACTTCGAAAAGAAGTGGAAGGGTCAATGCCCAAACCACAGGTTCCCTGTCAAGCACCTCCTTAAGGACTGCTCCATGATGAAGAAATTCATCCGGGAGGAGGTGAAGAAGGGAGACCCAGGTGAAGCGTCAGAACCGGGGGTCCAGGACCCCGCGGACGATGACGACGAGCCGGAGGGACCAGTATTCCCCAACCCCAAGGCTTGCCATATGATCTTCACAGGGCCCGAGTCCCGAGGAAGTCAACACACTGCCAAAGTCGAGTGTCGCGCGGTTTTTGTAGGAGAACCCGCCACGCCGGCTTTCCTCAAGTGGTCAGAGTTGCCGATCACATTTGATCGGTTGGATCACCCCCTGCACGTACCGCGATCGGGTCGATACCCACTCGTGGTCGACCCCATCGTCACCAAGGTCCGTCTCACCAAGATGATGATGGACGGGGGCAGCTGCATCAACATTCTGTACGTCGACACACTCGACCTGCTCGGGGTCGACCGAATGCGCCTTCAGCCAGCCGGCGCGCCCATCCATGGGATTGTCCCCGAACGACAGGCCATGCCCCTCGGGCGGATCAGCCTGCTTGTCACATTCAGAACTCCATCCAACTTTCGGACCAAGACCCTCGTCTTCGAGGTTGTTGACTTCCCAGGGGTCTGTCATGCTCTCTTGGGACGTCCGTGTTACGCCAAATTCATGGCCGTACCCAACTACACCTACTTGAAGCTCAAGATGCCGGGCCCTAAAGGGGTCATTACCGTCAGCACGTCCCTTCAGCATGCCTTCCAATGCAAGACAGAGAACGGCGAACTCGCAGCGGCGACGGTGGCCTCCGTCGGGGAGCTCAAGGCTATCCGCACCCACCTCGAGGAGGGGGGCCCCGAAGCCAACCACAAGAGCGCCTCATTCAAGCCAGCGGAGGAACCAAAGAAGTGCTGATCGACACCGAGGGTGACAAGGAGAAGACGGTGAAGGTGGGGATGTCCCTTACCCTAAAATAGGAAGGCGCGCTCGTCAACTTTCTCCGCGCTAACGCTGACATTTTTGCGTGGAGGCCCTCGGACATGCCTGGCATACTGAGGGAAGTCGCCGAGCACTCCTTGAAAACATCAGGTCGGGCTCGAAGTCGGTGAAGCAACGTCTGCGCCGCTTCGACGAGGAGAAGCGCAGGGCAATCGGAGAGGAGATCGCGAAGCTACAGGCGGCCGGGTTCATCAAGGATGTGTACCATCCCGAATGGTTAGCTAATCCTGTTCTTGTGCGAAAAAAGAATGGAAAATGGAGAATGTGTGTTGACTATATGAGCCTAAATAAGGGATGTCTGAAGGATCCTTTTCCTTTGCCGCGCATAGACCAGATAGTTGACTCAACGGCAGGATGCGAAACCCTCTGTTTCCTGGATGCCTACTCCAGGTATCACCAAATCGTGATGAAAGAATCCGACCAGCTCGGGACATCTTTTATCACACCGTTTGGCTCTTACTGCTACGTGATGATGCCTTTCGGGCTTAAGAACGCCAATTCAACCTTTCAGCATCCACTTAGTTTAAATGTGTAGCTTACTCTCATTCACTCGGCTATGTAGGCATATTTAGACCTTGCTTTTGCTTTAGCTTACGATGAGTCAAAAGAAATTTTCACAAATATAAAGCTCAAAAGTTAAGTGGTAAATAACAAATTCAAGTAATCAACCAATCGATCATCAGAAAGACAAGATAAATAGCATGGGGCACTTTCAATTTGACAATCGACACTAACTTTATTAAAGATAATGCAAAAATTCAAACTACATAAAAGACCTAGAAGCAACTCTCAACATGACTCGTGACTCTCTTAAGCACACACACAAACTTAAATAAATACTCATTAAGAAAAACAAATGAGAAACTAGGCTCAACAATACTTAAAAACTGAGAAACTAGATTCAAAAACACTTAAAAACTATGACTAATGGCAAAGCCCTTCCCCCACACTCAAAATTTGCAATGTCCAATTGGACTTCAACCTTGCGTTGAAGATCTTTAGTGCAAAAGAAACACTTGCAACCCTCAATACAACTGTTCCTATGAATCTTATTTTCTTGAAACTTTCCCAATTGGTAAGAACCTTGGGAAAGGATTCATCCCTTCTAGCTTGAAGATCCTTCTCCGCATCCTGCTGGTACATAGCTTTTTCGACTTCCTCTCACAGCTTGAGTTCATACTTGGCGGCAATGTCATATTCACTACAAAGTCGGCACCTATGAATTGTGAGGGCGCTCTCTTCATCTAGCTCTTCCTTCTCTTGCTCAGTCAATGATCTTTTGAAAGATAGGAAATCCTCATATGACAAGGGCTTAGCAAAATCAAAAAGACTTTCCATGGTATACCTTTGAGAAACTACTTCACTTTCAATAGGTGCTACAGATTTTCCTTTGTGCACCAATACTCTTTTCATCATCTGCCAAAGTTCATTGTCCATCTTCACCTTGTCGGCGTTCCACGCGTCAGCTTCGCTTTTCCTCATGAATTTCTTCCATAGATCGACCAGACAAGAGGATCATCTCGTGTTGGTGTCAACACTTCGTCGACTTCTTCCCAGGACCAATTTGCAGAGGGTTGAGGAAATCTGCCGCCAAGCCGATCGACTCTAGAGTTGCGCCGATCGGCGCCACCTTGGTTTCTACCTGATGCGCCGCCTTCCATCACTTCTGCTCCTAGGGTTTGTTCTGGCGACGATGTAATACGAGTTGATCCGTGGGTTTGTTGTCCCCTCATATTTGTATCCCTTGATTTCCAATTGGACTAGGACTCTTTCTCTTATTCGTAGAATTTAATGAGTCTTAGAAAGGCATGGTCCAAAACCGACTCAAAAACAAAAAAGGACTCTGCCACGCCGATCGGTGCAGGGCTGCGCCGATTGGCGCAGCATCGCGTCGATCGGCACGGTACACTAAATTGCCAAATCAGAAAAAGAAAAACTATGGAAATGAAAATACATACAAGCTTTTGTTTTACGTCGTTAAGCTCGACCATACGGGGGACTAAGCAGTGAAATACACATCAAAAGATTTTAACTCAAATGTGTCGGGTTCTAGGTATACCTTTAGACGTTGTCCGTTCACCGTGTACTTGTTTCTCTTGCCATCCATTATGATTACCGCTCCTGAAGATAACACCGTATTCACAAGATAAGGTCCCTCCCATTTGTTTTGCAGTTTGCCTTTACCAAATAATCTGAATCGTAAATTAAATAGGAGCACCCGATCTCCTTCTTTGAATTCCTTCTTCAAAAGCTTCTTATCGTACCACTTCTTTGTTTTCTCTTTGTATATGGCTGCATTTTCATATGCACGCAATCTCATCTCTTCCAATTCACTTATTTGTATCTTCCTTTTCATGCTGGCGGCATCAAGATCCAAATTCATTTCCTCTATAGCCCAATAAGCCTTATGTTCCAATTCCACCGGTAGGTGACACGATTTCCCATAGATGAATTGATATGGTGACATATCAATTGGTGTCTTGAATGCCGTCCTATATGCCCATAACGCTCCATTAAGATTTGTGGCTCAATTTTTTCCTTCCTTTGTAACAATCTTCTGCGGAATTCCCTTTAATTGCTTATTTGAAGTTTCTTCTTGTCCATTCGTCTAGGGATGGTAGGCTGTTCTAATTCTATGTTTAACTCCAGATTTAGTTAAAAACCTAGTAAATTCTCTTCCTGTAAAATGGGATCCTCCATCTGTAATTATTATCCTTGGTACCCCGTATCTAGGAAATATCTGCTCCTGAAGTATACTCCTTGATTCTCTTGTAGTATTAGCCTTGCATGCCATTGCTTCGACCCACTTGAAGACATAATCAACGGCGACCAATATGTACTCAAAACCATGAGAATTCACAAAGGGTCCCATAAAATCTATACCCCAAACATCAAAGATATCGACTTGAAGATTGTACTTAAGAGGCATTGCATTCCTACTGTTAACATTCCCTATTTGTTGGCATTGAGCACATGTTGCAACATACCTTTTTGCATCTTCATGCATAGTAGGCCAATAGAATCCACTCGCCCATACCTTTGCCTGTGTTCTGAAGTAGCCATAGTGTCCCCCATAATCCGAAGAATGACATTTTGCTAAAATGCATGCTCTTTCTTCTCTGGGTACACATCTCTGTACTACTCCATCCTCGCAATACGTATACAAGTATGGGTCGGCCCATATAAATTTTCTCATTTCACTCTTAACTCTTTTCCTTGTGTTCTTGTTCATCAGATCAGTTTGTCCTTGAAACCTTTGATAATATCCATCATCCAGTTCTCTCTACGATCAAATGCGGCAAACAACTGCTCTTGTCGCATTTCATCTCTTATTGGCTCAGTTGATGGTGATTCAAGACGAGATAAATGATCTGCTACAAAATTTTCTACTCCTTTCTTATCTCTTATCTCCAAATCAAATTCTTGCAGCATCAATACCTATCGCATTAACCGAGGCTTAGACTCCTTCTTTGAAACCAAATATCTTATAGCAACATGATCAGTATATACAATCACCTTAGAATTTAGGATGTAGGATCTAAACTTCTCAAAAGCAAATATAACAGCTAACATCTCTTTCTCAGTTGTTGTATAATTGATTTGCGCCTCATTCAAAGTTTTGCTAGCATAATAAATAGCATGCACTTTACCTTCTTTCCGTTGTCCAAGAACAGCTCCAACTGCATAGTCACTTGCATCACACATAATTTCAAAAGGTAAACTCCAATCAGGTGGCTGCATAACGGGTGCAGAGCATAGAGCTTCCTTTAACCTTCTGAAGGCCAAGAGTCTTTCCTCGTCCATAACAAATTCTGTATCTTGCTTTAACAATTCTGTCAGGGGTTTAGCAATCTTCAAATAATCCTTAACAAATCTGCGATAGAAGTTGGCATGTCCAAGAAAACTCCTCAAAGTTGTAAGATCAGTAGGGGGAGGTAATTTCTCAACTGTAGATACCTTTGCCTTATCAACCTCTATCCCTCTTTTAGATATGACATGACCAAGTATTATCCCTTCTGTTACCATGAAATGACACTTCTCCCAATTAAGAACTAAGTCGCATTCAACACACCTTTTCAAAACCTTCTCCAAATTCTCCAAACAGTTATCAAAATCAGTACCATGCACAGAGAAGTCATCCATAAATACCTCCATAATATCTTCTATGAATTCAGTGAATATTGCATTCATGCATCTTTAAAATGTTGCAGGCGCGTTGCAAAGACCAAATGGCATCGTTCTATATGCATATGTCCCAAAAGGGCAAGTAAAAGTAGTTTTCTGCTGATCTTCTGGTCTTACCGGTATTTGAAAGAAACCACTATATCCATCCAAATAACAAAAGTATGAATTCCTTGCTAATCTTCCAAGCATCTCATCAATGAATGGAAGAGGATAGTGATCTTTCTTTGTCACTTTGTTCAAACTTATATAGTCTATGCACATTCTCCATCCAGTTATAGTCCTTTGAGGGATCAACTCATGGTTCTCATTAGGCACTACTGTCAACCCTCCTTTCTTGGGTACACAATGCACTGGACTAAACCATTCACTATCAGCAACAGGGTAGATCATACCTGCATTAAGCAGCTTCAAAATCTCCTTTTTAACCACTGGCTTCATTGATTCCTTCAACCTTCGCAACCCTTCAACCACTGGTTTAGTATTCTCCTCCAAGTTAATCTTGTGGGTGCAAAATGCGGGGCTGATTCCCTTGATGTCATCCAATGTGTAACAAATGGCCTTCTTATAACTTTTGAGCACAACAAGAAGCCTCTCTGTTTCTTCTTTCGTTAGGGCGTTGTTCACAATAACTAGATATGTTCTATTCTTTCCTAGATATTCATAGCGTAGCTCCTTCGGAAGTTCCTTCTGTTCCACTTCTGGCGCTTCGTCTGGATCCAGCTCCTCGAGAGGTTCAAAATCAGGATTTTCCTGGTTGCGCCGATCGGCACTGGTAGTATGATTGAGCCGATCGGTGCAACGGTCGCGCCGATCAGCGCTGGCAGTATACTCATCAGTCCCATGCATCATGTGGTCCAGTGGGTCTCCCATATCCATCCCTATCCTCTCGTCTTCCTCTGGGCAGAATTCCTGATAGTAAGAAGAGTCTTGATGAGATGGATCATTAAATTGGAATCGCACTTCTTCCTCTCCTAGGTGTAGCGTGATTTGACCTTTCCCAGCATCCAGAACAGCTTGTACTAATCTTAAGAATGGCCTTCCCAGAATGATATCTTCAACCCCAGTTTCTTTATTGTCTAGAACGAAGAAATCTACCGGCATTGTTTTCGAGCTGATCTAAATTTTGACATTCTTGATCACTCCCAATGGCTTGGTTTTCCTACCATCCGCCATGATCAGCTCAAGTTCAGTCCCCATCAGCCGCTGTTGAGTTCCATAAGGCATGCTCATGAATGCATCGTAAGTCATCAAGTTGACATGGGAACCAAAGTCACACAAGGCTTTCGGAAATTTCTTCCCCGATATCTCACATGGTATGCACAGTTCTTCTTTTTCCTCTTCAGTGACACCTATAGCATACACGCCACATAATCCTTCATAGGGGGATGGCTCAAAGCAACTATCTAGCAATCTCTTCGCTTGTTTCACCTCTGTTCCATCAATCTCTATATCATCCTTGTAAAGCTTCCCTAAAACTCTCCCAATAATCTCTTGATCAAAAACTTCCGACTTGAGGTGATTACTTGGGAAATTATACTCAATTCCGGCTTCGAAAGCGTCTTGGGGACTGAAGGATCTTCTCATATTAAGCAACTCTTGTGAAAAATCAATGGGAATCCAGTCCATCGGCTCAAATTTGTCAAGTGGTATAGCATTCGCCAATGTTCTATCCCCCTTTGGTTTAGCGAAGTTCCCTTCAAATTCCTTCAGGTGGTTGTCCAGAATTGCAGCTTCTATCTTGGTATATTCCTTGCTACTTGACGGAGTCGTCAGGGTGATCGGTTCTCCTGTTGTCGCGACTGCGCCGATCGGCTCAGAGACTGCGTCGATCGGCGCACACGTCAGATCCATAGAGGCGGGTCCGACGGGCTTTATTTCTTTGAATTGCTCCGAAGTAATCATTGATCTGCTCTCGGACATCAAGATCTGTTCAGCTGGCGAGTCTTGCTTCTTCATAACTTCTGGGCATTGCCGATTTGGTTCTAGATATTCTTCCCAATGCTTGTGCAAAGCTTCATTCTCGGCAAATTTGCCAAACAATTTGATCCCTACCTTGGCTGTCAATCTCAGAAAACTTCCTCCGACCGATCCGTCCAAATGCATCCTCGATGCCTTGTTTATGGCCATGTAGAAGGTTTGAGCGCACATATTCTCATCAATGCCAAGGTCAGGTCCTTGTTTCAACAATGTTTGAAAACGCGTCCAGGCTTCCGCGAGAGATTCTTCATCTTCTTGTAAGAAGTTCACCACTTCCCTTCTCAACTTCTGCACCTTTGGCAAAGGAAAATAATGAAGACAAAAATTTCCAACTAACTCACTCCACTTACCTTTTGCTTCTCGAGATGCTACCTTGTGCCACTCTTTGGCTTTTCCTCCCAAAGAGAATGGGAAAAGCAGCCACCTGTAAAGATCCCGAGGCACTCCTTCATGATGGAATGTTTGGCAAAGTGCCTCCAAATTTTGTAAGTGAGTATACGGGTTCTCCTCTTTCGCTCCAAAGAACTTGTTTGCTTCAGCCATGCTAATGATAATGGGGTTCAACACATACGAGGAGGCCGTGGCCTTCTCATCTGAGGGTTGAGACACCAGCACGTCCGAAGAAGGTAGAGAAAGTTCCCTGAGCATCCGAGAAGGTCCTGTCGTAGTCATCCTGAAAATTCACACAAAACACAAAAACAAAAACAACTAGAAAAGAGAGGATTAGACGTTAGTAAAATATTAATAGTAAAAGAACTAGCTTGTTCCCCGGCAACGGCGCTAGAAAAAGGGCTTGTTGGTCGTAGTTACGCACCCACTTATATACCGCAAGAGGACAATGTACAGTTGTAGCTCTTTTTCCCTCAGAGTATTCCAAGGTTATCGAATCCACAGGGAACGAGCGGAACTAATACTATTAAAAGGTTACTAAGAAATTCCAATGGGTTGGTTGGTGTGAATGATAACGGTGAGAAAGTGGAAGGTGAATGTTATTGAAGAGGTAACAGGATGATGAAGGATTCTCTCCTTAGGATTGGTTCACTAGCATGCAACCTTATTCTTATCAACTCGAGTGATGACTCTAATATTCTACAATACATGGTGGTTTCGTTCACCCCGGCTGTCACTACAGAGGCTATTAGCTCCCCACTGGTTTCTTGCACTATGTAATGGGCAAAAGTGTATTGGCCGATACACTAATGAAAGGGATAGATAGATATGCAATAAAGTTCATCACATAGATTAAATTCATCGAGAGAGTATCAACAAGTATGAGACTTACATGACCAGATCCCCGCACCAGAGAAGAGAATATGAGACTACTCACTCATCCTTCCGCTAGACATAGCAGAGGGGTGAGAAATAGGCGCGACCTCCCTTCTGGTGGATCTTGTCGGTGTTGACGAACCTCCGCCGCCAATATCTTGGAACCCTAGTTTTAATAACTGATTCTCGCGATCGTCGTCTCTCCTTGGTCGTCCGTGGCTCTTGATAATTATCTTTCTTTTATACTCGACGGGATTAGGTCAACTTCCACCGACTCTAACTCATACTGGGCTGGGCCTTCGTCTTTCCTGGATTGGATCGTATTTCAGTCATCTTTTCCTCCTGCGCCGATCGGCGCGGCTCCGCATCTGGCCCATCTTTGTTACTCTTCAGCTCTTTATCCATAATTGCCCTGTTTTACACTTGTTTACTGTGATTACATCCAAAACAGAACAACTACAAATATATGCAAATATGGGGTTAATTGTTAGTCCAAACCACCAAATTATGACGCAAAACATCCCTTTTTGGTAGATAAAATGGGCATCTAGAAACCACCAACAGCAGGGTAGGAAAAAATTGAGGCAAGTTACAACACCTTGGTGAGGAGAATACATCCACTTGAGTGATCGACAGAAATCATATGAATAGTAAGACTTAGTTTTCATATTATAAAAATATTTTAAAAAAACCAAGGGTGACTAGCAAAACATAAGAAGGAATCTCTTGTAATGAAGATGACAGAAATCATATGAGGAGTTGTTGACGGTCCTTAAATACTAAAATTGACCGTCAATTACCTGCATAAAAGAGCTAAAAATAATAAACCAACATAGTGGTAGGGATTTATTACTAATGAATTCCACAAGTGCTAGTGAATATTTGAGTGTAGGTGAATTATCCATGAATTATGGGCAATTCCATATCATCAATCCAAGAATATACAAATCCGGCCAATCAGGAGCCAGCACAAGGACTGCATACGTGGATGGACGGGATTTCCCATGAAACTCAACAGAACACCGACCTTAAACAGGAGTGGACCCACCTACCAGTGACCCAGCAAAAGCACAAGGCCAAAGGGCTCAGGGTCAGGTCGGCCGACCTCCCCTCTTGGTCGGCCGACCTAGTTTTGCGGCCATTTTGCTCGGGCCTCCACGTGGTGCTTCCTTGTCCATTTTCCTGAAGGCGGTACATGTGAGTTCCATGGTGGTTACTCCTGGAAACCGACCTATAGGCCCTATATAAAGAGAGGATGGGCTTCACACTCACACACACATCCAAGAGAAGAGCCACACTCCAAGAGGTGCTAGTACTGCCTAGTTTAGTACATAGAATAGGTGGAGAGTGAGGAGAAGTGTAGGAGTGGAGCCTTATCTGTGGGTCCTCTACTCCAACCTTGTACCTCGGCAGAGACTTGCCTTATTAAGTAAGTCTTCGAGTTTATTTATGTTCTTTAGCTTTCTTATTTAAGTAAGTTGAGTTCTTATTTACTTGTGGGTTCTATGACACAAGTACAGGTATGATGTGGAAATATTAGCATGTTATATCTATTCAATCAAAAGTCCATGGTCCGCCTTAGTCCTTATGCTTTCACTCGGAACGAGTAAAAGGCTAAGTGTGGGGGTCTTGTTGACGGTCCTTAAGTATCAAATTTGACTGTCAATTGCCCGCATAAAAGAGCTTAATTAAATAACCAACATAGTGGTAGGAGTTTATTACTAATGAATTCCACAAGTGTTGGTGAATCTTTGAGTGCAATTGATTTATCCATGAATCAAGGGAATTTTTATGTCATCAATCCAAGAAAATATTCAACCAGCCAATTAGAAATCAGCACAAGGATTGCATAAGTGGAAACACAAGATTCCTTAGATTTCACGGGCAAAACCACGAAATATCTAAGGATAGGACCCACCTGTAAGCCACTTGGAGGAAGCACACCCCGAGGGGGCCACTCTCAGGTCGATCGACCTAGCCCCTTGGTTGGCTGACCTGGTCTAGAGCCCGTTTCAGGCGTGCTTCCACGTGTTGGTAGATACCGCCTTTGGTAAGTCGGTGGTACCGTAGGTTTCACATAACTGCCTCTAGAACCGCCTCTCAAGTCCTATATAAGGAGGGGAAGAGCTCCACTCAACACACACACCAAAGAGATGAGAAAGAAGATCCACACTTCAAAGGTGCTAGTACTAGGAGTGGAGCCTTGTCTGTTGGCCCTCTACTCCAACCTTGTACCTCTATAGAGCCTTGCCTTATCAAGTAAGTCTTTGTGTTCATTTATGTTCTTGAGTTATCTTATTTAAGTAAGTTGTGTGCTCATTTACTTGTGTGTTCAAAGTCTTATCTTGCATAGGTTGTTTAGTCTTATACTAGTTGGACTAAATAGTGATTAATAACTTAGGCATAGTGCTTAGGTTAGAGATCATTTTGATCACCTCGTAATCCATGGTCTAAAGAGGTAGGTAGTAGGTAGTGACAGCCCTATCTATCCATTGTACTCCTCCACGTTCGGTTGCGACGTGTGTCCAAGACGGAGTTGCCTTGTGTATGCCGTGCGTGAATCCATGCACGAAGCAGTAATTAGAGCCTCAACCTTATTTAATAGGATAGATAGACCTTTCTATCCTACACCAACATTTATCTCTTGTGTCCTTGGGCTGATTAGACCTATACCGTTCCTTGAATTTGATAACCCTTGGACTACTCTTTGGAGAAGTGCTACAATGTTATTTCCGTGCGCTTGCGGATTTATAATGATCGTTAAAAATACCAACATCTAGGCCTTGCCTTAAACCAAGAGTAACAACACTAATCCTCTCTACAACCTCTCCTAGGCTAGAGACACAGGATGCTCTTGTGTTACTGTCCAAGACACTCAAAGATACCTCCAAGCTTTGCTCTAGTGTCTCCTCTTCTCCTCTTGGCTCTCCCCAAGTTTGCCCAGCTATCCAAATGACCAAGAGAGGTTAGAAAAGACCCTAGCAACAGCTATATATAGTCTCTAACTACTCCACTAGTCATTGCTAAAAAGCTGACGAACCTGAGAGCCAACCACCATAATGTATCACTGTACAGTATGACAACCTTTGAGTATATTCATCGTAAAATATGGCAACCTCTGCTCAACCATACGAGGACCTTTGATCTCATGTGCCTCTGTGCGCACAAATCCTCTAGGTCACTGTACCTTACGACGATCTCATCGTAAGGTCTTCAAAGAGTACCAAATTTGGCCACTCAACTTCCTTTGGTCACCGTACCTTGCGATGACCTCGCTGTAACGTCAACGACAACTCTGAGTGCTGGCCACTCCATTCTCCTCATTATGTCACCATACCTTATGGCGACCTCGTCGTAAGGTCTCTAGAGAGTACCTGAAAATGGCCTCCAACCTCCTTGACTTGCCGTATCTTATGGCGACCTCGTTGTATCTTACAGTGATATCCGGTCCAGAGACTCTGGCCTTTCTATACAACTCCTTGTCATTCACCATATCTTACGATGACTTAACCTCCGCACCATATGGTGATACTCACATACCTGCGTGTATAGGAGCATTTCTCAATGGACCCCACGGCGACCTCGCCGTACCTTACGGTGACTTGTCCTAAAGCTGAATTTTTCTATCCTCTTGACTCGTATCCTAGCTTCCAAACCTTGGTCAATCTTTCTCCATTGCCACTCTAAGTGTCCTAGAGCTTTACTTGAGCATCCCAACACTCTAATCCTAGAGAAGCCTAAGAGAATGACTCGTGCCCTCTTGATAGTCCGGTATTTCCTATGGACTCAAGCCTACACACTTGGACCTAGCTATCCTTAACCTTGATCCATCTCCATCACCGCGACTCTCCATCGAGATCCTCATGGCACTCCACCGAGGCTTCCATTGATCATCAAGGGAACATTCACCATGTTCTTTATTTGAATTAATAGTTTATTCTACATCCACAACATTAGATGTAGGTGTTAGTAGCCATTTCATGTTGTTACTCCATCACCAAAACATTCATACCTTGGGGTTTCCAAACATAAATGGTCATGAAGCTTATAATCTCCTCCTTTTTGGTGATTGATGACAACATGACTTAACTCAACCAATCAATCGAACCAAGATCGAGAGGAAAGAAAAAAGCAAAGGAACAAGACACAAGTCTTACCTAAGATCAATTAACTAAGAGCTCATATAGATATGAAAGGAAAGAGTTTCCTGATGATGGTCGGTGATGTGTGGTGATATGCACAAGATATAAGAGAGAAATCGTATGTCAACCACAACATGATGATGTAGTATAAGAGTAACTCCTGCAAAACATACATCATCAAGGCACTAGTGCACCAATCATTTGGGTTACTTAGAACCATACAAGGGTGAAAGATACCATGCTCCGGATTGGAGGAGGGATGTGCCTCCGAGAGGTGAACAAGAACATTTGAATCATTTGCATTCGCCTATTCAAAATGTTGTGGAATGCACATTTGACGAGTGGAAGATGAAGTGAAGAACTCTTATAAAGATGCCTAGCTTTTCAATGGACAAGCAAATGATAATCATTGCAGCTACTATGTGCTTACACAACTACATTCGTGAAAACCATGCATAAGATAAACACTTCCGCAAGTGTGATCTAAATGTTGATTATTATATGCCCACCATAACTGAGAGGTATGCAAGACATCTTCCTCCTGCAAATGCTTCAAATACTTCAACTCGACGAGCAAATGATCAGAGCATGAATAAATCCAGAGATGACATTGTTAGGGCATTTTTTTTTCTTTCTAGATCATCGTGATCATTTATGTTTATACATATATAATATGAGATGTTTATCTTCATTTGGATATGGTGTAATTTATTTAAATTGCATTTTTTCTGTATATTAAGCTACCTGCGGATAAATGTTCATATTTTTCATCCAAATCCATCATGGGCATTATGGACATTTGTTCCCTCTTATCCTATTTCAAAAGCGATGAGAATCCATTTTGTCGAACACCTTAAAAAGTGCTTCTAGTATAAAATTTGGTTTTATGAAGAATCTATTTTATGGAAAATCCGTTTTGTAGAAAATCCATTTTGTAGAGAAGCCTTACCAAAAGAGCCCCAAAGTATACGTTTCATGCGTAGTTCTGCTTAAGACATTTGGAAACAACTAGTGTGTAGGGGGCGAAAGCTGATGTTTGTGTCCACGCTCCAAACGAAGTATCAGCTTGTTCGATCCTGCTTCCTATTTCCGTGCTTTTGTATGTCAGTGTTCCAGCTCGGCAATACATTTTTCCAGCTCGGCGGTATGATTTTCATATTGTTGGATAAAATTGGACAGTGACAACATCTTTCGTTTTTCCATTTGCCGCACAAAGGGCTGGTCAATCAGTTACGGTTTAGGTTTTTCGGTTTTAAAATATTTTAGTTTTAGAAAATTAGAAACCTAAATAAGTTTTCAAAAACTAAAAACCTAACTTAAATAACTGAAATATTTCGGTTTGGTTTTTTTCTAATTTCGGTTTTAACCTACATTTTAAAAACTATACTCTTTTTTAAAATTTTCTATGGTATAAATGTTAAAATCAATAAAAGATCATACTAATATATATCCAAGATTTGAACAAGAATCCAAGATTTGTTATCCTAATTTGTCTCAACTACTAAATAATTAGGTATATATCAATAAGATTAAGGACAAAATAATAATATGAAAAATCGGTTATTTTGGATAATATGATTTCTCAATATCAAAAATCTAAATAATTACGGTTAACCTAACAAGTCATTTTTGAAAACCAAAATAATTTTGGTTGACCAAATAGTAAAAAATATTGGTTATAATGGTTTGAGTTCGGTTCTTATGTTCGGTTTATCGATCTTTTGTCCACTCCTAGCCGCACATGCTTTTTATTTGTTCATGAAAATCAACATCTCGCTTACTTGTTCTCTGTTGATAACAATGTGATCTTAATTTTTGAGTACCTCCTAAAAGTTGTTCGCCATTTGATTTTACCATTGGCGGCTTCGGCGACTCCACGAGGTGGACAAGGCAACAAACGGGGAACAAGTGGATTAAATAAAAAACAAAAACAGGGGCAAGTTGTTCTCAAATACTATATAGTAAGCTATGCTTCATACCGAACGCTTGCTCGATCTGTGTCACCTACTCCTCTCCTTGCACTGCTGGCCCGCCATCACATCAATCATCTTGATCCATGAGTAACAGCAATGCTTCATACCGAACTCGGTCCTTCCTCCATGTCAAAATATAAACATATCAGTATGAGAGAATGTGTTTAAATTCTTAACATTTTTAATAAATCTAGATATTAGTATGTCCAGATTTATTAGAAATACTATAAATCTAGATCAAAACCTGAAATGCTTATATATTGGGACAGAGAGAGTACTAAGCTATTGTTTATATGTCAGACGATCATAGCTGCTGTTTTCATTCTCACAGTGTGAATGTATTATGGTAGGACCCACATTTTTATTAAAAAATTGATTCCTTGAGGATTATGTGGTGCAGCTGGCTGAGCGGGAGTCCAACATGCAAAACAGGACGATATAAGAGAGAAACTAACTTTTTTTATTCACTATTGCCGACAGTAACCTTCTTACCTGGTTTCAACTATTACCTGCTTGCGTAATGATTATATCGGGTAACAGCAAGCATTATTGCTTACTACCAGGTTTATCATCACAATGTGCTGAAGTGCTGTATTAGTTATTATCGAACTTCACAATGTTTGTTGCTATCTGAATGTAATAAGGTGGGACCAGATCGAAATAGAAAAGCATAACTTTCATACTGTTTCTACCATCCAGCGAAGGAACACAGCACTTCTCTGTGCTTCTCATATACACTTGCAAATATTTTATTCCTTATGACCAGGTTGTAGCGTTGAGACCGGCATCAAGTAATTTTTTTTCTTCCTACCAACTTCCACAATGTTTGCTACCAAGTATTTATTGCTTACAACGGACTTTACCCACACATTGTGGTCGCCCTTTCGCGCTTCTTACTAAGAGAGAGAGAGAGAGAGAGAGAGAGAGAGATGGGCGAGAAGGTGGTCTGCGTGACTGGGGCAGGCGGTTTCATCGCGTCGTGGATCGTCAAGCTCCTCCTCGAGCGCGGCTACACCGTCCGCGGCACCCTCCGCGACCTCGGTAGGAACCCGCTCCCCTTCCTCTTCCACTCCCCTTGCCTATTGGTATCAGCTCTATGCTCTGCTCTCCTCGTGTGTTTAGTTAATACCTCAACCAGGATCTTCTAATCACATTCCGTCTCCCCTGTAGCTGCTGCTACTTGTTTGCATGAACTGAATTGATGCCCAGTTCATCCATGCGCTAGTTTGGCAGCTTACCCCATAGCTGCCTCGGTTGGTAGCGTGCTTATCACTTTCTGAAAACTGCAGAGTTTCTAGGTGCACCAATTGAACGAAATTTCTGAATTTATTTGGTTCGGAGATAAAAAGGAGCAGGACAGGAACTGTGTCTCCTGAAATACTAACCTTCTACGGCCGGCCTTAAAATTAATATCTTGAGGTCAGTTATAAAGCCAATCGGAAGCTTTGACTTTCGATACATTCCGCAATCACACGCTCATGCGAACAGGAAGGCTGACTGTCTGAGAGTGAGGAAAATTTCGGAGAAGCTATATCTCAGGTTGCGAATGGACATTACTTGCAGTTGACCAATATCACCTGCTCCATCTTGATCCAGCGATCAAAAGATCATTCTCTACCTTCGTTATATTCTGCAGTTGTATTTTACTTAACATTTACATTTTGCAACGGATGCCAGCTAAGAATTCTTCCATTTACTGGTTTTCAGCTGATCCTAAGAAGACAGAACATTTGCGAGCTCTAGATGGATCTGCTGAGAGACTGCAGCTGTTCAAAGCTGATTTATTAGAAGAAGGCTCCTTTGATGCTATAGTTGAGGGTTGTGAGTGTGTGTTCCATACAGCTTCACCGTTCTACAATAACCCAAAAGATCCTCAGGTTTTCACTTGCTTTTCTATTTAAATTTGAATAATTTGCTATTCTTATTCTTTTTAGTGTTAAGGTACCATGGTATGCTTTGCCAATAAAAAAATGTCAATAATCGTTAAAATTAGCCAGCTATGTGGATCAGGGTGCCGCGTCAGTTGATATATTATTCACTGAAATTATAAGCTGTCTTTGATTTTATTTTTTCCGCATAAAACAATTTTGTTTAAAAGTAATGTTGTCAGAGACAGAAACCAAAAAAACACATCAACTATATCTCATAAAAACAGGTATGTGGAACGTAGTTACTCAAAAGACAAGGATTCCTAAATTTATAGGAGAGTACAAACATGTTTTATTTTGATGTAACATTGTTGAGATATGTAATTAGAATCTTCTCCTAGACACATGCAAACATTATACTTTATGAATTCTGAAATTCAAATTCAACTTAAGAATTCAATTATATATCCTCTTGCATCGGGCTGATTTAATTGACTCATCTATGGATAGACTGTTACTTTTGAAGAGCGTTGTCCTGCCTAGTTTCCCTTATGTAACCTTTTTTTAGGTCGAGTTGATTGACCCAGCAGTTAAAGGAACTCTCAATGTTCTGAACTCCACCAAGAAAGCTTCCTCTGTGAAAAGGGTGGTTTTAACATCATCACTCGCAGCTGTTGTATTCACTGAGAAACCATTATCTCCTGATGTCGTGATTGATGAGACATCATTTTCCATACCAGAACTTTGTGAAAAACTAGAGGTATTGCCTTTTTGTTTTCAAAATAGGCAATTTTTTTAATGTTCTTGCAGTTTATGCATGTTTGTCATAATCAAACTTGAATTCCAAAAATTAGCAAACTGGCAACAGTTGGTTAGCCCGCAGGTGTGGGGGCTCTCCGTAGAGTTCAAATCCTGATATGCGTAAGGATTAGAAAAATCCACTTGTTGTCTCCCATTTACCTGCTCTAATCTACCTTGTGGTGGACTCAAAGGATGAGTTAGGGTCCGAACCACATGAGGTGGTTCCCTGAGAATGGGAACAAGGTTTGTGGATTTTCTTGACAGGTGTATGTCTCTAAAAAGAAACTACGGGTCAGTGTTCCCCCAGGGCCCTTTTCTTTTATAAGTATTTCTATTGAGTAGTAACTATTGGCAGTCTATTTTAATAATTAAAGAGCTGATTATTTGTGGATAAATATACTTGTTCTAGCTAAGAATTACTATATACTTTGTCTACCTCACACATTTAATATCAGGTGGACAAATAAAGATATTTCAATTTCCTACTTACAATTTCTATGGATTGTTAATATAAGAGGGAATAGAGATGTAAATAATATGATGTATGGTATTGAGACTCTTGGCTGGTATATACAAGGATACAAGACTTTTGGGGATGACACCTCCCATATGGTAGTCTATGATATAATATTAAAACTACCAAATATACTCTAACATTCTCTCACAGTCAGAGCCTGAGCCCCGCAGACAACGAGACTGGGTAAGAACTCGAAGATAGAAGCTGACAGACTAAAATATGCCTCCCACCGCATAGCTAAAGTATCAAGGTTAGGATGCTACGAATGGAGAGAAAACCGACGAGAAAATCGTCGATGAGGGGACAGGTGCAAAAAAATCAATGTTGACACCTGAGAACTCACTGGACGATGGGACGATCACGCAAGGGCGAGGGTGACAGGACGCTCGGACCTATCAACAAGCTGCAACCTGACTGCGGTATCTGTGGTGGCGACGTACTCGGACCATCAGCCAACGTGACAAGGAGGAACAAGCATGAATGGTGTCACCACCTTGATAGACCACAACTCAGACAAAGAAAGCTTCACCATGAGCATTGCCCTTGCAGTTTGAAGAGCACGCAACAACAATAAGAGACTGGATAAGAAGTCAATGGTAGAAGCCGATGGACTAACATATCCCTCCCCCACGTAGTTGAAGTGTCGAGATCCGGATGCTGCATCAGTAATGTTGCACTTCCATGTGGATCATGATGTACCCATAGCCTTGGATTTGTTTTATCTCCCAATCCTTATGCAAATGAAACCAGATAGGCCATGGAGCATGCAGAGAAGATGGTATTGGGCCTGAGAGCATTGGTGCGGAGCCTCCAACAGACGGCGTAGAAGGTCACCCAACAAGTGATGTCATCCGTTCGAGGGAGCCCCTCCACGCGATTGCCCCGAAGCTTGCATCTGGATTTGGCAAGCCCATGGCACACGACTGACCGCACCACGAGGGTCTTGGATCAAAATTTTAAGAGGTGACCACTAAGAGCCTTTGTAAGGTTGACTACACCAAATGACTAAAGCAGCAGGATCAATAGGATCGGCTACTAAATAGGGTGCTGCCCCTGGCGGAGATCATGAGGATTGATCTCTCCTGTGGGTGCGCAATACAGAAGCAACGGTTAGGGTTAGTCATAGGATCGTAACCCCTTCTGCTTTCATGTAAGATTGAATAGAGATGTATATAATGTGATAAGTCGTATTACATTGAGCCTCTCGGACGGTAGATATGAGAGTACAAAACTTAGGGGGGGGGGGGGGGAAGACACATCCTCAAATACATCTGATAGTCTACGGTATAATGTCTGAATTATCAAATATACTCTAACATTAACTGTTGAGGTTTGCTAGTGTAGCCACCTCTACTCTCTGTGAATGTCAATTATTTACGTGTTGTTTTCTCATATATTTTATTTGGAATTATCTTGTTAGTTTTTTTTTTGAATTAGTTGGCTTCTTTGTATATCAACATCCATCACTGTTGAAACCTAAGTACAATATTTTCTATCTTCTTGATGAGACCTTCTCTCAGATTTTGCTCCACTCACTGTTTGTGTGGTTGTATTAGGAATGGTATGTTTTGTCAAAAACCCTGGCTGAACAAGCAGCATGGAAGTTCTCCAAGGATAATGGACTTGACCTGGTGACAATAAACCCAGCTATGGTCATTGGTCCTTTACTTCAGCCCACTCTGAACACCAGTGCTCAAATAATTCTAAACCTTATCAGTGGTATGCCTTTGCGAATATTTTTTATTTAGTTTCTTAGGAAAATAAGCAAGTTTGATTTTCCTTGTACCTCGTTTTTGCAGGTTCACCTGTATATCCTAACTTTAGCTTTGGATGGACCAATGTGAAGGATGTTGCTCTCGCACATGTACTTGCATTTGAGACCCCATCAGCTAGCGGAAGATATTGCATGGTTGATAAAGTTGTCCACTTCTCTGATGTTGTTAAAATCATACATGGCATGTACCCTTCTCTTCCAGTGCCTGATATGTAAGTTTATTTGCACAAATGATTACCTGGTGACCCGAATCATTCATGTCTATTTCAAATATAAACACTATGTATAGGTGCTTCGAAGGTTTTGCGCCATAATTTTAGTGTTGTTTCCTTTTTGTGCTCAATTTCTCTGGTTTTGTTTACAACTTGTTCTGATGGACAGGTGCGCAGATGACCAGCCGTTTACTCCAACATACCAGGTTTCAAGGGAGAAGATAAGGGAGTTAGGAGTCGAGTTGACTCCATTTGAGGCGAGCCTCAAGGAGACCATAGAATGCCTCAAGGAGAAGGGCTTCATTAGCTTCTAAAGTCATTGAACCAGCAAATTGAACAAGCGATCGAGCTAGGCTTGAAGCGTGCTATCTAAAAGTACCTGTGTTACTGGCATTTCTTGTTTGCTTCTGCCGTCTGATTCTGGCCTACGTCAATGTTACGCAACAGGGAGGTCTTCAATTATCTCTTCAACTCTGAATAATTGTAGCAATCTTAGCAATGTGTTTCAAGTTGTTATCAAAACCAGGAGCATGATGGCGATATATCCACGATCACAGTTTCATTTTATACACGACGTATTACATGCTGGATATAGCAGCATGTGCATTCTGTCATAGTACAGGCAACAAATAATAGTTCCAAGTAATAGTTACTCCCTCCGTTTTTAAATTATTGTCGTCATTGATTTTTTTATTTAACTTGATCATTTATTTTATTCAAAATATTATTTTAAATATGAAAAATTTTAAGTTATGTTTTAATTTACTTTAACGAAAAAACATACTATGACAACATATATGATGTTTTCAGAAAAATTTGAATAAAACGAATGGTTAAAATTAATTAAAAAAGTCAATGGCAACAATAATTTAAAAATGAAGAGAGTAGTTCTTAGCTCAACTTGCAGGTGAGCTTTCCTAGTTGTTGGTTCATCAACTGCAACTTATTTTAGGCAAAGATACTATCTAGCCAGTAATCGCATCGATCAGAAGGAGATTCGTTAGCTGGGCAACAGTTACCTCTCTCTTTGTCCTTTGCGCGATGAAGGTGTGATTAAACAAGAAGGAAAGTCGTTGTACCCTATACCAGTTCCTTCGTGTTTTTTCCTCAGTAGGACAGGGGAGAAGATCATGGCCGCACCGCCATGATACCATCTAGTTCAACTGAAAAAGTTTATTTATTTCGAAATTATAACAAAGTAATCACGACCGTGTAGAAGCTAACAGCTTTCGTTAATTCCTCTGTAGTAGCATACACATACGTGACCCACTACACTACTACAGGCACGTCACAAGATAACTTGTTTGCCGCACCGCACGCACTAGATGGTATCATGGCGGTGCGGCTAGATGCTGCAGCAGCGCCCGTCGCACCGGCGGCACGTGGACGTCGACGACGCCCTCTAGCGCCTGGATGCACCAGCACGCGACCCTGCAGGCGCGCTCCAGCTCGTCCTCCCTGATGTCACCACGCAGACGCAGGTCCACCATAGCACCGTGGCGAGGCCAGCCCATCAGAGGAGGGTGGGCCGAAAGCTAAACTGGACTGGAAAGGTAGGTCAGAAAAGCAAAAAAAAATAAAAAGAAAAAAAAGAAAAATCGTATTATAGCAACCGCTACAGTGCTAAAAAGGCTTCTGGACTAAATCTAGGGGTTGGCTGCGCGGCCCACCCTCCCCTGGCTGGACTCGTCACTGCCATAGCGGCCACGTCCCCTTGCACCACTCTGTCCGCGGCCCAGACCGGGAAGAACATCCCACCTGCCTTGTCGGTGTTGTTGGCGTCCGTGTTGCGCCTTCCAGAGATGAGCTCGAAGAGTAGCATGCCGAAGCTGTACACGTCGGCTTTGGGGCCGATAGGTAGCCCGGAGATCCACTCCGGCGCGAGGTAACCGATTGTACCCCGCTACGGTACTACGTTATCATCACATAAATGACACGACTATTTTCTCCCGACCGTCCTCGCGACAAAGAGCATCTCCAGTGGTACCTCTCATTTTCTACCTCCTATTCTCTACTTTGAGAGCTGGGTCCCATTTTCTAGCTCTCATTTTCTTGTCTCAACTCCAGCAGTGCCTCTCATCCTTGAGCTCTCAAACCGCGGGACCTACATGTCATTCGCTGACTAGAGAAACAGAGCTCTCTCTGATCTGGCACTCTACGTTGGTGCACGCCGCTGCCGATTGGAGGCCGTCCTGCTGCGTCGTCACCGTCGTTCAGGTGGGTGGCCCAAGCGGCTGCGTGGCTGAATGCCAGCGTGGGAGCTCCGTACCGCGACGGCGAGGGAAGGGGCGGCGGGTCGGAGAAGGTTGGTAGGATGCTGGCAGAGGAGGAGTGAGGACGCTGCTCGGACGCACGACGGCGGAGGAGGCGGGGCGAGGCAGCTGTCCGAACCAGGGAGCCAGGGCGACGAGGGAGGCAGGACCCGCGACGCCGTCGTGCGGGGGGGGGGGGGGGGGGGGGGCGAGCGAGGGCGCCGTTGGTGCGACGGTCGAGATTTGCCATGGCGTCGTAGATAGGGCCGGGCCCGACAACGGCGGGTGCAGGAGCAGGAACCTTGAGTGCCACAACCGAAGATGGCTCGAGGCGGCACCAAGTCCTGACGCGGGTCTTCCTACAGGGTAGATCCGCCCATGGGAGCGGCAGAGGCGTGGGGAGGGGCGGCATGGAGACGGTGGCGCAGGTGGCGCGGGGAGGTGCCGATGGCGGCGGTCGGGCGGGTCGGGCGAGCTCGTCCGATTAGGAGAGAATGGGGGAGAGAGAGGAAAAAAAGAAAAGAAAAAGGAAAATGGTGGACCCCACCTTTTAAGAGGGCTCCAGAACATGAAAACCTGTTGGGAGGATTTAAGAGGGTTACGAAAATGAGAGCCTAATTAAGACGTCTGCTGGAATTTGTTTTCCAGGCTAAGCTCTCAAAATATAATATAGGAGCCTTGAAAGACCTGCTGCAGATGCTCTAAGGTACCATGGCATGGAGGGAGGGAGGCGCGCAATGCGTACAACACCATTTATTACTAGCGTCACTTGAGGTCTATTTTTGCTTACTTGGAACCATTTATAGTGGTATTTGTTAATTGCACTACAGTGACGGGTATAAAAAAAGAAAGAAACGCCAACAATACTTGATGGCTTAGATCCACCACCGAAAAAAATAATTAATTACCCCTTTGGGATATTTGGCCTCATCCACCCATGATGATCTGATGACACTCGAAACCATCTTCTTTTGTGTCTCGCTGCATTTACCACGGCAGGGCTACTTATTTAGTTGGCTCGACTTCGCTTTCTAGCTTTCGTGTGCGGTGGAAGAACCAACGATGTGAAGTTTTTTCCGGATTCCCTTGCGATGAGAACGGGTGGGGCACCAACGTTTGTTTATTCACTGGGAGGAGAGGATTGGCCGGCAGATATTATTAGATCTGACGACTATGCAGTCCTTCCGGCGCTGAACAAAATAATTGGGTTATGCTGCCAGAAGATGTGAAGCAGGCCGTGAATCATATGCCGCGCGCGAGTCATTTTGTATTTAAAAGAGATCTTGACGCCATTTTGTCAAAGCTGTTGCATTCATCACTACCGGAAACCAGCTAGATGCCAAATGTTATCGTGATTGCCGAGTGTCATACGTCGGGCACTCGATAAAGAGCATATTTGCTGAGTGTCTAGCTTCAACCACTCGGCAAATTAAAGACACTCGGCAAAGGAGGGTGTTTGCCGAGAGATTCCACCAGAACACTCAGACAAAACCGACATGAACACTTGGCAACGATTCCACACTCGGCGAACGTGGCACATCAACGCCACGTGCTAACGCCCGTTGCCTTTCACGTGCCGGCTGTTAGGTTTTGCCGAGTGTGCGCTATGGACACTCAACAATACTCTTTCTTTGCTGAGTATTTGATGTTTACACCCGTCAAACATCAATATTTGCCGAGAGTATTTTCAGTCACTCGATAAATATCAATCTTTGCCGAGTGTATAGCCACTAGTAGAAATGTGTACAACAATGACGTTTTGCTAGTGACGTTCTAAAAATACGTCATTGAAGATGATCCTACAATGATGAAAAATAATGGATCGTCACAGTAGAACAGTGATGAATGTTCTATGATGAAATTTTTGAGAAATTCTAAAACAACATCATAGAAAAGAAAACCCAGAATATCATAGAACACCAGCCCGTCCACGCCATAGATTTGTGACAGTTTTGATTCATCATAGAACTACACCAACGGACACGTGTGTCATATATGGATCCAATGTTCCAACATGACCTAAAATGTGTCTGCTAGGTCCACATGTAAGTTCTCTTGATCCACCAGGGTCCAAATTTTAGTGCTCTCGGTCCAACATGGCATTGGATCCACCAGGCCCACATGTAAGTATTGTAGGTCCATCGTTACACTGGATCTACATGTCAGCGCTCTATTTTCAAAGTTAGGGTGGGTCGACCTACGGGATCCACATGTAAGCACTACTACTAGGTCCACATCTAAGCGCTCTCTTTTAAAAGTTGAGGTGAGTCGGTCTACATGTAAGCGCTATTACCCCGTTCATCCAAGTTTTTTGTAAGTTAAAAATCAAATCACAGGTGTCAGATCTCAAACCTGCGACCTGCCCTAGGAAACCGAAAGACTTACCACCACGCTAGGACCCCCGCTTGGTTGCAGGGTCATAACATTTTGTTTCAAAGTTGCAATGCGGATGTCCGCCCTTACTAGACCGAGCCATTTGTAGGATACTGAATTGGGACATTTGTAGGTTCCTGGACTGGGCTATTCGTAGGTTTCTGGACCGGGCCAATTGTAGAGAATTATAGGCGTGCGTTTCATTTGCTGATCTACGTTGGGCTATGCTAAATTCTGACGGGCCACACATTCTCCAGATTCTACTAGACAAACAAGAGATATTTTATCACTAAGAAATGTGAACCATCTCAGGAAATTCCAACACCAATTTCATTCAGATCACATCACTAAGAAC
This sequence comes from Eleusine indica, assembly GCA_030378355.1. Lineage (NCBI taxonomy): Eukaryota > Viridiplantae > Streptophyta > Magnoliopsida > Poales > Poaceae > Eleusine > Eleusine indica. The sequence continues at coordinate 8,272,963 of CM059497.1, read as the reverse complement.
AACAACAGTCTACATCAACTTATAACACAACACAAGAATAATAAGGAACTGTATCACTAAGACTACGTTCTTCCACTCGATTTTGCCAACTACATCAACTTTCATCAACGGCTTGTTGGCATCAACAGGACCAATTGAATGAGGTTTGTTGAAATCCAGAACCGCACCATCAAATGTTGGATACTTTTGGTAGCATGCACCAGGGTATCCAGATACTTGCTTCTGCCACTCTGACCAACTGAGGTAGAGTCCAGGCCTTCTTCCTACGAAAACTGCATAGTAGCAAGCCATGTCTCTATATCAAAAGAACAAGGTGGGGAATCAAACATCCAACATCAATAGTTGATGCACAAGCCAAGAACAGACCATGAATCATAGATCTAGCGTTTCAAGACAAGAAGAGACCATGAATCATAGATCTAGGTAGAAAAGGGAGGGGCAAGTTCTTCAAATCTTACCGTCATCGGGGACGTCGAAGTCGCTCAGCCGTGTCGATGCAGCGGGCCTCGAGGTCATCAATGTGGCGGGCCTTGAGGTTGTCAACATGGGGCATATGGTCCCACAGGCATCGATGCAGAATCACACCTCCTCTAGATGTGGATAGGCTTTTGAGAGTGATTTTGGCTAGGCCAAGTCATTTGGGCCACAAACACGGGGCAAGCCAGAAAAGAAATACAAGTTTACGATAAAAAAAGGCAAAGGATAAGAAATGTAACAATCGATGTAAGTGCCTATAGTACACCCTATAGTTTTCAATTCAGCTATGACAATCGGTGTAACACACAAATAATTTCAATTAACATGGCCAGGGGAGGTTGGGGATGAACAAGGATAGGGCAACAGAGAATGCCTGTTCTAGTGTGTTCATATTTGGGGTACGTCAGGCCCGCTACAGGTTGACGCAGACGTACTTCAACAACGTCCCTGCTGATCAGATCAGAACCACCTCCCCTGTTTAGAAAGTTGCCTAGTAGAGGGGGGTGAATAGGAAATCCAAAAGCAATCAACGACAGAACTCCGTTAGTTTCTGACGAAACTTCCCTCACCACTGAATTTCTGTCAATCGATAGAAGTTTCTCTTGATTTAACGTTAATAGCTAATTGAAATGCAGAAATAAATAAGGGTCAAGGAATCTACTTGAGTAGAGGAGTTGTTAGCTCAATGTAGCTCTCAAATCCTGCAGGAATTAGTAGCCAATACAACACATAAGTAGATCGAGCACAATAGGTACTAGGAAGCAAGCAAGCTCAATAATAAAGACAAGTGCAAGAATAAAAAGAGAGACACAAGAAATATTACCGAAATTTGACAGCCACACTAAGTAGCTCCTACTTCCTTGTTGAGGGGCCACACAAAGTAACCGGATCTCTCTCAACCCTTGTCCTCGCCAAGCAATCACTAAGATCGAGCTTGGATTGTTTCTTCACTTGATTTGTTTCCTCTCGAGGTGAATCACTCCTTTACAAACGTCCTGGTCTCACCACAATGCTTGGGAGCTCAAGGGCGACACCTAGCCATCTAGGAGACCAAGTCTCCAAGAGTAACAAGTAACACAAATCTTGTATGGGGAGGGAAAACGTGTGCTCAAGATTTCGAGTGGATGGATTGAAGCTTTTCTTGGTTGGATCTCTCTCATAAATAATGTGAATCTCAAGAACAAGGGCAAGAGTGAGAGAGGGAAGCTAAAGCTGAAAGTAGAATGAAATGCTTGAATGTCCAACCTTTCTCACGGGAAAATGGAAAGGTATATATAGAAGAGCTCCAAAAATTAGCCGTTGGAGTGTAAACCTGGCACTAACGGAACTTCCGTGATGGACCACAGAACTTCTGTCATTTCAAATAGAGTCGTTGCGTGGGTTGAAGTTTCACTGTACCGAGGGACGGCACTTCCATCATGGGTATGACGGAACTTCCGTAACCCTCGGGTTGTGAGGACACTGGGATATCTAGTAATGGAACTTCCGTTGAAGGCTGATGGAACTTTCATCACTCTCTGTTTGGCTCAGAATTGGCTATTTTGGTTGCTTTTTTTGGCTTAAGTTTTTCCTTAAAGCTTTGTTTTTGCTTGAGCACAATAATTCCCTAATAGCAAGATTGTTTACCCCTCTTAGTAGTTCGGCAGTCCTATGACTCAATAAAATAAACGAAAACTATTCTTCAAAACTCCTTTTGAGTCCATTTTTTTTTCTTCTTTGTTTGTGGGATGAACCATCTCACAATGTTGGTGATGAATAATCTTTTCATAATCTGCACAATTTCTTCATACACATGTTAGTACACTTTTAATATTTAGTCATCATTCACCAAAACCCACTAGGGGATTCTAGATGCATCTTCAATCTTCCTCTTTTTGATGATTGATGACAGTAGATTAGAAAGGATAAAAGTTATAATCAAAAGAGTCAACAAATAAAATATAGCAGAGCTCCCTCTAAAGATATGCATGAGTCACACAAAACATGTGAGAGAGCTCCCCCTATATTTCATTAGAAGTGGGGTGCCTAAAGGTGTACAAGTGAGCAATGAGTGATAAAGCAAATAAACCTCAAGGACACAAACTCACTTAACACAAACAATACAAGGCAATAAATACAAATAAGCAAGCATCGCACATCCTCATAAGGCAAAGCACTGTCATATTACAATAAAGATTCATAAATAGTTTTCCAAGCACATAATAATAAAAAAATTGTCTTTCTAGCCTATTACAAGATGGATAGAAGATAAAGCGTCATTCTTGGCACATACTTTTTGATTGCTTTCCTCTCTCCCTTTGGCATCAACACATCAAAAAGATTAAGGGAGAGAGAGAGAGAGAGAGAGAGAGAAGCTAAGTAATGGATCACTCATCGTCCTCGCTGCTCTCATCCTCCTCACTTTCTTCATCATCAACACGAGGGGCTGAGGAAGACGGTCCAGTAGAGGCCTCATAGGCAGCAAATGGATCAGCAAAAACTGGTGGCTCTCCATCACTTTCACACTCGGAACCATCCGGTGACCATCACGACCCCAATCCCGTTGCTCACTCTTGATCCTTCTTGTGAGCTTCTTTATCCCCCACTTGTTTTCCCAATTCTCCCTTGCGTTGAAATAGCAGGCATTGAAGATGCTCTTGAAGAAGAAGACAATAGTAGAAGATGGCTGGGGAAGAGCTTCATGTGGAGGAGGAGCGGTGGAGGTAGACGGTCATGCTGCTGCTGCTGGTACTTCGTTGTGTGCCCTTGCAATGATGGATCTTCTAGAACATGACACTCCGAGTACCTCCGCCATTGCTGGGTGAAGCTCATGTTGCACCCTTGGCCTCAAAGGTGTATGAATGCACTCCTTGTCAAAAACAAGTCCAGTCTCGGACTCAATCATCCTCATGAGATAAGGAGCATAGGGGAGAACTCTTCGAGTGTCCAACTATTGAAGTGAATGTCCAGTCTCGGACTCAATCATCTTTGAATGTCATTGGTGATGAAATCAATGACACAAAAAGGAGTTGCATTGGGGCGGAACCTAGCAAGTATGTTAATTGAGGATTCAACTATTGAAGTGGCATATCCCCCCTTTGGTGCAATGGTGACTCTAAGCATCAGGTTGAGAGTGAAGTAGAAATTGTGAAGTCCATTGGTTGAGCTAAGAATGGAGGGGCACGGATCATAATACATGAAAGGCATCTTGGTATCTTTCAACACGAGCTCGTTTGAAATGAGTTCCTTCTCTTCATGCTTAGTCCCCTGAAAGAAATAGCTGGCAAATGAGTGGGGGAGACCACATAGTGCACACCTTGGGTCATCCAATGAATGTGTCTCCTTGGATCAATGTAGAGGGTGGAGTAGAATTGGCAGATCACTTCCTCGTCGCAGTCATATCTAAAGCCCATGAGGTCATAAACACTTCTATCCTTGCAGACTTGAATGATTTCCTTAAAGACCGAATTATCTTTGGAGTCCATGTAGCTCCAGTCAATCCACTGATGCGCTACCAATCTGTTGTTCATGTTCTTCTCAATGAGCATGGACATGTAGTAGTTCTACTAAAACCAAGTGTAGAATTTGTAGTCTCTTGCTTCTTGCTCTGCCGCTAGATAATGGTTGTACTTCCTACCTTCAATTAGAGCATCTAGGTCCTTCTTGTAATCCTTGTAGACTTGGCCCTCCTCATAGATAGGAGCATGGACATGAAGGTCCTTCACAACATTTAGTGGATCATTTCTTGCTCCTTTGCGCTATCGTGAACTTTGATCCCTAGCGGGTCCCTTGCCTTTTCCATGAGCATGCCGAGGGGGAAGATACCCTCCTTGTGCAACATGCACTGTCTGTGCTGTTCCACTAGTGCCTCCTCCATTCCTTCTTGACACGAGTTCCTTTCTTCTCTTAGGCGCAGGCACAATCTCCTCACTTGATGAGGAGTGAACTTCATCTTGTTCCTCCGACTCATACTCTTCCTCCGTTGCACGTGGTGCATTCTTGGTCCATGCCATTAGGAAGTCCTAGAGTGACACGGATGATGTCAAGGAATTAAATATGAACCAAATAGGAAAGACGAATCAATAAGACTTCATGTTCAGAATAGCAAACGATGGAAGTTTCATCATGACGAAACTTCCGATAGAACTTCTGCGTTTACAGTTCTTCCACAAAAGTTGACATTATTCCTAGATCCTACCACAATTATGCAAATGCTCCTAGGATAAGATAGACTAGGTACAGGGAAACCAATCTATCCAAAGAAATCAAAGACATTTTGAGATTTTGACCTAAAACAAGGAATTGGGCCAAAGTTCATACCTAAGTCAAAAGGACGGAAGAAATTGATGGAGATCCCGGAACTTCCACGAGAGATGAAGAGAGGGACCCCCAACTTGACAATTTCGCCGGTGGAAACTCCAAATCACCACCAAATCGCCGCTTAGGGTTTGAGGAGAGGAGAGAGAGAGAGAGAGAGAGAGAGAGAGAGAGAGAGAAGAATAGATGAGAATGAATGGTTGACTCACGGAAGAAGAGACCGTCGGGCCCTTCACCTGGGAGTGACGGAAGTTCCGTCGCTCTCGGGTTTGAGCATAGATAAGACATAGGGAATGATGAAAGTTCTGTCAATGGGTGGCACAAGTTCCCAAGTTCCCTGTCTTGAGCAAACAGAAGCTAGAAGAACATGGACATTTCAAACAAGTGTTACATTGATATAGCAATGTAAGCATGTTTTCATTTGTGAACAGCAACAAACAATCGATCTCAACAATATTCACAGATTTCAACATTTAGATCTATTGATCAAACCCAAGGATTTTCCCAAACAAAGTGAATCAATATTATTTTCAAAACATTTTGATTTCAAAACATTTAACTAGAAGCATTCAAAACAAAGAAAGTACAAGGTTCTACTCCACATTGGATGAATCCAAAATATTCAGCTTACTTCTCAACTCACAAAACCTTTTCTCATCTAGAGCTTGGCAAAGATATCAGCTAGTTGTTTATCGGTTCTAACATAGCTAATCTCAACACCCCCCTTTAATGAATGATCTTTCAAGAAGTGGTGCCGGACATCTATATACTTAGTCCTATTATGATCAATGGGGCCATATGCAATCACGATGGCACTCTCATTGTCACATAGGAGAGTTACTTTGGTTATAGTGTATCCAAAAATCCTTTAGAGTTTGTCTCATCCAAAGTAGTTGAGCACAACAACTTCCGGTTGCGACATACTCCGCTTCAGCTGTGGATAGGGCAACAGAATTTCGTTTCTTGGATGACCATGGCACAAGGGACCTACCAAAGAATTGGCAAGTCCCGGATGTACTTTTCCTATCAACTTTACATCCGGCGTAGTCGGCATCGGAATAACCAACTAACTTAAACTTGGAGCCCTTTGGATACCACAATCCTAGGTTTGGAGTGTGAATTAAATATCTCATGGTTCTTTTAACAGCCACTAAGTGACTTTCTTTCGGAACGGCTTGAAACCATACACACATGCACACACTTAGCATGACATCAGGCCTAGATGCACAAAGATAAAGCAAAGAGTCAATCATGGATCGATATAGGTTTTGATCCATGGGCTTACCATTTACATCTAGTCCAAGATGTCCATTTGTCCTCATAGGAGTCTTGTTGGGCTTTGCCTTGTCCATGTCAAACTTCTTGAGTATGTCTTGAGTCTACTTAGTTTGACTTATGAAAGTTTTTTGTTCAAGTTGCTGGACTTGAAAACCTAGAAAGAACTTCAACTCCCCCATCATGGACATCTCAAATTTCCTAGTCATAATCTTGGCAAACTCATCACAAAAAAATTAATTAGTAGAACCAAATATAATGTCATTGACATATATTTGGCACACAAAAATATCATTATCAGTTTTTCTTGTAAAAAGAGTAGGAATGACCTTGCCAATAGTGAAGCCCTTCTTTATCAAGTAACCCTTGAGGTGTTCATACAAAGCTCTAGGAGCTTGCTTGAGGCTGTAGAGAGCTTTGTGGAGCTTGTAAACAAGGTTTGGCTTCTTTGAATCTTCAAATCCTGGAGGTTGTTGCACATACAGCTCCTCTTGAATGGGTCCATTTAGAAATGCTCTTTTCACGTCCATTTGAAAAAGCTTAAAGCCATGGTGAGTAGCATATGCAAGTAAAATATGAATTGACTCAAGTCTAGCTACGGGAGCATATGTAGTCCAAACCTTAAACTTGAGAGTAGCCTTTTGCAACAAATCTTGCTTTGTTCCTCACCACCACACCATACTCATCTTGCTTGTTGTGGAACACCTATTTTGTACCTAAAACATTTTGCTTGGGTCTTTCAACCAATGTCCACACCTTGTTTTTTTCAAAGTTGTTCGATTATTCTTGCATGGCCACCACCCAATCCGAGCCTTGGAGTGCTTGTTCCACCTTAAGGGGTTCCAAGGAGGAAACAAATGAGTAATGATGACAAAATGTAGCCATTTAGGATCGAGTAGTTACCCCTCTTTGAATGTCATCAACGGGGTGATCCTTTTGAATGCTTTGTCAGACTCGTGGGTGTGTTGATCTAGATGCATCTTCTTATTTTTTATTATTGTCTTCTTGAGTATCTTCTTCTCCACCATCTTGAGCCTGATCTTGGTCAATGCCTTGAACATGATCGTCACCATGATCTTGGCTACTTTCTTGATCTTGTTCATTTTGTCGATCTTGTGGAGGAGACTCATCTTGATTTGAAGAAAATGGTTCATCTTGATTGGAATTTTGCTCTTGTGGCCTATCTCACCAATGGCCAAATTCCTTATTGCATCATATGGAGCTTCATGACCTACATCACTTGGATTAACTTGCTTTACTTGAGAGTCATTAGTTTCATCATAGGTTACATCACGAGTAATTTCAATGACATCGGTATCTTTTTTGGAAGCACGATAAGCATAAACATTAGTTCCATATCCAAGTAGGAAACCTTCATGACTCTTTGGAGCAAATTTTGAGGATTTAGGTTTCTTGTTAAGAATAAAGCACTTTACAACCTATTTGTTGCATGGCATGTGGTGTTGATGGCTTCGGCCCAAAAAGTGTTCGACGTCTTGTATTCATCAAGCATGGTTCTTGCCATCTCTATGAGTGTGTTGTTATTTCTTTCGGTTACCCCATTTTGTTGTGGAGTGTATGGAGTTGAAAATTCATGTTTTATTCCCTCGACATCAATATATTCTTCAACTTGTGTGTTCTTGAATTTGGTTCCATTATCACTTCTTATCTTCTTGATTTTCACTTCATACTCATTTTGTGCTCTCCTCAAGAATTTCTTTAGGATACCTTGTGTTTCACTTTTGTCCTTCAAAAAGAATACCCAAGTGAAACGAGAATAATCATAAACAATTACAAGACCATATTTGTTACCACCAATGGTTATGTAGGAGACGGGTCCAAATAGATCCATGTGTAGAATCTCTAATGATCTTGTTGTTGTCCTCATTGTCTTGGATGGATGTGGAGCTCCCACTTTCTTTCCGGCTTGACATGCGCTACAAATCTTGTCCTTCTCAAAAGCAACATCCTTTGGTCCGACAACGTGGCTACCCTTTAGAAGTTTGTGGAGATTCCTCATCCCAACATGAGCTAGCCGGGGATGCCAGAACCAACCCAACGTGGTTTTAGCAATCAAACAAGCATTTAGATTACATCCATCATTGTCGGTAAAATCAACAATATAGATTTTATCCTCCAAGTACCCATTGAAAGCTATTTAGGAATCTTTCTTCCGAAAGACGGTCACGCCATCATTGGTAAAGAAACAACTATACCTCATCTCATAAAGTTATGATACGGACATCAAGTTGTACCCTAAATATTTCACAAGATAAACATTACTAATTCAAAGGTCATGGGTGCCATCAATCCTACCATGACCAATTACCTTTTCTTTGTTATCATTTACAAATAAGATGCCTCCACTTGGTAGATTATCCTAATCAAGTAAGGAGAACATCGATCTCTCTCCGGTCACATGATTTGAGCATTCGCTATCAAGCACCCATGTTCCGCCACCGAAGGAGTATTCCAACAAAAGAAATCAAGTTTGTGTTTTAGGCACCCAAATTTGTTTGAGTCCCTTAACACTAGTAACAATAGATTTGGTCACCCACAAATAAGGCTTCCACCTTGCATAATGTGGTCGAACAAATTTAGCAACAAATCTACCATAAGCATTACGAGTTAGCACATAACTTGCATCAAAATCATAGAAGGATACGATAGAGCTCTTGTTGGTCTTGTTGACTTGAAGAGGAGAAATGTTTTGCTTGATAGTCTTTTTTGAGCCACTTGTTTTCCCTTATTCTTGATCATCCCATTTGTCTTCTTCTTGTAAGTCTTCTTTGATCCACTTTTCTTGAATCCAAGACCACTCTTGTCATGAGATGATCTTGGCTCATAAAAGATTCTTCTAACATCTTCAACTTAAGCCCTTTTCTTAAGCTCTTTCACTTTGTTAGTGAGATCTTCAATGGTTGCATCTTTTCTTGCAATCTTCTTCAACAATGAGTGCGAGCTCAACCTAAGATCTTCAATTGCTTTCGCAAGGGACTTGTTTTCCTCTACCAATGAGTCACACCTCTCTTGAAGTGCTCCATTGGTTGAGCCAAGTGTTTCACTTGTCTCATTGACCTTGATAAAGTTCTTGGTCAACATTTTGTTCTTTCCTTCTTCTTGCTCAAGTTTCTTTGTGAGCTCAAGATTCTTCTCTTTCTCTTCATCAAGCAATTCTTCTTGTCTTTCAATAATTATTTCTTGATCATCTATTTCTTCTTGTAGCTTTCCTAACTTTTTTCACCATTTCTTGCATAGAGGGGACCAAGTCCTCCTCATCATCACTAACATAAGAATTATTGACATGGGAATTAGAAAATACCTTTTATTCTTTTGCCATGAAGTACTTGTGGGCATCATCCTCATCGTCAGTGAGGTTGTTGAAGAGTGACTTGTTGGCTGAAAGTAGGCCATAGGCAAGATTTGGAATGCCTCCCTCATCATCTTCTTCTTCATCATTGGATATGTATTCTTGATCAATGTGAGCTTGACGCTTTTATAGATTCTTGTTTGGCTTATTCTTCTTGGTGTATTGTTCTTTCTTTTCATCCTTTCCATTTAGCCTTGGACAATCAACTATGAGATGACCTTGATCATGACATTCATAGCATCTTCTCTTTGTTTTCTAGATTTTGCTTTGTCGAAGCTTTTTTTGGTAAGCCATTTTTGATCATGTATTTGCCAAATTTCTTCACAAACAAAGCAAACTCTTCATTGTCCTCTTCATCATCCTCATCATCATCATCATCTTCATTATCATTGTTCTCTTAATTCTTATTAGATTTGAGTGCGATATTCTTTCTTGAGCCTTCATCACCAATAAGCACATTTACTCTCTTGCCTTCATCATCACAATTCTTGTATGCAAGAATTCTTCCAATACCTTCATCGGTTGAGAAGTTCTCAAAGCCATCATTTTCTTCAATGATGGTGCATAAGGTTGGATTCCAAATTCTAAGAGACATGAGAAGCTTGTAGTTGACTTCTTCATCTTGAACATTGTCTCGATAAGATCTTCTCTCATTGACGATCTCCATGAGCCTATGATGTGTTTGTTGAGGCTCTTCTCCTTTATTCATCACAAAGAAGTTGAAGTGATTCTTAAGCTGTTGTAGTCTTCATTTCTCGACTACATCCATACCTTCATGAGCCCTAATTAGCTTCTCCCATATCTTGCGGGAATTCTCTAATCCGGTAACTCTTGAGTCCTCCTTGGGATTCAAGGATGAGAGAATTGTCGACACAGCTTGAGCATTGCGATGTATGTTGAGTTGATCCATGGTTGTGGGATTGTTGCGATTCTCCAAAGTGTATCCTTTCTCAGCTATATCCCAAATTGGTGGACCAATTGGCATCAAATACATCTTCATTTTATGCTTCTACCAACTGAAGTCTTTACCCTCAAAGTATGAGAATTTTTCACTACCATTTCCATGAATATTTGTCACATCTCCATAATTGAATGGTATGGCACTGTGCAATCCATCCCTTCCACAACTTCCACCACTTTTGAAAGCAAGATCCTGAGGATTATTACCTTCTTGTGGTTTCGACATCTTTTAATCTTTAAGCAATTAAGACTTGTAGAACATCCTTGCTCTGATACCAATTGAAGGTTACCTAGTGGGGGTGAATAGGCAATCTAAAAATTTGTCCTGAAACCAGCACTTAAAACAAAGTCAAATAGACAATGATGAAACTTCCGTGGGTTTCTAACGGAACTTTCGTCACCACAGAAGTTTTGTCAATCGACGGAAGTTTCTTGTTTTAATGTTGCTAACTAATTGAAATGCAGAAATAAATAGGGGTCAAGGAATCAGTAGCCAATACAACACGCAAGTAGATCGAGCACAATAGGTACCAGGAAGCAAGCAAGCTCAACAATAAAGACAAGTGCAAGAATAAAAAGAGAAACACAAGGATTTTTACCGAGGTTTTGTAGACACACTAAGTAGCTCCTACTTCCTCGTTGAGGGGCCACACTATCGACCAATCTGCCTAATCTACAGTTTTGCCAAGTTGATGGCTGAAGAAATGGCGCGATGCCTCGCCCCCGAGCTTGACACGCCAATTGATGTTAACCAAAGCGCCTTTGTCAAACAGAGATCCATCCACAAAAACTTCAAATTCATCCAAGCAGCAGCCAAGTTGTTCAAGCAAAAGAAACTTCACAAAATTCTATTGAAGCTCGACATCACAAAAGCTTTTGACACCATCTCATGGTCGTTCTTGCTGCAAATCCTACAACATGTAGGCTTTGGGCCGCAATGGCGAAGTTGGTTGGCTCTACTTCTTTCAATGGCCTCCACACGAGTTTTGGTCAACGATGAACCAGGCAAGCCAATTCATCTACCACGCGGCCTTAGGCAGGGCGACCCTTTATCGCCTATGCTATTCCTGCTGGTGATCGATGTACTGCATCGATTGCTAAACCATACAACATTGCAGGGGCTATTGCACCCGTCGGGCCACAGGGTCATACTTCACCATTGCTCATTGCACGCTGACGACATAATATTGTTCAGCACCCCGACTGAACAAGACCTTGCGACAACAATGGAAACTCTGAATCTATTCAAATTGGCATCCGGGCTCTGCATCAATCTGCAGAAGTGCATGATAGTGCCTATCTATTGCACGGCTGATGAGGTTGCCCGAGCACAACAAACCATCCCATGTCAGCTTGTTGAATTGCCAATTACTTACCTGGGAATGTTTATGGCCATAAGCAAGCTTCATCGCGAGCACCTAGAACCTGTGGTGAGCAAAGTGCTCAGTAGACTGCCTTCCTAGAAAGCTAAGTTAACGAATAAAGCCAGAAGGCTTGCCTTGGTCAAATCAACACTCTCTGCAATCCCATTGTATCCACTCATCTCCATCAAGCTGCCAGGTCGGGTCACTATGGAGGTAGACAAGGCAAGGCGAGGTTTCTTCTGGGCAGGCTCGGCTAAAGCATGTGGAGGAAAGTGCACAATGGCATGGTGGTAGAATCACTAGGCCAATGGAATATGGCAGCCTAAGAATTGTGGATTTGCAGGCAGTAGTCGCCTTCGCTTTAAGCCTATGGTGACTATGGCCGGAACGCACAAACACAACTTGGCCCTGGGTTGGACTACCAATCCAACATGACAAAGAGGTTCTTCAGATGTTCAACACATCAATTGAATGCAAGGATGGCGATGGCAAAGAAAAACTTATTCTGGACTAATAGGTGGATCAACTGCACATCGATCCAACTAATGGCTCCACACATGTACAAAAAACCCAAGAACTGTGGAGCAGGGGTAGATTAACAAGCAACAGATAAAAGACATCACGGGATCCTTGATGGTCCTAGTCATCTATCAGTACACTCAGATTTGGATGATACTAAACCGGCTCCAACTCCAACTACAAGTAGGCATCGACAACTAGATTCTTTGGCGATGGACACCATCAAGGCAGGATACTGCCCATTCAACATATCAGATGTTCCTTTTGTGGGATGACCAACATGCATGGGGGCAAAGATGATGTGGAAAGCCTAGGCGCCCCTAAAGGTAAAGTTGTTCCTGTCTATCAATGACCGAACATGGACAATGAGGCGACGCAAATGGCATAGCCTACAAGATGACGACGCCAACGCCCTTAGCTGCCAAGCGCCTGAAACAATTGACCATCTTCTCTTGCACTGCCCGGTGTGGTGGGGGAAATCTGTTGGCTGGTCCTTAGCTTCATTGGTTTGCCAAACCACTTCAACATGGACAGTGTCGGCATCACAAACACTTGGGCGATCTACCGAGCAGGATTGCAGAAAGCCCCTCACAAGGGTTTTCACTCCATATTTCTTCTCACAACGTTGGTGTTGGCGCATTCTAGATACACATTATTAGGCCATATTTAGAGTGTTTTACACTTTATTTTACTAGTTTACTAACAATTAACCCTAAATATTGCATATATCTGTAGTTTTCTAGCTTTATGTGTTTTATGAAAGAAATAGGTGAAAACGGAAGAATTATGGACCAGGAGCCATGAATTTGGGCCAAGTCATAGAAGATGGAAGGTCCATGTGTCAATTGGCATATGTGAAGTAGGCCCAAATTGGAGAGGAATTCTACAAAACTAAGGCCCAGCACGGAATTGGAGTCGGTATCGGCGCTACTAGACCCAGGACATGACTATATAAAGAGAAGAAATCGCCTCTCGAGGGAAATCAATCAAGAAAACTCTTAACCTAGGGTTTGGAAGAGTTGCGGCGGTGACAGAGGCCATCACCATCCATCGTCACCGGGAAAGAAGACTGTGCCGACTGGCACCCAGCCGTGCCGATCGGCACTTGTGCATCTCATGTTGTATTCCCTCATCCACCAAACCATGTCTATGGACCTTGGTAGGATGAGTGAGTACTCTTCATATTCTCTTCCATGGGCAAGGAACCCTAGCTATGTAAACTCTCGACTCTTATGAATTCATTTGGTGTGATTAGTCTATGTGTGATGAGCCTATTCCTTATGAATATATTAGCACTGCTAGGTTTCTGACTTTGCTGTGAAGATCACATAGTGCAAAAAACCAGTGGGAAACGATTAGCTTTCGTTGTGACTGGGTCAGAGTGAGCGGAATCACCATGTTTTGTAGAATACTAAATTCACCAAATGAACCTATAGGTACGAGTTGCATGATAGTTACCTGAACCATAGGAGGGAATAGTTCCACAATCTTGATTAAACCCTTAAGTTCTTTGTGACCAATTAGTTCTTGTTAATTCATACATTCAAATTATCATTGTGTTTTAGTTAGTAAATTAAATAATAGTAAAGTCCCGCCTACTCTCTGTGGATTCGATTAAACCTTGGAATACTCCAAGGGAAAACAAGCTACAACTATACACCGTCCTCTTACGATATATAAGTGGGTGCGTAACTACGACCAATAGTGAGCATTATGGAAGGAAAGGAATCGGAGGAGGGTCTTCGACAGCATCAAATAGGAGGCCCGCTACTGGGTAGCTGCCATAGCACATAACATAGGTTGTTTCATGTCGGAAGAGTAGACTTATCGTTCAACGTCATGTCGGGAGAGTAGGCTTAGTGTTCAGCGTCTAGGTAGGCTTATACTTGGGCTCTATTCTAATCCTCCTCATGTAAGGCTCTACCGGGCGTGTCAAACCGCGTTGTAAGGTCATCAACCACAAACTTCTTTTTGATACAAAGATGTGCAGCTCTCCTACGTATTCTAGAAAAAAAAAGGACCGGTTGTGACCTGATTAACTTTTCAAAACTTAAGCATTCTTGCCGACATCTATGGAACAGCATACATAAACAAATTTTTCCGTTCCAGAACAGATTCTGACTACATGTCTGCAATGCATGACACTCTGGAGTCAGGAGGCACTGCTCGGCCCAGTAGAAGCAGGAGGATGAGAAAATAAACAAACTTGCTTCTTCTTTAGTGATCACATCGGCGGTGGAGGCAGTGGCGCGAACATGCCAACGTGGTCTAATTTGCTGAGTGGAGGTGCTTCCGACGGAGCCGGAGCCGCCGGCGTGCTACGATCACCGGCCTAGACTCTCTGAACATGGTACAGCAGCTGACGGCCATCGAGCGCTGCTGCTCTCTCTCCCTCTCCTATAAAGCAAGCGGTAGATCAGAGTAACTGATACATATTGCATACATCGATCTTACAGCGGCACGTGTATGCGACCTTGCGAGAAGACGATGCCATAGGCTTCAAGAGAAAACGGGGACAGGGGTCCCGAGGCAACGAATTTGGATTCCAATTTATGCCGAGGTGGCTAGCAAGGTGCCGGTACTAGGGTTAGTGAATCAAACTAGGAACAGTGGGGCTCCGGGTGGGGGTAGAGAAAACTTTTGGCAAGGCGGAAACCAATTCCCCCAATCCACCACGCAACCTAGGTCGCTGGTGTTGGGTTCTCAAGGGGAGAACTGGTGTGCCGAGAGCAGAACAATTCCTACTCACCAATCGCCAGAAGAGAGCTCTACGAATCCGGCCAGTTGAGGCAGTGATTTGGAGGAGGGGGCAGCTAGCAGGAAAGCTATCACAGGGACAAGTTGCAGCGGCAATGAATTCAGATCTAAATCAAGCAGGGAGGCGATTTGAGGGGAATCGTAACCAGAAGATACAGATACAACGGGGAAGAGAGGGTTTCAACAATAGTCATCAGGGATTTGGGTATCATTCATGGCAGAATTATGGGTTTCAGAGTGGAGAAAAAAAATTCAAGCAAAATGAAATTGTTCGTATGGCCACGTCTTACGCTCATCGTATGGAAACAGCATGATACGTGGATCATACTTCTCAGGACCGTCAATCCACTGGAAGAAATGACACTGTAATAAATAACTATCGGCAAAATAGTTACATGGAAATATATTATTACTCTACGGTCTCAAACAAATAACTCACCCCCGCTATATCAGATTTATGTTTTTCTTTGCACATGTAGTACACACGGCCCACTGTACTACTCCACCTAGACTGCTGCACTTCTACTAGTTCACCACACTCACAATGTGGCACTGTAAGCGGCGGCAGCACAGGCCCATCCTCAGCACGTGCGAGAAGATACTCCTTCCACTGCCACTCCAGGCGACGCAATGCCTCACAATACATGGATACCTAAAAAAATTAACATTACTTTACTTGCTTAACCCTAGCTACAACATCAAACCTAAATGTATCCTAACTTCATAGAATTTAACCATCACAAAAACAATCTAACAAATGCAAATAGCATCCACTACAACTTCAATTTAACTACAAAACCAAAAAACAATAATGCTGGTGGTGATTATTATTGCTTCAAATTATATGAACTAATCCATAACAACATGCATCCATGCAACACCTAGTTCTCAACTACTTCAACCAAAAATACTTCCACTTAATATCATATATATGCTCAATCATCAATTCACGTGCCAATTTCAACCAATGCTAACTTCATATCAATTTTTTTTCCTAACCCTAACTAACATCCATTCTTAAAAACCAAACATGGGAGAGTAGAGAGTGAGAGACCTTACAACCTTGAGCTTCAATGGAGTGTGTTGGTGGTTTCTAGATGCCCATTTTATCTACTAAAAAGGGATGTTTTGCGCCTTAATTTGGTGGTTTGGACTAACAATTAACCCCATATTTGCATATATTTGTAGTTGTTCTATTTTGGATGTAATCGTAGGAAACAGGTGTAAAACAGGGCAATTATGGATAAAGAGCTGAAGAGTAACGAAGATGGGCTAGATTCGGAGCCGCGCCGATCGGCGCGACGTATGCGCTGACTTGACTAAAACATGATCCGGTCCAGGAAAGACGAAGGCCCAGCCCAGTATGAGTTAGAGTCAGTGGAAGTCGACCTAATCCCGTCGAGTATAAAAGGAAGATAATTATCAAAAGCCAAGGACGACCAAAGGGGAGACGGCGATTGCGAGAATCAGTTATTAAAACTAGGGTTCCAGAACATTGGCGGCAGAGGTTCGTCAACACCGACGAGATCCACCAGAAGGGAGGTCGCGCCGATCAGCGCAACGCCTGCGCCGATCGGCTCGGGCGCGTTCCAGCGCTATTTCTCACCCCTCTGTTATGTATAGCGGAAGGATGAGTGAGTAGTCTCATATTCTCTTCTCTTGTGCGGGGATCTAGTCATGTAACTCTCATGCTTGTTGATACTCTCGATGAATTTAATCTATGTGATGAACTTATTGCATATCTATCTATCCTTTTCATTGGTGTATTGGCCAATACACTTTTGCCCATTACATAGTACAAGAAAACAGTGAGGAGCTAATAGCCTCTGTAGTGACAGCCGGGGTGAACGAAACCACCATGTCTTGTAGAATATTAGAGTCATCACTTGAGTTGATAAGAATAAGGTTGCATGCTAGTGAACCAATCCTAAGGAGAGAATCCTTCATTATCATGTTGCCTCTCCAATAACATTCACCTTCCACTTTCTCACCGTCATCATTCAAACCAACCAACCTATTGCAATCTGTTAGTAACCCTTTAATAATATTAGTTCCGCTTGTTCCCTGTGGATTCGATAACCTTGGAATACTCTAAGGGAAAAAGAGCTACAACTGTATACTGTCCTCTTGCGGTATATAAGTGGGTGCGTAGATACGACCAACAGAGTGTTACCTCGACCTTTGAAGGATTGGAGAGGGGGGTGGACTCCCTTTTTTCGTCGGAGAGAGAAGAGGAGAAAGAAGAGAGCGAGAGGAGGAAGAAGAAATGAGGAGAAGAAGGCAAACGCGGCCTTAAGTGCACAGAAGACGCGCCCATCTGTTTGGCGTGTTTGACTCAGGAAAACGCACCGAGGAGATTGGCACGTTTGACTGGTCATGGTCCAGTCACGCGGGCCGACGTCATGACCACCGCTGACATGGCAGGTAAACGTGCCAACATGCCTGACGCGTTTTCCCGAGGAAAAACGCCAAACTGTCTGGCTCATTTAAAGCGTCTAGATTGTGAAATTATAGTCCGGTTGCGTTTATTAATATAATATTATTTTAAAAATGTTTATTTTTTAAAAAATTCCAGGGTGGAAGACCAATAGGAGGACCTCAGGGAGAAGAACATCAGGATTATGGGCGTGACCGTGAGAGGGATGGATTTATGGGAGGATTCAGGGGGGGATCAGGAAGGAAGGGATTATGGATATGATTCCATTATGGGTAGAGGGTCAGGTAATGGTGCACACAGAGGATATGGGATGGGAAGAGGCTTCAACCCTATCCCATACTCCAACAACAATCATAATCATGGAGTAAATCTTCAAGGAACTCAAAATAGCCAATAGAGGGGTGGAGACTTCTTCAGAGGAGGAGATGCTGCAAAAAATTTCAGGCAAAACGAAGTAAGATGTTTGAGATGTGGAGAGTATGGTCTTGTTGCTGAGGCCTGCAAGAATGAAAAGCATTGTTACTTATGCCTTCGCAGTGATCATCTATTAACAGACTGCCAAGTGAAAAGTGACCCAATTCCCGCAGCTCAGTTGAGAGGGTGTGCACATGAAGATCTTAGTTTCTTTTCTATGGTTATTGCTCGAGAGGACAGGAGGGTTATGAACCTAAGAAACACTATTGTGATTATGGTTAAGGATGGACGTCTCACCCTACATCAGTTAGCTCAACATTTGAGTCAGGCTTGGAATATGTCACAACCCAAAATTTTCCATTTTGGAATGTGAACCGCTTTCAAACAATATATTTGGATTTCTCAAATTTTGAAACTATTTATAGGAAACCTTGCAAATTAACAAAGATATTATTAGATTTTAGAAATTGTTCTATATCATAAAAGTTTTCAGTTTGGAACCAAAACCTTGTTAGATAAGTAAAATCATTTTATTTTATTTGATTTCAATATTTTGTCATTTTTGGATTCCTTGTTAATTTGAGAAAATTGAAATCCTTTCAATCAAATTTTTTGAATCTACATTTTGTTTTAGAAGAGGGCTCAACTATCCCTATCTCCTTGACTCACGTGAATGCATCATCGAACACTTTCTTCCAAACTTGTTTCACCATATATTTCATCCTACATGTCGTTGATGTATCTATACTCATTTTCATCCTCATTCATTTTACCTACCATATGGACGTACCTAGACGTCATACCTTCCATGTTTACCCCACCTTCCATAACACCTCTTTGAAAAGAAACCCCACCTTCCATAAGTATTCATAAGGAAAGAACAAGAGAATAATTTCTTTTCCATATTTTCTATGCTTTTCATGTTTGCCTCCAAAAAATACATTTATTCCTCTTAAATTTATTTCCATATTGTTACTCCACCTGCCCTCACCTCTCCTATAAATACCAGCCCCCCTCCCACGTCCTCTCCACACCCTCAAACCCTCACCACGCCGCCAGGCTACCGCCGCTCCACCCTGCTCTCGCGTCCAGCAATGCTGCCGTCGATTGACGTCGACGTTCCCGGTGATCCACCCATCCAAATGCCGCCATATTTTACATAGAGATGCGCCCTGATGTACCATACAATATATCCAAAACTCAGAGCCATTGGACGTCGTATGCCTCCGAGATCTGCATCGCAATGGCAGCTGCTCCTTGATCTAGGTGAATCCAGCATGCGCGACGGTAAAACCATCACCTTTTCTCCCAATCCAGAGATGGTATTGATACAACCAATACTCCTACTTGTGTTCCAGGTTCTTGTGATCATCTCCACCAGAGGGCTCACCTAGAACCATTATGGTGTAACCCGGAATGCCATCTGCGTTCGAACTGCCGCTGCACAACCTCATCATGTTTCCACCGATTGACCTCGTTTGTCGGTAACTATCTATCCCATACAATACATCCCTGACATGTTCCACTCATGTATAAACACATATATTCAATTTTTCCCTTCAATCATGCAGCCGAACTCTGGAGAACACGACCCGAAATTGCATTGTCGGCTGCCCTACTCCTAGGCGCATTCAGCTTGTGTAACAGGTCTGTTCTTTGTGTTCTCCATTGATCAGATGCTTTATCGTCCATGCCATCTACTCCATCTTATGTTCCATCATGTATTGCACATGTCCACAGGAGATGAGCTTAGATCCTTTGCGCACCAACCAGAACACCGTCCTAAACATCGCCCTATCGTGCCGACTTGCCAGATCTGCAGATGGCCACTCGCGTTCCTGGCGATCGGCCCAGCCAAACTCTGCCTAATTCCACCAAGACGTGCGCATGTATGTGCCTTACAACATATCAAGAAATTGCAGGCATAGGTGCCTTGATACCTCTGGGATCTAGATGTTTGTGTCAACTGCTCCCCGTTCTACATGTTCCTAGCACGTGAGGCGGTAATGCTCTCCTTGATCATCTATTTCTGGCTGTTGTATCGATTCACATGCCACACCTTATAGTTTACACAAAATGGTCTTCTTATTCCCAGGAGCACACCCCGAGATCTGCCATGGCGCCTCCAAGAACGCCGTCGGCGTCAGAACTGTCACTGCACGGCCTTGTCCTGTTCAAACCCATTGATCCCGTGATCAGGTGAAGTCCCATACAAATAATCATGCTATTATCATGTTCCACAGAACATTCAACATACTAGTTCATGTCCCATCTTTATTTGTGTATCAGATACACGG
This sequence comes from Eleusine indica, assembly GCA_030378355.1. Lineage (NCBI taxonomy): Eukaryota > Viridiplantae > Streptophyta > Magnoliopsida > Poales > Poaceae > Eleusine > Eleusine indica. Next base: position 8,252,797 of record CM059497.1, on the reverse strand, counting down.
GAACACGCATTTCTTTTGCCATGATGTCTGTTCACACAGTAGCAGCGCTGCTCACCCATTTTCATGGTCCACCATCGACACATGGACTAATACCATACCATGGTCTATGAAATTGTGAACACAGTACACAGGATTATCACCTTGCATGTTAGCCTTTGTTTTACCTGTTAATTAAACTACATGTCCTTTCCACCTCTCTTTGTTGCACTTTAGCCCTTGTAACTTCAATCTTGCACATCTTTTCATCTATTACTCCGATTTAGGCAATTCTTGCACCTAAACTCTTGTATCACGATAAACTATCTAATTGCAACCTTTGTTCAACCATACCTAATTGTTCTATACCTTGCATTATATATTTATTGTGTGTATGCTTTGTACGTCTTGCATGAATAGGATTTTTACGCATGGGAATCGTACGAGGATGAAGATCAAGATTTGTTATCACTGAGCAGCAACATCTAATTTCAGGCAAGTGTCCTTGATACATTTTGCTCCTATTATAAATGATTATTTTAGAACTGCATGCTTGTGTCAAATGAATGGGTACCTATAGTTAGGCTTTATTAGTATTGCTTTATCTTGTCCTTGTCGCCTTGAACTAGAGGTTTAATTAGCTATGGGTAGACATGCTTAGTTGCTTATTGGGTTATTGGGTTCAATTAATATTGACTAATGAACAATGTCATATTGAGGATAATTTGGTGATTCTTTTAGCAACATGGACTTAGGGATCTCAACAAGCTAGATGGAATGGATGTGGTGCCGTTGGCACATGTTGGGCAGTGGTATGCTTGTTGTAGATCCTAGGAACTGGTTCTTGGAGCGGTATCCCAGGACAACAGTGCCATCACAAGGCTGCTATGGAACAACTTGGCTGATTAATTAGGAGTTCTCCCAGTGTCGGTGCAGCATTTGGTGGAGCGGGGAATGGAAGTCAAGAGGACTGTCCTTGTATCCGAATGGCTCAAGAGGGGGCTCCTGGGGTGATGAGCTGCTTGTTGATGGGCTATCACTTATGGACGGGAGCGAAACCTTAGTGGCTAGCATGTACTGGGAGACCCTTTGTAAAAGCCTCGTAGTGATATCCTGGCCTAGGTTTAGAGAACCTGCATAAGATGATAAAGATGGACCGAGAGATACAAAGAGGGTCAGATTTGATAATATGGCCAACAATACAGATAAGACCGGTTACAAGGGATCAGGTTCAGGAAAAGAGACAGAGAAAGGGTATGAAAGCAAGAGCAAACAAAAAATGGCAGAAGGAGGCCTTAACATGTGGGACAATCAACTAGAATTCAAGTCTTTTACCACTGCTAGGAACTTGGCAGAAGAGGAGGAAGAATTTGCAATTGCTATGGACCTTAGTAAAAGACAGTTTCAACAATCATAGATTTCAGTTCATACAAGACTATCGTTTGGGCAGTTTAAAGGGTCAGATGGGCAATCAACAAGTGGGATTAACAAAGAAGGACAAGGAGGAAGGGATATAGACCAATCAGCAACATTAGTGCCTTACAATCTTGATGATGATGATTTGCTGGATGAGGATGAAACACCTATTTCACCAGAGAAACTATGGAAGTTGAGAAGATTAGAAAAAATAGAAGTACAAGAACAGCAAAAGAAAGACAATAACACCACGGAGAAAGATGAAGGGGAAGTGGACAAAGATGATTTAGGTGGTAAAGATTTTGGGTAGACCATGAAAGCTATGGGAGCAGTAAAATCATCAGATTTGGAATCATCTTCAGAAGGTGTTGAAGGAGAGGATGTAGAGAGTAAGATATTATCACAAAGTAGTGAGTCAGGTAGGCAAGGTCTAGATGGTGGGAGGGGACATCAGACGGGAGCTGGCGATGGAAACCAAGGGGATAATGTGATGAAAGAGACCATGAGTGGGGATAGTGAAGAAAGAGTTGACTTCAGCTATACCACTTCTGAAGACTTACTTTCTCAAGATAGCAATAAGGAAGATACAAAGAGTGCTCACGTTACTCAGACTTTAAAAGTGGGACAGGGTGGGGTTATAGGAAAGAGAAAGGAGATCATGGAGACAGATAACAGCAGAGGGGAAGAAGAAGTTCTAGAGTGACAGATAACAAACCAGTACAACAGAAAGCAGAGGCAAGAGTCATGAAGAAAAATCTGGAACTCACCAAAGGGTTAGGTTCTAATTCTTTTTTACATTCTGTAGTACTTAATGAAATGACTGATGCTGATCCGATTAGCTTTATTACTTCACACAACATTTCATTGGGGTTGTCTTTTAATGAAATAAAGAGTAATCTTTCCATAATTAGAGCTTTAGAACAAGAAAAGGCTGCAAAATTTATTTCATCTCTAGAAAGTATTCCTATAAAGAACATTGCAGGTAAGAATAGTAAGAATAAGGGTGATGGGAATAAAAATGATAAAAATAAAGCTTCACAAGGGGTTCCTGGAGTTAATAGTGATAAGAGTGTAGTTAATGAAAAAGAGGAAACATTAAGGGAATATAGTTCAAATAACAATCAGGAAGGTAATGTGGGCAATGGGGTTGAGAAGGATGTTGGGCTGAGCAAAAAGAAAAGTTTACAATGAAGATTCTCTCATGGAACATTAGAGGTTTGGGTCAATCCTTTAAAGGGTCCAGGTTGGGTGAGTTGATCAAGGACTATGGGGTAGATCTAGTAGGCTTACAAGAGATAAAAAAAAGGAAGATTATGATGCTAAATGTTTTAATGATTTTGATACAAAAGAAAGGTTTCAATGGGAATGGCTGGCTTCCAAAGGAGCTTCAGGGGGGATTATGGGGGGATATAGGAAAGAGAAGTTTGAGTAAGTGGATATTTAGAGAGGTGAGAACTGTCTTACCATTACTTTAGTTAATAAAAAAGATGGGACGCAGTTGCAATGGATGGTGGTTTATGGTCCGGTAGTGGAAGTAGAGAAAGCCAATTTTATTAAGGAAATGAATGTTTTTTAGGCACTGGTGTAGACTGTACTTGTATTTCTGGTGACTTCAATATGATTAGACATGAGGGGGAGAAGAATAACCAAAATATTCACTGGGATAGAGTAAGGCTGTTTAATGAATTCATTTCTCAAAATGGGTTAATAGAGATAAAAATAGTGATAATAGATATACATGGTCCAATAATCAGGTCAATGCTATTTTACAAATTCTACATAGATTTTTGGTGACCAAGACACGGGAAGAAGAATTTCCTCTGAGCACAGTAGATGTAACACCTAGAATTTTTTCTGGTCATGCTCCAATCATTTTGGACACAAAGGAAGAGGAACAGAAACCACCCCATCACTTCAGGTATGAGAGATGGTGGGAGTTGGAGGAGGATTTTTGTGAGAAGGTCGCTAATAAGTGGAAAGGGGTTGATAAAGTAGGGGATGCTATGACTAACTGGTAGAATCATGTTTATGAATGTAAAAAGTTTATGAGAGGGTGGGACCTCAATGTGAGATCGGCTAACAAGAAGAAGAAACAAACACTGATAGATAGGATAGATTACATTGACAAAGAAACTGAGATGGGTTATGGGTCGATAGAGTTTTTTGAGGAAAAAATAGACTAGAGCTTGAACTAAAGAAAATTTATTTACAGGAGGAGATTTATTGGAAACAAAGAGCTACTGAGACTAAAATTAGAGAGGGTGATAAGAATACACAATATTTTCATAGAAAGGCTAATGGGAAACATAGGAAAAAACAAATTACTTCTCTTCTGACTGAAGATGGATGGATTAAGGAAGTACCTAAGCTTTTAGCTCATGCATCTGACTTTTATAAAAATCTGTTTGTCTCCAAGGGGGGAGTAAAAGAGAGTTCTATAAGTATCGAGGATAGATTATGGGATGATATAGACAAGATGTCAGTAGAAGACAAAGACTTTCTCTGTAGTGAGTTCATTGAAAAAGAAGTCTGGGAGGCTATTAGGGATATGAACCCTAATAAAGCTCCTGGGTTTTCTATTGGTTTTTATAAAACTTTCTGGGAAGCTATAAAAGATGACCTCATGCTTCTGTTCAAAGAATTTCATAATAATAGTCTGAATGTTTCTAGAATAAATTATGTTGTTATTTGTTTGTTGCCAAAATGCAATGATGCCATTAGAATCAGACAGTATAGACCAATTAGCTTGTTAAATTGCAGCTACAAAATCATAACTAAGGTGTTAACTACCGGGTTATCAGTGATTATCGGGAAATATATTTCTAGAGTGCAGACAGGTTTTACTAAGGGTAGAAATATTCTAGAAGGTGTAGCAATGACTCATGAAATTTTGAAAGGGTTTCGAGGCACACAAGAAGAAGGAGTTTTGTTCAAGATTGATTTTGAAAAAGCATATGATTCAATAGAATGGGATTTTTTGTTAAGAGTTTTGATGGTCAAGAGATTTCCTGAGCTATGGATAACTTGGATCCATAATTTACTAAGGGGGGGGATCATCATGCGTGGAGGTTAATGGTTTTCATGGGTCATACTTTAGAAGTAGGAGAGGGCTAAGACAAGGGGACCCCTTATATCCTTTGCTATTTGATCTAACTGCTGATGTACTTTCACAAATACTAAAAACTGCTTTACAACTCCATCCTATTAAAGGGTTGGCTAGTAGTTGGCTCAAAGGTGGCCTCGTGTGCTTACAATATGCAGATGATACACTTATGTTCCTAGAGAAGGATATAAATATGGTCAAGAATTTAAAAATTTTGATTATGTGTTTTGAGTTAGCTTCAAGGTTGAAGATAAATTTTGACAAATCTGAACTGTTTGAACTAGGGACAGAGAAGGAAGATTTTCAAGTCATGGTGGAAATTATGGGATGCAAGCAAGGTAAGCTACCTTTTAAATATCTTGGTATTCCGTTAGGTGAAGATAGGTTGAAAATAGATGATTGGAAACCAATTGTGAATAAATTTGACAATAAACTTAGAGTGTGGGATGCAGATGGTTTAGGTTCAAGAGGTAGGGCAATTATGTTGAAAGTAGTTTTTTGTAGTCTTCCTTTGTACATGATGGGATTTTATAAAGCAAAGAAGGATTGGATAAAAAAAAAAGTAGAAAGAAAATGTGCTAAATTTCTTTGGAATAACATAGACTCACATAAGAAGTATCATTTAGTTAATTGGGAAACAGTGACTATGCCTTTGGAATATGGGGGACTTGGAATCAAGAATTTAGAAGCTTTTAATGTAGCTCTGTTAGGTAAATGGGGCTTCAAAATTCAGAATAGTGAAGGAGATGAATTATGGGCAGAATTATTAACAGGTAGTATTACAAGAAAAAAGAGGTTAATATTTTTCACGTTTCTAAGAGAAGAGGTGATTCTGAATTTTGGGGGAGAGTTACTGAGGCTATAAAGGAAATGCATGGTTTTACCAGGTTTCAACTGGGGGATGGCTCTAATATTAGATTTTGGTTGGATTGTTGGGTACGGGATTGTCCTCTCAAGTGTCAATTTCCAGATTTGTTTGATAGAGCGCGAGATCAGAATTGCACTGTGTATGATGTGTTGAGTGATTGTGTAGTTAAAATTCAATTTAGAAGGAATATCCAGGGCGACCTAAGGGAGGAATGGGATAAAGTAAATGACATTTTGCAGGGTTATCAGATAACTAAAACCAAAGACATTCTAAAATGGAGAGGTAATAATGGGGCCTATTCAACTAGTCATGGTTATAAGTGGTTAAAAGATGGCATAATTACTATTTCTAGAGAGAAGATGGAAATTTGGAGATACCACATTCCATATCGGATTCAAATTTTTGTTTGGGTATTGATTAATGGGAAAACTTTGACAAGGGAGCACTTACAGAAAAGAGGATGGAAGGGGGAAAAACTTTGTAGTTTCTGTGATAAAGATGAGTCGATTGATCACCTGTTCTTTAACTGCCCAGTTGCTCTTCAGGGCTAGCATGTGTTGAGAAACTGTGAAGTATGGGAGCATATCCCTAATAGTATGGAGGTTTGGTTGAACGCTAATGGTAATTGTGGGAAAAAGATAGGGAAGATTTGTAGTATAGCTTTGTTGTGGTCGATTTGGAAATGGAGAAATAGAACAACATTTAGAGAGAGATTCCTGAACAACTTGAATCAGATTATAATCTCTATGTTGGGATACATGAACTTATGGGCATTATTAATGAATGCAAGGGAGCGCAAGGAATGGGAATCTGTAGAAACTAAAATTAGAGACTATCTTCGGCAACATAAGGAAGATGTGTTGCAGTTAACCTATGATAATGGATAATTGTAGTAAGACCATTTATTATATGTTTTCTTGTATGCATCGAATGGATAGGTGTGATGTTCAAACAATGTGGAACCAAAGTTTAGTGAGGATTTTGGCTTACATATGGATGGTTATCAATGTCTATGGTGGATTATGTTTGGTTGCAGATGTTATGGATTGGGTATTAAGCAGTATCATGGGTAGCGTGAAGCATTTTGCTATTATAGGCACAATTAGGAATTGCTATTTGCAGGTATCAAGAGATCGGACGATCAAACGAAACAAAGATGAAGTTTTCTGGAATTGCAGGAAAGCGCATAGAAGGAAGAGAGGAACGACTTTGTGAGTCATGGGAACAGATACTAAGTGGTTGAGGATTTGGATTTACGAGTGTTTTGGGAAATTTAGATTGTGGGTTATTGCGTGGCTGTTTTCTGTTTTTATTTTTGTTGTTTTCTTTGTTATTGTCTGTATTTCGAATGTTGCCTGGCCTCTATAGAGGTCGGGGATTAATAAAATCCCTTATTTCCAAAAAAAAAAGGAGAAAACGGGGACGATGCGAGAAGCAGCATCACGCACTACCACAAAAAGGACCTATAGTGGCGGAACTATTTTTTAACTAGCGGCGTCTAAATCATCCCCCGCCGCTACAGTTTGCTAGGACGCTTAATATCACGATTTTTAAGTGAACCATCGCTACATATAAATTAATAGCAACGGGTCATTTAATGGGCCGCCGCTACAAATGAATCCTTGTTTATAGCGGTGGCCCATGTTTTCACCCGCCGCTACTTAGTGGCCCAATATTCCATCAGGCCCACCGGCCCATCAACTGATATAAATAGACTAAAACCTAACCCTATCTCTACTCCCTCCCAGTCCCAGCCGCCACCTCCACCTTTCTCTCCTCTCCCAACCGATGCCCTTCTTCCCTCTCTCCCACTCCACGCCGCCGCCCTTCCTCCCCTCTCTCTCTTCATGTCGTCGTCTCCCTCGACTGCCTCCCTTCCGTATCATCTTCCTCCTCCTCCGCTTCGGCCTCCAAGGACGACGACGAGGAACCTCCCATGTCGAACTCGCTGATGACGGTCATCCTCGACGACCCACGCCGCCTGTCCTGCTCCTCGCCCCCACGCGTCCCGCGCATGGCGCCGACATCAAGCTCGTTGTCCTCCGCCCCGCGCATGGCGGCCTTACCCGCGATGAGGCGCGGTGCGCGGCAGCCTTACCCGCGAGGCGCGGCGGCGGGCGATGATGGATCTGGCCATGCGGCGGCCAGATCCGGAAGGCATAGAGGCAGGCGGACGGGCGGCGGTGGATCTGGCCCCTCACGGGCGGGCGGCGGCGTTCATGGCGGGCGGCCACGACGGGTAGATCCGGGCGCGCCGCCACCTCCCCCGCCCATGGAGTGCAATGTTGGCCCGGTGTGGAGGCTCTGAGGTGTAGACGGCAGGGGCGGCGGCTCTGAGCGGCGGATCTGAGCGGCGCGGCGTCTTCCTCTACGTGGCGGCACGACGCGGCGTGGTTAGGGCCCGTGGGCATGTCAACGTGCACGGGCCTAGATTTGGGCCCAGCCCGGGTTTTTTTTTTTTGTTTTCTCGGATCGGTGGTAGCGGCAGGTGACATTGTCATCTGCTGCTACAGTATAGTTTCTAGCGGCGGGGAGTTTCATCCATACAAGACCCGCCACTACAAATTTCTATTTTTAGTTGCGTTTTCACAGCGGCGGGATGCCATACCCACTGCTACAGAGCAATTTGACCCGTCGCTAAAAACGGTTTTTGTTGTAGTGACGGCGAGCGCGAGCAGCGACGACCTAGTAGATTACTTAGGCAGCGGAGCGAACATCTTCATTAGCTAGCAGATAATTAATGTTAATGATGGCTACAAGTGTGCAAAGGCGACAAAGGTACAGTGCCCTATTTATACAGGAACGACGAGTGATTAATATGATTAAGCTTCTTCGGTTCATGGATCACTCACATGCAACATTCGTTGTGGACGAGGTTGGAGACTTGGAGCTCGCCGTCTGCATGCACGGCTAGTGGTTGGTTCTAAATTAGGACTAGGTAACTAGGATCTCGAGCTCCTGGTTAGATTAACGTGCATCCTCGAGATTTGCGCACGCTGTCTACCTGGCCGGCTTTGGAGTTGCGAACATACAACTAGAGCGATTTATAAGCTAGATTCGACTTATCGTGACACACCAAGCCCATGCTCTTGTATGCATGCAGAGTGTGGAGTGATAATTTTTTTTTTTGATACTCAAGAGTTTTCCTCTTCATTGATCATAGGGATTTCAATCATGTTGCAAACATTGCAACCAGAAAAGTGGAAGTATCAATCCAAAGAAAGGAAGCCCTATGACGTAATGCATGCCGACCACGAAGATGTTTTTGGGAAGGATTACGAATGCAATGTTATTAATAATTATTTGAAAATTTGGATATGACGATCAGATGAGCAACGTCGGTGTTCGTGGACATGAGATCCTTTCCTAGTGGTGTTGTCATAGCGGTGGCTTGCCATACTACACATGTCTTCTTGTCTGTGATGAAAACCTTTAATCCTTGGATCGACCGGTAGAGGCGTGAAATCATCTTCTTATTGGAGACATCATTGCGTACATACAGAGGTTGTCCTGTTTATTTATCCATACTAGAAGTTGTTTTAAGGCTATTTAAAGTTTACGAGGTATAAGTACTTTGTTATTTAAAGTGTAGACTGGGGAGCGGAGGTTCTTTTGCTTATTGTTATTCTTTATGACGGCTTTATAATGACTACATGTAGGCTATGGTAGAAAGAGAGTTAGGGTGCATTTGGCACTGATTATTAAAAGTGTTTATGCTCAATAAACAGTTTGGACAGTCAAACAACAAAAATAGAGAAGTACTTATGAGGTATAAGTACTTTGTTATTTTATACTACCCATAATCATTTTGGACAAAATAGCAAAAGGTAGCTTATAGTGCTTATGGTGGTTCTTTCTCTCAGCATAAGCAGTTTCATAAAAATATGAGAAGCAGTTTTAACAAACGGGTTGACTGCTTATATACTATAAGCACTATAAACAGTTTTGAGAGAATAAGTACTATAAGCATTATAAGCACTTTGAACATAAGCAGTGTCAAATGCACCCTTAAAAATCTAGTTATGCCTTTCCAGTCTCCAGAAAGGCATGCCCCCGTGTCGCTCATCTTACTAATAATATGGAGTCCCTCACCTTGTCACACAAGATATGAGTCCTACTAGCACGAATCATGAGACAAACAAATGTCGAAAAGATCATGCTTTTCCAGGTTGGTGTCTTCGGCTTTTTAAAAAAGATACAATCGCGTGATTTTTTTTTTCTTCTTGAGGATGAGCTGTTGGAAGGAGGACATTGTGGAGCGCAACACATATGGTCCACATTGGACCAAATCACTCCTTATTGTTCAAGGATACATAACAACAGCACAATTACTTCTCTGGATAGGATCAGCTCGGCCCAAAAGAGTCGAAACACAACTAAAAGCTTTGACCCGATCCATTAAAAAAAAACAAGCTGTCTGCCGCCAGCTCCAGGTCTATGCATTGGTAGTCACCTCGCGGAAACAAATTCCATGCGGCCGGGTCGTATTTTCTTCCCGTGCGACCCCGCCCCGATGGATGACGCGTGGATATCCAACCGCACCTGATGGCATGCCCCAGGTGGATTGCATCGGCTCACATCGGACGTGGCTTGCAGCGTCGGCTCGACTTGCCGTCAAGGCGTCCGAAACAAAAACAGAATTCATTATCGAACAGATACCTGATTGAGGAAGAGATACCGCACCAAGAAAAGAAAACCTTAGTTCGTAAGGGCAACGACGCTATCTTGGTCACCATGAAAAACTCTGGTCCAACAGATGACAGACGTGGCAAAAGATCGTGCTATCAACGCTCGTTGCCGAGGCCTTCATTGTCAAGGTCACACAGCATCCGCCGGTGCAGCCCAATGTAGCTGTCGACTAGATCGTGCGGCCTTTACCCGCTGTCAGATTAATCGAGAACCTTGATCTTGATTGACGAACAGTTCAGCGATGAACTATCATCCCATGTGTAATTTGTTGCCCGGACTGATCTTGAATTGCAATAGTACAGCTTCACACTTTACTCGACGCAACTATATATCTTTTTGGTGTATCAATGGATTTGAAATAATGAACTTTGTTACTTTCATTTTATTTCAACAAGGAATCAAACATTTTGGTTTCATATGTGAAAGCACTTTCGGGCATATACACTTCGATCCAGTAGCAATGGTCGTAAATATTGCTAGCAATATACGAAAGCAAACATCTTCTCATCTTTTCTCAAGTAATAATAAATAATAAGAAATATGCAAATGAAGAGGCTAATCAGCAAATCTGTCCAAACAATCCACACCCCGTGATTAGTACAGTTATCCATATGATGCTCTTATTGGACGTTTCGTCGAACAACTTCTATGCCTGGGTCAAGCAGTCAAGCCAATGCAACTGGCGGCAGCGAGCGAGCCCTTGTTTACCCAAGTCAAGTTGGAGCGAGCCGCGTGAAAGCCTAAGCCGTGGGGTTGCCTACGAGCCGAGCACCGCGAGAGGACGTGGTAGGAGCCGAGCGTGACGCTGGGCGTCGGATGGGAGCAGCCTTCCACGCGTCAGTCATCCAGGTGGGGTCGCATAGATGAGAAAATACGACCCTGCCGCACCAAATTTTTTTCCGTCACGTCGCCGGCTACGGAGTCTTCTTGGTCGACGGTGGCGGTGGCGTCAAAATGATGGCTGATGAGTAACTACCAAGCAGCGGTCCCCCTACTGGAGTCGGAGGCGCCGGGATGTCCCGTAAGCCAGCAAGGAATCTCCGGCCTCCGAGCAGCAACTGACTGTCTCGCGCGTTGTTGTTGCCACCACCTGCTGCTACTGATCCCACTCCTATAATGAAGGGACCAAGCGCATGGAGTCAGACTGTCAGAGCAAAAAAAACATGTACTTTATTAATGCCTTAATCAGGTACGTACCTTGCTGGACTCCATAGGCTTCAAGAGAACACGGATATGGTGCGAGGAGAAACAGAACAAGGGCGAGCTGGAGCAGAGGCGGCGACGACCTCGGACCGAACATCTCCATTAAAATCAACGGAGATAAGAATGTTGTAAAATTAGCTCGTTGTACTGCTACTATCTATCCATGTCCAAGCTACTATATGTACCTAGTAGAGAGGATACGGTTAATTAGAGCGAGAGCTTGAGAAACCTATTTGGAAGACGGAAGGCACGGTACTTATATCGAGAGTCCAGGAATGAACTAGTAATGCATGTTTGAGTTTTTTTCCCAGCTGAGAGCTGACCCGAAGCTTCGATTAGTCGTGTGTGCGTTCGTTCTGGCCGAGGTTGACTTTGCCAAGCGTACGCATGAGGAGGTGCTACCTGGAGATGCGCGCGACCTCGCCGGCTTTGGACTTGCAGATGAGAGAACCTGGAGCGATTGATGCTAGATTCGACCTGTCGCCACGCAGCAACTGCGATCACCGTGACAGCCCGACAGGCTGAGATATCGGTTGATTTCTTGTTCTTCTTTTTTTGATTTTGAAGACTAAGATATACGTTCAGTTTGTTAAATGTTTGACACTGTATTAGTCGACCCGTTCGTTAGTAGTTCAGGAGGTAACTGTGCTCTATGGACAACGGAAGAAGCACTGCATGCATGTACCTGGGCCTGCATCTTCCTGATTAAAAAAAATGTTTCGGGCCACAATTATGTGGAGGCCCACATATATGAAGACCTTTCCTTTTATTGAGAGAGAAAATCTTTCCCCAACATCACCATTGCAAAATGTATTGATCTAGCTTATTTAATTTTTTTCGGAGAGACACACACGTATGGATTGATCAGCTAGGTAACAGTCATTCGAAGATCAGAACTGAAAAAATTGAGACTGAAACTGAACGAAACAACGAGCTTCCCGATATCGGCCGGGTAGGGGACCCAACTAACCAATCTTTTAGTTTTGAATGAAAAGATGAAGCTAATAGCCCATCCATAAGCTCTATACCATTTCAATTCACAGTGACTTCACAAGTTTGTGGGTGGTGTTGCGTTCTACAATATAGTTGCAATCTACTTGTGATTATAAGTTATGGTTCGATAAATTTGCATGATATGGTGAAGGTCTGGGTAGTTCAGTCATAACCAAAAACAAACCTCAAATTTTGGTACCAAAAATTTTGCCTACTAAAAAACATCATCAATTCAGGTATTGATTCTTTAAAACTGAAATTTCAAAAGGTCAAACTAATTGGACTGAAACTTTGGATAGAACCAAACGCCCAGGCTTTTACTCATTCATACGAGGAACAAAAGAACTCCATTTTAGAGTTGGTTGATTAATTAAAATCACATTGACCAATTTTATGGACTAGAGTATCAATATTTATAACATCAAATAAGTACACTTATGAAATAAATTCATGACGGATCAAGCAATACTAATTGGATGTACCAACTAGGAGTGTACAACTTATATATATAAAAACTATAAGTCAAACTCAAAATGGTTTGAGTTGCACCAACTCCCTAAAAACATAATTATATGGGAAAAGTTCATTTGATTCTCCTCATTAATTCACTTTATCCGTTTCAACCCCTAAACAAAAATCATGCCTCAATCAATTCCCTGAACAATTCAAGTTGGTGCAATATACATCCTAGTAAAGTTTGTCTTTTTTTATTTCTCTACATACAAAGTTGATTTTCATTCTGAAATTGTGCATGATGATTGTTGACACAACAAGCTATATTAAAAATATTATAACATATTTGTTTAATATAGCTTTCATGGTTTAATAACAATTAATAATATGTACATACAAACAACATGAAAGTATTTGTTATCTTTTTTTTAACATAGATTGCGTGTCACCTAACATCATACAAATTTTGAGCTTCAAATTCAACTTCTATGTCAAAAAAACAAATATGACAAATCTCAATAGGGGGCATATTGCTCCAACACATGGTTGAAATAACCGGGGTTAACCGGCCGGTTAACCGGGAAAACCGGTCCGGGCCAGTTACCCCGGCCGGCCGGTTAACCCCCGGTTATGATTTTAAAAAATTAAAATTTAAAAAAATTTGTATTAGACTTAACTGGAATAACCGACCGGTTAACCGGAATAACCGGCCGGTTAACCGGTGAAACCGCACAAAAACCAGTATTTTTGAATTTAAAAATATGTATTCAAAATATATCAATAAAACCGACCTAACTGCCCGGTTAACCGGTCCTCGACCGCGTGCTCCATAAATCGATTTTTGTCCGATTAACCGGTCGGTTATTCCGGTTAACTGATGAACCGGGCCCGGCCGGTTTTACCGATTCATTCGGTTATGTAAACCTTGCTCCAACATGGACTGTTCGGGGGAGTAAATTAAATTAATATTTTGTTCAGAGTATGAAATGGAAGGTAACTTGTTCGGGGAGTGAAATGAACTTTTTTACTACATATGATGGTATAGCATAACACCTGACAGCTTTTATACCGTCGTCCATTGTTAGGATTCTATTAGCTGCATGACGTTCCTTAAATGTTTTTTTCACAAAATAAAAATCTATTTTTAATAAGATACCTTTAAGACCAGTAATTACAAAATAATAAAAAAATTAGCTTATCTGAGTTGAATTTTTTCTTTATTTTATTGAGTTGGTTTTCAACTTCATATATACTCCTTCGTGCTTGATCGGGTTGAAACTTTTTTTTTAATCTTGGAAACTTTTTGTAGGGATATGAAACATATGTATCCTTGAATCGACATGTAACATTTATTTGAACTTCAACTTTTTTTTTTGTTTTGTACTCCTCTTGTTTTGTTGACTATTTGCTAGAAACAACAAAAAGCAGGGCGGGTTCATCCTACTTAGGAAATATTCAGACAGGGTCTAATTTGCTAGCAAAGGTTAGCATGATCTCAAACTATAGCTGCTCATGCACACGCGCACGTTGAGCTGAGTCGGCTGCTGTCTGCTGGATGCTGATGACCGTCACATCTCCGGCGGCAGCGCGGGGTTGTTTTGGAAGATGGCCAAGAGGAGGTCCTCCTGCCGGAGATGGAGACGGCGGTGGCTCATGGAGGTTGATCAGGAGTCTCCTGCCGCCGCACTGCAGCTGACAGTAGCGCGCATCGTCACCAGCTCCCCATTCTGTAACCGATGCAATGTATACGCAATCATGGTTAAAATCAAATACGTCAATTACATACCTGAACGACGACATGCATGCAAGCTGCACAGGTGCACAACGTACCTGCTTGTGGGATGCCACGAGCTTCTGAACAAGATGGACACGAGAAGAGGAGAAGCAGAGTTAAGAGGAGCGCAACCAGAGATGGAAACGATAACCTACGAGCAAACATCTCCTTGATAATCAATGGCGAGCGGAATACTACTGCTCTCTACTCTCTAGGCTGTAGCTAACTATAACCAGCAACCTGAGTATAGTGAGTATATATGTGTGGAAGATGGAAGGTTGCGTCACCGTATACTTATATAGGAATGACAATAAATTTATGAAGGGGTTCAGTTCAGTTAGATGCTACGTCCTGTACTCCTGTCGTTCTTTTGACGCTGTCGTTCCTGTCGAGGTTTGGACATGTGAGTGCGTACATGGTTTGCGTCTAGGAGCTCGAGCAAGCTGTGTACGTTGTGATTCTTCGAGATTCCTAGTGTCTGGTTCTGAGTTTGGACTTTGGAGAGGTACAGAAGAGCAATTTATGACCGGATTCGATCTGTCTCCGCCGCTCCACAGCTAACTGGTTATGCAGGATAAAAATATGTGGAAATCAGAAAACGTCATGCAGATTAAAGAAAGTGCAAAATAGTATATATCTTTCATCCAAATTACAAGTCTATGAACAATTCTACTCAAATAAATATCCCTTAGGCTCCGTTTGGATGTAGATATTGGAGTCCGGAATTAGGAATTAGAATTGGGTTCTGTGAATGCCAGCGTTTGGATGGAGCTCGGAATTGGAATTGGAATTCGGAAGTGAATTCGGTGGAATCCAGACACAACTAAAATGGCCCAAACTCAAAACCAAGCCTCACCCCTCCGAATTGAGAGGAATTGACGTCGGCCATCGCACGCCCCGTCTGGCCGCCGTCGCACACCCCGTCCGGCCGCCCTTCGTCGGCCTCCCCTCCGGTGGCCTTCTTCCTCCCCTCCGACGGACTTCTTCCTCCTCCCCCCACTCCTCCGGCGGCGACTTCTTCCTCCCTCCCCTCTGTCGACTTCTTCCTTCCCTCCCCTCCGATGGCGCTCTTCTTCCTCCCCTCCGGCGGCGGCGCTCTTCTTCCTCCCCTACGGCCCGCGTCGAGCAGGAACTAGAGGCGGTGAAGACGGAGTTCTTGCAGGCCGCGGTGGGCGTGTTGGAGCTCATGGATTGGGTCTGCCTTCAGTCGTGGCCCGAGCTGCAGCACAGGGCGATGCACCGGTGAGTTGCCATCCTTGCCTCTCTCCGTCGGTGGGCTCGGCCGCCATTCTTCCCCAGGTCCGGCCACCCTCCCTTCCGATTTCCAATTCTTCAAATTTTGCATCCAAACATCAAATGGAATTGATTCGATCCGATTTCTATTTCTAACCAATTCCTTTGACAACCAAACACAAATATTGAATTGGTTCTCAGTTCCATTTCTACAAAGATTTGGTATTACCTGCCAATTCAATTCCACCCTTTCAATGCCTACTTCCAAACGCAGCATTAAAGATTCTGAGTATTCTTTTTCTTCATTTTTCGATGTCTACAACCAACTAATAACCATATAACGCTATGCATAATATAGAAAGGCAACATTATTTTTGAATGAAAATAGAAGGGCAACATTTCCATCGTTTATTACCTACATATTGCCTACAAGTCAACTTGGGCGAAGGTCGTTGACGTATCATTGATAATCTATTTCCTGCTCCTGTCATCGTCGTTCGCATGCGTCGGTACACATCTTCACAAGCTGAGATTCGAACAAGGTAAACAGAGAAGTCTAGTTGGTTAATGGAGTACTCTTGTTGGTAAAGCAGGTATTTTTAGAGTTCAGGTAGAGCAGGTATTTTGTTGTAGGCTTGTAGCTTCCGTCTAGTCCTCCCTTGTCAACTGCGTCTAAGACGTAAGTTATTTGCGTACGTGGTCGTTACATACCAAATTAAGTCAAGTTCAGTGTCGACATGATGATAAGAAAATTAGCTCATTTAATTGTTTCTGATTTACGATCAACTTTCTCCTTAAGCTGTTCCGTATCACGCTCTCTCTCTCTCTCTCTCTCTGGGGGTGGGGGTAAGAAATAACATTGGGGAAATTCCTTGGTGGCCACAATTTATTGGGGAAATTCTTTGGTGGTCACAAATAAATTGTGTTTCTTTATTGGTCATTAAAAAAATTCAACTTTTCTAGTGCCCATTGAGTTAATCTTTTTTTTTTTTGCCTTATTGGCAATCACAGTGTTGGAGTTGAAGAACAAAAATCACTTTTGCCTCTAGCCAATAATTCTTATTATCCATTATGAGTATGTGTTTTTTTAAATTTTCAGCAGCAACAACATGCACTTTTTACAATAGTAAAAACATTGTTTGTACTAAAATCAGAAAGTACATACTTATACTATCCATATTTACAAATTACATATTAACTAATATTTGTGACTAATAAGAAACCTTGGCAAAAAAAATGCTCGAGGGGGGGGGGGGGGGGGGGTGGGTTGCAAAAGTGACTTTTCTTTTCCACTTTAACACTAGAATGGCCAACAAGGCAAAAAGCTAAATTGATGGGCATTAAAAAAGTTCAAAAAATTTTATGGTCAATAAGAAATCAAAATACTTTCCGATGGCCAAGAAGGAATTTTCCCATAACATTTTCTAAACAATATACAAACACAAACAAACACTTATATACACATATGAGTCCTCAATCTTATAAATACACGTGTACCTTGTACCGACCCTTATGAGCATCACCTTAGAGAGATTGAGCTTAGACAGGTTTCACTCAACAACATTTTCACTTTGAGATCTCAATGCAGACACATTTGGATTTGGAGCTTTTTCGTCTTCCAAAGGTCATGAGTGAGCTGCCATGTACTAATCAGTTATACCTAAAAGTTTAAACTATTAGAAAAGAGTGGATAATTTACTTATTATACTTAACACTCTTCACGTGTAAGCTCTCTTATGCCGCAAACGTAGAATAGGAGATGATTATAATTTATTTAATAAATCATGTTAGGATTTGAACTCAAACTTTTTGAACTTGATAAAATATTAAGCTACTATGTATCAACCAGTTAATTAGACCCAAAAACTTCAGATGATAAGAATGAATAGACAACTAGTTCACTTATATTACGCGGCGGGTGATGGATTGGAGGAGCACAAAAATAAGTGGTCAATGTGGCAACATGCTTTAATTGCGGATTCAGCAACATGGACACCACCCGAGACTTTCATATGTGGGTGGATTGGGATTAATTTTCTTTTTCATTTTTTCTAGCTTTCAATCGTTTGAATGCTTTTAGTCAATAGTTTGTTATTTTATGTTTTAATTTTTTTTATAGAATTATCTATATAATAATTGGTTCAAAGCGAAAATTAGCAAGTCCCTTTCTTTTTTATAGACAGATAGATCTGTTTGATCTAAGGACGAACAAATCCGCCCAATCGATTACGAGTGAACGGTTTAGTGCCCACGATAATAATAAAATAGTCATTTTCAAGCGTATGCCTTCATCATGCAATATTTTTGTCGCCAAGAGCAAAGTCACTCTATCTGCAACTAGGTCGGATCTGAGCACTTCCGGTCAGTCATCGTTTTTCAGGCTCAAGCAGAAGCATGCATCTTAAGTCACAGATTGAGTTGCCTCAAAAAATAAAAGAGTCGTCGATTGATAACAAATTTAGCAGTTGGGTAACTCTTTGACCCAACCCAATGATCTAATTGCTGAAAAAACTAAGCACTACTCCAGCATCCTAATAGATCAGTTGCTAATTCAAAAAAACTTTGGTCTCTCTCGACCGAGATACCTATATTGCCACCCACATCAAAGTTAAGGGCAGTGGTGCAGTGCATGATAAGTATTTACAAGCACGTGAACTCGTGAAGCGTGAGCACGTGCTCGTCATCAGTCCAAGGCGGCGGGGGCACGGCGGCGGCAGTGCGAGTATTGAACGAAGTGTCTGCCGTCGGCGACGGAGGGACGAGAAGGAGCTGCTTAAGCTTCCGTGGACCAGGTGGCACCCGAACCCCTGCATATCCACGGAGAGAAAGTGCGGCAGTTTGTTACGTACTAATGAGGGAGTGTCTAATTTTCGGTTGAAAATTAAAATTATTTTGAACTAATATTTTTATATAATCTATACATAATACTAATTAATACATATAATTTTATAAATGTGGACTGAACGAAATGTTTCTTTTCAACCATTTGAAAAAAAAGCATTCCCGTACTAATTAACTGACAATGATTTGAAGCGAACAAAATACTTAGCCTGCTGCAGTTGAGAAAAAAACTCGACCTGCCGGGAAAAGAAGCGCCTCCTCCCCCCTGAAGGCATTTTGTTAAAGAGAAGAACCCCTCATATAGGCCGAGAAAACCCCCGAACCCTCCCCCCAATCATATACAGAAACTCAGCTAGTCGTGTGAGCTATAGCATGAGTCTTTACCTATGCTTTGATCGGGAAGAGCGAGAAGATTTTTTTCTGAGGATAAGCTCCCGCGCGACACACGAGTCAATTCCAGGAATCGGACTCGGGCGGGCGAGCTGCCATCCCGGCGCTCAACAACCGAGCCACTGGCTCGTTCGCTGCTGCAGTTGAGAAGACCAGAGAAGTAACAGACTTGGTGACGCTCCAGCCTCTGAGCATTGAGGCGATGTGATGAGGGATAGTAGCAGGACGGTGGCCAGAAGCTTAGATGACTTCGTAACAGCAGAAGCGGCCCTCATCGTCTCTGCCCACTAATCGGTCATTAGCTTTGGGAGTATACAATGCAGCGCTAAGCTATGTATTTATGGGATGGGGGCGTGGAGGAGCAAGGAGAGATTCAAGGAAACTAAGACGTACGACATTGTGCATACTCTCTCCACTCTGATTCTCTCAACAATAAATTGATATAATATTGACACGAACAAAGTCAAACAGTTGGTACCCAGGAGAAGTCAAACAAGGCTGCATTTGCAGGAAAAGTCAAACGATTTTCATTCGCTGTTTGCTCCCATAACGAAAATATTAGCTGTGCTTGATGTGAAAAGTCAAAGGGTTAATTAGTAGGTATGTTATCGTTTAACGATTTGTTTCTTGGTTGGGTATTTGCTACTTTCCAAGTATATAATAGGGATTCCGGACAAACAGTAAAAAGAAAAAAAAAGAGGCAATATCGCTTAGTAACTTTCATTCATATATATAAGTGTATTTGTTTCAAATAAGTTTATTTTTAAGATTGTGGTAAAGCAAACTAGATTAGACTCTGTTTGGATCAGATTTAGTTTATTAGAAACTGGTTTCTAAATAAAAATTGGATGTTTGGATCCTGGTTTTATAATCTATAAATCAGTTTTTGGAGAATTAATGAATTGTAATGAGGCAAAAACTGATATTAGTTGGATTAGAACAGATTATGGGTTTGTTAAAAATGCATAATCTGGTTTGTAAAAACTGATCTGTTTGGAGGACCTCCAGTTTCTAGAAACTAGTTTCTTAAAAATTAGAGGGATCCAAACAAAGCCTTAAGTTTGATGAACTTTATAAATATATTATATTGATAATAAACTTAATTAATTTTTAGATAATTTAACTTTAATCAACTCAAAAAATAATTTTATAATGAGACAATGTAAGGTAGTAATCATTTAAGCACTCAGCTACACATGTAATGTTTTATCTTTTTAGACAATGAAAAAATTGCATTAATTAATCCTTGCCTTGACTCTCAAAGAGAGTCACGACCAAATACAATCATTGAATAAATCAGATGATGGAATGCTTCATGCTTGGGATCCATGTCTCAAGAGTGGCAAACAGTGGCGGACCTGCCACTAGGGCCTTGGCCCTAGTCATGGTCTGAAAATGACCTTGGCCACTCTTTTTTTTTACCATATAGTTCATCATCTTCTAAAAAATTATCAATGGAATGGCTCTGGTCTTTGAGTCAGCCTGGGTTCGCCCCTGTTGGCAAATCCAGATCATGAACTACACTGTCAGTCTGTCGCCATATGTAAATGGTGCAGATTCAATATGTCGCCGTTGCTTAGTTCGTGAGAAACAGTACACGTGCCTGGGTGTTCCGTAGGGCCTCTGAAAAGATTCTTTTTGCAGCAAGTCCGTTTATAAGAGAATATCTGACGTGGAGAATGAAAGAATTAAGGATATGATCGAAGCAATGCTATTGACCTCGGCATGCCTAGATATGCTGCCAGAAAGATCCCCTAGCATAGAGTACAGATCAAGTTTACAAAAAAAAAAAAATCTCCCTAAGAGATATACATCCAATTTCATCTCTAAGATCTCTATCAAACGATTTAAATCACAACAATATTTTGTACTCTAACTCTATCTTCTAAAAGAGAAAAAATATCGCAGACTTGGCATTTTTTTTTAAGATAATGGAATAAAATCCACCCTCTATGTTTCTGTATATAGCTGACACACACACAACCTTCGCAGACTCGACATATCACTATTACTCAATGTTCACTTAAATTAAACGACTTTGGGCTACAGGAATTGTCAACAAGTGCGACAACGGGGGTTCAAATCTTTGGCGGCTAATTCCTTCCCCCAAAGACTGACTAGCTGCGCTAGCGCAGCCCTCACCACTGACAAGAGCATAATGTGAGAAATTAGACGAGCATAATGTGATACACACGCATGCTAGTGTTAGATTTCAAAACAGAATGACTTTTAATGCAGCTCCTGGAATAAATGACCATTTCTTCTTGATTCCTATGATCTAAGCATTGCGATAAGTTCTTGGCTTCTACCATATATATTCAGGTGCATCCGAACTGTGGTAAGGGTACCTAAACAGCGCTGTTACGAACAGGCGCTTGACCTGGTGGTGAAGGCACTGGTGTGGCTGCCCACCCACGAGCGTTGGTGTCCCAGACTCGACACCGTGTCTCACCGGGGCTTGTCCCTAGAGAAAAAAATCTCCTCGCTTTCCCCAATCAAAGCATTAGGTAAAGACTTGCGTCATAGCTCACAAGACCAGCTGAGTCCCTGTGCATGGTTGGGAAGGGGATTCGGTGGTTTTCTCGATCTGCGTAAAAAAGTCTTCTTCTTAAGTAAATGCCGTCAGGGGGGGGGGGCTTTCCCTGGTAGGTCGAGTTTTTTTTTTAACAGCGCTGTTACCTATAATTAGCTGCAAACTTTTTTTTAGACGGTCACAGGAGGGGTGGGGTGGGGGGATTCCCACCTGAATTTTCATTGATATAGGGGATCGGGTAATACCCGTCCATGAAGTGTTGGATTACAACTGCAGATTGCAGTTAGTGGATTTTTACTATCCAAAATACAGTTTTACTATTCAAAATACTGGCAGTTGCCAGTAGTTTGAGTGTCATTTCATAATCATACTATTAATTAATATATTTATGTTTATTTTCACAATAGAAGATTAATCCTATCAAATCATTTAAACATCAGTTTATCTTAAAGAATATACAAAATAGGAATTATTAATTAGACTATTCATTTAACTTTATTTATAACAATAAAAATATTTTCCGATTACCCTCAAATTGATAAAATATTGACTAGTAGTTACGATTTTAGATTATGAAATCTATATCATTGAATTAAACTACTCGTCACTAGTTTCTTAAAAATACTAGCTAATATTTTGGACAGTAAAACTCATCTGCCATTAAGTCATAGTGGAATAAAAATAGAGATTATACCATTCTTAGGATACGTTTGGCACCGCCCTGGACCAAATGGCTTACGGTTTCTACTGTAGCTAAGTGGTGAAAAACTAGAGAATAGCCGCTTGGCTCTGGCTTAAAAAAAAATTGACTTGCTGCTACAGTGACATAAGCAAAAGCAACAAGCAGTTGTATAAGCTCTCCCAAACGGAGGCTTTTAAGTTACAAAGGCGTCACCCTGTGGCGTGCGTTTGAGAGGGAGTCATGTCCGTGTAAAGGCATCATTCTTGCAAAGTGGCCTCAAGGAGAGTGTGTGAGAGGGAGTCATCTCCGTGTAAACAAGTCGTGTCTGTGTTTCAAGAGATTCCCGCAGCAGAGGTGTATGAGCATTGTGAAGTGACGGTCAGCTGTAAACTAGACAGGTCTAGCTCTTCCAGGCTCAACCGCATTCAACTTCAATACTTTATACAATATTGTCTTGCGGGTCTTACTCTTACATAAAGAGACATAAAGAGAGCGTGTTAAGAACCTAATCAATGTGTGCGGATCCTGTTTGGACTAGAAGTGTGGTCTACTCCCTCCGTATTTAAATTGTTGTTATCGTTGATTATTTCAGTTAATTTTGATCATTTGTTTTATTCAATTTTTTTAAATATCATATATATTGTCATATTTTATTTTATCATCAAAGGAAATTAAAAGATAACTTAAAATTTTTCATATTTTAAATAATATTTTAAATAAAATAAATGATTAAAAACGGAGGAAGTACATATAATTGTTTGCTACTTCACCAGCGCTGGGCTGCTTCTCGGATCATGATGGCCTCTCACCTTCCATACCTGGGCCGTGTGGACATGATAGATGATGGGTTGAACTTTGCTCGAGCCATGTCAAGGTTAGCGCATATGTTAACTAGTTAAGGGGTGGCCATCAGGCAACAACGATACAATACAAAAAATATAAAACCAAACAAGTAGATAATAAATAGTACGACATCATATTGTCTTCCAGTACACTGTACTAAATATTCAAATTCAAGTTGGCGAATATTGCAGAGGACGTTCAGGGGTCAGGGCCGTTCTTTATGATGATTTAATTGAATCAGGCCGATGTCCTGTTCTCTTGCTTTCTGTTAGAGGATCCAAAAAAGAATTTATTTTTTGGCAAAACATTGGGCATAATGTACTACAAAAAGCAAACCAACCTAACTCACTACGGAAGCTCCATCTAAAGCGAAGCATGTGGAAACCAGAATGCTGCGGTGTATTATAACAATATAATAACAACGGGTACTATGTATATATATACAATGGGTGGTGGTCTAATTATAGATTATGCACCATTTAGCCCTTTTTTGCTTTCATTGTAGCAAAAGCATCTATATCTGATGTGAATTGTGTAATAATGATACCGTGTGTGTGTGTGTGTGTATACGATTCGATGCAAGATGCAAAAACCCGGAGTGATTTATCCATTATTAAAAAAAGATGTATACACATTACACTAGCTACAACATATTGTCAGATCATTATATGTGATCGCTTGAAGGATTAATTGATCATCATCATGGGGTACCGCGAATCTAGCTTTGTCATTAAATAAAAGTAGTACACGGAACAATTTCGTATACGTGGTCCTGTTTTCGTTGAAAAGTCATATATATCTATACATATAGTCCAGAGTGATGATATGCTAATGCTGATGATAGAACCATATGGCCAGCTATCTAGTGCATGCATGCACCTAAAAACACAGCTAATTAGGATAAGTTTTCTATATCGACAACTAACTTGGGCAGTACAACACGTTAGAGTTCAGATCCTGATTAAACACCAAACACCACAAACAGCAAAGTAAACCCATGCATGCGTGCCACTAGTAGACGCGCGTAAAATATCACTTCCCGAGCACTGCTACGGTGCTGCAACTAGTAGACAAGGTCTTCTACAATATTTTTGCTAATCAATAAGTAAATACTAGGAGGAGTGTGTGTGTGTGTACGTGTGTGTGTGTGTGTGTGTGTGTGTGTGTGTGTGACTGTGAGCTGTGAGAGGCTACTAATGACATATATAACCGGGGCTGGATCATTCATATAAGAAATGTGAGTGATTTGTGGATGTCTCGCAGAAGTCAAATCTGGCTGATGCAATTTGGTTTTTGTGATGGTGATGTGTGAAAAAAGATGTCGGACCTGATTTCTCAGTTTTTAGAGGTGACCTGGGATAGGGAATGAGATACTGCAACCTATGGTGTTCGCACTACCAGAAAAAAAAAGTTGAAGAGGCGGTTAAAAAGCAATTGTAGTGGCTGATATTAGATCCACCGCTACACATTCGTAACTAAAATCGATGATTTATGACGACGGGTCAAAAGTAGATCAAACAAACTGTCGCAGAAAATAGAACTGTAGCGGCAGTAGACATCTTCAATCGTCGCTACGAATAAATTGAGAAAATAGACTGTAGCAGCAGCTGGGCAGTACAACACGTTAGCAGTTCAGATCCTAATTAAGCACTATAAACACCACAAACAGCGAAGTAAACCCATGCATGTCACTAGTAGACGCGCGCAAAATATCACTTCCCAAGCACTGCTACGGTACGGTGCGGCAACTAAGTATGCAAGGTTTTCTACAATACTTTTTGCTAACCAATAAGTAAATATTAGGAGGAGAGTGTGTGTGTGACTTTGAGGCAACTAATGACATATATAACTGGGGCAGGATCATTCATATAAGAAATGTGAGCGATCTGTGGTGTGTCGCAGAAGGCAAAATCTGGCTGATGCATTTTTGTTTCTTGCGATGGCGATGTATGAAAAAAGATGTAAGAGATACTGCAACCATGGTGTTAGGACAGATCTTTTTTGTTTTTTTCTTTCCGGTACTTCACATCACCCGGCCTCTCTGGTCATCATCCCAGCCTAAATCGACGCGAGCGAAGTGCCTTTTTTTCGCGAAAAAGAAAACAAAATATTGGATGTGGATGACGACCGGGTGGTTCGTCGTACCCAGCCGCCCTACGTCAGGCCACGCATGTGTAGATACAGCTCAGTTCTGCAGGTGCGGCGCTCCTTCCTTTTTTACGTACGACTTAAACAAGATGAAATATAGTAGTACTAAACAAGTCAAAGCCTGTGTCTTCTCCGGCCGGCAAGCTGGATGGAATTAATGCATGAACGGTTAACTAATTAATCGCATTATTAGTCCTTAATTCATCGGCGAGTATAGAAGAGGGCTTTTGGTTACTATATATGCGCATATAGGAATGGAGCCTGACGCTTACTACGCGCAGGCGCAGCTTCAGCAGCATGCAGCAGACAGCCAACACGATAACCACCTTAAACCATGGCCTACAGCATTTCCCAGTCCCGACCTTGTTGATTGCCACGGCCACGAGAATTACTACTCATCAGCCTCATCGTCGTCGAAGCCCGTGATGATGAGCCGCACCGCCCCGCTCTTCGGAACAAAGCTTTGCCAACTTCATTTCGGTGGCGCCGTTGAGGACAGCAGCAGCCACATTAATATGTCGACCTCCACCACTACCACCACGAGCCCGAGGTCGTCGTCATCGTCATCATCATCAGTAGCCCCTGAGCCGCTGGTTGCCATGAGAACACAGTCAGACGCAGTTCAGGAACAGCATCAACAACCCGACGTCGTCGACCAAGCGGCCGAGGAGGAGGAGCCGATGATTCTGATCGGCGTGCGGAAGCGGCCGTGGGGAAAGTACGCGGCGGAGATCCGGGACTCCACGCGCAACGGCGCCCGCGTGTGGCTCGGCACCTTCAACACCGCCGAGGCCGCCGCGCTCGCCTACGACCAGGCCGCCTTCACGGTCCGGGGCCCCGCAGCCGTGCTCAACTACCCGGTGAAACGCGTGCAGGAGTCTCTCCACGCCATGGGGCTGATCAGCGCCGACGCCGCAACGGGGGGCGACTCGCCCGTCCAGGCACTGAAGCGGCGGCACTGCATGCGCCGCCGGCGCTCCTCACAAAAGAGCAGGACTTCGACAGCGCTGCCACACAAGGAGCAGACGAAGGCTGGACATAATGTGCAAATGCAGCAGTTCCCAATCCAGAAGCAGCTCCCAATCCAGCAGCAGCAATGCGTGGTGGAGCTCGTGGACCTGGGAGCTGACTACCTGGAGGAGCTGCTCGCCTCATCGGATTCTTCTACTTAGCTGCTGCATCCTTATCCATGCTTAATGCTTTTGATGATATCCGATTTCGTTGAGCTCAATGCTCGCGGTTGGTTCACCTTGGGTGGATGAACACAGATTCGAGTGAGACATGCATGGAGTCTCTTGTCTTTGGAAGTGGATGGACACGCTCGATCTTCAGCAATGTGGTTGCTTTGAAAATATGCCAAGTCTAGTTGTCATTTATGTGAATAAGTTGTGTGTTACAGCCTTATTTATAGCGTTATATATATATACAACATATTCCTACACTTTTACTGACATGCTTTTTACATACCAATTTTTTGACTTAACAGATCTCAGACTCCTTTCGCCGTAATTCAACTATGGGAGCGTATTTTATCGCTCCTAAGTCCTAACTATGTGCAACGACATATAAAAAGCAAACTCCTTATTTCCTCATGTTTTAGGAGCCCACTCTTCCAATATATGCCCAGATTTCAACACACATCCCTTTCTTTGCTCTTTGTAGTTAGTATATTTTGGATATATATGCATGGAGAGATTTTATGGTGCTTCGAACTAATAATAACTATTAGTTTGCTCAGATCTAATGGTTATAAATAGAGAAGTATCTAGTGAAAGGTCGACATTTTAAGTTATGCACACCGTCAGCATTCCATTTTGCGTACTCTGTGCTTTTTTTTTTTTTTTGCTCCAATTCCGTTTTGTTGTGCGGCCGCCATGGAGTGAAGCAAGGAGCTTACGCAAGCCTGAAGCACTATTAAGGCCACTCGGCTAATTATTTTGGATCGGCTCTTGGAGTCCTCGGCGGCTCGGCCTATTTCAGCAGCCTAAGCGGGGCGTGGTCCTTGGCCTATACAAACGAAGAAGCCCAACCCAGAGATGAATGAACCAGGACCCACAAGTCACGGGAGGAAGAACCGCGATGTGGTCCATCACTCATACAAATGATGAAATGAATGATTGATCGAATCTCAAAAAAAAAAGAAAACCCCATACAAATGATTCAAAACCAAGGATTAAAGACAAAGGGCATATAAAGCAGTAGACGCTCCGGTACATGAAAAACGGTCCTATGCGAAAAGGTCTCACGCATTTGGATGCTAGATAAATCCTCTGTATGACGATGTTAGAGATGACATATGCATGCATGCTAACATATCGACGCAAAATGTTTGGTCACTTCGTCAGAACCAGCGGTGGTGGGGGAAGCTGGTGGGCGGCAGTGCGAGGGCCGATCGTGGTGCTTGATGTCGGCGACAGAGGACACAACAACAGAAACGGAAACGGCTTGTAGCGGCAGCTTGGGCCTGTAGCGGGAGTCAGACCACCCCATCGCTATCCAAACGCAGCTACAAATAAGCGTCTGTAGCGACGGGTGGTCTATAGCCAAAACAAACCGTTGTTACAAATCCATTATTAGCGACGGTTGGTGATGTCAACCGCCGCTATTGTGCTTCAATATTAGCGGCGGTTAGTGATGTCAACCGTCGCTACTTTGCTCTAGTAGTAGCGACGGTTTACATCTTCAATCGCTGCTACTTGTTATTTTTAAAAAATAAAATAAAATTCAGCATATATACAGAAATCACAGATTCTGCATACATAGAAATTTACAACATCTCATCATAGATATTTACATCATCTTATTATAGAAATTTATAATATCATCACAGAATATATACAACATATCAAAATGTTCAATGGATATTACAGAATATCTTATATGAACCCTAATGCATAGTTATCATCTTTCTTCGACACATTGGGCTCATATGATGCTCTCGAACCAGCCCACTCACAAAGAAACCTATGTTTTGTTGCTAGTTCACCGTTTGAATCAAAACACTTCCCTTCTGGACTAATTACCTCTCTTAAAACAAAATGACAAAGAGAATCTACAACTAGATACATGTTATTTTTACTCAAATGAACATGTTCTCGAGGAATCATACCCTTTCTGATCTCGTCATTCTTCTTCATCTTTGCAGCCCATTGTGCCTTTTCTTTTATGGCTCTCTGTGTCACATGAGTAGAGTATGTTAATATAAGATCTTAAAAATTCACTATAGAATAAAATAAAATGAACATAAACAAAATCAACTTACCTCTTCATCGGACTCCTCAATGATATGTTCTAGGTAAGTTGACGAGCTAGACGTGAACACACACGCGTAAAAGCCACAATGCACACCTCCTTTTACTTGCTTATAGCACTATGTAGTAGAGAACACAAGTTAGTTACACTTTATATGATGGATACTATGATAAAGACATGTATGTGATGCATAAAAATCTTACCCAAAACTTATGACGGAAGTACATCTTCTTTTTCTGTTTTGGATGATATCCCCCCCCCCCCCCCCCCCCCGCTTTGACATATTTTTCATAAGCACTAAACGGTCAACAAAACCACATCATTAGATGATATTAATATTATCAAATCATATACACATAGACTAATTTATTACCTATCTATGAGTTCTACAATGTCGTTGTACAACTTTTTATCGTAGTCCAGACTGTCCAGCACCAGAAGGTACCTGTTTTTGAGAATTATCATAAAATAGATCTAACGATCGCTACAACAATGTTGATAGCAAGTTATTTATGATTGGATTTAACTTTAACATATGATAGATGATGAAGGCAGTAGTGGTCCAACTTACTTAAAGTTGTAGGTTGTCAAAATGCATTCTCTATCTTGCCACTTCAGGTAGCACTCGCATAAATAATTTATAACCCGAGTCCTTGTTTCATTTCTCAGGACTGCCTGCATTGCAGCTATCTCCTCCGGTGTCTTATCCGGGTAGTTTGTCGGATTTATCGTTGGGTTTATCATGCTTTGGTTGATGCGGTTCGGGTTGATGTAGGCCGCCTTCCAATCTTTTCTATCGAACCTCTTTCTTTGAAAAAAAGAGTTCATACTACAAAAAAAAAGACATAAGGTAATATATTGAATTGTGCTTGAAATATGAAGTAGATCGAACGCGAAACTTACATGCACCACAAGGTGATGAAGGTGACGTCCATCTTGCCTAGGCGAAACATTTCGTGGACATCATCCTAAAATAGGCCCAAGGTTTGTTCATCGTCTTCTTCATTGAACACCTCATTTGGAATCCAATAAGTGATTGTGGTGACCCCTTCCATCGACGCCATCATGTACCAGTCGTGAAACTTTCGCATCTCCCACGGGAGGTTCTTGTACATGTTCTTTGATATAAGAGGTTTATCGAATATGAATTTCGGGTAATCCACATCGTCCGCAGGATTGTCAAACATTTGATCATCGTACGACAATCTATCATGAGGATCTTGTTCCTGCAAGACGAGCTTACCGGTGCTTGCTAGACGTTTTTTCAATCCAGCCAAGTACTTATCAACATCATTTTTTGCTTTTGGGTCCTTTGGCTCTTTGTCAAACCCGGTAATAATCTTTGGGATTACCGGAGCCTTGACGACAATTGGCGCAAGCTGGACTTGGATTACCGGAGCCTGAACTTCAACCATCGGAGCAGCTATTGACGAAGGCTTGACTTGAATTGCCGGAGACTGGACTTGAATTGGCAGAGCCTTGACAACAATAGGCGAAGGCTCGAGTTGAACAGCCTGCGGAAGAGGCTCGTTGTCACTATAGATTATGAGACTCAGAGTCAAGCCATCTTCCGTATGAGGAGATTGGGGCCTATTGCCCGAAGTTGCCGCAGACATAGGAGACTGTTGTCCAGTTGTCATGACTGGCTGGCTCACATGGAAGGACCTGTGACCAAACAATGGGGGTGGAGAAGCTCGTGGTGAGAGGACAACATCACGACGTTTCCAAATGATAAAAGAGCAGAGGGTATCTTGTAGAGTTTCTATACCCGCCTCAGGTATCAGACATTCGATCTCGTTGTCCTTATAGCCAGGTACTATTTCCGACACGATCACACACACGTAACCGGGGGGGAGGGGAGGGGATATCCCCGTTATGGAGCATCTGTCCTGGAAATGCCATGCCGGATGCAACCTTAATCGTCTTCCCCTTGTAACCAAATAGCACATGCAACTCACAAGGAGTATCCTTTTTAACATAACACCTAAAATAAAAACTGTATCCAGCATATAGGACAACAACTAAACTGATCAAGGCAACAATGAGCATATGAGCATGAAAATAAGCCACTTTGATTTAGCTAATATCATCATGAAAATCAATCACATTCACATCTGAGCTAACACTGAACATAGGGAATATAGGTATGATGGCAAATCCAAAGATTCAGAGTTAGCAGAGGTGACATGATTTTCTTATGAAAATTCAAAGATTTACTAATTAACAATGCTAATGCACAACTACAGAGAATTTGGACCCCAAAACACCAGGTGACGTGGATAAGCAAGCAAGCATTTGAAGGTGTATGATATTAAGCACAAATTGCAAGAACATGACTACAGGTTAGAGACAGGATTATTAGATCATTCTAAGAATAGCGTAACCAGATTCGTCTTACATGATGCATAAATATATGACAACAGATCAGTAGACACACATTTAGAAAATATGCATTACATTGCAAAGCTGGGAGGAATAAGCAACAGTACACTATGACATATAGAGGACACATTATGGCAAGCAAAAGGAAGCTAGAGGACAGAACTTGTACAAACATTATGGCAACAAGACACATCTTCACTTGATCACAATCAAATTTGAAAATATGTCATCTATATATCACTATATAACACTGAATCTAAAAACATTTTTTTTCTATCTTATAATTGAACTGTGCAATTTTTTTATATATCAATATAGGTGTTTCACATAGCTAAGCATTCAGGTGTGATTTTGCACAGGTCTAGCATTTTTTTATATTGCCTCATGTTATTAGTTTCCTATTATTAAAAAAATTAGCAATATAGTAATTATACCCTGCACTGCTCTAACTTGCATCTCAATGGCAGAGAACAATAGCAATTCTCATGCACTAGCCAAAATAGCATTGCATGCAAACTAGAGACAAAAGCAACAACAAAACAACAATCCAAAAATAGTGGCATAAAGCAATGTCTAAGTTTGGCCACAAAAAAAAAATACCACAAAAAAATGGCAACAAGTAACCATAGTGAGTATAGTGTAAGGATCATGACCATTGAGGTCATCCTGAGGTATGGATGTTTTGGTGACGAATGACAAACATGAAATATGACTAATGTCTACACAAGTGTTGTTTGTGTAGGAAACTTTTTCTACTCTATGATGATTGTTAACGGCGACCTTGGCAATGGATGATAATGATCATAAGCATGGAGGCTTGATAAACTTGATGGAGTCCAAGGGTTGACGAAGATGGATCAAGGCTAAGGACAAGGTATGGAGCAAGTGTTGGGAACATCTGTCTAGTTGTTAGGGCTTTGAGTCCATAGGAAAAACCGGACTATCAAGAGGAGGTCATGTCTCTTAGGCCACACCAGTTGGTGATGTGCATGGATGCTCAGTGAAATCACAGACACTAGGTGACAGTGGAGAACCCAAGGAGCTGTTCGGAGAAGCCGGGAAACAAAGTCAAGTGAGGACGAGGAGTTTCAGCTTCTGGAGATAGAGACCGGACAGAGAGGTCGTAGAGACCGGATGATATGGTCATCAGGAGGAAATCTAGAGCAGAGGAGAAGTTGGCCGCGAAGAAATCTGTGGCGCAGAGTTGTAGAGACCGGACTGTACGATCTATAGAGACAATTCTGGAACAGACGAGGAAGTGGTTGCAACAGCTCTGTTTGGAGTTTCAGTGATGAAGACCGGACTGTACGGTCAGTATGGAGACAACGGCGGACAAAGAGCAACGGCTCTAGAGGAGCCATCCGGTAGAGACCGGACTGTCCGGTTTGGACAGTGACCGGAACGTCCGGTTAGTACGTCCAGAAGGCTGTTTCGTGGAGCAACGGCTAGTTTGAGATTGGAAGCCTATATAAACTCATTGCTAGGGTCTTGGAGACCTCTCTTGACCAGTGGAATTGCTTGGAGCATTTGGTGAGAGCCAAGAGTAAAAGAAGAGAGCACTAGGAGGAGATATTGCATATCTTGAGAGTGCTAGTGAGCGTAACTTGAGCATTGTTGCACATCTAAGGCTAGGGTGTCCTTAAGGATGTGATCTAGGTTGCTATTCTTGGTCTATGGTGAGACCTAGACCAGTTAGGTGTCGGTGATCGAGCCTATCATGATCGGTTGTGAAGGCTGTCACACATTTGTACACGGTTTGAGCCCTTCGGTGAAAGAGGCATCAATAGTGAGCGCTCGTGTCGGTTCGGGGAGTCCGACAAGTTCTCGAGGGAGGCGAGCTTGTGCCTTGGTGGCAGCGGTGATGTATACCGTGTCTTCACTCCGGGAGTGATTGCGGGATCGTGGGTGAGAACTCCACATTGGTGGCGGGAGGGACCGTCACTCCGGCAGGAGTGGTCCAACGAGGAGTAGGGGAAGACGCCATCCTTCTGAGACCTCAGAAAAAATCATGTGCCATCTCTTACTCTACTCCTTACTTTGATGCATTACTTTTCGTATTTACATACCGTGCTATTCATGCTTGTGTGTTTACCTTGTTCTAGTTGATTACCTTGTAGACTTGCATGAATAGACTTCTCTACTTGCTAATTGTGCTTAGCTCTCATTTGATCACTAGCATGTATAGGAGTTGCATTGGCTTGTTTGATCACCCTAGTATGTATTGTGCTACTCATGCTTGTGTGCTTATCTTGTACTTGATGATCTAGTAGCTTTGCATGAGTAAGCTCCTTTGCTAGCTTGTTATGTGCTTCCGCTTGTCTTTGATTACTAGCTTGCATAGGAGCTGTATTGCCTTTGTGTGATACGCTAGTATGCTTAGATTGTCTTTCCATTCATAGGTTCATTATCTTGTTAGTGTGATCAACATTAGAATTGCATAGGAGTTGTTTTGAGTGGTCGATTTTAGGAATTGGCGAATTTGGTACATAGTGTGAGTCCCCGATTCACCCCCCCCCCCCTCTCGGCCACTCGGTCCTTTCAGCATAGTGAGCAAGATGTCACAGATAATACCTATTGTGTGCTACTAGTATAATTTGAGGGCATATATATTTATCTTATCAGCAACTAAGATGTCGGAACTAATTAGACAACAAAATTGTGTAATTGGCAGCATCAAAAATAATTAGGCTAGTCCATTAATTTTCACAGTAATTGGGAAAGACAAATTTATTGTCTCGTGAATATAAAAATAAATATGGTTGATGAACTTGTATTTGATGGCACCAGCAAGAAATTCGTCCCTTACTAACACGTATTTTAGCTGAAAATCAGTGGGAAAATTACACATTTATAAGGTGCGACACGAGGGTATTATTTACTCTAGCCTCGCCACTGAGTATGTTGTATGCATAGTTACATATATGAAATCCCAAGTAGCAAAATGAAATCCCAAATAGCCTATTGTGTGCTACAAGCAGCACTGCTCGGATGGACCGCAAGCTCTTGCGCATGTGCCTCATAGAAATAGGATGGCCGCAAAAAGGGCACATCAGAGAGAGGGGCAGAGGGAGGGGGAGAGGAGAACGGGTGCACCTGGACGGAGCTCGTCGGACGAGCGGGAGGAGGAGGGCACAACGCCGGCGCTTGGAGACGGAGAGTAGGGTTCCCGCACGGTGGCCGTCGACAAGGAGAGGAGGAGGCCCGCGCTTGGGGAGGTGAGGCCGGGACGGCGGTGGTAGCAGTCGGGGAGGGGGGCCCACGTAATGCTCGGCGAGCGGGGAGCCCACACGGCATGCTCGAGGAGGGAGGCCAGGACGGCAGCGACGGCGGTCGGGGAGGGGGGGCCCACACGGCGCTCAGTGAGTGGGTAGCCCATGTGGCGAGCTCGAGGAGGGGAGGCTGGGACGGCAGCGGCAGCGGTCAGGGAGGGGGGCCTACGCGGCGCTCCACGAGCGGGGAGCCCACACGGCGAGCTCGAGGAGGGAGGCCGGAACGGTGGCGGCAACGATCGGGGAGGGGGGCCCACACGGCACTCCATGAGCGGGGAGCCCACACGGTGAGCTCGTGGAGGGGGAGGTCAGGACGGCGGCGATAGCGGTCAGGGAGGGGGGCTCACATGGTGGTCGGCGAGCGGGGAGCCCACACGGTGAGCTCGTGGAGGGGAAGGGGGCCCGTGAGCGCGTCGTCGTTGAGGGGGAGGCTCAGGGAGGAGTACCCACGCCGTGAGCTCGAGGAGGGGGAGGAGGCCTACGGAGGAGTACCCACGCGGCAACGCTCGAGGACGGAGGAGGCGGCGGCGCTCGAGGACGGAGTTGGGCGGCCTGACGGCGTACGCAATAGCACCGGGGCAGTTAGGGTTTGGGACCCGCCACACCCCTAGTTAAATAGGGGTCTCATATTTAGCGGCGGCTCAAGACACCAACCGTCGCTAAAAAGTAGTAGCGGCAGTTGGCGTTGTAAACAACCGCTAAAGAACACAACCCGGATTTATTTTAATTCAAGAAAATTCCAGGATAATATTGGTCTTTCACTTAGACCCCTAAGCTTTTTCTTAATTCGATTTTGAACCCAATTTGCTACATAACCTTTATCAATTTATATTTTAGTCCCTGATTTTTCTTATAAATAAAATATTAACCCTAGAATTTTACAAAGATCCCCTGAGTTCATTATTAATTATATTTTAGTCCTACCTTTTTAAACTTAGGACCCTCTACTTAAAATAAATTATGTTGAGGTTCCAAAATTTTGCAGAAAAAACCCTAGAAGTAAATAAAATTTTGTTTTGGTCCTGGATTTTTGCAAAAACACCCCTACTCTTTTAAAAAAATATATTTTCAAGCTTTCTATTCAAATAAACATAAATTACATAAAAGGAGTAGCGGTGGTTGGCGTTGTAAGCCGCCGCTAAAGAACACAGTCCGAATTTATTTTAATTCAAGAAAATTCCAGGATAATACTAGTTTTTCACTTAGACCCCTGAGCTTTATCTTAATTCGATTTCAAACCCAATTTGCTACATAACCTTTATTAATTTATATTTTAGCCCCTGATTTTTTTATAAATAAAATATTAGACCTGGAATTTTACAAAGGAACCCCTGAGTTCATGCAAAACCCTAGAAGTAAATAAAATTTTTTTTGGTCCTAGATTTTTGCAAAAACACCCCTACTCTTTTTAAAAATTATATTCTTAGTCTTTCTATTCAAATTAGCATAAATTACATAAAACATACTACAAGGTTCGCCTAATAAACAGTAATACAAGGTTGAAAAATAAAATAACATGATGCTTGAGTTAGCCTTGAACGACTTTTCCTTGACAGTGATTGGTGCGCATGTAGGGCATTCCGCCGGCAAAGGAGAGTCTTGCTTCTAAGACTTTAAAATTTTTTGGATCTATGAAACATGGCACCTTTTCATATTGATTGTAGTCATCTCGATCTTCCATATTCTCTATTCTAACGATTCTTTGTTTTCCTAGAACAACAATGTATTTCTTTTCGTCCTTTGGATCAAGTACATAAAACACCTGTTCCACGGTCTTGGCAAGTATCCAAGGCACATCTTTGTGATCAACATTGTTAAGATCAACAATTATGAAATCATATTCATCCACCTCAATGCCATTAGGGTGCTTCACCTATTTGCATTTAAATATGGGAACCTGTAAATTTGCACCGTAGTATAGTTCCCATATTTCCTCAATGTACCCATAATATGAGGTCGTCTGGTCCTCTTCGTCAATGGCTTCTACTCGAATACCGCTGTTTTGACACTTGCTCTTCTTATCCTTCAGTTGGGTGTAGAAGGTAAAACCATTGATGTCGTATGCCTGAAAGGTAACCACGGTTCTTCTCGGATAGTTAGCTAATTCACCACTTGGAAGGTCTAGGGAGCTAAACCATGATATCAAAGAGCGCTTGTGCTTATCACAGATGTTTCTCAAAGTACAGTTCCACAATCTGCGTCTGTTGCAATACACTGAAATGTGCTTGGTCCACTCATTTGACGTCATGGTCGATGAACAATCTATGTCCTTTGGTACCTTTTCCAGATAATCTACCCTCATGACGAGATACAGGGAGACCAGTTGATCCGATACCATCATTAATGTAATCTGAGCAACATTTGGTGATCTACTCAGTTGTGTAGCCCTGGATTATAGAACCCTCTGGATGTGAATGAGTACGGACATAGCATTTCAATACATACATGAATCTCTCAAACGGAAACATCTGATGCAGGTAGACGGGGCCCAATGCAAAGATCTAGTCAACAATATGAATCATGAAGTGTTCCATCGTATTGAAAAAGGATGGAGGGAAGACCATCTAAGGTATGCACATTGTTTCCTTCATGTGGGTCCGTAGGTCATTTAACTCGTCTTCAGTTATCACCTTCTTTGATATCGCGTTAAAAAAGTAGCAAAGGCGAGTTACAACCAACTTCAGCCATGGCGATTTCATAGCTCGGATAGCAATAGGAAGACACCGAAAGCATTACGTGGCAATCATGAGTGTTGTACCCACTTTCCTTTAAATCTTCCATTTTTACAAGATTCTTGATATTCAATGAGAAACCCATCGGTACTTTGATCCCACCGAGGCACTTACAGAATATTGTTTTCTCGTCAATCGTAAGGGTGTAGGCAGCCGGGAGGAGAAAGTATTTTCCATTAGC
This sequence comes from Eleusine indica, assembly GCA_030378355.1. NCBI lineage: Eukaryota > Viridiplantae > Streptophyta > Magnoliopsida > Poales > Poaceae > Eleusine > Eleusine indica. Next base: position 8,215,836 of record CM059497.1, on the reverse strand, counting down.
TCTTTCTTGCGAATGGAGCTCTAGTCTTATTCTCATCTCTACAAGACCTCTACATGCGTTGAGTCCATCCTTTGTCTTACCAGGTTGGTCGAGTATAAGTCCGCTAGTACTATCAAATACACCCTTCCCAATATGCATCCAGTCAAAGGCATGATTCACTTCAAATTCTTTTCAATAATTGAAATATACGAAGAAAATAGATTTCTTCTTAAACAGCGTCAGAACTTTTGCCTTTTTGACAACCTTCACCGGCTTTCCAAAAACAACACTGATGTTTTTAACAAGGTCAAACATGACAGTGCCAGTCCAACATCGAGGTTCTATGTCGTTCTCAACTTTGCCATCAAAGTGTCTAGCCATCGCACGATACTTGTGTTTTGCTAGCAAGAATCAACGGTTTCGCGTATACACTAGCTTCTGGGATGCCCGAAGGTACGCATGGGATGTGTCATCAATGCATACGAAACATGCCGCCTTTCCTTTGACTTGCCCCGATAGCTTCCTTAGCGCCGGGGAATCACTTACCGTGCAAAAAATAATTGCTCTCAGCGTGAAGTACTCTCTTTGATACTCATCATATATACGGACCCCGTCCAACCATAGTTTTAACAGGTCTTCAAACAATGGTACTAAGAACACATCTATGTCGTTTCCAGGTTCTTTAGGCCTAGATATAAGAGTGGTCAGCAGTAGGTACTTACGCTTATGGCATAACTATGGTGAAATATTGTACATTGCGAGTATCACCGGCCAAGTTCTATGCGGATTCCTCATTTGACCGAATGGGTTCATCCCGTCTGTACTCAATGCAAACCGTAGTTTCCTTTCCTCATCAGAGAAGTCTTGATGATTCTCATCGAACTTTTTCCACTGTGTTCCACCTGTGGGATGCCTGAGCTTACCGCCCCCCTTGCGTTCAAGCCATGTCATCATTGCCGCATCTCTAGGGTTGGTGAACAAGCGTCTGATGCAATCGACCACGGGTAAGTACCACATGACTAAGGAAAGAACCTTACTATCATCACTGTCATCGACAATAGAACTTGTTTTCTTCTTTCTTCCCTTTTTGATATTCTTGACACCACCATCGGCATCATAATCGTTGTTCCTCTTGTAATGACTACATTTGCACCTTGGACATCTCACAACGTCCTAATGCTCCTTTCGATACAATATGCAATGATTTGGACACGCGTGAATTTTCTGCACACCCAACAAAAGTGGGGAAATCAGCTTCTTAGCAAGGTATATTGTCCTTGGCAACAAGTTGGACTTCGGCAGCGCATCGAAAACAAGTTCCAATAAATCCGTGAAACTAGCGTCTGACCGGCCATGCATGGCCTTCAAGTACAGTACGCAACATGGTCAACTCTTTACCACATCCTTTAGATTCCTCATATAATGGATCCTTTGATGCCTTCTCTATTCTATGAAAATTATCAAGCCCTTTAGTTGTACCAACATTGATCAACACCTACGGCTAAATGTGACATAACAACTCCTCAACATCAAAATCAGCTTCACCAGGCGAATCTGTCGCATCTACACCAGGCAAATTGACAGCCCCGACTTCAACTTTAATATGCTCATCAAATTCCATATCGATCACACTGTTCTCACCATGTTTTGTCCATCTCGTGTACCCTTCAACAAAACCCCTCCGCACCAAGTGTGAGTTGATTACTTCTATATCATTCCACAGCTTTTGATTCTTAAAATCAAAACACAAACAATATATATCAGTTGTTCCTTCACGTCGAGCATGTTGTGCGACCCCTTCGATGAATTTGGAGACTTCTCGCAAAAATATTGGACCCGGTCTTGGTGCCTCATACATTCAAGATCTATCCATCGTGAACGACCTTGAACATGAAACAAAAAAAATGTTTCAATTAATTATGTGTAACAAAAATATTAAATATTCATTAAATAAATATATATTGAAAAATAAATTACATAAAGTGAGAAATATTATGCAAGGTAAAATGAAACAAACATCAAATTATTCTATATATTATTTAACTTTTATCGAGAAATAATAAAAATGAATATCCCTCTTGCCCTAACACTTTCTCTCTCTTCTAGTAACCAAACAAGATCTAGATTCCCATTGACATAAAAGAGGCTAGATACAACAATTTTTTGTGTAGTGATGAAAATAGATGATGTATGCCTTCATAAAGTTTAACTACAACCCAATAAAACCATACAAATCAAACGAATTTAGCTAAAATTTGATGAAAACCTAACAAACTTAAAATGTAAAATTCAACTTAATTTCAAAATAATAGCACAAGAAAAACCTATGGGATGAGTTCCTCTTACCTCAGAGAGCAAATTCCTACAAAAAAACACAAAGTCAAAACCTCCCTCCCCCCCCCCCCCTTTGATTTTCGTGAATTGCCCAAATTTTTGGGCCACCACTATTTTAGTGAGGACCGGAGCTGTCCGAACGCGGATTACATAGCATGGGCACAACTTTATAGCGGCGGTTGGTATTGTCAATCGCCGCTAGTATGCCCTATGTAGCGGCGGTTGGCATTGTCAACCGCTGCTATAAACATGGGCCGCTTATAGCGGCGGTTGACAATGTTAGCCATCGCTATTGGATGCCCTGTAGCGGCGGTTTTGGTTGGGACAGTGCCCATGGGCTCTGTAGCGGCGGCCAACTTTGGCTCGCGCCGCTTCGGCGGTTTGCCTGTCGCCGCTACAGGCCCTATTTGTGGTAGTGGGAGCAATGGCAACTTGATTAAGCTTCCGTGCGTTTCGCGCCATAGCCTCATTGTCTGCACTATAGCATACATATGACTATTAACCTTCATGAACTTAGGTCTGAAACTCCATAAAATATCTGCAATAATATTACGGATCGGACCTGATAATGCTCGAGCTTTGGAGAAATGTGGCGATGACAAGATGAGGTCAACAACAGGCAGTAGGACTATTAGCATCAGGAGTAGAGATGATCTTGCAGCAGAGACTCCCATCAACATTATTTACTCGATTTGGCGAGCTATACTAGCTAATGAGGTTAATGGAAGCAGTTTCAATAGTATTGCTGCAATCGCTGGTGTAGCGCTTTTGATTGAGGGTATGGAACACACTAGCACGTGTTCATGTTTGTTAAGCTGGCGAGGACACGAGGTGGCTGCTGCGTATTTATAGGACCCGGTGAACAAGATTCCAGTGGCGAGTCCAGTCCAAGAGCTGAGGGTGAACCGAAAGCCAGATTGAGCTGAGAGGGTGAGCCAGAAAAGCAAAAAGCACAAAGAGAAAAAAAAAATGAAAAACAGCACTGTAGCAACTGCTACAACGCTAGAAACAACTTCTAGGCTAAATCTGGGGGTGGGCCATGGCCCACCCGACCCACCCCATAGACTCGCCACTGCAAGATTCAGTAACCATAGATTTCTCTCTAGGAAGCTACATGTCTCATTCATTTTGTAGATCGATCCTTGGATTTGGAAGCTGCAAACAAAGCTCGTTCTGGCCGAGGTTTCCACAATCATGTGCTTGTTGTAATGCCACATCACTATAGTCTCTAGGAGCTCGAGCGAGCTGCCTATTCCTTGTGATCGACTCGTAGATATCACTACCACAAATAGGGCCTGTAGCGGCGGCAGGCAAACCGCCATAGCGACGCAAGCCAAAGTCGGCTGCCGCTACAGAGCCAATGGGCACTGCCCCAACTAAAACCGCCGCTACAGGGCACCTAATAGCGGCGGTTGACATTGTCAACCGCTGCTATAAGTGGCCCATGTTTACGGCGGTGGTTCACAATGACAACCGCCGCTATTTAGGGCATACTAGCGGCGGTTGATAATACCAACCGCCGCTATAAAGTGCCTAGGCTATAAAATCCGCGTTCAGACAGCTCCAATCCTCACTCGAACAGTGGCGGCTTGAAAATTTGGGCAAATCACGAAAATCAAGGGGGAAGGTTTTGAGTTTGTTTTTTTTTGTAGAAATTTGCTCTATGAGATAAGAGGAACTCATCCCATTGGTTTTTTTGTGCTCTCATTTATAAATCAAGTACAATTTTGGGTTTTAAGTTTGTTAGTTTTTTATCAAATTTTAGCCAAATTCGTTTGATTTGGATGGTTCTACTTGGTTATAGTTGAAGTTTATGAAGGCATACATCATCTCTTTTTATCACTATATAAAAAATTTATTATATTTAGCTTGTTTTATGTCAACAGGAATCTAGAGCTAGTTTGGGTTTTAAAAGAGAGAGAAAGTAGTCTTAGGAAAAGAGGGATGTTAATTATTTTATTATTTCTTGATAAAAATTAAATAATATATATAATAATTTGATGTTTGTTTTATTTTACCTTGCATAATATTTCTCACTTCATGTATATTATTTTTCAATTTTATATATTTAGTGAATATTTAAAAAAATTTTACACATAATTAATTAATTAATTTCTAATATTTTTTGGCTAGATGGTGATAAAAGTTAAATAATATATAAAATAATTTGATACTTGTTTCATTTTATCTTGCATAATATTTTTCACTTCATGTAATATTCAATATATATATATATATATATACATATATATATATATATATATAGTGAATGTTTAAATTTTTCGTCACACATAATAATTTAATGAATTTTAATAATTTTTGGATTTCCGTTCAAGGCCGTTCGTGATGGATTGATCTTGGATGTACAAGGCACCAAGACCGGGTCCAATATTTTTACGAGAAGTTTCCAAATTCATCGAAGCGGCCGCACAACATGCTCGACGTGAACGGACGACTGATATATATTGTCCGTGTTTTCATTGCAAGAATCAGAAGCTGTGGAATGATATAGAAGTAATAAAGTCACACTTGGTACGGAGGGGTTTTGTTGAGGGGTACACCAGATGGACAAAACATGGTGAGAATAGTATGGTCGATATGGAATTTGATTATCATATTGAAGTTGAAGTCGAGGTTGTCAATTCGCCTGGTGCGGATGCGATGGATTCACCTGGTGAAGCTGATTTTGATGTTGAGGAGTTGTTGTGTCACATTGAGCTGCAGGTGTTGATCAATGCCGGTTTAACTAAAGGGCTTGATAATTTTCATAGAATAGAGAAAGCATCAAAGGATCCGTTATATGATGAATCTAAGGGATGTGGTAAAGAGTTCACCGAGTTGCGTACTATACTTGAGTTGATGAAGCTGAAGGCCATGCATGGCTGGTCGGACGCTAGTTTCACAAATTTGTTGGAACTTATTTTCGATGCGCTATCGAAGCCCAACTTGTTGGCAAGGACAACATACCTTACTAAGAAGCCGATTTCCCCACTTTCGTTGGGCGTGGAAAAAATTCACGCGTGTCCAAATCATTGCATATTGTATCAAAAGGAGCATCAGGATGCTGTGAGATGCCCAAGGTGCAAACACAGTTGTTACAAGAGGAACAACGATTGTGATGCCGATGGTGGCGTGAAGAATACAACTAAGGGTAGAAAGAAGAAAAGAAGTTCTATCGTCAATGACAGTGATGACAGTAAGGTTCCTGCCTTAGTCATGTGGTACTTACCCATGATTGATCGCATCAGACGCTTGTTCGCCAACCCTAGGGATGCTGCAATGATGACATGGCATGAATGCAAGGGGGACGGTAAGCTCAGGCATCCCACAAATGGAACACAGTGGAAAAAGTTTGATGAGGATCATCGAGACTTCTCTAATGAGGAAAGGAACATACGGTTTGCATTAAGTACAGACGCGATGAACCCATTCGATCAAATGAGGAATCCGCATAGCACTTGGCCAATGATACTAGCAATGTACAACATTCCACCATGGTTATGCCATAAGCGTAAGTACCTACTGCTGACCACTCTTATATCTGGGCCTAAAGAACCTGGTAACGATATAGACGTGTTCTTAGTATCATTGTTCGAAGAACTGCAAAAACTATGGTTGGAGGGGGTCCGTAAATGGTATGAGTATCGAAGAGAGTACTTCATGCTCAGAGAAATTATTTTTTGCACGGTAAGTGATTCCCCGGCACTAAAGGCGCTATCAGGATAGGTCAAAGGAAAGGCGGCATATTTTATATGCGTTGATGATACATCCCATGTGTACCTTCCAGCATCCCAGAAGCTAGTGTATACGTGAAACTGTCGATTCTTACCAGCAAAACATAGGTATCACGCGATGGCTAGACACTTTGATGGCAAAGTTGAGAACAACACAGAACCTCGACGTTGTACTGGTAGGGTCGTGTTTGACCTTGTTAAAAATATCAGTGTTGTTTTTGGAAAGCCGGTGAAGGGAGCCAAAAAGGTAAAAGGTCTCACGCCGTTTAAGAAGAAATCCATTTTCTTCGTATATTTCAATTATTGGAAAGAATTGGAAGTGAATCATGCCTTCGACTGGATGCATATTGGAAGGCTGTATTTGACAGTAGTAGTGGACTTATACTCGACCAACACGGTAAGACAAAGGATGGACTCAACGCACATAGAGATCTTGTAGTGATGGGAATAAGATCAGAGCTCCATCCTCAAGAAAGAGCAAATGGAAAGTACTCTCTCCCCCCGGCAGCCTATACACTTACGATTGAGGAGAAAACAACATTCTGTAAGTGCCTTAGTGGGATTAAAGTATCGACGTGTTTCTCATCGAATATCAAGAATCTTGTAAACATGGAAGAGTTAAAGATAAGAGGGTACAACACTCACGATTGCCACATAATGCTTTTGGTGTTTCTCCCTATTGCTATCAGAGCTATTAAATCACCATGGCTGAAGTTGGCTGTAACTCGCCTTTGCTACTTCTTTAACACGATATCGAAGAAGGTCATAACTAAAGACGAGTTAAATGACCTATGGACCCACATGAAGGAAACAATGTGCATACTTGAGATGGTCTTCCCTCCATCCTTTTTCGATACGATGGAACACTTTATGATTCATATCGTTGACCAGATCTCTACATTGGACCCCTTCTACCTGCATCAGATGTTTCCATATGAGAGGTTCATGTATGTATTAAAACGCTATGTACGTACTTGTTCACATCCAGAGGGTTCTATGATCGAGGGCTACACAACTGAGGAGATCATCGGATGTTGCTCAGATTACATTAATGATGGTAGCAGATCAATTGGTCTCCCCGTGTCTCGTCATGAGGGTAGATTATCTGGAAAAGGTACGAAAGGACGTAGATCATTCATCGATCATGACTTCAAACGAGTGGACCAAGCACATTTCAGCATATTGCAACAGACGCAGATTGTGGGACCGTACTTTGAGAAACATCTGTTAGAGCTCCGCCGGAACAATAAGGATGCGACGGATAAATGGATCATAGATGAGCACAAGCGCTCTTTCACATCATGGTTTAGCTCCCTAGACCTTCCAAGTGTCGAGTCCGTGGAAGAGAAAATGTTGAGAAAGTTAGCTAATCGCCCTGAGAAGAGCCGTGGTTACCTTTCAAGCATACGACATCAATGGTTTTACCTTCTACATCCAATAGAAGGATAAGAAGAGCAAGTGTCAAAACAGCGGTGTACGAGTAGAAGCCATTGACGAAGAGGACCAGACGACCTCGTATTACGAGTACATTGAGGAAATATGGGAGCTAGACTACAATACAAATTTACAGGTTCCCATATTTAAATGCAAATGGGTGAAGCACCCTAATGGCATCGAGGTAGATGAATATGGTTTCACAATTGTTGATCTTAACAATGTTGGTCACAAAGATGAGCCTTGGATACTTGCCAAGACCGTGGAACAGGTGTTTTATGTACTTGATCCAAAGGATGAAAAGAAATACATTGTTGTTCCAGGTAAACAAAAAATCATTGGAGTGGAGAATGTGGAGGATCGAGATGACTACAATCAATATGACGAGGTGCCATGTTCCATAGATCCGAAAAATTTTAAAGTCTTGGAAGCAAGACTCTCCTTTGCTGGCAGAATGCCCTACATGCGCTCGGATCATTGCCAAGAAAAAGTCGTTCAAGGATAACTCAAACATTATGTAATTTTATTTTGTTAAGTATCTTTTATTATTCGAACCTTGTATTATGTTCTATGTAATTTATGTTTATTTGAATATAAAGATTGTGTAACTTATTTTTATAAGCATCATGTAGTTTGAAGTTATATGGGCTAAAAGGTAAATATAAAAGAGTTTAGGGACCTATTTGTAATTTTGTAAAAAGACAAGAATTAAAGTGTAAAAATATTAGGACTGAAATGTACTTAATAAAAAGTATAGGGTTGTTTTTGCAAAAGTTTAGGACCTAAACATAATTTTAATTAAGTATAGGGGCCTAAGTGTAAAAATATAAAACTAAAATATAATTAATTATAATGAACTCAGGGGTTCTTTTGTAACACTACAGGGCTAAGATATTATTTATAAAAAAATCAAGGGCTAAAACGAATAATACAATTTTTTGGAAAATGAAAAATATAATTTTTAGAATATCAATAGTACAATTTTTAGAAAATCAATAATAGGGTTGTCTCTGCAAAATTTTAGGACCTAACATTAATTTTTATGAAGTATAGGGATCTAAGTGTAAAAAGACAGGACTAAAACATAATTAATAATGAACTCAAGAATTCTTTTATAAAATTCTAGGGCTAATATATTATTTATAAAAAAATCAAGAGCTAAAATGACGAATACAATTTTTGGACAATGAATAACACTATTTTTTTTTTTAAAAACCCGACATGTTTTTAGCGGCGGCTCACAAAGGAAACCGTTGCTATTCCTTTGTAGCGGCGGTGTGCTTTGTGAACCGCCGCTAATAAGGACTCCCCCTATATAAGCAACTCGTGGCGGGCCCCTAACCCTAATCCCGGAGTTTGCTTTCGTACGCTGTGAGGCTGCCGAATTCCGCCGCCATCTCCGAGCGCCGCAGCCCTCCGTCTCCTTGTGCCCTCTCCGACGCCTCCTTGAGCACCGCAGCCATGGGCCCCCCTCATCTATCCCCGAGCACTGCCGCCGTGGGCCCCCTCCATGTCCCCGAGCACCGCCGCATCGGGCCCCCTCTTCATCCCCAAGCACTGCCACGGTCGGCCCCCTCCTCCGTCCCTGAGTGCCTCGACAGTCGCCGCGCGGGCCCCCTCGTCCTTCCTAGAGCACCGCCGCCGCGGGCCCCCTCCTCGTCCTCGAGCACCGCCGCATCAGGCCCCCTCCTCGTCCCCGAGCACCGCCACCGCTGGCCCCCTCTTTCGTCGCCGAGTGCCTCGACGGTCGCCGCGTGGGCCCCCCTTGTCCTTCCCCGAGCATCACCGTCATGAGCTCCCTCCTCATCGACAACACGCGCACCGGCGTCCTCCCCCTCCTCGAACTTGCCGACCATCACCACGAGGGACTCCCCCTCCTCGACGGCCTCCGCCTTCTCTCTGGTAAGTGCCACACCCTCTTCTTCCTCCCCTCTTCCGTCCTGTCTGACGCCCTCTTGCCCTTCGACGACCAGGTGCGCCCTTTTTCTCAACCCTCCTCCCTCCCTATCTCGCCCTCTATTCTTGTTTTCTTGGTGCGCACGGGACTGCATCCTCCACTTGTTCGATGAAATGCGGCAATGCTTGTACGTCGCCGTCGTCACATTCGACGCGTCGCACGCGAACACCAGCGTCTGCGCGCGCGCCGCCTCGCTGCACAGCACCAGTGCCATCGCGGCCGCCACCAGCAGCACGGCCACCGACGACGCCCCCATGGCCATATGCTACTTATTACTAGCTCAACTTCTGTTCCCGTCGTGGTACGAGCACCGGTGGTTGCATTGCATATATAGAGAGTGTAGGGTGGTGGGTGTGAGCCGGTAATCCGTGACAGGTTCAGCGGCACTGTGCTCGCACCGCGGTATGTATTCTACCTAGTCCGTGAGGCCGTTCTTGGAGGATTCCTTTTGGCCCTTTGCCTATTTATTTGCTTCTTCCCTCGCCTAAGCCCCTGCATCAACTGTGCTCAATAATGGTCCCTCCATCTGCGGTTGTCGTGCCGTGTTGCTTAGCTAGGGTACTAGACTTTGCTTCTCTATCAAAATTATATCGGCCTACTACTAAAAGGTAACCTGAGTTTATAGAATGTGTAACGAATCAAGTGCTTAGTGATTCTGTGTCGTTGTGGCTTGAAAGTGTTACTGCTAGTGCACTTGAGTCTTGGAAGATGTCATCAGGGTGCATTTATTAATATCTTCACATGGTGATAATGCAGTTTTTGGACGGGGTACTTTGTTTTGGTGCTTCAAAAAGCTACCAGAGTTTAAAAGATTTTGTTTTGGAGAAGGTGCGATGTGGATGGAGACTTGTTTTAGACTGCATCCTCCACTGTTTTATGCTCTGTGCTCTTGTGCTCATGTGCTCTATGCTCTGAGCTCATATACTTAACTTTGCTGCCATATGCTTGCCATATACTTAACTTTGCTGCCATATGCTTGCCACATTGTGTTTCTGTTCCCGAGATATACATAAATCTCTAGCCAAATTAATGCTCACTGTTCTACATATGTTAGATGCTCACTGTCATGCTATGATCTGAAAATGCTCACTGTTTGCTGCCATTTTTTTTTGCTCCCATATGCTAGGATCTGAAACTGCTCACTGTCATGCTAGGATCATTTGCCATTTTTTTGCTGGCATTTTGTTCTGATCACTATTTGCTAGAATCTGAAAATGCTCACTTTATATATACTAGGATGAAAATGCTCACTGTTTGCTGCCATATACTTGCCACATTGTGTTTTTGTTCCTGAGATATACATAAATCTCCAGCCGATATAATTTTGCAGCAACCATCAAGAACTGAATAGATGTCACCCTCCAAATTCCCGTGGCAATGCCTAGGAAATTTACCTAGTTCTACATATGTTAGATGCTCATTGTCATGCTACGATCTAAAAATTCTCACTGTTTGCTGCCATTTTTTTTTTCTCCCATATGCTAGGATCTGAAAATGCTCACTGTCATGCTAGGATCATTTGCCATTTGTTGGCTGCCTTTTTTTTGCTGCTCACTTCATGTTGATACTCATATACTTGTTGTCGTACTATAGATTCTCTATATGCCATTTTTGAAATCCGTAGCATTATTAACTTATGGCCATATATATACCATATTACTTGCTGCCCTATATTCCCTATGTTCACTGGGAGCAAATTTTGACTTTTCTATTCTTCTCCTTGTCTCTTTGTACTGCTTATCTATTCTACATAGGCGATCAATGCTCAATGATGAAAGGGGGCCAAGTGAGGCTAGTGTAGCAACATGGACCATATCCTAGGATATTGGATACATGCTGTTGTACAGGTCGAGGATCTTAGAGTGTTGGATGGTCGTTGATTTAGCGACCCGTACTGAGAGCAAATTTTGATTTTTCTATTCTTCTCCTTGTCTCTCTGTACTACTTATCTATTCTACATAGACAATCGACCCATGCTCAATGATGAAAGCGGGCCAAGTGAGGCTAGTGTGACGACATAGACCACATCCTAGGGTATCAGATATATGTTATTGTACAAGTCTAGGATCTTAGAGCGTTGGAAGGCCGTTGATTCGGCAACCCGCAACGAGAGCAAATTTTAATTTTTGTATTATTTTCTTTTGTTTTCCTTGTCTCTATGCTCAATGATAATAGGTGTATACTCCTTGTTTTCTAAACTAGTCGTTATGTCTAACATTAGCTGTCGAAGTCTTCTCGTCATGACGGACAATATGTCGTCTCAAGAGGAAGACGCCCTCAAGGCGCACTCATAAGCGAGGTCATCTTCAGACGATAAAGGATCAAGCGAACACTGGGAAGAACCAGAAGATCCATATCCTCCACTACCGAAGGAACGTCGATTGGGGAGCCCGGATCCTGATTTCATGCCTCAAGATGAGGTATCTTGTCAAAGATAATTCTCTCATTTGTTCAACTAATTTGTAAACTAAAATCTACTACTTATATCCTAGGGACTGCGATGAAGTGCCCGTCAGCTATTTGCAGCAGAGGCTGCGACAGATGAGGTCCTCGAGCAGCAAGTGGAACAGGTGCCTGGCCAAGTGTCCACACACAAACGCAAGCACGGTCAGCGCTCCGCGAACAAGGCAGAGGGCATCTACGAGGTTACTACACTAGACCCCAAAGATGGAGAACCAAATGAACCCGCTGGCATCAACGCCAAATGGCGGAATCGTTGCAGCAAAGTGGTGAGGGACCATTGCAAAATCACGTGGCAAGATTGGCGCCAAGTCCCGGATGGCAGAAAAGACGATATGTGGGCTGACATCACGGCAACCATCAGGTTCCAGCCAGCAGATCTCGAGAGAGCCAAGAAGACCACAATGTCCACTCTCAATCACATCTTTCGAGATTACAAGTCCAACCTCAACTGCCAATACGTCAAGAAAAATCGAATCCCATTCGACAAGCATGGAAATATTAGTCAGTAGGAATGGGATGAGTTTGTTGAGTAGAAGATGAGCAGTGCTTCAAAGGAGCTCAGTGAAAAGATGGTTGAGCTCAACAAGCGGAACAAGTACAAGCCACGGTTAGGTCCGGACGGATACAAAAAGAAGATTCCGATTTGGAGAGAGCAGGAAGCCAAGCTCCGCACGGAAGGAAAACCTGATCCTTTGCCAAACACCATTGAGCGTACCAGAAATTGGGTATATGGTTGCTCTGAGTTAACCAATGAAAGAGAGATTATTGTGAAGGATCCCACGACAGTTGAGGTCGTGCAAGCCTTGAAAGGTCCCATCGTGACGCAGACGGATGCTGGTGTGTTTACACCGGAGTATCACAAGAATGAGCTAGCGAAGGCTATTGGGACCAAAGAACATGGTGGTCGGGTACGAGGAGTGTCATCATCGGCAACATGGAAAGAAGGTTTCTTTGAAACATACTCACACCTCTACAAGAAGCATACATTGCACAAGAAAGAGCGAGAAGATAAAGCCAAGGAGGATTGGAGGCAGCAACTTCTTATGTTTGCTATCGACAAAGAAAGCGGTCGTTTGGACCCCAACTTGCAGGCTGTGATGGATGCCTTCTTACATGGTTCGTCCACATCCACGCAGCCATCCATCTCCATGCAACCATCCATCTCCGGTCAACCATCAGTCCCTATGCAATGAGAAATAGAGAACATCACTGAGGATATGCCTTGCGAGTGGCATGTGCCATTTGGTTACAAGGGGAAGACGATGAAGGTTGCATCCGGCACGGCATTTCCAGGAGAGACGCTCCATAACAGGGATATCCCCCAGGTTACGTGCATGTCACCGTGTCAGAAATAGTACCTGGCTATGAGGACAACGAGATCGAATGCCCGATACCTGAGGCGGGTATAGAAACTCTCCAAGATGCCCTCAGCTCTTTGATTATTTGAAAACGTCGTGATGTTGTCCTCTCACCACGAGTTTCTCCACCCCCGTTGTCTAGGCACGGGTCCTTTTATGCGAGCCAGCCAATCAATACAGGTGGACAGCCGTCTCCTATGTCTGCGGCAGCCTCGGGAAACAAGCTCCAATCTCCTTATGCGGAAGCCGACTCGACTCATAGTCCTATAATCTATAGTGACAACGAGCCTCTTCCTCAGAGTGTTCAAGTTCAAGCTCCGGTAATCGAAGTCCAGCCTGCACCAGTTGTCGTCAAGGCTTCGGTAATCCCAAAGACGATTACCTGATTTGACAAAGAGCCAAAGGACCCAAAAGCAAAAAGTGATATTGATAAGTACTTGGCTGGATTGAAAAAACGTCTAGCAAGTACCGGCAAGCTTGTCTTGCAAGAAGAAGATCCTCGGGATGTATTATCGTATGACAATCAAATTTTGGAGAATCCTGTGGATGATGTGGACTACCTGAAATTTATACTCGGTAAACCCCTTATACAAAATAACATGTACAAGAACCTGTCGTGGGAGATGTGGAAGTTGCATGACTGGTACATGATGGCATCGAATGAAGGGATCACCGAAATCACTTGTAAGATTTCAAAAGAGGTGTTCAACAAAGATGACGAACAAATCTTATACCTATTTTGGGAGGATGTCCACTCGATGTTTCGTCTAGACACGATGGATGTCACCTTCATCACCTTGTGGTGCATGTATGTGTTGTGTTCAATCTACTTCGTATTTCAAGCATAATTCCATATATTATCTTATGCTTTTTTTTGTAGCATGAACTCCTTTTTCCAAAGAAAGGAGAGCAATAGAAAAGATTGGAGGTTGGCCTACATCAACCCAAACCAGATCAACCAAAGCTCGATCAACCCAACGGTAAATCCGAAAAATTATCCGGATAAGACACCAATAGAGCTTGCTGAAATAAAGACGGTCTTGACAATAGAAGCAAGGACATATGTTATAAATTACTTGTATGACTGCTTTATGAGGTGGCAAGATAGAGAGTGCATTATGGCCCCTTACAACTTCAAATAAGTTGGACAACTACTGCCTTCGTCATGTATCCTATGTTAAAATTAAATCCAATCGTAATTAACTTGTTGACAACAAATATTGTTGTAGCAATCATTAGATCTGTCTAATGATATTTCCGAAAGAAGGGTACCTTCTAATCGCTTTACAGCCTGGACTATGACAAGAACTTATATGACGATATTCTAGAAGTCATAGATCAGTAAGAAATTGGTCTACATGTGTATGGTTTGATGATGTTAATATCATCTACTGATAAGCTTTTATCGATTGCGTAGTGCTTACGAGAAATATGTCATAGCCGGCGGGGCATGTCATCCTACAAGAAAAACGAAGATGTACTTCCATCATAAGTTTTGGGTAAGACTTATATGCATCTCATACATGTTCTTATCATACTATCCATTCATATAATTATCGTAGGTGTAATGAACTTGTGTTCTCTACTTTATAGTGCAATAAGCAAATACGAGGAAGTGTGCATTATGGTTACTACACTTGTGTGTTCTCGGCTGACACTTCAACTTACCTGGACCATATCATTGAGGAGTCTCAACAAGAGGTAAGTTGATTTTATTTATGTCCATTTTACTTTACCTTGACCATATCATTAAGGACTTTGCTCATGTGACACAGAAAGCCACAAGGACAAAGAGAGAATGGACTGTAAAGATGAAAAGCAACGATGCAAACAAAAAGGGTATAATTCCTGAATCACGCGTTCACTTGAGTACAAATGCCATGTATCTAGTTGTAGCTTCTCTTTGTCGTTTTATGTTGAGAGAGGTAATTAGTCCAGAAGGGAAGTGCTTTGACTCAAACAGTGAACTAGCAATAAAACATAGGTCCTTTTGTGAGTGGGCTGGTTCAAGAGCACCATATGAGCCTAATGTGTCAAAAAAAGATGATGACTATGCATTAGGGTTCATATAAAATATTTTGTAAGCTCGATTGAATATTTTGATGACAATGTTGTATATATTCTATGATGAGATGTAAATATCTGTGATGAGATTATAAATACCTGTGACGAGATATTATAAATATCTATGATGAGATTTGTAAATTTCTGTGGATGTAGAATCTATGATTTCTGTATATTTGCTAAAATTTTTTTTTTGGAAAATAACAAGTAGCGGCGGTTGATGTTGTCAACCGCCGCTACTAATAGCCAACAATAGCGGCGGTTGAAGATGTCAACCGCCGCTACTAATGGCTAACAATAACGGCGGTTGACATCTTCAACCGCTGCTAATAATGTGTCTGTAGCGGCAGTTTATTTATGCGACAGACCACCCGCCGCTACAAACGCATATTTGTAGCTGCGTTTGCGTAGCGGCGAGGTGGCCTGACCGCCGCTACAATGTGTTTCCAACCGCCGCTACAGGCCATTTTTGTTATATTCGTGTTATTATCAGGCTTTGGAGTGATGCTTAGATTCGACCTGTCGTCATGACTCATGATGTGTGAGCGAGCGCATATGTAATTTATGAAGCAGGTCTGATGATCTTGTACGTCTGAGTCACTATTCAGAGAGAAGAGAACCTATCTTCATGTAGGTCTAAATTTTAGTGCTGTCACATCAATCCTTCGAACGCTAAATAGTATGATTAAATATGAAACTAATTATACGGTTGAAGGCTAATTTACGAGATGATTCTATTAAGTTTAATTAAGTTATTATTACGAGATATTTACTATAGCATCACATTGTCTAATCATGATCTAATTAGACTTAATAGATTCGTCTCGTCATTTAGCTTAACAGTTATGGAATGGGTTTGCTATTAGTCTATATTTATTACTTTAAATTAGTATCTCAATATTCGATATGATAGGATTAAAATTTAGTCCACAGGAACCGAGCACACTAACCATAACAGCAGTTGTTGTATGTTACCTCTGGTAGCAACGTAATTACTAGCAGCTGACATACATTTATTTTTTTGAGTAAAATGCTTGGATAGCCATTGTATGTGGATAACCATACAATTCTATGAGTACAATGGTCAAATTGAAACAACCATACAAGTACAATGGCTATTGATGCATTTTACTCTTATCTTTTATTTACTCAAAAAGGAATTACCAAGAGCAAACTAAAATGACCTTAATAGAGCCATAGCCGCGCAGCCCCAGGCCACTTCTCGTTTCACCGTGTGCAAACGGGAAACCTAACTAGCCGTTGATTTGCGAAGTATTTTAGGGCTCCTCTTGTTTATTTTTTTTATTTGCAAGATAGTTAGTATCCTAGTCACATTTTTCTCAAATTTCTAGGACGTCAATATCATTCATTTGTTCCTTTATCATACTAATTATCTGTTTTATAAAAAGTGTGTAGTGTAATTATGAGTGATATGTACAAATTAATTACATATGTGTGACATTAGATAAAACATGCAAAATATAGATGGAATGTAGATGTAGATTCATTAAGAAATAAAGAATCTTAAAAGCATATACATACTCGTACGTGATGCAACTCCTAAAATATATAGCTTTGTGATATTTTTTTCAAACTATCTATATTTGACAAAAATAACTTTAAACATCCATGCTCATGAAAATAGAAAATAATCAAGTTTTGTTAATCAATGACGGTTCCTATCTACGTACTGCCTCAGTGACACTATATACTAAGCCCTCTTTGGATAATAATTTAAAAAAAAAAAAGAATACGGATTCTCGTGAAGTTTCCTATCATGATTGTTTGCAACGACGGATAAACTTTCAAATTCCTATGTATGGACATGTGCACTTCATCTCCTCTATCTCTCTTTATTTTTTCCAAAAGGAGCTCTCATTAAACTGAGTTATTGTCTATTTGTTTATTTGTCTTATGAGAAACAACATACATATCCTGGTAAATATACCCAATGTTTATAAATAATTAATGGCTAATTAATGTGCTCCATAATTTGGTCATTTCTATTCAGGGAGGCATTAGCATATATTGGCGTATGTTAGTGTAGTGAGTGGTTGAGCATTCACCATATTGTTTTCTACTAGAGCATTCACCATATTGTTTTCTATTAGTACTAGTTAATATCACTTTCTGTATATCTACTTTTTTAAAAGTAGTTCAACAATTAGGAAAACAATAACAATTTCATAACCATTCTACTTTTCTATTTTTGTGAGGATTGATTATAGTTTTTTCTTAACAATAATGCATCTAGACATTTTTAGGCAAACAAATAAACTAAATCAATACCTTTTACATTTGTCAATAGTCTGTTGGATCATAAAATGATTGTTTACTAAAATCTGTAGTTTTGACAAACAGAAATTTATTTAATATGTTGTTACTTGTTAGTAACATTTACCACTAAGCAATCTTCGACTCCGTTGTTATATACATGCATGCCCTCTGGCGTGCAATTGCATCAAATCCACACGTTGGGCCATGGAGGGAAAGGGTCAAGGGAGTGTAGGGGCGTATGGCAATTTACCAGTAGCACTAGCGACACAAACTGCCGGTAGAAACAGAACAACATATATACTACCTCTTTTTTACTGATTGGCATAACACTACTAGAAACTACATGTTTAGTGAGGGCCATAAATTTTGTGACAGTTTTTGGTCTGGCTCTCACAAAAATTGCAATTTTAGTGAGGGTATACGGTAACACACAGAATAATAATAATTTTTGTGACGGTTTCATTAACACTCTCAGAAAAAATATATTTTCTGTGAGTACAAATCACCTTCAGTAAATAACTGATTTTTCTGTGGGTTTACACGCCATTTCTGTGTGTGAATCACTCTCAGAAAAAGTAAACCACCTGAAAAGCGACCACTTGGCGCCAATAAAATTCTTCGCCGGGGCGGCGGCGCCAAAAAATTTTGTTGAGCGCCAAAATATGATGTTCAGCCCGCCAAAACTGGCATCTGGCCCGCGAAACACAGAGCGCAAAAACAGTCTCCTTGCAACCTAGCAGACGACATCCGCTCATTCCCATTGCTCTCATGGCGACCTCCCGGTATGCCTCTCGCTGAGCCGCCGCCAACCCCTGCTGCTCCCACTTCCCGTTGCTCTCATTCAGATTTGAGCTACACATATCAGTTGCTGCTAGCTTTTCTCCACATGGAAAGAGTAAATTTGATCAAATACCTGTCTTTATATGTGGATTGCAACAGGGGGCAACTGGTTCATCCCATATCGGCTCCCCTTTGTCTCATGGAAATGGCACCTCTCATGCTAATGTTGCTGCAAGTGATGGCACCAATGGCAGTCACCAGGTTGCTACTCAGAATCATGAGAGCAACAACGATGGCTGCGACAACAATATCTTCGAAGATGAAGCCTATTGATGATGATTTGTGATGTCTGCGCATGAACCCTCTCTAGTGGTTGAAAGTTTGGTAGTTCTAACAAACTTATGCCTTTTCTATGAGATGTGAGGATTTTGGTTGGTTCTTTTGCTTGTATGGCTGTACTGCTTATATAGTAGCCAAAAATTGAAAGTAATCTTGTGGAGTTCTGATGCTACGATGGTAGATGATTTGGCTGTAACAATGCTTGTTAATGGATGCAAAACATTCAGTTATGGATCACGAAACAACTTTTGAAATTTAATTGTGCATTTTCTG
Organism: Eleusine indica; assembly: GCA_030378355.1. Classification (NCBI taxonomy): domain Eukaryota; kingdom Viridiplantae; phylum Streptophyta; class Magnoliopsida; order Poales; family Poaceae; genus Eleusine; species Eleusine indica. The sequence goes on along the minus strand of CM059497.1, from coordinate 8,196,844 downwards.
AAGCCACATATGGTTCCATTTTTCTGATGGTTTGTGAATATTTGCTGTCGGAATAGATTTGACATGTTTATTATTTTTTCTGACGGGCTATAACTGACAGAAATATTCTCTAATTATCTCTGACAGTTTGAGCAACCGTCAGAATTTCTTTTACCGTCTTACAATTCTGAGGGGAATCCGTCAGGACAATATTGTACTCAAATCTGACTGACATAATTTTTTCTGTCGCAGAAACGACAGAGATTGCCGTCAGAATTATTATTTCTGACGGTTTACCATTAGAAAATTTGTATTTTAGTGTCGCTCTATTGCTGAGGGTATTTTGCTGACGGTTTAATCTTTTTAGTGGCGTTTTTCGGCCCTCACTAAAGATTAAGTTTCTGGTAGTATAATAGGATGCCCGAGGGTTGTCACATGACTTTATGTTATGCTACATTAATAAGGATATTTATTTGCTTTTGCTTAGGTCGGTGACTAGAAGTTTGCACTCTTACAAGATTTTTATTAGCATCATTTATGTGTGATTTTTGTCTCTCGTTTTCACCCCCCCCCCACACATACACACACAAAATTTCGTGTGCGATCCACCACTGGGCGGAAGTTGGTATTTCTGCTTTATGTTTGATATTGTTTTTTTTTTTTTTGAGAATTGCTTTATGTTTGATATGTGCCATTTATAATGCTCACTGGTGTGGCCACTTTTTAGAACAATCGCAAACTCTCCGCTGAACACCTGGGCTAACTGCATCTTTATAGAAACCAAAGTATTTATTGAAATATAACATTTCTCTCATGCCGCAGTGTGCCCGGGCACAAGTAGTGACCATTAGTATGAGCATACAAAAACATCCGAAACAGCGGGGAAGCAAGCTAAGTTGGCCATGCGCGTGCCTGAGTTGATTTGCTAATCAGTTTATTTATTCGAATCAGGTAGCGCAAAACATATCAGGTGGTCGTCAGATCAGCGACTCTGGCGGCGGCGGCTGCACTGCGTTGGAGGGTTGAGGCATAATGGGAGTGCCTGATGTCGGCGGTGGCGGCGAAGTCGTAGGGGCGAGAAGCTTCCTTGCACCGTGCGCCACGCCACCTTGGAGGAGGCCTATACGAGTACCAATATGGTTTTTTAAAAAAATACGAGTAGAAATATGAAACATTTTTAATTAGCAGTGATCTAAAGCAACTTGATTAAAACTGTAGACAAAGGCAAAGCGTATGTAAAAATAGATATGCCGGCGAAATGAAATGTGCCTACTTATCATGGCCTAACTAATAATTGGAGACGGAAGGATATGCAGAGAGAGACACGCGTACCAGCAGAAGATGCACGAGCCTCCGAGGACTGTGGAGAAAATGCGACGAGGGCAAGCAATAGGATGACCATGAACAATGATGATCGCGGAGCTGCACAGCTAGCCCACATTGCCGTTACTGCTTAGTGCTCCCTAATCAAGGTCCTCCTTGTTAATACTATAGTATAATGGAAGCAGTGAGCGTTTGGAGAAGCATATACATGTGCCACTGCTGCATGCGTATTTATAGGGTGCGATCGGGAAAGATTAGCTACAGTTAACTGCATAAAGAGCTATCATCAATGAGTCTCAACCGTACAACTTACGTACCCCACTCTCTAGCTACTAGGGTTTTCCTTCGCTTCCAAATACAGCTTGATTTCATTAAATAATCAACATGATTGGAGAATCGTCAGTTCCACTTCCCAAAACTTCATTCTCTAATCTCGGCGCTGCTTCTCCTAGGTCAAGACGTGAAGTACAGAATTAGACAAGCACGTCTTCCTAAACAAAAGTGTCCACTGGCCAAGATTATTTAGCCATGTGGCGGCAAGGTGCACGTAGTGTTCAATACACAGTCCATGTGGATCTCCAGGCTCCGAAGTGAAGGAATCTTACTGATGGTGCACATATTCGAACTGTCTCAATTGGCTAAGCTCATCATGGGAAACTTCGTGCGCAAGCACCTTTAGGGGAGGGCACCTTAGAAATGCGACATTTTTCAGACAATAGGAATCTTTTCTAACTTTTGAAATAGATATTTTCATATAAATATCATGTCCAAGATTTAGTTACGTGAAACTACTTCCTTCGTTCCAAAATTTAAGTATTTCTAGGTTTGATCAAAGTCATTCTATTCAACTTTGACTAACCATATCAATAGAAATAATTTAATTCAAATACAAAGAGTTGCATATTATGAAAGGTTGTTTCGACCATGATGAATCTAATAACACAATTTATATGATTTGTTAGTGAAGTATTAAGAATTTGTTCCTATTGACACTACTACAGTAAAGCTCTGTAGTAGCGAACGTCATTTTTGCTTTAATAGCGGACTTTTAAAGAGCCCACAACTAAGTGTAGAACAGTAGCGAAACCGCAACTACGGTTACAAAAATAGTTACGGGTACAATAGTCCCGCTACTACCATCGACGCCAAGCACAACTATGATTTTCAGACAGTAGCGGACACGTTTGGCCCGCAACTACGATTTTCAGACAGTGAGGGTTCTGATGTTGTCATCATGCCTGCCACTAAAGGTGATGCAATCGTGACCATTGAATAAAAAATCATAGGCTGAGATCAAATATAGGACACATAAAAGAACGACTCACCCTAACCCTAAACACACTTTCTCTGTTTTCCTCTCTCTCCACACCAGCCGTCGTGACCTCTCTCTCTCTCTCTCTCTCTCGGCGGTGCCCTCCCCGCCGGCGCCCTCCCTATTGGCCCCCTCCCTCCTCGGCGTGGCCCGCCGACCCCTCCTCCCCGGCGCGGCAGCGCGGCCCGCTCCCTCCTCCCCACAGCGGCAGCGCAGGGCGGTGCCTCCTCCCTCCCCATCGCCGGTTCTAGCCAGGGCCGGCCCTGGGGGAGGGCAAAGGGGGCAGCGGCCTTGGGCCCCCAAATCTCAGGGGCCCCAACCCATAGCATGTATATATTCATGTCCAATAAAATCAAGCTCATTCGCTGTGGTCTGCATGCCTTAATCCATGAGAAAAATCAATCACATTTTCTTCTGATGGTTCTTCCGATGTTGTGTTAAATGATCTAATGTCTGAGTTAAAGGTTATAAAGCTAATTTTGTCTGAGAAAGAAATGACTGCTATGGAGATTTTTTAGTACATCACAAAGATGGATTGTTATCCCAATATTTCTATTACATATCAAATCTTATTTATTGTGTCTGTGACTGTGGCATCAGCTGAAAGAAACTTTTCCAACTTGAATTGTTCAATAACTATTTAAGATCCATAATGCCTCAAGAAATATTGAATGGTTTGACCACTTTGTGCATTGAGAAAAAACTGTTGAACGAGGTTGATAGTGATACTATCATTAGTGACTTCACAGCTAGAAATGTTCGAATGACTTTTAAGGTAATCTATACAATCATTGAGCATAAATTTAACTTTATACTATTATTTACTTAGATTAGTAATAATATTTTCAATGCATCAACAAAATTTGAATGCTTATATATATATAACGGGCCCTGCCTTTTAACTTCGCCCCGGGCCCCAAAATATACAGGACCGGCCCTGGATCCGGTGGCCCCGTCTCCTTCTCTCCTGATCTGGCACCCGCAAGCAGTGGTGGGTCCTGCGGGCGCGGCAGCGGATCCATCGCGCCTGGATCCGGGCTCCTGGCGGGCGGCTGGGGATTTTTTTTTCTATTCCAAAATTAGTGGCGGGCATTTGTCCGCTACTGTATTTTCTGGTTCATAGTGACAGGGGCTCAGTAGTGGAGTTCGTTTATGTTGTTGAGGCCTCTTTTGGCCCGTTGTTGCAGAGCATTATTGTAGTAGTGTGATAATCAAAGTTGAAAAAAATTGACTTTGATTAAACCAAAAAATATTGATATTTGTTGAGAGAGAGAGAGAGAGAGTAGAAAGGAGGATATGCTTCAGTCTTGTATTGTCATCTTGCCTCGTCCCGAACAAATGAGGCATGAGCCGCATGACTACGAAATGCATGTTGTGCATTTGTTAGAACAATATAGGCCTCCCCTCTCCTATTACATGAATTAAACGAAGTTGCAGCATTCTACAAATGTTTGTTTAGAGGATTATCCTTATGAATCCATTTTTAGCGAGATTTAATGTGTCAATTTGTAACAGCACGCGCACGGGTCAACTATAGCTTTCATTTTCAGGAAAATTATAGCTTTTCCCTTAGAGTATTCTAAGGTTTAATATCGAATCCACAAGGATCAACAACAGAACATGATAAAGCTTCCTATTTCATCTAATTGATCAATCCTGACATGAAGCACTTTTGCACACAAAGCATTATGAAAGTGGTTTGGGTAGTGGCGATCGGCAGCGGTGATGCGCCGATCGGTAGTAAGGCAAAGCTGACACAAACATATATAGTAGCAAAGAGCATAGATAGGGTAGCTCAAGTTAACTAGATATCTACAAGTGGTAGGTTTGTCGGATTTAAGCAGATAGCTAGAGGAGCTCTAATTGCATCTTTTAAACGTGGTCCTCTAATATGATGGGCACTTTCCAATCCCTCCACTTAGAGTGCCGCTGTCACCGGACTGACTAGCTCCTACTCATAAGTATATTTCCTCTACTTGCATGGATTACCAAGAAAAACATCATTATGGTTACATCAAGCTCTACGGCTATACACACTGTAAGGATCGAAGGGGTACCGATAGGAGGGGGGTGAATCGGTGAGCCAACCACTATCAACAAATACTTCTATTTCCACACTCAATCCTAGCACTCGTTGCAACCTAGCAATTCTAGGACACCAAGACCCTACACATGCTAGTGTTCATGATGAATGTGATGCGAAAGCTAAGCCACACTAGCCTATGCAAGCCTCAAGTCAAGCTACCAACTATAGCGCACAATTGCGGAATAGTAAAGAGAAGGGTCAAGGAATGCTCATGATTTTTTTCTGAGGCATCGAAAGGATGGCGCCTTCCCCTAGTCCTTGTTGGATCAGTCCCGCCGGAGTGTCGGTCCCAACTACCACTAAGTGGAGTTCTTGCACACGAGCCCGCAATCACTCCCGAAGTGAAGACATGGTTGCATCACCACTGTCACCAAGGCATAAGCTTGCCTCCCTCGAGAACTTGTCGGACTCCCCGAGCAGGCACGGGCGCTCACTAGCAACGCTTCTTTCAATGGCAAGCTCAAACTATGTATAAACATATGACGACCTTCACAATTGATCATGATAGGCTCATCACCGACGCCTAACCGGTCTAGGTCACACCATAGATCAATAGTAACAGCCTAGAACACACTCTCAAGGACACCCTGGTCTTGGATGTGTATGAATGCTCAAGTTACTATCTCTAGCACTCTCTAGATATCCAATATCTCGTCCTAGTGCCCTCCACTTTTCCTCGTGGCTCCCTACTAATGCTCACAGCTATCCCAATGGTCAAGAGAGATCTCCAAGACTCCAGCAATGACTTTAAATAGGCTTCCAACATCAAACTCTTTATTGCTCTATGAAAACAGCTTTCTAGACGTACAAACCGTACAGTTCGATCTCTCCTAGACCGGGCCATCCAGCCTCTCCCAGACTGGACTACTCGGTCTTCACTAGACGGCTCCTCCAGAGCTGTTGCTCTCCTATCCACAGCTGCTCCTGTACAGACCGGACTGTCTGATCTGTAGATCGGACCGTCTAGTCTGTCTCAATCGTGTTCATTCCAGAGATGGTGTCAACTGCTTTCTCTCTTTCGAGCCATCCCACCATACAGACCGGACCATCCAGTCTATACACCGGACAGTCTGGTCTCTATGGATCTTCTCGCCAATAGATTCCTCACAACAACTCTTCTCTGTTCTGGATTTATCGCAAATGATTGGACCATCCAGTCTCGACGACCCCTCTGATCAGTCTCCATCTCTAGAAGGTGAAACTCCTTGTCTTCTCTTGACTTCGTTTCTCGACTTCATCCAACAGCTCCTTGGCCTCTCCACTACCACCTAGTGCCTTGTGATTTCACTGAGCATCCATGCACATCACCGACTAGTGTGTCCTAAGAGATATGATCTCGATCCCCTTGATAGTCTAGTTTTTCCTATGGACTCAAGCTATAACAACTAGACAAGTGTTCCAAACACTTGCTCCTAGCTTGTCTTTAGCTTTGATCCATCTCCATCAATCCTTGGACTCCATCTAGCTCACAAAGCCTCCTTGCTTGTGATCATTGTCATCAACCGCCAAGGCAACCATCATCAATAGGATTTGTAATAAAGTATATGATGATTCCTATATACACAACACTTGTGTAGATATTAGTCATAATTTCATAGTTGTCATTAATCACCAAAACATTCATACCTTGGGAATGCAATCATCAATGGTCATGAAGCTTACAACACACTTAACAATATCGCTATTGCTAAACATGCATAGTATTAAGCACAAATGTAGATAGACAGAACCTCCATAGTAACTCATAACTATAGTATACTATAGGATACAAGATACATACATCACTACCATGTCGGCCGATCCCAATAGTAAGAATTTGTCCTAATGACTCAAATCTAACCTACTAGGGACTTGTGGAATGGAGCAAAGCTCTGGTGTCTCTAAACTCGGCTAAAACTCTATGTCTGGTGGCTCCCTTTACGTGTAGACGGTTGCCAACTGTTCATATGGGTAAAGGGAGGTCCTAGGTCGGTTTTGAGATAAAGTCGATTTCACGCCGATCGATGGTGTCCTAGTGACGACCGGTACTAACTTTTCTTCTTAATGCACCGACTCCCAAAGGTCATAAATCTCTGATATCCAAATGAGGCAAACTCAGACTCTATCTTGTAGAGCTCGAAGAGATCTACAACTTTGGTATTATTTTCTGAGTTGATTCAGACTCTAAGTTGAATTGAAGTGTGTTCCAAAGTAATCTATCTAGACTCGGATTTCCCTGCGTATGTCACCTAGCAGGGCTGTTTTGTCCTTGCTCTGGAGTCCGATTAGAGTTATCCATATATGCTCCAGAAAGCTCTCGATGAGATCTATATTTTTTGTAGTCTAGCATTTCTCATTGGGGATAGTAATGAATTCCGTAAACGTGGTGCAACAAAGTGTTGTTCTTGACTACGCAAAACATTGGGCCACGACCTTGGGCTTGTTAGTTGGTTGTCATGGATGATTATTGGAGTCTTCTAGGTGCCGGCTAACAGATTCTTAGAACAAATCAATGCCTCGCCGATTGGCAAGATAGCATTTCTGCTTCTCTTGAGGCCTTGGTCATTGGATATGTCTAGTATTTCGTCATTTCAACTGTTTTTGCAATACAACACTAGAAATGGCACTACATGTGGAAACTATTAATATTAGACATAATAAGTTAATAACACATAATTATGATCATAATAAGGTTGTTATTGACGTATATTGACACATAGAATGGGTATATAAACTGCATCAACACCCATTTATTTTTGTTCAAAGTAAACATATAACTTTCACATTGAGTCACTAATGCTACGAAATCATATAGATTCATTTTTAATGTCGACATTATTAGGTTATATGGATTTGGTTTAATGGTTCATATTCTCAAAAAAAAAAAAAACAAAAGGTAGTTCCTCAAGCACCCAAGCAATGTTTCACACAACAGGGGCATATCCATGTTGTGGGTGCTAACGCCAGCGTAAAATGTTCCAGTGATGGTGGATGCCGACAATAATGCACCGTCACCAGTGTTTTTGTGGTTTCAATGATGGATTATTTTCGGCCTAAATAGCCCATGAATAGAAATCCTAAATGTAGTTGAAAAGCCCCCACCCACCATCTCTCTTATCCACCTGCTGCCCTTGCAAATTTTAAGTGTTGATCTCATAAATTTATTTGGAGTTTAAGGGCGACATCTAGATCTCCATAGATTGCAATCTGATCAACAGCCGTTCATAGCACAGAGAGGCAATTTTATCTAATCAGAACTTCACACACACACACACAGAGAGAGAGAGAGAGAGAGAGAGAAAGGGCACGACGCAGACACACGGCTAGGCACACGCTGCCTCAGTCCCACGCAGGATCTATTACCGTATCTTCTCTATGACTGTAATTGCATGGTCGACAATTCCAAACTCTCTCTTTCTCTACCTCGCTGACAGTAATAAACTTTTTCTTGTATATAGTATTCTCGTGTACATCAATTCGGATAGAAATTGGTAGGTGTGTGTCCATCGTCCATGACGTTCGTTGTTGCCGTTTTAGGTTTTGTTTGGATTAGTTTTAGTTTCTTAAAAACTAGTTTCTTGATATGGTTTTTAGAAACTGAATTATAAATAAAAACTGAGTGTAAATGTTTGGATTCTAGTTTTTATAATATAATTAAACTCACTTTTGGATAGTTAATATTTTAAAATGATTGAGCTAGATTATGGGTTTATTAAAAACTCATAATTTGATTTATAAAAATTAATATAAAAACTGATCTATTTGAAAACCTCTAGTTTCTAGAAACCAATTTCTTAAAAACTGAAGAAATCCAAAATGGACCTTAATATCAAGATAAAAAGCTTGTGACCCCATGACTTATCATTATTACTGAGTGCAAAGTACGTAAAAACATTAATTAAATTATTTCTGAATCCTGGAATGAGGGAGGCGCAGATACAAAGATTCATCCTGCCATGCATATATCTATCTAAATAGACATGCAGATTATTCTATGCGCGATCTTCATCACATCAGTACTGGTGCCGGCGGAGGTGGTGGCGGCTGAACGGGAATATCTGGAAGAGGTCCAATCGGAGATCCAACTCCCGGAGAAGGAGGCGGCGGTGCTCTTCGTAGTTGGGTCTCGAGGAGCCTGTGGCCACGTACTGCTGCTACCCCTTCTTCATGAAAAAGATACATGCATGCAAGCAGAGCAAAGATCAATATACGAACATTTATAGAACCCAAATCTTAAATTATTATCATCATTGAATTTTTTTAGTTATATTTTATCATTCTTATTATTTAATTTATTTAAAAAAATATCATATATGATCTACGTAACTCAAAAAATTAACGCAGACAATAATTTAAAAATAAAAATAGTATATTGGCTGACATTTAATCAATTAATGAATCACGGAAACAAAAAAAACACTCAAGCTTACCTTGAGTAACGCCATATCCATGGGCTTCCAGAGAACACAGGGATGAGGCCACGAGAACGAGCGCTAAGACGAGCGCGAGCAGAGACGATAACCTACGAGCAAAGACAAACATCTCTCTCTCTCTCTCTCTCTCTCTCTCTCTCTCTCTCTGTCTCTCTCTCTCTCTGCTAGCTATCTGGTACAGTAACCATACTTTATGTAGGGAAGCCAGTGAATTTGTTAACGCATTTAGTGTCCACTTGATGTTAACTTCCACCGGTCCTTTGCAATTCGTTTTGGCCGAGGTTTCGCTGGCCATGTGCGCGTGCATGCTTGCTAGTGTAGGAAATTGAGCCAGCTGAGATTATATTCGATCTACCCAGCAGTAGGAACACGAATTTGGAGGCAATACATGATCTATGAGCTAGATTAATTCCAGTAGTGTCGACGCGCGGCCAGCGCGTGCGTGCAGTGGGAGTGGGGGTTGACATAAGACAAGTTGGCTTATTAGGTTATACTATATCTAAGTTAGACCAAAGGTTAACCCCACTTTATTAGAAAGTGAATGATGCATATCCCGTCCTTTGCCAGGCCGAAGAAAACAAGACCCTGCTGTTGCGATCAACTGCTATCTAGTATGGGTGTGATCCATCAATTTTTAAGGAAGAAGACAACAAACACTACGGAAAGAAGCACCTTTGTCATGTGCCCAGGACACACGGTAAAACGTGAAATACTCACGGCAAAATCTTTGCCGTGGGCTGCACACGACATCCCACACACGATAAAAGATTTGTCGGCAAAGCCGGTTTTGCCGTGTGTCATATATCAGACACACGGCAAAGGCTTTGCCGAGTGTCACAAAATATTTAGCAAGGACTTGCACTTGACAAAATCTAAACATAGACAAAACTCAAAAAAATAGTAAAAAAAATCGCGCCGAGGAACCCCGCCCATCCTCTGCCTTAAAAAAAATTCACGCCTAGCAAGTCGTGGTATTTTTTCGCGTGCTACACAGCAAAGTGCGCCCACCAAGATTCAAACCCAGAACCTCACCTTCATGCGTAGAACCCCCTACCACTACACCACATATTAATTTATGACTACACCCGGTGTTCGCTCTTTTTATATTTTATCTTTTTATCGTGTGCCTTATATCGGGCACACGGCAAAAACCATGTTTGCTGTGTGACTTATATAGCCAAAAGGCAAAGACAATTTTTGTCGTGTGCCAAGAAAAAAACACTCGGCAAAGACCTATTTATATATTTTCTAACATGTTTTTTATTGACTAAATTAATTTAAATAAAAAAGTATTGAACTATAAAGTTGTATAACTTATTAAGATCTACAACTTTTGTGTTAATCATTTATTCATTTGACAAAGTGGTAGTAACATTGTTTACGAATCTTATATGTCTTATCAAATATTTCATAAAACTATATGAGACTATTAGATTTTGTGAACAATATTTTGAATTAAATTGAGTAATGAATAAATGATCAAAATAAAAGTTATAGGTCTTCAAAAATTATACAACTTTGTAGTTTAAAATTTTTCTATTTAAATTAATTTACACACGACAAACTTTCTATTTTCTGTGCGACCGACAGAATGCACATGACAAACCAGTGGGCACATAGCAAAATTATTTTTTCCCATAGTGAAAGATGACACGTGGAGCTAATTCAGCAAAGTCGTAGCCGCCAGGAAAACTTGCTGCCGGATCCTCTCCCCTTATCTCTGGAATTCTTTTCACCATGACAAGCAAGCAAGGCGCGGTGAGCTCGTTGACCTTGCAATGTATTTTTTTTTTGTTCCTATGCTTTACCATACTCTTACATTTTTTGCACTTTTACTATTGAAAATGATGACTAGTATTTTCTTTAAACCGCTAGCAAGTATTTTGATCCAACAATGTAAGATGATCTGCTTTTTTTTTTTACCTACCATTATTGGTTAGTATTTTGATCCAACAATGTAATTATATGTTTTATAAATTCACATTAGTGATCTGATGGTCTGGGTTCCAAGGGTTACCGTACCTAGACTGAGGTAGACCGAGAGTTGCGGCTGGAATGGTGGCGGGCTTCATTTAAGTGCTCTGGCGAGGCAACAAAAGTGACAGAGGCACTGCCACTTGCAACATGGTTATACTGAACTTGAACACTACGGGAAATGGCAAGAATGCCGAGTGCATCAGCCTTCGTCCAGAGCGGAAACACGAGCACTCGGTAAAATGGCTGTTTGTCGAGTATAAGAGGGGCAGCACTCGACAACTAAAAGACACTCAGAGAACTACAACTTTTGCCGAGTGTTATAAATCCGGCACTCGGTAAAAATTGAGAAAGCTCTCGACAAAAGGTTAACACTCATTAAAACTGTAAATTTTCCAAGTGCCCGTCTCTATAAGTCGGCAAACTTTAGTTCCGTTACTCTCTCGTTAAACTACTGACAGTCATCTGCAGTTTGTCGAGTGCCATGCGCCAACACTCAACAAAATAATTTTCTTTTAAACTTTTTTTTAGCATAAATATTTGTTTTTTTTAACTCTCATCTCCCGCATCTTGCTCGCCTCCGACGACCCCGCATGCCGCGCCTCCAACGCCAGCCCCCGCCACGCAAGCCGTCGCCGGGAGCCCGCCTCCGCCCAGGTCCTCCGCGCGACCCGCCTCCAACGCCAGCACCCGCCACGCAAGCCGCCGCGGGGAGCCCGCCTCCGCCCCTGCGTCCCAGCTCCCCTGAGCGCCCGCCGCACAGCGCCTGCCTCCCTCCAACAACCCGGCAGGCCGTCTGCGCACCTGGTGAGCGGACTGTGCTCCCGCGCTTTGGCTGCCTCCTCCTGCCCCCGTGCTCTCCTGTGTGCCAACGACCACCGCCTCGACCGCGCCGGCCGCTGCCGTCCTAGCTGCAGTGAAGGTAATCTCGTGGACAGCACTCGTTTGGTTATTTGAGTTCAACGCCTCACGGTTTGCTCCATAGCTAACTAGAATTGATTAGGCTAAGTTCTTCAGACAATGGCCACAGATCTTTGCTGCTTAGTCCTTAATTCATGTTTTAGATATATGCAATGCGAGATTGATCGAAGCATCGTTTTCTTTAGAAAATGGAAAAGAGAAAATTGACAGGTTCATAGGCTCATACAACACGTGAGGGGTAAGACACGAGCTTGTCATGGTGTGGAATCCTTTCTAACAACCACGAGCAGGGAAAGATGAAATCTGTAATTGATTTTCTTAACTTTAGAGCATGAATTAGGTTAGATGCGTATATCTCTATGTATGCCTGAGATATTTGTCCTTTTGGTCAGTAGTGTCAATCTAGTTGCCGTCTAAATGAACTGAAACAGCGAAAATAACATTCTTGTCCTAATCGAGCACATGGAGTACTCTCTGAGTTGCGAAAATAAATGTTATAGGTGCTGACCTCGAACTATCTCTTTTGCAATATACAGGTTTCATTGGTTGCGGCCGTTGTCCAGTAGCGTCGACACGCTCTTCACCTCCTTGCCCGACATCGAGCCCGTACCCTAGGTGAGCACAATCGCAACATCCGTCCTTTTGTTTCTTATTTGTAGATCACGTAACATAGTTAGACGTCTCCCGTTCGAAACAGAAACAGTTAGACATATGTAGATCTTTGCATATCTATAATAGTTTTTGTTTCGAATTGTCCATGTTTTTTGGATAGCCCGAGGATACGTAGATGGAGTGAATTTCATAGTATAGTGATGCGCAACAAGTATTCGCATTTGTGCGTCGGATGCGCACAATACCGTGAACCCATGACCCGCCGTAAAAACTTCTTGTGCCAACAACCAAATAGGCTGCTACAAGTGCAGCGAAGTTAGTAGCAATTGATTCAACTGTAGATAAATCTTCTTTTTATCCATATGAATCACCGTCTTGCTTTTTTACTTCATGTGTGCTACTTGGAATTTTACACTTCAACTCTATGTTTTAGATATAGAATTTGGATCTTAGTTATCAATTATAGAAATTTTAGATCTAGAATTTGTGATGAATTAATGATATATAGAAATGTATGTTTAGAGTTTTTGGATATAGAATTATAGATACATATAGAACTTTTGGATCTTAGTTATCAATTTTACATATAAAATGTATGTACATAATTTTGGATATAGAATTATAGATAGATAATTTTAGATATAGAATTTTAACTTGTCATGCCTCTCAATTTGACTTGTCATACTTGTCAATTTGACCTCGTGTCGTGCGGTAGCACATGTCATGTTTCCGGTCATCGAGCTGCAAGAAGAAATTTTTGTTTGGCTCCACCTTCATGTTGTGGCTTTTCTTGCAGGTTTTGAAAACCTCACCGTGCAGGGTGAAGTGTTGCTGAAATTTTTAATTGACACTCTTATGTTCATTTTTTTTCAGGAGTTGAGCACTGACCTCCGCCATCGGGTTCCCGCTGCCTTCCTCCGCCTGGTGTCCGTAGCTGCAGCCGCCATCTTCTTCAAATCAGCAAGGTGTGACAAATTTCATTGTCGCAAATGACGACCTTTGTGATTTTATTCTTGTTACACATCAATCATGAAGATTTTATTATAGTTACACATCAATCTTATTTTGCAGGCAAAGATGGCTAGTTTCCACCGTAGGCACCTCGTGATCTTTGAGGAGACAGAAGTCAATTATAGTAATGCACCTAGTTCAGGCCTCATAGTACTTGTGAAGCCCGAATCTCCACATGCCCACATTGATATCAATCCCGTGGAGATACAGTTAGCAATACAATGGCAGACGGGTGTGTATGTTACACAAGACCTGATATCGAGGTACCATTCTGATTATGTCGTGCTAACCGGCTCATTTGAGACAGCCAATAAGATCTTGGATGCTGAGTTCCTTCGAGTTGGAGTACATTACCTTGCGATCTTACCACTGACGCTCGGGTATGGTTCTCCCGCAATACCCACCTCCGCGGTGCAACCTACAGCCCCACAAGATACCGGAAATTACCAACTCCAAGAAGCACTGAAGCTGACAGTAATCGGAGTGCTACTAGTCTTTTGGGGTCAACATGATCTAGTACCTAGAATCTTTAGGAACATATGTCATGTTTGCGATATCCATTACAGATCAAGAGATCTCGCATTCAGCATGGTAACATATGCATCCCGATCAACTATACCTACGATGACATCTGTAGGCATCCACAGAGCAGTGGCACACCGTGGTCATATAATGAACATGTGGACAATTTGGATTCATGTAACACTAGCTGAACCGAATGATCTAGAGAGACTTCAGGCCAATGGTAACTGTAGTTACAACAGGACTTTGCTCTGATAATATTACATTGTTCCCTCTAACAATTGTCACTCTTACAGCAGAACGCCCCAACCAACGAATCCGCTACATAATATATCTGCAACAAAATGGTGACGAGGGTGCGTTGCATTCCGGAGGAGGTGCACTTGAAGCAGGTCGTTAGCAACCAGTTATGCTACAACCAGTCTATACATCGCCCCCTAACTACAAACTTGAGCAGCTAGACAGTCCAAAAACTGCATGCACTACCTCATGTGGATCCTCATGCATCAGGTTACTTTGTTGAAGCACCCATCGATTCATCAAATGAAGGTTCGAATGAAACAACAGTGGAATTGAGAACAAGTGACACCGTAGTAGAGGAGACACTATCTCCAGAGATAACATCATGTCTCAACATTGAAGGGTACATTTTGTTGAACTTCAATCCTTATGTATACAAGTGTCAAAATAATTAAAACAATATTCCAGCTGTCTCTTTGCTAACACATCTCCTTTACAGATAAATCCAAAGATGAGGAGATGCTGGAAGGGCAAGTACTCAAGAAAAGTACACTGGAGATGCCATCGTCTGAGATGTCGCCCTTCGTAGCAGCAGCCTCCGTTTCTATGTATCGACTCTGTATGAACTAGTTATGCACTTTGGACTCGTATCGACTCGGTATGAACTTGTATGGACTTTGTATGAACTTTGTATCAACTTCTATGGACTTGCATGGGTTATGGTGCTCTTGACTTGGTTAAGTGATATATCAAATGCATGTGATGCATATAAACTGCCTGTGATTTGCTTTGTTGATTGGGGGAAGAATTAAATACAAAATGAAAAAAAACAGGGGGGGGGGGCAGCATACCCCTTCTCCATCTCCGGAACGGCGGACTTCGAACCGTGTACAAGAACCTCCTCGGGGCTCTGAAGTATCTAGGCCCTAGATTAACGGTTTTGGTAATTAATGAAGACCTATGGCTTATTATATTCCAATGATGATCAGTTCATAGATTCATATTTCAATGAAGTTGAAATTCTCTTGTTGCTTTTTTATTTTCATGAAGAAAGAGATCAAGAGATGAAATATGAGAAATTTAAGTGCTTCAAAGAGTACATTATATCGGATACTCAGTAATCAAAGTGCAAGAATCAAGAAGCAAGAGAATTCAACATGTTCATAGTGATTGAATTGGAAAATTGGAAGTTCTGTGCAAGTTTTCAAAAAATTCAGTGTTGATGCTTTAGTAGCTTGATGATTAATTAGTTGCCACTTTGTGATAAATCATTTCCAATCTTCTTTATCAAAGTCATCTCCAAATATTCATTGCAAATCCTCTTAAATACTCCAAAATTCCCTTGAATATCCTTGTTGAAAAAGGTCCAACATTCCTTGAAAATCATTATTGGAAAAACCACCCAAAAAAACTTCATAGAAAAATCATGTCGTTTGAGGTGGCGGTCTGACCGAGGACCAACGGTGGTCTGACCGCGGTCTGCTAGCGGCCTGACCGTTGGCGCTGGCGGTCTGACCGCAGATGTCCAGTAAGGTCTAAGATTTTCACCCTTGTGGCAGTCTGACCGCCTGGTAAGACCAGTCTGACCGCCAGGATCAAATGGTCTGACCGGCAGGTCTAACAGGTCTGACCGCCCGGATCTAACGGTTTGACCGGCAGGTAATATCGATCTCACTGCCCTGGCAGCCGCGGTCAGATCGCCAAGTATGGGCGGTCGGACCGGTAGGGAAGTGCTCGAGGTAAAACCTTTCTGGACATTTCCGGTCAGACGCCATGGTCGTCGAAGTGGTTTTGTTCCTTTTCTGTATTACCTCCTTCCTCATCCATACCTCTTCGCCCATAACACACCAACCATGAACAAAACACATCTCCTCTCCTCTCTCTTACCTTGAAGGTGATCTCCCTTGAAGGGAGGGTACCCCGTTGCTCCCAGTCCGACCTATGGCTGCTCACGGTCTCACCGAAGGCTCCTCCACCATGTCCTCTCGGTATTGTGTGAATTCTCATCTTCTTCTCCATGGATTCATTGATTTCCTGTCCTAGGGTTTGAAGTTAGGATGAGTATTGGTTGATATTAGTGCTTGACATTGGAGTCACTAGCCTACTTGGATGATTTTCGTGCCTACATCTCAATGTATTGTTAGAAATTTCATGAGGCTATTGAATATTTGGGTCTTTCTCTAGGATTTAAGTATGAAGAAATTTTTAGTGGATTGTTGACCATGCCCAATGACATTTCTATCTTTGGTTGAGATATTTATGATTTCATGATGGTACATTATGGTTGGATCCACTCTTTTGCCTATGAACAAAAAAAAAGAAAAGAAAAATTTGGGCGTCTGGGTGCGGGTGGTCTGACCGCCAGCGTTTCGTGGTCAGACCGCCAGGGTCGACCAGGGCTGATTTAGTTGACATAGTGAACAATTGACTAATGTATGACCTTATTCTTGTTGTGACATGTGTTCTCATCTCTGATATAAATTGTACAGCTTCCCTCGTGCCGCAAAGGAGGCTGCCAAGAAGCAAATGGGCAAGACAATGAAGAAAAAGCATCGTGTTGATGACCCCGCCTCTGATGATGATGGAAATGATTCTCATTATGATGAGCATGCATCCACTGTTGGTGAATCTTCTATTGCTGGTGGGTCTCACACTGTGGATATGGAAGATGCCAGTGACATTGATGAGGACTTTGATACTACCTCATGGAATATTGCCAAGAAAAAGTGGAAAAGTGATGAGTATGTGAGGGCTCGAAACACAAGTGTGTATGATCAGGATGCTGATTCTCTCATTCCTCAGTTTCATGCTAAGGTACAACTTGATGCTTATCTTGGACACCTTGTGGACAAGCCTGTCTTTGCTCACGTGGATTGATTAGAACTACATTGCTCAATTTGACTCCATTCGTCCATTAATTCCACTCTTTGAATCAATTGGTCTTCATGATTTTGTGGTGCATAAGTGTGCTTGGAATGACAATATTATTAGGCAATTCTATGCCACTGTGGAGTTTGACTGGGATTGCAGTACCATTATAAGGATGACTGGCACTCGACAGTACACAACGAGGTTCTCTGAATTTGCTGTTGCAAACAAAATTGATCGCTCTTGTCCACAAGGTACTCTGGAGTATAGCATA
Organism: Eleusine indica; assembly: GCA_030378355.1. Lineage (NCBI taxonomy): Eukaryota > Viridiplantae > Streptophyta > Magnoliopsida > Poales > Poaceae > Eleusine > Eleusine indica. Next base: position 8,179,310 of record CM059497.1, on the reverse strand, counting down.
TGGGATGAAGATAACCTTCATGAGAATGAGTGGATTGGCTATTATCATGCAGATCAGGGCCATCTTGGTCATGTGATAGGGTTGCAAATTATGCCAGCTGTGATCAACAAAATTGTGCGGATGACGATGTACCCTAAAGGTGGAAATTCTAAGATAATCCATGACAAATTTTGGAACTTCATCCATCACATTATGAGTGGTCATAGAATTGATGTGACTAGGTTCATGTTGAAGTATATTGAGCAAATCTCCATGAGTGTGCAATATAATCTCTACTATGCTCCCTACATTATGTCACTCATACTTCACAAGACCAAATTCATGGTGAGGGATTGTAGCACCCCTCATTCCAGCTATAGGCCATTCTCTGCTACAAAGCATGTGCTCCTTCAGCCTGACCCAGTCCCACCTGCTCAGCAAGGTCATGATGCACATGAGGAAGAACATGAGGAAGAAAATCCCCAGTGGCAGCTATGGGCTTCTGCACCTCCTCCGCCGCCTGCTTAGGACTTTCAGGCTTTTCTACCCTAAATCCATAGCGCTTTCCAGCAAGGTATTCAGGCCGGTATGGATGTTTTTCACACTTCTTTTGCTTAGCAGTACCATACTCCTATGATGCAGCAGCTCAACACCATGCAGCATAATATGGGTCAGATGAGAACAGATGTTGATGCCCTCAACACTCATTCAGACCATGACCACAAACTACAACGATCTTCACAATGACTATCAGACCATGGGCACAAACTACACCACTCTTCACAATGATTATCAGACCTTGCAGCAGGAGTTTCATGATTTCAGCATCCATATGTTTGGTGTCTTTCCTCGTCCTCCTCCTTCGTTGGGGTATATGCCTTATCCTTACTATCCTCCACCAACGGAGGATGAATCCTTTTGGCAATTTGATGCCAAAGGGGGAGTGGAAGAAATGAAGTGATAATGATGATGAGAAGATGAAGATCAAGAAGATGATTTTGAGCAAGACGGTTGGATGGATTCGACCTTGATCTTAATATTCATGGCTATCTCTTTCTTTGCTTCTCATCTGTATCTTTTTTATGGTTGTGTCAAGCTATGTCGCTTGCTTTCATTTGAACTTTGGCTTGTAATGTTGGTTTGCACTTGAATATTTGGTTTGAGTTTATCTTGAGTTTATCATTATTGTGCTAACATTCAGAGCGAGCTCACTTGTGGCTCATTCATGCTTCACTTCATTGTATTGTCATCAATTACCAAAAAGGGGGAGATTGAAATATCTAGACCTAGATTAAGGGTTTTGGTAATTAATTAAGACCTGTGGCTTATTATTTCCAATGATGATCAGTTCATAGATTCATATTTCAATGAAGATGAAGAAGGCAACACAAGGCAAAGGTATGAAAATAGGTTTTCTATTTTACCGGACATAAGGTGATTAGAGGAGAAAATGACCGGATTGCTAGCATAATTGTTGAACTATTAAGAGGGGTCGATGCTCTAGTAGCTTGATGATTAATTATAGTTGCCATTTTGTGAGAAATCATTTCCAATATTTTTTATCAAAGTCATCTCCAAATATTCATAGTGAATCCTCTTAAATACTCTAAAATTCCCTTGAATATCCTTGTTGAAAAGGTCCAACATTCCTTGAAAATCATTGTTGGAAAAACCACACAAAAAAAACTTCTTTGAAAAATCCCGTCGTTTGAGGTGGCGGACTGACCGCGGGACGTAGGCGGTCTGACCGCAGATGTCTAGTAAGATCTGAGATTTTCACCCTTGTGGCGGTCTGACCGCCAGGGGCCGCCGGTCTGACCGCCAGGATCTTATGGTCTTACCGGTAGGACAGACCGGTCTGACCACCAGACTAGCCCCAGTCAGACCGCCATGGAGCACTCCACGGGAAACCTTTTTAGACATTTACGGTCCGACCGCTTGTGGCCCGCGGTCAGATCGCCTTTGTCCCGTGGTCAGACCGCTATGGTCGTTTGTAGTGGATGTATTTCTTTTCTCTATTACCTCCTTACGCTAGACCGACCCACTGCCTCTACCCCAACGCAAAAAAAATCCCTCACGCTTAGTCGCCGCCGCCTACCAGCTGCCCCCGCCGCCGCTGCTGCTGGTCCGGCCCGCCATAGTGCCGCTCGGCCGAGGGTCTCCGATGTTCCCCTGACGCCGCCGCCGGCCGAGCCACCCTGAGAACCCGGCCGTCGGCCGAGGCCCCCCCCCCCCTGACGCCCCGCCCGCGACGTTCAACGCCGTTACCCGCCGGAGCCGCCCTTTCCACCGGCCGAGCCCCCCCCCTAACGCCATGGCCCGTCGGAGCCGCCGCTATCATCGGCCGGGCCCCCAACGCCGCCCCCGTCCTCCCTCCTTCCTCCTCCACGCATCACGATGTCACCTATGGTATGATTTTTTTTTTGCTAATATCACATTGCTAATTAGGTGAATCGATTAGGTGAACCAGATTATGAAAAAAAAGCTTTTATCCTAATTGCTCGACAATTTAGGCATGAACCGACACTTTATTCATGTTTATAGTTAGCGGTACTTCATCATTATCGGTACTTTATTCATGTTTATAGTTAAGGGTACTTGATCATTATTGGTACTTTATTAATGTTTGTAGTTAGCGGAACTTCATCATTATCGGTACTTTATTCATGTTTATAGGTCATACGTAACCTAGTTAGATGCCTCCCCTTCGAAATAGATCTTGGAAACTAACACCACCTACGCATTGTCGGGTGGGATTAAGACCTATCTTCACCTATTACACAGGCATCGTGTAGAAGTCAATGCATTTTAATTTGCTCGCTGATATGGTAGGGGATGGATTACCGTGTGTGGATGTACACGGGTCGCCCAGTGCAGGGTTCTGAAACAAGGGAATGGGTTGACAAGACCGATGCTTTCTTGCAACAAGCATTTGCCAATGTGAAAAAAGGTGGAAAAACTTGGTGTCCCTGCAGCCATTGTAACAACATAAGGAAACAAACAAAGGTTGTGATGAGTGCACATCTTGGTAAGAATGGATTTACGACAGGCTATACCAGATGGGTCTACCATGGTGAAGCCGATCGCATGAGGGAAGAGGTCATGAGACAACGCGTCGATGATTGTGATGCTGATGCCGGGGTAGGAGACATGTTAAATGACTATCATGAAGCACAGTTCCATGAACAACGTAGGGAGGAGGAGCCAGAGGAGACCACAAAGGCGTATTAGCACATGTTAGAAGTGGTACAACAACCTCTTCACGGGCATACCAGGGTTTCTCAACTTGATGCCATTGCACGTTTAATGGCCGTAAAGTCTCAGTTTAACTTGAGTTGGAACGCCTTTGATGTTATGTTGACAGTTCTTGGTAGCCTGCTCCCAGAAGGTCACATTCTACCAAAGAGCATGTATGAGGCACAGAAACTCCTTAGTGCACTTAAGATGTCATATGAGCAGATACATGCATGCCCGAAAGGATGCGTGCTATTCAGGAAGGAGCACGTAGAAGCAAAATATTGTCCAAAGTGTGGATCCTCTAGGTTCATGGATGTAGACGCTGGTGATGGAGAAAAGAGGCAACTCACGGTTGCCATGAAGATCCTAAGGTACGTTCCGTTCTTACCTGAAAGTTGCCTAGAGGGGGTGAATAGGCAAATACTCCTACAAACCACTAATTAAAACAATTAGTTCAGATGGGGGCCGGACTAAGCCGCAAGTGTTGGCGTCCTAGTCCGGGCAGGCGTCTTAGTCCGCTAGGGTTAGCGTCTAAGTCCGGGTCCTGCACACGACAGATAGTAGAACAAGCTCTAGATCGATACCTATGGGACAACAAATAAACTAGGAGCTAGAGACAAGTTATGGAATGTATTAGAAAGCTTAAAACAGTACAAGAAAGCTAGTGAACAAGCTACACAAGTAATTTAAGCGAGATATGATATTATAGCAAAAAAGTGAATACGAACAACAAGAGCAAGAACAAGCACACAAGACACAAGGATTTGTTCACCGAAGTTCAGTCCCACAAAGGAACCTATGTCTCCGTTGAAGAGTCCACAAAGGATCGGGTTGCTCTGAACCCTAGAACCTCTTCCAAGCAACCACAAAGGTCAAGCTCGGTTTTCCACTATGAATCCTTTGCAAGGAGGGCAATACAAACTTCCCGGGTCTTCAACCACAAGCTTGGGAGCCCCAGGCGACGCCTAACCGTCTAGGGGATGAATCTCCAGGAGTAACAAACACAAGCAATACCAATGGTGAAGAGAAACCGAAGTGCTCCAATGCAATATGAGGTGGCTCACTCAAATCCTCACAAATCTCCTCTCAATCCCTCAAGAATTGGAGTAGCAAGCTTGAGGGAGAGTTGGAGAAGCTCAAGAGTGCTTAAATTTACTTTTTTAGCTCAATGGAGTGGCCAACGACACTTTGGGGATGAAGGGGTATATTTATAGTCGGGGAGAGTAAAAGAGTCGTTGGGGGTCAGAAACCCGGCTTAGACCGGTATCGGGGGCCAGACTAGTCCGGCCCTGGAGCTCAAACTTAGCACAAACGCTAACACAACCCTCAAAAACGGCTAAGTGTTAGTGACCCAGACTAGTCTAGAAATATCCGACTTAGTCCGGATCAGGCAGCTTCTTGAAGAAAAACCTTTCTGGAATGACCTTGTGCCGTCTTAGTCCGGCCAAAACCGGCTTAGTCCGGATGGGTCATCAACCCGGCCTAGTCTGGATCAACCCCAGACCAGACCAAAACACTCCCGGGTTTTGCTCTGAGCTGGCTTAGTCCGGCTGAAGCCGTCCTAGTCCGGGCTCACCTGGTTCCCGGCTTAGTCCAAAACTTGGCGTCTTAGTCCGCCTAAGTCGACTCCAGAACCAAATTGGTTCTGTTTTGACTCATGCCAGCCTAGTCCACCCATTTCCGGACTAGTCCGGGTCCCAGAGAGGAGATAAGAAATTTAGGCTTTGGGAATGCAAGATGAAGTTAGAAATTTGAGCACTTGGTCAATTTCACCACTTTCTTTGTTGTCTCCCTCTTGATAGTACGGTATACCTAAGACTCAAAAAATAAGAGAAAAAACTAGGAGTCATCGGTTGCCATCACACTTTTTCCTTTCCATTTTGCAGGGTCGTCTTTGATTCATTAAATAATCGCCCTGCTCATATACTTAGCAAATATCATTAGTCCTTTAATTGTTTATCATTAATCAACCAAAACCCACATGGGAGCCTAGATGCACTTTTAATCTTCCCCTTTTTGGTGATTGATGACAACCAATTAAAGCTTACATTTGAGATAAAAGGAATTTTGATTCCAACAAATATATGTAGAGCTCTGCCTAAATTTATGCATCAATGATTCTTACAACAACAGTTCATATGAATACTAGAACATCAATTTTGAGAGCTTATTCATATATTCATTGCAACCGTGGGGTGCCTAACAAGTGTGATCAAGTGATATACATGAGAGGATAAACGACAAGTGCAATTATATAGCCAACAATCACCATTCATCAACACATCATTCATAGAACATAGTCATTACATAAAGATCACAACTATGTCTTACAAGGTTTTACATAAGCAAATGATGACATAGAGGCACACCACAAATAGTCTTAACAATACAAATTTTTGAAAATAAAATAAAGTCCATGATCAACTAGAGATAACTTTCTTCTCCCCATTTAGCATCAAGACAGCAAAAAGGAAAAAGAATGGAGGAAAAACTCGGTCACTCGCTCTCATCATACTCACTACCACTAGACTCACCCGCATCATCCTCGTGGCCATTTCCATCCTCATCACTCTCACCAACAACACCGGTAGCCTCCTCTATGTACCGCTCAATGGTGCCAAAATACTCATGGTCCTCCCTAGAAAAAGAAAGAGCAGGATGCGGATAGTGTCATGGAGGAGAGTCGTTGTCATCAGAATTTGCCGGAGAACGAGCGGGGCTGAAGTTGTACTTAGTAGAGAGTTGCTTGAGGTTCCTTGTGTTCTTCTTTCTTTCTCTCCTCTCATTATCTAGCTTCATGTTGGCATCACGTCCAAGACAAAACAAGGTGGAGAGGAACTTGAAGAGAGTTTTGCTTCCTCTAGAAGAAGATGGAGCAGCTGAACTAGAGCTTTCACCTCTAGTGGACTGGGAAGAGACCAAGGAGACAGGCTTCTGAGGCCTCAAGGGCTTGCGAGGCACATCCTTGACAAAGGTGAGCTCGCTAACTTCCTCGATCATCTTCATAATGTAGGGTCCATAGCAGCAAGACCGAGCTGGAGTGATTGATATAGCATAGATCTCTTCCCAAATGAAGTCAAATGCATTGAACTTTGCTTTCCCACGGAGCCTAGCAAGCAAGTTCCTCAAGTTGGTGGGAACAAATGATGCATCTCCATCTCTAGGGCCAAGGGTCTTCCTCACACATCAGTTGAGAAACATGAAGAAGGGAAGGAAGCCATGAACATTAGGAGGAGCCGCTGCAACTCCTCTCTCGTACATAGAAAACATATCATCCGGGCTCATCACTGTCTCCACATGAATGCGCTTGGATGACTTGAGACTTTGTTGGAGACCAATAATGGCAGCAAACCTCTTGTAGGTGACAGTGTATCTGTCACCATTGGTCATCCATGTCATCTTTGGGTTGCTACCTTGAGTGGTGAAATAGACAGTGGAGAAGTACTGAGTGATTACTTCCTTGTTCCATGGGTATGAAAGACCCAACAAGTCATACACTCTATGGTGCTTACAGGCCTCTGCCACTTCAAGAAATTCCTTAGTGCCTTTCCTTTCCATGTAATCCCAATCCACCCACTGAGCCTCAATCACGGGTGTCACCTTGTGAAGATAGGCGGAGGAGTAAAAGTCTGCATGAAAGTGACTCCAAAAGCGAGGGTCAGGGGATTCCCGAGGCAAAGCATATAGGTCATCATCCCTCATCCTTGATGCTGCACCCAAATCCTTAGTGTAATCCTTGACTCGCCTTGGATTGTTGGGTCCTCAACTGGAGGTGCCATGATGAGAGGACCTATCTCCCCCTGAGGGGGTGGCTGCGGCTGCTACTGCTGTGGGCCATCCGCAACTAGCTCCTCCTCAAACACATCATCATCACGGTGCTGCAAAAGAACATCTTCGGTGGCTGCACTGCTACTGCTACCTGCATAAGCGGACTTTGGCTTAGGGCGGCGTTAATAGCCTGACACGTCTGTATGCTTCTTGCCCTTGCCCTTGTCTCCATCACCGGCCATGGTTTCTGAGAGATATGAATACACCGGATAAGGGCCAGTGGATAGAAGGGATCAAATGATACTCAGAAAATATAAATAGAGAAGTACACTCTGTCAGCAGGCGGACTAGGACACCAAAGAGCCGGCCTAGTCCGGGTCCTGACAGAATGGACTTCGATATTCATATGGCCAAGCATCCAACAGATTTAAGGGCAAAGGTGTGTCAATTTTTGGACAACAGAGAACTTTCAAACCAATTAGGATCCGGACTTAGATGGGTTGAAGTCGTCCTAGTCCAGGTCCTGACAGAACAGCACCCTAACCATGCTAAAAATTGCAACAAATGATGCATCCTAATCATATAAGTGACAAAAAAACTCAAATGATATCATAGGACACCACTACACACCCTACATTACAGCAATCTTGGGGCATCTAGGGATGAAGAGAATCAATGGTGGAACCATAGTTACCTTGAGGGAAGAGAGGAAGAGCTTCAAAAACAGTGGGGTCCCGGACTTGGCCGCGCCCCAACGAGCCCTTCCCCCAAAAACTTGGCCTTCTTGTCAGAGGAGGAGGAGGATCGCCGGAGTGAAGCCCCTGGTCACTGGTTTCACCATGGAGGAGAGAGAGGGCGAGTTGGAGAGGTAATGGATAAGGTTTGGCCAAAGGGGTAAGTCCCCAACAGTTATAAGTGAAACTCGATGCCGGACTAAGATGCTAGGGTTGGTGTCCTAGTCCGGCTCCTGAATGTCGTTCGCAAGAACCAATACACCCGAACTAAGATGCCGATAGGGCCGTCTTAGTCCGGCTACTAGTAGAACAGAGAGCACAGACTTGTGCAGAAAAGATCCTTTAGATATGGAGATCTTGTTGATCATATTGGACATAGTTTTTCAAAACATTGTTTCATTAAATGAGACCAGCAATCAAACAAACAATTTAACAATGGTCACATTCAAATCAACATTATACAAGAGATTAAATCCAAAAAAAAAATTTAAAGATAGACAAGTAATTAAAATTTTGCAATCGTTTTTCTTTTGCAAACATCTATCCTATGTCACAGCAGATGTGCAACCTTTCAAGCCACATTCCTAGAATCAATGATATTTAGCTCATTCCTAAGCTCACAAAATATTTTCTCATCCAGTGGTTTGGTGAAAATATTGGCCAATTGTTTATCGGTGCGCACATGACTAATCAAGATATCCCCATTGATAGTATGATCTCTCAAGAAATGATGTCTAATGTCTATGTGCTTTGTGCGGTTGTGATCAATGGGGTTATTTGCTATCTTTATGGCACTCTCATTTTCACATAGGACAGGAACTTTGTTCATAGTGTAACCAAAGTCCTTTAGAGTTTGTCGCATCCATAGAAGTTGTGCACAACAACTACCGGCTGCAACATACTCCGCTTCGGCTGTAGATAGGGCAATGGAATTTTGTTTCTTGGATGACCATGATACAAGGGACCTACCCAAGAATTGGCATGTCTCGGACGTGCTTTTCCTATCAACCTTACACCCTGCATAATCGGCATTGGAATAACCAATAAGTTAAATGCGGAGCCCTTAGGATACCAAAGCCCTAGGTTGGGAGTATGAACCAAATATCACATAATTCTTTTAACGGCCCTTAAATGGCATTCTTTAGGAGCAGCTTTAAACCTTGCACACATACAAACACTAAGCATGATATCAGGCCTAGATGCACAAAGGCTTCAAACCTTGCACACATACAAACACTAAGCATGATATCGGGCCTAGATGCACAAAGGTAAAGCAAAGAGCCAATCATGGAGCGATATACCTTTTGGTCCACCACTTTGCCTCCCATGTCGAGGTTAAGGTGCCCATTTGTAGCCATGGGCGTCTTGATGGGTTTGGCGTTCTTCATGTCAAACGTTTTAAGGATATCTTGATTATACTTTGTTTGACTTATGAACATCCCTTCCTTGAGTTGCTTCACTTGAAAACCGAGGAAGAATGATAGTTCACCCATCATAGACATCTCAAACCTCTTGGTCATGATAGAACTAAACTCATCACAAATAGCTTTGTTAGTAGAGCCAAATATTATATCATCGATATAAATTTGGCACACAAATATATCATCATCAACTCTTCTTGTGAAGAGTGTGGAGTCAGCTTTGCCAATCTTAAAACCATGATAGAACTAAACTCATCTCTAAGGCATTCATACCATGCTCTAGGATCTTGCTTAAATCCATAGAGCGCCTTTTTGAGTTTAAATACATGGTTAGGATATTTTTCATCTTTAAAGTCGGGTGGTTGTTCCACATACACTTCCTCCTTAATTGGCCTGTTGAGGAAGGCACTTTTCACATCCATTTGATATAGCTTGAAATCATGGTGAGTAGCATAGGCAAGTAATATTCGAATTGATTCAAGCCTAGCTACGGGAGCATAAGTTTCATTGAAATCTAAACTTTCGACTTGTGAATAACCTTTTGCTACTAGCCATGCTTTATTTCTTGTCACCACACCATGCTCATCTTGTTTATTGCAGAACACCCATTTGGTGCCCAAAACGTTTTGCTTTGGTCTCTCCACCAAAGTCCATACTTTATTTCTTTCAAATTTGTTCAACTCCTCTTGCATGGCCAACACCCAATCCGGATCACGTAGTGCATCTTCTACCTTAAATGGCTCAAAAGAAGACACAAAAGAGTAATGTTCACAAAAGGTAGCGACACATGATCTAGTTGTTACACCTTTTTCAATATCACCAAGAATGTTGTCCACGGGGTGATCTCGTTGCACACTTTGATGTACTCTTGGATGTGCACCTTGTGGTCTTGTATCATCTCCATCTTTTTCATCTTCTCCCCCTTGATCATTGCCATCACCTTGATCTTGATCATCATCTTGTGTGGGTGGAGAAGCTTGATTTGATGATGGATCCACTTGATCATCACTAGGATCATGTGGTCGAATATCACCTATGGCCATTCTTCTCAATGCATCACATGGAGCCTCATCATCATCTAGCACATCAAGATCAACTTGCTCCACTTGAGAGCCATTAGTTTCATCAAATTGCACGTCACTCATGATTTCAACACAACCGGAGTCCTTGTTGAAGACACGGTAAGCGCATGAATTTGAATCATAACCAAGAAAGATGCATTCATGGGCTTTAGGAGCAAACTTTGATGACCTTCCTCTTTTGTTAAGCGCAAAGCATTTGCTCCCAAAGACACAAAAATAAGTGACATTGGGTTTGTTACCGGTGAGGAGCTCATATGATGTTTTCTTTAGGATTCGGTGAAGATAGAGTCGATTTGTGGCATGAACGGCCGTGTTGATAGCTTTGGTCCAAAATCGGTCGGAGGTCTTGTATTCATCAAGCATTGTTCTTGCCATCTCAATAAGTGTGTGATTCTTTCTTTCGGCCACCCCATTTAATTGTGCAGTATAGAGTGCCGAAAATTCATGCTTGATGCCTTCTTCTTCAAGAAACTCTTCTACTTGAGTGTTCTTGAACTCCGTCCTGTTGTCACTTCTTATCCTCTTGACTTCAACTCAAATTCAAATTGAGCCCTTCTTAAGAATTTCTTTAGTACTCCTTGTGTTTCACTTTAGTCATGCAAAAAGAAAAAGAATACCCAAGTGAAACGAGTAAAATCATCAGCAATTACTAAACCAAATTTGTTACCGCCAATACTTATGTAGGCAATTGGACCAAATAAATCCATGTGAAGTAATTCCAATGGACTTTTTGTAGTCATCATATTTTGGGCGGGATGTGGTGCTCCAACTTGTTTTCCGGCTTGACATGCTCCACAAGGCCTATCTTTCTCAAACACAACATCGGTAAGTCCTAGGATGTGACCTCCTTTTTGAAGCTTGTGAAGATTTCTCATACCAACATAGGAAAGCCTTCGGTGCCATGGCCAACCCATGTTAGCTTTTGCTATCAAGCATGTGTCAAGTTCCGCTTCGTTTGAGGAAAAATCCACAACATAAAGCTTCCCTTTTAACACACCCTTAAAAGCGAGCGAGCCATCACTTCTCTTGTAGACGGTCACACCCTCATTGTTGAACAAACAATTGTAACCCATTCCAATAAGTTGTGAGATGGACAACAAATTGAAGTCAACACTATCAACAAGCAAAACCTTAGAAAGAGAATGCTCGGGAGAAATAGAAATGTTACCACTTCCCAAGACTTTTCCTTTGCTATTATCACCGAAAGTGATCCATGAGTTCGAGTCACTTTCTTGCAATGTGTTGAACATATTCTTGTCTCCGGTCATATGATTTCTGCATCCACTATCAATCACCCAACTTGATCCACCGGAGGAGTAGTTCTACAACACAAATTAAGCCTTGGTTTTAGGTACCCAATTTTTCTTGGGTCCTTTCACATTAGTAACAAGTACCTTGGGCACCCATAAACAAGTCTTATGATGCTTGTTGCGTGGCCTAACATATTTAGCAAAAACATATCCATACTTGTTTCTCATTAGCACATAAGAGGCATCAAAATCATGAAAAAGTACGGAATTCACTCTAGAGGCATTAGCATTGTAATCATAAGAGAAATCAATAGCGGATTTGGCCCGTTCTTGCTTCTTTGAGTATGTGCCTCCTTTGGTGAATTTTAGGAACTCCTTTCCATTTTTCACCTCTCTAGCATTGTGCTTGGCACCATGCTTGAAACCAATGTCATCCATGATGTGAGGACGTCTTGCGTTTGTGTATACACCTCTTGCATACTCAACTTTTTCTTGATCACTTGATTTCTTCTTCGGTTGTGCTTGACTTGTTAGACCTTCAACTTTCTTTTTCAAATCTTTCTTCCAATTCCACCACTAGTTTCTTAATCTTGTAGAGAGCACTTTTACTTAACCCTTCAAGTAAGGGTTCAAATTCATTATCACTATCATCATCACTTGAGGTGTATTTGGGAGAAGAGGAAGGTTGTGATGATACCGTGCGTTTGCTCTCCTTTGCCATGAAGCACTTATGGTTGAATCCCTTCTCTTTGTTGAGGTTGGAGAAGAGAGTCTTGCTTGATGAAGTCTTGTGGACGGCCATGGTTGCTACATGACCATTGTCATTATCAGAATCCTCATCATTGGAGTCCCATGTTTCTCTAATGTATACTTCACCGGAATATTTCTTTTTGTTGTTTCTTCTATCTTTGTTGTCATCCCTTTCTCCTTTTCTCTCATTTGGACAATTCGCAATGAAATGTCCGGGCTTGCCACACTTTTAGCAATTCCTCTTGGTTCTTGATTTTGACTTTCCCTTCTTATCTCCATGACGTTCTTTTCTCATCAACTTCTTGAATCTTTTCATGAAGAGCTATGTCTTCATCATCACTTTTGGAACTTTAGCTTTAATTTTCTTCTTCACTTGAGCTTTCTTCAAGTTTCTTCTCTTTGCTTGCTTTGAGTGCTATCTCATTGTTTTTCAACATGGCCTCACTTCTAGCAAGATTCTTCACATATTCGGCTTCTCTCTCCATCATTTCTTGATTGATGAATCTTCCAAGAACTTCGTCGGGAGTCATCTTTGTGACACTCCTAGTGTCAATAGGGTCCCAAGGGTGTCACCTAGGAAGTTTAAAACCATGACACCAAGCATTTGAGTTTGAATTCAAATCTGCAATTCAATTGAATTCAAAAACCCGTTTGAATGACCTTTGAACTGCAAGTCCCAAATTTTCAATAAGACTCACCTTTGCAAAAATTATATGTTGATGGGCTTGGTCAATTAGAATTTTGGAAATTTTCTCAGAATTTTAATCTATCAATAAAGGCCTCAAATAATTGTTAGAATGGTTAAAAACCAGCTCTATTCATAAAATTCCTGAGCTTTTTGTAGTGGGGACTGTTGGTAGTTAGTATTTTTGTAAAAACCAGCACATTATGGGGAGCCTACCATAATTTTGGTCTGATTTTAGCAGATCTGGATTAATTCTAACAAAAATTGCAAAGGCAGTCGGCTGAAAGGATTGGAAAAAGAAAAGGAAAAAGAAAAACAGCCGTGGGACCCGCCTGTCAGCGACACAGAGAAAACACAACCGGCCGAGGCCGCGCTGCCCCGCCCGTTGCGCGCCGCGTGGTCGCTGGCGTACGGCCAACGGCCGTTGCCGCGGATCGACGGCCCCACGCGCACGTTCGGACATCCCTCTGGCCCCTGTCCGAACGAAATCGCCCCCGCATTCACTCCCTCTCTCTCGCTCTCTCTCCGCCATCGCCTCTGCTTCCGCCGTCGCCGCTGCTCCGCGTCGCCTGGCCGCCACCGCCCGCCGGAGCCAGAGCCAAGCTTCTTGAAGCAGCGCCGAGACGACCCGGCGAGCCTGCACCTGCTTCCCCTGCACCGCGCGGTCGGCATTGGGAGATCGGCCCGGTTCTTCCCCGGCGCCGACAGTCGACCCCGAAACTGCTCCCCCGCGTCGCCCGGCACCCACGGTGAGCCCCTGACCGATTCCTTGCTCGAGGAGCTTTCCATCTTGTTCGCGCACGCGTTTGAGCTCGGGATGGGCAAATCCGACCACGTTTTCCCCTAGTTCGTCGCTCGAGGCCGCCGCCGACCACCGCAACCCCCACCTCGCTGGTGAGACCACACCCCTGGCCTCCCTCTTGCAGGAGAAGCTCGGTGACTTTCTTCTCCGTGCTCCAGTGAAGCTCTCCGACAAGATCCCGAGCCCTACCGCCCTTCCCTCGCCGTGCTAGCCGACGACGACCTCTGCCCTGTTTCCGCCGCCGCCGCTGGGCTACGTCCGGCCATCGCCGGTGGTTTCCGATAGCTTAGATGAGTGCGCGGTGTTGAGTAGATCATTTCTCCTTTTTGAACCAGCCCGAGCCAGTGACCGCAGCGAGCTGCGGCGAGCCCCCCCCCCCCCCCCCCCCGCTGCCGGCGCCGCCATGCTCCGGCGAGCACACGCGCGCGCGCACTCGGCCCCGCTGGCCGCTGGGCCGCGAAGGCCAGTGGGCCTGGCCTCGCTCTGGGCCGCGCTCGGCCGAGCGCCCTCGCGCTCGCGCTCGCCTGTTTGCGGCCCACGATGTTTAAATCGGATTTTCGTAATTTATTCATTTTCAGAAATAGGTTAAACTGGTAAATTGCATAGTAAATTGAATATTGGGAATTTTGTAGCAAAATAAATTTTGTTAGACTAGTGTGAACTTGCACTGTTGTAGAAAAATACTAATGCCACATGTTTAGTATATTTTATACCAGGGTTAAAATAAATAGGAGAAACACTAATAGAATTTTAATTAATTACAGAGAGGTGATAAAATATTAAAAATTGGCCTCCAGGTAGGGTTTTCAGTTTTAGTCTTCTTGGAAAATTTTCATATAGAAATTCTATGTTTATTAGCTGAAATTAATTTAATGCCTTTTTCCTTATAATAATTAATAATTAATTTTTGGCTTAGTATTTGATAGGGAAACTTAACAATTAATTCTCTCCTGGTGTAACCTAGTATATTAATCACCCCTGCCCTTTTGAAGAGCAGAACCTTGTCGACGAAATAAATTGTGCCCCAGTGCAATTTTAACCGTTGATAATGGTTCCGCTTTAAGGCTGTTCACGAGTTTTGCCCCGGCACCCACCGACACACCGTACTTGGATGCGACGTCGTCGCGGTCAAGTACTGGAGTCCATGAAGGAAATACGCGAAATACCCTCGCCCTGTGCCGCCCTCCTTGAGTGATGCTTTCGAACGACTCGCACCCCGTTTACTTCCACTGATAACAAGGTGCATTAACGTATTTATTCAGGAAGTGCCATGAATCTTCTCTCATAGCATTCCCTCTTGCATCATATAGATCACGCCGTGAACCACGTGGAGGCAGGACCGGAGCAGGATCCCGAAGGAGCTGAAGGTGCCGTAGCTGACCAAGAGCAGAACCAAGGCCAGCCCCGGTGCATAACCCCGTTTTAAATTTTTATTCTATCACTAGCTAGGGATGTAAGTTTGCCTGTGCATTAAGTGATAGGAGTTGATTGCAACCCTAGCGTGCAGTAGGTCTCTCTTCCCGATTATTAGCCTCAGGACGATAGTCGCTCCGCTTAAAGTAAGACGACTGTTTATCGAGTGGTATGGAGACCACTCGTAGATAGGAATTTTTATCACTGGGAAATGGGTTTGGATGAAGAAAAGGGTGGATGGAATCACAATGAAGACCGGACGGGCAACTAGGTGGAAAGGGAAGGACAGTTTGTCTTCAAGGAGGTAGCCCCGTCCGAGTCCCCCCTAAGGCTACGCCTCGTGTCTGGCCCATGGGATCAAGTTTGAATGTACTGTTTGCATGCTGGAGATATGGGCCCAGTAAACCGACGTAGCTACGACTACCGCTTGGTCTGAAGATAGCATTCTCCCTTCTTTGGTGGAACTGGGGCTGAGAGGAGGGAACAATCCGCCCACGGATGGCGGCATGAGGCGCATCGCGATGGGGGACCCTTCTCGGGGGAGTCTGGACCCGGAAGACCCTGCGGTACCGTGAGCGAAAGGTTGCTCCATGCGGCTTCCCGGAAGCGCGTATGGGTTGTGCAAGCAGGTTTCTCCTGCAGGATGTAAATCGATTCGAGTCGCCGCCCCTCACAGTAACGAGTACCACTTGATCGCTGCTACGGAACAGTGCCGTAAGCCATTAAGATGCTGTGTGGGTTTAATACTGCTGTTTGAATTTATTAAGATTGTATTGCAACTATGATTGTTATAGCTCTAGTGCAAACTAAATTTATTTCTCTGCATGACAACTCAACTTGATGCTAAAACTTGAAAAATAGGGATCCACTCTTAGGCGGGTTTTCTGGCAATTTAAAACCCTAGCCCTAGCCTTGCATGTTTAGGTGTCGGCTGTAGATGGCCATTTTGACGGGTCAGTCTTGCTGAGTAAATTAGTTACTCAGGGCGTAGCTCTATGTGGTTTTCAGATGACCAAGATGGAGAATGCCACTGTGGTGGAAGGTTCCATTGGGAAGGCCAGCGTCCCGACTGTTGGAACATTGAGTGGGAGCTGTGCACAAATGAAGAGGAGGATTAGGTCTTTGCTTGCCGGTGCGGTGCTTGGGCAAGGCACCTATTTTGGCCGCGATGTTCCCTGTGTGTCATCGTGAGAGGGCGATTGTATCTTAGCTATATCGGCAAACTGGTGAACCAGTGTGAACAATTCGCTTCCGCAAATTTATTTCTGTCGAAACTCCGGTTTGTAATATAACCTCGGATTTATGTAAACTCTCCTTCCCCACCTATGTTCTTGCTGCAATTATTTTCTCTGTCATGTATTGTACTATTGGGCGCCACAGCGCGTGTCGCCACCCGAGGGAGATCCTGGAACGGAGCCGTCTCCGTGGTAAGGCGGGTCCGTGACAGCGTGGTATCAGAGCTATCTCGGGAATAGTGCAATATTCAAAGACATATTTTTGAAAACCCCGTAACGAACATGTGAGGACGTGCCCAATAGGTTGTTAATAAGTTATGATTCAGGTGGCAAAGCTAACTGTAGGAGGTTGTTTGTTTAAATACTGCATCTACGGCATCGTCAACGCAGGTATGTGTCCCGCCCAGTGGACTGTAACATGGGAAGCTAGCACAATGGTGTGAACGCGGGCTGATTGCGTAAAACATCAGTGTCCTGCCCTGGGACAATAATAAGGGATTATTTTCGGCTCGTTTCTTTTGATTTGATGTAATGTTTCTGGAATGAATCTTCTGCAGATACGCTAACCACGATTCTCGTAAGAAACGGGTAGTATACGGCTAACTTTAGAGATCGTCTGCCACCGACTATACGAATGGTCCTATTCATGACCAATTTTTATTTGGTGAGGACGGGTAGGCCGAAATCATTTGCATATTTGAAAAAGTTAAAAGCGCCGCAACGTTAACAAGTAACCGAAGTTCTAGCAGTATGTCTTCCGAACGAATCGATACCTCCTCGCTTGTGACTTTTGAACTCTTAAACGAACTTTCTGACTCTAGCCGGAACGTTGGTTTAAGGATCACCGGACATCACCAACTTGGTCGTCCGAGTCA
Source organism: Eleusine indica (assembly GCA_030378355.1). Classification (NCBI taxonomy): domain Eukaryota; kingdom Viridiplantae; phylum Streptophyta; class Magnoliopsida; order Poales; family Poaceae; genus Eleusine; species Eleusine indica. The sequence continues at coordinate 8,162,079 of CM059497.1, read as the reverse complement.
GCACGTCGAAATCGGGCTACTACAAATTTCAGGTGGTATGCCTAGTGCGCTAAATCCGTGAATCCTTGTTCCGCTCACCCTAGGGCTGTAGCTGTGTTTTCGGGGAAGTGGTTAAGGATCCTATCACGTTAGTATTGGGCTAGAGCCTGTATTTTACTCGCTGCTTCAATTTGTTTTATTTTGGCCTGCACCCCCTGCGTCGGGAACGAGTACTCACTTTTTGAGGTTTGTGTTCCAGATGGACGAGCACGGGTTTGAGCTGTTCTAGCACGACGGGTGGCGCTATACCACCGGTCTACACCACCGTGGCTTTCCCACCCTTTTGTGGGAGATGCTACGCGCCCTGGGCTACGAGGAGCAGCCTTCGTACCGCGGGCGTGAGACCCGCCGCCACGGTGTGCCTTTTGCAGAGGTGCATCTCAGTGTCTCCCCACACCCGCGCAACCCCGACTTGGCGGGTATGGAGAGCACCGTCACGGCTGTGAGCCTCCGGGAGAGCCTGGAGAGGGTCGCTCACCAGGCTCTCACTCACTTCTGTGGGCGCAACGTAGCAGCGCTCTCGGGGACGCCATTCGAGATGATCCCCATCTGGCACCAGGCTGACCCGGTGTGGCAGAGGCGCGTGAGACGCGTCTCTCGTGACGACTACCCAGAGTACCACGCGGGGTACCACCGCGTAGCCCACTACTCCGAGTATCTCCTCAACTAGGATGAGGAGTCTAGCCGCCGCAGCAGAATCTTGCTGGCGGATGCTGAGCAGGTGTGGCTGTAGAGGAACGACCTGCAGACACAGGTCGATGCGCAGCAGAGAGAGATTCAGCGGTTGACCGCTGCTCTTGAGGCGAGCGAGACTCGCGTGACGGAGATCACTGAGCAGCGGGACACTCTCGCACAGGAGGTGGATAGACGAGGTATAATTATGCAGCAGCGGGCGAACCATAACGAGCACTTGCAGCAGCAGCTAGCGAGTGCCCAGCAGGAGATGGACCTTATGGGGGAGGATCTGGAGACGCTGATTCATGAGAACCAGGACCTCCAGGCTCAGTTGGACGCGGTTGCTGCACCGCAGGCAGCACCCGCAGAGGAGGAGCCCGAGGAGGATGCGGGCGAAGAGTCCGATGTGGACTACGAGCCACTCGCTCCGACCGGCGCGGACCGACCAGGGCCCTCTGGCACCGCTGGTGTCCAGGCTTGGCAGTAGTAGTAGGTGCGACTAGGTCGTGCGGGTAGGGCTTGGTAGATGGATAGCTTTTGGGACACTCCACGTGTGGTTGTTGTATTTTGGGGATCACCCGCGTGATTGGCTTTTGCAAACTCGACGGTCACATATTCCGAGTTTATGTAGAGTGAAACTGTTGACTTGTACTAGGATTATGTTAACTTGGAAATTTCAGCTTTATCGAGATTATGTTGTTTACCACATTGCTGTCCCGTGTGCTGTATTATTAGCTTTGGTAACCTATAATGCTCATGATTGGATAAGAGACTAATTGGACCCTTAATTTTTGCATTTCAGAATGGTGCGTACCCGTAACACCAATGAGCTGCATGGCGAGCAGCCCGAAGGTTCCAGGGCTAGAGAGACTGACTCTCCGCTAGGAACTCCACCACCGCCACCGCCATCTAACCCCATGCAGATGATGGCGCAGTTTTTCGCGTCGATGATGCAGAGCCAGCAACAGCAGGCGGAGTTCATGCGGGAAGTGGCACAGCAAAACCTAGCAACTCGTAATGCTAGGGGCCACCATGATGGAGCACCGCAGAACAGCTCCTACTCCGACTTCCTCGCCACCAGGCCACCCACGTTCAGCTCAACCACCGAGCCCATGGAGGCAGAGAACTTCCTTCGCATGCTTGAGTCCAAATTTGGACTCCTTAACTGCACGCCGATGCAGAAGACACTGTTCACCGCGCAGCAACTGCATGGTGCGGCCGAGGCATGGTGGGCCAACCATGTCGCTTCTATGGGAACCGACCGACAGATCACGTGGAACGAGTTCAAGGATGCGTTCCGCGCTCACTACATCCTTGCGGGGCTTGTCCGCAGGAAGGCGCGTGAATTCGCCGCGCTGAAGCAGGGCAGTCGCAGTGTCGAGGAATACTGCGAAGAGTTCAACCGGTTGGCATTGTACGCCCCGGAGCAAGTGAACACCCCCGCCAAGCGCAAGGACCGTTTCTTGGAGGGGCTAAGTGCTGAGCTACAGGACCGCCTCAACCTTAACATGGGAGGCACTTTCGCCGAGTTTGTCAATAACGCGATCGTCGCGGAGGACGGATATCGCAGGGTGATGGCAGAACGGAAGCGCCCCGCAAGTGCTATGGGGCCATCCAATGGACCCCCGCAGAAGTTCCGCATGGTGTACACCACCCCGTCGGGACAGAGGTACCGCTCCGCCCCCGTGCCGGCACCTGTTGTGCGCCCGCCTCAGCCAGCACAGCAGCGACCCCCGGTACCGCGTCCGCAGCAGAGTCAAGGTGGATTTCGCCCACCCCAGCGGCCAAACCCTCAACCCGGATCATTTCCCTGCTACAACTGCGGTCGTCCGGGGCTTTTCTCGAGGGAGTGCCCGCACCCCAAGAAGAGCACTGGTCAGAACCCGTCAAGGAGTAACAGTACCAACAACAACCACAACAACCGAGGACCAGTTCGTACGGGGCGAGTGAACAACACTACCCTGGAGGAGATTCCGAAGAACAGCCCCATCCTTGCTGGTATGTTCTCTGTTCGAGACCACCCTGCACTAGTACTGTTTGACTCAGGAGCATCTCATAGCTTTGTCCGTGGGTTCTTCGTTGACAAGTACCGGCTGCCTCGTACCCTTATGAGAGCATGGTACACCATTAAATCAGCTGGTGGACAAACCCCTGCCCTATATGAAGTAGACAAACTTCCCATAACCCTAGGAACCAAAGTCTACCCTACTAAGTGCATAGTGTTAGATGGGTGCAGCATTGACGTTATCTTGTGCATGCCTTGGATGAGGCAACATAAAGCGATCCTGGACATAGACACCTACACGGTGCACTTAAACTCTCCCACCCATGGTGGCGTAAGCTTCCGAGTACGACCACCCCAACTGGTCGCACCAAGTGTTCACCACTCCACCGCCGAACAAATCAGGGATATTCCGGTGGTTAGGGAATTTTCGGACGTATTCCCTGACGATCTCCCCGGACTTCCACCGGATCGGGATGTTGAGTTCAAGATTGAGCTTCAGCCAGGAACGGCACCCATATCCAAAAGGCCGTATAAATGGCGCCTAAAGAACTAGCGGAGTTGAAGGAGCAACTTAAGGAGCTACTGGATAAGGGATTCATTCGACCAAGCTCCTCGCCTTGGGGTTGCCCGGCATTATTCGTGAAGAAGAAAGATGAGACCCTGAGGCTGTGTGTAGACTACCGACCCCTCAATGTGGTGACTATCAAGACCAAATATCCACTGCCCCGTATTGACATCCTCTTCGACCAGTTAATAGGAGCTAAGGTGTTCTCCAAGATTGATCTCCGGTCGGGTTATCATCAGATTACAATTCATGCCGAGGACGTTCCTAAGACCGCCTTTTCTACCCGGTACGGTCTATACGGGTATTTAGTGATGTCGTTCAGATTGACAAATGCACCAGCACACTTCATGTATCTCATGAACTCGGTGTTCATGCCTGAATTGGACAAGTTTGTGATGGTCTTCATTGACGACATTCTAGTCTACTCAAAGTCAGAGGAAGAACATGCAGAGCATCTCCGTGTTGTCTTACAGAGGTTAAGGGAACACCAACTGTATGCTAAGTTTAGCAAGTGCGAGTTTTTGTTGAAGCAAGTACCGTTCTTAGGCCATATTGTTTCGGAAGAAGGCATCGTGGTAGATCCCACTAAGGTAAGAGATGTGCTGAACTGGAAGACACCGAAGACTGTATTCCATGTACGCAGTTTTCTGGGATTAGCTGGCTACTACCGCCGTTTTATTCCCAATTTCTCCAAAATCGCGAAGCCCCTTACAGAGTTGCTTAAGAAGAATAAGAAATTCATATGGGATGAGAACTGCGAAAACGCTTTTCAGACCTTGAAGAAGCACCTGACCACGGCCCCAGTATTAGCTCAACCGGACCTGGGGAAGCCGTTCGATGTCTATTGTGACGCTTCGGGTATTGGATTGGGATGTGTGCTCATGCAAGACGGAAGAGTTATTGCCTATGGATCGAGGCAATTGAAAAAGCACGAGCAGAATTACCCCGTGCATGACTTGGAATTAGCAGCAGTCGTATTGGCCTTAAAAATGTGGAGACATTACCCTTGGGAATTTAGTTCGCATATACACTGACCACAAAAGCTTGAAGTATATTTTCACCCAAGACCACCTGAACATGAGACAGCGTCGTTGGTTGGAATTAATTAAGGATTACGAGTTGGAAGTCCATTACCACCCGGGAAAGGCGAATGTAGTGGCTGACGCCCTAAGCCGCAAGGCTCACTGCCACCATATCTTAGTCAGCCCACAAGTCCAAGATGGTCATTATGTCCAAGTAACACCCCACGGAGCCCTCTACAACTTAGCATTAATCCCTACCTTACGGGAAGAAATAGTGGCAGCCCAGAATAAGGATAGAGGCATAGCACATCTAAAAAGGAGACTAAAAGAGGGCGATGCTAAAGTGCAGTGCTTTCGAGAAGACACCGAGGGTGTGTTGTGGTTCAAGACTCGACTGGTAGTTCCTAAGGATCTGGAACTCCGCAAGAAAATTTTGGACGAGGCTCACCGAGCAAAGTACTCCATGCATCCGGGCAGCAACAAAATGTACCAGGATTTGAGATCCAAATTCTGGTGGACTCGTATGAAAAGGGAAATAGCACATTATGTCGCAGAATGTGATATCTGCCGCAGAGTCAAGGCCGATCATCTGAAGAAGGCAGGCCTACTCCAACCCTTGAGTGTTCCAGCTTGGAAATGGGAAGATATCAGCATGGACTTCATCGTTGGTCTACTGTTGACGGCACATAAATTCGACTCCATATGGGTCGTTGTGGACCGATTAACAAAAGTCGCCCACTTCACCCCTGTGTCGACACGGTTTAAGATGCAAAAGTATGCGCAACTCTACATTGAGCGAATCCTGTGTTTGCACGGAGTGCCCAAGACTATCGTGTCCGATCGAGGCTCCCAATTTGTGGGACGCTTTTGGGAGAAGCTACACGAGACACTGGGTACCCGGCTGATTAGAGGTTCCGCATACCACCCCCAAACAGACGGTCAAACAGAAAGAGTTAACCAAATATTGGAAGATATGTTGAGGGCATATGTGCTGAATCACAACAAGAAGTGGGATGAGTACCTACCCTTGGCCGAATTCGCTTACAACAATAGTTACCAGGAAAGCAGCAAGATGGCACCATTCGAGGCTCTCTATGGGCACCACTGTCGCACACCACTGAATTGGTCGGAATCAGGGGAGAGGATAATCTTTGGTCCGGAGCTAGTGCAGCAAGCTGAATAGAAGGTGCTTGAAATCCAATCCAACTTACGTGCGGCAAGGTCCAGGCAGAAAAGTTATGCAGATAAAAGACGCCGCCCATTAGAATTCCGAGTCGGCGATATGGTCTACCTCCGAGTGTCACCCACCAAGGGTGTGCAACGGTTTGGAATTCGCGGCAAGTTAGCACCCCGTTATATTGGTCCCTACCCTATCATTGCTAGATGTGGGCCAGTGGCCTACCGGCTCCAACTGCCAGTGGAACTCGCTGGAGTGCATGACATGTTTCACGTGTCCCAACTCAAGGGGTGTTTAAAAACACCGGTGGACATACCACTGGAGGGTGCCCAAAAACTACAACCTGACCTGACTTATGCCGAGCATCCGGTAAAGGTGCTGGACGAGAAGGAGCGAGCGACACGTAAAAAGACACTGAAGTTCTATAAAGTCCAATGGAGCAACCATACCGCCAGAGAAGCTACTTGGGAAACTGAAGAGTTCCTGCGAAGCCACTACCCCGAGTTCCTACACCACCATTTAGGTAAACCTTCAACACCTCTCTTAATCTCGGGACGAGATTTTCTTAAGGGGGGAGGGCTGTGACACTCCTAGTGTCAATAGGGTCCCAAGGGTGTCACCTAGGCAGTTTAAAACCATGACACCAAGCATTTGAGTTTGAATTCAAATCTGCAATTCAATTGAATTCAAAAACCCATTTGAATGACCTTTGAGCTGCAAGTCCCAAATTTTCAATAAGACTCACATTTGCAAAATTTATATGTTGATGGTCTTGGTCAATTAGAATTTTGGGAATTTTCTCAGAATTTTAATCCATCAATAAAGGCCTCAAATAATTGTTAGAATGGTTAAAAACCAGCTCTGTTCATAAAATTCCTGAGCTTTTTGTAATGGGGACTGTTGGTAGTTAGTATTTTTGTAAAAACCATCACATTATGGGGAGCCTACCATAATTTTGGTCTGATTTTAGCAGATCTGGATTAATTCTAACAAAATTTGCAAAGGCAGTCGGCTGAAAGGATTGGAAAAAGAAAAGGAAAAAGAAAAACAGCCGTGGGACCCGCCTGTCAGCGACACAGAGAAAACACAACCGGCCGAGGCCGCGCTGCCCCGCCCGTCGCGCGCCGCGTGGTCGCCGGCGTACGGCCAACGGCCGTTGCCGCGGATCGACGGCCCCACGCGCACGTTCGGACATCCCTCTGGCCCCTGTCCGAACGAAATCGCCCCCGCATTCACTCCCTCTCTCTCGCTCTCTCTCCACCATCACCTCTGCTTCCGCCGTCGCCGTTGCTCCGCGTCGCCTGGCCGCCACCGCCCGCTGGAGCCCGAGGCAAGCTTCTGGAAGCAGCGCCGAGACAACCCGGCGAGCCTGCACCTGCTTCCCCTGCACCGCGCGGTCGGCATTGGGAGATCGGCCCGGTTCTTCCCCGGCGCCGACAGTCGACCCCGAAACTGCTCCCCCGCGTCGCCCGGCACCCACGGTGAGCCCCTGACCAATTCCTTGCTCGAGGAGCTTCCCATCTTGTTCGCGCACGCGTTTGAGCTCGGGATGGGCAAATCCGACCACGTTTTCCCCTAGTTCGTCGCTCGAGGCCGCCGCCGACCACCGCAACCCCCACCTCGCCGGTGAGACCACACCCCCGGCCTCCCTCTTGCAGGAGAAGCTCGGTGACTTCCTTCTCCGTGCTCTAGTGAAGCTCTCCGACTAGATCCCGAGCACCTGCGAACCCTGGGCGGCACTTGCACAGTTTTGCCCCGGCACCCACCGACACACCGTACTTGGATGCGACGTCGTCGCGGTCAAGTACTGGAGTCCATGAAGGAAATACGCGAAATACCCTCGCCCTGTGCCCCCCTCCTTGAGTGATGCTTTCGAACGACTCGCACCCCGTTTACTTCCACTGATAACAAGGTGCATTAACGTATTTATTCAGGAAGTGCCATGAATCTTCTCTCATAGCATTCCCTCTTGCATCATATAGATCACGCCGTGAACCACGTGGAGGCAGGACCGGAGCAGGATCCCGAAGGAGCTGAAGGTGCCGTAGCTGACCAAGAGCAGAACCAAGGCCAGCCCCGGTGCATAACCCCGTTTTAAATTTTTATTCTATCACTAGCTAGGGATGTAAGTTTGCCTGTGCATTAAGTGATAGGAGTTGATTGCAACCCTAGCGTGCAGTAGGTCTCTCTTCCCGATTATTAGCCTCAGGACGATAGTCGCTCCGCTTAAAGTAAGACGACTGTTTATCGAGTGGTATGGAGACCACTCGTAGATAGGAATTTTTATCACTGGGAAATGGGTTTGGATGAAGAAAAGGGTGGATGGAATCACAATGAAGACCGGACGGGCAACTAGGTGGAAAGGGAAGGACAGTTTGTCTTCAAGGAGGTAGCCCCGTCCGAGTCCCCCCTAAGGCTACGCCTCATGTCCGGCCCATGGGATCAAGTTTGAACATACTGTTTGCATGCTCGAGATATGGGCCCAGTAAACCAACGTAGCTACGACTACCGCTTGGTCTGAAGATAGCCTTCTCCCTTCTTTGGTGGAACTAGGGCTGAGAGGAGGGAACAATCCGCCCACGGATGGCGGCATGAGGCGCATCGCGATGGGGGACCCTTCTCGGGGGAGTCTGGACCCGGAAGACCCTGCGATACCGTGAGCGAAAGGTTGCTCCATGCGGCTTCCCGGAAGCGTGTATGGGTCGTGCAAGCAGGTTTCTCCTGCAGGATGTAAATCGATTCGAGTCGCTGCCCCTCACAGTAACGAGTACCACTTGATCGCTGCTACGGAACAGTGCCGGAAGCCATTAAGATGCTGTGTGGGTTTAATACTGCTGTTTGAATTTATTAAGATTGTATTGCAACTATGATTGTTATAGCTCTAGTGCAAACTAAATTTATTTCTCTGCATGACAACTCAACTTGATGCTAAAACTTGAAAAATAGGGATCCACTCTTAGGCGGGTTTTCTGGCAATTTAAAACCCTAGCCCTAGCCTTGCATGTTTAGGTGTCGGCTGTAGATGGCCATTTTGACGGGTCAGTCTTGCTGAGTAAATTAGTTACTCAGGGCGTAGCTCTATGTGGTTTTCAGATGACCAGGATGGAGAATGCCACTGTGGTGGAAGGTTCCATTGGGAAGGCCAGCGTCCCGACTGTTGGAACATTGAGTGGGAGCTGTGCACAAATGAAGAGGAGGATTAGGTTTTTGCTTGTCGGTACGGTGCTTGGGCAAGGCACCTATTATGGCCGGGATGTTCCCTGTGTGTCGCCGTGAGAGGGCGATTGTATCTTAGCTATATCGGCAAACTGGTGAACCAGTGTGAACAATTCGCTTCCGCAAATTTATTTCTGTCGAAACTCCGGTTTGTAATATAACCTCGGATTTATGTAAACTCTGCTTCCCCACCTATGTTCTTGCTGTAATTATTTTCTCTGTCATGTATTGTACTATTGGGCGCCACAGCGCGTGTCGCCACCCGAGGGAGATCCTGGAATGGAGCCGTCTCCGTGGTAAGGCGGGTCCGTGACAATCTTGTCAAATAATGGATGCTCACGTATCAATGTGCAAGTTGTAGGATTCCTCACGGTAAAAGCTCTAAGCATCCTTTTGCACACTTCATGATCGGTCCAAGCTTTGCTTCCATAGGATCTAACTTTGTTCACCATGACCTTGAGGCGGTTGTACATAGCTTGAGGACCTTCATTGTCCTCAATTACGAACCGTCCCAATTCTCCTTCAATCAACTCAATCTTGGCCGCTTTTATTGTCTTGTTACCTTCTTGGGCCATCTTGAGTGTATCCCAAATTTCCTTGGCAACCTCTAAACCATCAACCTTGTCAAATTGCTCTTGGTTCAAGGATGAGAGAATGATGGTGGTTGCTTGAGCATTGCGATGAATGTCATGTTGTTGCTCCGTTGAGAGTTCTTCATCATCATCGCTATCCGGCAGCTCAATACCTATGGTCACAATTTTTCAAAGACTCAGATGCACCGATATTAAATGCAACTTCATGTTTTGCTTCCACTTAGTATAGTGCGTCCCATCAAAATGAGGCAGCTTACCCATGTGGATGGTCATGAAGTTGGAATTAGGATTTAAACGATTGTAATCGAAATGAATAGCATGGAATTTCTTATCTTCCTTTTTCTTCTTATTGGTGTTGGTAGAGGAAGCACATCCATCACTTGAGTCGTCATCAATATTGGTAGTTCTTTCTCTTGGCTTTGAGCTCTTGCCACTATTATTGCTCTTGCTTTTGCTGTCATTCTTGTGAACCTTCGGGTTCTTGCCATTCTTGTCATCTCCGGATGTTTCTGGAATTTTTTCCGGATTATCCTCTGGGTTCTTCATCTTTGATCTCCAAGCGGTGAGGCCTTGTAGGAGATACCGGCTCTGATAATAAGTCCGGATCCTGCACATGACAGATAGTAGAAAAAGCTCTAGATCGATATCTATGGGACAACAAATAAACCAGGAGCTAGAGACAAGTTATGGAAAGTATTAGGAAGCTTAAAACAATACAAGAAAGCTAGTGAACAAGCTACACAAGTAATTTAAGTGAGGCACAATATTATAGCAAAAAAGTGAATATGAACAACAAGAGCAAGAACAAGCACACAAGACACAAGGATTTGTTCACCGAAGTTCAGTCCCACCAAGGAACCTATGTCTCCGTTGAGGAGTCCACAAAGGACCGGGTTGCTCTCAACCCTAGAACCTCTTCCAAGCAACCACAAAGGTCAAGCTTGGTTTTCCACTATGATTTACGAGGCATACAACCTCTTCCAAGCGTACAACACATGTCCTAAACTAATTACGGACATGATTTACAAGGCGTGCATCTAGGCGGTCATAAACCACTACGCCACCCAGAACATTCGGGTGGATAAAACTAAGGCATGAAACATGGAGCTGACCGAAGAACAATACATTGCGGTAATTTGATCTTCTCATATTTCCTATACTTGATTAAGTATGCTTAATTTGATCTTCTTATATTACTTGATCACTTGTAGGTGATTCTGTGGTGGTGTGCCCCTTATATGGATTGCTGGGAACAAATTGTGAAGAGGTGGTGTGACCCCTAGTGGAAGGAGAAGCACGAGGCTTGGCATGCACAACGTTTGATGATGCCTGGCCCAGTATACCATTAAGGCAACCTTACCCTTGACCAGTACGCGGCTAGATGGATATGTGAATTTATTTTGTTGTTATAGCGCTCAATTTTGTATCATTTCTAATCATTTTTCTATTTTCTTTGTAGTCGGCGGCGAATGGTGGCGCGCCTTGCCCCTCTTTGAAGTCTTGGGCTATGGCCCATAAGGGCAAGGCGACATCAAGGGTCGACTACAATCCGGAGGACCCTCCTGAGTCGTATACCAACGTCACCGTCCACAGTCGCCTGAGCCAGTACACAGAGATGGCTAGGGAGGTCCACGGGCTAGAGTGGGACCCGAGAACCGAGGACATTGATGGAGAGATCATCATGAGGGTGGATGGAGGTAAGAAGCATGACCGGTACTAGATTGCCGACAGCACACTAGACACGGCCTCTACTCCAACCCTCTCCCATATCCGAGCAAGGAGCTCGGCCTCAGCCCCGCCCATCCGCCCACGGCAGAGCATTGCATAGATCTAGATTGAGCAAGTCCAGGTTAGTTTTGTTTTATTCACCGTTCTTAACATGTGGTTGCTCTGCATTGTAACATTAACATGAAATATTGTAGGCCCAACTTTGGGATGAGATGGAGGCAAAGCTGGAGGCGAAGATACAGGAAGAGCGACAGAGGTGGGAGGGGATCATGGCGCAACAAATGAGTGCGATGTTCCAGTACATGCAAAGTACTAGGACGCCGCCGCCGCCTCCAGGGCTGTTCCTGAGACTACCTCCCTTTCCCGTCCCTCCCCCTTATGGCACTCCCCAAGGCACTCCGGTGAGTCACTCGATATCCTTGTAGTTTTTGCTTCTATGCTTCCTTCTCAATTCTTCTTATGTTACACATGTAATATTTCCTTCTTGCAGAATCAATCCGCAGGATCTAACAATCCGACGACTTCCACTCCTAATGCTTGGTCGTCGTGGCATACTCATTCTCGTCCAAGTTAGCTTGTAGTTGTATTTCTATTTCCATTCCTGAACCAACTAGTTGTGTTTGCTTGCATTTGATGGACACTTCTGGTTGTTGACGAATTTTATTTGAACTATTTGGATATGAACTTGAGGTTATGCTTGTGACATATGTATTTGTGAGAATTTATATGTATTTATGATGATTTAAATGCCTGTGATGATGATATATATGTGTGTCTGTAATGATGGTGAGGTTGTATGTGTGATTTGATGTGATTTTGGTCGAGGTTGTACTCTATATAATCATTTTATTGAATTCTGTTAAATTGGTTTGTCGAGTGACCACTCTTTGCCGAGAGCTAGGAAAGGCACTCGGCAAAGGGACCATTCTTTGCCGAGAGCTAGAACACGCAGTCAGCAAAGGGACCACTCTTTGCCGAGAGCCTGCCACACGGCTCTCGACAAACCACCAAAGATTTGCCGAGTGTCCACCGTTAAGGTCCTCGGCAAACGGGCTTTGACGTACGTTTGACACCGTCATTCGGCTTTATTTTGCCGGGAGCCGCGGCAATACTCGGCAAAAGGTTTGCCGAGCGCCCGAAGGAATGCTCTCGGCAACGAGCTGTTTGTCGATAAAAGGATGTCGTGTGCCCTTTACCGAGAGTTGCACTCGGCAAAGGCGTTGCCGAGTGTGATTTGGGCTTTGCCGAGCACCTCCGGCACTCGGCAAAGGTCGGTTTTCCCGTAGTGGAAGGAGGTCAGAACAAGTGGTTAGTGTTAGTGAGGTAAGGTGGCATCCACGATCCACAGATCCGGCGATGAGAGTACCACTAGAAATGGTGTTGGATGGATGGTGAGGGAGAGAGAGCCTCTAAGTCTAGAAGTGGGTGATAAATAATGATCCAATTGAATGGAGGAAAAACCATGGGTAAATTCTTTATCAACCATCCAAAAAACTTTAAGTTTTTTATCAACCATTCAAAATTTTGAAGTTCCTTATTAGCCATCGATTTTATCTTTTGTTCCTTATTCACCATCATCATCATTTTACGGTGTTAAATAGAAGGAGAAAGTACAGATTTGCCCTTTGTAAAAATAAATGGTTTTATTCACCATCATCATCATTTTACGGTGTTAAATAGAAGGAGAAAGTACAGATTTGCCCTTTGTAAAAATAAATGGTGTTGAATATGCTCCCTTATTTTCTTAAAAAATAATATTGTCGTTTTTCATGCCTAAAAAACTATTACTTTCTGTATGATCATGTTTTTTCCTCTGAAAATATAGATGTCAAAACTGACTTTTCAAATGCACTGAAATGGTTAATAAGAAAACTTTAGTGTAAAAATAACAACAGAGATAAATCAGTCTTTTCTCATATTTAACATCATTTGGCGGTGGTGGGTAAGGAACAAAAGATAAGACCAATGGATAATAAGGAACATCAATATTTTGAGTGATTGATAAGGAACTTGAATTTTTTTTTTTGATGGTTGATAAGGAATTTGCTCAAGAACCATATAGAAAGAAGAAAGGTTGAGGCATACTAGATATGGAAAGTACACAAATGTTGATATATTTCTAGTACAGTGTACACTAATTAACTCATGGGTACAGTATAGATTGTCAACAAAGTGCGTAACACACAAGTTACGTGCAGCTTATTACATGCATGCATGCAACTTGATTGAGGAGTGGATTTAAAAAACACTTCTACCAGCGCCTGAAACTCTGGTAATAACACGCGCGCGCACGGAAAACCCCCGAGTCCAAAGGACACTCTCGAAACAAAACACAAGTGCATGATGAGCTCATTCGTCCGTAGACGACCGCCAACCAGTTTATTAATTTCGTTCTGCTTGGATCAACGGCGTCCATCACCTCCCCGGTGGTGGAGGTGGAGGCGGCGGGCAGAGGATGGGGGCAGGACCAATCGGAGGTCCCCCTACCGGAGCCGGAGGCGGTGGTCCGGGCCGGAGCTCGGTATCCTGCAGGACTCTCCGGCCGCAAGGGTGCATCCGACAGTAGCTCGCAATACCAACTCCCTCTTCTGTAAGCGATCGCGGTCGTTCAATCAGAACAAAAGGTAAGTAAAAGATAAATGGAAAGCAGGTTAACTGATAATCTCCATTATTAGACATTAATTAATACTTACTTTGTGGGACGCCGTAGGCTTCCAGACAGTGCGCGGATGAGGCAAGGAGAAGTAGAGCTAGGGCGATCGCGAGCAAAGTAATCGGCGACCTAGCACTAGCAGGAGAAAACATCTCCTTGTTAGTAGTTAATGGCTGGCGATCAGATGGATGAAAGTATATGGAAGGCTGAGGTACAGTGCCATGCTTATATCGGAAAGTCAGCGACTATAATTTAACGATGCTTCTCGCAACTTTCGTTTCGGCCGAGGTTCGTCATGTGAGCGCACGCATGGAGAGCCTCGGAGCTCGAGCAAGCTGCCTCGTACGCAGCCATTGGTGCCGTGTTCTCGAGATTCGAGCTATCGGGCTGGACTTTGGGAGGTACAACTGTATGATTCCACTTCTTGTCGCGCTAAGAGCCAAACATACTGAGGAAGACGGGCCTAAGGCCATTCTTATTGCAAAAGTTTCATCATGTGTTTTTTAAGAGTGTTATGCTTCTCATGATTTTTTAGCAACTGATGAATGAAACCAAGTTTCTCAATAAAAAAATATTTCACGGTTACATATGTTAGTATGTCATTTAAATGGTTCATCTAAGTGATCAATAGGAGTTGATGAATAATGTGTACAAACGAAACTCAAACACTCTCAACACAGTTTCATTGAATTTCAAAGTTCTAGTAACTATATACACCAATAAGTTTCATGTCCACAAAACTCAACTCTTCTCGCTCCTTATAAATTTTATATCACGTCATCACTTTTGTCTATGTAACATGTCATTTATTAAGAATGTAGCTCATATGAAACTTGCACCAAGAATTATCTAAATGAGTCCTAGTAGAGCATATGGGCTTAAAAAAGGTAGGCCTATATGTCTTATCATTTGACCCTATTTCTTGTTACATTTAGCAGGTACACTAACTCCTTTCTCATGAGTAAAATGTCATCTAATGATATCTCAAAATGATCGAGATGGCCTCCCATTTTATTTTTTTAGCCATTTGCTCATCTCCTTGTAGTAGCTTATTTCTATTTTTATGATTAGTTGGAATTGTTAATGCTTCAACTTATTGAAAAAATGACCTTTCATTTTGTTGAATATAACTTTGAGAATGGTGATAATAAGATTTCTATATAAAAGATGCATTGCAATTAAAAAGGCACTTAGCACCATGCCCCTTCCCATGCCTCCCTTCCCTCGTGTTTCCCACCAAATCTCCAATATAAATCGCAAACAGGATTTGAGATCCCCCATTCCTCTGATTGTCGTTGCCCTCCATGCTCTCCTCTTTTACTCGCTAGATTGCATGGATCTACGTCTATCGCCAACTCCTCATCAACCTCCATTAGGTGACGACCTTGACAAAAATTGATGCAGTATTATCATCGTCGATATCATTAGGGGTCATTGTCATTGCATACCAAGACAACAGAGACAACTAGTTCTGGTTTAACTGAAAAGGGACAAATATATGACCCGAAGGTTTCCCTCTTTACACCCCTGATTTGTTAACATTTCCTTCTCACAAGAGCCTTCAATCATGAATGCAGACAACTTTGGTCATTGGTGTGGTAATATATGTTACTCCCTTCGTCAACAAAAGAGTCTTGTTATTAACCTTGTTAAGTCAAGCTAGCTCTAATTTGATTAAGTATATAGAAAAAAGTATTTATAGTTAGGAGATCAAATCAGTATCATTACATTCACCATAAAATATATTTTATACTAGAAATATACTTATTCAATCTCTTAGATATTTGTAATCTTATCTATACCTTACTTTGACATTTATTATATGAAAAGTAACACTTTTTTGTGGGCGTAGGGAGTATTCAACAAGTATATTCGATATTGGTTAGTATATAATTAGCCATTGTTTTATAATTACCAGGTGGATTGCATATTATAAGCAGATCCTGTGCCAAGCTAAATTTCTAATTATAATGTGTGTTGTTGTTTCTTTGGTTGATTCTTCATGCGATATGTAACTTTTTGTTCTCTAGTACGGCCATTATAATGATCTGTTATTAGCATTTATTTTAGCATATATATGAAAAAATTGTCTCAAACTTGTCAGGGTGTCATTTAGATACTGAATTTTAGAACTGTTGGAGTCAACAAATACATTAATCATGCCATGTAGGTCCAAAAATGACCACAATTGCCATATAGTTTTGGCTCATCAGCAAAAAAATTCCACACTAGCACGCCATATTGACAACTAGAAGGGTATTTTGGGCGATGCTGACTTAGATGTTTCATTTAATATAAGTTTAAAACCTCAATCTGTATTTCTCTGGTTCATGGGTCTAGATGACACAAGCGGAAAAGTTTAATGATCTCGTAATTTCTGTTTTTTTTTTCTCATTAGTTCTTCTGCTTGCATTGGTTCTCATCTTCAAATCCAATTACCAATCTCTTCCTATCAGCACGCAGCTTGATCTCTCATCTCCATGTTGGCAAATCATGTTTGTTCATTCAGCACGCAGAAGGGACAAAAGAAGTTACATATATACTTCATGTCATGCATGTATATATATAGTTCTGTATATTTTTTATTAACCGAACCGGCATGAGATTGTGCCGTTTTTTATTAATTAAAGAAGAAGTAATACATACAAAAGTATGAAAAACCGAAATTAGATAGTACTCCCTCCGTATTTCAGGCCGGTTTCTCCATTGACCTTTGAAAGATAGTACTCCCTCCATATTTTATTTGTTGACATCCAGTAGTTCAAATTTGAAGTACCCAACGTC
This sequence comes from Eleusine indica, assembly GCA_030378355.1. NCBI lineage: Eukaryota > Viridiplantae > Streptophyta > Magnoliopsida > Poales > Poaceae > Eleusine > Eleusine indica. Next base: position 8,145,622 of record CM059497.1, on the reverse strand, counting down.
AACAATAAAAATATTGAGGAAGTACTAGTTACAATTTTATTTCGGAAAAGGTCAACGTACATAAGCACAGAGAGTACATTTATGTACAGCTGCGCACTGCATGCATGCGAGGGGTCACATCAGTGTCGTGCAGAAGATGGCGGAGGGGGTGGCATGACAATGGAGGCGCTGAATGGCGGCCCCGACGACGGCGCCGGCGGAGGCGGGGTGTTGCGGCCCAGAAGCTTCCTCGCACCGGTTGGCATGCCGGCAAGGTCATCTACATATATCGAAGCTCCAGCGATTTAGTAGCTCATCGTATTAATTCATCAATTAATGCTAACCTAAAATTGGATATGGTAATCATGATGTATAACGAGAAGAATGCTAACATGTATGAATCGTTAAAATTGTACAGAACCTGATGTTGATGCTCGAGCCTCCGAGAAATTCAGGGACGAACCGAGGATAAGCAGCAAGACGACCATCAGCAGAGATGTTCTTGCAGAGGCGCCCCACATTTGGCACAAAGGCAATTTCTGATAAGATTAACGAAACAATCAACACAGCCAATACTAAGAAGGAACCAGCTGACGAGTTTAATGATTAAGCGCTGGGGCAATCGAGCTGGGAGATTAGGATTCGCTCGCCCTCGAGGCCTCGACTGTATTTATAGGCGCGCGGGGGACACATTATCTACGTTTTGGTTCGCTTTCCTCACCATTCCGCATGGAGCCGTGCAACTACAATCTTCTACTCTTCAGCAAGGGCGCCGGTGCCGTTTCGATCTCCCCGACAATCTAGAGAGTAGAGAATTCACGTACTCCGATCCAATGCACGAGTGCACAGATCTGGGTACCGAGAGCACAGATCGCGTTTTCCTTGCATCGATCGATGAAGTAGGAAAGTGTGGAGATTCCGCCTGTCGCCATTATTGGCCGCTAAGGACATCGGAAAGTACGTGCATGAACCGGACATCGTCGAATACCCTGATGGATTCGTGCTAATGCAATCATGTGCAAACTTAACCAGGTATAAAAGTTAAAAACTTATTTTGACACGAATCACTGAATCTTGTTAAGAAGGAAATTTAATGATCAAGTTGATACCTCTATTCACATGTATTAGAAAACTTAGTGGCTAAGTTAAGCGTGTGTTAATATGGGTTCCCCCTGGATATTAACTATACTCCCTCCGTTCCAAAATTATTGTCATCATTGACTTTTTTCGTGAACTTTGATCATTCATCTATTGATTATGTTTTAAGTTTATCTAGTAATGAAACTAATTAGAAAAAAATTTATAATAATTTTTAAAATCTTTTGAATAAGACGAATTGTCAAAGGTAATGAAAAAAATCAATGACGACGACAATTTTGAAACGGAGGAAGTAGACTCCATGATGATAATGAAAACAATTGTTCATTTGTGTCTCCCTTGTCTCATTTACATTCAACAAATCTTGCATACTCAAGATTTACTCAAAATAGTGTGTATGGTGATGGTGCTCATTTCTTTTGAGAACTCTGCAGCTCCTCCAGTTTTCTTAACTTTTGGGCAATGCTAATGACAATATGAGAGGGGTGGATAGTCTTTTTTCTGTGCTGAAGCCATTCAGATGCACTTTCTATGACTGTTGATATGATGCAAGATCAAAATATCCAATGGCTCTGTTGAGAGTTCCAAAGTTTCTAACTGTTGCCTGGTTTGCACCTAATATGATCTCCTTATCATGCTGCTATAGGTGTTAGTAATAAAATCTCTTGTTCTTTTTTTTTTGGTGGTCTATTATTACGTCCATTTTTGTACGTTAGCTCTCTCCAAATAACCAACTTGGTCTGACTCAAAGTCTTCCCACAGACGATATTGTTGGGAATTGTTACGTGGGTACCTGCTTTACTCCTTGATTTTCGTTTTCATATCAAACAAAAATGTGTTTGCCGGGCTTGAATTTTACAAATATCATTGATGATCACATTTAATATACATTTATATAATTTTTCAAAACTTCTAAGTTTTTCTAACGTGGTTTTCACCGTTCCAGTAGGAAGGCAATTTGCACTACATGTTTTTTCATATTCGCAATGGGCTCATCAGCTCATCCCAACTAGCAAGTTACTCCAAACAAGTTGAAGAAGAGATACTTCCTAAGCTAATTAAGCTAGCAAAAGAGAAACTTAACTGCTCCGTTTTTTCACATTGGAGCAAGCATCCTCGACCTTCTTTGCAAAGAACAGAGACCAGCTCCACCCTTTGAGCTTTTGCCAACTGACCTAAGGCCAGTTCCTAAAAATAAGAGAGGCAAGCATTCCCGACCTTATTTGCGAAGAGCTTTACAGTACATGTTACCATCAGTAATTACTGGTTTTACAACTAGTAATAACTACTTGTATAATCAATAATTACTAGTATCACCTATAGTTATTGGTCGTACAAACAATAATTATTGTTTTTACAACTAGCTAGTAATAAATACTCGTAGTAATATGTACCGTAAACTATATAGGGAACAAGGATCACACTGTGGTCAGTGAGCTCCACCTTTTGGGGCTTTTGCCAATTGACCTAAGGTCTTCTGCTCCCCAATTTGTATGTTCTCATAATTATATCAGAGTAATCTTGTAGGAGTTTCAATACATAAAACCAGGAGATGTAAAACGGCGAGGATCGAATTAGGTAGGTTAGACATTTCGATCATGGATTCACTGGTTGCAAACACAAAGTTTCAGAACAAGTTAAACCAATACTTATTATGAACGTTGAACAATTATGAAACTTTTACTGAATGCTTATAGCTATGGGTCGAATCATGTTTCCTTGACACTTGCAACATTCGTACACAAATGAAGAAATAAACATTGACCAAACATGACGAAACGCCAATAAGTTGCAGGGACGCGCACACACGTGCCTGCCGCAGCTGTGCATTGATACATTACATATCATGCACGAGCGTGATCTTCATATCGATGAGGGTGGCTGTGGTGGTGGCGGCGGGACCATAGCAACACCGGGGAGGATAGGAGGGGCTCCCGCCGGTGCCGGCGGAGCAGGTGCGGTCGGGTTGTCGGTTGTGAGAAGCTTTCTTGCACCGTGTTCTACTTTTCCGATGGCGAGGCCTACACTTCAGACGAATAAGTTAATAATGATCTGAAGCAAAAATTAATTAAGATATTTAAATCACAATAAAGCTTATATGCATAATACTCTACATGCACGTATAAAGAGAGAAGATCTATGCGTGGTAATAAAATGCAGTAGTATAAACCAGAAGATGTGCGAGCCTCCGAGGAATTTGGAAATAAGACGAGGAGAATTAACAGGATGACCATCATGAGAAATGGCCTTGCAGCCGAGGTGCTCCACTTCCACATTTTGTCTCTCGCAAGATCTCAGGCTACGAATGAAAAATGTGCAGTATTGCGAGCTCGGGGGATGAAGCCTGTACCGTTGTTGTGTATTTATAGGCTAGGGCACGGTTAAGATCGGATAGAAGAAGTGTTAGGGTTTCAATATAAAATTAAGCCGCAGTGGAGAGACGCTGGAACTCAGCCCATGTGCGATGATCCAATCATCGATCTAAATCTACCTATGAGATTTCCTTCGTTAATCAACTTCCATGATAAGATGACTTTCATCATTAGAATTAATCACTCCTCTAATGTCAACGCTAGCTACTTCTCTCTCGGCACGGACTTTCACGTACGCCTGAGGGCTGGGCCGTGTGGCCGAGGTTTTAGTTTCGGCCATAGTATGGCATGTGGCAGTGTCACATTGGAGCGACGCACGTACTTAGCGCTCGAAATGCGCGCCATATATAGAACGTAGATCCATGCCCTGGGTTTAAAGTAAGGAGTTATTTGCAAATGGCACAGATTTGACTTGTCCTTGTCATTTCCTCCCGGATACCCCCTCGTCTGTCCAGTCCAGGCACCTTGGAGGATACTGGTCCCGTTTGTTTGGAGCCTGCGCTGCAGTTTCTGCACTATAGTTTGAACAACTTGCTAGTAAAACTGCAACCTATTCACATTCAACCCATATGGTCAAAGTAAGCGAGTGGTTGGCACCATGAGCCAGCGCGTGGACCAGTATCGCTGCTCCCTCTAGGCCTATATGGCCACCACACGCAAGTCTTTTCACGTGTGCAGCCCAAGTACGAGTGCTCTATTAGAGAAGGCCCATGTTACTGTAAGTCGGCCCAAATAATGGTGGATTGTCCACACACTCAAAATTGTTCCTCGTCAGTGAGTGAAACATCCTTATCTACCAGTTTGATCATTTTAAACCCGCAAAACCAGTTGCCTTGAGATGCGTGCTTAGAAATAACACTAATATTGTAAGATTCAACACATCCCCCTCCTCCATTGAAGCCAAATAGCCTGCTCGGAAATGTAGACATCCGAAGCCTAATTTTAAGTCTGCTCATATGTATATCGGTCCTGATTTGCTTCGTGGCCTAAGTAATGTATGAGATTGATCCAATAATTAAAATGGTGTATCAGCTGGTGTCTGAGGATGGTGGATGAAGAGATTAGAAAATTTAAGCAAATTGAGCCTAGCTTAGATGGTTAGGTTTATTATGGTGGAACAAATTAAGGTGGGTTCAAATTCCATATTTGACTTGGATGTTGCAAATATGGTTAATTATTCTTTTAGTAGGAAGCGACATACCCATCGATAACGAGACACATATGGTGGCATCGTGTATCTCAAATTAAGTTGGTCTAGTCGACCCTCCTAGTGGTAGGAGTCACTATAACAAATGGCTCTATAATGGCGCAACCCAATTTCACATGTCGGCGGCCCAAATATACCGCATCATTACAAATAAACAAATATTTATACTAGCAACCCAAAAAATAATTCCGCCATATTAAGCCTTTATAGAAGCGGCCCAAATTGATGTCCAACGGTGGATATAAAACGGGCAAAACCCTAAACCAGTCAGGCCCCATTCTCTCTTCCCCCTCGATTCTTCATAGCAACTGCCACTCCCTCTCCTCCCGATGGAAGAGTCGGACCGCACCCCTCTTCCTCCACGACTGTGCCACCCCTCCTCCTCCTCAACTCGGACAGGCCACCTCCTCTTCCTCAATTCTAGTGGTGTCGTCTCCTACCCCTCCTCAACAACATGGCATGGTGTTCCCTCCTCTCCCTTCGGGTAGATCCGGCAATGGCGACCTCCCCGCGGGGGGATCCGACAGCGGTGATCTGTCCTCCCCCTCCTCGACAACGTGACACGACAACCCCTCCTATCGCTCGCGGGTGGATTCGACGATGGCGACCTCTCCTCCCGATCTTTGACAACATGGCACAATGTCCCCTCCTGTCGCTTGCGGGTGGATTTGGTAGCAATGATCTCCCCATAGGTGGATCCGACAGCGGTGACCCCCCCCCCCTCATCGACAACATGGCATGGTGTCCCCTTGTCTCCCTTGCAGGTAGATCCGACGGCGGTGACCTCCTCATGGGAGGATCCGACTGCAGCGACCTCCCCTCACAAGTGCATCCGACGGCGATGACCTCCCCACGGGAGGATCGGACGGCGAGGTGGCGGTGGCCACACACGGAGGATCTGAACGCGAGTACGGCAACTAGAGCAACCGCTAGTGGAAATTTTTTTGTTAATAGTGGCGGGTGGTTTTGCCCCAGTTTTGCCCCGCCGCTTCATACGTTCTTTTTGTAGCGACGGAAGTGTGGCAGAACACCGTTCCTGCTGCTACAATGTTTTTTCAACTACTGCTATAGGTGGTATTTGTTGTAGTGTGTGCGTGGGCATGTTCATAGGGGTGAGTTACATCTGTACTGTGTTCAGTTAAAAAAATTAAACAAGTTTTTTTTCTCAAATCATCTAGTGCCACCAAATTATTTTTCTAAAATTTGTATTTTGTTTCTATGAGATGTTTTCTCACAATTTTGGATATATCATATTTCTCAATAATTAACACGTAAGATGTTGATCTAGCCTTGGAATAATGAAACGGTGTTGGACTAAGCTTTCATGAATTGTTGAACCAAGTTTTAAAAATGTCATTTGCACATGAAAAAGGAATTTCAACAAATGATAAAGCTCAGTTTTTCGAAAACGTGACTTTTAGCTGGTTGAACAGGATATTAAATAAAAGAAAGTGAATTAGCGACAATTACAAAAAAAAAAAAAAAGAATAGCAGGTTCAATGAACACTGGTCGTAGTCCTAGTAGTGGATGATTGGCTATCTTGGGCCCGAGTGGACTAACCGATCTGGTGTCAGAAATCAGCTAAGCAATATATAATAACCCTCTTGTTAATACTTGTTCAATTTTATCGTCTTGAAAAGAAAAGACCCGCTTGATTCTAGATCGAGATCGCATGTCATATTGGCTGGAGAATTTGGTCGTCTGGATCAAGAAAAAGAAAGAAACTATAATTAATGAAACGATGTCCCAGCTAGTTGTAATTTGAAAATACGCGCCAACAACCGAAAGATGTCAGTATCATGTATCTAGACTAATAAATCCATGTATCAGCTCGTTGGAGGAAGAAAGAATAGAAAAACCATAGCAGTCTGTTGATTATTAGCTTGTCGTAGACCGGTATCGTATTCGTACCCAACGGCATCCGTATGAATTTTGAGGGGCCTGCATGCTCATCATTCACACTGTCCTGTTTCTCTGATTCGGACTGGAAAAAATGGCACAATTTAACAAATATCTTAACAACGTACATACAAAACGAACAAAGTGAATTTTTATTCCGTTTGATTTTGCACACGCTTGACTTACACACTGCACAGAGAGCTAGGCTTGTTTTTGCCCCAAACAAATGAAACGAATCATGGTAAAAAAAAAAGGTAGAAAATTAAGAAATTAACTGAACGTGTGGCCTTCCCAGAAGCTGATCAGTCCATCCTGGGAGCCATCGAGGTAGAAGTCTCCGAACAGGTAGCTTGCATCGTCTACCATCGCTCTCAAGAAGTCTTCATCGCTACCTCGCGCCCCGGTGCTGGTGCTGGTACTGGTGCTGGTGCTCGAGGTCGATGGCGTCAGCAATTCGGCAGCCGCTGCATTATTTTGACGGTCAGCATCCGCCAGAAAAGCAGCATCTGTCACCTTGGTTGCATCAACCACGACGCTGCCAGCAACAGATGCGTCTTCGCCCCGAGGGTATAGGGGATTGAACATGGCCGGATGCGGCTGCTTTTGTTCGTCGTCCTCGCCGCAGCGACGGCTACGGCTTGCCGCGAGATCTTTGCTCCCCGCCATGGACGCCTCCTTCTGTCGTAGCTTCTTGCGCAGCCGAGCGTTCCAGAAGTTCTTGATCTCGTTGTCCGACCTCCCGGGGAGCCTCATCGCGATCTGGGACCAGCTGCAATAAGTGATGAATCGGGTTATCACCTCTACTCAAACTACCAAAAAAATGGCCTGTAAAAGTCGAGTCATGGCATAGTTAAATTACCTGTTGCCGAGTGTTTTGTGGAGAGCAATGATCAGGTCCTCTTCCTGCTGGGAGAAGCGGCCCCTCTTCAGGTCTGGCCGCAGGTAGTTCATCCACCGCAGCCGGCAGCTCTTCCCGCACCTCTGCAGGCCTGCAAATTTATAAGGGAATACATATGAGCAACCACTTGCGCCGCGTCAAAACGCTCAAATCCTCTCAAGATCAAGCTTAAGCAGATGCTGAAGCAGACAAGAAGTATGAATTACCTGTGAGTTCTGGGATGGAGCTCCAGCAGCTGACGCCGAAGCGGGCGATGTGGGAGGCGAGCCTCTCGTCCTCTTCCGGCGACCACAGCCCTTTCCTCAGCTTCTTCTCCTCGGAGCAGCAAGGGTGCATTCTCCCCATCTGATATGACACACCTAGTTCTTGAGATTCCGATCGAGTTGGTTAGCTAAGCTCTCACAGTGGCATGCACGCAAAAGTCTCGGTCGCCGAATTAAGTACTGATGAGTTCGATATGGCTGGTGCTGATCTGTCTATTGTGAGAAACGTGCATAAGATATTGCAGAACTGGGGGCAGCTGCTGCATCTTGCCTAGATCATATACATAAAGTATACCGGCCCCATGCATAGTACAATATGCACGGGAGTCTTATGTAATGGAGAGATAATGGCTGTAAAGTGCCCATGATCAATCAGGATGCAGCATGCTGCTGCCGGGTTTAGTTTAACAACCACCTGCACTTGCTGCCATCCGCAAAAGCAGCCACTCATGCATATGTCGTCTCTAGCTGCGTCCCTTCTAATAATGATGCTTGATGAGCTTCAGCCTGTCAACGACATGGATCACTGTGCATTTCCAGTATAATGAAGCCTGGCTAGTATCTTCCTCTTCCCTAATTGAATTGCAGGTCTGGCCACTGTTTGATTGGCCACTTTAATGCTTATATAAATTATAGTCTGATTGCACCTACTAATTGTTCAAAACTAGCCCTTTAATAGGGAATCCAAAATGATATTTCAGTTCTACGTAAATTTGAATTCCAATGGTTAACTGTGTTTTCCAATAGCGGAACGATTGTGACGATATATTTCAAATGGTTTTTTGCTATTTCTGGTGGTAGGCGGTCGTCACCGTAGATCCTATTCCTGATAGTGATCTGTTATGCAAATTAAACGCAAGCCTCTGAACTAACGGACCTATTTGTCCGATGAAATAGAACTTTCTATTTCTTTATATTATAGAAAACGGCTGAAGCTGCAGGTAGTGGGGGTTTTCCCGGGAGCTCTAGCTCGTAGACGTGGTAGCCAATAAACAATCACGATCATGATCAGTGTGGAACAGTGCGTGCATCCCCATTACGTTTAGAAGTCGTTCCCTGCTGGGTTATTAGCTTTAAGGCGCATCGGCATACCAGCTGGTTGGTTCATGCATGCTGCTGATGAAATAGGAATTATTATAATTATTATTATCACTGGAAAGTCTTGTCTCTTGTGCACAACCCGTTAAGACTTCGGAAATATATGTAGGGCCGCATAAACATGTGTAGGACCGTTGTTACCTAACCTACACATTATCACATCCTGATGACATGAAACGACCTTTGTGCATGCATGCACAAAGGTCCATGTGAAAACATCAATGGCCTACACTTTTGGCTCGTGAAGTATCCACTTGAATTCCGGGAAAGTGACCGGCCGGTATTCTTATATATCACTCCACTCAGCCACGCTAGGTGTTTATATGTTCCGTGTTCTTTGACTTGTTGATGAAGGACTATTATCTCATTTGTTTATTATACATTAATGCAATAATGTGGTAACTATAGTTACATTGTAATAATTTTGTGACACTTGTACCATTTCGAAAATTGCATCCTATCAGGATATTTTGTTATAGTTATGGGTGTTGTTGTTACTGTCGCATGACATGTTGTTACAGTTCGCAATGTTGCAGCTGCGATTTCTTTTGTTAGGGCAGCGGAAGTTGTTGTAACGGTAAAAAGGTTCATGTATTATTGACTCTTGCAGTTGATCAATTAGCCATCCAATGGTCAGAAATTATTAGTACTGCTAGCAAGTACTCCCTCCGTTCACATTTAAATATCGTTTTGGAGTTGGACACGGGAAATAAGAAGAAGTAAAAAGATAGGTGCACTGAAAACAAGAAGGAGAGATATAAAGATAGAGATATAGTGATAAAAGAGAATATTATATTAGAAAGAGAGAAAAGTGCATTGGGAAGGGAGAATGACATGTAATTAGAGAAAAGTTAGAAACCTTAGAATGACATGTAAATGTGAATGGAGGGAGTAGAAACATGCACAACATGGGGGTATATGTTAATTACATGTAAGGCCTCCTTTAAAACCGAGAATTCTCAAAATGTAGGAATAAAAAAAATACAGGATTGAAGATGCATACCTTCTTGAATTCTATGGAATAAAAAAAACACAGGAATTGCTTTCACTTGGTGTTTTGATACTTCACAGGTTAAAAATACAGAAATTTTATAGTTATAAACTCATTAGCAAGAGGAGCATGGAGAGAGAGACATCATGCCTTAAAACTTTCAAAGGAAATTTTCCAAAAGGTTTCACCTCATTTTTATTTTCCTACGAAATGGCATAGGAAAGGATTTTTTCCTTTACAATTCCTATGTCCCAAAGGACCCCCGTAGGAAAAAAAATTCTTAGGAATAGAATCCTATAAAATTCCTTTGAAAATCCTCTGATTCAAAGGAGGCCTAAATAAATGAATCAAATTGACAAATTAAAGCTGCAGGACCTCAGGATCCAAACAACATACTGGCAGCTACTGCGGCGTGTGCACCATAAGCCTACCATGAAAAATTTTCCGTCCATATGCGTCATGGGCCACCAACTACGACAGCACGTATTTAAAAAGCCGTCCTTTGACAGAAATATTTTCACGTGCTAATGTGCCATGTGGGAGTTAAAAACAAAACTCGCGATTCCAAGCACAATATGACAACAGATGGCACCCATATATGCGTCCATGACAGCTTTCTGCGTGAGATTTAGGTGCTTCATTATCAGATAATTGTGCTGAAAAGTATCTTTTAATTTCTTTTTGCAGAAAAAAACATGTATATCTGTTTATATGGACATCATATTAAGCCTAAGTTTGTATGCATGAATCTGAGGTGGTGACAATACCATTTGGGTCGGTGCTGCATGCAAATTAGCTGCATGTACGGGTTTCAATTTCCTTGGGTGGAATCTGGGTTGGGACCGCATGCAAAAAGGGATGATCATTGCGAGGAATCTGATGCATCTCTTGGTATGTGTGTTGAAGCTTTCTTGAGGATGTATTTACATGTGCTCACAAGGAAGCTGGAAAGTGAGGTCGCGTAATCATCCAATTGTTCAAAACGAGTGCGTGCATGTGCGATGCTAAGCTTGACTGAGCGGCTCATCTTTCGCATACTGAGATATTTCCGTTGAGAAGAATACACATGAAAAATATATACATATGTGATGTATCATTTCAAGGAAGGAGGGAAAAGCAAGCTTATCCTAAAACCGTTTTTTTTTAGATAATGGGAAAAGAGTACAGCCAACCTTGTTATGAAGATGTCATCCTAAGAAGAAATTACAATTATTGAAGGATTCGAAGAACTTGAAAAGAGGTGACGAACAAAAGGGGAACAGAGAAATTTAATCCACGCATCAGGCTGCGACGACAACTCAACAAAACATATATCATCCGCTAATGTTAAATAATTCTTGCAGTAAAAAGAATGATTAGAGATTATTGTTAAGCAGAAAAACAAAAATATATACTGTATATATGATAAGGTATATAGATGTCATGACTCTTCACTATCCATTCAACGGCGAGAAATGCTAGCATAGTATATAAATGTTTGATCCGATCGACTATCAAACTAAGCATCATAACCTAACAACATGCTGGTGGCTGTGTCCATGATGCATGACGCTGAAATTGACAGCATATGATTTTCTTTTCTTTTTTTTGTGAATCCTAAAAAAAAATTTCCAAAAGCATGCATTGATAGGTATTGGCCCTCTACCATATGTGTTCACGTGCCGAAGTTCCATGTTGGAGTTTAAAATAAACACCACTCCAAGCACACACATACAAGAGGACACGCATATGCGTCCATGACCCTTTCTGTCCGAGATTTGTTCCATTGGATAATTTATTGAGCACGAACAAAGCTTCCATGGAAATCTGGAGACTGTTTCATTAATTTAGAAATTATATGGGTAAGTCGAAAAGAATGACCAGTATAGTGGTATATACCACCTAGTACACATCAGAGCAGCGGTGGCACCTATGTGTGATTGTGTTGCTAAAACCACAGTATGATTCACATTACTCCATATAAATTAAGAACTCTATAGATTGTTTTTTCCTGTCTGATCAAGTTGAGGCCGTGTATACCTACTATCGTACGTCATTAGTAGGTTTAAATAATTGTCCTATATTCCAAACCTGCAACTTGCTGGTTAACTAATCATCTAGATAATAAATATATTAAGCTCCCCTAAAAAGCGACGGGACAATATAGTTAAGATAGATGGAAGAAAAAGCTGCATGATAATTGCAAGGAATCTCTTGACGCATCTGTTTGTAAATTTTGATGAATGCGTATAAACAAGTAGAGCATTATCTTCATGCAAGCATGCTTTTTTTTTGGGTGTCAAACGAGGTGTATTCCCAACAAAAAAAACAGCTATTTTAATATTTCCTCTGTAGAATACATACACAATGTATCGTATCATATCTTTTGAAGACAGGTAAATAGGCTATAGGTCCGGTTACAGTCTGTTCTAAGCAATAGCCAACTTAAGAAAGATATTACATGATGGTATAAACACAAACCGAACTACATAGCTGTTGACTGACGGTTTGACAATAGGATTGATTTCCCTGATGGTTTTCGGCCCATAGGGAATTCCCTTATTTTCCAGTAGTACAACACACACGTACGTTCAAATGATTCAAGAAACCACAGAAGATAAAAAGAAGAGCCACAAGAGAAGTCACCTAGAATCCAAATCCCTAAACCATCTACTGTTGCATCCCCAATAGTTAGGAAAAATATATGGCTCCTATTGATATGCTTACTATAAAGGTTCTCTCAAATAAAACAAACCGACTATGTTCGCAATAACTATTGTACTCAAAACTTGGATAATTATTGAGAAAAATATTTATTATAATAAGTATCATTAGAAAAAAATATATGGATATCAACAATTTATATCACTACAAGAACAAAGACTATTAGTCAGCAAGATACGTTGTCACTATATGTGTAATATATTGGTCACAATATATAGCTATTTTGTCACTATATGTATTTAGTGACCAATAATTACTTATGTTGGTCAATGAAACTATATATTAACCAATACACCCTTCATAACAATATATATTTAGCAACCAATCAGCATGCACATTGGTCACTAAAAATGTATGTCCACCAAAAAACTCAAAACTTGGTCACTATTCAACTTTTAGTGACCATTATTGCATCAAAGATAAAAATTCTTGGTCACTAAAACTTGGTGACTAAAAGTCCATTTTCCTATAGTATTATAAAATCAATCAAAAACCCTCCACCCAACCTAACAAGACTTTTTCTGATGTCAGCAACATAATCCGCAACAGTAGCATGCAGCAGCATGGGACAAATTAAAGGGACGCATATGTCAGCAGTATTCGCTGTCCAGCTGCAAGTGGACATGTTGAGCACCTAATTCTCTTTCTAATCTCAGCGTCTGCGGGAGATGAAGTATTACTCACGCATCAGTTTTTTTTTCGAGGGATTCATATCAGTTCATCATAGACTGTTAATAATAACAGCATCAGATCTGTGTGCAGATGCATGCAGGCGTAAGGTGCTGCATCACTTGTTCCTGTTCATGCAAGTTGCATTTGCAATATTCAATCAACGATTTCTTTTAATTGTGGTTGGCAAGCTGGCTCTTATGCACGGGAGAAGTATATATCTTATGCGTGCACCTTAGACAATGGAACCGTGCAGTTTTCTTATGTTTTCTTAAGTACAGACAGACAGAGGCCGCCATCAGTTTGTCGTATGTGGAAGTCTATCTCTGCACATGCATAATGCAGGCTTAGTTCGCTAAACAACTCAATAATTGGTAGCATAAAGATCGAAGGAATATCGCTCTGCTAGAAAGCAGTGTGGTTCGGGTTCCTACTTCCGGTAATTCTTCGTGAATGGGACGGCTCACCTGAATACTTACAACTGTTGTCCCTGCCTTTAACCCCCGTCCAAAAGTCAGATGGGATTTTCCAAAAAAAAATACAAAAAAATAGGATTGGTTTTCTTTTCTCTCGCTCAAATGTTTGCCACACAGTTGACCATGCACGCAGAGCTCTCTGTAAACACCAACATACAACGATTTATTTTTGTAGTTCCAAGTAATCATTCTAGGGCAATTGATCATGCATTTTTTTTCAAAACAATTGACCATGAAGCTAGTAGAATACCACCTTTATTTATTAGGCCGTATAATTAGAAATTGTATTTTTAAACTACAAAACAGTCCGACTTCTTAGATCAGAAAAGCATTCGAGTCCGCTGATAAAGCCACTTGAAGCAGCTTCAGCTTGAGAATTCCTGATATTGCTCGATCGGTGGCAATCTTTGTGTGTGTGTGTGTGTGTGTGTGTGCGCGCGCGAACTCCATGACAACCTGTGCTTATGCATTGGAGGCTTGACTCTGGTTGGATTGTGCATCCCGCCGTCTGCAGAAGGCAACATAATACTAGAGAACCGTCACATTGTAACATCACCCGAATAAATCAGCATGGTTATTTCTCAGCATTGGGGGGAGGAAGTCTTGCCATGCCAGTTGAAAGAATGCACGCTCCACCTTCATGGAGGAAGATTTATCTGGTCATCTGGCTTAAGTGTTAGATGAGTGGTATCCACCTTTGAAACTAAGGGTGAAACTATGATCATATTACCTCCTGATTGGTAATATAAAAGGACTCATCTCCTCACTAGAGATTAAGGAGGTATACTCCATTAAAACTTAGCCAGAAATATCTTCCATCATTTCTTCGCCCTTCTCTCTTCTCCATTCAGTCAAGGAGATCGATATCACCCTCCCTGTAGGAGTAGATGGTTGCATCAAGAAGATATAAAATATATATATCTACCAGTACATTGCTGCAAATGGTGTATGAAGCTTCCTTCAAAGTTTGAATGTCCAGCCTCAAAAATCGGCTTTACGTCTGAGCAGGTGTTAGAAAAATTGTAACCAAATTATTAGGATCCCATGAATTGTGCGTGGGTGTATCACGCCTTCCTTTAGTTTGGGTAGCTCATTCCGGAGTATTCTATAACCGTGACAGATCGTCATGGCCTGTATACGTAACATGCTCATACTGAACAGCGTTAATATATCATGTGATTTGTTCCCCTAACAGTAACGTTTATAGTAATCCATGAAGCATTGCCACACTAGCTCGCGCTTGGTAATAATCAGTTGTGTTATCTCCAAGCATTCACATATATATACATGAAAATATCCTGCTGCCCAGGGGGATAGGTACCCCAGGAAAAAATTACGAATCTTTCTTAATGGTTGTGAGAGTTGTTATTGTCGCAAGGGTTGTTTTTACGATTGCATGAGTTGTTGTTAGAGTCGCGAGAGTTATTACGACTGCATGATCTTTCCTTACGGTTGCGAGAGCTGTTTTCATGGTTGCCGGAGTTGCTGTTACGGTTGATGGAGTTCTAGTTACGGTTGCCCAGCTGTGGGTAGCTATCCCCCTGGTAAAAAAATCCATGTCCATCACAGCCATGGAAGCTAGGTAAGCCGATAATTAACTGATGCTCCACGCATCATTTTGCTCTTTGAAGATACTGCCAAAAGCACAAATGCAACTTGGCCTGAGGTTATGTTCTTTTTGTCTCTAGCTTTGCTATATATGGCGGAATTACATAATTATAGTTCGGTATCTATGTATATATATAATATCTAGGACAAATGTTGCAGCGTTTAAACGCTTTCGTCACTAAGGTGGTTGACAAAAGGTATGTGACGAGGATCATTGGTTGGACAATGTCCTCGTCAAGGGCCTAGATTTATGAGAGGTATCATGGTTTTGATCCAGCCGTCTATTTGGAGTGGCAATTCTGTAGTTACCTAGTTATTAATGAAATCAATCCCTCAATACCCTTGTTGAACTAATTAGGTTATTATCTTACCACTGTTTGACGAGTTCATGTTGGCAGAACCGCTGCGCCACCACCAAAAGATGGCTTTACTAATCAAACGCGAACCATTGATGGGTTCGACAGGTGTAGAAATTGCAATCTGATTTGAAAACACGTTCTGAATTAGTTCTCAGATAATCATGGAGACCCCGCCGCCAAAAACTAAATCCATGAAACACAGAGTCACACGTCTCAGATGCGTCAATCTTGATTTGAATTTCGCCAGGAATCCTAATCCTCATCTCGATCTGAGTGGACTCGATCTAGAGCGCGGCCAATCAACCGGCAGCAATGGAAACCGTACCCAATGAAACGAACAGAGAGTTGTCGTAAGAATAATACCAACAAATTTACCTAGTATATATTTTTATGTTTTGACAGTTCTACCATTATGATATTTATGATATATCTACATGATACTTATGATACTTATTTTTCAGCAAAGTATCATTGTGATGATCTGGACCGTTGAATGAAGAAAATAAATGACATGCATTTATTTGGGTTTACTGTAAAAGTCCTCTAAAATTAATGTGAGCGTTCTTCCGACAAAACAAACATTTCCTGGATGCATGTTACTGTACTAGCTTTGAAGGAGCATCCTCCGTTCAATCTTGCTTGACGAAAACTACCAATCCTTTCTGCTGTGCATAAGTCAGCTCTTTTTCTAGCATAACATCCGTTCCCCTAGACCTTGCTGGTACATTTCCTGCGGCACATGTACAAAAAAAGAAAGCATGTAAGCGCGCAGATGCTGACATGATCTCTTAGTTCTAGGAAGTAGGAACAACACATTCCATAATCTTAAGCTGTCAACAACATCTGGTCTGTTCGTCTCATGCCCATACTCTACTAGCACAACAGCAAACAAGCACTATAGAGGCCAGCCAAATAATACAGTAGCGGCGGATATACCCATCTGCCGTTACGCTTCCGTAGCTAAAAATATCGATTTATAGCGGTGGATCAATCAGACCACTGCTACAAAAGGATATGTAACAGAGGTTGGTAACATGAGCCACCACTACAGATGGCTTTTTTTGCGGTGATTGGTAACATGAGCCGCTGTTGGAGTTGATCTCGGACTCAAACTCCAATTACTTAACACCCAAGCCTAATCCACCTAGGCTGTCACGTTTTTGTTATTGTTTTCGTATCAAATACTATGATTGGTGGTGTCCTAACCTATTAGGACTCGGCCCCTGTCCCCACAGCACCCATATATAAGCAGAGGTACCCCTGGGGTTTCTCTAACACATCAATCACATCTAATCCCGAAATTCCGATCACTAAGGGTGCTGAAGGGGAGAGAAGGACGAGATCCATCTTCTAAGCGAATTCAACTCTGTCCTAGAGGTTACACGTAAGACTTAGGCATCCAAGAAAGCTTCTCCACGTTGAAGACCAAGGTGTCTCTAGAGGCGTTGCTGCTGTTCTACTACTTCTACATCGATAACAACTTCAGATTCAGAGGTGTTTATAGCATCATCAAGTTCTGGTTAGTAAAGTTATGCCCTAATTATGAATTAGTATGATTTAATCATGATTAGGCTAAGTTGATTAGATTCTATGGTTTAGTATTGATTAGTTGCCCACTAATGAATTAATCTAACAGCTGCTACTACATATCACCTTTGTAGCAGCGGCTCAAGTTTCTACCTGTTATTATTTTTTTAAGTTAAAGAAATAATTTATATGTAAATTATATCGTATGGATGTCCAACTGTGCATATCAAGATTACCTGGTCATGGCGACAGTGGAGAGAGAGAGAGAGAGAGACGGCCACCGTCGTGCATCTTGGCCCTGCTCCGCTGTTGCTTGCCTCTCCCGATCAGCTCTCCCGGCCGCAGGCCTCCACCTCCTCCGTTGAGCTCTATGCCCGTGCCCCATGCAGCTTCATGCATCCCCCTCTCAACTCAGGGATTTCTGAGGCCTGCCGCCGTGCACCATTGGAGCCGCCTTGGCCAGCTTCCCGTCGGTTGCCTCATGCCTCCCTGTCTATCATAAATCAGACAACTCAAACCCTTTATCTCGTGCTCCTCTTTGACCTCCACCCGTCCCTATCCCATGAAAGGTACTGTGCGATCCGCAAGAATTCAAAAAAACCAAGAGCCATCCCCCACCATCACCACTCGCCGCAGCTCGGCCGTGCTCGTCGCGCTACCACTCCTCGCCGCCTAGGCCTGGATCAGCCGACTCAATCGCTCCGCCATGCTCCCCTCTTCCACCTCCACTCCTCCTTGCTCCTTGATTCACACCATGCGGGGACAGGGTCGTCGCAACAGGTTGGAGGGCGTCTGGGGAGCCAACCTTCTCGCACTGGGTGCCCAGTACCAGAGGCTCGTGGGGTTGGTGATGGTTGTAGCCTCCTTCCTTCTCTGGCCACCGTTCAACTTCATCCTCATGTCTCCTCTTCGTTTCCCCGCCACGCACATCCAACATCAGGCGGTGCTGTCGTTGTGAGGACAAGCCATTGTGCAAGCAAAGTTGCAGTGACTGAGAATCCGTTGATTGGTGGAGAAGGTGACCTTAAGCAACTGCTTATTTTCCTCTACTCATGTCAGTTTGATCCCCTACTAATTTTATTGCTCGTTGCTTGCAGGAGAAAGAACTACGACGGTGGATAAGAAGACGAGAGATCATATGGCTGGATCTGCGGCTAGTGGACGCACCGGCGTCGGAGGAGATGTGCACGGGGACGAGGTCGATCAAAACATTCTGACCGGAGATGGCGGCAAGCTGCAGCAGAGGGAGGCAGCTGTGGACACGGAGTTGACAATGGCGCGGGTGAGGCAGGTGATGAAAACTGGTCGTGGTCGTTGGTAGTAGAGATGACTCTCTGGTGTGGTTGTTGGTGACACCAACATCTCTCAGACGTGGTCATTTGTGGTGGAAGCAGCTCCCAGTCATGATCGTAAGTGGCAGCGGTGGCTTTCGAGTGTGGTTGTTGGCGGTGGTGGCAGCTCCTGGTCATGGTTGTTAGTGGTGGCAGCAGCTGCCGGTCGTGGTAGTTTGGTGGTTGTGGCAGGTCGTTGGTGGCGGCAGCAGCTCCTCCGGTCGTGGTTACCCTTGATCTTCAATCTTGAGGGGTCATCAAGAATAAAGGGGAAACCTTGGTCCCAATAGTCGATTAATGGTGCTGTCGCCTCCTCCTACAACCCATGTTGGTGTTGCACATGATGTGGCATGCTGCATGGTCGCATGGATCCTCTCGGCTCGTCAAGACCATCCACAACAAGAAATTTTGTTGCTGCTGCTCAAGAAGAGTTACTCCCAAGAGTTTCTGAAGCTCAGATTGTTCTATCTAAACTCCATGGGTGGTGCACAGCATGAAGGTCTTATTCTACCTCATTCTACCAAGTCAAATGCAGAAGGTGTGAAAGGAAGCTATGTTGGAAGGTCTGGAAGGAAGCTATGTTGGAGCCTCATCCGAATGCGCATTTGATGGCTAAGAACCATGGAGGTCTCACCGAAGTTAGTTAGGCTTAATCATGTTCTATATTTAGGCTGCAGTTTCATAATGATTATGCTCTCAATTTTGGTCGTGTTCATGGTCGCGTAACTTAAAATCATGTATTCTTTCTCTTCTTCTTAATGTGAAACGTGCCCAGACATGATAGAAAAAAAAATATCTTGCATACACAAATAATAGAATATTCACAAAAATTGCATCTCATATATTTTTATAGAATAGTCACGAGAACATCTCACAAATATATACATAATTTTAATGAATTGTCTCATTCAAACTCTGAATCATTATTGTCATCTCGCTCATCTCTCTCGGGCTCGCATGGTCCGTTCGAGGCATCCCACTCACAAAGGATTATATGCTTTGTTTCTAAGGTACCCTCATCATAAAAAAACTTACATAATAAACTAGTAATGTTCCTTATAAGGAAACAACACAATTGAGCTAATAAATTGATACATATAACTCGTACACACTTTTTGATCAACAATAGTGTATCGTTAGATGAAATCTAGTTTTATCAACAGGTTTTATGTAATGTTGTTAACTTCTTATCAGTTTATGACACCCATGATATCACTGTAGAATTTTGTGTTGATGTCAGAAGGTACCCATTTTGGGGCATGATATAAAGACAAATTCAATGGTCACTACAACAATGATTATATTAGTTAGTATTTCATAGAGTGAAATACAAAGGTAGTGCCCAAACTTCCTTGAAATTGTAGAGGACCATAACGGACTATCCAACCCTCCCCCCCCCCCCCCCCCACTATGGGAATTGGTCGTTTTGCCGAGTGCCTGTAGCACTCAGCAAAGCCATAAAGGTACTCAGCAAATACTTTGATGAGAGCCACCCTCGGCATACCTGACACAAAGCTATAGTCAGCAAAAAAATGTTTGTCAAGTGTCTTTTCTCGGGCACTCGACAAAGCATTTGTCGAGTGCTGCATCAACCCTCAGCAAAAAATTGTATTGCCAACATGACCGTAACGGAGACAAGGAGCATCAGGCAGCGCTAACGGCCATTTTGCCGAGTGCCTCAACGGGGACACTTGGCAAACACTCCCTCTTTGTCGAGTGTCTTATCGCCGACACTCGACAAATACTCTCCCTTTGCCATGTTTCTTATATCAGACACTCGACAATTATCCCCTCTTTACCGAGTGTTAAAACCATTACAATTGGCAAAGATTTTCTCTTTTTCAAGTGTAATGGATTTAACACGGCAAAATGACATTCCTGTATTATGTAGCATTTACATTTCGCACACTCCAGACATAAAAATTATATCACAGTAAACCTCATCTCGTCATCATATAATGCATCATCACAAACATTATATCATAAGCATCATCACAAACATGACAATAAGCATCATCACAAATATGACAATAAGCATCATCTCAAGCATTATGGCCATCATGTAATACAAATAAACTCTAGTTTCAACACAAGCAATCTCCTAGTATCATCATGTAATGCAATAAACTCATGAACACAAGCATCTCACAGAAGTTCATGAGGTGGCCATTGTGGCCATGATGGTGACAAATCTTGGTCCATAGCGTGGTCATTTCATGTTGTCAATTGATTCTGCACAAAGGAAAAGAGATCACATGTGAAATAAGATATAAGGTAGTAACAAACAAACTAAATCATTCGTACTCACAGGACTACTTCTAGGAGGTGGTGAAGGGAATAGCCTCGGTGGCATACACTACTAGAAAAATACCCCTATTGATACGCTTTATTTATAAGATAGATACATTTATTTCATCTTCATAGTAATATAGAGATGTTTTCAAAAAGCGTGTTGGAGACATCTCCGCACATGCCGTGTCATAAGCTTGTAGAGATGAATTTTAAAAGCATGTCTAAGATATAAAAGATATTTGATAGAGAAGATATATACGCATTTACATATCTACATATGCTTTTATGTTACATGTCTATTATTTTAGACATGTTTTTTGACATGTTAATAAGTTGAGACATGATTTTTTTTGATTCATTTATATTGCATATCTACTAATATAGAGACAATATATATAATGTTTCAAAATATTATTTCTTACTACCTCTCCTAAATGAGTGATTTATTCACGCAATCTCTAGGAATTGAACCTCTGCCCTCTTTATTTCTGACAACCTCATCTAACCATCACAGCTAGGGGAGAGAAGGACGAGATCCATCTTCTAAGCGAATTCAACTCTGTCCTAGAGGTTACACGTAAGACTTAGGCATCCAAGAAAGCTTCTCCACGTTGAAGACCAAGGTGTCTCTAGAGGCGTTGCTGCTGTTCTACTACTTCTACATCGATAACAACTTCAGATTCAGAGGTGTTTATAGCATCATCAAGTTCTGGTTAGTAAAGTTATGCCCTAATTATGAATTAGTATGATTTAATCATGATTAGGCTAAGTTGATTAGATTCTATGGTTTAGTATTGATTAGTTGCCCACTAATGAATTAATCTAACAGCTGCTACTACATATCACCTTTGTAGCAGCGGCTCAAGTTTCTACCTGTTATTATTTTTTTAAGTTAAAGAAATAATTTATATGTAAATTATATCGTATGGATGTCCAACTGTGCATATCAAGATTACCTGGTCATGGCGACAGTGGAGAGAGAGAGAGAGAGAGACGGCCACCGTCGTGCATCTTGGCCCTGCTCCGCTGTTGCTTGCCTCTCCCGATCAGCTCTCCCGGCCGCAGGCCTCCACCTCCTCCGTTGAGCTCTATGCCCGTGCCCCATGCAGCTTCATGCATCCCCCTCTCAACTCAGGGATTTCTGAGGCCTGCCGCCGTGCACCATTGGAGCCGCCTTGGCCAGCTTCCCGTCGGTTGCCTCATGCCTCCCTGTCTATCATAAATCAGACAACTCAAACCCTTTATCTCGTGCTCCTCTTTGACCTCCACCCGTCCCTATCCCATGAAAGGTACTGTGCGATCCGCAAGAATTCAAAAAAACCAAGAGCCATCCCCCACCATCACCACTCGCCGCAGCTCGGCCGTGCTCGTCGCGCTACCACTCCTCGCCGCCTAGGCCTGGATCAGCCGACTCAATCGCTCCGCCATGCTCCCCTCTTCCACCTCCACTCCTCCTTGCTCCTTGATTCACACCATGCGGGGACAGGGTCGTCGCAACAGGTTGGAGGGCGTCTGGGGAGCCAACCTTCTCGCACTGGGTGCCCAGTACCAGAGGCTCGTGGGGTTGGTGATGGTTGTAGCCTCCTTCCTTCTCTGGCCACCGTTCAACTTCATCCTCATGTCTCCTCTTCGTTTCCCCGCCACGCACATCCAACATCAGGCGGTGCTGTCGTTGTGAGGACAAGCCATTGTGCAAGCAAAGTTGCAGTGACTGAGAATCCGTTGATTGGTGGAGAAGGTGACCTTAAGCAACTGCTTATTTTCCTCTACTCATGTCAGTTTGATCCCCTACTAATTTTATTGCTCGTTGCTTGCAGGAGAAAGAACTACGACGGTGGATAAGAAGACGAGAGATCATATGGCTGGATCTGCGGCTAGTGGACGCACCGGCGTCGGAGGAGATGTGCACGGGGACGAGGTCGATCAAAACATTCTGACCGGAGATGGCGGCAAGCTGCAGCAGAGGGAGGCAGCTGTGGACACGGAGTTGACAATGGCGCGGGTGAGGCAGGTGATGAAAACTGGTCGTGGTCGTTGGTAGTAGAGATGACTCTCTGGTGTGGTTGTTGGTGACACCAACATCTCTCAGACGTGGTCATTTGTGGTGGAAGCAGCTCCCAGTCATGATCGTAAGTGGCAGCGGTGGCTTTCGAGTGTGGTTGTTGGCGGTGGTGGCAGCTCCTGGTCATGGTTGTTAGTGGTGGCAGCAGCTGCCGGTCGTGGTAGTTTGGTGGTTGTGGCAGGTCGTTGGTGGCGGCAGCAGCTCCTCCGGTCGTGGTTACCCTTGATCTTCAATCTTGAGGGGTCATCAAGAATAAAGGGGAAACCTTGGTCCCAATAGTCGATTAATGGTGCTGTCGCCTCCTCCTACAACCCATGTTGGTGTTGCACATGATGTGGCATGCTGCATGGTCGCATGGATCCTCTCGGCTCGTCAAGACCATCCACAACAAGAAATTTTGTTGCTGCTGCTCAAGAAGAGTTACTCCCAAGAGTTTCTGAAGCTCAGATTGTTCTATCTAAACTCCATGGGTGGTGCACAGCATGAAGGTCTTATTCTACCTCATTCTACCAAGTCAAATGCAGAAGGTGTGAAAGGAAGCTATGTTGGAAGGTCTGGAAGGAAGCTATGTTGGAGCCTCATCCGAATGCGCATTTGATGGCTAAGAACCATGGAGGTCTCACCGAAGTTAGTTAGGCTTAATCATGTTCTATATTTAGGCTGCAGTTTCATAATGATTATGCTCTCAATTTTGGTCGTGTTCATGGTCGCGTAACTTAAAATCATGTATTCTTTCTCTTCTTCTTAATGTGAAACGTGCCCAGACATGATAGAAAAAAAAATATCTTGCATACACAAATAATAGAATATTCACAAAAATTGCATCTCATATATTTTTATAGAATAGTCACGAGAACATCTCACAAATATATACATAATTTTAATGAATTGTCTCATTCAAACTCTGAATCATTATTGTCATCTCGCTCATCTCTCTCGGGCTCGCATGGTCCGTTCGAGGCATCCCACTCACAAAGGATTATATGCTTTGTTTCTAAGGTACCCTCATCATAAAAAAACTTACATAATAAACTAGTAATGTTCCTTATAAGGAAACAACACAATTGAGCTAATAAATTGATACATATAACTCGTACACACTTTTTGATCAACAATAGTGTATCGTTAGATGAAATCTAGTTTTATCAACAGGTTTTATGTAATGTTGTTAACTTCTTATCAGTTTATGACACCCATGATATCATTGTAGAATTTTGTGTTGATGTCAGAAGGTACCCATTTTGGGGCATGATATAAAGACAAATTCAATGGTCACTACAACAATGATTATATTAGTTAGTATTTCATAGAGTGAAATACAAAGGTAGTGCCCAAACTTCCTTGAAATTGTAGAGGACCATAACGGACTATCCAACCCTCCCCCCCCCCCCCACTATGGGAATTGGTCGTTTTGCCGAGTGCCTGTAGCACTCAGCAAAGCCATAAAGGTACTCAGCAAATACTTTGATGAGAGCCACCCTCGGCATACCTGACACAAAGCTATAGTCAGCAAAAAAATGTTTGTCAAGTGTCTTTTCTCGGGCACTCGACAAAGCATTTGTCGAGTGCTGCATCAACCCTCAGCAAAAAATTGTATTGCCAACATGACCGTAACGGAGACAAGGAGCATCAGGCAGCGCTAAAGGCCATTTTGCCGAGTGCCTCAACGGGGACACTTGGCAAACACTCCCTCTTTGTCGAGTGTCTTATCGCCGACACTCGACAAATACTCTCCCTTTGCCATGTTTCTTATATCAGACACTCGACAATTATCCCCTCTTTACCGAGTGTTAAAACCATTACAATTGGCAAAGATTTTCTCTTTTTCAAGTGTAATGGCTTTAACACGGCAAAATGACATTCCTGTATTATGTAGCATTTACATTTCGCACACTCCAGACATAAAAATTATATCACAATAAACCTCATCTCGTCATCATATAATGCATCATCACAAACATTATATCATAAGCATCATCACAAACATGACAATAAGCATCATCACAAATATGACAATAAGCATCATCTCAAGCATTATGGCCATCATGTAATACAAATAAACTCTAGTTTCAACACAAGCAATCTCCTAGTATCATCATGTAATGCAATAAACTCATGAACACAAGCATCTCACAGAAGTTCATGAGGTGGCCATTGTGGCCATGATGGTGACAAATCTTGGTCCATAGCGTGGTCATTTCATGTTGTCAATTGATTCTGCACAAAGGAAAAGAGATCACATGTGAAATAAGATATAAGGTAGTAACAAACAAACTAAATCATTCGTACTCACAGGACTACTTCTAGGAGGTGGTGAAGGGAATAGCCTCGGTGGCATACACTACTAGAAAAATACCCCTATTGATACGCTTTATTTATAAGATAGATACATTTATTTCATCTTCATAGTAATATAGAGATGTTTTCAAAAAGCGTGTTGGAGACATCTCCGCACATGCCGTGTCATAAGCTTGTAGAGATGAATTTTAAAAGCATGTCTAAGATATAAAAGATATTTGATAGAGAAGATATATACGCATTTACATATCTACATATGCTTTTATGTTACATGTCTATTATTTTAGACATGTTTTTTGACATGTTAATAAGTTGAGACATGATTTTTTTTGATTCATTTATATTGCATATCTACTAATATAGAGACAATATATATAATGTTTCAAAATATTATTTCTTACTACCTCTCCTAAATGAGTGATTTATTCACGCAATCTCTAGGAATTGAACCTCTGCCCTCTTTATTTCTGACAACCTCATCTAACCATCACAGCTAGGGGAGAGAAGGACGAGATCCATCTTCTAAGCGAATTCAACTCTGTCCTAGAGGTTACACGTAAGACTTAGGCATCCAAGAAAGCTTCTCCACGTTGAAGACCAAGGTGTCTCTAGAGGCGTTGCTGCTGTTCTACTACTTCTACATCGATAACAACTTCAGATTCAGAGGTGTTTATAGCATCATCAAGTTCTGGTTAGTAAAGTTATGCCCTAATTATGAATTAGTATGATTTAATCATGATTTCTGCGTTCTTAATAATGTTTTCTAAAATATTTCTAGATCATGCTAGACACGGTTAAAGTGTCACTAAATGTTATATCAGCCTAAAGCATTCTAAATAGCATGTCAAGAATCCTATTTCAGAGGCTACTGATGATCAAAAGCGTGTTTAATATCGTATCATTTTGAGATGTTCTTATAATCATGTCAAGAACTGTCCTTAAATTGGCTATTGATAGTCCAAAGCGTATCTATCATCGCATCATTGTAATGTGTTGTGGAAAGCATGTCAAAAAGCATGTTTATATCATTACAAATGTTAAAGCGTATCTAATATCATGTCATATTGACACATTTTAAAAATCATGTTAAAAAGTGTCTTTAAGTCGTGATGTAAAGACGTTTATAAAAACATAACTACACAATCGTGTCTAGAGGGTCTTTTTCTTGTAGTGATAGGTTCACCCGTCTTCTCACCAACACTTTGCATCCACTGAAACATTTGCTCCATCTTATGTTGCTCGGCCTCCTGCTCAGCCTCCCGCTCGGTCTCCATCCTCCGTCGATCGGCATCTATCCTTTGTTCCATCTCCACCCTTCGCCTCTCTCTTCTTCTGGCTGGGCCTATAATATTTCACCCAAATATTATAATGCAACAAAACGTGTGTAAAAATCAATGAACGGTGAATGAAACTGAAATAACCTGAAGTGCCCTCCATCTGGGAATGTGCAGTGTTCGGCCGAGGGTGTATAGCCGGGCTTGAGCTCATGCTCCTCGCTTGAATGTGGGAGAGAGTTAGAGTAGTGGCCGTGTCAATTACGTTGTTGCCAACCCAGTATCGTCCATGCTTATTGCCTCCTCCAACCCTCATGACAACTTCTCCATCAATGTCCTGGGTGCTTGGATGGTACTCTCGTCTAAGAACTGTCCTTTCCATTGATGTGTATTCATTGAGGCGGCTGTGGACGGTCACAATGTTGTACATCAAAAGTGGGTCCTTCGGGTTTTAGTCGACGTTGGACGTCGCCTTACCCTTATGGGCCAAAGCCCATGCCTTGAACTGGCTGCAAGGCTAGCCATCAAGTGTCAAGCCTCGCTGGCGGGAAGCTTCGGAGGCGGGGCTGAGGGCGTGCGACCAGGGTTGGGGGGTCAGGAGCCGACAGTGGAGCGGCAAGGCGACGGCAGAGTGCGGCAGGGATGATGGTGTGGTGGGCGTGGTGTGGTAACGGTGGAGCGCGGCAGGGCTAGCGGAGCTGGCACATGTGTGGATAAGAAAGGGCAAGTGAGTGGGTCGTTGCGTCTAACTGGTAGCCATGTTTACCGAGTGCCCGTGATCTAGCACTCGGCAAACCAATAACTTGTCGAGTGCCCCTGATCTGGCACATGGCAAACAAATAATTTGCCAAGTGCCCCTGTCTTGGCAATCGGCAAAAAAATTATTGTCGAGTGCCCTTGATCTGGCACTCGGCAAACATATAATCTGCCGAGTGCCCCTAACCTGGCACTTGGCGAACAAG
The DNA here is from genome assembly GCA_030378355.1 of Eleusine indica. Taxonomy (NCBI): domain Eukaryota; kingdom Viridiplantae; phylum Streptophyta; class Magnoliopsida; order Poales; family Poaceae; genus Eleusine; species Eleusine indica. The sequence goes on along the minus strand of CM059497.1, from coordinate 8,118,255 downwards.
TTATTTGTCGAGTGCCCCTAATCTAGCACTCAGCAAAATCATAAAGCATAAAATTTAAAACACTACTATTGCATAATCAGGGAATTTCTTTTACTCATGGCCATTTAGTCTGGCAAGTCAAGGTAGCGGCTGTGACGACAAGGTAGGGCAACGTGATGGAAAGTGCACCATGGACACCTAGACAATCGAACCAATGCGATGCTTTGTTAATATTTGGACTTTATTTTCTTTTTGAAATGTTAAGGTTTGGATACTTTGTGAGTCGGTTTGGACTATGACCCCACATACCCCACCTCAATATGGTATGGGCCAGTGTGTCACATGGGGGTTGCAATAATCTCTTAAATAGAAGCTAAAGGTTATTTTGTGCTAGTTTTAGTTTGTGCGTGGCATTTTCCAGTTAGAAGTGAAATAGAAGCTTTCATTCAAAACAACAATTCATCTCTTAAATGACCAACTACTAATGTCCAAGGTGTAGCCGGAGTCTCATATGGAAATATGAGGAGTAGGGATTTACAACTTATGAGATCTTGTAACTACGACACGAACCAAGATCGTGGCTCGTTTATGATATGGTTCATTCTTATATAGTTTCATTAGAAAGATGTTTGGTTCATGCTAAGCATGTGTTGGTCATAGTTACTCATCCACTTATATACCACAAGAGAACAATGTATAATTATAGCATATTTTTTTTTAGAGTATTCCAAGGTTTATGGTCATATGGAAATATGAGGAGTAGGGATTTACAACTTATGAGATCTTGTAACTAAGACACGAACCAAGATCGTGGCTCGTTTATGATATGGTTCATTCTTATATAGTTTCATTAGAAAGATGTTTGGTTCATGCTAAGCATGTGTTGGTCATAGTTACTCATCCACTTATATACCACAAAAGAACAATGTATAATTATAGCATATTTTTCCTTAGAGTATTCCAAGGTTTATATCAATCCACAGAGACCAGTGGAAATCAAGCAAAGTCATTAATAAAAAGATCTAATTAAGCTTCTAAAGATGAGAGCTTTTTGTTGATAAGTAGGGGTTGTGTCGATCGGCACACATGGGTGCCGATCGGCATGAAGGCTTTTTATCAAGAAGCAATTTTAGTTCATAGATGGGCTTAAAGAAAACTTTTTAGTAAGTTTAACTAGATAACTACTAGTTAAGATTGTAACCATAAAGTACAATCAAATAGCATCATAAATGAGATTACTTGGTACAAGAGGCCGAAGATAGGTAGAGTGTGACACTTTTCCGATGAGCCCTGTCATGATCAATTGCCTTAATCGGACACCACCCTCTACTCTACACATATCTACCACCATGCATAAGTAGATCTTGATGGATCACCTCAAGCACCAGCGGTTCTTAAAACTCCAAGCCGACGATCTTGCAATCGTCGACTTGGCTAGGCTAGCTAAGCTAATCTTAGCAACTAGAGATGTGAAGAACGAGGCAATGTCTCAGTGGCTCTAAACTAACGAGAATTATTGTCCCTCCGACAGCGGCCTTCTAACCCCAGGGTTTACAAGTATTTATATAAGCATAACTCAAGATAGACTCGATATCTTGGGAAAAGGGCCTCGTGCCGATCAGCACGATGGATGTGTCGATCGGCACACTCCATGTTTGGTCCAATTTCTTTTCTAAGTTGGTTCCCAAGTCCTCTGTAGCTCCATGTAGGCCCCCTCATTAGATCCTTCAAAGTAAAGTGTTATACTGCACGTTCAATATCTTGAAATTTTCTTTTATCTCTTCATGAAATATATCTCTAAAATTTGTACGAATATCTTCCTACTAGAAGGTCCTGAGGAGTGGGCTAGTCCTGATCAACCCAATTCACTCAGGGTGTCGATCGGCATAGTACCGTGTCGGTCGGCAACTAGGCCTTTTCTTCTATATTCCATCTCTTCAAGGTCCAAGCTCACTAATTCATCCAAAATATCGTCTTTTTACCTGATTCTACAATAAATCTTCAAAACAACAAATAGACGAATATTCTACTATTTTCAAGGGTTAATTATCTAAAATCATGATATTTATCCTCTAAACGAGGTGCTATTGATGTATAAAATGGTACATTAAGTAGCGTCAACAATGTCATAATGAGACATGACCATTAACACATATAGGCACAAACTAAGCCAGGAACACTTGGATTGAAAATAGTAGAACTTCTAATTTATCTATAGAACTACTAATTTATCTCTAAACCCTAAGTGTTCAATGATCATTATATAGAAAACAAAAACAAAAACTATATATTTGTTGAGTGCACTCGAGAAGGCACTAAGCAAAAGCACTCTTTGCCGACTGTCGTGGAGCAGGCACTCGTTAAAAGAACTCTTTGTCGAATGTCTGATACGGACACTCAGCAATGTTTTGACGGCCATCACGATCGGTAATGACCGACGGCACGGAGTTGAACTTTGTCGAGAGCTAGAGGTGGACACTCGACAAACATTCTTTTCATCAAGTATTTGGACCCTACACTCACAAAGTTCTAACATCTGTCAAGGACCTTTTACTTGTTTGTTGAGTGTATCCACTGTCAGTAAAACGTCACGTTTACCGATTGTGCCCTCTATTGCACTTGGTAAAGGATGTGTTTGTCGAGTGCCCGAGGGAATGCCCTCGGCAATGGGATTGGCACTCGGCAAACCTGCCGTTTCTGATAACGGTATGGCTTTTGGAGGGGTGCCGCTATCTGTAGTGTAGTGCCTAACTTTTTCTTATAAGAAGTTGTGTAGAAGCAATAAATATAATATATGCTGTCTCGGCCGGACTCAAGGGGGCGAAACCTGAGGATGTTAAACAACATCTCCAAGTAAATACTGCATATACGATGAAGTATACATGTTCATACTGATATGATGGATGAAGACTAACACCGAGCTACCTGAATTTGTAGTATAAGACTGACTCACGAGGACCAGGCTACACAAGATTGGTTTGTATATATATACACATTAAAAATGTTGTCGCCTGCTGCCTACTAGCTGGTAGGGCCATGCACAGAAGAATATACCTCCTGTCACTGCACGAATTTCTATGTATATATAGAGTGAGGGTACAGTCATGAATTCGTGACAAGGAGTCAAGGAGCAGCAGCCAGTCTGAATAACTTGCCACTACTCGCGAGAGCTAAGCCAGCCGCAATGGTGCGGAAGCCGAGCAGTGTCGACGCCGGCACCGGCGAGAACAAGGAGAGGAAGGGACTTTGGTCGCCTGATGAGGACGAGCGGCTCTTCACCCAGATCACCCGCCACGGCGTCTCCACCTGGAGCTCCGTTGCGCAGCTTGCAGGGCTGAGGAGGAGTGGCAAGAGCTGCAGGCTGCGTTGGATGAACTACCTGCGGCCAGACCTCAAGAAGGAGCCCATCTCCAAGCGAGAGGAGGAGACCATCATCTCACTACAGCAGTCACTAGGCAACAGGTTCGTATATATATACAGTCCGATGATCGATGTAGATTACACGTTTTATGCGAATCAATAATCATAGCTCTTCGAGTAATGGTGTTGCGTCCATGGCGTGCAGGTGGTCGACGATCGCTGCGAGGATGCCGGGCAGGACGGACAACGAGATCAAGAACTACTGGAACTCCCGCGTCAGGAAGCGGCTAAACGCCGCCGCCAAAGCGGGTCGCGTCGGTGACAGTGCCGAGAAGCCATCAGCGCCGGCCACCGGAGAGAAGGAAGAATCGATGGACAATGCGGACGCCGCGGCGGCGGCGCCGTTGCCGATCCCGGCGCGGTTCCCCGTTTTCGCGTGCCAGCTGCTGGTCGACGGCGGCGGCGGCGGCGACCAGTCAACGACTACTACTACGACGGAGCAGCAAAACAGCTGGTCGGAGGAGAGCGAGGCGAGCGTCGGCGACGGCGGCGAGGACGCCCGCCACCACTGCGCCGTCATCGCCGCCGGCGACAGTAACATGATCCATGATTTCCTCACGTTTGACGAGCTCGATTACCCGGCCGAGCTGCTCATGGATATGCCGGGGGTCATGGACGCATGGGAGAGTGAACTTTATTCGTCAAATTCGATGGGCTCGCTGAATTGATAAATTATTCTATCGTGTACGTAGGCTGAGAGTGAACTGACAACTATCGGCGCGTGTGCAGTAAAATATGTTCTTGGTTATATAATCAGCCTGCGTGCAGTTTGTGTTTACGTTTCTCAGACGGGTTGTATGTACCTAGCTAGCTAGCTAGCTACACGTACATTTGTCAACATATTGTTCGTTCAGTTATATTCATTGATAAAATTGTTCTCTGCTCTTGTATCTTGATTCTTAGTCACGGTGAAATTTACCGGTTAAACTTTATGCAATCGGTATAGGCACATATAGGGAAGTATTTGGAATACACAAACAATTGAAAGTTGATCCCGAAGCAGTCATAAGTGCACCAGAATCTACTACTCGTGTAGCGAAGAACAGAGTCCAGAGTCGTGTGCTACCTTCAGACTTTTCTCTTGTTACTACCTCGGATGTAAAATGTTGACGTTAGGACAAAGTTGTTAGTTCAAATTTGAACTAATAATCTTGTCGGAACGTTAAAAAAAACCTGGAGGGAGTACTTTGTTAGGACAAGAAACTTAGTGTTAATGAACTAAGTTTCTTGCAACTTCAGACTCAAATGTGATGACTACATTCACAGTTCAGGATCTTGGCGCACCCAGGCTGAATTCAAGTCTCGCTATTGACCTTTCTAGTGCATTTAGAATCGAAGTTGTTATTGTTGACGATGTCGCATATGATATTTCAAGTCTTCAACATTCTGCTACGGCCATCGTCGGCACGACCGATAGCGCATGCTGATGGCAGCAGATTTTTTTTTTTTAAGATAATGGAAAGGCAGCAGATGCAGAATGAAAATAATGGCGCACATGCAGCACGAGACAGGGGATTAGCGTGCAACGTCAGGGTTAACGTCCTCTGTTTAGGATTATATATCCATGCTTTACAGCAGATCGTCGCCTTTAGATGAGTCCAGCCTAGCCTAGCTAGCCGTCCATTAGGTGCAGCCGATTGGATAGTTGATTCATAAAGCTACAGTGAGGTTAGCAGCCTTTAGTTGGACATTAACAATAACAGAAAACAAACGTGAACCAGGTCTGCATATGCCAATCCATGACAAGCATGTGCATACCAGCCTTACCTGCTATACCCTGGGATATAATATCTTGTCCAGTTATACTGCATTGTGTGAACGGCTAACAATGACTGATTACTGAGACTAGTGATGATGAAGCTCGGTCTAGACACCTAGGTAGTGATAATAATGACCATATACGCCGCTGGTATCGAACACTCCTTCTAGGCAGTAGTAAAAAAAAATAAAGTGGAAACAATATCACAACATGATAGATCAATAGCCAAGGAAAATGCATGTAGCGCCCTAGTCTAACCTACTCTTTTGTTGTTTATCGTTAGTTGCTTTTGTCTTTGCCGGTTTATTTAAATTGTAGTTATCACAATCGTTGCTTAGGAACATTACTGCATTTTATTAATCAAAACAGAATCATGCACGGTACAAACATCTTCCGACGGATCTAAAAAGCTCATATGCCTTCCTAAGCTGGCATAAATATAACTTCTAGCTAGATTATGAGCACGTACATTCGACACTACTTTCGTGGACAACCACACTAGAAGTGAGCTGGAAATCCAGGAGTTTATCTAATGGTTAGGTAACATGTCCGTAGAAGTCATCCCGGTTCCCTTAGGCCATGTTTGGATTCCTCCAGTTTTTAAGAATCTGATTTTAGAAACTAAAGGGTCTCTAAACAGATCAAGTTTTTATAAATCAGATTATGAGTTTCTTAAAAATCCATAATCTGGCTCAATCCAACTAATACCAGTTTTTACCTTATTTCAATATAATTAACTATTAAAAAACAAGTTTATAGATTATAAAACTTAGATCTAAACATCCCCACCTAGTTTTTATTTAAAAGCCAGTTTCTAGAAACTAAGTAAAAACTAGTTTTTAAAAAACTATAGTGGATTCAAATAGGGCCTTATATATGGCCTTATATATGTTCTTTACCGCCCTCACATTGTCGCATGCCAGTCAGACAAGAGACAATTAAAATTAGTATGAGACGGTTGTCCGCTAGTATCAAGAGCGAAACCCAGTAAAGCCCAATTAGTAGAACTGGAGAAGTGTGTCATTAACTGGATTAAGAATGACTAAAAAAACTAACCTAAGATTTCCAATGCTCAATGTTTATCATATTGGAGTAAGGAAGAAGTGCTATTTAGAGAATCTTCCCATTAACTCTCCTAAATTAAATTAATGGATTTAATTCAAAAACGATCTCCAACAGCTCCTCAAAATAACTCACATATTTATTCGGGATTTGCTCATTTTCAGTTGGCTGAAAGTTTAGCCAACTTTTAATCACTGATTTAAGTCATCGGATATATATCTAACGGTTTATAATTATTATACAGATAATCCTATAAAAAAATATCAAAACATAAAAGTAAAAAATCATCGACTGAAAGTTTTCAATCGAATGAAATGTAGAAAATATGTATTTATTCTCTCTCTAACTTTACCTCACTTGTAGACTTGTAGATAGAAGTAAAGGGGAAGTTGGGAATGAATGTTGTTATGGCACTAGATGCTAACGTGACTTAATCAAAAGTTTTCTTGATTCATTTTCAGGAAGAACTATTAAAGGAGACAAGATAAATTATCTCCTAATAAATTTTGGACTGTTATCAAAATATTCTTTTAGGATCAATTTTGTAGGAGCTTTGAAAGATATTCTTAAAACCATCAACTATCATAGGAGAGGCACTCTGAGTCCCTTAACTATTCAATTCGATTGTCTTTCCTTCTCTGACGGTTCTTATGGTGGATTTGTTCAACACAACACTTGGGTCCCATGTGTCAAGTGTCGTATCACCTTTTTGTTCTCTGAAAACCCCCAGCGTGGCAAGCAGATCACTACAAGGTTTCTGGCCTTGCACAACGGTGTGAAAACGTTGCAACAGGAGAATTTTCGTTGCATTATTGATCAATCGCAACAAAATACATAGCAATGACAAAGTAGTGTTGCAATAAAACCTTGTTAGTCGCAACGATTTTGTGCTCATTGTGATTTCTATGACTTCTTGCAACGATTAGGGCTTGTATTGTGGTGTCCAAGACTCATTTGCAACAACCTTAGTTTTCATTGCAATATCCTAAACTTTTAGAGCTCTTTTACTGGACCCTCAAATAAATATGAGCCCTCTATTTTATCAGATCCAAAGGCTCTGATTTGTTTCTACTAGCAGTTGAAATAACTGATATACTCCGATGGAATAAGGGAGTAGTTTGACACCATGGGTAAAGATGTAACTTCCTCACAAGGGCACGAATGATAATTAAAGATGTAACTTCCTCACAAGGGCACGAGTGATAATTTTCACGATCTGAAACCAGTTTCTTCCTGATGAATCAAGGCGGAGAGACCGGCGACATCGCAATCTGCCGTCCTTCAGCAGTGCGCATGGCGGCTGGATGTGGAGAAAACTAGTGCCGCCTTGCTGGTGCTAGACTGCTAGTCATGGATTGAAAAACCAACAAAAACCGGTCAGTTTTTGCGGTTTTTGACCAAACCGGTCCGGTCCGGTTTCAATGGACGACCGGTTTTTGGTCGAATTATTTTTCAAAATTTGTAAATTTGAAAAAAAATTATAATTTTAAAAACCGGTAAAATCGAGCGATAAACCGAAGAAACCAAGTGATAAACCGGAGAAATCGAGCGGTTTTTCGAAAGAAGAAATTTTCTTAATAAATCGTGCGGTAAACCAAGAAAACCGAGCGATAAACCGGAGAAACCGACCGGTTAGCTCTAAAATTTCGTCCAAATTTGGTTTTTGATGTTCGAGCGGTTTATCGAGTGGTTTTTTCGGTTTTCATGAAAACCGTAAAACCGGTGTGATCCGATTTTTTTGATTCAAACGGTTTTTTAAACCCTGCTGCTAGTACAGGCAGTTTAGAGACGATGAGGACAGCTTTCATAGATCAAGAGGTTGGGGCCGCACGCAGCGGTTCCAATTCCGGCCGGCCGGAGTTGGGCGTTGACCAGCGATTATTAACTGATCAGCGGCAAGGTGAAGAAAGTTAAATGTCCTCCCCACTATGCAAGAGCGTGAGGGGCCTGGGGATCGTCCGTCGGAGCGGCACAATGCTGGGTTGAGGTTGAGGAAGGCATCCGCGTCACAAGCTTCCGTGGGGTGATTAGGTTTATAGAAAATATCGAAATTAACACGTCAAAGTACTACCATTTATACTATTTATTATGTGGGTAAATGACCACTGTACCCTCACAAATTTGATGGCTGGATTGATTTCTACTCCCGCATCCCCGGTGGGGTAGAAGGTACCATAAAAATGCTCAACTTTTATTGCAATAATTCATTTTTTGGTTGGCATAACATCGAGTCTTTTACAACACATGATAGTACTTATAACAACGCTATATATGTGTTGTGATAAGGACAACTATTACAAAAAGTGTGGCCATAACTTCGCCTAATTACAACATAAAAAATGACTACTATTGTAACTACCAAAATTTTAAATGCAACGCTACACAATTGTTGGCAATTTATGAAGCTATCGCAACCAAAATTAACTACTATTGTAATAAACCTCATCCATTGCAACGAAAATCACGTTGTTGTGACTAAATTTGTGGCATTAGACCTTTTTTTCTTGTAGTGGCTACTGCACAGCTAGGCCATCACCGGAAGGCTGTTCCAGCGAAAGGTTTGGGAAAAGAACAATGTCGAGGCGATGCACGCGGGGCGACACACCCATTTGAATTTTGAAGTAGTTGTGCACGTCGATGACAAGCAAGACAGCGTCGGTGATGAGCAGACGGCTTGGAAACATGGGAATAGTTCTAGGCTTTCTGGCGAGGTTGCGAGGGTGGGCAAGAAAGGACCGGAGTATGTTGAAAAACTAGATCAGCGGCCAATGCGAGCCCTCAAATCTGCTCCATCTAGTCTTAGCTAAACCTTTCTATTGGGCCTCCATTATTGGTCAGGAGAATTGGGCCCTAGCGATCCGTTGTTTGTACCGAGAAGTGATTTGGTTGGGTCTCCTGCTATGTTTGGCCCAAACTGTACAGATTTTACCGTTTTTGTTTTGAGTTTTGTTTTTTATCACCAGCCCATCATGATCTTGTGCACACAAATGAGGAATTCAGTAATAACTCAATGACGCAACATAGTACGATACGAGCCGTAGATTATTAGCCAGCTAATCATATTGGTGTGCGCTGTAGCTTTCGCCCACCACTGCGCGGTTGATGGAAAACACATCATGACACTCCACCTTGACTCCCTCCGCGACCGACGTCCCAACTGACAGACCTTCTAGAAAGCCAATGGATGGCCCTACATGGCTGTGCACGCAAACCATCGTAAACCTTCTAGAAATCTTCAATTTTCTATGCTATTCATAGTTTATGTGGTCTTCAAAAGTTTGAAGCCGGCAAAGCAGGCTTGCACGGACGATGTTGAGCGTCATTGACAAGTGGGGCACATCAACGATAGTGGTCAAAACTGTTGTAAAATGTTATTAGGCCAGGTACACCTTCTAAAAGAAACCCTTATGACCCATGTGGGCTGCTTTATTGAATTTGGGTCCAACACGAAGTAGGGTTTCCTCCTTATAAATAGTTGAGAAGACACTCTATTATAATTCATTAGAAATATTAAAATAAAGTATTTTATCTCCTCTATTCTTGTGTTTTACTTTTCGTTCTTTGTCATCATCTTCGTACCGTACGATCCGCCGATAACTCAATACGTTATCAGCACGATCTAATCACACCGGTGACTGGAAGCTCCTGCCTCCGGCGACCTCCAATCGGTGACTTACAGTACATTTGTTTGCGATTGAAATTTATTTTGACTCGTTGCAGTCAAGATATGTCCAGGTTTTCACCGCCGATCTTAGACTCCTTGCAGTCTTAGATCAACCCCCGGATCTGCGTGAACAAATACCACATCCATTGAGGTTTAAACGTCCGGATTAGATGAACAAATACCTACATCCGCAAAAAAAATCTGGAGGAGTAAATACCCAAATCGAGAAAAAAGAGCCCGCCTCCACAAAGGCGGCGAACTCAGATCCGGCCGTGCAAAGGACCGAGATCCATGAAAAAGAGGTCGTGCGAGTGCCCTGAGGCTGCACGAGAGCCCTGTGATTGCGAAAGAAAAATGCAAAGCGAAAAGGCAAAGATCTGATCCAACTAAGCTCCGGCGACCTTGGCCACTAGACAAATCTGCGCCGGCAAAGGCCGGCGCTGGACGTTGCCAAGACGCGCACACATATGCAGCCAGATCTACTCGACCCTAGGGTTAGGGTTTGAAATACAAAGGCCGGCCCCACCATAAAGGCGGCGGCTCAGCCCCGTCTTCTGTGCAAAGAAAAAGAAAAAGAAAGAAAAATCCAATACGGCATAGATCTAGGCTGAAGCAAAACGGATCCGGCCACCGCACGACCAGATCCGGCGCCCTTCGCCGTCACGCAGACGAGCGTGACCGGACTCAGCCTCGGCCAATGAAGTTTCATCATAGAAAAGAAAAAGAAAAGAAAAGAAAAAAGAAAGAAAGAAAAGAAGAAGAGCTCACATCCGAGCCGTGGAGCTCAGATCTGGATCGAGAAAGCCCAGATCCGGCCCCACCGACCACCAGAGCCCGCATGAAGCGTGCCCTAGCCCGCCTCGGCACGCAAGTGAGCACGCCCTGGCTGGCCTCCGTTCCGAGCGCGCACATGCACATGCAGCCTGCCCCGCGCTTGAACTGGGCCGGCCACCCTGGCCTTGCCGCGTCCCGCGCCCGAAGAAGTAGCTCCTGGCCTTTGCGCCAGCTGCCGCCGCACGCTCCCAGGCAGCCACGAAGGTAGCGCTCCGGCCTACCCCCCACGCGCGCAACACACGCGCACGAGGCAGCTGGCCCCACCAGCCACGGGAACCCCGCCTGGTCTGCGCCTGCCCGGCGCTCGCGTAGCTGGGCCCGCGCACGAAGAGCTCACCCAGCGCGCACTCGGGCCACCCTGTCTTGGCCTCCGCGCCTGGTGCCGCGAGCAGCCCCCGCAAGCGAGGCAGCCACCAGAACCAGGCACGCAGCGGCGCCGCTTGGCCCCTGACGGTGCAATGCGCCTGCGCCTAGCTGGCCGCCCTTGCCTGCCCCGATCCACTCGGTGGAGAAGTAAGAGAAAAGAGAAGAAGAGAAAGTGGCGACCGGGACTGAGAGAAGTGGGGAGAGTGATGAAAAATTTTAGGGTTTCAACCCTTTTTATACTCCTCCAGGCGAAATGGGCCGGACTGAAGCGATTTCGGCCATGTTCGAGCCCATTAACAGCCCGCCTCTAAAAATATCTGCATATTTTGCGAATAAGTGTCTGCACTTGCTGGATTATATGATTTAATCTGGGATTTCTCGCGGAAACAGTCTTGACTTTTTCAGAATAGATCTGCATTCCATATTTTGCACAGAGGACCCTAGTGATTTTAAAAATTACCAGAATAAATAGAAATCTCGTGAGATTGTGTTATTTTGCACATAACACCCCAGATTTTTCTAGATTTATATCAAAATGGATTATTGTCCTTATACTATACTGTTTTTATGGTTTGGTCGTTTTTATGCAGAAACACCAATAAAATAACTTAAACATGAAGTTTTCGTTATACCACCTTACTTATGCCCCCTATTATTTGATACATGAAGTAATGTTTACACAATGATATCATATAGATGTCTGACCTCGTGAAAAGAGAATTTGATGTGCTTACCTCACATGAAAGTAACTACCTGTCTTGGGCCCTTGATGCTGAAATTCTTCTTATTGGTAAAAATCTCTTGAAGACAATTTTACCCAAACAAGGGGATACTGCCGCAACAGATGTGGAGAAAGCTCAGTCCTTGCATTTCCTGAGGCATCACCTATATACTACATTGAAAAATGAGTACATGATAGAAAGGAACTCAAAGGTCTTGTGGGACTCATTGCGTCAATGCTTTAAGCAAATTAAAATAGTCTTACTCCCTAAAGTGGAGCGTGAATGGCAAAATCTACGCTTCCAAGATTATAAGACCGTTAAGGAATACAATACTGTACTCTATGGTATTATTTCACGTATGAAGCTATATGGCAAAGATCTTGAAAAACAAGACCTCATTCACAAGACTCTCTCCACCTTTCATCCCAAGCTCACTCATGTGACCCGCCAGTATAAGAAGGATAAATACAACACTTATATCGCCCTGAGCAATGCATTGCAGCAAGATCAGGGGGAGGATGAATTGATCAAGTAGAATCATTTGTCTTGTCCGACTGGCTCCATGGCACCGCAAGAAGCGAATGCCACATCATTCACGAAGAATAACAGCAAGGAGAAAGGAGGTCCAAAGGCGCCACCGAAGGCACCTCCGAAGGCGCAAAACAAGCCCAATAAGTTCAAGAGGAACTATAAAGGGAAGTCAAAGAAGACACTTTCAGGGGGAGCGTATGGCAAACAAGACCAGAAATATTGCAAGTGTGGCATGAATGAACATTGGTCTAAAATTTGCCGTACACCTAAGCACATTGTCAACATGTATCAAGAGCTCAGGAAGAAGCTTGCGGAGCATAAAGCCAACTATGTTGAAGGCAAGAAGCCAACAACAGAGAATTCTCCAAAAACAACAAAAGCAGAACCAAGCAAGATTTTTTATCTTGAATTCGATGATGACCTCATGGCAGAGGATGAAGAGGATGTGCATGGAGACTAGGAGTAGTCTCGTAGACTACCTAGAATAAAGTTATCATTTGTAATAGGGTGCATTAAGTTTTTAGGTGGTCTATTTGTGTAATCTCACGAAGAGAAAACATTTTTCATTTATAAATGATACTAGTGTGTGAAATTTTTCTCTCACATTATCTTTATTCTGTTGTTTATATATTATTGTATTGATTACAGAATCGTGAAGTACAATAACTATGGGTGAGGAGCTCTGTCTCGTAGACAGCGGCACTACCACCACCGTTCTAAGGAACGCTAGTTATTTCCAAACACTTCAAAAGTATGACAGAAATATAACTACAGTTATTGGCAATGACACTAGAATTGTTAGCACAGGCAGGGCCACAATTGTCCTATCGAACAGAAGGCGGCTAGTAATCCATGAAGCATTACTTTATCCTGAGTCTACTCGAACATTGTTAAGCTTCAAGGGCATCCGTGCAAATGGTTTTCACGTAGAAACCAACGACAATGAAGGCGAAGAATGTCTCATTATGACCAAGAAGCATGGAAATCAAAAGACTATTGTTGAAAATTTATCATCCATCAAAGAAAGCATGTACTGCACTTATATTAAACCACATAAAGAGTTTGATGGGTTCAAGACCGTTTTTAGCAACCAAGAAGCCTATCAAGCATGACACGATAGTCTTTGTCATCCTAGCCTCAATATGATGCAAAGAATCACGAAGAATTCAAAAGGTCACAACTTGAAGACCAAAGATTTCCCAAATTAAGAAGATTTTTTGTACGTTGCATGCGCAAAAGGGAAGCTAATCACTCGACCCTCAAAGCTTAAGATTCAAGCAGAATCCATGGCATTCCTTGAACGAATTCAAAATGATATATGTGGACCAATTAGCCCCCATGTCAGGGCCTTTTTGGTACTTCATGGTGTTAATAGACACTTCCTCAAAGTGGAGTCATGTATGTCTATTGTCTACTAGAAATCATGCGTTTGCACGGTTGACAACTCAGATCATACAGTTGAAAACTAATTTCCCGGATCACAGAATCCAATCCATCACGATGGATAATGCTGGAGAATTTACCTCGAAGGTGTTTAATGACTATTGTATGAGTATGGCATCAAAGTGGAACACTCTGTACCACACGTGCATACACAAAATGGTCTTGCAGAATCATTAATTAAGAGGATCAAGTTGATAGTGTGACCATTATTGTAGAATTGCTTATTGCCTACCTCTTATTGGGGGCACGCAGTGTTGCACGTAGCAACATTAATACAATAGAGGCCATCTGCTACACATGAAGAATCACCATTAGCAATAGTGCATGGTATAATACCAAATGTTTCCCACTTACGGAAATTTGGATGTGTTGTATATGTCCCGATTCCACCGCCTCAGCGAACTTCAATGAGTGCATAACAAAAACTCAGAGTTTATGTTGGCTATGAAAGCGTATCCATAATCAAGTATTTAGAGCCATCCACTGGAGATTTGCATATGGCTCGCTTCGCTAATTGTATTTTTAATGAAGAACATTTCCATGCATTAGGGGGAGGAAAGTATCTCTCTAGGGACGAATGCCGCGAAATAGAATGAGAAACTAAAGGAATCCAAGGAATAGATCCTCGCACTAAAGAAACTGAACTCGAAGTTCAGAATATCCTCTACTTACAGAGGGTTGCTAATGAGCTGCCAGAAGCTTTCACCAACACAAGAGATGTTATGAAGTCTCATATACCAGCTGTAAATGCACCTGAAAGAATAGAAATCACATTTGAAGAGGATGACTATATGAAATTTCGGCCTCCTTCCTCAATGCGAAAGAATACTAGAAAGAAGGGGAGTGAGCCGGTTACAAGGGCACCAAAGAAGCCTAGAGTACAAGCTCAATCTAAAGCTCCTAGGAGACATCCTGCGGAGAAGAAGTCTAAATAAACTACTCAAAAGAAGAATATATAAGGTGAAAGCAAACCACACAAAGTAGTGAGACTTGAAAAAAAAACCCAACTGAGAATGTCCGCACATTTGATACTCACGAAGGGTTACCGGAAATTCCTGATCTAAACACACCTCTGAGTGATGTGGATCAAGAAAATGAAAGAATAGAAGAAATCTCAATAAATTATGTTGAGACGGGAGTAGTATACAACAGAAAGACAATTAATGTCGACTCATACTTTGCCAATACGATTGCAACACAGATTGACTTGGAATCTGAACCAAAGTCAATGAAGGAATGCAAGAAGCGTCCTGACTGGCCAAAGTGGAAAGAAGCAATTTGTGCAGAGTTAAACTCGCTAAAGAAAAGAGAAGTGTTTGGTAATGTAAGCCTTACACCAAAAGGTATCTTTTCAGTGGGTCATAAATAGGTGTTTGTCAGGAAGAAAAATGCTCAAAATGAAGTGACGAGATACAAGGCGAGACTCGTAGCTTAAGGTTTCACGCAGAGACCAGGAATTGACTACGAAGAAACCTACTCTCCCATAATAGATGGAATTACTTTCCGGTATTTGATCTCATTGATAGTGAATATGAATTTGCAAATGCGACTTATGGATATCGTAACTGCATACCTATATGTAACATTAGATACAGAAATCTATATGAAAGTTCCAGAAGGAATAAAAGTCTCAAATGAAGAAGAACGTAAATTATATAGTGTCAAACTTTAGAAGTCGCTATATGGTTTAAAGCAATCTGGGAGAATATGATATAACAAACCCAGTAACTTTATACTAGAGAAAGGATTCTTGAAGAATGATGATTGTCTTTTTATATTCATTAAGAAATCAGAGAAAGGTTATTGTATAATTTTTATTTATGTTGATGATTTAAATATCATTGGCACTACACAGTATATCAAAGATGCATGTTCCTACCTAAAGACTGAATTTGAAATGAAGGATTTGGGTAAAACTGCATATTGTTTAGGCTTGTAGCTTAAACATACCCATGAAGGGATATTATTGCGTCAATCAAACTATACCAAGAAGGTTTTAGGGAGATTTAATATGAAAGATGCATACCCACTCAGATCCCCTATGATTGTGAGATCACTCAATGCAGAGGAAGATCCATTTTAGACCAAGGGAGGAAGGTGAGGAATTATTGGGACCTCAATACTCATATCTCAGTGCTATTGGAGCATTAATATACCTTACAAATAGTATGAGGCCCGATATAGCCTTTGTTATTAATCTACTTGCAAAATATAGTTCGGCTCCAACTATGCGATATTGGAATGGCATCAAGCAAGTCCTTAGATATCTGAGAGGAACTGAAGATTTCGGATTATTTTTCAAAAAGAATGTAGAAGTAACCCTCATAGGGTATATTGATGCTGGCTACTTATCCGATCCACATAAGTCAATCTCACAGACTGGATATGTGTTTCTATTTGGTGAAACGGCTATTTCGTGAAAATCATCAAAGCAGACGATCGTTGCTATATCAACAAATTACTCTGAGGTCGTCGCATTATTTGAAGCTGCCAAGTAATGCACCTGGCTCAGGAGGATGTCAAATCATATATTGGATACTTGTGGAGTGACGCATACTCCATCCCCTATAATTATCTATGAAGATAATAAAGCTTGTATTGTACAAATACAATCAGGATATATAAAGTCGAACAGGACTAATCATATGTTACCTAAATTCTTTCACACGCATGAATTACAAGAGAAGGGAGAGATTTTGGTAACCCATGTCCGCTATTATGATAATCTTGCAGATATATTCACAAAGGCATTACCAGCCTGCACTCTTAAAAAATATCGGCATGGTATTAGCATGAGTACCAGCCAGACCCACCTTGTAGAAGAAGGCCTCCTGGACCATATGGACTGCTTTATCGAATTTGGGCCCAACACGAAGTAGGGTTCTCCCTTATAAATAGTTGAGGAGACACCCCATTGTAATTCGCCAGAAATATTGAAATAAAGAATTTGTCTCCTCTATTCTTGTGTTTTACTTTTCATTCTCTGTCATGATCTTCATGCAGTATGATCCGCCGATAACTCAACAAAAAGTTTGTACCGATGGTGCTACTTCTCTTTAGGTTCGTTTTAATCATCATCAGGGTCACGATAAAATAAAAAGCTTATGCCTATGTCCATGGTTCTATGACTCCTTGTGCATTCAGGAAAGGAGGAAACGCGCGCACCACCTGATTATCGCACACCGACGTTTATTAGTTGTTATAGTTACGGATGATTGAAGGGTGCCGTGTTGACAATGATGAAACCGAAATATTAAAGAATGCACGGATGCATACATGTAAAGTGAGTTAAGATGCGACAAACATTTATGCTCCGACCATGGACAAGAAATACAAGTACGTGCTGCAATTTGTTGTTTGATGTACTTGCTGTGCACAAGGTGCTTAGTAAGTTCTCCTTGTAGGAGGATTTTCTCCTCTGTCCAACAATGTTGGATTAGCTCTAAAATTCTCTAACAGATTCCTAACATGAATCTGTGCATATCCGACAATACATGTCATGTATGTGTTATTTGGAGAACAACTGATCTACAATTTTACATTTACACATATCATTAAGGTGAAACTCCTCCCAACATTCAGATGAGATATATGTATGTGTATGTCACCTACTGCATACTGGAACTTCCGTGAAAGAGGGACTGACAGACCTAACCACCAACCCAGGAACCCGCCGGCCGTGGTAAAAAAAACGGAATGCAGAAAACAATTAGAGCCAACAAGCCCAGATATTGGAGCCCCGTATACATATATCGCCACTTCGCCAGGACACCAGGTCGTCGGGATTAAGCAAAGCTGAGACGCAGAGAGACAAAGCGTGCGCGTGCAGAGAGAGAAGGGAACAGAGCAACAATGGGGTTCGGCGTGGTGTCCATGCTCAACGCGGTGTTCCGGCGCATATTCGTCTCCGCGGGGCTCCGTCCGTCCTCCGCCGCCGTCGACGCCGACGACACCACCATCCACTTCTGGGCCCACCCCTCCCTCCTCTCCTCTTCCTCCTCTTCTTCTTCAGAGGAGCAGCAGCAACGACCAGTGGTGGTGCTGATCCACGGGTTCGGGCCTGACCCGACGTGGCAGTGGGCGGCGCAGGTGGGCCCCCTCTCCCGCCACTTCGACCTGGTGGTCCCCACGCTCCTCTTCTTCGGCGCGTCCGAGACGCGCGCCGCGGCCCGGTCCGACGCGTTCCAGGCCGCGGCCCTCGCGGCGCTGCTCCACCACCACCTCCCGGGCCTCCTCGTCGGCGCCGGGCGCACGGTGCACGTGGTGGGGACCAGCTACGGCGGGCTCGTGGCGTACCACCTGGCGCGGGAGCTGGCGGCTCAGGAGCAGCAGCAACGAGCAGGGATGGTGGCGGTGGGGAAGGTGGCGCTGTGCTCGGCTGATGCGGGCAAGAGCGCCGAGGACGACCGGGCGCTGGCGGCGAAAGGCGGCGTGGCGGAGGTGACGGAGCTGATGGCGCCCGCCGACACCAAAGGGCTGCGCCGCCTCATGGCGCTCTGCGTGCACAGCCCGCCAAAGTACATCCCCGAGTGCCTCCTCCGCGACATGCTACGGGTACGTATTCAGTATTCTACGCGCCACCGTACACACGCAGGCCATGCACCAGTACGTACGTACAAGGAACACAATCGCATTGCATCATTGATCCATCATCAAGGGCTCGCTCTCGGGGGGCCATCAAAAGTGGATGTGCCATCATGAACACAACAGACTCATAGCCACAGTACAGTTTGGTGATGCGGTGGTTCAGAACGATCGATCAAGTCAACCTTTTGGTACTATAATAATATGATTTCCTAGCTAGCAAAGATTTGGCGGCAAATCACATCCCGCGACCGCCCATTACCTAATTAGATAATAATTCTGTATTAGACGTGACGCATAATTCGTTGATTCTATCTAGCGCCATCATGACGCATGGGTCACGTCATGCGTAAGGCGCCTAAAGAAATATATACTAAAGCAAGTTTTTTGCATTGTACTTGTGCGACATTATTCAGAAGTACTTCGCGCACCGAAGAGAGGACAAGATCGCTCTCATCAAAGGCATCACCACCGGGGAGGGCTACCACCTCACTCCTCTTCCTCAGGTCTGAAACAAACGAAATCGGTTTTCAATGAAAGTAACTGGACTGTCATCGCAATTGCTCAGCACTCGCATTAATTCACATGGTCGGTCCATCTCAATCGCAGGACGTGTTGATCATCTGGGGAGAGTTCGACCAGATCTTCCCGGTGGAGAAAGCGCACAAACTGAAAGAGTAAGCACGCATGCTTCATCCTACTCGCACTGTTACCTTCATTTCTTCAGTAGCGAAGTCGGTCAGGCAGTACCACTTCTGAATTCCTGTTTTTTTTTTCCAGCACAACTTAGGATCCATCAATCGATTTCAGTACTGTCAAGACTGATCAGTAGATATATTTCAAGCTTCATTGATGCATGAGCTTTTACACACTTTGCAGGAAGCTCGGTGAGAAGGCGACGGTGAAGGTGATCCCGAACACGGGGCACCTGCCGCAGCAGGAGGACCCCAAGCTCTTCAACCGCGTCCTCCTCGACTTCTTCCTGCAGCCTTAGCGTTCACCTATAACTCTATAAGGGCGTCGGCAGCATCGCTGCAAAGTAAACATGGCGACATTTTTGGCGTCAGTTTTTGCGCCTCTTTATGCGTTCGGTCCAACAAATTCGGCTTTTCATCAGCTGGTTATGATTATGAGAGGCACCGGCACGGCGAAGCCACTTGTTGCTGTTACTGAGAGTGTAGCGATGCACGAAAAATTGTTTTGCTTCATTATTCCCGATAATCAAAGAGCCATTCATATATACGGTGCAACCTCAGTGTATAAATGCTATGCCTTCAGTTAATATTATTAGTCCTTTACGCGAAAGATATTCCAATTGGGTCCATAGCTCAGTGGTAGAGCAATTGACTGCAGATCAATAGGTCACCGGTTCGAACCCGGTTGGGCCCTTGTATCTTTTGTTTTTAGAACAATGCCTTCATTTTGTTCCTTTTTTTTTACAACAATGAATGCCTTCTAAGCGCAACATTTTATACTCAATTTATGAAAATCTTGTAAGATTTATGACGATATTCTGCCTTCTAAGCGCATCTTCAACAAATCCCAAAGCATGGTTTTAAAATCTGATTTTCTGCCTTATAAGAGCATTTTAACAACTCTTAAAAATATGATATTTGGACGTGATCAGTAAAAAGGTTCATCGAACATTTCTCAAAACTGACTTCCTATCTTGTAGTCAAAGTTTTGGATGTGATCAGTAAAAATCAATTTATGTCATGTAGTGAAATATGTAAATTAACACTATTTTAGAAAACCGTTGGTATATATAGAGCCCACAAATGGTAGACATGCATGACAGAGATTTCTAAACTTTTTGGAACTAAATTTATAAGAGCATTTTAACAACTCTCAATTTATGTCATGTAAATTAACACTATTTTAGAAAACCACCGTTTACATAGAGCCCACAAATGGTTGGCATGCATGACAGTGATTTCTATACTTTTTGGAGCTAAAGTTTTGGGAACTAGTGGAAAAAAGATTTATTTTCCTCCCAACAATTTTTAGAAAGCTCACAACAACAATTTTTTAGAGTCATTTTTCCAGACCAGTTCAAGATGTATATGTTACGATAAATTTATGGTCATATAAGAGATCTTGTCTAAAACGGTGGCATACAGGAGAGATTAGGGGTGGCACGGAGGCTTCTGCATATCAGAATAATAACACGTTCTGATAATGTGAATAGATATAGAGGAAGACCAAACTTGACATAAGAGGAGTTCGTAAATCAAAACTTAAATGTTTGGAATGTCGCCAAAGAGCTAATTGTGGACAGCAAAGTGTAAAAAATAGCAATTCATGTGCCACGTATCTCTCTCTCTCTCTCTCTCTCTGGCATTATGGTTTTATATTACCCTTTTTCATTGTTTTTGTTCTTTCCTTTATTCATTTTTGCCTGCTCTCTTTTCCCTCTGTTTTGTTTGAGTTTGTACTTCTTTTTTCTACTTTATTTTCTTCTTTTCCATCCTTTTTTTTAGAGTTTCAGTCCTAGGCTATACCAACTTGTTTGGGATTAAAGGTTTGTTATTGTTCTCGTCGTTGTTCCAGATGCTCTAAAAGGGGTCTAAACTATTTGTGCACAATATTTCAGAGCAGCAGTATAGACTAAAATGTGCTGAAAACTTTGAATAAAAATGCACATCATACATTACACGTCCAATAATAATTCACAAAATTATGTACACGACTGAGGCTTGGAGCAGAGTTGTCACGCTCACAACGGACAGGAGCTGATTTCAAATTTGGAAGCATATTCTTTCTGCTGAGTTCCAAACCACGAAGTTAGTTAAGACGGACGTGCAAGCGAATCAGCGGCTAGTTGAAATCGCCCAAAACTGCACGTCCGTGTATAGAACAAGGCAACTGTCAATCATATCGACGTTTCGAGTACGCTATCTTCTTCCATAAAAAAAAAAGGAATAAAATCAATGGATCAGATTCTGCAAAGCACAACACTCCTCGATACCCAGTTTCATACCTTCATATGTTTCTTTTTGTCAAAAAATTACTGTATCACCTGAAAATTAGCAACGGTCTGGCGACTGAGTGGTACAAGGAACTTTCACCAACTGAGCTTCTATTTATGCCCCTATAGAAGTACAAAACCAAAAACAAAACAGCAGCAAGAGGGGAGTGGGCAATGGAATAAAACAAATGACTAGTTAACAAATGACTACAACAACATAACAGGTGGTGATAGAAAGAGCAGACTGGATGCCCCGGCGGCATCACTTCTTTCTGAACCAGAGGTTTTCAGGCTTCTTTTTTCTGCTTTATTCTGTGGGAAAATCTGGTTGTAAAGCATTGACTTGTGAACCCATGTACTGACGTACCTGAAGAAAATGTTCAGTAAGCAGAAACAACGCTTGGTCAGCTGTACAAAAGTCAAGGTGATCCGAACGAGCACGCTATGCTGTCAGGTTGAGGCACCACTACTCGTTGGCATGCTTTTCCAAAAGGAATGGTCAGGAAACGTCTCTTAATCCCCCATTGGAACCAAGGCATTCCTGAGGATTAGCATAGAAATAATCCTCTTCCTTAGGCTGGCCAGGGATAATCTTCCTTTCGGCAGGCTGCCCCATACGGTTCTGGTGTGCCTCCTTCACTGCAGCTGAGAATTGATCCCAGGACAATGCACCTCCTTGGAAAAGGTCCAAGAGTTCAACAAGCTTCTTTCTGTCCAACAAGATAGTCTTGTGAAAGCCCGTATACCTAAAATGGATAAGCAAAGATGTTCAGGACCACAGCAGCAATATTTATGAAATCATGAAAGCAAAGACAGCTTTTTCAATAGAAGAATTCATTTTCCACAAAAACTCAACCCTTGATTAATGTGCCATAAAGATAAAGACAAGTAAATCATCAGATTCTGAATAAGCTGACCTTCGGTGGCCCTCAACAACCCTTGCCATATTCCCATCATAACTGGGAATGAAAACATCGCTAGCTAGAGAAACCATGTAATCCAGTGCTGCCATCTGGGTTGAATGGTTCTGGAATGGCCGTAATTCATCAGGAGATAAGAGTTTCTCCTTCCTTACCTAATATATAACATAAAAATAAGAAAATTAACACATAAGCAAAAGATCTTTAGGAACATGCAAATGACAGAAAAATGCTCACTAGGTTAGGATATGCATCCTTCAAAGCAGCCAAACGCCTTTCACCGCCATAGATTTCACCAGAAGCAATATATATCAGTGTGTCCTTTGTAAACCCTAGAGCTCTTAGCACTAGAGTAATTTCCTCTGGTGTGAGGGGGCAAAGTCCCTGAAGCCTCTTAACTTCAGAATCGATCTCCTTTTCTTTCCACCATGGATATGCATATCTATAGTAAGTAGATAATAAGTTTGTATTTATGAAGTATCAAAGCAGCACAAAGCATAGTCATAATCGAAAATATCTACCTCATTCTAGTGAGCTCCTCAGTTTCTTCACTAGAACAGCCATGTGTACAGCCAGAAAATGAGAGCATATCCATTTCATAGCGCAAGTGAAGCACAACAAATTGCCCACTTTTCTGGAGGGTGGAGATAAGTTTTCTGCCAAGGGCCTCAATCTGTGGTGTGAACCTTAAGGCTTCAAAATTGACACGACACCGCAGCATCTGGAGCTGAACAGGAAGCCCATTATTTGCAAGGCGGGCATCTGATTTATCAAAATGAATTACTTTGTGCTTCCTTGCAAGAGGTAATATCTGCATGAGATGAGCTTTCGGATCACTTGTGTAACTTTTTCAATGCTGCTAATTGCAGCCTGCGAAACTAACGAGCAAAACTTACCCGCTTAAGGTAGTATGTTTCATTGGACCAGCTAACAGGAGGCATCGAGTAAAGTCTTTTCTTAGTTCTTAACTGGAGTTTCAAAGGTAGTTCTTTAACAATCATCAGTTCATCTCTTAAAGAATTGATGAAGTGATCCACATCAAAAATGTCTCCAAAGTCACTGCAAAATGATAGTTGGTAAAGGAACTACAGCCAATCATAATATTTTCATGCATGCAAATTCTAGTTTATTGTGGCATACGTAGATGAGTCTAGTTCAAATTTCAAAACATCACAAGATGATGACACGTTTTTAATTAATTTGTAACTTAAAGTAAACAGCTCACTGCACATGTATGGTATTGATCTCACTCAAACAAATGTTATATGAAAATGTTTTACCTTGGGTCAGCCCAGAAAGACCTTTTATCCAGTTCAGGAACCACCAGTGTTAGATTCAGGTGGCGTGCTATAGTCACCATGTCACATATCTGCAGCATACCATTTTCCATGTTAATTTACAAAAGTGAAGAATGAGCAGAAGAGCTAGCTGACAGCATAAAACTAGGTGATAAGCAAAACCAAGATACTAAAGTCAAGGTACAGACCCCAGCTCGCATTTGATTAAGGCCTCCATTGCATGTTACTCGTAGATAACCATTGCTTCTATAAATTCCTGCAGAGAGTAACAAGGACCTAATCAATTATAGTGCCAACAGTAAAGTTTCTGTGACTTCTGACAACAAGACATGCCAATTGCTGTTAATAGTGATGCCCATCACTGCATGCTTTAAGTAAATGTATTCAGTGTTCAGTACCAATTTTAACAGGAGAGCAAGGAAATCACCAGATCGATTGACATTTCTCCACGGTATCAATTGCAGAGTTTTATACTAAAGCGTCGTGGTAACCACTCAATATAGCATTTGCATTTGGTCAAATTCACAGAGACAGACTGAGAGCTCCTTTGAGACACCAAAGGATTATTTCCTTGTGCATGACCACAATCGCGAATTCAGAACGTTTCGGCGCAAGTCTACTAAAGATCCCCAAAAGAACACCAAATTCGCCTCAAAACCGTCCATTCGAGCCCACGATCGAGCCGAATCGCCGAGGAATGCGCGTCCTCTGACCACGGAACTGCCGCATTTGACTCGCACTCCGCCCAAATCCGATAGTCCCGAGCTCCTCTAGATCGCCGCTAAGAAGGAAGGCGAAGAGAGAACACGCACATAGCAAGAATCAAAGCACTTACTCTTCGGCAGGAGCACCGGCGGTGAGAGCCGCGCCGCGACGCTGTCCTCGCCGGCGAGCGCGGCGAGCCCTGCCGCAGCACCACTTCCGGGTCCCCCGCCGCCGCAGTCCGTCAGGACTCGCGGCCGGAATAGCCCAGCGATGGACGCGAGCTGCACAACCGCCGTCCACACCACGGCGCTGGCCGCCGCCCGCATGGCCCACCGCCACGCCCGCCGCCGCCGCGTCCCTCCCCCTCCGCCGAGCACCACCATCCCGCTCGGCCGGCCGGCGGCCTCTCTGCCCCCACCAACCACCTTCCCAACTCGTACTCACCACTGCTACTACCACCGGAAGCAGCAGCGGTGGGAGGCAGCCGATTAGCGTGGGCGGCGACAGCGTTTATGGGAAAGAAATCAGCAAGCTTTCGATCTCAAAAAAATTAAAAATAACGTTTTTAATTGCGAAGCTGGGCGGCATCGGGCTTCGTGGTGAGAAGAAGAAATCGAGGGGTGCGACGAGCGGGCGCGTGCGGCGGTAGGCACGACGTGAGCATTTGGCGCAATCTTCGGTGGGTGGTAAGTCGCGAGTCGTAACCCTCAAACACGGCGATTAATTAACCGATTAATCAACTCGTTAGCCTTTCCATTGCCATTAGCAAGGACAACAAGTGCTTCCAAGCGGTATGCCGCCACACCATCTAAGCTTTGACCTCCGGTAACTTTGTTTTAAATAACGCAACATGTAAAAATATCATAGGTTGGAACAATTTTCTTAGTTTTAATAAATAATGAAAATTATGTCTCTGATTTTTTAACATCATCATAAATGAAAAGGTAATATTTTCTCCAGTTTCTAATTGATATCGTTACAATTTCAGTTTAAATCAAAACCAAAGATAGGAAGTGGTTCTACGTAATCAATGTCTACTATGCTCGTAAGCACACTATGATAGTAAGCTAAGGGCACATTTGGTTCACTACCACACCATGTTATCATGCTTTACTTAAGGTGTGGTAAAGAAATTACTCACCACACCTCACACAAGTCTTGGCAAGAGTATGAGTCTATGGCATAAGTGGTCAAAGTGTGGCAAGCTGCAATTGTGGCTGGAAACCAAACAACTGTCTAAGAGCACCTCTTACGTTCCGCCGAACCGAATCATCAAAGTTCGATCATGTAAATTCGATTTTCACCACGGTTCGATGCCTCTAGTGTAGGTTTGATTTGGTGGATCCCAGGTAGTAATTAAATTTTCTTATCTCTACCGCAGCCATTGAAAGCATGCAACTCGATTGCAACGCAGAGCGTTTTTCTTGCTTTGTTTATTCACTACGGTTCGTCACGGTTCAGCGCAAAAACAGAGTTCGCTTTTTTCTCTTTCCTCATATGGTTCGATGGCCACAACGTTCACGGTTTGATAATCGAACTGCCAGATGGACTATGGTTTGGTTTCTCACTACGTTGCTGGTGCTCTAAGAAATTATGGTGCAACTAAGGTTTGGCGTGACAAAGTTTGGTAACCAACCAAACACGCCCTAAAACACATGAGTAGGGCTTCAACATTTGAATTTTAATATTACAAAAACTATACTTTCAGAATAAAAAGAACAAGATAAGATTGTGTTTTATAGCCTCCTAACACATGAACACACTAAATTTACAGTTAGTTATATGCAATAATCACAATGATTGTTGGTATAATTTTTACTGTAATGGTGCAAGAGGAATGTGAGAAGTAGGGCCAACAAAAATGCTCCATTCACTTTATTAATATAGAATCAAATCTACTCATAAACATATCTCATATTTAGTTACAGAACAAAAAAAATCGTATGCTCGAAGTCTCTAAAACATTTTGTTGTAAATTATCCGTGAAAGTTGCTATTCGATATCTGAAACTTTCAACTGTTTGATGAAAGGGGTCTTAAACTACTGAACTGACATGTGCACAGCATATGGGATTAGGTTTAATAGATCAGGTTATTGCCATTAGATAGATATTTGGGTCTCGTTTCCACCACGTCTGTTGTTCCATGCATGTGAGCATATCAGCAAGTCGCTAAACAAGTGTCAAGTGTGCCTTGTGATGCAGCTGGCTGCCATTTCCAGATGCAGAAGCTTCGAACTCTGATGCAAGCATGTACTCTGCTTGCTTCTTTGATAATCTTCCCTCTGTTATTGCTCCCATCTTCCTCTGATGAGAAATTGCATCTACAAGTCACTGTCCCCCGTTGATTTCGTAACGGTAACCGATGGCTACTAGTAGAGGGAACTGCATCTACATGAAAAGCACAACCCAAAACACTTCCAATCCAAGCAAATGGTTCAGGTAGAGGGACGTGTGATGTGGCATCAACAAATTATTATACGATGGACCTTGCTCCTTTCCGTTTCAATGTCCTGGCGAGTTTAAGGTCTTTGGTCTAATGTGTGATTTCCAAGCTGATGCAATTAGCGCATCAGGAGCAATAGGTGCGATGTGCTTTTCATGAAAAAAAAAAGTGACGATAAACTTTTGACGTTGGAATATATGCTCCTTTCGTGCACGACATTTTTTTATGTGAATGGAGGCAATTCATTTACTTGGCAAGACACATACATCGATCACTGAGAGAGACTCGCAATCAGGAACATGTATCTGAATCAAAGTCAGCTCTTGAGCAGCAAGTATTAATTACAATCCTAATCAAACACCGCAAACATGAGAATCAGTGACTGTGACCTGCCAGCCAAGCAACATCACCAAATTCAGAATCCAATGGCTGCGGTCAGACTAACATGCCAAGCCTGAGATTTGCTACGGCCTTGCAGACCCACATGCTTTACATCTGGACCTTTATTAGTTTATAAAATATTTCAAGAGCTGTTCTTCTCTCGTTCAAAGAAAAAAATACAATTGCAGTTTGGATGCGAGGACAACTGCCGAACGGGAAAGGAAGTAGGTTGCGATCAAAGGCCCGCTCTCCTTATTCCGGCTGCCTATAACTTGGCCGGCGAGAAGATGATATGTACAAATGGACTGAACACAACCTTAATATTTACAGGATGATGTGATCATCATGCAGTTTCAGGTGGCCGAGGTCCGGAACGGTGGGCTATTGTCGGCCTTTAGAAAGCGGAAATATTCCTTCTGTGTCATCTGCCCTCCATTGACTTGGTCAAAGATACACCTGTAAAAGCTGAAGATGACAAACTTTACACTGTTAGTACATCAATACTATCTAGAGATGATGGAGCTGCTGCAAGCAATTAGATTATGGAACCAGATTACCAGCTGAACTTAATATATGAATGAGTACATATGCCAAGATGGTCAAAGTCAAACCAACATACTGCCCACTGAAACTGTTCTATATGTCAAAGTAAACTGTTGTTTCAATTGACTGACATATTTTCCATTGCTAAATATGAGCCAGTTGCTATAACATCCTGAAATGAGAACTGAACAGGACATGACTATTGATTGACCCAACGGTTCATTGAATAACAAGAGCTGTACCTACTCTACCTCAGTTGCTCAGATTAACATGCAGTGCAAACTTCACAAACAGGACGTGTAATGTGACAAGGTCATAAGTGAGGTTTCTAGGTTCATATTTCATTTATAACTGCTCAGATGGAATGAAAGATTAGCAACAAAGGGAAGCATAAAACAACGAGCAACAATCTTGAAAATAAATTTGATCTGTACAGGTCAGTACCTGCCATCCAGGCCAACCATCATTACAGTGTTCTGAGCACCAAAGGCTACTATGTAGCGTGTAACTTCTGGTAAATGGAACTGAGCAAATGACCACTCTGAACTGAAATACTTCGGAAGAATACCTGAAGATATTCAGCAAAGATAAGTTAACGAGTTGAGACAATAGGATGACCAATACTTGTATGTAAAAAATCACAAGCTGATTCGAGAACTCTGGTTCGAGAATGTATAATGATGCATGTGATTTATTAGATAATACAAAGTACACTGTTGTATGAATTTATGCATAAGTCTGGACATCACTACTTAACCCTAGAACACTTCCAAGCAAATGGTCCAACAAGTTGAAATCCTCTATTTCCAGTAAATACAACAGGTCAAATACATCATCAAATCAGTATTTATAAAGTATAAGCAGCTGTGAAGTAGCACTAGGTTGTAAAGAACTTTACAACCAGTGAGTATTTTGTTTGCTAACAATAAGATTTGGATGGTTCACCTACTATGCCAAGTATTGTATGGCTGGACCATGTCAGGCTATATGTGATACCGGATATTAGATGAGTAAATCATATCAGGCTAGATGCTAGCAGGCACATTTTGATGTTTCATTAACCATGAGGGAAAGCAAGAGGGTGTATACTCCCTGAGTGTAAATGACTAAATAACATGAGGGCAATGTCATCACAAATAAGGAGCATAAGCATAAGTGCATAACCACCATAAAAGTAACACCCAGTTCCGAGAAGAGCACTCAATCAGGTGTCAGAAAAAGTTTCCAAGATCATGAGCATGGCTGCACACTTCCAAATCAACACAAAAATCTATGTGACTGAAGGTAAAGATGATTTACTAAAAGTAAGCTAGATTTATAGATTGGCAACTCCATAGTAGTGGTACTCATTTTAACTATTTTAGCGGGAAAATTCCAGTAATGTTATTCAGAACAAACAAACCAAGAACGAATGTGAACCACAGAATTACCTCTCATGAACGATAATGATGAACTCGCATTGGATCCAGTGTTTGTTTGAACAAGAGGATCTATGGAACTGGAAGAGTTCTGGTGATCTATCCGTGGACCTTCAAGAGTGCGTTGCTCATTGCTGCTTGAATCCTCCCCAGCTACTCTGACTCTCAGAGAGAAAATATGAACAGTTCCTTTGTCGCTGGACACGGCCAACCACTGCACATTTGGTGACAGTGCAATGCTATATATTTCTGCTTTGTCAAGCCCTCGACGTACCTACATATCATTTTCATTTTAGACAAAATAAGTCAATAAGGGCTCAAAAGTCATTCATGCATCAATTAACACTACAACGACGTCGACATGAGAGGCAGCAAACTGTCCTTTTATCACAAAAAAGGATTAGCCAAGATAAATAAAATGTTGCTCACCTCTTGCAAGCGAGTGCCATCCATCGTGTTGAATATTCTGATTAAAGTGCCCTTCATGCTTGCTGTTGCCAGTAGTAGACCATCCAGAGTCAAGGCCATGCAAGAGATGTGTGAGTCATGAGCTGTAATCATCCTGGTTACCTTCAGCCCAAAATGCTCTACACGAACATGCCCCTGGTGCACCCCAGGGCAGGCCAATACCGAGGTATTAGAATGATGAGAGAGGCAGCACAACCCTTTGGGATTTGAAAGAGTGTCAATCTGATGAAGCAGCTTCAAATCCGTGAAGTTGTAAACATATATCTTCCTCTCAAGAACAATCACAATATAGTCCTTCCCCAATTTTACAGCCCGAACATCAGAACGAAAGGCAAACTCCCCAATGCAACGGCCCTGGTGATCATCCCAAATCATCACCTTGTTCGGTGGATAGGTCACATTGGAGCCACCACCAACAAGAGCAAGGATGTTGCAACGGAACAGCATCTCAACAATCCCGAACCCGCCACTTTTCAGATCCCTCCTGAAGGTTTCCTTAAAAGGGTCGCAGTTGAAGATCCTGAACCCATTGCTGGTGCCAGCAGCGAAGCAACCACAGTCCTGATTCCAAGCGACCGACAAAAGCCTGACATCCTGATCATCATCGCGACTTGCTTCAGGCTGGTTTGTAGGTGCCGATTGTGGCCAGTTGTGAGGCGAATCGAATGTTCCAAGCTTGCCCGGGGGATGTAAACCCCGGGATGTGGAAACCTGTGAGCTCATGAGGAGGACGGTTCGGCCAAATCAACCAACTCTGGATACAATGAGCTCAGGTACACCAAATGTTGTGCCAGTGAGCAAGGATTTGTGAATCCTGCAGCAAATTGACAACGTCAATTATAGCCAAAGTTAAAGGGAAAAAAGAAACAACTGCATCGAGTTTTATTAGTGCCTCATCCAATCAATAATCAAAATGTGGGTACAATGCCAATAATCATCAGACTGTTGAACCAAAAGCGTGCTCTGGTACTAAAAAATTACACTTTGGCAGAGAAGCCGGCAAACGGAGCTGCCTAGCTTGTGACTGGGCATTAGCTGACGTGGGGCCAGCTGATCCCCTCCACAATTATGGGAAGAAAACTAACAATACTCTGCCACGCACCAAATAAAATCGATGACTGGAGATGAAAAAAATATATTAGGATTTGCGAGCCCAGGTTCCATTGCCGACGAGAGAAGAAATCGATTCAACCCCCAATTTACCTCCGCTCGACGACAGCTCAACGGGGAAGAAGGACGCGTCTACGTCTACGTGAGAAGGGATGGAGAACGCAGCGGTGGCGGATCTGGGTGACGACCAAGCGGCAGGCGGAGGCGGAACGTACAAGTCGGGGGAAAGAAATCCGCGGTCGATCGCCGCGGAAGGTTGGAGAAGATCCGAATCCCTACGTGATTGTCATGCTAGGGCACGGAGATGGAAACGTAGAGGAAGAGGGATGGGGCGTTACCTTGGGTCGGCGGATGCGGGAGGACGGGGACTTGGCAGCGACGGGCGGGGAAGGAGGAGACGGGAAGCAAAGGCGGTGGTGGTACAAGTGTTCCTTCGCCGGATGCGTGCGCCCGCAATTAACCACTCCTTCCCTTCACCTCCGTGCTAATCCCGCCGCGAAACCGTCGTTACCCGAGACCGGTTCTGTTCAGCTGTAGGCATCACGGGTTCTTCTTGCTGGGTGCGTGAGGACGGGCGAGGTGGGCCCCGTCTGTTACAGTCAGACTGGGCGCGCCAGTACGGGAAAGGATGGTAGGCAATTTGGATCGCAGATTCCGATTGCGTGGTTTTAGGACCTGTTTGTATACTGTAGTTGGAAAATCATGGGGTTGCCGTCCATATGCTCCAGAACTTTCGTGCCCGTTTACTGCAATTTTATTTGTCCTGTAGAGTACCTTTCACGTCACTCCGTTGAACGTATGTTACCAATTCGAACAAGAAAAAAAAGAAAGAAACTCAACTTACATAGTGCCCCGGATGCCGGGCTACGAATTAGGTCAGTTACTATCCTTCCATTTTTATTTATTTATCATTAGCACAAGATGTTTAGTTCTAAATCAGAGAGTTCAACACACAGAACTAAAGAGAGTGGAGCACAGAACCATTGATCCCCACTCTTCTACAGCCGTTTCCGGTTATTCCTCGAGAAAATATCACAGCCAGTAGGCTCGCGATGTATGTACTCACCATCTCTATTTATGCGATATTATACTATAAAGTCAGGTAACATTCTCAGGTGCTCTAGCATCCCGCGAGAGCCTATACAAGGGATTTCCCAAGATAATATGCACATTCGGACACAAACTCATATACTCTTCTTTGGCTGGGAACCAAAACAACTCTTTCAGCACCGGGCCGGGCCGCTCTGCTTGCTGCCGCCAGCAGCAACACGCACACACACCTAACACCTGCACAGAGTAGAGCACACCACAACTTGCGGCTCTTTTAAGTTGCTTGTCTAAAAGAGCTGGAAGAAGAGGCTCGTTGAACCGTCACCGAACGACCGGAGGTCTGCTGGCTTCACCAATGCCCTGCACAAGGGGCACGTCCGCTCCCTCTCAAACCTGCCGCCACACCAGAGTGTTAACATGTAACAAAAGGGAGAGAAACTGAATGCTCCAACAATGTTAGGACAAAATGGGAGTTGCATAAGTTTGTTTTGTTTAGTTCAAACCTAGACAGAAACATTATCAGAATAGTAATCTCTCTTATTGGAAATCAGATTTAGTCCAGGAAGGAATACAAGGTAGTCTATCTAAATTGTTATGATTTATGATTCTTTTTGTAACATGCATAAAAATAGTAAGGAGATATCATATGGCAACTAGTCGACAGGAGTGGGGAGATGCATGTGAATTACCATTCAGATACACAGTCTTCACAGAAGATATGTTTACAGCGCAAAAGAATGGGAACATGCATCTTCTCTTGGCATATTGCACACATATCTCCAGCAGCAATAACCTGAATGCATATACATATAAAGGTCAATGTGTGTCAAATAAAGATCTACTGTGGACTGCACATCTCAAGACATTTTGTTAAAACAAGAAAGCATTTTGTAACAAGGTACAACTTAACAATGCTAAAATATATTAACTACTGTGGAATGCACATCTCAGGACATTTTGTTAAAACAAGAAAGCATTTTGTAACAAGGTACAACTTATAACAATGCTAATATATATTAGCTACCTGCTCGTTTGTTGCATATGAACCATAATGGAAGTCTTTAAGTGACAATGCTCTCACTGCTGTCAAAAATGATTGAACCTGACAAAGAAACAATTGCCCAATGTGTTAGAAACCATCCACTCGATACAACTTCTGAAAATGAAATAAGAAAGGTATAGCACCTTTTCTACAACAGATGTCAACTTGAAAGTGAGATACAAGCCAGTGGTTAGAGAAGAAAATAGGCTTCCATACTCCTTATTCAGGAAAAAACGGTACCACACAGGAGTAGGCAATAATGCTCGGTATAAAAGTAGAAAATATTCCACGATTGTCAACATTTGACCCTAAAAAAGAGAAGTATCAATCGGTTATAGTCCCCAAAAATACGATTATAACAGTAATAAGCCAGAAGCTATCTAGAAGAATTGTAAATATAGGTTAGCAAACATAGAATAGCTTACCTGCCTACGATAGCTTCGGCCTCTGCTGTTTTTATAGTACATCAGAAGTATGCATTTGAGGACCATAGCAGTTTGGCGAACCATTGTATCTGCGCAAGATTAGAAGGAACATGCATGATCAACAGCAATGCAAAGAAAGTATCACCTTTAAGACAGTATAGATGGATGAGTGGGCATTAAATGACTCTGCCGTTTAAAGGGACGGGATACCCACTTGCTATCTATGAAACCACCTAACTTATTTGTAAAAGGCAAGTAAAGTCAAGCAAACATCTGGGCTAAGTAAACACAATGAAGAAACAACAGTACCCAAAAAAAAAAAATTTGTTTGGGTAGTATGATTTTGACTGGTGCTAGATGTATCACATTGCAACCATGGAATAGACGATAACCAATAATGTTTCAGTGTCATAGGAGAATAGGTAATACCATTCACCAAGATGATGAATATTGCATGCCAAAATGGTGGTATTTCTTTCGGAGGAAGCATCACGAGAGGTCTTATAAGGTCCCCATTCTTGTAACACCAATAAAATCCAAATACATGAACAACAAATAATATTGTAATCCCGACAAGGACTGGAATTTTTCTCTCCCTCTGCATTACGTGGGAAAAAAAGGATCAAAATTAGCCAGATTGTAAAAGGATCACCAATAAGCACTGAATGCCCATAAACAGAGAACATCATCATAAAAAAGATCAAAAGCAACTAAGTTTGTTGGCTTTTGTAACTAAATAACAAGAAGATACCAGAACCTCCTTATGCAGAAGGAACTTACAATCATTTCAAAATTGTTTGAAGTACTACAGAAAAGACCAAACAAAACTCAGAACAGGAGTCTGTTATTGTTTATTCACACAAACACAGTCCTTGTCACTTATTGTGCGCAGGACCAAGATCGTAATCCATCCAAGAAATCTATCTCATTTTACCCTTGGACTGTGGCACAAGTGCAAAGCAGTGAAACCATGGAGTAGACCTTGTTATTGCTTACATGAATGGATGGTTTTATAATAGCTTAGAAATTAAGAAAAAGGACATCTAAATTGTCATGACAATGTCGATGCAGCCAAATAGATAAAACTTCATCACCACATTCATTTGCAGATTAGCTACACTAAAATACTTTATGCTTAGAGCACTCAAATACTTGTATATTGACCAATTTAACTCTAGGCAGAGCACTGGTAATCAACGAAACCAGAATCCTTTAATCACACCATATTACCTAGCAGGAGTTTAATGCTATCCAAGATAATGAAACTTCCATAGAAAAAGGAAGATCATGAAAACTTTCTACTTAGTACTCTTGTCAGTTGTCACACATACAGATGTAAAATCATATCAAAATTCGATCGAACCTTCAAAGCAGTCTGCTTGCGCAGGATATCATTGGACTTGAACATAACTGCAGCAATCCAAATCGTCACAAAGAAACCTGTGCAGCACAATCGAAAATAAATTTAATCAGCACTAACATTTCATATGAATTCCTTGATTCACAACTAAAACATATTGTGAGCATTAATAAGCAGGTTATGCGATCAGTTATGCACTGTTGAAGTGGGAGAAGCTTGAGTGCGACCTTGCAAATGCTGCCTGATGAAGACGACGAGCAGCAGCAGGGAGAAGGGCAGTATCTGCTCCACCCACCTCGCGACCTGTTGTATGTCGTACCTCTGATACGACGACGAGGACTCCCGCCCGCCCTCCCCACCGCTAGCCGCCGGGGTCGCCTCGGCGGATTGCGCCCTCGCCGTGTTCCCCTCCCCTTCCTGCTCCTCGACGATCATCTCCTCAGTCCCCTCAGACGACGCCCCCGCCTCGCCGGACCCGACAATCCGGATCGACACCTCGCCCGTCCCAGCCCCTGCCTGGTTCGGCGCGCCTCCAGGGTCCGGGCGGAGGATGCCGGAGTACTCGAGCAGCGCGGAGAGCGGCGCCTGGATAAAGCTGGAGGCGGAGAAGTGCACGCCGTACCTCCTCGACGGCGCGGGCGGTTGAGGCCTAGGCGGCGGGGACGGTGGACGCGGCGGCTGGGTAGGCTGCGAAGGCGGCGGGTCCATCGCGTGGGCCGGGGCGCGGGAGGAGGCGAGCTTCCAGGGGAGGCCGCCGCGCGGGCGGCGGCGGCGGAGGGCGGGTGGCGCCGCGTCGGTGGGAGATTGCGGCGAGGGCGACGTCGGTGAGGCGCGGAGGCAGGCGGCGAGGCGGAGGCGGAGGCGGTGGAGGGGACCCGTGCTCGACGCCGTTGTCGTCGTCGCGGTCGGCGGTGGGAGGAATTTCGGGGAGGCTTTTAGGATATTTTTTTGGTCTGTTCTTTTGATCTTTTTATCCGCGGCTGGGTTTTGTTTATGCTGTTTTCGCCATTGCTTTGCGTCCGGGGATGGTTTGGTCGTGTGTTCGTTGATCCTTTGTTTGGTGCGGTTTCTTATTTTAATATTCGATTTTCTTTTAATTTAAGCCTCTAATTTGTCGGCGTCAGCAACTGACGGGAAGAAGAGGTTTCTATATACTGTACCAAGATGGTGTGCTCTATCTTCTTTCAAGAAAAAAAAACTATAGTGCACTTAAATTAATTATTCTGTGTTATGATTCATGACGAACATGATAAGTTATAGTAGTAGAACCATTAAGTTTTTTTTTTGGGAGGGGGGGGGTCCACCTGGGTCATCTATATGCACAACATAAAAGTAAGATTTACTCCCATCAATAATTTGTAAGGCATCAATTACCATGACACTATATGTCAAAGTTTGACTTGGTCAACTCAGTTGCAATCTAAAAAAACATAGCCATAGCGATATACATTTAAATTGAAACCTTACTATTATGCTATGATTATAAGAAGAAAAATCATGTGCACGTAGTATACTTGTACTCATGCAACAATTATCCATTTTATGTATCAACGTGAGCTTTTTATTTGGTGGATAATGAAACAAAATAATGAGGTAGGATTTTCTGGACGCATAGCATTAATTGAAGATCGGTAGGGAATTATTGACCACCTAGAGTAATGATCACATGAGAAGGCGTAAATCCGTTTTGAATGGCATATATATCTCGCGGGTAAGGTCATGGACCACGAGCCACAAACTAATATCTGTCATTGATCACATACTCCAAACAAGTGTAACACAAGATTAAATATGTCAAGAGCTTGTAATTTGTTATTCTAGTACTATCCTTGTCTATAATTTGTTATTCTACACGCATTTAAATTTTTCTAATTTCTTTGTCGTTATTATATCATAATATAACTTTTTTTCAATACATCTTTCTTTATCTCTATATGTCTCTCCTTCTCACCCATCCTTTTTACCTCTATTTTAATCTCCTTGAGAAAACTAAAACTTCCTATGTTGATAAATCGATGCGGTTCCTTTATCTGTACAGTGTCGAAGTTTGCAGGTGGGGATGACATCAATTCCGATAGTTAAATATAAATAAATCCTAGACATCAACGGAAGTTCTTTTACTACCACGCAAGCACATGGATGGACGGACGCAGGCGGGACGGTTTGGCGTCGACATGGCACGGCATTGGGCATTCCTCGGTCATGTCCATGAACACGCCACGCGGATTTTCACCTAATCAGAGGACAAATTAATCTCCAGTTAGGCGTCAACGAGCGGTCAGGTACGCCTAGCGAGCAACGGTTAGCTCCCCTGTCCAATGGAACGTGCCGGCTCGATGACTTAACACGGCCACCTACTTTTATTGGACCAACAAATATGCCGTCACGCCGAAAACACTTGTTAACCACCTGATTCATTCGGCAGCCGCGCGTGAAAAGACCGTACTGGTGTGGTTTGGTTAATTGTTTAGTGTTGTTTAGGGATGATGAGTTGTATTCAACCCGTACGAAAGAAACTCTAGAAGCAACACTACGAAAATCACAGCTCACATGTCGGATCTGTGGATTGAATACAACTCACCATCTCTCTCGTCTTCCTACTATTTTGCTCCCGTACGTGTTGTCCTCCCTACTGCAGCGCCTTGCACTTTGAGAAACGAAGAAAAATAAATGTTCGCCGATATGGCCTTCTCGAAGGTTCGAACTCTGCATATCAGAGCCTTCCAATTGCTCCAGCACTTAGATGGTGCCCACGTTCGAAATATACTGTTGGAGGGGTTTGTTGTTGGCTTGAGATCGAAGGTTGGTTTCAGGCCGGGTCGGTGAGGTAACCACCTTGTCTCGCCTCCAAAGCTACCCTATATCTCGTGTGTCTTGTAGATATATTGAAGAACGGAATTGTTATAGCTCACTCGAACGTTTTTCGATGGCTAAGCACTCGATTTTTTGGCATGCGGGCGGGAGGCGGAACGGCGGTAGAGCGCGGAGATAGGGCGGGCGATGAGGAAAGTGAGGCAGAGCGGTGGCGGAGTGCGGCGGCGGGGCGGGCGGTGCGCCGCGGCGGCGAGGGCGCCGCCGCGCCGCCGGTCGGCGGTTCACGCCGGCGGCTTAGGGGGTCTGGTTTGCAAGGGCCGATACATCCCGGGGGAAATATGGAAGGATTTGGGGCGGACTGTGGAAGGATTTGGGGGTGGCTCACCGGCGCTCGGCGGCGAGAGGAAGAAGAAGAGCTGGCGGGAAGAAGAAGAAACGCGTTGGCCGTTCGATGCCGATCCGACGGTTCAAAAATCAGGTGTTGGTCATCTCTGAAAACACTCGAGCGTTATATAGACGTTCCCATTAAAGAAGCATTGCAAGGTGCAAACTTGTCAGCCCCGCAATGGTGGTCCACGCCCGGATCACACCATCAGCCCTGAATGTGCAATCGGCCGGAGAGAGACGCGCGCGCCACATGCACGGTGCGCGGGGAGCAGAGGAGGAGGAACGGAGATAGACCATTTGCTCGTGTTCTTCATAGCTTCTACTGTAGCATATATGCAGAAAAAGGGAAGCAGCCGATCAATTATCCGCACCAGATCGATCAGCTGCGGGTTCGTCACGGCTGAACCAAAGAAGCAAAGGGTTCGACAGAGCCACGTGCCGAGACCGTTCGTGGATGATGAATTTGCTAGCACATTCGTTGATGGCCTCTCTAAGGTTATGCTTGTTGATCACATTGACTTCAATCTTTTATTCATTTCACAATTTTGTAAAATGGGCTATGATTGTTTGTTCAACGAATATGGTGTGATCGTCTATAAGAGGAGTGATGGCTCGATTGCTTTTAAGGGTGTGCTTAAAGGAAAGCTTTATGTTATGGACTTCTCCACGGATGAAGCTAGACTTGGTACATGCTTATCAGCGAAGTCCAACATGGGATGGTTGTGGCATATAAGACTAGCCCATGTTGATATGAGAAATCTTCACAAACTCCAAAAGGGCGGTCACATTATAGGACTAACCAACATTTGCTTTGAGAAGGATAAAGTTTGTAGTGAATGCCAAGCGGGAAAGCAAGTTGGAGCATCACACCCCGCCAAGAATGTGATGACCACCACAAGGCCATTGGAGATGTTACACATGGACCTCTTCGGTCCTATCTCCTACATAAGTATTGGTGGTAACAAATATGGTCTTGTAATTGTTGATGACTTCTCTCGCTTCACGCGGGTATTTTTTTGCATGATAAAGGTGAAGTAAAAGATGTGCTCAAGATATTCATGAAAAGAGCACAAAATGAATATGAAGTCAAGATCAAGAAAATAAGGAGTGACAACGGCACCGAATTCAAGAACACTTAAGTTGAAGAGTATCTCGATGAAGAAGGCATCAAGCATGAATTTTTGTCACCCTACTCCCCTCAACAAAATGGGGTGGCCGAAAGAAAGAACTGCATGCTCATTGAGATGGCAAGAACAATGCTTGATGAATACAAGACGTCCGACCGCTTTTGGGCCGAGGCCGTCAACACCGCATGCCATGCCTTCAACCGGTTGTATCTCTATCGACTATTGAAGAAAACACCATATGAGCTACTAACCGGTAACAAGCCTAACATTTCCTACTTTCGTGTTTTTGGGAGCAAATGTTTTATGCTAAACAAGAAACCCAAGACTTCTAAATTTGCTCCAAAAGTTGATGAAGGTTTCTTGCTTGGTTATGGGTCGAATGTTCATGCCTATCGTGTATTCAACAAAACCACCGGTTGTGTTGAAATTTCACGTGACGTGACATTTGATGAATCTAATGGCTCTCAAGGGGAGCAAGTTATTAATGATGGCGTAGATGATGAAGCTCCTAGAAGTGTAATAAAAAGGACGACCACTGGTGATATGAAACCACAAGAAACATCAAGTATTGAAGATCAACCCTCTCCCTCAAGACAAAACCAACATCATGAGAATGAAGAATTCAATCACGCAA
Source organism: Eleusine indica (assembly GCA_030378355.1). NCBI lineage: Eukaryota > Viridiplantae > Streptophyta > Magnoliopsida > Poales > Poaceae > Eleusine > Eleusine indica. The sequence continues at coordinate 8,078,797 of CM059497.1, read as the reverse complement.
GTGGTCAAGATCAAGATGTTGGGCATCATGAACAAACATCAAGCAATGATTCTCAAAGACATGATGAAGAGGTTGATAAAGATGGTGGTCAAGAAAGCTCACACCCACCGCACCCAAGAGTGCATCGAAATGTACAACGTGATCACCCCGTCGACCAAATTCTTGGAGATATTGACAAGGGAGTAATCACTAGATCTCGAGTTAGTAGTTTTTGTGAACATTACTCTTTTGTCTCTTCTATGGAGCCATTTAGGGTAGAACAAGCACTTGAGGATGCGGATTGGGTGATGGCCATGCAAGAAGAATTGAACAACTTCACAAGAAATAAAGTGTGAACACTGGAGGAAAGGCCAAAGAACGAGAATGTTGTGGGCACCAAATGGGTGTTCCGCCACAAACAAAATGAAGATGGTGTTGTGACAAGAAACAAGGCAAGGCTCGTGGCAAAGGGGTATTCACAAGTGGAAGGTTTGGATTTTGATGAAACTTATGCCCCTGTAGCAAGGCTTGAATCTATTAGAATATTACTTGCTTTTGCTACTCACCATGATTTTAAGTTGTACCAAATAGACGTGAAAAGTGCATTCCTAAATGGGCCAATCAAGGAAGAGGTGTATGTGGAGCAACCACCGGGCTTTGAAGACTCTAAGTATCCTAACCATGTTTATAAACTCCATAAGGCGCTCTATGGGCTTAAGCAAGCCCCAAGAGCATGATATGAATGCCTTAGGGATTTTCTTGTTAAAAAAGGTTTTATCATTGGCAAGGCTGATCCAACCCTCTTCACTACGCGTTTTGGTGATGATATCTTTGTATGCCAAATATATGTCGATGACATTATATTTGGCTCTACTAACCAAACCTTTTGTGATGAATTTAGCAAGATAATGACTAAAAGGTTCGAGATGTCCATGATGGGAGAATTTACATTCTTTCTAGGCTTCCAAGTGAAGCAACTCAAGAGGGCACTTTCATATGTCAAGCAAAGTACACACAAGACTTATTGAAGAAATTTGACATGGACAAGGCAAAGCCCATCAAAACTCCCATGCCAACAAATGGCCACCTCGACCTCAACAAAAAGGATGAACCCGTTGATCAAAAGGTATATCGCTCCATAATTGGCTCTTTGCTTTATCTTTGTGCATCTAGGCCCGACATCATGCTTAGTGTGTGTATGTGTGCACGTTTTCAAGCCGCTCCTATGGAATGTCACATGGTGGCCATTAAGAGAATATTAAGATATTTGGTTCACACACCCAACCTAGGGCTTTGGTATCCCAAGGGCTCAAAGTTCAACCTATTAGGCTATTCCGATGCGGATTATGCCGGGGATAAGGTAGATAGAAAGAGTACCTCCGGGACATGCCAATTTTTGTGTAGGTCTCTAGTGTCATGGTCATCCAAGAAACAAAATTCCATTGCACTTTCCACGGCCGAATCGGAGTATGTTGCAGCCGGTAGTTATTGTGCATAACTACTTTGGATGAGACAAACTCTAAGGGACTACGATTACAAATTGAGCCGTGTTCCTGTCCTATGTGATAATGAGAGTGCCATAAAGCTTGCTTATAACCCCGTTGAGCATTCGCGCACAAAGCATATAGACATTCGTCACCACTTCTTGAGAGATCATTCTATAAAAGGGGATATATAAGTTAGTCATGTGCGAACCGAAGATCAACTAGCTGATATATTCATCAAGCCCCTAGATGAGAAGAGATTTTGCTGTTTTAGGAGTGAACTAAATATTCTTGACTCTAGCAATGTGATGTAGAGAATGTGCACATCTGAATGGTGATTGTTTCATTATTGCAAAAATCATTGCTTTATGTTAAAAAAATCTCTTATTTTTGCTATTGGTGCTAAGTTTTGATCTCTAGATCAAATCTTGTCAAAATATGGCCATTGTTATGAGATGTTGATTGTTGGCTAACCATAGGATGTCAAGATCTCCTTCTGTCCATCAAAAACTTTTTTAAAAATTCCCCTCCTACCTTTTTCTGTTCTCTGGTCTGTTTGATCTTCAGTGGATCGGCACTGCCGATGCATTTATCGGCACTGCCGATCAGATGTCTAACAGAGACAGCCTTCTGTCTGGGATTTTTGTCCCTCGGGCAGCCCTCATCAGCATTACCGATGCTCACCATCGGCACTGCCGATGCGGGCCTGGACCTTGTGCTTTAACCCGCACCGGCACTGCCGACGTCTAGCACCGGCACTGCTGATGCGGGGTCTAGCCTTTGAAATCCACTCGGTCCCCTGACGGGACCGAGTCTTTTCTCATTTCCTGCCTTTCCTCGCCGCCTCTCTCTCCTCTCTAACCCTAACCAAACTACTCCATTCCAAAAACTTGCTGATCTTCGTGGAATCAAGCGGGGAGTGGATCAAATCGTCTCCTAGGCCTTCCCTCCTCCATCTCCTCCCAGATTTGAAGGACTTTTTGAAAGTATTTTCGAAAAGCTCCATCTTTTGAATCTCGCAATGCCTCATGTTTTTGAGTAATTTCAATTGATAGAGATGTTCATCTAGGATTAATTTAGTCACCATGCATTTTGGTAAAGTTTTAGTGGCTAAATCTCAATTTTTAGTGGATTTAGGGTTTGTTTCTCCCTCGGATGGCACTGCCAATGGCCCCCACCGGCACTGCCGATCGAGGGATCTAGAAACCCTAAGTGACCGTTGCAGCAGTCAGTTTGTACTGATCGGCACTGCCGGTGTCAGTCATCGGCACTGCCGGTTGGGCCAACCAGAGAGCAGTTTCACTCGGGCTGCTTCCTGTTTGATCCACCGGCATTGCCGATGGTTCCCACCAGCACTGCTGGTTGGGCCAACCAGAGAGCAATTTCACTCGGGCTGCTTCCTGTTTGACCCACCGGCACTGCCGATGGCTCCCACCGGCACTGCTGGTCTAAGCAAACCAGAGAGCAATTCAGTACTGTTTTTGTTGCAACCTTTTCACACCACTTCTTCTCTCCTTGACAGATGGCAGGTGGCAAGCGACAGAAGCATTCGGGCACTCCTAGTAACTCGGATGAGGACTTTGATCCCGACGTCTCCCCCATTGTTCGTCGAGGTGGGGGAGGCAAGCGAGGCCGAGGCGGTGACTTCGGCCAAAACACCTCCCATGGGGTTGGCCTTGGTCATGGCAAGGACAAAGGAAAGGCCCTTCTGCCACGGCAGCCCTCTCCTAGTGAGGAGGAGGAAGAGTCAGAGAAGGCAGAAGAGGACGAGCAGAGTGAGCAGCAGGAGGAGGAGAGTGGTGGAGAGGGTGAGGAGTCTAAGGATGAGGTCTATCAGCCTCAGCCTAGACTATTCGCTCCTCTGTCACTTATCAGATGCTGGCACCTTAGGTTTCTGATGACTTCAGGGTCCCTGTCCCTCTATCCAGGGATAAGATGAAGGAGTACAGGCATACCAACCCCTGTACCTAGCCCAAGCATCCAGGGATTTCAGATGTCAGATTTTAGGACTTGACACAGGTGTCCTGGTACCGGAACATTCTCAAGAAGACTACTCACAGAGTTGTTCCCATGAAGTGCATTGACTGGCAGCGGATGGCAGCAGCTAATGATCTCACTTTTGAGCTGATCCAGGCAGAGTGTGACAGGAGAAACTTGACTACTATCATGGGCATGCACCAGCACTGGAACGATGAGATTATTGTCCAGTTCTACTCTACTTTGTGGGTTAAGCATGATGAGGAAAATCAGCTCGATTCCAAGATGCACTGGACCATTGAGAGGAACAGGTTCACTATCACCTATTTCAACTTCGCTCACATCCTTGGATTTGATGACTCAGATTATGAGAAGGTGAAGGCCACAGTGTTTGATCCTCAGGAGGACAGTGAGTGGGCTTTCATGTATGATGCTAGGTATGCTGACCCCAAGCATGATGTTGAGTTTGGTTCATATCATGGCATGAAGCCATATTTTTGAGTTCTCAACAACATGCTTAGAGTGACATTGACTCCTAAGGTGGGAGAGCACACTCCACCAAAACCTTGATGTTTGCTATGAAAGAGGAAGCAGAGCCCTTCAGTGTGTTTGAGTTCATGTGGACAGAGATTCTCTACAACTCCTATACCAGTAAGGCCTCTTTGATCTATGCTCCTTACATCATGAAGATGATTCTGCGTGTTGTGGGCTGTCAGTTTATTTGTGATCACAAACATCCCTCAGTCACGCCGAAGAAGTTTCCTCTGATTGCATCTCCTCCCCACGGTGGCACCCCTCCAACTGCAGATGTGCCTCAGAGTTCTTCAGCAGCAACAGCAGCCGGCACTAGTGCTGCCCCTCCCCCTCATCGTCGGTCTTCGAAGGTCTCCCGAGCCATCAGGTCTATGTTTAGCATCTACCGGGACACTGCAGTGGCAGTTAGAGAGCAGCAGGAGGCTCTTTCTCAGATCCAGACTGATATGAGGACCCTCACCGCCACTGCCAGTGTTGAGCTTCCACCTCCCACTCTGCTCACTCCTCTGCCGGACATGGGTACTTATGATAATCCCTGGGGTATCCACACTCAGGCTACACAGGCTGTACAGGAGGCTCAGGATGATGATGAGGAGGACGACGACGATGCTTCCACGGATGAGTGAGGCTTGCGGTGGTGCTTTTCCTCTTTTTGGTGTTGTGATGCCAAAGGGGAAGAAGAAGAGATAGGGGTTCAGTTAGTTTTCTTGTTTATTTTGTGAGTTGTGAGAGTGATGGACGATTTGTACTTGTTTGCTTGTGGTTTGTGGTTTGTAAAACTCTCTATTCATGCTTTATCAGGTATTGTGCTATTCATGTTCCGTGTGATAATGTATTGTTGGTTCTCTCTTTCTAGTTGCATTTGTGTGAAAATACTTGTCATGTGCATTGTCTCATGTCTTATGCTTAACTTTTGCAAATTGTCTCATGTGCACGGTGTTAGGGGAAGCTCTCACACTTTTCTTTAATATGTGCACTGTTACTTATAGATAATTATCTCTCATATGCACACACTTAGGGGGAGATCCACATCTCTTTTATATCACAAAATGAAATTTATTACACATTTCTATGAAATCTAATTGTATTGTCATCAATCACCAAAAACGGGGAGATTGAAAGTGCATCTAGGCCGTAATTTTATTCTGGTGATTGGCGTCAATATAATTAAGAATGGACTAATGCTTTCATTGAGTATGTGTGTAGATGACTATCTCAATTGATGAATGAAATGCATTGAAACAAAAAAAAAAGGAGAAAAAAAGATGTTATTTGCCTCAAATTGAAAGTCCAAAATTCACTCAAGAATGAAGGATTCATGTTGTTTTTATTTCTAATCTTGAGTATAGGTCAACCGTACTATTAAGAGGGGTATAATTTATAAATTTGGTAAAGTCAAATACTCAAACTTTCCATAAATTCCTTTTTGTTGCCCTCTGTTTTTACCTTCATCGGCAGTGCCGGTGGTCCTCACCGGCAGTGCCGATCCACTCTCCCAGAGGCGCTGAGATGCCCAGACACTTCTCTGGCTTCTGTCTTGTCATCATCGGCAGTGTCGATGGCCTCATCGGCAGTGCCGGTTGCTTCTTCCAGAGAAGTGTGTTCTCTCTGCCTCTCTGGCTGTAGCTCATCGGCAGTGCCGATCAACCTGATCGGCAGTGTCGGTCGGTTCTACCAGAGAACCATGTTTTCTCTCTGGCTCTCTGGCTGTAGCTCATCGACAGTGCCGGTCACCCTGACCAGCAGTGCCGATCAGTTCTACCAGAGAACCACTTTTTCTGTCTGGCTCAGCCTGTAGCTCGTCGGCAATGTCGATCCCTTGATCGGCAGTGCCGGTCCCCTCTCCACAGATACTGTCAACCATCAGGCTCTCTAGCTGACTGCGATCGGTAGTGCCGATCTTGCTGATCGGCAGTGCCGGTCAAGATCTCCAGAAATGACTTGTCTTCTCTGTGGCTGCGTCATCTACTCTTGTAGTCAATTATCACATAGTAACCACGAAACCAGTTAAACTTAGATTTTATACGACTATCTGATCATCCATCGGCGCTGCCGATCACCATCACCGGCACTGCCGGTCAGTCTAATAAATTTGTTTAAGTCCAATTTCACAGGTTTTTTGGATTCGCCTATTCACCCCCTCCCCCCTCCCTCCCCCCACCCCCCTCTAGGCAACTTTCATTCTGATATGCATGCGTAGCTCAATTTGCAATGGAGAGAATTTCTCAGACTAATCAAATCAGGTAACAAATGTATGAGAGTTGTAGAGAGTTCCTAGATCTTTCTAATGCATATTTAGTTTCATTTTTCTGTTGAGTATAATGGGAGACTTGTGCCTCACTTGTTTTCTAGGACTTGTTTCGTATGACTGCTACAAAGTAAAATTTTGTAAAAAAAATCTATTTAAAATATCTCTAGCAAATTATGTGCCTTTCATGGAAACAATAAGGTTAACGTATGATCCGTCACACTTTCATGGCTATGGGCAGCCCTTAATACGGTGTTGTATTTTTTAAAAGTCTGTAGCAACGCACCGTCACTTTGCTAGTCTAAAACAAAAACAATCTGGCTGCATATATGCTAGCGTTTTCCACCCCCCCCCCCCCCCACGTTAAAAATTCTTCCTCGCTAAATCCTAGCTGATGTTCTCCTCCTACTGCCGCAGCCTTGATCTTGCTCTCACGACGTCATTGGCATGCCATGGCGTCTTACACATCACCTCAGCTCCAGATATCGTCAAACGGCTGTAGTCTCTTTACATTACTGTGCCCTGATCGGGTTGCAAACTCTCGCTCCCTCGTAAGTCAACTGAGATCGCAGGGCCGATGGACCGTCTTCTTCTTCCACGCGTGGACGGTCTTCTCAGTTCTCGCCTAGGAACCCCATCGTTGGCTGACAATGTACATTGATCGAGCATGTGAGTTCTCCTTTTTTCGGTCTCCTGAACACATGACCATGCTATTTGCGAACGAGCGCCGTCTTTGACGTCTTGCTGGCCGCGCGCAAAAGGCCGATGCTTGCAAGGAGGCTTCGAAGGCCCTCGACACATGTCGCATGGCATCATCATCTCCATCAAGCCAAGTCTACGATGACATATTGGTGGTGGTGGAATCGTCCTCCTGCGATATAGACGCCGAGGCAATAATTATAATGCATATGACAGCATGACTTTCATTCGTACGTGTTTTATTCACGTCCAATAGAGCTTGCCCGGTCTTACCTTGATCTCGAACTGTCAGCCCTAGGCACAACATGAAATTGAGGTTGCAACGCAGTTTGTGGTGTCCGGTTGTTAATTTTCATTAATTTATTACTTTTATTGGACTTAGTGCCCAGCTCAAGTTAAAAAGTTATATTTTTCTCAGCCGAGGTAACCAGCTAATACATAGTGTATTCAACTACCGATTTAGAGTAGATTATTATTGCACATCCAACATTAGTTGATGCTGCATTTTGTCAGTAAGGGGCATTCTGAAGATGGAATAATTTCATAGCAACCATTGCAAAATTGTCTAATCCCAAATATGCCACTGTCAGTGACACAGGTGGGTCTCATGTGTCATTGAAACACCAGTAGCATATATGGGATTGTGTAAATTTACAATGGTTACTCTGTAATTGCCCCGACTGAAGATTGATGATGAGGTGAAAACTGTGGTGATGAAGTCAAATGTTCTAGACAAAACTGCTCATTATTGTTACCTGACTTTCTGGATGTGTTTCTGTAGCACTCTAGAGGTCTGGAGCAAAAAAGATATTTTATACTATCGTCATATCAGTAAGATTTAGAACTACATCTAAGTTAACAATTAAAAAGAACAAACCAGTTGGATGTGTTTCAGTTGTCAATTTATACATTGTTATTATCTTGGTATAAACTTGTTCATGTAAGAACTGAAAGACGATGATAATAGATAATAACTGCTGCATTGCTTGGTTCGAGGTTGTGCCTATTATAAATGAGCCTACTCGTTGTCCTGTGTTTTTTTTTTTTATCTTGGAGGGTTCCACTTTTAATATTTCAGGTATATATTCTATTCAGTATTTTAGGAACACACCCTTCACTCCATCAAGTTTGTTGGATTTGAGGACCAAGTTATTTGGTGAGCTTTGAACCAAACCATGTTATTTTAATCTCCCTCTCTTTTATGTTACTTTTGTTTGTATGCTATGACTCATGATATTTAGTACAAATGGACTCAAAAAGTATGGCTTAACTTTTATTCTAAACCGGCATGATAGATAGAATGACCAATGATAGATTATGAAAATCTGGATGATGTTGAATCCGGCATATCAGGGACCATAGAAACACATGATCTGACATTTTCAATGAAAAGTAGACCATATTACTTTGGCACTTCATCTCTAGAAAATGCTATCATATATAGTTCTTACTGTAACTCACCAACTACCAACACCATCGTATTGATAAAGAGAGGCTATTCAACTCTAGGTGTATGCAGCCTTACCAGGTCATCCATACTCAGTTTATCTATGATGTGGTGTACTTTTTTTTTCTTATTTCCATGAAAGTCAGTAACTGTGAAATTGATAAATTTGATGGGATTTTATAGCTAGATTCCTCATTCCATATTTTATTACAAAAATTATTTTAGTTTGATTGTCACTAACACAATAGAAAAGACTTTTTTTACGTCCGTAATAACTCACGGATATTTTGCTAGTGGACTCAAAAATCAGGTGGATTCGTCGACCACCCCTCCATTGCGGCCTGGATCGTCGCCGCCGACGCCGACCTCGTCGTCCTCCACGTCTCCCTCGACCGCTTCGTCGCCAGCATACACCTGCGCTTCAACAACTTCTTTGTGTACCGGGCCCACCGCCCCGGCCAGCTGCACCTCCTCCCGGCCCCACCACCGACCTTCCGGTTCCGACAGGAGGAGGTCGCCGTGCTGAGCCGCGGCAACGACGGCGACTACGTGGTGGCCGTTCTCGACAGCCCGTGCCACAGGACGGCACGGCTCACCTTCACCCTCCACCTCTGCCTCTCCTCCAAGGGCAGCGCGCTGTCCCTTGACGAGTCGTCGACCCCGCCGCTGCCCCGCGACGCGGCGTTCCCGGTCCCCGAGTCTGCGCGGGAGCAGGCGTTCCACGTGACGACGAAGACGGTCAAGTACGTGGAGATGGAGATCGCCGCGACCCGGGCGGCCAGGACCTCGACTCGTACTACGAGATGCTGTGCGAGAAAGGGTGCCCGGAGATGTTCTACGTGGTGGTGCCCGGCAGGTGGAAGGCCACCACGTACAGCATGCCGATCGTCGTCTCCGACGGCGGCGGCGCCACCACCGGGGCGTGGCGCCGGGACTGCGCCGTCCGCGTAGACGACCTCGACCTCCCCGTCGGCGACGACCCGGAGTGTTGCGCGTTGATGCGTGAGCTGCTTGACAGCAGCACACGCGACAGAGACAGCGACAGCGAGGAGGAGGAAGATGAGGAGGAGGCAGCAAGAACAACCCTGTCGCTGGGAAGACTGCAGATGGCAAACCCCGCCCTGAGCGTTGGTGGCGACGACGATATTGTTTACATGCTGACCAAGGCACGGCCAGCGACGCGAGCGTGAACGTGGTGGTCGCGGTTGACGTGAGGGCGCGTGCTCTGCAAGGCGCCACCAAGGTTGGTTCCGGCTGGAACTACGATTTCAGTCCCTTCTGCTTCGCCGTCGGTGGGGTCTCCGAACCCAACGAGGACCACGAGCAAGACCAACGGACTGTACGCACAAGCCACTACACGAAGCGCTACGTACGGATCGGAACCATTGACGTTCCGAATTTGGCAGATCAGTTGAACTGATTCTTCTAAGCTGATCTTGTTGCCTGGACAGAAGAAAAACGTTGTGTTGCTCAACATTGTTCTCTACTAGCGCTGCTGCTTTGTTGGACTTTTGCTGCTGTCAGGTGAAGGGTTGGTAATAAATCCTATATATCACTCGTAACATTCTGTTTACTTGTTTGTGTACAACTATGCGCTAGTAACGGCTTTTTGACTGATCACGGCATGAATAGTTCTACAGATGGGAGGCAAGAAACAGTGATTGCTCAGGGCATGAATATGCAGCATGAGATAAGTGAGAAAGAAGATCCAGAAGATCAGCACAAAGCAGATCATGATGGCAGCCCAACAATTGAAACAGCAAATAATGTTCCCTTGAAAACTAAACAACCCAGTGAAAAATTGAAGGTAAGGGTAACACAATAGTCCACCCTTTACGCAATACTTCAACAGGTAATAGTGAAAAAGAAAATCCAATTTTCTACTTGTCGTTTGCAGCACCAGTATTGGAAGTTTTATCTGAAGGACTGCATATTCAGAACGAGATGTATCTCAGGGCCAGATACAGCAATTAAAAAGCTTCCCTTCTTTCTCCAAGGAATGCAAACAAATAGCACAACACGTTCAAGCACCACTACCACACATGCAAAGAAGTGATTTATGTTAAAATTACCTATTACCGCTTACCGGACGAACATCAGGCGAGGGAGACAGGTATTTTACTGACAACAAGACTCCTAAACAACTACTTACAACCGGCCGAAGTGGCCTGAAACCATGGCCCTAAGAGCTCCAAAATCACTGGAATGAACGCCAACAAAGCGCACGCCCTGCCCCTACTGCTTGCCGAACTGAAGAGGCGGGCTAGTCACGCACACAAAGACTATTGCAGCGCACTTGGTTTATTCATTCATCAATCCCTACTTGCTCTGCTTCGGTGCTTCCTCGTCTAAAACTCCTCGTGAAAATTAGTTCTGCGCTTGATTGTGCAAGTCATTCAGACTTGTAACAGCGACATGAGAGCATCAAGGTCACAGGTGATCTTCTCCTTAGGAACCAGCTTACCTAGAAAATCAACTTTGTACTTGTCATGAGTAATGTGAGGCCTGCATCGAACAGCAAAACAGAGCTCATATCAGAGTTACGTTCAACATGCAGAGCAAAGAAAGTAAGAATGGAGGTGCCTCTGACCTCGCTGCGTCGGCGAGCTGCTCCGGTGGCAGCTCGGGGAGGAGCCCCTTAAGCATCCGCATCATCAGTGCTCGGCGGTCCTTCATATCGCGGTCGCCGTACCACACCAACTCGATCACTCCTGCCGTGACGCTGCCCGGCCTGCTCACATCGATGTTCACGCGCTCTGTGAACTGGTTGTACCAGTCCAGGCAGCGCAGCCGCGGCGCCTGCAGCGTGAACGACCGGTACTCCTCGTGGCCGAGGCCGCAGTAGACGACGAGCGTTTCCAGCTCCGGCGTGACGACGGTGACGTCCATGAGCGGCCCGGTGACGTTGCGCAGTTCGAGGACCTTGAGGAGAGGCAGGCGGATGTCCACTCGGGCTAGTTCGATGTCGGTGGCGGAGATACAGAGGTCCTCCAAGAGCGGACAGCACGCGCCCAGCGTGAAGGGAGCCTGGACGGTGACCAACTCGAGTGTCAGGATCCGCAGGGACGGGAGGCGCGACCACTCACGGACCGCCCCGATGTGGAAGCCCAGGTTCTCGAGGGCGGCGGCGCCCGGGCCGGAGATGGTGGGCGCGAGGTGGCCGAGCGCGACAACGTCCAGGGCGCGCGTGGAGGGCGGCAGATCGAGCGCCCACACGGCGCTGGAATCGCGGCGGCCGTTGAAGATCTCGATGCGGAGCTCCCGGGCGTCGGCGAGCGCGATGATGTGGTCGGCGTGGTGCCGCATGAGGGGCTCGTGGACGCTGTACCTGATCTCCAGGGCCTCCACCTTGGAAGATCCGGATCCGGGTTCCTCGGCGCGGCGGAGAAGCGCGGCCTCGAGGCCTGCGAGCGCGTGCTCCCCGTCGAGCGCGAGCATCTCCCCCGTGGGGAAGAGGAATTTGCTGATCTTGACCCGGACGACGGGCGTGTGATAGTGGATGCGGCACCATGGTCGCGAGAGCGACGACAGCTGGACGACCTGCCGGAACGGGAGGAAGGAGGCGATGCGCGCGCGGAGCTCCAGCGGGAGCCCGGTGATGTGGTCGGCGCCGTCGCCGGGGGCGATCCAAAGACCGCGCCTCCGCCTCCGACCGGGCTCCGCCATCTCCTCCCTCGCCGTCGCGCGTCCTCTCGTCCGCTGCGAAGAGGAATGTGGTGTGGATTTGGGATTGTTTGCAGCTTTTTGGAGGGAAAAATGGCAAGCTCCGTGGTTTATTCCCGCCAAACCACTTTATTGCTCTCGCGTTCCCACCACCATGCTGCTCCTTTTTTTTTTTTTTTTTTTGAAAAGACCACCATGCTGCTCTTGTATGATATTTGGGTGCCAATTTTTTTAGTTGGCGGTATTTCTCTGTGGATATTTTGGGATATACGGTTCCTGTCTATATGATTACAATTTAAACAGCTACAACAACCGAATAATCAGGTTGATGGGAACTTTTGCATAGATGAGATATGTACCGGCTCGAGAAAGGAGGGAGTACAAATACAATGTGTTTCCTACACTAGTTTATAATATTAAACTATTCTAGTATTAGATTTTCTTTAGATCTTTTGTAAACCTATTCATAGCTATTTTTTATAACTATATATAATCATACAATGATGATAAGATATATAATATGTCAGTCAATGTAATTATCATTATTATTGATCATTGAAGGATTTTGGTGTCTACAAAGTATCTATACAAGTCATAGCCACCAACTATAAACTCATGAACCTAAAGTTTTGATTTCTATAAGAATATCTATATAAGTCATACCCACAAAACGTAACCACTATTCTATCCAAAACCCTCGTGAAACCTATTATCATCTATAAATCAGGATCATCTGATGTTATGTTTAGATTCGTGTCCATCCATCCAATCCGAACGAATTCATTCTTCAAGTGAGCCTAAACTTTGCATGTTGGTTATATAAAACATTAATGATTACGCGAGCATCTAGACGTGACTAATATTTTATTATTATAAGTTAAGAAAGAATGTTGCTTGTTTTTATAAAATAGTAACATTATTGCTCAAAATAGACTTTGATGACTAATCCAATAGAAAATGTTGCTCCATTTTTTCATAAATAAAATGCTTGACAATAATTATTTAGGACAAAAAAAGTATATAGGTAAACTTCTATGGACATCAAATTGTATGTTAAATAGTCTAATATAACATGGTGACCGGTCATCTAAACAAATGAAGACCAGAGGAGATGAATTAATTCAGTGATCTCCATCCATATGGTGCATCATAGATCCGTTAGTAGAGGACAACAACTCATGAATTGGAAGGAGGCATGAGAAAGTGAGGAGGGATTATGACCAAATGAAGTATAAACATTAGCGCGGGCTCTACGAAGATTCAAATACGGATGAAGACGAACACGAGACAATCGACTTCTTTCTATTTAGATGATAGATGAAATGTTTTTAAATATTATAAAAATAAATAATAGTGTATCATTTTTAAAAAGTTTAATAAGTAATTCAAGTTTGAGTTTCTTTGTGTCCCAATACAAAGAGTGAAGGAGAAAAATCAAATATACTTCTCATTTTATCTCCACTCATCAACTTCTCATCCCTCCATTGATCCATGAGATTTTGTCTAATCCCTATTAATACTTGTATTGTGAGAAAAAAAGTCAATGCTTGTGAGACGGAAGGAATAGCTGTTTGAGCATAATTTCATAAAAATTACGTGCAGCACTGCACTCAATTCAAAGCGCGTAGCATTTGTATTTATAGCCACCATTTTTCTCACTTTCTTATTAAGGAAAAATTACCATTTTTGAGAATGAATTATAGTAGTACCTTCTTTTGATGCAAGTCTATTCGTACCGATCAGCAGGAAATTTCGTGACAGGCTGGTCCAAAGCCGCCGTCCCGTCCCAAATTCCCCGTCCTCTACTGACTTGGGGCGGTTCACTCCGGTGCCCGATCTCGATTCGATTCCCCCATCCCATGGCGGCCGCCATCTCCTCCTCCCGGCGGGCCCTGCACTCGCTCCACCGCCGCCTCCTCCTCCACCCGTCCCCCTCCCCGGCCGCCGCGCGCCGCCCGCTTTCCACCCCTTCTCCCATCCCTCGCCACTCCCCCATCCCCTCCTTCCCCTCATCCTCCTCGTTCCGCTTCTTCACCACCGCGCGGCGGCACGATGCGGCGCCACTGCGGCGGGACCTGCTGCCTCCGCTGCCGCGCCTCGTGGGCGGGGTCCGGTCGGCGGCGACCGGCCGGGCAAAGCTGGCGCCGCTCGGAAAGGGGGTGAAGGGGCTGGGCCGGCCCGTGGAGGCCGCCAGGAGCGCGGCGGCGCGGTACCGGGAGGCCGTGGGGCTGCAGGTCGAGGCCTTCTGGAGACGCAACTACATGGTGCTCGTCGGCGCTGGGGCCGTCATCGTCTGCGTCGCCTTGTGGAGGATCATGTTCGGCATCGCCAGCACATTCGTCGGGCTCTCCGAGGGAATGGCCAAGTACGGCTTCCTCGCCCTGGCCACCTCCATTGTCGTATTCGCGGTGAGTGGCACTCTCTACTCGGTCTACCTCTGGGATAGCTAGCCATGATATGATACATGTGCTCAAAGTGAAACGATGTTCTGTCGAGGTTTCTGGTTGGTCTCACTTAGCACAAGACTGTAGTTTCTCTGTGTCATTAGGAACTGCATCAATTCGTATGCTTTGGCTGGATGCTCATCACGCTCAAGATTAGAGTTGTCCCATGGGGCTATATCCGTGATATGACTTAGTGAATGGCTTGTGGCATAACTTAGTGACTTACATATGGAGCAATACATTTTATGGACAATACGACTGACCAACTTATAAATCATTTCTACTTAATGTAGTGAATGGCTTGTGGCATAATACATGAGTTACAGTGGAGCAATATATGTTATGGACAATACGCCTGACCAACTTAAATCATTTCTACTTAATGTAGTGACACGATTCTCCTGTGTGTTTGAAAAAAAATATGACCGTCCGACATTTCTGAGCGTTGCATGCTGTAATAATGTGCTCTATTGGGTCATTGTATTTGAATTATCCGAAGTCTCCAACATGTACTTTGATTCGGAACTTAACTTGACCTTGGGTTGCCTAGAGAGTTAAGAACCAACTACACTAGGTACTTCTCGTGTCATAAAGTGTTGCATATGTAGATGTAGAATTCTCATTAAAGTTTTAAACATCGGAAGCACAAGACGATTCACCATTGGAAATTAGTTGAGCTGGTGTGCAGACAGCTGTGTACCATTTGTGACACAGAAAGAGAGCTAAACCTGGTAATAGGATCGTATTACTACTAGATGTTAGTTTCCGCCTCCATTTTATGTCATTTTGTGTGTTGGTGGCTGTGGTCATAGTAATCTTGTGGAAAAATCAACCAACTGCTACAACGGAATATGAAATATTTAAGACACATGAATTTGACAACCAGAGTGTAGCTCGTTTTAACTAGAAATTCTCAATAGTCCAGTCTGCTTCATGAACAGTGCAGGTTATTGCCAGCATTTTTGTCTCTAGGGTTTTTTTTGTTGGCACTTGGTTTTGTTATCATGTTGAATATATACTCGTTAAATGATGTAACTAGCAGTGTGTATTTCTCTGCAACTTTGCTTGGGATGTTGCCCCATTTTTGTATAGGTTCAAATGATTTCAAATATCTATCTTTGTCTTATAGGGTATGTATGTCCGTGCAAGGTTGACCATAAACCCCGACAAGGTTTACCGGATAGCTATGACAAAGCTCAATACATCTGCTGCAATCCTTGAAGTCATGGGTGCACCTTTAACTGGCACTGACGTGAGAGCGTATGTCATGTCTGGAGGGGGGCCAAAATTAAAGAACTTCAAATTTAGGCTTGGCGGAAAACGGTGCTTTCTCATCTTCCCCATCAGAGGATCAGAAAGAAAGGGTCTTGTAAGTGTTGAGGCCAAGAAGAAAAAGGGACAGGTACTTGAATTATCTCGCTGCTTCACTGCAATAGATTAAACATCTGATGCTTATATATGCAGTTTACGATTGAGATATCAGGTTTTTAGTGAATAACCAAATCCATGGGCAAATGGTGCAAAACAGACTTAAATTGGACTCCATTGCCTTTCTGCTTCTTTTTAACTATATAAATTATACAAGTAGAGGATATTCTTTTCCTGTTCAAATGTTATATGTGGAGAATCCAAAGCTCTTTTGTTGCAATGAATGGCAAATTGACAATAGAGTTAATGACAACATATTTGATTGTTCACATGGAGTTAGTAATCTAGAAAGCACTACTTTTAATATTATTTGAAGAAATCTAACAAATGATATATACTTGCTTAAGACAGTAAGGAGATGAGGGATATTACCGTGAAATTTACGGTTTCTCCATGACATATTGTTTTCTGACCTTGTTGTACTCTGTTTGCAGTATGACATTAAGCTACTAGCTGTTGACATACCAATGGCATCAGGTCCTGATCAGCGGTTGTTCCTTATTGGCGATGAACAAGAGTACAAGGTGGGTGGGGGTTTGATATCTGAGCTGCGAGACCCTATTGTAAAAGCTATGACTGCAGAGAAGGAGTTTGATGATCTTGATGAAAGAGAGGACGCGGAGGATGAACGCAGGGAGCGTGAGGAGGCTGAGCAACGGCAACGGGAAGAGGAGGAGGAAGCGTTGAGGCGTGAGGAGGAAAGATTGCGTGAGGAGGCTGAAGAAAGGAGGCGGCGGGAGGCTGAGAATCTGGAGAAAGCTACTTGACGTACTATAATTGTATCAGTTTTTCTCCTTGTGCATTGTTTTCTTTCCCCTCACAGTGTAGCTGTCTGAATTTCTACAGCAAGAGAAGATCGCATCTGAGTTTCAGATAGGCAATTTGCCGTCAGCATTCACAGCTTGTCGAAAATAATTTTGGCTGCTCCTCAGCAGATTTCTTCGGGGACGCACTGTAATTTGGTGCCATTTTACTGCTCTTATGCTGCTTCTGAGAATTGAGATGGAATGAGCCAGCTCCCTGCTTGTAGGCACGTTCTGCAAACTGTTTAAGTTCTGGTAATGGTCGTTGTAGTATCCCTACTAAAGGTATTATTTGTCGTCTTCAGGCGATGGACGTAACTAGAAAAATGGATTTGACCGAAAGCGGAACACTGATGCCACGATCTTGTTGCAAAGCGCGGAAATGATCATGTTTGCAAGTACCAAATTGTTTGTGTTGTGCACAATTATAAAGTATACAGAGCTCCTTATCTTTTAGACTCAGATCAGGTGATCTGCAACTGCAATTAGACCGAACCCAATCACCAAAAACAAAAAAAAAAAGAGGGGGGGGGGGGGGGGGGGGGAGAGGGGGGGAGCAGACGAGAAGGCAGAAAAAGGCGAAACGTACTTCATAAAATCTGGAGCACAGTAGCAGTGCTAGTGGGGTTTTAGCAGCCGGCGAAACGGCCAAACCATACCAGAAGAAGGCTCCCTGCTCGTCAGTCTCCACAAGGTTCACGGGGAACCAGGCAGTAAAACGGACAACAGCTTTTCTTCCCTTAAAGCTCTCTCGAGTCTTAACGCACGCCACCGTCGTTGATGGTGATTTGTGCCTGCTAATACATCCATGTGAGCAAATCACATGGAACGTCAAGTACCGCGAGACTGCGAGGGCTTTATCCGTCCACTGATGCTACCAGTCCGCCCTTAGGTTCCTCGTTTGCGCCTACCCTTTCCCCAACTCCGGCGGCCTATCGGCGAATCCGGCATCCCCTGATTCCAGCTCCAGGTACCGAATTGATCCAGATTCTAGAGCCTGATCTAATTTCCCTGTATCTTTTGCAAGCAGTTCTTGGGAGCTGTCTTTCCTTTCCAATTTTACGATGTGCAAAAGTTTCAAAGAGATTTGCTCTTCTTGTATGCGTACTGGTTCCCATGTCTCGACTGCTCGGCAATTGGGTGGATGGTTTGGTTCCGGTTCATCCGAGACACCATATTTTATTGCATAATTGAGACCTCAGGTATCCCGTATCTGTTCTTGGGATGTTGAAGGTGATTAAAATTTCTTGTACCAACTAGCACCACTACCACAACAACTTTTTCGGTGACTGATACGTCAAGCAGCGGCGAGGTTTAGAAGTTTGGTCCTATGATTTTTGCACAGATCAGCTGATGTTGGTATAGCATTGTCGAATGAGCATGCTGCGTAGCACACTAGCACTTTGTATATATGTTCTAGGTCGTGAGCCTGCTGGTTGCTGATGTACTGTTCCTTCTCAGTTCTGTCACAGTTTCTTGTTTGAAATAAGATAAGTTTGCTGTTCTGTCAGGAGTCTTTTGTCAAGAATGGTTTTGAAGCTCTTTATGCGATGCTGCACCTCAAAGGTCCGCTTCTTACAAATACGCTATATAGACTGCTTTACATACAGACTATACTATTCTGCTCCCAATCCACGACTGGTTTTTGTGTTGCTTCTCATGTGTTCTCTGCCTGGACAGCAACACGGAGATGACGAGAACAAGATTGATTTCGGGGGTGGCAATGTGCATGTCGTAAAAAGCAAAGAGGACTGGGACGAAAAAGTAGCTGAGGCGAACAAGGATGGGAAAATTGTAAGTGAAACCTACACCAGGTCTTAAGAGGAATTGAGAAACCATATGTTCGGTGTAGCGCACCAGCATATCAATTCCAGCCTTTTCATGCCACTTTTTTTTTTCTTCTAGACAGTATTATGCTTTCTTGTTCATATCTTGTGATATAATAGGAACATTAGAAACTAGTTCATCTCATCATCTTCTTCTGTCATGATCTCACAAGCTGCCCCCATGATTACATACTGGTGGGTTCTGTCATTGTTCAAACTGTGTAACATAATTGTTAAATCTGGAATAACTAAACTGGAATAAGTTCAATTCACAAACACACAATAGACAGGATTACTCCTGAAAGTTCAGAATTGTCATCAATACGAACACTGCAGTGTGAACTCTCGTGCTTTTTATGTCTGAACTTTCATCTAGTTAGGTTTCATCAACTACTTCTAGTTTTTATATATCCCAAGTCAAATACGCGATGCACTTGAGGAAACAATGATGTTGTGGATTGTGATGAAAACAGAAGCATTACCATTTTGAAACAATTTCTTAAACAACTTTGAAAATAATGGACAAAAACTTCTGCACATAGACTGAATTGTGATTGCTCAGCTATTAACAAAAATGTTGTATTTATGGATGTTTTGTAGGCTGTTGCAAATTTCAGTGCTAGCTGGTGCGGGCCATGCCGAGTCATCTCGCCCTTTTACGCTGAGATGTCACAGACATACCCTCAGCTCATGTTCCTGGCAGTTGACGTCGACGAGTTAATGGTATCGATGCTTTCTCAGACCGTTCTCCATTCTTATGTCCATGATCTCAGTTCTCTGGACTCTCTGATTTTATTTATGAATCACAACGCTGCCATGTCTTCAGAAATTGAAAGATTTTGCGCTCAATATCTCATTGGTAATCTAAACTAGAAGGAAAAAAAAAACGTTTCTTCAGAAGTGGATAAGATCACCAACCACTAGAGTTGTAATGTTTCTTTTATGTGTACTGTAAATCAGGACTTCAGCTCGTCTTGGGACATCCGTGCGACCCCGACGTTCTTCTTCCTCAAGAACGGGCAACAGGTGGACAAGCTCGTGGGGGCCAACAAGCCGGAGCTGGAGAAGAAAGTCGCGGCGGTCGCCGGCGCCGGCTCTGACGCACCGCGCCATTCCGTTCCGTCCTAGACAGACAGATCATGAGTCGTGTGAGCCTATACCATCGTGTTCGTGCGTTTCTTGACGTTGTTGCGTTGAGCAGTAAGTATGATGGGTTTGAGAACTTTTTTTTTTGTTGCGAATATGATGATCTGAGAACTGTTTGATGAGCAACATCGTTTTCATCCTTTAAGAAAAAAAAAACCCTGAGTAACATGCATTTTCGTATGAACCATGAGTCACCTTCTGGGCCTGGTGGAGGTCTGTGGCATTTAGCCCATTATCCGGCTTCTGGGCTGCTAGTGATCCTCTTGTCATGTGGATTACTCCGAACCTTGGCCCATTTGTCGGCTTGTGAGTTGTGCCTTTGCGGCTTCGCCACTGCCGACGCCGGTGGCGTGTCTCGAGTGTTCTCAGTGAGGGCAGGGCTGCGCGTGCTCTCGCCGCCGGCAACAATTCACCCGTGCTGCCGTAGAGGTAGAGCATGAACTGATCAGGCTTTCGTAATGGAGTAGTGGACGTTCCAGCTTTCGTAATGGTCTAGGAGCAGGCACCTGCCGCTACAGCGTAACACGTCACCAACAGATCACGTACTCGATCGTTCGCTGGAATACAAATTCACTGACGCAAGAACGCCGTGGCGGCCCTCGCTGTGCTCCAACGCATTTTCCACAACGGACAACAGTGAACCAGTGACGATGACACATTTACACAGCCACTCATTTTTTGGATCTCCAAGTACTTGTGCTGGATAAAGACATCGCGACACGTTTACAGAATCCCAGGCAGCATTCTTCGCTCACTGAAATTATCTATTCCCTCCCGGATCTGTATGCCTCGTGCTCTTCAATTTTTCTGTTTATGGCAAGCACCAGACACCAATCTGCATCCCAGACTGAGAAATACAGGCAGAAAATGCTAAAGTACACAATTCCAGATTCGCCGCACTACCAGATCTTCCGGATGCCATCGCTTTCTCAAAGCAGAAAGAGACCAAAAAAGGATATCCAGAGAACCCCGTAAGGCCGTAAAAGAAAAAAAAAATACCAAAAATCTCTCGCCCTCTCTCCGGTCGGTTCGAGTGCAGAGCGAGACGAGATCTGCAAGTATACGGCAGCAAAGAGATGGCCGTGCGTTTCGTCAGGCGGCAGCATGGCGCGGCAGAGTTTGGGCTCGTCTTCACGCGTCGCGGTGTCGCCACGGCATCGCCATTCCATTCCGGGCCCTCGTCTCCCAGCCACACAACCTGCCGTCTCAAAATTAGGAATCGGGAAGCGTTCCGCCCGGATCCGCGCAGAGAGATTAGAGGAGGGAAAAGGCTCCTTTTTATGCCGTCACTGCAGTTGCAGGTGACGCTTTCCCAGGCCCTTCGCTCCCCGTCGTAAACGTCACCTTCATCGCCACCACCTCCGTCTCGGTCACTCTTCTGCTGCTGATCCCGCCCTGCTCATTTGTCGCCATTGCCGTCGCTCGTCACTTGTGGAGCATCCAAAGCGGCGCAGCAAGCACGGCTAGCAGCGGCTCCGTCTCGTGCGACCAGCGCACGGCGGCCAGAACGGGCACAAGCCTGCCGCTCCTCCTCCTCCTCCAGGTGAGAGCTGAGCTGTCTTCCCCAATCCTCTACGCTAATCCTCCTCCTTTTGTAGCTGACATGTAGCGCGGATGGGGACCCCGTTGATCCCTGCTGATACCGATTCCTGAATCTTGCGCGTCTTGATTAATTATTTAACAATTGGATTAAAGAGAGGTGGGGAAAGAATGATGCATATGCGGATTCTTCAGACGTGTATGGTGGAACCACGCATTTTATGGACTCTAGAATATTGGTCTTTTTGGCTGCTAATTGATGTCAACCCATTGTATTTTGTACTTGAAGCCATGCTATTCAGTTTTCTAATCTTGCAAATCTTAAGCCTTTAATTATTTAGCACGCGTACATTAATGCATCAAGCCTCCTAATCTTGTTTTGTTTTGCCTTTGTGAAGACATGGTGAACTCGGGGTCTGGAAAGAAAACTCTCAGTACGGTCACTCTGTTGTTCAAATTACCGTACTACACACAGTGGGGACAGAGTCTTCTAATCGCTGGATCGGAGCCGGCGCTTGGATCATGGAATGTCAAGCAAGGATTGGTTCTGAGTCCAGTTCATCAGGACAACGAGCTAATTTGGTGCGGGAGAGTTTCTGTTGCTGCTGGATTCACCTCTGAGTACAGTTACTACGTAGTGGATGACAACAAGGATGTTTTGAGATGGGAGCCTGGGGAGAAAAGGAAACTAGTCCTGCCGGAGGGCATTCAGGATGGTGACCTAGTTGAAATCCGCGATTGGTGGCAGGTACCAATTGGAGTTACCGTGCATTTGTCCAGACTCTGCACTAAGTAATATGTGATCTTTACAATTTTAGCTGAATATGTTGTCTTTGTTGTTGGGGCATTGATATTAATTGCTGATTTTGGATTGCTGTTTATTTTTGCAGTCAGGTTTATACAAGTTTCTTGTTTGTTTATTTTGACAAAAGAAACTTCTTGTGGCTTATGATTTTCACAAATAGTTCTTTGCTTAAATTCAGGATGCTTCTGAAGCTCTTTTCCTTAGAAGCGCATTCAAGAATGTCATTTTCAATGCTACTGCAAGTGACAAAAAGGAACCACAGTCGGTGTCCATCAACAGAAGTCTGGATCCTGAAGGTAACCGTTTATATTGAAAATGGGTTTAGAGAGTTCAAACTGCAATCACTGTCTTCACATGTTAACTACACATCATATGGAACGAACTGTTCTTTTGTTAAATTAGCATATTTGTTGTCTAATATACTATTTTCACTGAACAGATATCGTTGTCCAGTTTGTAATAAGCTGCCCTCGACTTGGACCTGGCTCTACTGTAAGTATGTTTCACAGATCTCTCATCTTTTATTAGCTATCCTAAACTATTTATGTATCTTAACGAATATCATTGTGGTTAATGAATTAGTTTATTTATATCTGCTTGTTGGTCTGCTGACAAAACTTCAGGTCGTCGTCGCTGGAAGTAATCCTCAGTTAGGAAGATGGCGAGCTCAAGATGGTCTAAAGCTGAGCTATGCTGGTGATTCTTTATGGAAAGCAAATTGTGTTTTGCGAAAATCAGAGTTCCCAGTAAAATATCCTTAATTATTATTGAATGTGTCATAGTATATGGATAATTATATTCTTTTAGATGAACTATGTGAATATTCTTTTGCAAGTATTTCTGAATGCATCAGCTTTTTAGCTCTTTGCCTATTATCTTGTCCCTAACAAAAATCCGTGGATGATTGCCCTTAACAATTTTTCCACATACAAATACTGCCAAATTAGTCAAGAAGGGAGCACTTCATTGGAGCTTGGTCCAAACAGGGAGGTTGATATTGATTTATCGTCACCCAAGCAGTCCAGATACATCGTGTTATCTGATGGTGCCCTCAGGGTAATGTATCCAATTGTATTATACTATTATTTCCAAAAGATGCATGGCTTCATTGCCAGAGCTAGGAAACTTGACCACGAACTAGAAATTATTGACCATGCTATGATAAATAATAAATAATACTTGCTATACATCAACGTATATTGGTAAGAAATTCGAAAATGCAGTGTGCACCATACATAGCCAACAATGTAGACTAATACTTATTTACATTTAGTAGGATACACCATGGAGGGGTGCAGGTGTTGCTGTGCCAACGTTTTCAATCAGATCAGACGAGGACCTTGGTGTTGGAGAATTTCTAGATCTTAAACTTCTTGTTGACTGGGCAGTTAATTCAGGCTTCCATCTTGTTCAGCTCCTTCCTATCAACGATACTTCAGTTCATGGGATGTGGTGGGATTCTTATCCATACAGGTAACCCATATCCTTAACAAACATTTTTGTGTGTAGTACTGATTTTGCTCAGAGTACGAAAGGTTTACATCTGACATTACCAATGCCCCTATGTTTATTTACAGCTCACTCTCTGTGTTTGCGTTGCACCCCCTGTACCTGAGAGTACAAGCACTTTCAGATGCAATCCCAGCAGATGTTAAGGTATACCTTGGTTACGCTTTCATATTACACGTTTTACGTCTTGCTGGGTTGTGTTCTCATTTCATTGAGATTTGGTGAGTTCTCCCTGACCTCATTCAGTACTCAATTTAAAATTTATCTCAGGAAGAAATTCAGCAGGCAAAGAAGCAGATGGATAAAAAGGTAATTGAATTTTTGCCAATGATACTTGCAACTTTTTTTTGCGTAATTCTCTAATAATTGTTTACTTCCCTAACTTGGAAATGACCTGGAAAATAGGATGTGGACTACGAGAAAACATTGTCCACAAAGTTGTCTATTGCTAGGAAAATATTCAATTTAGAAAAGGACAAAGTGCTAAACTCCACTTCCTTCAAGCACTTCTTATCTGAAAACGAGGTTTGTGGTCATATTGTTTATCATGTGGTCATGATACTTAATTACCTATTTTATACTGTATGTAATCATCTTCATGCTGTATTGCAATAGGAATGGCTGAAGCCATATGCGGCATTTTGCTTTTTGCGTGACTTTTTCGAGACATCTGATCACAGCCAATGGGGTCGGTATTCTCAGTTTTCCAAGGAGAAGGTAAATGAAGTAATATTTTGCAATGATGCTTGAATATTTTCAGTCATTATAGCTTGCTAAGATATTGTGTAATTTTTTGTAGTTGTTTGTCAGAGCACATATGTAAACTAAGACATTTGCTTCTTCAATTTATTTCAGCTTGAGAAGCTTATTTCTAAAGGCACGTTGCACTATGATGTCATATGCTTTCACTACTATGTTCAGTATCATCTATATATGCAAGTAAGTATTGGTTGCTTCTGTTGTCAATCTGGATTGCTCATAGAATTATTATTTTCATGTTTTTATTTATAACATTATTCGCTTTTTAATAGTTATCAGAGGCAGCTGCATATGCAAGGAAGAAAAAGGTTATTCTGAAAGGTGATTTACCTATTGGTGTTGATAGGAATAGCGTGGACACATGGGTATACCCAACTTTGTTTCGTATGAACACTGCTACCGGAGCACCTCCTGACTATTTTGACAAAAATGGACAAAATTGGGGTTTTCCTACATATAACTGGGAGGAGATGTCAAAGGATAACTATGGGTGGTGGCGAGCTCGTCTGACACAGGTTATTTAGCATCACAATTGTGTGTCTGGTCGAATTTTCCTTTTTATTATTCATATCCCATTTCTGCGTTGCAGATGTCCAAGTACTTCACAGCATACAGGATAGACCATATACTGGGTTTCTTTAGGATATGGGAGCTCCCAGATCACGCCGCAACAGGTTTAGTTGGGAAATTTAGACCTTCGATTCCTCTTAGTCAGGTAGGTTTCTGTTCCTGTTGCAAACTTTGGGGGGCAGAGGAGCTTCTGAAGTAGCTTATGTTGACCTGTTTCCTTATTCCACTTTCAGGAGGAGCTTCTGAGTGAAGGCCTATGGGATTTTGACCGAATGAGCCGACCGTACGTTCGTCAGGAACTTCTGGAGGTTACAATGCTCAAACTGATGTTTATGAATTCGTTTTCAGTAAAATTTTAGGACACCGCTATGATATTTTATTCTGTTGCAGGAGAAGTTTGGATCCTTTTGGCCAGTTATTGCAGCCAACTTTCTAAATGAATATCAGAAGCAGCGTTATGAGGTAAAGTATTGAATCAGTTGTATTAAGAATCTGGAATATATTAACTACTCAATAGTGCATTGCAATGTCAAATGTCTTTTACTATCTCTGGAAAGGTACCAAGAGATAGTACTAATTATAAGTTAGTATGTACCATAATTTTGAGAACCTTCCTAAGGATAGTAGAAAACCTAGATATTGATTTAAAAGACTATTTTATACTGTCAGTTGTGTCTACCATTTTTTGGGACAATATACAGCAAGGGGACGCATGTGATTCTGTTTCAGAATGATGTTTCCCTCACTTTTCTACATTTTGTTTGTCGTGCATAGTTCAACGAAGAATGCAACACAGAGAAAAAGATTGTCACAAAGATTAAAACAAGTCCTGAAAACTCACTTTGGCTAGAGAAAGAAGACAGTATACGGTGTGGTCTTTTCGATCTATTACAGGTAATCTGGCTCTTCTGTTGTAGTTCACTTACAATATTTTGAAACACTTGATAGGACATTTGATTGTGTCACCACTTCTAACATATCCAGACACTTATCAATTTGGATTTTAATATTACTTTATACTGCAGAATATTGTCCTTATCAGAGATCCAGAGGACTCTACAAAATTTTATCCTCGTTTCAACCTGGAAGATACTTCTAGTTTTAGGGATCTCGATGAGCATAGGTAATGTTCATCGTTCTTCCATTCTTTCAAATTCGACGGCAATTGATATTCAAACTTATGAATTGTTCTCTAAATTTGCATTAGGCTACTAAATGTTGATATATTTAGGTAACTGTGATGGGCAATTTGCTGTTGTACTTCGATATCTTGTGACTTAGCATTGGGCATGAATTATTTTTTGGGCAGAAACTGTCTCCAGAAAGTGAAATTAGTTTGTATAGTAATAGTAGGCAGTTTGTGGACCCTTCTCTAGACCCTGCACAAGTGAGAGCTACGTGCACCGTGATGCCCTTTTTTAATAGTAGGCAGCTTGTTCTCAAGAACATAAAATTATTATAAACGTCCTTTTGGATCGTGCTATCTGCTAATTATTTTATTGATGTATGCAATTTGTTCAAATCAAATTTCTGTATTCTTGGACTGATTCATCCTCTCATCGAGCATTGTTTTGCAGCAAAAATGTCCTCAGAAGGTTGTATTATGACTATTATTTTGCTCGCCAAGAAAATCTCTGGCGTCAAAATGCACTGAAGACTCTGCCTGTCCTGTTGAACTCATCGGATATGTTGGCATGTGGGGAAGATCTTGGTCTTATCCCTGCTTGTGTTCACCCTGTATGCCCCCTTTTCTGCACATGCTAACTAACCCAATGATTTTTACTGACTGTTGATAAATAACAATACCTCTTTCCAGGTTATGCAAGAACTTGGGTTGATTGGATTGCGTATCCAGAGAATGCCTAGTGAACCGAATTTGGAATTTGGTATTCCATCTCAGTATAGCTATATGACGGTGCGTTTACATTTTTTACAGCACTATACTCTCACAGTGCGTATTGTGCTCAGATACAGTTCAGAATTGAAAAGTGTATTCTAGATTGAAAATGATATAGACATACTACATTGATTTGGTGGCCAATTTTGCTGGTATATTTCAGGTTTGTGCTCCCTCATGCCATGATTGCTCTACATTACGTGCTTGGTGGGAAGAAGATGAAGGAAGAAGAAGTCGATTCTACAAGACTGTAGTCGGCAGCAATGAGGAGCCACCATCTCGCTGCACACCAGAAGTTGTGCACTTTATTATTCAGCAGCACTTTGATTCTCCATCAATGTGGGCCATCTTTCCACTACAGGTAACTTACATCAGAGATCAAGGATTTCTCAAGTGAAATAAGCAGATGAAAATACTAGGTTTTTTCCATATCAGGACCTTCTCGCACTGAATGATAAGTACACTACAAGACCAGCAGCAGAGGAAACAATCAATGACCCCACTAACCCGAAGCATTACTGGAGATTCCGTAAGTAAAATTTCTATTGTCTTCCCTCCCTTTATCAATGGCCCTCCAGTTTAAGAAAAGTAATTATATTCTTGTCTTTTGATTGAACAAAATGGGTGTTGTTCTAGAGATCAAACCTTCTTTTGAGCAAAAAAACCATTCCATTATTATATTTGTTGACATAAGAAGATAGACCCTGTTTTATTTGTCGTTTGTTGGGGAGGAGTGACGTCTTTACAAGAGTTGCATGATATAACTATTTCCCAAACATTTTCAGGTGTACATGTGACATTGGAGTCTCTGTTGGACGACAAGGACATTCAAGC
Organism: Eleusine indica; assembly: GCA_030378355.1. Taxonomy (NCBI): domain Eukaryota; kingdom Viridiplantae; phylum Streptophyta; class Magnoliopsida; order Poales; family Poaceae; genus Eleusine; species Eleusine indica. The sequence goes on along the minus strand of CM059497.1, from coordinate 8,051,206 downwards.
AAACATCAAGGACCTTGTCACAAGTAGTGGGAGGTCCTTTCCTGGCAAGAAGGTGGAAGGTGCCGACGAAAGTGGAGAGAAGCTATCGAAGGTGCAGTTGAATGGGAAATCTTAGGACAGGAAAAAAGAAGAACAGCTGAACGGGGCCATGATTACAAGTAAATAGAATAAGGGTGCATTACCATGCCAGTTCAGCTGACTCTGTTTCAGCTAGAAAATTCTTAAACCCGTGAAATTCTTTTTGTCATCGGAAATAATAAGCATCATCCATTATCAAGTGAAACGATGTATCCCATATAGGTTTTCAGGCGCAAAAACACTTTTTTTTGATTTACTTGCCTTTTTGTTTTTTGAGCGATTGGTCCACTTGTTTCGTATTACTGGCAAACTTCTTCAGCCTCATTGAAGGTGTTTAATAGAATTTATGTAGACTACAGTTTTTTTCTTCTTCTTTTGGTCTGTGTGTTTAGTTGAACCAATATGTGTGTTGGTGCATGAGATGCATGTAAATGCTATCTCCTCACTTGGATTCTGTTGTTTCAAGAATAAGTTGTTTCCTTGATCACGGTCTATAAGCGTAGGATCAAACCATCCTTTTGGTATATGGTATATATATAGCAATGGAGGCTATGTGCATAGATAGGATGGCTAATGGCCTCACTCCAAACCTCCTGAGATATTATTTGGGATATAATATGTTCTATTATAGTTATGAATGGGATGGTACAATATGTAGCAAAAACATATATCTACTCTCTAGCTAGGGAAGTCACTTATATGTCTAATCCACATTATCTACTACTTGGTATCTACTCTCTACCTAGGGAAGTCAGGTTTTTGGATGTGGAAAAAGCTTATGTAACCTTTTTCTTTTTGTTCAGAACTTGAGAAAGGAAGTTCAACAAACACCCCTTTTACTAATTCTGGTAAATTTTGATTGGCTTTGAATGGTACCGAGCGATATGGTAATGCGAAGTCATTAGTGGTGTGTCAATAAAATACGCTTACCCGAGGAGTTTTTAGTTTTTTTGAAAGCTTACCCGAGGAGTTGAGAGAGTTCGTTTTTCTTTAGCTAAAGTTCAGAGGGTTCGTGACTCGTGAGACGCGCATGCTCTCAACTGTGTTGGGCTACGTGAGTGCACGGGCAGGAATAGTTTAGTGGGTCGGTGTAGAGGAAATGGGCCCATGTTCAGCAAAGGCGGAGTAAACGGCTTTGCCTCGTCATTTTTGTACAAGTACATGTTCTCGGGAATACGTCGACGACGGGCGCCATCGATCGAGCGCCGCGCGTTCGTTTCTTGTGATCACCACCGTGCCGGGGGCGAAGCATAGACGGAGCAGCACGGCAATCTCAAAAAAAAAAAAAAGACGGAGCAGCACGGCGCGTACGGTGGCTGTGCCGGTGCCGCACCAGAACGTACCCATGGAGTCCATGATGACACGCACACACAAATCAAATTAAGCCCATGGACCGGATGAGAGAGAGAGAGAGCATGACTGTGGCTCGCGACTCAGCATGCATGGGCGACACGGGACCGGTGGGTGTGATGAGTCCGCATTCATACATGCTGTGCCGCTAGCATCCCCGCGGCCGCGACACGCTGCTGTAAACGTGTCGTCTCCCGCTCTGTGTGACTGCATGTGTGAGCCTCTTTTTGCTTAATTATTATTTAAGGTACCAACATATCCGCCCGTTTCTTAATGGATGCTCCTTGACCCTCATCTTAACGTGACATTTCTGGGTCTGCGCTTATTGAAAATTTTAAAAATAATGAAGACGGTTTATTTGTGGTGCATCATCGTTGTTGACGGGGCATCAACCCGAGCAACACAGCTACAGAAGGCGACGCGGAGCACGGGACAGGCACGAGACGGACCAGTAACGGCAGCTCATGGCGTTCTCCCGCCACGGATTTCGAACAACAAATATCGCGCGCGTGCCGGCGACCAGCCGGCCGGGCGGGGCCAGGTGCTACCTGCCGGCTGCCGCTAGCGACGGACGCTCGCTGCCCTCGTGACTCATTCTCACCTCACCTATGCGTGCGTTTCCAAAACTACCCCTCGGAGTTTGGTCATGTACTACTCTGCTCTCTCTCTCTCTGTGTTCCGCTGCTCTGCTACCCCCTCTGCGGCCAACAACCGTCTCTTATCAGTTATCACCATGTGCTTCACGTGTTCTTCTTTCTTAAAGGAGGTGGGAAATCTTTTAACTATTTTACTGCTCGGTGAGGACTACAGGAGTTGGATAATTGTTTTCTTTTCTTTTCACCTTAACATCTAAAAGGAAGTACACATACACACACACACAAAAATCATCATATGATCGCTCGTTCTGTTCCTTACTTGAAATGGGATCAATCATGTCAAGGTTAATTGTAAAATTCAACTTATAATTTGTTTAGAGTTTGAGATTCCCACCCATAAGTCATTTGTTATAAATCTCCATCCACATAGTAAATTTTATTGCAAAAATCCTCTAATATACACATGTTTAATTTATTTAACATATTTTATTTATTTGGAGTATCTATTAATATTCTTATCAAATATATAAAATTTTGAAAATATAATCTTCATATTTTTTTATAGAGAATATGTAGTAAAATTAAAGTTTGAACTGTGTTTTACAAAATTTGAAATTTGAATACATTTTTCATGAAAATAAGAGGAATTAAATACAAAAAATATTTGACAACGTTAACTTATTTATTGTTAAATTTATGTCAATAAAAATATAAAAATTAATTAAACATGTGTCAATTGGTGTGATTTTTATAACTAAACTGGGTGAAAATTTGTAAGAAAAATATTTACAGGTGGGAATCTCAAATTCGAAGTAACTTATGGGGTGGTTTATGTAATTATCCCTTCATGTCAAATGGTACAATAAGTACATAGCTGAATTATGTCGAATGTACGTTGTGTGTGATCTCATAGAGGCAAAAAAACTCTTCCATTATCTAAAAAACATTATGTGGAATAATGTGTTAGTGATGTTTGATTTGGAGTGGGAAACGGCTGGGTGCAATTCGGCCAAGGAGTCATATGTGAAGCATTTTCGTTGTTTGATGAAGGAATGCTGTCACTAGAACAGACCACATAAAAAATTTCACTTTCTCTAGCAATCTTACGTATATTTCAAGGGTACAATGACACAAAACCAGAAGCATAGACATGGAAAATGCTACCTTCGTAAGCAAGGAAAAATTATGAAATAGAACGTCGTTGAATGCCGTCCACCTGTGGCGGTGACGGTTGTGCATGTGGAGAACTCGGCTGGATCCCTCTGATATTTCAATTTTGAAATTTGGTAAACGCATCTTCGACAGTCCAATCATGCATTTTCACACTCGGCCTGAACCAGTTTTGGCATCAAATGCTAGCAGTGTGACCTGAGCTGTTGGTCCACGTGCAGACTCTCGCGCTGCATTGGTTGTTGGTCAATGACTCAATGATCATGCACGGACAGGTCACCAACGACAGGAAATTAAATCGTACTCCACCTTATATTTCCATATGACGCGCAAGCCGAGTGCACACCACCTGCCAAGCATCGCAAACACATTATTGATGGCACGTTGAACATACACACAAGGAGTAAACTATGGAAGAAAAAAAAAAGGTGCACATGTGCTCGATAATTGTTCCGCCACGTCACATGCGCTGAACTAAAAATAGCCATTCGAACTGATTCGGAAACATAATCCCAAATCGTTTGTTGAGATCAGAGAGACACACAGGAAACAAATTTTTTTTTCAAAATTCATACTATCTCGACTCGAAGAAGAAACAAAACGCTAACCAATCATTCAGTGGAGCGGACGATGAATTCACCCGACGCGGCACCAGGAAGTCCGGAGAATTCAAACCTCGCGGCCGCGCCGTGTGGGGTCGGTCACGCTCCCAGGTGTCCTGCGCGCCACGCTGGCTAATTAACCACTCCACCACACCGCTGATTAATTTACATCCTAACCTCACTCGTAATCCACCTGCCAACGCGTCCAGCAGCTCATCACCCTTCCACGTTTCCGGAAACCGAAGGAAGTCTCAGCAATCACGCGCTACCCCGCCGCGGAGCGCGGAGGGCAAGATCGTCATTCCGTCCAGGCGCTACCCCGCTTCTTCCCTGTGCTTTAAAAGGCTCGGCGGCGCTCTTGACACCCAGCGGGTTTAAGGCCTTAATCACTCTCGCGCCGTTTCCCCTATCCGCCTCTCTGCGCAGGGGAAGGAAGGAAGGAGCCTGCCTGATCTCCTCTTCGGTAAGCCCGCACGGCCTCCGCCCCCTCCCTGTTTAGTTTTCTTCTGGTGTTGCTGCTGCGAGCCAGATGTGTTGTTTGGTCCGTCGCCCGTGGCAAGAAACAGCTCTCCGATTGGAGTGTTTCTTTGTTTGGGGGCGGAAATGTGTAGGTGTTCCGAAGGAGATGAATCTTGCGCTAAGTGGTATGCATGTTTCGTAGGATCGTGCGCTCCATCGCTTAGTTTTATTTTTTGTGATTTTGTTTTTAAAACTTTTGCGCCGCTTACATGTACCACGTCCTACTGTCGCTTATTGTTCACTCTACACTCGAGGTGCCCTGTGCCCATGGAAAAGGGATGATGGTTGGATTTCGAATTTTCGATGCGCGAAGTGTGCTTTCATGATTCATTTTGATGATTCTGCATGATGCATGACAGAGAAAAGGGGAATTTTTTTTTCTCCGGCTAAAATTTGACCTCTTAAAAATCCCCGTCCCTTTCAGCGGACCATCGTAAAGTAGTTGGCTCATTGATTATACTGACCTTTCGTAATGCGTAGATGAAGAAAACCTGCTTCAGCTTACTCGGAGGTCCCTATTGCTGAGCTCCTCTCCTGAAGCTGCTAGCCGTAGCAATTCGTGGAACGTGTAGCCCCCTTTTTCCCCTCACGGACCACTTCAAACATCTGGACTTCCTGTGCCTGTGGTGTATGATAGGGCCTTCGCAGAGGAGAGTGGTCTGGTGGAGTGTAGAAGCTATTTTTAAGGATTCTTGTTCTTGCCAGGTTGGTTCTAGAGTATGTATGTAGTAGCCATCTACGTGCACTCATTCACAGCTGTGTTTGTATTAGAAGACCTGTACATAGTTTTTTAATTTACTGATAAAAGATCTTTTTCTATCGGTAGTTTTGGAAGGTTGGCTGTATGAATGAATCTGGGCGCTGGATAGTACAAAATGTTCCTGTACTTTTCTTCTTTACTCATGCCTAGCTGTATTCCTTACTATTGCTATATTCACATGCATGGTATAATTTTCTACAAAAGGAAAAAAAAGAATGAATTTACATGCATGGTATAACTGTCTACAAGAAACTAATAAATAAAGAGTACAATGTGGAGATCTAAGATAGGTGTGTCGTTCTTGGCACTTCTTGAAAATTACGGTTGACATCAGGATGTATTGGATTAAATTTCCTACGTTAGTGCCCCGTCAACCCCCTTCCCACCCATGCCTGCATGTGTCCATCTCGGCATAAGCTGGACCATCTTACGTGTATCACTAACAATTGTTTTTCATATCATTGACTTGTCTCTACTATCCTTCAATTATTGGGTGGTTAGTGGTTGACAATAACTGGAGAACATCTGGCACATCAATTTTCTTCTTGACACCTGAACTTCTGATCTAAGTAGATCGTGGAGACAGAACAAATGTTCTGTCCATCCATCTTTGCTGTTGCAGCTTATTCGAAATGATTGAATCAGACTCTCCATCTTTCCTTTAGTTGCTGCACCCTTTGCACTGTGTTGTACTGTTGTATGATAGCCCGATCTAGTACATCTATTCCATGAATGAGTTTCCTGACTAATATTTGTACCTAGAATATGTGATCACGTCACTTTCATTAGTATTTACTACACATATTCTGTTCATCTTCAACTTTACCTTGAGAATACATGACCACTCTACTTAACTCGGAGATGAGCAATCTGGGTACATTAGTCTAATAGCCGTTGCATCTCTGATAAATGAAAGACTCGTGTTCTTTCACACATTAAAAACTTCAATAAGGTACTGTCATTGGGATTTTTTCTTTCTATCTGACCGGTTAACCTTTCAATAATAGCCTCTCCTTAACCTCAATCCCACCTTGAGTCAGTGATGCTAATCGATTTCTGGCCTAGAGATTTCTGAAAAAAAACATTGGTGATTGGTTATCTGATAAAATCATAATTCATTCGGGAATGATATGATAGTTTGCATCTTTTAGATGTTCCGATCTATGCATATCTGGAATTTGAGATGCTCAGTCCTTTTCGTCATCCTTTTTAATAATGTGGAAACAGTATTTTTTATAGATTGCAGCACAAGTACTTACACATTTTGTATCTTTTGTTTATCTAAAAATCTTCCAGTAGACGTTGCTTTATGTGGTCTTGTTTCCATTTTTTTCCCAATATTATGCTAGTTCTCTATTTGCAACAGTGTGAGATTATATGTTTCATATTATTACTGTAATATCAAATATTTGTTTTGAAGTCGCAGATTACCGTTGATCACAAGATTAAGATTATTTCTAGAGTTTCACATTCTCATTTTCACCGCTATGTCAACCATAACCAGGTATTCGTAGAGGAGGTTTCCTTATTTTTGGTGACAATGAAGCGAATGCACAGAATGCCAACGAGGAAGGCCCATTCATGGTGGTGGGACAGCCATATTAGCCCCAAAAACTCTAAATGGCTAGCTGAGAATCTGGAAGGTAGTAACTCTTCTCCTGATTAATATATATACTGAGATACTTTTGTTATTTGCAAGGCATAGATATAGATCTGCCGGACCTTGTTCAATGTTCAGTTGTTGTAAATGTTTTAGCTTGCAATTTAATTATATAGAGAACAAACTTTTCTGACTTCCATTTTTTTCCTGAACAAATAGAGATGGATAAACAAGTTAAAGAAATGCTGAAACTCATCGAGGATGAGGGGGATTCCTTTGCAAAGAAGGCTGAGATGTATTATCAGAAACGGCCGTTGCTTGTAACTCATGTTGAGAACTTCTACCGAATGTACCGTGCTCTTGCTGAGCGTTATGATAATGTGACTGGGGAACTGCGCAAGAATATTCCATCATCGCTGCAGTCTCAAGGGTCTGGTATTTCTGAAACTGATTCTGAGACACAATCTACTTCACCATCTCCAGAGCCTAACATGGAACAAAAGAAATCAAAACAGAAGCGCAAAACAAGAGCAGCTGGCTTTGATGTATTCCTTGGTTCTGGTGGAAGCTCAGATGTTTCCAAAAAAGGGAGTGACGGTTCGTCATCTTCTTCGTCAGAATCTGAATCTGAGGTTGATGAAGTGGAAGAAGAAAATGACAATGGAATTTCTTATGCGCTGAATGAAAGGATTATTGAGCTAGAAGAGGAGCTTCAGAAAGCAAGGGAAAAACTAGAAGCACTTGAAAAAAAGAACATGCACTGCCATTGTGAAAAACTTGAGGAGAGTCTCAACCAAGTTAACAGTGAAAAGGAGGATTTGGCAGGTGCAGTTCTCGCAAACAAGAAAAAGGTTGAGGATCGAAAAGGAGATATGGCCTCAGCAGCTAAGCATTATGAATCCCAACTGGCCGATCGTGACCATGAGATTGAGAAGTGCAAACAGGAACTTGAACAAGTTTCTGAGAAGTATTTCAGTGAGAAATCTACTCTTGAGGCTGAAATAGGGAAGCTCCACGAGGTTGTCGAGAATTTTGAAGGGGACCTAGCAAAAGTGTCAGAAGAGAAATCACAGCTTGAGGCACGGCTAATGGAGCTTGAACAAACATCTCACAGCCTACATGATTCGTCTGCTGAGATTATGAGACTACAAGATACAATCCTTGAACTGCAAGCAAGACTAGAAAGTGACTCAAGTGAGAAGAGAGTGCTTGAGGAACGTAGTATAGAGTTTGAACAAGTTCATAGGCAGCTTGAGGATTCAAGAGCTGAGGTCGGGAAGCTACAGGCTACAATCAAGAGCCTGAAAGATGAGCTGGAAAAAGTTGTGCAAGAGAAATCATTGCTCCAAGATCGTATAAAGGATCTGGAACAGGCAACCAGTGACTTAAATGCCTTGGTTGCTCATAATCAGGAGAATTTTTCTATGGAGAAATCCTCCCTTAGTGCTGAGATCCAAAAGCTGTCTGGAGCTAACGCTTCTCTTGAGAGTAGGTTGACATCCACAGAGGCACAGGTTGAACAGCTTCATTTTGAGAAGGCAGAAGCATCCCTTGATAGTGAGAAACAAATATCTGAACTAAATCAAGCCATTGCCAATCTTAAGACAAGGCTTGAACTGATGTCTTCAGAGAAAACTACAGCTGATAACAGGGTGTCCACTTTACTGATTGATGTTGCTACTCGTGATGAAAAAATGAAGGAGCTGGACAGCCACTTGCATCAGCTGCACCTGGAGCATGTCAAGCTGATTGAGGAGGCAGATGCGGCGCACATGTCTGTATCGGACCTACGTGTACGGGTTTGTGAACTCCAGGAAGAGGTTGAGAAGCAGAAGCTTATGATATTTGATAGTGCAGAGGGGAAACGGGAGGCAATCAGGCAGCTGTGCTTCTCTCTTGAGCACTACCGCCACGGATACGAGCAGCTCCGGCAGCTCCTGCAGGGCCATAAAAGGCCTATGGTGATGGCATCTTGAGCGAGTAGATTGCTCGTTCTTCCAATGTACTGCAGTTTATCAATGTCATTTGAGCATCTCTTTTCTCCTTCTGTTTCGTCCTAATTTGAGTGAGACTCATTCTCTGCGCTGCGCTCCGTGACCAGTTGAGCTACTCATAGTCTGAGGTGTGTAATGTAATGATTTTGGAAGTATGGTTAATCATGTTAACTCCATTCTGTTTATTGTTGTCCATTTTGCTGTTTGCTGATGGCTGATATGGGCTTGTGATGATGAGCGCCTTGGCTGCTCCTTTACAGAGTTTATATTTGTCGAGAATGAAGATCATCAAGGCCAACAACCTGGACTGAGGCCCACTTGGCCTTTAGGCCCAAAGTGGCCTCCACCTTACTTGGCCAGTACTCCATCTGATTACTTGACCGTTACTTTACTTATAACATATAAATGTATACATTCACATCATCAATAGAAAACTAATCATTCTCATTTCCTCGAGTTCAATTGTCTTTTAACAATTCTACTCTTTACACGTTATCAGTCACATACCCTCTGCACCAAGAGTCATGCTCTCAACCGCTTCTACTTAGTGAGAGAACATAGGATCTACGAGAGAAACGAAGGCCTCTGCAATGGCAACCGTGTTCTTCCTCTCCGGATCACCAACAAGAACAGGAGAATCGCTTCTTCTGTGGCACCAAGGAGACGCCATGATCTTCACCAACCATCAACAATCAAGAACTTCATTGTTCTTCTCATCTTAAAACACGAAGATGCCCAACAGAGGCACGCATGCCTCTACACAACCACGAAGCGGATTACAACCCAAACCATTATCGACAAGGAGTTTCCTGTCGATACACGGGAGATTGGGTGAAATCACTCTTCGTCAGATCAACAAGAAGAGGCGTGAACAGACGAAGAAATAGAAGGCATGCATGACTCCAAATTCATCGGGATAGTCAGCAACCGCTGTCGACACACGACGACACGTTCTGGCGAACAAACATCGATGGTGTTGGGCACCCAAGCAGATGCGGCGGTTGCCCGTCCTGCAAGGTGCTTAGAAGCAACTCCAATCATTCCCCTTTTCTATCACCTAAACATAAAAATCTATCATATAGCTAATGGAGATGGAAAAAACTTCTTTATCAGTTTCTCTTTCCTATCCCCTTGGTTAGGTGATCACCTAAATCTAGTCCACCATCCCCTCTATAGAGGGGATCACCCATTCATCACCTAAATGGTGGACCCTACGTTTTTAGGTGATGGAATAGGTGAACTGCTACAACACCATCACCTATAATTCAAAAAGTGGGTTGAAGGGATCCTCTTTAACCTCTTTTAGGTGATGAGATTAAAGGAGAAGGGTTGAAGTTGCTCTTAGCGCGTCAGCAACTTTGGTGGCGCACCAAAAGCCTTGGGCGAGTGCGCGCCCATGCGGACGAGGCGGCGGCCTGTCTGGTAAGGCACTCCGCTCGCCGGTAATGGACGGAGGCCAGCTCATCCGGACACGCGCAACTGCACTTTCAACCTTTATGGCGCGCCCTCACACAGCGGCGTCTACTCGGCGCTCCATCCGTGAGCTAGCAATGACGGGCCTGGCTACACGCAACACGACACACTCGCATGACCAGGCTCGGCGACGGCGGCTCACTGCGCCCACGCGGACGAGGCGGCAGCCCGTCTCTGGCAGGGTGCCCCGGCCGCTAGGAGGATTGTGGCACGTCCACACGGATACGGTTACGGCTCATCCCACACAGCGTACAACACGACTGCACGTACATGCTGTCATTGCAACAATGACCAGTGAACATCCGCATGATGTTCGCGGCTATGGCTGCAACTCAGGCGCTCCAAGGCCAGGGACACAGCGGCACTCCTCGACTCATCTACAACGAGTGGAATGGCCGCGACGCCCTCACGGTCGAACGGCGCTGCACCCAGGTGGACACGATAGCAGCTCATCTCACAAGGCGCTCGTAGAAACGACCCAACGATGCTCGCATGAGGTCAATGACTGAATGGCTGGCAACGACAGCCGCCCTCTCTTGCCAGAGGTGCCCTCAGCCAGAATGACGGCGAGACATTCCTTCGGCATCCACGACGCACGACGGTCGTCTGGTATTGAAGATGCATCTAGGATCCCATAGTGGGTTTTGGTGTACGATGACAAAAGATTAAAATTGTGCTAACGTGTTCATGAAGTAAATGTGTAGATTATCAAGAGAAAGTTTAATTGCCCATTTTTGTGAGAAAGTTCATCCCTCAACAAAAGAACAAAAGAAAAGAGACCCCTAGTGCTTCAAGTTTAGCTTTTGCTAATTTATTTGAGTCATAGTTATGCCGAACTATTAAGAGGGGTAAAACTTATCTTGCTTTTAAGGGTGTTGGGGGGATCACTTCGCGAGCCACTCTTCGAGGGTCTATCAAAGTCGGGCTGCGAATAAAAGTCAAAGTCAGCACATTGTTATCCTTTTTTATTTATTATTAATGGTATTTCGAGATACAGGCGTTTATCGGAGGTCACAGCGAAGCCAAGACCCTTCGAGCAGTACCTCCGCACCCTCGGAGGATAAAGTCATCATCCTTTGAAGGACAGCGCGCGGGCCAAGAGCAAGAGCCTGGATGGCGCGAAGAGGGCGACACGTGGTACCAGCACGTGTCGTGGCGTGCGGAGGAAGGAAGGGTACTAGGAGCGCTCGAATGATCGATTTGTCCTTTATGACCATTTTGTACAGTATATTCGAAGAATATAGTAGGTAGTTAGGGACAAAATAGTCATTTGCACATGGCCTAGGTACGGGCCTATAAAAGGAACACCCCTACTTACTTATAATGGGATGAATCTTTTTGGGAATACGTGAGAGGAGCCTTCTTTACCCCATTTCATACCCTTCGGAATTTCCTTTTATGTTCATTCTTACCGTCGGTGTCAACGAGGCTCGTGCTCAGTGACACCAACAGTGGCGCCCACCGTATTGTCAGCTTGTACACAAGGTCACGATGACTCAACTCCACGGACCGCTGTCTTTGAGTGGCACACCGTCCTCACGAAGCAGCGTTCCGGGAGACCCCCAATCGGCTGACGACTAGTCTTCATCGTAAGTAACAAAAGACAACACCCTCGAAATGCAACCATCGCTTCAGACAGAAGCAGCGGGCGGCCAAAAAGACCCAGTACAATGTCCCGAACAACTGTCGAGCTCAAACCCTCCGGGAAGCAGCACCCCAACTTCGATGACAGCAGCACAAGAGATGAAACTGTTAGCCCAAAGAGCCGAGCACCTCGAGCAACTCAAGCAACAACTGTTGCAGGAACAAGAGCTAAGAAGCAAAGCGTTGTCAGAGAGAGAGAAAGCACTACAAGAGAAAGAGTACATAGCCCAGCTCAGACTCAACAATCTACAACTGGCAAAAGAAGTCGAAGAGCTCCAGAGAACCATCGGCAGGGCGAGTCGCCAGGAATCAAACCCAGTGCCCGAAGCCCACCCGTACCTCGAGCAAGAAGTGCCACTCACACCAAGCCACCAGCCAGTAGCCTCAGAAGTACTGCCAATTCGAAGATCAAGTACAATGAGCATAATGGACAAAGACTCACCTCTTTCCGAGGGATTGCAAAGAGCCCCGTACCCACCGCAGTTCAGAATGATACCGATAGCCAAATTCAGGGGAAATTCTGACCCAAGGCAATTCCACATGAGCTACGAAGCAACAATCATATCAGCAGGAGGAGATGAGGTAACATTGGCATAGGCATTCGTCTGCGCCCTCGAAGAGTTCGCCCTCAACTGGTACTTCAACTTGCCTCCCGGGTCTTTGTATAGCTGGGAAAACATCAGGGATAAGGTGATCGCAAGTTTTCGAGGGTTCCGCACCATTATGGAACCATCGCACGAGCTTTTGAATATCGTCCAGCAAGAGAATGAGCAGTTACATGAGTATTACGGAAGATTCCTCACGCTTCGAGCCCAGGCCCCGAGCGTCACGGACGAGGCGGCAATAAACTCTGTACTCAGAGGCATGCGAGCATGCCAAATGTCTTCATACTACGCGCGAGTACCCCCGCACACCATGCAAATGTTATGCACAAAGTTTGAAGAGTACAGTAGATCGGACGTGGATTACAAGAGACGTAAGCAAAGTCAAAGTAAGAGCCGCAGCAAGTCACATAGTGAAGGTGGCTATCAAGAAAGGCAGTATAGAAAAACCAAACAACCCGTCGAGCCCTCCCCTTCGTTCATTGGTCACATTGAGGGGGAAAAAGAAGACACTAGCGGTAGAAGCAACCAGAGCAATGATTTCAGAGGAAGCGGCCAACGAGGGCGGGCCAGAGGCCGAGGCCCTCAAACCCAGACTCGGATGGCCAGAAAACCGTACCGTTTCTACTGCGGATAGGACAAGGGGCACAAAACTTCCACATGCCTCAAAGCAAAAGAAATCCAAGAAAGGATCGAAGCAGAAAAGAAGGTTTCGTCCTTACCCAAAGCCATCAATTATACATCGCCAAACCCATGGCCCCAGCAACCATATCCATAGCCCGTTCAACCCAACTATCACTACCCAAGCACCCACCACCATCAACTTTACGCACTGTCCCCGTACTTTCATCCAACTCATCCTACACAACCACCCAGCCAGTACACCCAACCCAGACAACAAATCCAGCAACCATCACCCAACCAAGACCAGCAAAGGCAAAAGCAAGAGCCTCAACACCTACCACAGCCTAAACCAGAACCCACCCCAAGCCAAGCCACAACCTTCCCAATACAAGGTTACATTGGAATGATATGCGGAGGGTCATCTTCAGACTTTGAAAACAAAAGAAGAAAAAAAGATCACTTTCGGATGGTAAACAATGTTTTCACAGAGGGACCTATCATCAAGTCAAAGTGGTCTCATATTCCCATCACATTCACCGAGTCAGATCTCAGCCTCAAAGCTTACCCGCATGTCGACGCATTCGTAATCGAAGCCCACATCCATACCTGGATGGTCAGCAAAGTCCTTATAGACAACGACAGCGAGGCAGACATCCTGTTCCTAAACACCTTCGAGCAAATGGGCCTTAGCAAAAGTTCTCTGCAGCCGTCAAATATACCACTCATTGGCTTCGGCGGAAAAAGAATCACTCCCATGGGCACAATCTCCCTACCGGTATCGTTCGGCAATACTCAAAACCCTCGAATAGAGTATGTAACATTTGATGTGGTGTATCTCTGCTACCCATTTAACGCCATATTTGGCCAGGGCACAATTAACACCTTCGAAGTCGTCATCCACAGTGCATTTTTATGTATGAAGATCCCAGCAGTCAGAGGGATTATCACAATCAAAGGAGATCAGTAAATGGCAAGAGACATAGAAAAAGGTTATGCACAAGGGGAAAGGAATTGCAACAACATACACATTTTCAGCCAAGAGCAGCTAGAGGATGAAGAGCGAGCTCTAAAAGCTCGTGACCAGCACAAAGCGAATGCAAAAGAAGAGACACGATGCCTCGATAGAGAGAAGGTCGCAGTGCAGCTAGACGAAGCAACCAAAAAAATATTCCTTGACGAGCAAGTCCTGGGCCAATTCGTCACAGTGGGCTCCGGTTTAGACTCCGAGGAAGAGAAAAAGCTGTTAGCATTCCTCAGCAAGAACAAAGATGTATTCGCCTGGTCTTCAACAGACCTCGAAGGCGCGGACAGAAGCATCATAGAGCATAAGCTAGAAGTCGACACAAAGATCAAGCCAAAGAAACAAAGGCTTCAAAAGATGTCAGATGAAAAAACAGAAGCTATCAGAGCGGAAGTCCAACGGCTCCTCGATGCATTCGTTATCCACGAAGTCAAATATCCATCTTGGCTAGCAAACTGTGTAATGGTGAAGAAAAAGAATGGTAAGTGGAGAATGTGCATAGACTTCATAGATCTCAACAAAGCTTGCCTCAAAGATGATTTCCTATTGCCCCGAATCGACAAAATCGTGGACGCAGCAGCTGGGAGCGAGCTGCTATCACTGCTCGATTGCTTCTCCGGCTACCATCAGATATGGCTAAGGAGAGAGGATGAGGAAAAAACAAGTTTCATCACACCCTTCGGTACCTATTGTTTTGTAAGAATGACCGAGGGTTTAAAAAATGCCGGCCCTACATTTTGCCGCATGACTCAAAAAGCCTTCGAGTCATAGTTTGGAAAAAGCGTACACGCTTATGTGGACGATATCATAGTAGCAAGTAAAGCAAAAGGCTGCCACATCTCAGACCTCGCGAAAACATTTGCAAACCTCCGAGCAGCCAGGTTAAAACTGAATCCGGAGAAGTGCGTTTTTGACATCAAAAAAGGAAGAGTACTCGGTTGTCTGGTGTCAGCTAAAGGCATCGAAACCAACCCAGACAAAATCAAAGCAATCATTTAAATGCAAGAGCCCCATTGCCAAAAAGATGTGCAGAAACTCACAGGCAGAATGGCCACACTACATCGCTTCATATCCAGATCAGCCGAGAGAAGCTTTCCCTTCTTCCAAACACTCCGAGGGGCTCAACCCTTCGAGTGGGGTCGAGAGCAGCAAAGAGCCTTCGCAGAGTTAAAAAAACTACCTCGAAAGGCAATCAAAACTCACTAACTCAGAGCCAGGGGCTGTTTTGTTGTTATATGTGGCCGCGTCTCACTCGGCGGTAAGTGCAGTCCTCGTACAGGAAAAGAAAATAATCAAGATGGTTAAAGGGGAGCCAAAGGAATTCTTGGTCCAATTACCGGTATACTATGTCAGCGAGGCACTGTCTGTCTCCAAGAAGCTATATTTCGAGATGAAAAAAATCGCGTACGCGGTAGTCATGGCTTCTAGAAAGCTACGACATTATTTTGAGGATCACCACATCAAAGTACTCACCAACCAGCCACTTAATGAAATATTCGGCAACCGAGAAGCCTCGGGAACAATCACCAAATGGGCCATGGAACTCTCAGAGCATGTAATAGACTTCGAGAAACGCAGTGCAATCAAGTCCCAGGTACTTGCTGACTTCATAGCAGATTGGACAGCTCCGCAGCAAGTAAGAAATCAGGCATGGTCTGAACCAGAATGGACAGTGTACTACGACGGAGCTTGGGGACTGGCCGGGGCAGGAATAACAGCAGTAGTCACCTCGCCCGCAGGCGTGAAAATGAAATACGCCGCAAGGCTAGAGTTCAACAAAGAAAAAGACAAGTGCACCAATAACATAGCAGAGTATGAGGCAATACTGCTGGGGCTCAAAAAATTGAGAGCACTTCGAGTCCAAAGGTGCAGAATCAAAACAGATTCCAAGATCGTGGCCAGCCCATACGACAAAGAATTCACAACCCGGGATCCCTTGCTAGAGAAATATCATAACACCATCCGAGGTATGGAAAAGTACTTCAAAGGCTTCAATATACAGTATATCGAGAGAAAATTTAACATGGAGGCAGATGAACTCGCTAAGTTAGCAGCAAGGCTGGAGGCAATACCACAGGATGTGTTCTTTCAAACAATCACAGAACCCTCGATCGAAGCTAAAGGAAAGGTTGTGGCACCTCCCTCTTCCGCAGTCTCCGCGGCAACCTTCACGTATAGCCAACATTCATGCCACTTGTCACTCTAGCGGTTTTGACTGCACTTAACAAATTGGTTATCGCGTTTGAAATGGGACAGAAAGGTTACGCAGCCGAAATCAGCCTCATGCACCATGCCATCAATCTTGATAGTCTTTGGCTGGTAGTGAGCGCAGTAGTATTTGCAGAACACTTCAATATCAGGCTGGCCCTGATAACTTAGCACTCCTCAGACGAATTTGCTTAGCATTGCCATCCCGCTGGGGCTTATGTGATGCAGCTGCACATTGAATCTGCTCAATACATCCTTCACGAAAGCTGAGCAGGGAAAACGAAGGCCAGTAGTGAAGTGGTCTTCAAAAATCACGGCCTCGTCTTCAGTAGGGCATGGAGTAACCTCTTGACCAGCCAGTCAGGCCCCTCCTTAGGGAAAACATCCCAACTCGACAAGCTTGTTTAGCTTGGGGGCGTTGAGGCGAGAGCGCCCAAAAGCGAAGGTCCGAGGTCTGGATCCATCATGATCTTTCCCCTTCCCTTTTTGGCCCTTCGACAAGTCAGAGTCATCAGCGGGCAGTAGATCGCTGATGTCTGCTTCCACGTCCTCCAGGTCTTCGTCCACCGGAACAGAGCTCTAAACCCGGCGGCTCGAACCTTGCCCTTGGGTGTCGGCGGCTACCCTTCCAACACCTCGAGGAGCGAAATCTTGGTCATCACCCCCTTCCTCATCGTCTTCCTCATCATCCTCCTCTTCCTCATCGTCCTTTTCTTCGTTATGCTCAACCTCCCTCGACGGTCCCCGACCATAGCCTTCGGGAGCAGAGGTAAGGTTGTCTTCCAAACTTTTAGCAAACTCCACCTCAGAGTCGCCTTCGCTGGCAGCAGCGTCGACAGCCGTCGAAGGAAGGTTTTCCTCAGCGACAGCGTTGTCAAGTACAACAGTTTGCTTAACCCGAGCCATGTCTTCAGATCCTGCAAATAAACGCAAAGGGTGAGCTCCGTAGGAACCTGAAAGCTAGTCCCAATTATCACTAAGAACACTTAGCAGTGAGGACCCAAGCATACCGAGTCAGCTCAAACACAGCTTCAAAAGCAAAAGCAGCTAGACAGCAGTGTGAGCACACGAAGTTGGGAAAGGCTAGAGCACTAAAAAGCAAATCGCAACAGAAGCTTCGAAGACCTTTACCTCCCTCCCCCCCCCACCCCCTGCTTATATAGTCAGGTGAAAATGGACCAGCATTTACTGCAGAGCCTCGGGAGTCGAAGCCACAGTAACACAAAATTTAAAGCAGAAGACAAAAAGCCATGACACCTAATGCTGCCAAGTGTTACCTTCGATAGAGCTGGGTGAGCTCCCAGAGGACGACTCGCTTTCAGAAATAATTACTGTTCGAACCATAGTCATAATTGCAGGCATGGTGGAAGCTCAACGGGCAAGTAACTAGTAAAAATAATAATTTTTCACCGCAGTTATTATCCTTTTATAGGTAGAAGCCCGGGTAGCTTCGTTCGAAAAGCCCAACTTTGACGCCCGAAGGGTGGCGTTTGGGTAAGAGATCCCGACAAAGCGAGGACTATGGCCCATCAAAGTTGGACCCACCCCTCGAGGGGCTACTGTTGGGGGGATCACTTCGCGGGCCACCCTTCGAGGGTCTATCAGAGTTAGGCTGCAAATAAAAGTCAAAGTCAGCACATTGTTATCCTTTTTTATTTATTATTAATGGTAATTTCGAGATAGAGGCGTTTATCGAAGGTCACAGCGAAGCCAAGACCCTTCGAGTAGTACCTCCGCACCCTCGGAGGATGAAGTCATCATCCTTCGAAGGACAGCGCGCGGGCCAAGACCAAGAGCCTGGATGGTGCGAAGAGGGCGACACGTGGCACCAGCACGTGTCGTGGCGTGCGGAGCAAGGAAGGGTACTAGGAGCGCTCGAATGACCAATTTATCCTTTATGACCATTTTGTACAGTATATTTGAAGAATATAGTAGGTAGTTAGGGACAAAATGGTCATTTGCACATGGCCTAGGTACGGGTCTATAAAAGGAACACCCCTACTTACTTGTAACGGGATGAATCTTTTTTGAGAATACATGAGAGGAGCCCTTTTTACCCCGTTTCATCCCCTTCGGAATTTCCTTTTATGTTCATTCTTACCATCGGTGTCAACGAGGCTCGTGGTCAGTGACACCAACAAAGGGAATTCATGTGCTCAAGCCAACCAATAAGTTTTGTGAAAGATTAGCCAACCAAAGCCAAAAAGAACCTGCCTTTCTGAGCCAAACAGAGAGTCATGGAAGTTCCATGAGTCTTCTCATGAAAGTTCCGTCGTTATCCAACTCAAGTATCTTGCAACTCGAGAGCTACAGAAGTTCCGTGGCCCCTGCCACGAAAGTTCCGTCTTTTTCTGGTTTCTCAGTGTCGCAATCCGAGAGCGATGGAAATTCCGTAAGCTCCATCATGGAAGTTCCGTCGTCTCTGGCTCAGCTGAAATCCTCCGCGCAACGGCTCTTTTTGAATTGACGGAAGTTCCATGGGGAACCACGGAAGTTCTGTTAGATCACAGTAAAGTTCTGTAACGGCTAGTTTTTGAGAGAGCTCTATATATATATCCTACCCCTTCCCCCGTGAGAAGGGTTGGACATCTTGGCATTTCACTTATTCTTCAGCTAAAGCTCTCCCCTCTCACTCCTAGACTTGATCTTGAGATTCTAAGCAAAGTGAGAGAGATCCAACCACAAAAAGATTGAATCCATCCACTCAAAAGCTTGAGCACATCTTTCCATCCCCAAACAAGATTTGATTTGCTTGTTACTCTTGGAGACTTAGTCTCCTAGACGGCTAGGCGTCATCCTTGAGCTATCAACTTGTTGTGGTGAGACGGAGACGTTTGTGAAAGTGTGATTTGTCTCCAGAGGAAAAGAATCAAGTGAAGAAAGAAATCCGAGCACGATCCTTGTGATTGCTTGGCGGGGAAAAGGGTTGAAAGAGACCCGGCCACTTTGTGTGGATCCTCAACAAGGACATAGGAACTACTTAGTGTGATTGCCGAACCTCGGGTTAATTCTTTGTGTGTCTCTTTACTTTTCCCGTATTTCATTATTGTGCTTATATATTTCTTTCATGTTATTGTACTCGATTTACTTGTTGTTGTGTTATAAGCTATCTAGCGAAGATCTCTAGTTACTGATTGCATTAGCTTCACCACTATCAAGTATTGTATCTCTAACTCTTAAGTTATCCGCATTTCAATAAGGTTTAGAGAAAGATTTGGTGAAGTTCTGTCTTTTGACAGAACTTCCATGGTGACGGATGTTCTGTCGTTCCTGACAAAAGTTCCGTCATTGTCGATTTGATCAAAGCTTAGTGCTTTTTTAGGTTTATTTTTTAATTGCCTATTCACCCCCCCCCCCCCCTCTAGGCAACTTTCAATTGGTATCAGAGCCATAATCTTCTACAAGGCTTAATAGCTTGAAGGTTAAAGAATGTCAAAGTCAGGGGGAAGATGACAAACCTCAAGATCTTGCATCGGCAAGCAAAGGAAGTGATTTGGACACAGCCATGCCATTCAATTATGTCGATGTAACAAACATTCATGGTAGTGGAAGTGGAAGATTGCCTTATTTCGAAGGCAAAGATTTTAGTTGGTACAAGCATCGCATGAAGATATACCTCATATCAATTGGTCCACTAAATTGGGAAATCTTGGAGAAAGGGTATACTTTGGAGAATGAGGAAAATCCTACAACCGTTGATCAACTCAACATTCATCGTAATGTTCAAGCGGTGTCGGCCATTCTCTCTTCCTTGAGCCCCAAGGAATATTCAAGAGTATCCGGAATTGAGAATGCCCGTAGAATTTAGAAGAAACTCATATGTGCTCATGAAGGAGTGGATGTGGTAAATAAGTCAAGACTTCAAGTTCTCAAAAATCAATTCAACTTCTTTGTGATGAACAAGGGAGAAGAGCCTCAACAAACTCATGATAGGCTCATGGATATTGTCAATGAAAGAAGATCCTATGAAGACAACATCAAAGATGAGGAAGTCAACTACAAGCTTCTTTTGGCTCTTAGGATATGGAATCATACTCTTTGCACCATTATTGAAGAGAAAGATGGCTTTGAGAGCTTCATAACAGACTCTTTGCACCATTATTGAAGAGAAAGATGGCTTTGAGAGCTTCACAACGGATGAAGTCATTGAAAGAATCAATGCTCATAAAAGTCATGATGATGAGGGTAAAAGAGTGAATGTGCTCATTGGTGATGAGAGCTCAAGCAAGAAGGACATAGCTCTCAAAGCAAATGATGATGAAGATAATGACAATGATGATGAAGAAGAAGACAAAGAAGAGTTTGCTTTATTTGTTGAAAAGTTTGGCAAATACATGATCAAGAATGGCTTCACTAAGATAAGTTTTGATAAGGCAAAAGCTAAGAGAACAAATAGAAGATGCTATGAGTGTCATGAACAAGGGCACATGATTGCCGATTGTCCAAGGCTAAATGACAAGGGCAAGAAGAATGAAAAGTACAACAACAAGAACAAGCCCAACAAGAAGCCACACAACAAGGAGCATGCTCACATTGGCCAAGAGTATATCTACGATGATGATGAGGGTGGCATTGCCAACATTGCCAATGGTCTACCTCCGGCCAAGAAGTCACTCTTCAACAACCTCACCGATGATGAGGATGATGCTCCCCGGTGCTTCATGGCAAAGAAAAGCAAGGTAGCTCCTCACACCAATTTCAATCCCTCTTATTGTAGTGATGAAGAGGAGGACTTGGTCCCCTCTATGCATGAAATGGTTAAAATGCTAGATAAACTTTAAGAGGAGTTGGACAATCAAGAAAGAATCATTGATAGATAAGAAGAGTTGCTTGATGAAGAAAGAAGCAAGAACCTTGAGCTCACAAAACAACTTGAGCAAGAGAAGAAGAAGAACAAGAGGTTGACTAAGGGCCTTGCAAAGGTCAATGAGTCAAGTGAATCATGCACCTCAACCAACAAGAAGCTTCAAGAGAGGTGTAGCTCATTGATAGAGGAGAACAAAGCTCTTGTGAAGTCAATTGAGGATCTCAAGTTGAGTTCACATTCTTTGTTGAAAAGATTGGAATCTTCCCAAGCTTCAACAAGCAAAGGTTGTGGAAGGTGCCACAACATTAATGTTGAGATGATTGCTAAGCAAGATGCAATCATTGAAAAATTATCCAACCAAGTTAAGGAACTTGAGAAGAAGGCTCAAATAAAAACCACAAGAAATATTGTTGGTGAGCCAAGAGCCTCTCATGACAAGAGAAGATTAGGGTACAACAAGAATGCACCTAAGATGGGCTACATCAAGAGACCCAACTTTGTACCCGAAGACAAGAGAAAGCAAGTAGCACAAGAGAAGACAATCAAGGCAAAGAATGCTTCCCAAGTCAACAAAACAACAGGACCTCTACCATATCCTTTTATGATTTTGATGCCTATTATGTACTAACCCGTAATGCTTATGGTAGAGTGGTTGCAAAGTTTGTTGGGCCACATGACGCAAGGTGGAAGCATTGTGTGTGGGTGTCCAAAGTACTTTTATCTAGTGTTAAGGGACCCAAACCAACTTGGGTGCCTAAAACACATGCTTGATGTTCTTTGTAGGAATACTCCTCCGGTGGCACAACATGGGTACTTGATAGTGGGTGCTCGAATCATATGACCGGAGAGAGATCAATGTTCTCCATACTTGATCATGACAATCTACCAAGTGGAGGCATATGATTTGAAAATGACAACAAGGGAAAGGCAATTGGTCGTGATCGGATTGCCATTACCCATGACCTTTCAATTGGTAATGCTTATCTTGTGAATGGTGTAGGATACAACTTGATGTCTGTTTCACAACTTTGTGAGATGGGCTATAGTTGTCTCTTTGACGATGATGGCGTGACCATTCTTCAATAGCTTTTAAAGGGTATTTAGAGAACAAGATCTACCTCATTGATTTTACCAACAAGGAGGGATCTAACCTAAATGCTTGCTTGGTCGCTAAAACCACCTTGGGTTGGCTATGACATCGCCGGCTAGCTCATGTTGGGATGAGGAACCTTTCCAAACTCCTAAAAGGTGGTCACGTTGTCAGCTAGCTCATGTTGGGTTGGACTAAAAGGATGTTGCTTTTGAGAAGGATAAAATATGTAGCGCATGTCAAACCAGAAAGCAAGTTGGAGCATCACATCCCTCCAAGACCATGATGATAACGACAAGACCATTGGAGATGTTACACATGGACCTATTCAGACCGGTCACCTACATAAGCATTGCCGGAAATAAGTATGACCTTGTAATTGTTGATGATTATTCACGTTTCACTTGGGTATTCTTTTTGAAGGACAAAAGTGAAACACAAGGTATCCTAAAGAAGTTTTTGAAGAGAGCACAAAATAAATATGAAGTAAAGATAAAGAAGATAAGGAGTGACAATGGAACTGAGTTCAAGAACACACAAGTCGAAGAATATCTTGATGAAGAAGGCATCAAGCATAAACTCTTGGCCCCATACACTCCACAACAAAATGGAGTAGCCGAAAGGAAGAAACGCACACTCATAGAAATGGCAAGGACAATGCTTGAGGAGTACAAGACACCGGACACCTTTTGGGCTGAAGCCATCAACACCGCGTGCCATGTAACAAATAGATTGTATCTTCACAAGATTTTAAAGAAAACACCTTATGACCTTCTCATCGGTAACCTTCCCAATGTCTCATATTTTCGGGTTTTTGGGAGCAAATGCTTTATTCTTAACAAAAAACCAAGATCCAAGTTTGCTCCCAAGACTCATGAATGTTTCCTCCTTAGTTATGGAACTAATGTCTATGCATATCGTGTCTTTAACAAAGACACCGGAGTTGTTGAAATAACCCGGGATGTGCAATTTGATGAATCTAATGGCTCTTAAGAAGAGCAACTTAATCCAAGTGACGTAGGTGATGAGGCTCATTGTGATGCAATAAGAAACATGGCAATAGGTGAGATAAGACCACAAGACCCAAAAGCAAGTCGAGATGAACCATCTTCTTCAAGAAAAGATGACTCGTCTCCACAAGAGCCACAAGGTGAACAAAATCAAGGTAGTAGCCAAGATCATGGTGACGATCATGATCAAGGAAACAATCAAGGTCAAGCTCAACATGGTGGACATAGAGACACTCAAGATGACAACAATCAAGAATAAGAAGAAGATGCATCTGGGCGAATTCACCCACGAGTCTGATAAAGCATTCAAAAGGATCACTCCATTAACAACATTCTTGGTGATATCCAAAAAGGGGTAACCACTAGACCCCGAATGGCTACGTTTTGTCATCATTACTCGTTTGTTTCTTCTATGGAACCTCTTAGGGTGGAACAAGCACTTCAAGACTCGGATTGGGTGATGGCCATGCAAGAAGAGTTGAACAACTTTGAAATAAACAAGGTGTGGTCGTTGGTGGAAAGACCCAAGCAAAATGTTCTAGGCAGAAAATGGGTGTTTTGCAATGAGCAAGATGAACATGGTGTGGTGGTGAGAAACAAAGCAAGACTTGTTGCAAAAGGCTACTCACAAGTTGAAGGTTTGGACTTTGGTGAAACTTATGCACCCATAGCTAGGCTTGAGTCAATTCGTATTTTACTTGCCTATGCTACTCACCATGGCTTTAAGCTTTTTCAAATGGACGTAAAAAGTGCATTTCTTAATGGTCCCATTCAAGAAGAGGTGTATATACAACAACCTCCGGGGTTTAAACACCTAAAGAAACCAAACCATGTGTACAAACTTCACAAAGCTCTTTACAGCCTCAAGCAAGCTCCTCGAGCTTAGTATGAACACCTCAAGGGATACTTAATCAACAAAGGCTTCACAATTGGCAAGGCCGATCCTACTCTCTTTATAAGAAAAGTTGATAACGATATTTTTGTGTGCCAAATATATGTCGATGATATAATATTTGATTCTACTAATCAATCTTTTTGTGATGAGTTCACCAAGATTATGACTAGGAAATTTGAGATGTCCATGATGGGGGAGTTGAAGATCTTTATAGGTTTTCAAGTCAAGCAACTTGAAGAAGGAACATTCATAAGTCAAACCAAGTACACTTAAGACATACTCAAGAAGTTCGACATGGAGCACGCAAAGCCTAACAAGACTCCCATGAAGACAAATGGACGCCTTGGACTAGATGTAAACGGTAAGCCCGTGGATCAAAAGGTATATCGATCCATGATTGGCTCCTTGCTTTATCTTTGTGCATCTAGGCTCGATATCATGCTTAGTGTGTGCATGTGTGCAAGGTTCCAAGCGGCTCCAAAGGAAAGTCACTTAGTGGCTATCAAAAGAATCTTGAGATATTTAGTTCACACACCAAACCTAGGATTGTGGTATCCAAAGGGCTCCAAGTTCAAGCTAGTCGGTTATTCCGATGCCGACTACGCTGGATGTAAGGTGGATAGTAAAAGCACCTCCGGGACTTGCCAATTCTTGGGTAGGTCCCTTGTGTCATGGTCATCCAAGAAACAAAATTCCATTGCCCTATCTACGGCCGAAGCAGAGTATGTTATAGCCGGGAGTTGTTGTGCTCAACTACTTTGGATGCGACAAACTCTAAAGGACTTTGGGTACACTATGACCAAAGTTCCCCTCCTACGTGATAATGAGAGTGCCAACATGATTGCATATAACCCCATTGATCATAATAGGACTAAGCATATAGATAGTTGGCACCACTTCTTGAGAGATTATTCCATAAAGGGGGATATTGATATTAGTTATGTGAGAACCGAGAAACAATTAGCCGATATATTTACTAAACCCCTAGATGAGAAGCGGTTTTGTGAGCTTAGAAGTGAGCTGAATATCTTGGATTCATCCAATGTGGAGTAGAACCTTGTGCATTGCTTGATGTGTTGTTGCTCATGCAAAAGAACTTGAAACCAAAATTCTTTAAAATTAATTTATGTCTTTGATTTAAAAAACAAATGATGATTTTGATCAATAGATCATATTGTTGGAACTTGTGAATATAGCTGGGAATGTTTGTTTGTTACTATTCACAAGCTTGGAACAATTATATCTCTTTATATATATATTTAACTTGTCCAAAAGTTCACTAGTTAATAGAGGCAGTTTTTGTTCTAGACAGAGAACGACGGAACTTCCGTCACTCAGCGACGGAACTTCGTGTGACTACATTTTTTCTTTTTTTTTTCCGAAAGGAATGCAGGACTACATTTGGTCGACCATGAAAACAATAGGTTAACATTTACACTCTTAGAGTCCCATCTTCTTTTTTATTTCTCAAAATTTTCAGAAATGGACATGTCCAGAAAAGGAAAACAGTCTAAAAACAGGTCGAACGCTAATTAGCAAAACCCCTCCTCTCCCCCTATTGTTTCACAAATACGTATTTGAATGTAAGCTTTTGCATGAATAAAATTCGTTAAGGTCACCCCTTAGTTTACAATAGTTGTACTAAAAAGAGAAAGTGTTATATTCCTACCGTAAAATTATTGTTGTATATATTTCTTTACGATTGCAGCCATAGCGACATCAAACAACGTGTTGAAGATGTCTCGAGAACGGGTGTTAAAGTTGTGGAATCAACAAATTTGTAGCTTTTTAATTAGATAATGGAAGAGTCTTTCTGTCTCTACAAGTTCACAAATGTATAATGATGATGTATGTATAATTATTCCTGTTTTGTTGGATGCATTACGGGAATCGTCTTATTTGTCGAGTGTCGGAGGCACTCGGCGAAGCCTCTGTAACACTCGGCAAAAGGGTTGCCAAGAGCCATCCTCGGCAAAGCCGACTCGGCAAACCAGCTATCGGCAAAGCCACCTTTGCTAAGTGTCATTCGTCGAGCGCTCGACAAAGTGTTTGACAAGTGTCACAGGGCCCTTCGGCAAAGAACTTAACGGGGACAGCCGTCCTAACAGACCTAACGGAGTGTTTGTTGAGTGTTTTTATTTATTCCATCGCTAATTGAAATTTAACTCTCTAGCAGTTTTTGTTTGTTTATGGCCATTATTACTCCTTACAATGCCAAACGAGGAGCTATGCAAGTTGTCAGTTGCAATTTTCTTTATCTATTGTTTATATATTGGCCACACGATACCCATTGTACGAGTATATAAGAATCTAAATCATCCGATGACAGAAATGAATGATAGACATCTTTTTTAGTGCATTGTAAATTGTAATAGTTCTCATCCTGCTTTAGCTCTAACTGTTGTTCCGCCATTTATCATTGTGCATTTTATCACTCAAATGGAAAGTTCTTAATGTTATAGAGGAATAATGACCTTTTTCATCCTAAGAGTAACTCCAAGAGATTAGCTAAAAGAGGTTAGCTAATTTCTGATTATAGCTACTCTTTTAAATAAAATGTCTTCTAAAACATTGAAGTAATCCAACAGATTCTCTAAAAAAATTTCATCTCTATATTTGAAAATCATTGAAATATAGACAAGTAGGGTCTAGTTTCGAAGCTCTCATCACTACGAGTACAATGGTGAAATCGGTTTTCAACTTAGAAATTTGATTTGGGAGTTATCGCATTTTTTTTAACTTTGAAACTATAGTTGTATGCGATGATGTCACCAATTTTGTTTTCCTCTTTTGCATGCACACCTTTTTCTCCCATGCATGCACGAATTGCGGGCATATGGCGATCTCATTTGGTTGGCTAAAAATAGCTAGTGAGGGGAGTATTTTAGCTATCCAAAAAAATAGAAAGGCAGATAGAACATCTGTTGGATGACATTTTTTTGTTAAAAATCTTTAAATTTAGAGATGGAGAATCATATAGAAGAGCTCTTGGAGATGCTCAACTTTTAAACATAGTATAAACATAGACATTTACATATACAAGCCCTCAACCTCAATACACACAGACACGCACTCTATATTCCTATGAGTGTCTCTAAAAAACGAGGATTTGATCTTAAGATTAACAAAGTCACTACGTGCTTCTCACTATCAACAGAAACATTTATGAATCTTTTTTAAGTATATAATACGTGAAAGGTTGCCTTCGTTTGCGTGCATTGAGTAAATTGAGCAAGTTTACTTTACATAAATCGAGTTTAAACAAATTGAGTTGCAATACAAGCTAATTACTTATTTATGCTCTGGTATTGTGTAAAACTTGTTAGTATTTTGTAAATGACATACTTTGTTTTTTTTTTTTTGACAAAGTAAATGTCATACTCTAGTACATTGTTGTTGGAAGCATGCCGTACATCCCGCTGAAACTTAACCATCTTTCCCTGAAAATTTTGAAAAAGAAAAGAAAACTAACTCATACTAACCCTTTTGACGGGCTTTTATCTGACG
This sequence comes from Eleusine indica, assembly GCA_030378355.1. Lineage (NCBI taxonomy): Eukaryota > Viridiplantae > Streptophyta > Magnoliopsida > Poales > Poaceae > Eleusine > Eleusine indica. The sequence continues at coordinate 8,023,656 of CM059497.1, read as the reverse complement.
AAAGTGTCATGGTTATGGACAAGCTAATAGTGCCCAAAATAATATCTTCGCATCGAGAACAAAAACGCAGAAATTTGGGGTGAGAAAAAAGGAAAACAGAGGACGCCGTAATCCTGTGCCGCGGCCACCGATCCTCTCGAACGATCCCGTCGACGGCGATCTGCCTCTCAGTCCCACCAGATCTGTGCCTCTTCGCCGAGTAGGCTGGCTTCTTGCACGCAACACCAGCTGCTTCCTTCTGTTGACACATTTCTTCGACTCATCTTCGGGTTCCTTCCTAGCTGGCCGTTGGAATAATAAGCTCGATTTCGATTCGGTTCGGGCTTCCTCCTCGACTCCGTGTCGAATCGGGACAGACTGAGAGGCTCCTCAATTTAAAGAGAGCCCGCCCTCCGACGAGGTCATCAGGTGTAAGATTTTGCAATCTCCTCGTTCTGTGTTGTTCCTCGGTTTCGTGCGAGATGGAGTCGAAATCAACTGAGGATCTCGGCTCGTTGGCGGCGGCGGCGTCCTCTTTCCCGTTGCTGGTATACGATCACGGCGAGCAACCGGATAATTCTCAGATCATGTTCTCAGTCGCAGACGGATCTTGGCGCATCTGCCAAGTCCCCGAGCTGAGGGACTACCGATGTCTAGAGACTCCCAACGGTTTGGTGCTGACAGTAGACACGGCCTCTTTACAGAGTTCACTGTGGAACCCGCAGACAGGGGAGAAGATGGCACTGCCCGTAATGGACAAGGCGCTGCCGGATCGTTGCCGGTGCCTGCTCTCCGACACCATCACTGCTCCTGATTGTCTTGTCCTCGTCTACGGCTTCACGCAAACAAGCTGTTGTTCTGTCAGGTCAGAGGAGGCAATGCATGGTTCAGCCTATCTTATGACATAGGCCTGTACGCAGTACCACCGGGACGTTCTTCGCCCCCTACCAAGATACCATTCACTGCCATGGCTGCTGTAAAAGGGAAGTTTTACTTAGTTAATGCACCAGAGCAGCATGAGCTCGGGGTTCTCAGTCTATCTCATGATCCTGAGCCACGTATGGAGATTGCCAACTGCGACGCACCTGCGCCTACTATTGTAACCGATGCGCTGCAGATTATCACCTTGAGCTACCTTCTGGAATCCTCCCAGGAGCTCTTCATGGTCTGCCTGTTCTACGTTGGCTACAATTTTAAACGTCCCGAGGAGGTTGGTGCCTACAGGATGGATTTCGACAAGCATGAATGGTGCAAGGTGATTGACATTGGCGATAGAGCGTTTATTCTTGGTCCTGCAAACTTCGCAGCCTCATGCTCTGCCAAGGAGCATGGTCTGAAGAGCGGGTGCGTGTATTTTGCCTACGACTTCATGGGGGACACCAACGACTTTCACATCTTTGATCTCATGGAAGGCACGTGTGAGGTCGTTGAACCAACCCAGCATGTGCCAGTTCTTTCCCGCAAACCGTTTTGGCTAGTTCCCGTCGTGCCTTGAAGCTTCTTGTGATGTGAAAGAGATTTGTCAGCTTGTGCTTACTTGAGTTTACTGAAAATTATGTAATATTTATGCACATTAGTTCGTAATGAGAGTTAATAATAGGACTGTCAAGTTTGTGGTATGATCGAGTTGCGTCGTTGAGTATTAGATTGCCTGTTGCATTTTATCAATTTTCAGAGCTAAGTTATCATAAATGTGGACTATGATTATTCTCACCAAAGAGAAGTTCGGTGTTTTGTTAAGCATTCGCGCAGCGCTGGTGTTTTCCAATTAAACTTTTATAACACATACGACAAATCTATAATGCTATCGCCGTCACGACCTCGAGCTCGAACCACCTAGGATGGCCGTGCTCGAGCCTGAACTCTGAACACCAGCAGCAGGAGCCCTTGGCCATGAACCACCATGTTGAGTGGGTGTGTGTGCCCCTTGCGACATCGGAACTCCCTCAATCGATAGGCCTCCGTCGGAGCAGATATTGCTGGCCATCTGAGCCAGGTTAAACGGGTCGATCCGACGCCCAACTATTTTGGTCCGACACAAGCATGGCTATGCCAGCTCGAAGCCCAGCACGGGTTGATTAAGGACATGGTGACACAGAACAGTCCAGTTTGTTATTGACCCAACATTTCGACCGGTTACTCAATATTTCGTCTAAATGTTGACCAATATTTTTTAAAAGTTTAAGGGATAGAGCCCCGGTCCCAATTGCATTACAAGAAGACCAGCAAAAGAGTAAACAGTTTACAGCACCATTCAAAACTCCTCACCCCGGAAAACAATTCTTAAGCAACTCTCCAAAACACCCTCTTTTCTCAGCTAACCTATTACATCACGCGCCATTTCACACTGGCCCAGATCTTGAGTCGCCGGCCAATTGAAGATGCGCGCCTTCAGCTGGTTATTCTTCCACAGCTCCTTGCTTTGTTCTCCATTGCTAACACTTGCCTCCCAAACATTTCTGACTTGGTAGCCGGACAGAGGATCTTCCATTGTTGTACCATCGGCAAGAGTCTCTCCCAGATCAAAGACATCCCCACCCAGGACCCATTCTGGAACACAAAATAGTTTCTTAATTTCCAAATGCTCCAAAAAGCTGCAGCGGTAATCATATTTACAATACCAAATTTCTTATTGCTAAGCCATTTACCAGCTACACTCTCATAGTTATTATCTAACTTATGATTCAAACAATCAGAAAAGGTCAGACCACAAACACTTGGCCACTTCACACTCAAAAAATAAGTGGTTGGCTGTTTCCAGCTCCGAGCAAAAGACATAAGACCTATCCTCTACATTTTGTTTCTCGCTCAGATTGTCTCGTGTCAGAAGTGTTGACCAATATTTTTGGTTTGTTATTCAGATTTTTCTAAGATTTGTTATTTTTTTCAATATTTCATAAATGTTGATCCAATATTTCTGTTTGTTAACTAAATTTTTTCAACATTTTTTTCATCCAACATTTGAAAATCCGACGACGCGGTTTCCGGCGGCCTGGGCAGGCGGCGGCGTTCGAGTCGGAGCCGCAGCGGCGCGTCGGGCAGGGGGCGCGGTGGGCCGGTGTGGTGCAGAGGTGCGTCGGGAAGAGGATGGAAAGCGAAGAAAGAAGAAAGAAAGGAGAGAGAACAATCTAATGTCTCCACTCTCGCAACTCAATCTTAACGGCAGGGTCTTTGGACCTGTGGACCCAAAGGCTATTTATGTAGTAATGAGCAAAAACTAGTCATGCTGTCATGCACACAGCATGAAGGAATATACCAAAATAATTTTACGGTAGGACAGGAACCAGCCAAAACGGTTTGGCCGAGAGAACCGGCATGTCCTGGGTTGGCCCGGCGAGGTCACGAGTACCGTCCCTGAGATCAAAGTTGTGATAATCGTTGCTATCCCCGAGGAAGTCGAAGGCGAAGTAGACGCACCCTCTCTTCAGGCCATGCTCCGAAGCAGAGCACGAGGCCGCGAAGCGCCCGTGCCCAAGGAGAAACGCCGTGTCACCAATGTCCGTCACCCTGCACCACTCTCGCGTGGAGAAGTCCATCCTGTCTGTAGGCGGCGACCTCCCCGCGACTTGCTCGAGCGTGCAGTCATGGAAGAAGAGGCAGACGAGGAAGAGCTCCCCGGAGGGCTCCACGAGGTACGTCATGGTGACTACTGTGACTCTCTGCGGCGACTCGCTGACGAAACCCGGCATGGCGGCGTGAAACGTCGCCATCTCGAAGCGCGGCTCCGGGTCTTCATCGGCGAGGCTGAGAACCCCGACCACGTCCCTCGAGTGGAGGAAGTAGAATTTCCCCTCGACGGCAGCCATGCCACTGATGGTCCTCTTGGCGGGTGGCAAGTGGCCGAGGTCGTAAGACTGGCTGAACCAGGCGGTGCCGCCTCTGACGCGACAGAAGAGCAGCTCAGGCTCGCTGAGGTCGTAGATGAGGACGCGGCAGTCTGGGGACGACACGGCGCGGGAGAGCAGGCACTCGCAGTACTTTGGCAGCTCCTTCTTCTCCATCGCCGGCAGCGCGATCTTCTCCCTGGAATGCGGGTTCCAGAGACAGGTCTGTAACGAGTCCGTGTCGTTCTCGATGAGCACCCACAGCCGCTCGGAGTATCCATGAACATGTAGTTACTCATCTCGGGGACTTGGTAGGTGCGCGAGGATCCGTCGGCGACCGAGAGCGTGATGTGGGAGTAGGCTGGCGGCTCGCCGTGACTGTATTCGTACACCAGGAGCGGGAAAGACGCCGCCGCCAGTGAGCCGAGGTCGTCGCCGGCGGGTTTGGACCCCATCTCCTGAGATCGCCGTTGGTGGTTTGGGACTTTCGCTTCTGGTGCCGCACGACGCGCCCGATGGCTGTCGCGCTCTCTTGAAATATATAGGCCGACTCGCTGTCCAACACTCCAACCCAATCTTGAGTCGGAGAGGCAGCCCAAATCGAACTCTATTTTTTTAGCCCAAAACAAACTCTATATTGGGCTCCTCTACATATCATCTCTTATTGGGCCTCATTCGTATCTAACGACTAACGACCACGACAAACTCGCCGAAAGAGGCCTAGCCCAATAGGATGCTCAGGTCGGTCTTGGGACCGGACCGCCTGACTCGCGCACTGTGCAGCATGCAGCACTGAGAAAATTTTGTTTCATAGATTACGGCAGAAATGAGGGGATTTTTGCGGGGATGCCGTCACTGTCTCCCGACTCGTCCAGGCCATGAGCTGATCTACTCCGTTCGTTTCTCCATGATTTGCTCTTAGATTTGGTCACCCTGCATCTCAAAAGAAACGGAGATTTGACTATTGTTACAGCTAAAACAAACTAATGCCTTCGCATCGGAACAAGTCCATTGGGGGAACCAGCAGCCAGACAACACGGCTACTAAATTACAAGGAGATGCGTGCGGGCTCTGCACCATTATATTATATAATTACCTTGATTCATGAACCGTATCAGGTTATACTACATTTTTCTTTTCATAAAAAAGAGCAGTAGGATTCAGGAACTCTCAAGACATAAACATGGTGATTATCTGTTTCCAGCGCTGAAACTTTTACTCGGCTACAGGCTTCAGGGTTGACAAGCCAGTTTCCCGCACATTCAATTGGTTAACTCTCATCCTTGACAAAGAAACAAGAGAAACTCCCCGTCATTATTGATGCCGGTTCAACGTTTCCTAACTTATGTTCATCCTACAGTTTCTCTTTTTCCCCCAATAGTTGTTTTGGACCAACTCAGACATATCAGCCGTGCACTCCAGGTATTAAACGGTAAAGCTCTTTCGTTATCCTTTATTTTGGCACTTCCTGCTGGGTGTCGAGTCTATATAATGGCCATGTGTGGATTGCTTGTTCGTCACTAGCTGTCTGAGAGTTGTCTCTCGTAGAGCGTTTCAACATTTGCGTATCTTCAGAAGGTAGTATCAAGAAGCAAAGCACCACCACTCCTGCTGCATCACATCACATATTTCCTCTTCTGTTTAAAGTTTTGGCTATTTTTTCTGTTTCATCCTTCCATCCTTTATGTTTCAGACTTTCAGCAAGTACCTCCACGCTTCACTCGTTCATTTATTCGTTTCCAAGGCAATAATTCAACGTAAGGTACACAGCAGCACAGCGCGCCATCCCCTGCAGTCATATCATCTTCCAAATATTTTCTTGTAGAAAATTATTATGCAAATCTTGACCACAGCCACAACACATGGCTGTTGATTGATACCATGTGCCGATACTTGGCTCCATGCCTTCGCGTTCACTTCCCTTCTCTTTTTTGGCCCAATAAGAACACTGTAGTCACAGACAGGTGTGCACAAAAAGGCTCACACTCCTCCGGCTCCTTTTCTGTTTCCATGTAGGTTCTTTAAAAGCATCAGTAGATCTTGGATAGTTGGGTTCTCCATTGGCAGGAGTAGGTGAGCAGCGGCCCAGCCGTCTCGTGGTGCCGTGTGTTTCACAGCTCTCTCTGGAACCTGAAATGCTTCCCACGCGTTTGCTTCAAGCATTGACCGACGAACAAATCCAGCTGCCTGTTCTTTGACTCCTTCCCTCTCCTGCCTGTCCGTGCAGAGTTTTCAGTGGTCAGGTTTGTTGGGAAAGAGCAGAAGCTGAGGCCTTGGACGCGGGATCCTGGTATCTGGTTCTGAAGGAGCCGCCTTGTTTGTTTCGCAGGTGAGATTGAGTTATTAATGTTGCTTGCTTATGCAGAATCTATCCGTTTCTTTACAGTCTGTATCTTCCTTCAGTTCTTGATATATTCAGTTATGGTTTAGAGAAGAGCTATTAATTCATGAGCATAGCTAGATCTTGCAACATGTCTGAAGGGATACTTCATTCGTTTTCTTTCGATCTGGCTTGCTTGTTTCAATGGCAACCTCCCTTTCTTTGTGAATGGGGTTGTTTCAAAGATTTCTTTCTGAATGCAGCTACACTTAAGTCATTTCTTTGGGAATCAATAGGATGCCTTCTGCCTATCGGTTTAAAGTTGTCTGTGTTTTGGCGAAATACGAGAAGGGAAACATGTGGTTATACAATCAGTTTCTTTTTAGAGAAAAAGGCATAAAACCCGGCTTTATTGAGGAAGCCAATATTTTGTTCAGACTAAAACTCAAATCCGTTTACCGTGTACTGATCTCTACCATTGCGTTTCAGTTTTTATGGTGGCTATTTAACTCCATGACACTTTGGCCACATTATTTATCAGACTCAAAAACTTGGAACAGGCTACCTATGAGTAATGAGAAATGGGAGCTGGGGGCATTATTCTCTTAATACAAAATTCCTTGAATGTTGATGCCACACTACTATAGTCTTGATTGGTCCTGGTTGATATCAGTTAAAAACAAGCCCTATATACTCTACTCATTTCACAGTGCCAAAATTTCATGTCTGACGTTTATGTCTAGGATAGTTATCAGTTATCACTTCCTGACCATGTGGTTATCCGATTTCAGGTAGAGTTCAGTCTGATACAACTTATTGCTTCCCTGTAAAAGATTGTGAACGATGAAGCCACCTTTGGAGAGGAACCCCACTAGGAAACGACATTCATGGTGGTGGGACAGTCACATCAGCCCAAAGAACTCAAAATGGCTTGCAGAAAATCTTGAAGGTGAGCTGAAACTGTACATGAAAATTTGTTAAATCATCATATGTTGTCGGTGGACATATAGGTACAGTACCGTATGGTGATTGTTTGTTGCCGAAGATGAGCATTAATGTATATTGAGCCAAATGAAGTGTAGTATCTACTTTCCTTAGTAGTCATGCTCTAGATGTATATATGGTATCTTGGGTACAGTTGCATTATTGATTTCCAATGAACCAATGACCAAGAATGTTTAGTTAGTTAAATGTAGTACTGCAGACTTTCTGACCAATAATATTGAGATCTTTTATGATGTTTGCAAATAATATGGACCATCCAATGCCTCAAATCTAACACTTCACAATAAAAGGTACTAAACAAAAGGTACTTAGGTAATAGTAAAGGTACTTAAGTAGAAAGGGCGAGTAAGTAATTTTATCTGTTGAAATATATAGAAGGACAGGGAGGAGAAATCAACATTTATGGAAATAAATCGGAATGCCATCCGTGAGTAATGAGTCCTTTCTATTTATATGTTTTTCTACGTCTGCACTTTTCGGCCATGGCGACACAATGGAAGCAAGTAAATAGGTTCATTGCCGTAGACATGCAGGCTCGTATGGCCATTTACCCACATGTTTACATGATTTTTCTAAGATTTACTTGCTTTTGATTAGTTATTTGTGAGAGATGAAACAACACACCGTATTTTTTTTGAAGCCATGGTGAGATGATAAAAGCATAAATGATCTGCACATGGCAGTGAGAACGGCCAATGGAGTTTGTGTAAAGTAGGGAGATAACCAGCATATTTCTTCATCATGGCGAATGTTCTTTTATCTTTAACGTGTTTCTTCATTCTCTACCATGGGCAAAGAGAATTAAGAAAGACGATGATAAATGGAGGAAACAAAAGATGCCATGTGACAATTAATGAAAGAATTTATGGTCAATAAACAGATAAGGTGGAGCGGTTACTTAATTATTCCTAACTTTTCCTGTTGATAGAACTGTTCTACCCAAGATACCCTTGTGTAGATCAACGGCTGATATTGTTTAGTGTCTAATACTTCTTAGAACCTTGCAAACACCCTAAAAGATCTCAATAATATTTAGTTGGTTAAATATAGTACTTCAAACTTTCTGTTGCAAAGTGAAATGCTGCTGCTATTTTTATTGTTGACACCTCCTGTTTTTGTATATGATTAGGTGTATGTAAGACATCTTCTATATTACTCACTGTACTTCATTGAGAAGAAAATTGAAGTGGGTGGTTCGAACGTTGTTATTCTCCAGGTTTCCGTTGCTGTTCACATCTCCTTATCAATTTTTCCCTTTACTGAAACATGCAGAAATGGATAAGCAAGTGAAGGAAATGCTTCAGCTGATTGAGGAGGATGGAGACTCTTTCGCAAAGAAAGCACAAATGTACTATCAGAGGCGTCCAATGCTCATCACCCATGTTGAGAATTTTTACAGGATGTACCGTGCTCTAGCAGAGCGCTATGATAATGTCACTGGTGAACTGCGCAAGAACATCCCTACAAGGCTGCAGTCAACGGGATCTTTAACTAGTTCGGAGTGCGGTTCCGAGCTGCAGAGGTCGCCCTCGCCATCTCCTGAACCATTACAGAGGTCATGGACAAGGGAGCAGAGTCCTAGAGCTGCTGGCTTCGACTTTTTTCTGAGCAACAAAAATAATGACTCGCCTGCCTCAAGGAAGGAGCCTGAGGACGTTGCCTCTCAGTCAGAATCTGATGCCAAGTCTGAAGACGGTGATGATGATGGCATTGCTTACACATTGCATCAGAGAGTTCTAGAGCTCGAGGATGAGCTCAATATGGTGAATCAGAAACTGCGTGATGCAAACCAAAAACTTGAGGTTCTGGAGGAGAAGAGTTTGAGGTGCCATTGTGATTACAGCGAGAATGGAAACAGTGCTGATCAAATTACAAAAGTTTCATACATGGAGAAGGAGCTCACAGCATCAAGGGAGAAGCTGCAATCATCACAAGATGAGATAAGAAATCTTCAAAAGAATCTTGAAACTAGCGCAATTTTGTCAGAAGAGCACTCTAGGCTGTTGGAACAAAACAGGAAGCTGGAAGCTAAGATTGCCAATCTCAAGGAAGAAGTGGATTCAGCAAGAACGCAATTTGAGAAAACACTGTCTGAAAGAGATGCTGAAATCAGCAAGTACACGAAAGATCTTTCTGATGCTTCTGAACAGTTGCTTCAAGAGAAGTCTGCCACCAATGCACATATAGCAAACCTGCAAGAAACCATTGAAAATATCAGGTTGAAACTAGAGAAAGTTTCTGAAGATAAATTGCTATTCCAGAACAAGGTTAAGGACCTGGAGGAAGCAAACGCTGAAGCTGATAAGTGCAGTCAAGAGCTGACCCAAGTTGCTGAAAGACTTTCAGAGGAGAAGTTCATGCATGAAGCTGAGATTCTCACAATGCAGCAGAGTATTGGAGACCTGAAATCAAGAACTGAGACCCTTGTTCAAGAGAAATCGTTAGTGACATCATGGTTTACAGACTTGGAGCGAGTTGTGGAACAAGGAAGGATAATTTTCCCTAAATAACAGAATTCTATCTGAATATCAGTAGCTAGAATTTAGCTAGTTAGCAACATTTTTGTTCACATACATATATCATCATGCAAAAGTTATACTACCATACATCAGTGTACTTTTTGTATTTTTACCGAACTTTTACTCCAGAGGCTGGTGATGTACTGATGCTGTATGAGATATTGCACAGAATACTACTTGGCAATAAAATGCCCTGGTGGCTGGTGCATTTACAATTCAGTCTCTAATAATTAATGCGTTTTACTGGCCTAAGAAAAGAATTAATGCTTGTTTATTGGCCCTAAGAAAAGAATTAATGTTTTTTTACTGTTGTTGCAAATTCAGCGCTAAAACTGCGCATGTCATCTCTGCGTTATGTCTAACTGCTGAGATTTTTTCCATTATACCATTGGAGAGAGTGGGCTTCCTCCTTATAGCATTACAACATGGGGCTTCCTTCTTTTACCACTAAATTGTTACTATATTCCTTCTTTTACCATTAGTTAAACTATAATTATAATTTATCTGCATTAGCAGTAAAAAGACATGTGAAAGGACCAAACTACCCTCTCTTTTTCCCTTGTCTCCGTTGGACCCGACCGAATCGAACCGGTCGTGTCAAGACTTATTCTTGGCATCAGTCATAGGGTAGTTCACCTATAACGATTTATATATAGAATAGGGGTATGCGCGAGATCGAGAGACGATGGTAACACAAGACGCCGATTTATACAGGTTCGGGTCTCCCGGAGAATAATAACCCTACGTCCTGTATTCATATGTCTAAATCATAGATCTAGTCAAGGAGAGTTACCCTAAACGATAATGTCTAGTTGTGGGATCTATCTAATTATGTGCTTCTCCTATTGCTTGCCCCTTAAGGGGAGTCTCTGCCCCTCTTTATATATCCGGGGGACAGGGTTACATGGCGGAGTTCTAGTCGGTCTACTATACATATTCAAATAGGAGTCTATCTTTACTTTCCTTCTATATGAGGTACCCCGGATACATGTCATCGACAGTAGCCCCCGAGAGTCTTGCAAGCTTGATGATAGTCTTCAGTAGCTTGCCGACTGGTTTGTGTCATGTAGAATACTTCAGCTTTATATCAGCGAGCTTGTAAGGGTCTCAAAGATCAAAACGTCTTTAAGAATATTGCTGGTGCGCCGAATAGGTGCACCTAATTAGGTGTAACCCCTGACTCTTATATCATTTGGAAATTGCAAATAATGCAAGAGTTCAAATCAAGAATAGTCGTGTTAGCTCTCTTTAAAGAAAAATCGCTCGAATCATCAAATTCGAGTGATAAATAGCTCAGTAGAGTGACACCAATCACTACTGAGTGATAAATGATTCAGACGAGTGACTTCAATCACCGCTGACTGCTAGATGACTCAAACCAATGACCAAGTGGCAGCCGCGCTCAACTCAGAATATCATGTTCGAGAAGCAGCGGCGCTCAACTCAAGACGATAAGGTCGAGGAAAGAAGGCAGTCGAGGTTGTTGTAGCCGCCGATCACTGATATAGTAGAAATCATTCAAAGTCGTGATGACCGAGTGACACTGATGGTCTGATATGTGGCCGATCGATGGTGACGGTCAGACGTGATGTAGTAAACCGATGATGCTAATCAGAATTGGTGTAGCCGACCGATGAAAGCAGTCTGAACTGTAAGTCGACCGATAAAGACAGTCTGAACTGGCATCGTAGACCGATGAAGGTGGTCTGAATTGGCATCGTAGACCGATGAAGGCGGTCAGAGCTGTGAGTGACCGATGAAGGAGAGGAAATCACTCTGTGTCAAGTGGTGTATTCGCCTATTCGTCATAATGATCCTGACAATAAGAGAGATTATAATGATTAGTTATAATTAATATTATTTGTTTGTAAACTTATTTTATAAGCCAACAAATCAGTCGACTGAAAAGTCAAATCTATCTATTTTTCTTCTTTAAGTAGATCGGCTAGTGCATAGCAGCGTGTTCGCGCGTTAGCAACCAGATTGATCCACCGTATGATACTTACGATAAAATATAAAAAGCTCGAAGTTCGGTGTGCCGTAACAATATCGGTCATAATTATTCTTGCGTAGCAATCAGAACCAGTCGACACATGACCTATCGCAACTTTGGCTCTGGGTTTAGTGTAGTGGTAATCTGACGCGTAGTTAAGAAATTCTATAAGCTAGTTGTTTGTCGGGTAAGACCTAAAATAAGACCAAATCGTAAATAAAATATAATATATCGGTCGAGACTGAAGCCAAAAAAAGGTGAAACTAGAACGAACGACATGGGTCATATGGTGTCAGGGCTGAAGCACTACTGAAAGATCACCGACCGACATGTGTCATATTGTGTCAGGGCCGAGATATTACTGAAAGGTCACCGACCGACATGTGTACTGCTAGATTCATAAAAAAATGAAGGAACATATGTATAGATACACAAATAGCCCCCTGACTCGATTGTTTAATATGAAGGATTAAATAACTGAGACAATAAAAAGATGAATAAAGCCACAAATAAGAGCACTGATTAAAAAGGCTAACTTTATTGATAAAAAATCCTACGACCTTCTATTTAGAAAACAGAAATAAGCGATCGTGGAAAAAAAAGTATGAAGGTATGAGCCCAAAACCTCGAAAATAAATCGAGAAAATATAAAGATACTTAGCTTTTGCAATTCGATAAGTTCAAGATGAGCCCCCGAGCATGCCGATGTGGTTGTTGAGTGGTCGAACGTCGATGTTGAGCCATCATGTCGCCAGTACAATCGAAGCTCAAAGTGGTTGACCGAGACACTGAATTGTCAAAGGTGTCGCCAAGTAGCCGAGTGACGAAAAACACCGAAGCGCCAAGTGGCCGAGTGGCCAAATATCGTCAAAGGCAACGCTTCGGTGGTATTGTCGAGTGAGCAAGTCACGACGATGTTGTTGAATGACGAAGTCGCCTAGTCGTGACAATGTTGTTGAGTGGCGCAGCCATCAAGTCGTCATCGAATAGCCCTCGGGCATGTCCATATGGCTGCTGAGCGGTCGAACCGCCGAGTAATGGTGATGTCGCCGAGTTGTCGGTAGGCATCATGTCGTGACGATGTTGCCGGATGGCGGTCGCCCTCGTTGAAGGCGTCGTCGTAGTAGACGGTGTCATCGGAGGCATCATCATAGTGAACGGTGCTGCCGAGTGACCGAAATCGTTAGGTTGATGACGATCCCCCGAGCGTGTCCATGTAGTCGCCGAGCGATCGAGCCGTCGAGTCATGGCGATGTTGCCGAGTCGCTGGAGGCGTCATGTCGCGACGATGTTGTCGAAAGGCCGAGTCAATGTCGTTGAGTCACGGCGATATTGTCGAGTGACCGACTTCCCTTGTTACGTATGACTTGGATTGGCTTTTAGAAGTCAAAGTCCGACTCGGTCTGGCTAGTACGGGCGTTGCCTGAACTCGCCAAAACATGATTAATCCGCCGAACTGGTGCCGCGTAGGATTCGTCAACTTTGACCACCAATCGATCTCGATAAATCCAAAATCAGCTAGCAGCATGTGCTACGACAAAGACATGGACTAATGACGAGCATGAAAAGAAAATCACTCGGATTGAGTCGGAAGCCTTGCAAACGGTCGTCCCTCCTAAACTGGATGATGTATCAAGAGACTCGCTGACTTCTCGTCATACAAGAAGCAACCGTCTGCTGCCGCATGAATCTTGCACGATTGAAACTTTGTGAAGATGTTGCCGTCAACTCTGCTAGGAGCCGCTTGTTGAAGACGCGATGACTCGTGCGCTTCAACTCCGGTCAGATCGGGGTCAAATCTTGAAGTAGATTAAGACCATCAAACTCGACGAACTGATCATCGTGGGGTCATCGTGTAGTCCCCACGGATGGCGCCAAATATCAAGATTTATTCTCGACATCAGTCATAGGATAATTCACCTATGACAATTTATATGTAGAATAGGGGTATGCGCGAGATCGAGAGATGATGGTAACACAAGACGCTGATTTATACAGGTTTGGGCTTCCCGGAGGATAATAACCCTACGTCCTGTGTTCTGTGGTATTTATATTCATATGTGTAGATCATAGATCTAGACGAGGAGGGTTGCCCTAGACGATGATGCTTAGTTATGGGATCCATCTAATTGTGTGCTTCTCCTATTGCTTGCCCCTTGAGGGGAGTCTCTGCCTCTCTTTATATATCTGGAGGGACAGGGTTACATGACAGAGTCCTAGTCGGTCTACTATACATATTCAGTAGGAGTCTATCTCTACTTTTCTTCTATATGAGGTATCCTAGGTACATGTCATCGACTGGTCGCCTCCCTCGTTCTTCTTGAGCTCGCCTGTTCTTCCACCACCGAGGAGCCCCACTTGCCATCGATCCTGCCCCGACCAGCCGACGATCAGCGACGAGCCTGGATCTCGTTGTCCTTCAGCCGCGAGTGGCCTGCGACTGGCCCGATCGCCTAACCCTAGCCGCGACTGGGCGAGTGGGATGGAGGCAGCAGAAGAGGACCGGGTGGCTGCGGCGGAAGAGGGCCGAGCGGCGGCGGCGGCGGAAGGGCACCGAGCAGCGGCAGAAGGAGAGGACCTAGCGGCAGCAGTAGAGGACCGAGCGGTGGCCGAAAAGGACCGGGCGACCGCAAAAGAAGAGTTTAGGGCGGCGGTAGAATAAGAGGACCGGGCGGCAACAACGGCAGAGCACCGAGCTCGAGAAGAAGGTCTTCGTTCTGGTGATTGTGATTGCTCCCGTATATTATTTTTGAATTTTCTGGATTTTTTTATGATTATTTGCCATACGTAAGTCATTTTTTCATTTTTTTTGAATATTTTTGCCTTAAAAAAGTGGCGTAAAGATGAAAAAATTGAGTCTGTTACGGTGAGAGAGATGTGAGGGTATTCTGGTCTTTTTATATACCTTGATAGAGGTAAAAGTGGTCAAATATTAATCAATGGTAAAAGAAGGAATATAGTAACAGTTTAGTGGTAAAAGGGGGAACCCCATGTTGTAATGCTATAAGGGGGAAGCCTACTCTCTCTAACGGTATAATGGAAAAATTTACTAACTGCTGGTCTTTGAGTTGACAGATGGTGGTTTGTTTGTCTGACACGAGCCTATCTATGCTTAGGGATGCAAGGTGTGTAACTCATATCAGAACAATAGGACACATATATATGGACGAGGGAGGCATCAGGACAGTTCTCCTCCAAGTCGGCCTATGAAGCCTTCTTCATGGGGAGCATCGAGTTTGAGCCATATAAGCGGTTGTGGAAGATGTGGGCACCGCTCAAGATGAAGATATTCATCTGGCTTGCGCTTTGGAAGAGGTGTTGGACGGTAGATCGGCTAGCTAGGAGGGGTCTTCCTCATCCGCAACGTTGTGTGTTGTGTGACCAGGAGGAGGAGGAGGACATACATCATCTGTTCATCGAATGTGTGTTTGTGCGGGACACATGGTTCCATGTTCTCCAAGTATTCGGGATGGCACAGTTGACACCAACGCAGACAGAGGGGAGCTTCATAGACTGGTGACGTCGAGTGGCTCGACGAGCAGGAAGGGCTAAGAGAAAAGGGTTCAACTCGCTCATCCAGCTCGCCGCCTGGTCTGTTTGAAAGCATAGGAATAAGTGCGTGTTTGAAGGCCAAACACTGCAGCTGCATGCATTGCTAAAAGAAATAAGAGAGGAAGCCACCATCTGAGGGATGACGGGAGCCAAAGGGCTAAAGCAACTGATGCAGACCGGGATTATCAGGGTTGTTGTAGTTGGTCATCGGCGCAAATGTAATTTCATAATTTGGATGCTCGTCTAGGACTAGTCCCAGGACCGGGTTATACTGGACCTTTTTTCTTCTTCTTAATACAAAGACGTGCAGCTCCTGCGTGTTCAATTAAAAGATATTTATGCTCAGGGTGCATTCTGAAGGACCGTTTGCAAATTGACAGATTGAAATATTTAAAATTGTGAAGTCTAGTTCTCATTACTCCACTTTTGTCCAATCTATCTGCTTCGCGAACCATTTCATTTTTTCTCGAACTAGACAGCATTCGGACCTGTTTGATAGGCGTTCTAAGATGGAGATCCTGGCACCAAACTGAATCTCGAATGTTCATAAGGTTCAACACAAGTACAAACGTGTTTATAGCATATATATTACTAAAATACGTACGTTCAAGGTACGTACTAAAAATATTTCCTTGAATTCAGCATTTTAGAATGGTAAAATTGTCGTAACATATTGAGAAAACATGGTTTCATCTCTAACACATCGATAAAGTCGAATTTATCTGTAACACACTAAGATTTTGTAATTTCTCGTGTGAAACACATTATGACTTTTTAACAATTATTTTCAACTTTTTTTATCTTAATACTTAGAATACATTAGAACTTAAAACTTGACACAAATATACCTTGTTGCAATATCTATCATTAAAAAATAGGGCTAGATTTTTTATTATTATTTGCATGATTTGCTAGATAAATTCAATATTAAAACAATGAGCAAACATGAAAAACATCTCAAAAAAATTTAACTCTATTTTTTAGTGATAAATAATATAATAATATATATTTATGTTAAGTTTTAAATCCTAATATATAATAAGTATTAAGATAAAAAATTGAAAATATTTGTTAAATAATCATAATGTGTTCCAGATGAGAAATTATAAAATTGTAGTGTATTGCAGATAAATTTGAATTTGTCAATATATTAGAGATGAAACCATATTTTGTCAGTGTATTAACAATTTTGCCTTTTAGGATATACGCTGAACGGCCTAGCGTGTTATACACCAGTGAAGCAAGAAACGCTAAGCGCAAGACCGTTTTTCCCTCTCAGCCAGCCCTAAGCAGAGAGAAACAGAGCAAAGAAACAGCGGGTTCCCACCCGCCGCCGCCGTCCCCCGCGCTACCGCGAAATTCATCCGCGACGTGGGTAAGCTCCGCTCTCTCCGAATATAGAGTGCCCTCGTCTCTTCTTCTCCCTTCCCACCCTCCCGTGCGAATTGTTCGCGCAAAGACTCCGGGGAAGTCTAGGGTTTGGAGATGTTGTCTGTGTTTAGGGGATAGTGAGTCTAGGACCAAGAAATTAGGTTCTTTTTCGCTACGATTTAACTGATCCTTTGCGGTCATGTCTATTCGGCATGGTACTTCGAAGCGCCACGATTTGGTCTTATGAGTGCCATAACATCCTTATGCATCATAGCTCTTGCACTAGATTGATAAATCTTAATGTGGTCTGACCTCCGATTTCGGGTGCATTCATGTTTGGCAGGAGCAATGGACCGATTTGTGCGAGTTTACAGCGGTGGGGAGCTGGTGAAAGGTCTAAACGGGGTGGAGTTTGGGAACCTCCCTGAGGTGGGGATATGGCTCAACACGGTTCCCACATTTGATGAGATAATCGACGCCGTGCGAAAGAAGCTGGGATGGAAACCTGAGACGCACAATGTTCGTGCGCAAGGAAGGATGAATGTTGGTGGGGGTGCTCATCGCCACTTCATCATGGTGCCTATTGAAGACGACATGTCCTGGAGTAGCTATGTCAAAGCGGTTTTCAACGGGACTGAATGGAATTGTCTAGAGATTTATGTTCAAGCAGAAAGTTGTTCATCTGCAGAGGCCATTTCCTCAGAGCTGGCTCTAACTGCTGGTGAACCAGCAGTCTTACAGTGTCAAAATGCTGAACCAAGTAATCCAGAACAGGGTTCTTTTGCTATTCCTTCAGAGGAAACGATCAGCCCACCAAATGGGCATTATCAACACACACGACTGCATAAACAAAGGAGGAGCACCAAATCTTCTGTGAACGGTGGTGGGCAGGTTGTAGATGCAGATGTTAGGTCTGGTCAATATCAGAATGGAGCTTCAGAGATAGTCGATGCAACTTCTTATCCTTTAATTGGGGTGTATGATGCCGATCATCGGGCTCGTGCTTTAGCATCAGGGCAGGTATGCTGAAGCTAATTTATAGCATTTACATCATAAATTGGTGGCATCTAACAACAAAAATCAACTAATCTGTATCTTTCACTGTATTGCACAGAATCTGACTGAGCTCAACCCTCGTACCCGCGAACCACTTCAGTTTGACACGCGCTATGAATGCTACCTTAGGCCAGCTGGGCTGATGGGTCTGGTGAATATTTGTAAGGCTGGATTGCCTTCCATTGATCGTGCCCTTGTCTCTGCTCTAGTGGATAGATGGAGACCTGAGACCCACACCTTTCACATGCCCTGTGGCGAGGTCACAATTACACTACAGGATGTTGCGATGATTCTAGGACTTCCTATTGCTGGTCGTGCTGTTGCTGCAAACTCAACTGAGTCTCAGAACGAACTTGTTAAACGGTACCTTGGAAGGGTCCTTCCACCTGGTAGGCACCGCCCTGGGTTGAGGGTTTCTTGGCTCAGGGCTGAGTTTAACAAATGTCCAGAAGACGCTGACGAGGAAACTGTTAAACGGCATGCAAGGGCATATATCCTTAGCCTGATCAGTGGTGTCTTGTTTCCGGATGCCTCTGGTGATTTGTACACCTTTTATCCGTTTCCGCTGATTGCTGATCTTGAGAACATTGGTTCATACAGTTGGGGCTCCGCTACTCTGGCATACCTCTACAGGTCAATGTGTGCTGCTTGCAGGAGACAAGCTGATCAAAGTAATCTAACCGGCTGTCTTCTACTTCTCCAACTTTGGTCATGGGAGCGTTTTCCGATTGGTAGGCCAGATATGGTGAAGTTGAAATACCCTAATGTAGAAGAACTAGACGATGAAAGGGATAGACCCACAGTTGGTCTCCGATGGGCTGTCGGTGTGTGCACACGTCGAGCAGCTCCAGCTAGATGCTATGAGCATTTCACAAATGAATTTGACTTATTAACAGAGGACCAGGTTGTCTGGTGCCCATATAGGGAGGAACGGATCAAGGAAATGCAGCTTGCCCCTATATGCACTCAAGATTCTCATTTATGGTTAACCCAAGCGCCTTTAATTTTTTTCCATATGGTGGAGATTTACACGCCTGAGAGAGTAATGCACCAATTTGGTCTCTATCAGGCGTGTCCACCGCCTTTAAGGGACACTAGTGTGGATCTTCACTGGTATGTACAAAATATATGTTTGCTAAAATGATGTACAGTCTCATGATTGTTTCTTACTTTTTGTCTCTACCATGCCTCCATGGTTGGGGTTATAGATTATTCAGTGTAGCTGAGTTTTTAGTTTCCAATGGTTTCACAGGTGTCGTCGTGGAAGAGTTCATAATGATTGGGCACTGAAGCACAAGACTTATGTTGATATGTGGGAAGCAAAGGATCAGCATGTTATCAAGGAAGAAAGACCATATGACTATGCTAGCTACATGGATTATTTGAGGTGGTACAGACGATCGACACGTATCCGCCTCTGCACACCAAGGAGAATAAGTAATGGTCAGAACGCTACAACACCTGGGGCTGGGGGAAGTGCATTTGCCAAATCTGAAGTTCTTTTACATGCTTCTCAGCTCCGGTATACTCCCAGGGCTCATTTGATCCACTCAGTGGTAAGGCGTTTACCTGTGCGATACCCTGATTTTGTTCAAGATGTGTTATAATAACAGTGTATTATTAGGCAAATATGGAGTGTCATGTGTATTGCTGATGAATACATCTTTTGTTCCAGACTGACAGACTCACAATCCTGGCAAAAGATGCAGCTTCCCAAAAAGGATGCTCCAGGAGCGAATGTCAAACTTTTGTTGAGAGAGTTACTAAAACATGCATTGAAGTTATTGGGGAACTTGGTGGATCCTCACTTTGTGACATTGATAATGTGATTCCGTGCTCATCAACAGCAGCAACAGCTGCAGCTGAACCAGAGGCAGGGAATCAGAAGGGTAATGAGGAAGAGATAAATCATTCTGTGGTCCCTGGTCAGGTTACTGAGTCAGGCCATGACTCGGAGAAGCAGTCTCAGATCCAGAACAGTCACACACAAGCCAAAACCACAGTTCGCTCAAGATTATCAGGCAAGAGGAAGAGGGGTAGATCTGGTAAAATATAACAGCAGATGTAGGGAGGACTATGTAACTGAGTTTCTAAGAAAAAAGCTTATTCTTCCTTGCCCTGATGTGAGGTTAGGCTGGCAGTGTAATTAATTGAGCCATGGTGTGCGATCACTTCAAAATTTCCAATCTTGCAGCGGAGGATGTCAAACCTGCATGATGCATAAACTGAAATCATACTATCAGTTGCGATTACTCCTTGGCAATGATGAATTGATGATAGATCTCTATTTCTGGTGCAATTGATTCAAGTATAACTAAGCAGGTAGTTCAGGTATGCGAGCTTTGGTTCACTGTACTGTTAATTAGCTATAAAGAGTAAGGATTTAAGTTACACGATTTTTTTTCTATTCCCTTCTTGTTTGTCACTATACATCTTTATTTTATGCTTGATATTTTTTTTAATATATGTCACTATGGCTGTGCTTTTTTGTTTTTATTGTTATTTAGTTATGTATGCTGCCACATGGTTTTATTTTTTTCTCCTCTTTTTGGTCATTTGATTTAGTTATATTTACAAGCATGCAAGATGAACGATTCCATTGTTACTATAATCTGAGATAGTAAATTCATGAATTGACCTGATCACCTCAGCTCACTATACTGAGTAACCTTCAGTCATGTAAGAAATAGAGTATCCACCATCACATAATACAAAAATCTTTCAGTATGAATCTTTCATTTTCTGCTCTGCAAAGTGGTGATGAAAATCCATTTCCTGGTATTTATTTGCTCTGGTGAACATCAGGTCTCACATTTTGCATGTCAACATAATTTAGCACTGCCTTGAGATATTTATGTGCCATCTCGCTGTCTGGATAAAATGTTATTTACCAAACATACAGATATTTAGAAATTTTTAGGAAAATGTCTTCTCACATACAGATTTCAAAATTGGTGCTTAGAACAACCACTATCCTTCTCACCACACTGGAACACGATAAATTGTTGTCTCTGGCTAGCCTTGAAGAGCAGGTTAGTGAGCAACCAATTGCAACCTGCGGGCTGCAGGTGTTGCAGCTGCAGAATGGTTGTCTTGTAATGAGTAAAAAGAATAGTGGTGAAGGATGAGATGATCATAAACTCAGGATGGCTTGACGATGGTGCTTGCATTATGCTTCCATGATTCCAAGCATGGATCAGATCCCCTAAGGAAATTCCGGCCTGATGTATTATGCTCCGCCTAGCAGAATCAGTCAAAGTACTTTTCTACCAAACGCTAACTTTCTGTTTCTGCTGTGCAGTTAAATGATGTGCCGGGAGCAGCTATTCTTTGTCCTAAACTCCGTTGTGTTTGCCTGCTCCCTTGGGCTCGTGATGCAGATGATCATTTCTCGTCTGTCACTGTAGGCTTGTTGATAAAAGATGGATTTTGCAGAAAAGTAAAAGTGGCTTATGTGCGTCAACATATGCATGTCAGTTGCTAGTAGCCTACTAGTAATATTCAGGCTCGAGATTTTTTGGTCTGTTGCTGATAAAAAGAAGGAAAGAAGCATAAAGATTAAAGGGCCCATAAGCGATAACCATTTTTTAGATAATGATAAGCAATAACCATAGTTAACAAACAGAGATACGAATATACGATTGATGTTGATAAACGTCTTTGTATATGAAGACTTAACATGGCATGCATCATGTCACTATTATGGTTATCGAGCTACAGTTCGTTTCTGGCAGAGGATGGAATAATTAATTGTCTGGTATAATGTGTCGTCTCAGTCTTAAAACTGTTATATGAACTAACTGGCGTGTTGTCTGTTGATATCGAATCGTCCAATGCACACTGTGTGCTTGTCAGTTACGGTACCTGGAGTAAGTTTGTGCTTTGATGAGTCTGAGAAAATGATCATTTTCAGATGCTATAGGGAAAAAGAAAAGGGAAAAAATCATAAAACGCTGCCACAATACCCATTTTTCAAGTTGTAAGAAATGCATCCAGTCGTGCACAGTTGAGCATTTGATTATTTGAAAGTTAAGATCTTGGAGTACATTTTGGATTTTCAGGCTTACAAGACTCGATGCCCGTTCGAAAAGAGATTGGTTTTCCTTCGAGATGGGATGGTACATATATGACATTTGTTCACGTTTAGCCCAACGGCCTGTTGGGCCGTGTGCAGGTCCGAAGTAAAGCAGCGCAGCGCAGCTGCGCCACTCCCTTCAGTTCTCCGCCTGGCTGTCCGCCGCCGGCTGCGTCTCCGCCGCTGCGATGCCCGCGCCCACCACCCGTGTCGCCCTCTACCTCCGCCGCGCCCGCCTCATCGACGCCCTCCGCCTTCGCCTCCGCTCTCCTTCCGCCCCACCCACGCCCCCACCTCCCCCCGCCGACCCCGTCGTCGCGCTCCACGCCATCCGCGCCGCGCCCACCCCGTCCTCCGCGCTCGCCCTCTTCCGCGCCCTCCCCCCGCCGCCGCCGCTCCCGCTCTACCACGCCCTCGCCTCCCGCCTCGCCTCCCTCTCCGCGGCGCCCGACCTGCGCACCCTCCTCGCCTCCTTCCCGCTCCCCGCGCCGCCCCTCGCGCGCCTCCGCCTCCTCGCCGCCGCGGGGGACCGCGACGCCGCGCTCCAAGCCTTCGCGTCGATCCCCTCGCCGCCGCCACGCCACCGCCCGGCCGAGGCGCACAACATCCTCATCCACCTCCACGCGCGGCACGGCGACCACGCCGCCGCCGTCGACGCGCTCCGCCGCATGGTCCGCGAGGGCGCGCTCCCCAACGCCCGCACCTACACCGTCGTCATCGAGCACCTCGCATCTGCCGGTTTCGTTGACCAGGCGCTCGAGGTGTTCCGCCTCCTGCCGTCGCTGCGCGTGCGGCGGACCACCCGGCAGTACAACGTGCTCGCCCAGGCGCTCGCGCCGGCGGGGAGGTTCGACCAGCTCAAATGGCTCGTCAGGGAGATGTCGGTCGTGGACGGCGTCATGCCGGGCCCGCAGATGCGAGCCGCCATCGCCGCGATGCGGGAAGCGGGGCACGTCGATGGCACGGAGGATTTCGTCGAGGAGCTCTCCCCCAACGCGAGAATCGGGTACGCGGTGGACGATGCCGAGGGCGAGGGAGACAGCGACGAGGAGGAGGACGAAATTGAAGCCAACGAGGACGGCGACAAGGACCGAGCCAGCAGAGAAAAGCAGACGACCGGGTTTAAGCCGTGGCTGGACCCACGCGAGCTCGCCAGGGCGTTGGACGGGTGGGACCCGCGCGAGGTGGCGGAGCTGGAGTCCGCGGAGATCGTGTGGACCCCGCGGCTGGTGTGCAAGCTCCTCCGCGCGTTCAAGAAGCCCGACACGGCGTGGCACTTCTTCTGCTGGGTGGCGTGCCGGCCCGGGTTCGCGCACGACCGCCACACGGTGGCGCGGATGGTGGCCATCCTCGCCCGCGCGGGCCACGCCGAGCTTGTGGACCGCCTGCTCGCCAAGGTGCGGGCCGACGGCATCCTCCTCCCCTTCGCCACCGCGCGCCTCGTCGTCGACTTCTACGGCCTGTCCCGAAAGCCCGACGCGGCGGCGCGGGTGTTCCGCGACGCCGAGTCCATCTGCGGCGGGCCCCTGTCGCGGACCAACCTCGCGCTGCTCTGCTCCTCGCTGCTGCGCACGATGGCCAAGTGCGGGCGGGCCCGCGACGCCGTGGCGCTGCTCGAGGAGGAGATGATGGCGGCGCGGGACGTGCTCCCGGACCTGCAGACCTTCTCCGGTTTAATGGAGCACCTGGCGTCCGCCGGCGATATCAAAGGCGTGCACCGGCTGCTGGGCCTGGTGCGGCAGTGCGAGCTGCGGCCCGACGGGTACATGTACAGCGTGCTGGTCAGGGCCTACTGCAAGCGGGACCGCGCCGCGCTCGCGCTCAGGGTGTTCGACGAAATGCGCGCGGCCGGGGTCGCGCCCGACGCGCCCACCAAGGCGCTGCTGGTCAAGAGTCTGTGGCGGGAAGGGAAGCTCCGGGAGGCGGCCATGGTCGAGGAAAGGTGCGAGGAGGCGCCCGGCGGCCTGCCCGAGGCGTCGCCGGGGCACGTGTGGACGGCCTCCGACTCGGACTTGAACAAGGTGATCGACATCTACGCCGGCTGCTTCGCGCAGCCTGCTGCTCAGGCGGGAACGGGGTGATGCCATCGACGCTTCGTCTCTCGGAATTCAGAATGGCAATTTTTTCAGGGCAAAACGTCGATCTATTGCTCGTTCAGTGCAGCAGCAGCAGCAGAAGAAGAAAAAGCGCTGCAAGAGGTATTGCACGCTCAAAAAACGTTATTGAGAACAGCTCTGCGGAAACAAGACCATCAAGCTTCACGCTCTCATCTGTTAGCAATGATCTGTTTGCACTGTTAGCACAAGGTGCTTATGAATGAACTAGTACCATTTCGATTTTGTCGTTGTAATGCAGAAAACAGAGGAAAATCAACTCTTAAAGAAACGGGGCCTAAGAGGTTAAAGAAACACCAAACAAGTTCCTGAAATTTGTTAAACTCTGATATCATTGGTGCTTATAAATTGGATTAGTATGTAAGCTTGTGTAATTATCTCCAGCTATGGATTGTGTTGAATCTGACCAACAATTGCATTATGAATTTCTGTCCCACAAGATAATTCGTTTGTGGACTGAAATATTTAATCTGTCACAGTAACTTTATGTCTCCACGCGCAGTGCAGAACCTACGAAACTCTATCCGGGAATAAATCTCAGACAAATGGGGAAAAACCTCGGTGAGACTCCCAAGATGTCAAGCATCCAAACTTGGAGAGTGGGCTGCCAACCGCAGCACTTCACCACCCGACCACTGGCCGGTCCTCAATATAAAGCCATTTGTTCATAGTACAGGGTTAGGACTTAGGAGAGAATTGCTTCAAGGATGATATGTCTGCTAAAATGTCACTAGAGCAGCTGGTGTCTTGTGCTTATTCATTTTAAAAAAATTGTCTGGAACACACTAATAAAATGTAGCTTTGATCATAACACATCAAACAAATCGAATTTAGTTGATACACACCATGATTCTAGAAAAATTTGTTTGAGACACACTATGATCATTTAACTATTATTTTTAACTTTTTTATGTTAATGTATAAAATACATTAGAATTTGAAACTTGACACAAATACATATGGTTGTATTCTCTATCAATAAAAAATAGATCTAGAATTTCTTTAGACTATTTTATTATTTACTTATTATTTTAATATTTAATTTATAGAGCAAGCCATCTGCACAATTGAAAAAAAAATCTAGCTCTATTTTATAATAATAGAGAATGCAACAACTTATATTTGTGTAAAATTTTAATTTCTGACATATTTTATATATTAAAATAAAAAAGTTAAAAATAAAAGTTAAATGATTATAGTGTGTCTCGGACGAATTTTCCAAAGATTATAGTGTGTATCAGTTAAATTTAATTGTTTGATGTGTTATAGATAAAGTCACGTTTTATTAGCGTGTTTCAGACAAATTTCTCATTCTTTTTCTTAACAGAGATAACACCATTTTTTCTATTCGGGCAACTAATCCAAGTTGTGAAACGGAGCTACACAGGAAGCTTTGAAATGCACTTAAGCAATTCAAATTTAGATTCGGATTGAACTTCAGGTGCACTTGGAAGGGGAGGGGTTGTGTTAATTCGCACACACCCGCTAGAAAGCCAAATAGTACTCCCTCCGTCCTTGAGATTGACTGCACTTGTCA
The DNA here is from genome assembly GCA_030378355.1 of Eleusine indica. Lineage (NCBI taxonomy): Eukaryota > Viridiplantae > Streptophyta > Magnoliopsida > Poales > Poaceae > Eleusine > Eleusine indica. The sequence continues at coordinate 7,998,311 of CM059497.1, read as the reverse complement.
TGTTCTAAATTCATCCTCTATTTATTCTGGTCATCAAGATTCCTTCCTCTATACTCTTTTTTCCCGCACCTGTTATACTCTATATTTCATACTCTATCCTAACTACCCTTTTATGAGACCCACATGTCAATCTCTTCCTTCTTTTTTTCCCTCTCTTTTCTCCCTCCCCAATCTTTCTCTTTTCTTCCTATGCTCTCCCCGAGCTCCCCGCCTCCCCTCCGCGCCTCACCCTCTCCTCCCGACGGCAACCCTCGCCTCCGCAGCTGAGCCCCGCCGCCCTCCACCTCCACCGCGCGCGCCGGCCCTCTTCCACCGTCGGCGTCCACGCCCGCAGCCCTCGACCTCCACCCCGCGCCCCTCGATCGCACGTGTCGCCGCCACCGTCGGGCCCCTCCTCCCCCGTGCCGCCGTCGTCGGGCCCCTCCTCCTTCTCCCCATGTTGTCGCCGCAGCTAGAGCCCGCCTCCCTCCTCCCCCCGCGCGCCGCCGCCGGAGGCCGCCTCCCTCCTCTTCCCCCGCGCGTAGATCTGGCGTCAAGGGCGCAGATCCGGCGGCTGGGGCACGGATCTTGGGCGGCGCGGAGGGGGTCGTGGGAGGGCGGCCCAGCCTGGCGCGGGCACGAGGGTGTCGTGGCCGCCACCGATTTGTTTCTCGTCGCGGGCGGTCGTCCTCTCCTCCGGGCTCCAACTCGAGCTCCCCGCCACCCTCAAGCTCCTCCCTCCCCCTCTTCTCCACCCTGCGCGAGCTCCTCTGGCCCTCTCTCCCTCGAGCTCTCGAGCTCCGGCGCAGACGGCGGGCCGTCCTCCCACCTTTCCTCCTTCCTCCATGGGATGCTGCACGGGCCCCACGCTCCTTCACATAGCGCACGATCGCCACTATGCTGGGAATACCGGATGGGCGCTCGTCCGCTTCAATAGTGGACGGCTTCTAGTACCCCGGTGCAGGCGTTTTTATGCCAAATGGGTACTGGAGGTCGGGGTACCAGATTGCATCCAGTACCCGGTGCAGTCAGTCTGAGAATGTGTCGCTTTAGACTTCAAATTAAGTCCCGTAGAAAGTGTCATTGTATGCAACTTGCCTTCAATGCTGGGTCCACTTGTGGTTCACATGTCCTCCCACAACTTCGTCCCCATCCGTTCGTCCTCTCCCAGCAACTTGGTCCTCTTCGTTGACCCACCTCTCTCTCTCTCCACGCCCAGCCCAGCTCGCATCCATGGCCGAGAGCGAAAGTGAGGAGCGCGACAGCTGGCGCTGGAGCACCCCTCCATCCCCACCTGTTTTCATGACTCATGTCCTTCTTCCTCGACCAGATTTATCACTGACGCCCTTCACATCTCTGGCCAAATCCATGTCAGGCGGTGCCGACGAGCTCCACGGCGACCACTGGAGGCGTGCCCCCGTCCTTCCCCGTCGTTTGGCCATCTGAATTGAAGGACCCAATCGATGGGAGCTGCAGCTCGCCAGCGATCCCGGGCGTCAGTGGTGGCCGTGACGTCAAGTCGTGCAGCGCGGCGCTCGTGGCTTTGAGCGAGCCTACCTACGAGCAGCACGTCGGATGGAGCACGATGGTAGGCACTTACAGCACTTTCACTGGAGCCGTCGATCCGTCTTCTTGTTGACTGGCATCTGCACCGAGCTAAGAGAGCGAGAGGAGGGAGGGGGTAGGGATGGCAGTGGGTCGGGTTCGGGTCGGGTGGAGCAAAAACCCACCCACCATAAAAAATATTTCGGGTGGAAATCGACACCCACACCCGCATCCACGGGTGGGAATTGAGACCCACACCTGCACCCACCGGGTTTCGAGTGGGTGTCGGGTGCCCATCGGGTTTCATATGTAATATGAAAAACATCTCAAAATAAGTATTTTAACGAGGTCAACACAAATACACAATGTCTATATATGTCACAACAATCAACAAAAATAAGTTATGGATATGTACTTAGTTAATGATACATAAAATCTTAATAATTTAGTCATCACTCTCATCACATTTATATTTATTTAGAGTTAGCTTATTATAAGATGAGACTAAATTTTGTATTTGAGTATGTTTCGGGGCCCAACGGGTCACCCATGGGTGAAAAATAAAACCCGCACCCACACCCGTGTTTGTCGGGTCGGATGCGGGTGACACCCATGGGTGAAAAATTAGACTCACGCCCGCACATATCGGGTGCAAAACCCATTGGACCCCGCACCCATGGATGAAATTGCCATCCCTAGGAGGGGGGCTGGTGGGGCAGCATCTGCAAAGCAATTAATAGGGTCTGGTCTTTTACCTTTCGAGTTCATTTTGTGGTTCGAATGCTAGACACATTCTCGGGGACGGAGGGAGTAGTTGTGATGGACAACTCTGCCTCATTTCCATTTCTTAGAAAGTTTCTCCTCTTGCAAATTTTTATTAAAAAATTCTTATCAAATTCGAACAGAGATAACATTTTATAATAACTTGTGCAATAAATTTTTTGTGAACTTATTCCAAAACTTCATTAAAAACTTTTGAGATTAACAATCACTTAAAAAGTAAGGAAAAACTTTTTTATTTGTAGGTTATGCATTCCTCTACGGCACACGGGCACATGTAGAGAGTAACTGAGTTTCCATAAGTTATCAAAGGCTTTTGTTTAGTTCTTGCCATCACAACCATGCATGAGCCATTTTAGACGCATGTGTCTCACAATGTTGCCTGCGTCACGCTGTTTGGGTGAGGTATTAACCAAACATGCCTCAGGTAATGCAAATGTATGTAACAGGAAATTGCCAATAGAGAGTACGCACCTCATCCTATGTTTTTGTACTGCGTGGAAAAAGGAGCTCTATTACACCTCATCTGTGTTTCAAATTGCTCATTATGAAAATCACTACTTAGCTTCAGACATTTTTTTTTTAAAAATTATTGCAATGTCAGCTTTTGTACCATAACAAATTTTGATGTTTAAAAATGATTTTGGACACCGATGGACCCAAGGCCTGACGAGTCTAAGCGCTTGCCTACGCTCCTTCTAAGAGCAAGTATAATGGTGCTTACTCAGCAGGCTAAATAGGGTGACATGTCATCAAAATCCTAGGTGGATGAAAGAGAAAAGAAGAGAGAGAAAAGCCAGCGACTAATCAGCAGCTCGCTTTGTTGCTAGCGATTAAGCCAGCGAAATCACTGAACAACCAATCGATGATCACTACATGCAGATATTATGTGCTCCAATATTTAATGCAAACAAATAACCAGCCAACTTTGTAGCCTCAAAGTGCATCTAGGCCCCCGTGTGGGTTTTAGTTGATTAATGACGAACAACTAAAGGACTAATAATATTTAGAAAGTATATGAGTAGGGCGATTATTTAATAAATCAAAGAGGACCCTCCAAAATGAAAAGGAAAAAGTGTGAAGGCAACCAATGACTTCTAGTTTTTACTCTTACTTTTTAAGTCATAAGTATACCGTACTATCAAGAGGGAAACAATAAAGAAAGTGGTAAAATTGACCAAGTGTTCAAATTTCTAACACCATATTGCATTCCTAAACCCCTAACTCTCTCTGAATTTCTCTGGGATGCGGACTAGTCCGAAAATGGGCGGACTAGGCCGGCATGAGTCAAAACAGAACCAATTTGGTTCTGGAGTCGACTTAGTCGGACTAAGATGCCAAGTTCCAGAATAAGCCAGGAACCAGGTGAACCCGGACTAGGACGGCTTCAACCGGACTAAGCCGGCTCAGAGCAAAACCCGGGAGTGTTTTGGTCTGGTCTTGGGTTGATCCGGACTAGGCCGGGTTGATGACCCATCCGGACTAAGCCGGCTTTGGCCGGACTAGGACGGGTCAGGATCATTCCAGAAAGGTTTTCCTTCGGGGAGCTACTTGATCCGGACTAGTCCGGGTCACTAACACTTAGTCGTTTTTGAGGGTCGTGTGAGCGTCTGTGCTAAATTTGAACTCCAGTCCGGCCCCCGATACCGGACTAAGCCGGGTCTCTGACCCCCAACGGCTCTTTTACTCTCCCCGACTATAAATATACCCCTTCATCTCCAAAGTGCCGTTGGCCACTCCATTGAGCTGAAAAAGTAAATCTGAGCACTCTTGAGCTTCTTCAACTCTCCCCTAAGCTTGCTACTCTAATTCTTGAGGGATTGAGAGGAGATTTGTGACGATTTGAGTGAGCCACCTCATATTACATTAGAGCACTTCGGTTCCTCTTCACCATTGGTATTGCTTGTGTTTGTTACTCTTGGGGATTCATCCCCTAGATGGTTAGGTGTCGCCCGTGGCTCTCAAGCTTGTGGTTGAAGAGCCGAAAAGTTTGTATCGTCCTCCTTGCAAAAGATTGATAGTGGAAAACCGAGCTTGACCTTTGTGATTGCTTGGAAAAGGTTCTAGGGTTGAGAGCAACTCGGTCCTTTGTGGACTCCTCAACGGAGACGTAGGTTTCTTTGTGGGACTGAACTTTGGTGAACAAATCTTTGTGTCGTGTGTGTTTGTTCTTGTTCTTGTTGTTTATATTCACTTTTATGCTATCATATAGTGTCTCGCTTAAATTACTTGTATATCTTATTCACTAGCTTTCTTGTACTGTTTTAAGCTTCCTAGTACTTGCCATAACTTGTCTCTAGCTCCTGGTTTATTTGTTGTCCCATAGATATCGATCTAGAGCTTGTTCTACTATCTGTCGTATGTAGAATCCGGACTTAAACGCTAACCCTAGCGGACTAAGACGCCAACACTAGCGGCTTAGTCCGGCCTCTGTCAGAACTAATTATTTTAATTAGTGGTTTTTAGAAATATTTGCCTATTCACCCCTCTCCCCCTCTAGGCAACTTTCAATTGGTATCAGAGTAGGTATCTCCTACAAGGTCTCACCGCTTGGAGATCAAAGATGAAAAATCCAGAGGATAATCTGAAAACAATTCCGGAAACGTCCGAAGATGACTAGAATGGCAAGAAATCGAAGGTTCACAAGAACGGCAGCAAAAGCAAGAGCAACAAGAGTGGCAAGAGCTCAAAACCAAGAGAAAGCACTACCAATATTGATGATGACTCAAGTGATGGATGTGCTTCCTCTACCAACACCAAGAAGAAGAAAAAGGAAGATAAGAAATTCGATGCTATTTATTTCGATTACAATCGTTTAAATCCTAACTCCAACTTCATGACCATCCACATGGGTAAGCCACCTCATTTTTATGGGACGCACTATACCAAGTGGAGGCAAAACATGAAGTTGCATTTAATATCGGTGCATCCGAGTCTTTGGAAAATTATGACCACAGGTATTGAGCTGCCGGATAGCGATGATGATGAAGAACTCTCAATGGAGCAACAACATGACATCCATCGCAATGCTCAAGCAACCACCATCATTCTCTCATCCTTGAACCCAGAGCAATTTGATAAGGTTGATGGTTTAGAGGTTGCCAAGGAAATTTGGGATACACTCAAGATGGTCCATGAAGGTAACAAGACAATAAAAGCGGCCAAGATTGAGTAGATTGAAGGAGAACTGGGATGGTTTGTAATTGAGGACAATGAAGGTCCTCAAGCTATGTACAATCGCCTCAAGGTCATGGTGAACAAATTTAGATCCTATGGAAGCAAAGCTTGGACCGATCATGAGGTGTGCAAAAGGATGCTTAGAGCTTTTACCGTGAGGAATCCTACAATATGCACATTGATACGTGAGCACCCATTGTTTGACAAGATGACTCCCGACGAAGTTCTTGGAAGATTCATCAATCAAGAAATGATGGAGAGAGAAGCCGAGTATGTGAAGAATCTTGCTAGAAGTGCGGTCATGTTGAAAAACAATGAGATAGCACTCAAAGCAAGCAAAGAGAAGAAACTTGAAGAAAGCTCAAGTGAAGAAGAAAATAAAAGCTCAAGTTCCAAAAGTGATGATGAAGACATAGCTCTCTTCATGAAAAGATTCAAGAAGTTCATGAGAAAAGAACATCATGGAGATAAGAAGTGAAAGTCAAAATCAAGAACCAAGAGGAATTGCTACAAGTGTGGCAAGCCCGGATATTTCATTGCGAATTGTCCAAATGAGAGAAAAGGAGAAAGGGATGACAACAAAGATAGAAGAAACAACAAAAAAAAATATTCTGGTGAAGCACACATTGGAAAAACATGGGACTCTAATGATAAGGATTCCGATGATGAGAATGGTCATGTAGCAACCATGGCCATCCACAAGATTTCATCAAACAAGACTCTCTTCTCCAACCTCAACAAAGAGATGGGATTCAACCACAAGTGCTTCATGGCAAAGGAGAGCAAACGCAAGGTATCATCACAACCTTCCCCTTCTCCCAAATACACCTCAAGTGATGATGATAGTGATAATGAATTCGAACCCTTACTTGAAGGGTTAAGTAAAAGTGCTCTCTACAAGATTAAAAAGCTAGTGGAGGAATTGAAAGAAAGAGATGAGATTCTTGAGAAACAAGAAGACTTGCTCATCCTTGAAAAGGAGAGAAACCTTGAGCTTGAGAATCTTTTAAAACTTGAGCACAATAAGAGTGAGGTGTTGGACCAAGAACTTGCTAAGAGCAAGGAGACTATTACTAGTCTTAAGGACTCAAATGTTGCTCTTCAAGGCGAACATGTTGTCTTGAAAAAGGAACATGAGGAACTTAAAGTGCAATTTGATGTCCTTTGGTCCACTAAACCCTCTTCTTCCTCAAGTGCACCTCATTCTTCCGAAGCCTCCACAAGTCAAGGATGTGCTAGGTGTTACAATGTTGATGTTGATGCTTGTGCGACTAATGTCAAATTGGTTAAAGATTTGAAAAAGAAAGTTGAAGGTCTAACAAGTTAAGCACAACCGAAGAAGAAATCAAGTGATGAGGAAAAAGTTGAGTATGCAAGAGGTGTATACACAAACACAAGAAGTCGTCACATCATGGATGGCATTGGTTTCAAGCATGATGCCAAGCACAATGCTAGAGAGGTAAAAAATGGAAAGGAGTTCCTAAAATTCACCAAAGGAGGCACATACTCAAAGAAGCAAGAAGAGCCCAAAGCCACTAATGATTTTTCTTATGATTACAATGCTAATGCCTCTAGAGTGAATTTCGTACTTTTTCATGATTTCGATGCCTCTTATGTGCTAATGAGAAACAAGTATGGAAATGTGTTTGTCAAATATGTTGGACCATGCAACAAGCGTCCCAAGACTTTTGTGTGGGTGCCCAAGGTGCTTGTTACTAATGTGAAAGGACCCAAGAAAAATTGGGTACCTAAAACCAAGGCTTAATTTGTGTTGTAAGACTACTCCTCCGGTGGATCAAGTTGGGTGATTGATAGTGGATGCACAAATCATATGACCGAAGACAAGAGTATGTTCAACACATTTCAAGAAAGTGACTCAAACTCATGGATCACTTTTGGTGACAATAGCAAAGGAAAAGTCTTGGGAAGTGGTAACATTTCTATTTCTCCCGAGCATTCTCTTTCTAAGGTTTTGCTTGTTGATAGTGTTGATTTCAATTTGTTGTCCATCTCACAACTTTGTGGGATGGGTTACAATTGTTTGTTCAATGATGAGGGTGTGATCGTCTACAAGAGAAGTGATGGCTCGCTCGCTTTCAATGGTGTGTTAAAAGGGAAGCTTTATGTTGTGGATTTTTCCTTGAACAAAGCAGAACTTGACACATGCTTGATAGCGAAAGCTAACATGGGTTGGCTATGGCACCAAAGGCTTGCCCATGTTAGTATGAGAAATCTTCACAAGCTCCAAAAAGGAGGTCACATCCTAGGACTAACCGATGTTGTGTTTGAGAAAGATAGGCCTTGTGGAGCATGTCAAGCCGGAAAATAAGTTGGAGCACCACATCCCGTCAAAAATATGATGACTACAAAAAGGCCATTGGAATTACTTCACATGGATTTATTTGGTCCAATTGCTACATAAGTATTGGCGGTAACAAATTTTGTTTAGTAATTGTTGATGATTTTACTCGTTTCACTTGGGTATTCTTTTTGCATGATAAAAGTGAAACACAAGGAGTACTAAAGAAATTCTTGAGAAGAGCTCAAAATGAATTTGAGTTAAAAGTCAAGAGGATAAGAAGTGACAACAGAACAGAGTTCAAGGACACTCAAGTAGAAGAGTTTCTTGAAGAAGAAGGCATCAAGCATGAATTTTCAGCACCCTATACTCCACAGTCAAATGGGGTGGTCGAAAGAAAGAATCGCACACTTATTGAGATGGCAAAAACAATGCTTGATGAATACAAGACCTCCGACCGCTTTTGGGCCGAAGCTATCAACACGGCCGTTCATGCCACAAACCGACTCTATCTTCACCGAATCCTAAAGAAAACATCATATGAGCTCCTCACCAGTAACAAACCCAAAGTCTCTTATTTTTGTGTCTTTGGGAGCAAATGCTTTGCGCCTAACAAAAGAGGAAGGTCATCAAAGTTTGCTCCTAAAGCCTATGAATGCATCTTTTTTGGTTATGATTCAAATTCGTGCACTTACCGTGTCTTCAACAAAGACGTGTCTTCAACAAAGACTCCGGTTGTGTTGAAGTCACGAGTGATGTGCAATTTGATGAAACTAATGGCTCTCAAGTGGAGCAAGTTGATCTTGATGTGCTAGATGATGATGAAGCTCCATGTGATCCAAGTGATGATTAAGTTGATCCATCATCAAACCAAGCTTCTCCACCCACACAAGATGATGATCAAGATCAAGATGATGGCAATGATCAAGGGGGGAGAAGATGACGAAGATGGAGATGATACAAGACCACAAGTTGCACATCCAAGAGTACATCAAAGTGTGCAACGAGATCACCCCGTGGACAACATTCTTGGTGACATTGAATAAAGGGTAACAACTAGATCACGTGTCGCTACCTTTTGTGAACATTGCTCTTTTGTGTCTTCTTTTGAGCCATTTAAGGTAGAGGATGCACTACGTGATCCGGATTGGGTGTTGGCCATGCAAGAGGAGTTGAACAACTTCGAAAGAAATGAAGTATGAACTTTGGTGGAGATACCAAAGCAAAATGTTGTGGGCACCAAATGGGTGTTCCGTAATAAACAAGATGAGCATGGTGTGGTGACAAGAAACAAAGCACGGCTAGTAGCAAAAGGTTATTCATAAGTTGAAGGTTTGGATTTCGATGAAACTTATGCTCTCGTAGCTAGGCTTGAATCAATTCGAATATTACTTGCCTATGCTACTCACCATGATTTCAAGCTATATCAAATGGATGTGAAAAGTGCCTTCCTCAATGGGCCAATTAAGGAGGAAATGTATGTGGAGCAACCGCCCGGCTTTAAAGATGAAAAATATCCTAACCATGTATTTAAACTCAAAAAGGCGCTCTATGGGCTTAAGCAAGCTCCTAGAGCATGGTATGAATGCCTTAGAGATTTTCTCATTAATCATGGTTTTAAAATTGGCAAAGCCGACTCCACACTCTTCACAGGAAGAGTTGATGATGATATATTTGTGTGTCAAATTTATGTTGATGACATAATATTTGGTTCTAACAAAGCTTTTTGTGATGAGTTTAGTTCTATCATGACCAAGATGTTTGAGATGTCTATGATGGGTGAACTATCATTCTTTCTCGGTTTTCAAGTGAAACAACTCAACAAAGGGACGTTCATAAGTCAAACAAAGTATACTCAAGATATTCTTAAAAAGTTTGACATGAAGAACGTCAAACCCATCAAGACGCCCATGACAACAAATGGGCACCTCGACCTCGACATGGGAGGCAAAGCGGTGGACCAAAAGGTATATCACTCCATGATTGGATCTTTGCTTTACCTTTGTGTATCTAGGCCTGATATTATGCTTAGTGTGTGTATGTGTGCAAGGTTTCAAGCTGCTCCTAAAGAATGCTATTTAAGAGCCGTTAAAAGAATTATGCAATATTTGGTTCATACTCCCAACCTAGGGCTTTGGTATCCTAAAGGCTCCGCATTTAAGCTTATTGGTTATTCCGATGCCGATTATACGGGGTGTAAGGTTGATAGGAAAAGCACGTCTGGGACATGCCAATTCTTGGGTAGGTCCCTTGTATCATGGTCATCCAAGAAACAAAATTATGTTGCCCTATCCACAGCCGAAGCGGAGTATGTTGCAGCCGTTAGTTGTTGTGTACAACTTCTATGGATGCAACAAACTCTAAAGGACTTTGGTTACACTATGAACAAAGTTCCCCTCCTATGTGACAATGAGAGTGCCATAAAGATAGCCAATAACCCCATTGATCACAACCGCACAAAGCACATAGACATTAGGCACCATTTATTGAGAGATCATACTATCAAAGGGGATATTTTGATTAGTTATGTGCGCATCAATAAACAATTGGCTGATATATTCACCAAGCCACTAGATGAGAAAAGATTTTGTGAGCTTAGAAATGAGCTAAATGTCATTGATTCTAGGAATGTGGCTTGAAAGGTTGCACATCTGTTGTGACATAGGATAGATATTTGTAAAAGAAAAACAATTGCAAAAATTTTAATTACTTGTCTATCTTTAAAAATCCTTTTGAATTTGATTTCTTGTTTAATGTTGATTTGAATGTGACCATTGTTGAATTGTTTGATTGATTGCTGATCTCATTTAATGAAACAATATTTTGAAAAACTATGTCCAATATGATCAACAAGATCTCCCTATCTAATAGGTAATTTCTGCCCATATATATGCTCTCTGTATCAACAGTTGTCGGACTTGGATGGTCCTGTCGGCATCTTAGTCCGGCCCTGTAATTCTTCTGCGGGCTTCAGTCAGAAGCCGGACTAAGACGCCAACCCTAGCGTCTTAGTCCGGCATCAGGTTTCACTTATAACCGTTGGGGACTTACCCCTTCGGTCAAACCTTATCCTTTCACCCCATCTCACCCCTCTCTCTCCTCCACGTCGAAACCGGCGACCAAGGCAACTCCTCCGGCGATCTCCTCCTCCCTCCATCAAGTGGATCAAGTTTTTGGGGGGTTCTCACCTAGGGGCGCGGCCAAGTCCGGGGCCCCATTGCTTTGGAGCTCTCTTCCTTCTCCCCAAGGTACCAAGGGCCCTCCTCTTTGCTAGTTTCTCAAATATTTAGATGCCCTAGGATTTCATTGTAATGTAGATGGTGTAGATGCTCCTTATGTCATCATGTGTGTACCTAGTACTTCATATGAATAGGGGATGTTGCTTGGTTAAGTTGCTAGCAACTGTTAGGGTTCAGCACTGACAGAACCCGAACTAGGACGGCTGTGTCCCGTCTAAGTCCGGGTGCTGTCAGTCAAAAGACCCTGATTTTTGCTTCAAATCAACACACCATTTTTTTCTGCCTTATTGGGTACTTATGCCAACAGATTCTGAAGTTCCTTCTGTCAGTACCCGGACTAAGCCGGATCCAAGGGTGTCTTAGTCCACCTCCTGGCAGAAAGCACTCCATTATATGTTGTGTTGGGTACTGTTTGATCACCACTATCTAGTGTCCCTTATCAATCTTACTCATATTCCTCAGGAACTATGGCCGGTGATGGAGACAAGGGCAAGGGCAAGAAGCGTGCGGACATATCCGGCTATCAACGCCGCCCTAAACCCAAGTCTACTCGTGGAGGTAGCAGCAGCAGTGCCGGTACCGGAGACATTTTCTTGCAGCCCAGAGATGATGTGTTTGAGGAGGAGCTAGTTGCGGAAGTCCCACAGCAGCAGCAGCAGCAGCCGCAGCCACCCCCTTAGGGGGAGATAGGTCCTCTCATCATGGCACCGCCAGTTGAGAACCCCAACAATCTAAGGCGAGTCAAGGATTACACTAAGGATTTGGGTGCAGCATCAAGGATGAGGGATGATGACCTGTATGCTTTGCCTCGGGAACCCCCTGACCCTCATTTTTGGAGTCACTTTCATGCAAACTTTTACTCCTCCGCCTATCTTCACAAGGTAACACCCGTGATTGAGGCTTAGTGGGTGGATTGGGATTACATGGAAAGGAAAGGCACTCAAGAATTTCTTGAAGTGATAGAGGCTTGTAAGCACCATGGAGTGTATGACTTGATGTTCTCTCATACCCATGAAACAAGGAAGTAATCACTCAATTTTTCTCTACTGTCTACTTCACCACTCAAGGAAGCAACCCACAGATGACATGGATGACCAACAGGGAGAAATACACTGTCACCTACAAGAGGTTTGCTGTCATTCTTGGTCTCCAACAAAGTCTCAAGTCATCCAAACGCATTCATGAGGAGATAGTGATGAGCCCGAATGACATGTTCTCTATGTATGAGAGAGGAGTTGCAGCGGCTCCTCCTAATGTTCATGGCTTCCTTCCCTTCTTCACGGTTCTCAACCGATGTGTGAGGAAGACCTTTGGCCCTAGAGATGGAGATGCATCATTTGTTCCCACCAACTTGAGGAACTTGCTTGCTAGGCTTCATGGAAAAGCAAAGTTCAATGCATTTGACTTCATTTGGGAAGAGATCTATGCTATATCCATCACTCCAGCTCGGTCTTGCTGCTATGGACCCAACATAATGAAGATGATCGAGGAAGTTAGTGAGCTCACCTTTGTCAAGGATGTGCCTCACAAGCCCTTGAGGCCTTAAAAGCCGTCTCCTTGGTCTCTTCCGGTCCACTAGAGGTGAAATCTCTAGTTCAGCTGCTCCATCTTCTTCTAGAGGGAGCAAAACTCTCTTCAAGTTCCTCTCCACCTTGTTTTGTCTTGGACGTGATGCCAACATGAAGCTAGACAATAAGAGGAGAGAAAGGAAGAAGAACACAAGGACCCTCAAGCAACTCTCTACCAAGTACAACTTCAGCCCCGCTCGTTCTTCAGCAAATTCCGATGACAACGACTCTCCTCCACGTCACTATCCGCATCCCGCTCTTTCTTTCACTAGGGAAGATTATGAGTACTTTGGCATCACCAAGAGGGACATAGAGGAGGCTACCGGTGCTGTTGGTGAGAGTGAAGGTGAGAGTGATGGGGATGGAAATGGACATGAGGATGATGAGGGTGAGCCTAGTAGTAGTGAGTATGATGGGAGCAAGTGACTATCCTCTTCGACCATTCTTTTTCCTTTTTGGTGTCTTGGTGTCAAAAGGGGAGAACAAAGCTATCTAGTTGATCATGGACTTTATTTTAGTTTCAAAATTTTGTATTGTTAAGACTATTTGTGGTGTGCCTCTGTCATCATTTGCTTTTGTAAGACCTTGTTAAGACATATTTGTGATCTTTATGTAATGACTATGCTCTCTGGATGTTATGTGTTGATGAATGATGTTTGTTGGCTATGTGTTTGCACTTGTCATTTATTCACTCTTGTATATCTCTTGATCACACTTATTAGGCACCCCATGGTTGCAATGAATATATGAATGATCTCTCAAAATTGATGTTCTAGTATGCATATGAACTGTTGTTGTATGAATCATTGATGCACAAATTTAGGGGGAGCTCTATATATATTTGTTGGAATAAAATTCTTTTTATCTCATAGGTAAGCTTTAATTGGTTATCATCAATCACTAAAAAGAGGGAGATTGAAAGTGCATCTAGGCCTCCGTGTGGGTTTTGATTGATTAATGACGAATAATTAAAGGACTAATGATATTTGATAAGTATATGAGTAGGGCGATTATTTAATGAATCAAAGAGGACCCTCTAAAATGAAAAGGAAAAAGTATGAAGGCAACCAATGACTCCTAATTTTTACTCTTACTTTTTTAGTCATAGGTATACCGTACTATCAAGAGGGACACAACAAAGAAAGTGGTAAAATTGACCAAGTGCTTAAATTTCTAACACCATATTGCATTCCCAAACCCTTAACTCCCTCTGAATTTCTCTAGGATGCGGACTAGTTCGGAAATGGGTGGACTAGACTGGCATGAGTCAAAACAGAACCAATTTGGTTCTAGAGTTGACTTAGCCGGAATAAGACGCCAATTTCCGGACTAAGCCTGGAACCAGGTGAACCCGGACTAGGACGGCTTCAGCCAGACTAAGCCGGCTTAGAGCAAAACCCGGGAGTGTTTTGGTCTGGTCTTGGGTTGATCCGAACTAGGACGGCTATTTTCGGACTAGGCCGAGTCGATGACCCATCCGGACTAAGCCGGCTTTGGCCGGACTAGGACAGGTCAGGATCATTCCAGAAAGGTTTTCCTCCGAGGAGCTACTTGATCCGGACTAGTCCGGGTCACTAACACTTAGTCATTTTTTAGGGTCGTGTGAGCGTCTGTGCTAAGTTTGAACTCCAGGGCCGGATTAGTCCGGCCCCCAATACCGGACTAAGCCGGGTCTCTGACCCCCAACGGCTCTTTTACTCTCCCCGACTATAAATATATCCCTTCGTCCCCAAAGTGTCGTTGGCCACTCCATTGAGCTGAAAAAGTAAATCTGAGCACTCTTGAGCTTCTCCAACTCTCCTCCAAGCTTGCTACTCCGATTCTTGAGGGATTGAGAGGAGATTTGTGAGGATTTGAGTGAGCCACCTCATATTGCATTGAAGCACTTTGGTTTCTCTGCACCATTGGTATTGTTTGTGTTTGTTACTCTTGGAGATTCATCCCCTAGACGGTTAGGCGTCGCCCGGGGCTCCCAAGCTTGTGGTTGAAGACCTGGAAAGTTTGTATTGCCCTCCTTGCAAAGGATTGATAGTGAAAAACCGAGCTTGACCTTTGTGGTTGCTTGGAAGAGGTTCTAGGGTTGAGAGCAATCCGGTTCTTTGTGGACTCCTCAATGGAGACATAGGTTCCTTTGTGGGACTAAACTTCGGTGAATAAATTTTTGTGTTTTGTGTACTTGTTCTTATTCTTGTTGTTTATATTCACTTTTATGCTATAATATTGTGTCTCACTTAAATTACTTGTGTAGCTTGTTCACTAGCTTTCTTGTACTGTTTTAAGCTTCCTAGTACTTGCCATAACTTGTCTCTAGCTCCTGGTTTATTTGTTGTCCCATAGATATCGATCTAGAGCTTGTTCTACTATCTGTCGTGTGCAGAACACGGACTTAAATGCTAACCCTAGCGGACTAAGACGCCAACACTAGCGAATTAGTCCGGCCTCTATCAGAACTAATTGTTTTAATTAGTGGTTTTCAGGAGTATTTGACTATTCACCCCTCCCCTCGCCTTCCCCCCTTCTCTCGGCAACTTTCATAACTCATTCATTATAGGAACATTTTTTTTTGTGTTGGCTTTGAAGCCGTTTATAGTCAGCAGCTGGCTATTTCATTATCCTTGTTCTAAGGAGACCTCCTATTTGTCAAATGGCTAAAATTTACTTCGGCGTTAGTCTGCTAATGGCCCACCTCACACGATAGGTAGTCTTCTTCCTCACTCCCCGTGCAAAACTTGTTTCCATGTGGCATGAGCGCATAGACAAACCATTTCAGAAGACGACCCATCAAAGACGCGTGCGTGGACAAGATCCAAATTGATCCAGCGTGTAACGTGTGGTCAGATTTTTTTTCTTTTTTTCTTCATTTCTTCTTCTAACCATTTTAATTCATTGAACATTTACAAAGATATAATATTATGTGAACAATATATTTTGATGTTTTGATGAGACCATTTCTACCATATTCTCAATTTTCTTAATTATTGAACGATGTTTAGGGGGTGTTTGGGAGGACTCTTAGAGTCAACTCCAGTTGAGAGTTCAAGGGAGCCAGCCAAACAGGTGAATCAGAGCCAACTTCGGAGCAAGTGAAATCCTCGAGCCGATAAAACTGTAGTGCAAATTCACGGAGTACCTCTCCCCCTACTCTCAAAATCAAGGAAACCAAAGTGGACACGGAGTTCTGAAAGAATTACCCGCAAATACCACTCGTTATACAAAAAAAAAAACAAGTCGTGTCTATTCTTTCCATCGCCCACGCCACCTCTCCTGAGCTAGTTGGTCCAGGGGCAGCGAACACTACCTGCCAGCGCCGACTGGCGGTCCCCGCCTCCCCGTCCCGGCACGCGGCGGATCTGCGAGCTCGGCGGTAGGCGGGCGCACGTGGCGGGCAGGCGAGCTCGGCGGCAGGCGCACGCGGCTGCAGGCGGGAGGGAGTGCGAGCTTGGCGGCATGTAGGTGCGCGCGGCGGGCACAACGACATGCGGGCACGCGCGGCGACAGGCGGGCGGGAGGGCGAGCTCTACGGCGGGCTTGCCGAAGTCAATCGAATCAGGCGTCCTGACGCTCTTAAACTTTCTTTTCTAGAGTTGCTCCTAATTTTAGAGTCAAACACGTTTAGAGACAACTCTAGCTCCTCTCCAGAGTTGCTCCACCATAAAATTTGAGAGTGGAGGTGCTCTAAAAAAAAGTAGGGTTCTCTCAAACACGCCCTTAGTTTAAAAACTCTATGAACTTGTTCTTCTTTTTTTGTGTGTGTGGATGCATGAACTTGTTATTCACTGCGTCGTCTCAATAAAAGTTTTAGATCCGTGAAGGTTGTTAGTGGGAATTAATAATTAATTATATTTTTTTATATGTGGTACTGCCTTGATCCTTGACTTTTTTTTTTATTACCGGTATACTCCTAACTAGCAAGAAGGACTTTGTTTTGGCGATATTTTGTTTGGACTTTCGTGGAAACTTAGAGGCAGTTTGCTGTAAAGTGTATCGGTCTACAGAAATACACTAGTGTAGACGCGTGTGGTCTGCACTTCGTCTCCGGTCCTGCGGCGTGGCTGTCCGGAAGCTTCTCTCCTTTCTCGCCTCGCCGACAGGTAAATTTCTCTCCGCTGCGCACATCTCCTCCATCCTTCCCCTTGTAAAATTCTCAGCTCCCGTGGTTGCTTGCTCAGAAGCCGACTGCAACGTCGTAACTTCACGCCCTGATCCGTTCCACACAAACTCAGATCCCGATTACCAGGTCAGGCAGCACCACATCGACGCCGCAAGCACCGGCACAGCCAGGCAGCTAGCAGCCAGCGCACGGCGGGAACAGGGCACAAGCCTGCCTCCGCCTCCAGGTGAGAACCGAGCTCTCCTCCCCAATCCTCCTCCTTCCATTTAGGCGTGACGTAGCGGGGATGGGTCGATCCCTGCGCGAGGGACGTGTGCGGAGACGGGTGATAAGGAGATTTGATTCCGATCGGGGATGGGGATCCACTTCTTCCTGGGACGGTAGTTCCTCGAAACAACTCAATCGACAGGCAGCGACGCCACCGCTGCCGGGCAGAGGACCTACGGGCCGTAGCTTTTGGAGGAAGGGATTCTCTCCGATGGCGAGTAGGGATGCCCTTCCTCGCCCTATTTCTCGGTCTGCCTCTGGTCAGGCCTGTTGAGATTCACTCTCTGTTGCTGTATGAAAGTCTATGGAGGAACATTTTAGTGGTTGGACACAAATTCACATAGAGCAGGGAAGGTGGCTACTCCATTTCTTAGGATTTTTTTGCATCTGTAAGTGCATATCTGTAGCGCATTCATATACTTAGCTGAAAAGAACACGAATGTAGCCCACCCTGTACATTGCTGAGTAAACATCGTATTTTCATGTCATTTGCGTTAACTCTGATGAATGTAAGAAGTTGATTGAGGATATCATAGGAGCTTGGTCCATGAGGCTCCTGCCTCTGTGGAACCAGCAGAAGCATTTCTTTTGCAAAAGGCGGTCAGGTGCTTTGACATTCTCCATCCTGCTGTTATCTTAAGAATCAGGATTACAGTTCAGGAATCCAATCATTTCTCTTTGTGATTCTCTTCAGTAGGAATGAATGGTGATACATCTTTATTGGCTGATCTAATGGTTGGAATGTTACTAATCGGTGTTTGAAAATTGAAATTACTTGTAAGAAACTTCTGTGAGAACACAAAGTAGATGGTAAATTGCAATTCAAAACAAACATTTTGTAGTGATAGGTATACATGATGCCAAGTCACAGAGAATGGATATGTCAAAATACTAGCAGTTGGCTATGAAAAGCTTGATAGCATACATCTACATGAAAATATTTAATGAAACTTTATAATTGCATTTTAGTTTTGGGATCCCTAATTGTGTTGCTGATGTGTCAATTGCATCTGTTGCAGTTGCAGCACATATCAAGTTCCAGCCAGGAACACCCTATATGGCGGCAAATGTTGGGGAATCAACTAGTGGCAGTGGCAGTGGCAGTGATGCTGGTGGCAGCTTCGAGTGCAACATATGCTTTGAGCTACCACAGGAGCCGATTGTAACACTCTGTGGCCACTTATTCTGCTGGCCATGCCTTTACAAATGGCTGCGCATACATTCGCACTCACCTGAGTGCCCAGTGTGCAAGGCCGTTGTTGAGGAGGATAAGCTTGTGCCTCTCTATGGCCGTGGCAAGGACCGTGTGGACCCTAGGTCAAAGAGTGTTCCCGGGGCTGAAATTCCCAACCGTCCGACTGGACAGAGGCCTGCAACAGCTCCACAGGCTGATCCTAACAATCAATTCCCCAACGCCAATCCAAATGCACCGAACCCATGGTTCATGGGTGGTGGTATCCCGCTGGCCAATGCACGGTGGGGGAATTACACGTTCTCAGCTGCATTTGGGGGTCTATTCCCCATGTTGAGCTTCCAGGTGCATGGTTTCCCAGATGCAACAGCTTACGGACAGCCAGCTGGGTTTCCTTATGGATATGGCCATGGCCATGGGCATGCCTTTCATGGTGGGCATGGTGGACATGCTCAAGCAGCTCCCCGGCATGGGCCGAATGGGCAACAACAGCAAGCAGATGTGTACCTGAAGGCGTTGCTCATCTTGGTTGGTTTTCTTGTGATTGCAAGCCTCATCACATTTTAGATTTGTTGATGTGATGATGTCATTGGCTTGCTCGTAATAAGAGAGATGGTTGCGATGGTAATACATTTTGATGTGGTGTGCAAGGTATTCCTGCTTCCATACATGAAGTGTTGATAGAATTACTGTATATACTGTTTGGATGCAGTCCAGCTGGCGGAGCATCTGCATACTGTGGTTTGATGATGATACAAATTAATAATTTGAAAGCTCTGTTTGAATGAAATGTAATAGTGACATTTTATATACTTGATCTTCGTAACGAGCAGGCAGCCAGGCAGTGGAATTTGAGAGCCCTCTTTACCCTATCTCTAGTTCTGGTACTTTTGAGTTTTGAGAACTGCTGGACTTATCAAAATTCTCCCTATTTGAGTTAACTGGACTTGCCAAGTGCATACCGTCGTGAAGCTGACTGCATCGTTTAGGTTCGAAGAAAAAAATGTCCTTGCATGAAGTAAATTTGAGGAGCAACATAAGTATGTTTTGTTATGCTGAGTTGTTGGCTGTTCATTTTGTTCTTTAGTGCACAACCATCGCACCTAGCGTTCTGGCTGCATTTTTCCTCATTTCCATCTCGACTGCGTGAAAAAAACTCCGAGTGCTTTCCTTATCCTGTAGTATAATTGCATAAAATTTGAGCACACATGTCATAATGGACGAGTCGAGCTAGGCCGTGGTTAAAATTATTTAACGATGTAAGAAATTATTTAAAAAAACATAGCAGGGCTAAATCCACATTTCTTCATCTAAATACGCATGTAAAAACTCATTCAACTGATGTTGGGCCAGATGGGCCTCGTTGACTGCAATCCTGACTGGCTGCGGAACTACACAACAACTCTGCACCGTTGGATGCGCTGGAAAGAGTTGGACGGTCAGCACACCGACTGCTAGGAGCGACTGGCTCCGTCACCGACTGCCGACGATCTCTTTCTTCTTCTCTCCCTGCAGCGAAGCGACGCCGCCAGTCGTCCTCTTCACGCCCCCTTGCTGACTTCTCTACGGCGGCCGGTGCGGCCTCAGCAAAGCAGCAGAGCTAGCAGCGGCTCGGTTTCGTGTAGTCGGCGGCCCGAACCCTGCCGCTCCTCCTCCTCCAGGTAAGAACTGAGCTCTCCTCCCCGATCCTCTAATCCTCCTCCGTCTTTTTGTAGCTGACATTCAGGCCGGATGTAGCGGGGAGCGGGACCCTGTCGATCCCTGCGCGTGGGCGGAAGAAATTTTCGCTCGTGGGCGGGGATGGGGACGTCCGTGGGTTGGGACTGAGACTGAGAACTCGCGTTCTGACGTTGTTGCTCGCATCGATTTCGCAGTTCGAGGTTGCGCGCCGCCTGCTCATAATGCTGCAATGGACGGGCGGCTCCAGGAGGAAGGTGTACACCGTGAGTATCCAAATCCCCGCCTTGATCGTCTTTGGGTTGGGCTCCTCTGCACTGAATTCTGGCATTTAACTGCATTCAACAACGCTGCTTCACAGTCATTAGAACTTAAACAGTAGAATACTAGTGGCGTATAGCTGCATTAACATGTTGTAACGTGGTTCTAACATTTGCTAACCTTTTGATGATGTTGTGCTCTGCTTGTTCGGCCCTGAAATGAGCAGTCCAGGAAATCAATACTGAGTAGGTAATTCACTGGCCTCAGATTGTGTATAATGTTTATGTTGTGGTGTTTTTCATTTGTCATGTGCTGAACTGACTGCTCCATCTGTGATCTAATAAAATGTTTGGCAGACAACGACAGTACTTCGATCAAAAGAAGCGGAAACAGCAGCAGAACCAGAATGATGTAGCAGGAGGTCAAGCTTCCCATGATAAGGAGCCTCGATCACTTGATGTTATAAACATCAACAATCTGGCAACTCCAAGTAGTCACAATATTGAACCTGCAAGTCAGTTTCCTATATGCTTTGACTTTTGATGTCTCAGTGGGCAACTTTATTTCTGCGGTTAATAATTTTGTCCTCCCAGCATAATCTCCTTAATTTCTCACCATGTAGAAAAATGAACAATAATTTATTCTTGTATCCGCGGATGAAAATTGTGGGACTGTTCATGGGTTACTTTTAGAGTAAAATCTACACTGGAAATGATTAGACAGACATTGGATTTTGCAATGCACTTCATGTGAATAATTTCATTTTGCACCAAATCTTACACCATTAATGTTGCATGTTTAATCTGAACTTGACTCTATGTCCTACTCCTACCTTTAACCTCTTGAATTTTCTCAGTATGGTTGCTTTATTATAATTTCAGACGCAGAAGGTGCTATTCCACAATTGGATTTCACTCTTTCAGATGCTTCCCCTAAAGAGGTGCTAAAGGATATCACTTCTTTGTGCAATAGCAACATGAATGAAACAGGTGATCTTTCTATACATTAGTTAAGGAAACTCATTAGGATTATGCTATTATTTTCTGAGTCTGAGATCTGTGATGCGCCTTTTTGTTACAGTGAAGTTTATCAGAATTAATTTTGCTTCTCTTATTCTGCAGGCTCTCAGCCAAGGTCAGTATCTCCAGAATCTGATAAGACTGTGCCTGTATCTGTCTTGTTTTACAAAATGTGAACCTCTGTGCCTTGGCAGATTGTCATCATCCTTCGGTCATCAAGATGTTGTAGCAGCTGTCAACTCTCATGGACCACCTCTTGGTTGTAAAATATCTCCATCCATAAACTATAGCACCAGGCAGCAAAATCAAAATCTGGGACTTGAAAGTGGTAAAATATCCTTCACTATCCTAATCATTTCTAATTTGCCCACATTTATTGAGTTATTTTCAATTCAAAGTCAAACTTTCTGAAAAAGGATAACAGTCAATATAATTATCTAAATTTCGAAGAAGGTGAAAGGTGCATTACAATATACACAGTTGTGTAATTGTGAAATTGATGTCAATCGTAGATATAAATTGTATCAATAATAAACTGTAGAGCTGAAACTTGATGAATACACTCATATATGTATGAGAAACTCAGGTTTGACTACGATTTGACAGATCTGTCTTTGCAGAAATTTCACTTATTGATTTGGCCAGTTATGAGGGATCAAAGAATAAGTCTACTGTCCGACCTGCCCGTGAAGCTCACGTTTCATTTTCTGTTAAAGGTGCGTGTGTAAAGAGAATTGAGTGCATAATCAGTATTCGATTAGTTTTTTTTATTTCATACGATATGTTAAGGATTTTTAATTGTTTATAGTTGGAGCCTGTTTTGCATAAGTTGATGCATTGAGCAGTTTGACTGTTCTAAGTGGAAGAAATACTATGCAGACTCATAGTCAGGGATTAAAAAACCGTTGAAAACCGGCCGGTTTTCGACAAAACCGCTCCGGCTCGGTTATTAAAATTGGTCGGTTTTCTGTTAAAACCGAACCTAGGTACTGTAGCAATTTCGGTTTTCGATCGATAAGTTCGGTTTACTGATCGGTTTTTTGGCACTGTTCAAAACAGCTACTGTAGCAGTTTTTGAACCCTTGCTCATAGTCCGCTTGTACAGTTGTTATGTTTTTTTTTCAGATGGACTTGCAGATAAATTGCATCTTTTTTTAGAACAACAGATAAACTTCATCTTATTTAATCCTTTTTAAAATAATATTGATATTTGTTTCAGTCAAATTTATAGAGATGGTGTAGAGCTTAATAGAGAATATGTTCCATTGTGAGTTTTTTTGTGAGCTCTATTGTCCACCTTTTGTTATTATTGTCCCTGATTCAACTTATTAGTTCCCTCCCATTTGTCTCTTTTAATTACGTACTACGATGTTCACTAGGCATCCATCTGTCTGTTTCAGGCCTTGGTCATATCAAGATGGAAACACCTCCCCATTCACCTATATCCATCAAAAGGTTAAATTATAAGTCTGATATTTCATCTATAGTTCTGTTTTTTTGGGTATTTCTGAAAAGTAGGTTGAGACTTCTGCAAAGATAATATACAGATGTGCAAAATGTGAGACAATCATACCAGTTCATAACTTATTTGCCTAAATTATTTCCTTGTACTGAAGAAATTGTTTTCAAAGGCTTGTTCAGCAACAATCAAACCTTCGTAATTTTGCCCTTGAGACCTAGAGTAACAGTTGGTCTGGATTCATATACATCATTTCCAGATTTCCTTGTGTGCTCACCTTGGCTATAGCTAAAGCACATCGGAAGAAAAGTCCCAGTCTTTCCTCACATGTGATATGAGTCATGTTTGTAGCTTTTACACAGACTCTATGCCACATCCATATATAAACATTATTTCCATTAAATTTTTGTGATGCAGGGATTTACCTTTGCCTCCAAAGGCCATGCGGTTCCCACATAAAGCAAAACGATCCATGTCGTTCGATGTCACAAAAGCATTGGTAAGAGTTTTGGGTGCCAAGCTCTATGAAATCTGATCAAATGTTTGGTAGAGCGTTTGGTATTTAAGGTGGATCCAGTCCTAGGACTGAGAGTTGGTAATTTCAGTCTAAATTCAATATTTTGTAAAATTTACTTCAGAATTCTAGTGAACTCCTTAGAGAAGAATTTTTCCTTATACAGCCTACACGTTCAGTGTTTTTTTGTTAGACCACATGGCATGTTACAATTTTTTTTTGTCATAGCCAGATGTGCTAATTTAATTTACTGTTTCAAAGTAAGAATGTAAAGTTCTTTTGTATCATCTTGTACAGGATTCTATGAATAGTATCAATATGCTGAATGAGCGAAGGCCACCCGACAAAATCAGTAAATTTTTAGATGAATCAGACCATGTAAGGAGGAAGCAGTTTAACTGCAATTTCCCTGATATATCTAAGAACCATAATGCTGACCTCAATCTTGAGGATGAAGACATGTTTTATGAACCTCGAGCTAAAAAGGATTTTCAATGTAAGTTGTGTTGTGTCATATTATTACTGAGTCTCACGAGCGACTACTAAGTTTTTGTGTCCTATGAAAATATTGTACTATATATTCATGGTTCTGTGTTTTTTTTTGAACAGCAAAGCGTAGTAGATCAGGTGGCAATCTAGCTGATAAAAATTCTGATACACTCTGGAGGATAGATCAACTTAATTCAAGGGATTATTTCCCTACTTCAAGGGACAAACATTTTGATACTGTTGACTACGGATGTAAAGATAGATACTCTCCTGAGCGAAGGTTACTTCTCAGCTTATGTTTAGGTTTGATTAATAAGCCTAAGATGATCTACCCAATAAAATAATTCAATGTCACCCTGCAGAAACTCAACAAGATCCACCACAAGATTTGATGATACAGGTTAGGATTTTGTGTACCTTATATGTTTTTTATACCACATAGACCAGTAGACATTCCATGATTTATATGAAGTACTCTAGTAAAGCATTACACATCTAGCAAATTGCAAAACATGGTTTACCTTTTCTTAGTTCATCAGCAACAGGTCCACCTACCATGTTTGATGTGGACTTTCAGTATGCTGTTCTTCATTCATCCAGTACTGGTTTTCTTGTGACATGCGTGAATGCTTGAAACTTGTCATACAAGGTGCCAAACTTCGGTTGGGAAGTTGCTTTAACCATGCTTAGTTCACTACTGGTTCACCTGGCATTGTTGGAGTAAACATGTAAAACAATGTTCTGGACTTTTGTTCTTCTTCTTCTGATATCTATATGACATAATTGGTTCCTCTGTTTTTCTCTTACTTTGTGGTGCCGAGTCACCTAGCAGGATGCTTGCATTTCATACTTGTCATACTGTTATTGAATGTTAATAGTTTACTGCCTTTGAATTTTTAATGTTTAATTCAATTTGTTGTTGAAGGGATTACATCATCACATGACCTGTTTTCTGATCATTCAATAATGGATGATGATAATGGTACTGAACTTTTCAACTGGGAAAGGTAAGCAGAATAATGCCTCTGTTTATCATATTAATGCAATACTTCTGATATTATCGTTCTGTCCAGGCACCCACCAAGTAAGAAAATATCCAACTCAAATAGCACTTTTGGTCCTTCTGCTTGGCCTTTTGACATGGGAGACGATTCAGAGAGGAGGAGGAGCCCAATAAGGTAATGCAGATTAAACTTTTTAATTTTGTCTGGTTTAGGTTTATGCTCATGATCTTCCTGAATGTTCTTATGCAAAGTTATTAGGAATATTCTTGTTGATTCTTTCCAAATTTGTTATTTGCAGTGAAGAATCATGCTCATCTGCTGCAGGTCAGTCATTTTTATTCTTAGTTCTTGTCTTCAGCAAATAAACTTTGCATTCATGCATTTCATAGTAGAATATGGCTTACATGTGTTCATCCTATATCTTGATTTTTTTTTTCTGCTTTTCTGGTACAAAGCAATGAAGGATAGACCACGCAAGAAACCATCACCATCAGTAAAGAATGAGATGAACAAGAAGGATGAGTTTCATATGAGCTTGGGTGAGCTAGATATTCCAAACATGGATGCACATCTTCATGGGATGTCGCTATTTAACAATCCAGAAAAGACAAATCAGACAATGAAAACAGATCAGAAGAAACTTGAAACAGGTTATTGGTCAGAAAGGGTTACTGAGCAGCCAAGAACTCGAGAACCGAGCTGCCGTTTATCACTTGAGGAGAAATTTTCCAGTTGGGGGTCTCCTACCTCCCATCGGAAGGGTAGCACTGGACTAAGCACCGTACTGCATGATGATAAACTTTCTTTCAAGTCTGCTTCAGATATGAACACGTATCAAACTGAGTCAACTGAAAAGAGATCTGCTTCAAAAGTTCATTCTGTCTTTCATGGATCTGACAATGTCACTTTTGAAGATGACATTCACATGCAGCATCCAGTTTCAGATATATTTGGTGATAAGCTTGAGATGTCCAATCCGTTTCATGCCAAGGATCTTCAGCGTGACATTGATACGGGCACTTTATTTGGGCATAATGAAGACAAGAAGCAAGAAGATAACTTTGCTACTCTCAGAAATCGAAATACAGATGTCTTTCCTGAAAAGAAATCAGCGAGTTCTGTAAGACAAACTGTTGGTGGGCATAGCATACGCTCACAGCCTTCTGGTACTGATTCATTCAGGCATGGTTTTACTCCTGGTTTTAGTTTTCAGGAATCAGAACCAAACACGTTGTGGGAGGACAGCCATATTAGCAATGGTACTATTCAGGGTGAGTTGGGTGGTCTTGTGGCAAGAGGAAGCAGTAATAAGAACGATGGCAGGATTGAGATGTCAGAGAAACCAGACACCAAGATGTTCAGAAAAACATGTCAACTCTCTGTAGATCACAGAAATGAGATGAGTGGAGCTGAAACATGTTCTGATGGCTCAGAAGTGTCCAATTATCCAGAAGTGCAGAAGGATACACATGCAGCAACAAAACAAATCCCAGCAAACTTAAGCTGTCGCCAGAAAACCTCAGCAGAGCTGTTCCAAGCTCATGCGCTTGCTAGACCTGTAACAAGTGAAAAGCTGTAAGTAGTGATCCCCTTCGGCTCTTCTTCTAAACTTCTTTATGTTTCATAATTTATTAAGGCTAATCTTGTTGTCCTTTTTACTATAGAGAGGATCCTGGTGTTGACTATGAAGCTCCATTGCATTTGAATGACAAGACTCACAATGTTGTAGAACAGTCTGAGATAAATGCTATGTTCAATTCTCCTTTTGTTGGAGGTTTGTTACCATTTTTACACCTCTTTGTCATCATTCTAGAAAACAAAGAGGAGATTTTCATCCATATCTTGTTTCTGATCTGTAGAGATGGGTATTAAGAAGAAGATAATAGCAAGCGTGTCACCAAACAACAGTGATGTACAGTACCAGTTTATGCTTGAACAACGTGTTCTCCGGCGGCTTTGCGTTCAGAAGATAGTGGTGCCTACACCAATGAAGGACAAACTTGATAAGGTAATTTTGATCAGCTTGGTTATAATTAGTAATCCATATTGTTTGCTTTTTTCTTCCACTTTGGATTTTATGTATTGGGTTCTAATTACATGTCTTAAGGATGTCGGCTCTGCTGTCATTCTGGTGGGTGGGTGGGTGGGTGGGGGTTACTGGTCTCCAGAAGATACTTGCCTCATATGCAACTTCATGTGTTTCATAGTTCTTGTGGTTTCACCTTTTTTATATTTTATCGTATTCTTCTTGCTCTCTCTCTCAGCAGAATGCTGCTTGAACATGGTTTTCATGCAGGATATGCGCTTCAGGATTACGGAGGATGGATCCCATGTCCTTGCGAAAAGCGTCTAAACAGGCAAACAGCAGGAAAATGGCTTGGTTTTCTTAGTCTTGTGTATCATGAAAATGGAATTTACAAACTGTATCCGAAAGTCATCTGTGTGACCTGATTCGACTTGTGATCATCAAAGGGGGAAATGACAACGGGAGGGAATTTAATCTGCAACGCCCATTCTAATGCGTGGGCAACTATGTAATCAGTTCCCCCATGTTTATATGCTCCTTGTTTAAGCCCGTCCCTTGTTTAAGCCCGTCCCGCCCTCTGATATTGTCTATTTCAGAAGATCAATGTTTTTGTTTCCTCACATTCGTTCTGTAATGAGCATTTTAACTGTAAGCCCGTCCTGCTGATTCCTGTGACAATACAGACAATTGTTGGTCGTTAATGATTCTAGAAAGGTTATCTGATGTCATTCAGTACCAATTTCTTTTTGAGGAGAACGCAGTGCTAACCCTGTATTTTAAAACATTAAGTTCTCCAAAACTGGAGGATGGAAAGCCATTTAGGCCCTGTTTGGATACCTCCATTTTTTTAAGAAACCAGCTTTTAGAAACTGGAGGGCCTCCAAACAGGCCAGTTTTTTTTATCAGATTCTAAAAACTGGTTTATGAGTTTTTAAGAAACCCATAATCTGGGTTAGACCATCTAATGTCAGTTTTTAAGAAACCAGCTTTTAAAAACTGGGATCCAAACACCTCCATGCAGTTTTTTTATAAACCAGTTTTTAAGAAACTGATTTATAAACCAGTTTTTAAGAAACTGATTTATAAACCAGTTTCTTAAAAACTGGAAGGGATCCAAACAGAGCCTTAATTGAGCAACTATACTGTACCAGGTTTTATACTCTGAATTTCAGCAGTACAGCACTCAGAGACAGATCCACTAAGTGAAAGCTGTGGAACAAGTATTGCAAAAATCACAAACTAAGATCACACTAATGACGATTGTACCAATTTGTATCCCAAATGTTTCCATGCTTCCGAAATACAGTACACATTAACCCCACAACCATCTACGCTATAATCTGAACGCTGATTAACCTGTTGTGCATGCCGGCTTCCTGCCTCGCTTCCATCCAATCTGTGTGCTATGCAGCGGGAAACAACCCGGAAAATTCTTACTTGTGCAATAGCCATTTCAGCAGCCGGAGCAGCCACTTGTAGTTGCGGAGAGACGGTGGCTCCAAGAACTGCGCCAAGAAGCACCTCCACGACACGCAATGTGCTACCGGTTCACGGCTTCCTCCTCCCCGATGCCCACCCTGCACATCACCACGGGCTTCAGCTTCAGCAAGAACGGAACTGGCAAACCCATGTGCTCTAATTGTGCGCGTTGATTTACCTTGATGTAGAACACCGCGATAGATAACAGGACGACGGCGAGGGCCGCAGCGGCGAACCACAACGCCGTCGGAATCCATGCATTGTTGCCCTGAATTGTGCGAGTAGATGACCGATTCTGCTGCAGCCAACACAGGATGAAGCAGGAGAAGAGGTCTCAGAGCAATTTTAAGTTCGAGGAATTAACTCAGCCAAGAACAGGAAGCGGTGGGGTCACCTTCGATCGGGCGCCCAACGCGGCGGAGGCTGCTCGAACCGGCGGCTTATTCTTGCGACGCCGCCTCCAAAGGGGCGGCACCCGGGCCCACCTTCTCCGCAGAAATCGGAGGATCCTGCATCCTGTAGGCGGCGTCCCCGTCGCCGGGGAGCGGGAGCCGCATTGGGAGGTGACGGCGAGGATGAGGCGGCGGCGGAGGCGGAGGAGCAGGGACAGGCGCTCCCCGCCGCGGCCCCACCCCGGGAGCACGTTCTCCGCGGAGGCTCGGATCTCCAGCCCGGCGCGGTGCCTCAGGCGCACGGCCACAGACCACGCCGGCGACGAAGGCGAGGCGGCCATGGTGTGGTGTGGGCGGTTGATGCGCCCCTTGCTTCCCGTGACAACGGTCGAGAAGGCGGCGGGTCCGTGTGCGCTCGTTGTTGGTTCGTTTTGCTTGCCATCGGCCTGGAGCGTGCTGGGCTTCCTTACGGGCCCAATTACCCCGTCCACTTAGCTAGCCCATGCCCATAGATGGTTTTTGTGCGAAGGAGCCAGCCCATAAGTCCATGACCACCATGTGCGTGTGTGTGTGTGTTTTTCGTTTTTGTTTTTTTTAGCAGAAGTACGACCCAATTCGGAAATGATTTTTCAGATTTCCAGCTGTTATCTAACTCCCCTTAAAATTTTCAGTTATTACTACTTTAATGTTTCGGGAGCAGAAAGGTGAATAATAAGCTGGTAAACTTTTAAAACCATCTTACAGCTTCCAATTTCCAAAGCGAGTAGACTACACAACTGAATTCGGAGAATCGGAGGCGATCATCGCAGATAACAAGCACCTGACACTACGCACACAACATAAACCAACAATCTGCGAACACCTCAGATGCTAGGGCGTGCTGTATACGCCTAACTCTACCGAATACTGGAGACAGGGAGAAAACACACACATGACTGCTGACTTAGCTGAGCTGGACTACTGGAAAGCAGACAGGCCGTCCCAGGGACGGTGCCGTTGCTCTGCTGACGCTTGACGGCAACGCAAGAAGCGGATTAAATCCTGAATAATGACATCTTAACGGCCTAATGAAACCGCCCATGCAAGCATACGTAGTCGTGTCGAGCGCGATGATCTGTCGGCGGCCATAAACGAGGAATTCGTTGAAACATCCAGGACCCATGCCCTGTTGCATCCATGCCTGTATAAACTCCGGCGCCACCACGTCATTGTTTATGACTCTTTTATCGCACTTGGTTCATTCGATTGGTTGGCAGATGGGGAGAGTCAACTGTTCCACATGAAATGAACCATTTTTATTACTTCTAGAACCTGGATGCATCATCTCTTGTCAGGAAAAAAAAAACTACACCCCTCTCTGGAAATATTGTGGTACTTGAACTAATCTTGCTGTTATAATGATATCGTTTCTAGAATGGAGGAGTACTACCTTCCACTCTTTCTTCACTGCACCGTGTTTCTTTTCCCTCCGTGTCCTTGGTGTCGTGAAAAAGATTATGGGGATTTATTTGCTTGAGGTGCAAAATCTCTGCGGTGCTTGGTAAACTAATGTGTTGGCGTTGTTGCGCTGTGCTGTTCTGCTCCAAAGTCCAAACTCTGTACTAGGAGCAAAGAAACTTTCTGGGTTCTTTTTACACGACAGAAACTTTTTCTGTTGGGAGAATACAAGGACGGTGGTGGCCATAAATCTCACCAAACGGTTGTCCATTTCGACCCTAAATCCTAGTGCTGGCACCTGATGGTGTGTCGCTGCTGCATTCATAATACAGTACCCTTTGCCCCAGCTGGTCCCTGATCTACTACAAGTACTCAATATAAATCAGTGAACAATGGGACCGGTCCGGTCTGCTCCCTCCGATCCATTAGTACTAATCACCAGCATATATGTATCGTCGTGATTTTTCTAGACCAAAGTCCAATGTATCATCGTGATTGATTATGTGCTAATAATCTGCACTGGCACTTAACCCTAATCACCGACAGGTCTCGTCCATATTAGTGGCATCGAAGAATACGATCACATGTACGATGACGTCATCGGCGTCAACCTCCCTCCTCCTCGCGCACTAGGAAAGAACAGTAAAACGAACAGGTCGGAAGTGTCGGTGGATTCGGCTCCGAGGGAAGGCCACCTTTTTTGCTCTAGCGGAGGAGCGTGAGAGGACAAGAAGGTGGAGGCCATCCCAACCCAACGACCAACTTGGCTGCATGCCGCTTCAATTAATTAATTAATTAATAACAACACTACTAATCCCAAAAGTGATCCGGTTCGTGCCACGACAATGGCGTGTCACCTAACCCTTCCCCCGTTGCCTTATCCACACGGCCTAACACGGACCAAGGAAAAACAAAAAACGCTTTGTTTCGAAGCAACGTCGCCAGAAATGGGAGGATCATTTCAGCGGTTATGTCATGTTTCGAATTTTCTTTTGTTGTTTACGTTTTGTGTTTCTTTGCTGTTTTAATTATGTCATGTTCGTTGGTCACTGTTTCTAATATGGCAAATGGAACCACCTGGAATGATGATTAGCGTTTTAATTTTCCCTTTTTCCGGTTAGTGCTTGTCAAATGCGACTTAAATAATTATAAAAAGAAAAAAGGGTGACAAGGCATGAATATATGAAGACTGTAGTACTATGTTTCTTTTTGTCAGTGCAGTTGTACATATATAGCCGTAGCTGTAGGTTCCCCACTCGCATATCAATTCCAGCTAGAACGTCAAGGTTTCTTCGCATCTTTCCTGCCTTTCACCTATGGCGCATCCGAGGGCCCAAAATTGCAAGACAAGAATGCAGTCCCAAGCATGTTTTTCAGCTAATAAAATGTCAGCATTCGGGCACTGGTCCCTGCTCGTCATTATTCATTTTGGTAGGAAAAACTGCATTCATAGCCCGATGTCACTCCCGTACGGATATCACTGCGTGGAGATTCCCGCAAACATGCAAGATTCCAGTGCAATTAGCTGTCATAGCCTTGACCACTGGATTTCACCCATACTATCCTTGACGGCGATTTACTGTGTTGTGCCATGGGAAGGAAAAAGAGAGAAGCAGAAGGACGCTCTTCAGTCTGTGCCCCATCAATCCACGCATCTATAGGTATGCATAGACGGTAGTGTCATGCTGAGAAAGTAGATCCGCACTGTGTTTTAATTTAACTTTGGTCAAACTGATGTGCCAATACAAGGGACCCAAACTGCGGTGTGGCTGCTATTCATGTAAAATTCAGGGACTTGGTAACAACGTAACAAGATGGACACTAACGTTAACCGTAAAACACCTTGCAAATAGCCTGGCTAAAGTGGCTATAAAATGCCGATAAATGGGTAATCGAATATAAAAGAGGCATCCACCTAAAACAAAGATATAAAAGAGGGAAATCATGAACTCCATTACACAGAGAAAACACCATAACTAGCCCAGAAGAGATGGTCTAACAAGTTGTACGACGCAAATGATTATTAGCACTGTCTGAAGAGATGGTCTGAGAACCTTTTCCATACGGCTCCTTTCTGAAACAAATTCTTACGAAATTGCCGTTTGATGCTTGTTTGGAGGGCCTCTAGCAATAGCTTCAACATAGTTTCCATTGTGTTCTTATTTCTATGTTAATTTTTTGTTTCTCCATGCGAATGGTTATTCATTAGTTACATAAAATAAAATGATTGTCCGTTAGTTAAAAAAATGGTTGTGTCGTCAAGTTTCTTGCATTACTCCATTTCAATTGAATTCTAAAATTTGCATGCCAATCCCCTGTTCTAGACCTTAAGGTGTAAAATCCTTGAAATTTCTTGGGGATATATGTCAACGTATCCCAAAGTTTGCAATCTTATAAAAAGTAAATTAAAATTAAAGTTACAGACTGTTTCCTATTGTTTAAATAGTACTTAATCTTGCAAAACATGCTGGAGCGGGACTATATTAGCAAAATTGAAATTACAATGAAATTTTATCTACTTCAAAATGATTTAAATCCAGCCAACTCATTTTTGCGTACATCATAGTGTTACTAAACTCTCACCTCACTAACAAATTATTAAACTCAAAGTTTATAAATCAAATTAAACACGTGCACACGAATCAAATGCGTGCCAAAAATGTAAACTAATTGACCCCTGGAGAAATCGGTAATTGGACACCTGGCCCTCAGCCCCACCAAACCCGAAACGACCATACAACAATATCTTTGGTATAAAACGCCGCTGTCTCCGTCTCCGGTGAGCAGGTGAGGGGAGGAGGCAGGCGACGAGCGCAGTAGCTCAAACAGCCGCCAGGCCAAAGGCCACCCGATCCGGCCCGTCCTGCTTCAGCTGGTATCTCCCTAGATCCCCGCGCCACTTCCAGTTCGGCGCTCAGATTCACGCACTTGTCTCCCAGATCCAGCTTTCCTTACCTGAATTCAGTTATTGAGAGCAAAGAGGTTAGCTTTGATCAGGAAATCAAGTTCTTGTCTGCTTCTTGGTGTTATTGCTGCGTTTGCTCCATCGAAATGTAATATTTCTGGTTGCGCAGGTGCTGTTCAGCGACGTGGTCTGGTGGTTTCGACAAGGAAGTTTCTGGTTCTCCCATTCTGCTTGCTTCCTGGTGCAGCGGTGAAGATGGGGTTGGGCGGGGAGAAGTTCCAGCTGGGGACGGTGGGGGCGCTGAGCCTCTCAGTGGTGTCCTCGGTCTCCATCGTCATCTGCAACAAGGCCCTCATGAGCTCCCTCGGCTTCAACTTTGGTATGAGATCCAATCTTGGCTGAGATGCTGTACCCGCTGCTATTCAGCTACTTTTTGATCCTTGGTTGCTTCTGCTCCATGTTTTGCCTGTATTTGTTTGTTTAAACATGATGTTAACATTTGGACCAGTGGGAATTGGTGCCGCATAGTGTTACTCTATTGCTTAACACTTTAAGGGGTGCTTGTGAGGAAAATTTGGTGGAATGCGGAGGGGTCAACCAAGTAGTACATGGTGCCCGGACTCCGTGAGTTGAAATACAGTTTATTTTTCTCCAAAAAGAATGGAATATAGTTATTCTAAAATGGATGAACTCTTGAGCCTTGGATGAGGATGATACAACTTAGAGTGACATACTGGAAATCACATGTTGTGGAAAGGGAGCTATAGTGGTAGCAGGTGGTCTGTTTAGAAGCTATACATTTTATAGTTTTGTAATTAATTATGGACATGTTAGTCCGATCTAGTCTTGGAATAATGGAATCTAATCATGTTAATGTACATCTCCAAAGTATCACTGTTGATTACCTTGTAACACTCACAAAGTGCAGGAACATGCTACTTTTTCTAAACAAATTACGAAGTAAGAAGTATGTGTCTCTTCCTCCAGTTGTTACTTAAATTTGTTATTTGTTTTGCAGCTACTACTTTGACAAGTTGGCATCTCCTGGTGACGTTTTGTTCACTCCATGTGGCATTATGTATGAAGCTATTTGAGCACAAACCTTTCGATGCAAGGACAGTCATGGGATTCGGGGTGCTAAATGGCATCTCAATTGGGCTTCTCAACTTGAGTCTAGGTTTCAACTCTGTTGGTTTCTACCAGGTAAATTTATCAGTTTGATTTATTTATCAATGCCGAGTGATTGTGGGACTAATGCTTTCTCTGGGTGGCCGAGGGTTGCTTCTGCTTTCAAATTGTAAAGCATCTTTTATCTGTTGTACTGTCTCTGCACAAGCAACATCTTATGAATAGGCTTTCAGTTTAAAACGGTTCATGTGACTTCACCTTGCACACTAATCACTCCAACAATCTCATGTTGAAATACTCTCTATGCCCAGATGACAAAGCTGGCCATTATCCCTTGTACTGTAATATTGGAGACCCTTTTCTTCAGGAAGAAGTTTAGGTTCGTATACAAACATGTCGTGTGTTTTAATCAGCTCAATCATATACCATGTAACCTGTTTACTGACTTTCTCTGCAGTCGGAATATCAAGCTCTCACTTAGTGTACTACTTGTTGGTGTTGGTGTCGCAACTGTGACTGATCTGCAACTCAATGCTGTGGGATCTGTACTGTCTTTGTTGGCAATCATCACAACCTGTATTGCGCAAATTGTATCCTTTCAGTTTCAACCACAGTCGCTATTTTTTTTTTTGTAATACTGTTGTCTGTTTACCAAATCATTTGCTTGCAGCATGCTTTTTGCATTAACCTTACAAAATATTTGAGGTTGTTAATGTTAAATAAGGCAAATTACTGATATTAGAACAAGAAAAACTGCTTCCTCTGTGACTGTATTTCTATTCATTTGTTGAACATAAACTCAGTATATGAGGCATACTCTATTGTTCACAAATATCATCTTGATTTTATATCAACTTTGTGTCATACTATGTTGGTTGGCACCGACTCATTATTGAACTCATCTTAATGTGGTGCTATGCAGTTTTCCAGTATAAATGTTGATGTACCTTTCTATTGAGTATTAGAGTATTCTGTACTATATAACTCGACTCCTTAACAAACCATCAGATGACAAATACAATACAGAAGAAGTTCAAGGTATCATCAACTCAGCTTCTGTACCAATCGTGCCCATACCAAGCATTGACTTTGTTCCTTATTGGACCATTCCTGGATGGGTTTTTGACGAACCAAAATGTCTTTGCTTATGATTACACACCTCAAGTTTTGGTAAGCATTGAATCAAATTTTGAAAATTTGTTCATCATTAATATTGCTTCACCTGATTGCAAGTTTGCTTTTATTACCACTGCAGTTTTTCATCGTGTTGTCATGCCTGATATCAGTCTCAGTGAACTTTAGCACTTTTCTTGTGATCGGGAAGACATCTCCAGTAACTTACCAAGTCCTTGGCCATCTTAAAACATGCTTGGTTCTTGCCTTTGGCTATGTTCTGCTTCACGATCCATTTAGCTGGAGAAATATACTTGGAATCCTTATTGCAGTGATTGGAATGGTTTCATATTCCTACTTCTGCACTAGAGAGTCTCAGCAAAAACCTACTGAAGTCTCTCCGCAAGCCAATCAGGTATGTTTCCCAATGATTACTGTTTACTAAAAAAATCCATGGACATTCTTGTCATGTTTTGAGCAGATGTCATTCTGTGTAGTTTTAGACTGAATTAGTTTGAGCTTATGAGTGTGACTAAGTATTAAACATGAACCATTTACCCTGCTGTCTGATTAAACTTCATGAAATACACTGCCCCTGATTTTGAGCCAGATTCTTTGCATTTGCAATTCTATCACTTTGCCCCTTCAACTAATAACAATAGGAATGTTCTGAATATTTTGTGGTTCTGCTGCTATCCTGTTCTTTAATTTTCATGACAGAAGTTTCATGTCTTCGCACAGGTGAAAGAGGGTGAATCGAGCCCATTGATCTCAGACTCCTTAAGCACTGCTGAAAACGGGGGCAGCACTGCTGATGATGAACCCCTGAAGGTACCCATGTGGAGCTCCAAGTACTCAAAGGCGTGAAAATTGTTCCGTTGTTACCGCATGGTATTATACACAATTCAGCTCAGTAGGCAGATGGTAGGGTTGGATCAAGCCGACCCTGAGTGTAACAAACGTCCCTACTCCATTTTTGGGCTTTTCTTTTTGGGCTTATATGCTCTGTTAGTAAATGGATCTCACTCTTTAGAGGATACTATTATTACCTCAGCTCCAGATGGCTCATCGACCTCAAAGCAAAGTAAGACACGAGGTAGCTGGACAGGAGATCTGTTGTATTTCCATATGTTTTTGTATGCTCTTCACGCTGTAAGTTGCTACCTGGACATAATATTGTCAACACGTAGTTTACATTCTTTTGTACGAGACAGTTGAATTTTTGCGAGGATTGTAGTGCTATTAGCTTCTAGCAGATGCAGAGTGGAGGTCAACGCATATTTTGAAGACTATCATTGTACAAAATATCATGTATTTTATATTTGACTAGTACATGTTATAGGCATGTGAGCTACGGACATACTAATTTTACTGATACAATCTGACTTAAACATGTTAATTTTCTCATTCACTCCATCGCCTCTGCCTTTGGAGGGGGTGGTGGCAAAACCTCCTTTACCATATCCAAAAAGTCCTGGACCCTGTCCTCTTCTCGCTCGTCCCTAGAAAATCGCCTCCCGCAATCTTCTATCATCTGCAGTTAAGGTTGAAATCAAATAGACCATTAAGAAAACATGAACATGGCGATAACACAACTGAGAAGAGTGCTATACTTATTTGCAAATAGGTTCATCTAACAAAATATTTGTACAGGTCAATCAGTGAAGATAGGTTATTCTAACAGAGAACATTAAAAATCAAATATCTTGTCAATCAGATCCCCGAACCTACATGCACATTTACATATGCATAATTGAAAAGTTCCTTGATATACATTCATGATGAAAATAAGATAGAAAGCCAACTTATCTAAAAGTTTAACTTCTTTAGGTGAGGATATGAAAAAAAAAATTGAGATAACATATTAGCAGGTACTAATATGGTATTCATTTTTTAATTCATGGAAAACTAACTGCAATATCTTTGTCTGCATTACCTTGTAAAATTGCATAACTCAAAAAGGTACACTCATTATCAACAAGAAAACATGACAGTACCGCATAAGCATCTGCAGGTGAGGATGGTCTCCAGTTGATCACATTTAGCTTATCAGCCTCAGCAAGCCTGAAACCCTCACTTCTCTTCACAAATTCATAAATCGAGTCCCTTGTCTGGTTGCAAGCAGGAGTTTTTAAGAGGTACTCGTACACCTAAGTGATACAATGATGACCATTAGCCCAGTTTAGTCAACAATAAGAGCAGATAAAAAAAAGCTAGAGGATAAGACTCTTAGGTGAAAGGGTAATAGAAGAGTAGGCAATCACCTTACACTCTGATGCAGCGACAGCCCCCAAACATCCCATGGGATCTGTTTTCGCCCCTCTTGATCGCAAGAAATCAAGAACTTCAAAGTTTGTAAGCGACCCAGCATTTGCCTTCTCTCTGTGGAGAAAAGACGGGCACTGGCTATTTTAAACTTAAAATTACATATAGGCTGATAAGCACCCAAAGACAGTCGAGGCCCCATCTAAAAAATGAAGGTCTGGGCCTGCGCACTAAGATTCCTTGGCGTTATTGAGCAACAATACATTTGGAGGTCACAACAGTGAATCCTCAGAGCACATGTGTGGCTAACAGGATGGTTATCACTACACCTAATTGCCCATTTACCATTCAAGACACGAAAAGACCATCGGCAAAGGAAATTTCAGTTAAATAAACCCTGCTAAACTGGCCAATTTATCTGGACAAAGACATACAGGTTCATGACTTGCAGTTGAGCATAACAAAAGCGTATCCTGGGTCCCATTTTTCATGACACCACAAAATGGACAAAGACGTGCAGGTTCATGATTTGCGGTTGAGCATAACATAGAAGTAACAAAAAGATGTCACAGGTGGGTGAGAGACGGGCACTAACATCTTCATCGCTGCTGAAGGGCAGGGCCGGCAAAAAATTTTAGGGGAAATACCACGCCCACGCCTCGGCTGGATGAATCTTGCGCGCTGATGAACAAAAGCCTAGTGGAAGCATGCATTGCTTAGATTAGCAGAGATTTCGATTTGACTCGGAATTGAAAATCCATCAGGGAGAGGACTGCACTCACCAAATGCTAAGCCAACGGGAGAGGGAGGACCCGAGCAGCGAGCGTCTGCACGCGGCGTGACCACGACACGCCGCCCGCAAGCGCGCCGGCGAGCCGACGCCCACGCGCCCCTCGATGCGCCGCCGCTGCCAGGCACAGGACCCGCCGTCGCAGCTCAAGATTGGCGTTGCGCGGGTCATGGCGTCACGTTACAGGTAGCCATGGCCCATGGTTCTGGACCGAGCGGCGCACGTGATCGCGCGTGACCTCACTTTGCCCAGCCCACCATACCCACGGGCCGCACCACGATTTTTAGGACTATGGGCCAATTTATTTCTTAAAGAGACGTACAGAACTGGGCCAGAATAGGCCCAATATACAGACCCATCCTACCAGTAATGGCGGGAAGAGGGGCAAGAATCGGCGGGAAGCGCCGCCGCCAGTGGCGCGAAACACCCGCCCACTATAACAAACCCCTTCTCCTCCCTCCTCCCCTACTCGCGCCTCCCCACCCTCCCGACCACCATTGCTCCCAGCTCCCGCCTCCTAAAACCCGAGAAGTGAAAGAGAGATCGACCAAGGGAGGATGGTGGGCCCGCAGTACGACCTCGTCGGCAACCCACTGGGCGCAGTGCGCGCCACCTTCGAGAGGGCGGCTGCCGCGGCGGCGGCGGCGGAGTCCGGAGGAAACGACCCGGTCGCGGCGTTCCGGGGGAAGGACTGGGGCGCCAGCGACCTCTTCCGCTCATTCCTTTTCGAGGAAGGCGGGCTTGACAAGGTGAAACGCCAATCCCTGTTCTTTCTGTTTTTTTTTATTTAAGTGGTTTATTGCGTTACACCGGTTTAGTAAATATGGATC
The DNA here is from genome assembly GCA_030378355.1 of Eleusine indica. Classification (NCBI taxonomy): domain Eukaryota; kingdom Viridiplantae; phylum Streptophyta; class Magnoliopsida; order Poales; family Poaceae; genus Eleusine; species Eleusine indica. The sequence continues at coordinate 7,959,366 of CM059497.1, read as the reverse complement.
TGTGTAGCGATTCAAGTTTCAGGTCGATTCGTCGCATCAGTTTTTTCAGTTTTACTTTGTCATAGCGATTAGCGAATCATCTGCATTTACACAAGAACCCTGTCAAAAGAATATGCAGACTCAGTGTTTATAGGAAAAACACTCCAGGAATTTAGGATGTTTTGACCGGATTTACTATTGTCGGTTAGAGAATTGAGTTAGTAACTTATTTTCTCATATCTAAGTGGAGGAAGAGCGCCATTTACTGCACAATGTTTTGTATTCTAGTTGTAAGTACGGCTTCTAATAAAATCTAATGTCTCCTAAATACTTCCAGGTTCCAGTGTTGAATGCATCAAGTATTGGATTGATCAAACCAAATACCCTCGTTAGGTACCGGGGCATGGTTCAAGACATGCTGGGAACTGAGTTCTACATTGGTGCTTTTAAGGTACTGAACTCAGGCTCATAAGTGGTATTGTTAAGCTACAACTAGTGCCTCGTGCTTATAAAGTCATCATTTGTGTAGGATGGTTCAACTTGGAGGACAAACAAGTTCACAGATTTCTCTCCATTCTCAATGCCGCACCCATGCGAGTCACATCTTTGGGAGCGTAACCTTTTCCACTGTGTGCCGGTATGCCACTTCTTCCATGGGCTCTTGATTTCGATTTATGGCCTTAAAAGTTCTTTGTTGGAAGGACCTGATGATAGAAATAGAGTTCACCTGGTTCGTGCAATTGTCTTCTTTCAGGCGCCTGGACAAAATGCTTGGACACTGGAGTCTTCCCCAGGACCTGACATGCGCATGATAGCCGATTGTTTGGCAACTGAACAAAGAGAGAAAAGGAAGAGAGATATAGATAATGATGACATGGATGTATGTTTATATATACTACTTTATTATTGTAACAATTCTGGTTTTAAGATCTACTATAGCCATCTAATGCTTTGCTTCAAACAGGTTTCAGAAAATGATCATGGAGACAGTTCTTCATTCAGTAAGAAACCGGTAAGAATTAAAGTTGGTTTTCTTTTACCCTGAAGTGTAATGCAATGGTTTGTTATTCTGGGAAGCAAATTCATATGTTGTTTTGGCTTGTTCATGGGTATCCACTGATTTGTGTAAATGTATATCCATGTACCAATTTCCTCATTTATTATTAACAATTACTTATCTGAGTAAACGTTGTCCTGGAACATACTTCTCTAGATATAGCTGTTTATCACCTGTAAAAAGAAACTGTTTTTCATTTGGGAAGATTAGTGTCAAATATACTAATAAGATGCCAGAGCTGTTTGCATTGTTTGAATCATCCATGCACTCCAACTGCATAGTTTGCATCTAGCTTAGTTTCAAAAAAAATTTTGCATCTAGCCTGGAGACAAAAGATGTGGCTCATAATCTGATTCAATCTCCCTTCTCTTCTTGCAGAAGGAGGATGATACCCTTGCCTCATCTAGTTCAACAGAAGTGCCTGCAACTGCGCTGGAGATGAATGGAGGAGATCATCATATTCCTGGAAGCACCTTTTCGTGTCTTGTGAAGGTAATGCACTTAAAATAATCCAATTGATCCATTTTTCTTTTTTTTCTTTTGTATATTTAATGGACAATAGCTGTATTCCTTATTTCAGGTCTATGATATGCTTGAGAGTCAAGTTAAACTAAATGATGTTGTTGAGTTCATAGGTGTGTATACATTTGATCCAGAACTTGCTGCACCTACTGATAATCCAGATGATATAATGTTGGACCTCATGGAAGATGTAACAGCGCAGCTCCCTCCAAGCAAGGTATGTTCATGCATAGTACCTGATCTTATGTATAACATTAAAAAAGGTTCTGTTCTATCTTTCCCTCAGTTTTTGTCGTAACTTCTATTCCTTTGATGATTGTATAGGTGCCCCGTCTTCATTGTTTGGTATGGAAAAAATTATCATCACATGATTTTATTTCAAAGGTTCCTGTTGTCGAGGTATATATCACCAAATTTGTTGCCAAACTTCGAAATTGGTCTACTAGTTTGATCATGTTTTTTTCGTTACTAATAGAGCATACCCTTTTATTTGATTTGATTGTGCAGCCTTCTTCAAGCCTGTTGAAGGGCATTCGGCAGTCTTTGCTCTCGCATCTCACTCTGGTGCTAGGCAATGATGAACTGGCAGCCCAGTGTTTGCTCTTGCATCTTTTATCCAGAGTATGTTATGTTACAAATCAGCTTCCCTAAGTACAATCGTACACACAAAAAAAGTTTAGTTTAGAACATCCAAATAACTAACCACATCACTTTGCTTTCGTGGCATGATTCTTGCTAAGACAATTCATGATCAATTAATAAATTGTTGCTCTCTGCTATCTCTGTGCAGCTTCGTAATAAGGTGGATGTTGTTACTGTTGGGAGGCTCTCCTTGAATTTCACTGGCTTTGACAGAGAAAGTGCTTCCATCTTTGGAAATCAACTACACAAGCTGATCCAGAGATTGGTACCATATTCACAGGCTATCCCTTTGTCAATTGAGTATCTCAACACAGCCACACTTCAACCTAGAAAGGACAACAAGTCAGGAAGGTATATCATGTTTAGTTTGTATGATCATCTTACTACTAATATTCTCATAAATTGTGCTTTCAAGCTATTTTTTAACCATTACCTCTGTAGGTTGGTCACAGGAGTTCTTCAGCTACCTCAAGGTGCTCATCTGACCTTTGATGAGACTACTCTGCAGACAGGATCGTTGACATCTAAAGGTGTTGAGAATACTGTTCTGCTCAAGAGTTTGATGGAGTCTCAGATGGTAATAGTCCCTACTTACAATATTGAACCTAATTTCTTATTTTATTAACTGTGCTGTTGTTGGCAGCCTTGGGCTCAGTTATGAACAACATATCTTTTTTTTTCAGGTCGAATATGATTTCGAGTACTACAAGCTGGAAATGGCAACTGACGTGCAGATGCTTACTCTATCCGAGGGAAAATCAAATATCCTTCCTTCAGACTTGATTGTGCCTTTCCGTCCATCCTCTGTTCCGGCAGTAAATGCAGGTTCCGAGGAGTTTGAGAGTTGGAGATGGTATCTGGCCACAGTTAGGTCTCTTCCTCAGTCCACTGAGCCTGAAACTTATCAGGTGACCACCTCGTGCCCAACTCTCTAGCAATGCACTGATTGTAAAACATTGAACATGGTTGCAAGGATGCATATTCCAAATATCCAAATTAAACCTTTCTGCATGACACGTGTTCTAAGTTATGTTTACATTGGAATTGTAGATGATTCAAGATGAAATGGTCAGTGCCATGCGTGATGATAGGAGCTTGGGCTGTTCTGAACTTAGCAGGTTTGTGCACTTGCGACTTGTATCACACAGCATGTAATTGTAGTTTTCAAAAACTTTTTGGCTGACTTCTGTTGCGCCGATCCTCAGGTGGCTGACGATGGCACAAATAATGGCTTCAAGCTTTGGTGAGAAGAGTCTTTCGATGGAACACTGGCAAATGGTGAAGGAGCTTGAGAGGCTTAGAAAGGAGAGATTACAATGAGATAAGGTCTCATTGACTAACACCACTTGAAACCATGTCGTGCTGTTATGTGTATAGTACTAGGATGTAAATCAAGACTTGGATATGCAAAAACATCTGTAATCCTATCTATGTTCTGTGATGGTATTGCTAAATTTGTGATGGGCCTTGCGCCTTGCTTATGTGCTGAGTTACTCTTGCAAATACTGCCATTTCAATACAAGATTTGTGGTTAGTATTCGATTACTATCATATTTTGTGAAATTGTTAAATTTTAGCTAAATTGAATCCAATATTTACTCTGCAGAAGTTTCATGTCAAAGATGAAGGATGCGCTTCCTGAAGATTTCCGGGCAATAATTATTGCTGCCAATGTATAGAACCTTTTTGGAATTTTCAAATTTTATGTTTGAATTTTTTCTAGGAACAGTTAAGTTTTGCTCATGGCTTCTAATGTATTTCTGTCCTTTCCCACCCACACAAATATGGACTGCTTTCTAGAGACACGGAATTAAGTCACTTGCTGTACGAAACAATATTCAATCCGATGCTATGAGATAGTTGGACATTGCGCTCTCTCAGTTTGTAGTTCAAGAAGCCATTTGTAGGGCTCCATAATCACACAAGATTTTTACACAACCAAATTTTCACCAATATGTAGTGTTTCAGCAATAGGGGAGCAAGTTCCGACAGGCATGCCGACCTTCATGTTTGCTCGCTGATTAGATCTCCACGCAGAAATGCCGTATCCTGATTCACATTATCTTCACGAGGAGGCGGATAGAAGAATAGCTCCCATTGATGTTTGGGTGCCTGTTTTGCATGCATGTATCGCAGAGCAGACATCTGTCGTCTCAAGGAAGCTCTGGCCCTTTACTAGAATTAGCGGGATATATTCGATAACCAGTCTCTTGCACTGGACGGATTAAAAGAAAACTGTTAGCTCTGGTGTTTGCAAACTGTGGCAATTGTCAAAACTTAATAAAGGAAACTCATTATTTTGCATTACCATTTAGTTGATAAAAACTGCGGGGTGTACGAAACAGTTAATTAGAGAAATAATTGAGGGAACCCTTAAGGTATTGAACTTGGTGCGTCCTTTTTAGAAAATAAAAAATATGTGCCTTAAATTATGTACACTCAATGAAACAGAAAAATACGTCAAGTTTTAAAAGTAATTACTTTCTGAAGTGTGAGATCAGTTTAAGGTTTCTCATTTATCAGTTTGTCTGGCATAGTAGAAAATCATGCAATCTATGATCTACATTTATATAGTTACAGGGTGATGCATTCATAGTATGAAATATCCAAATATTCATTTTGGAGATTAGCTCACCTGTTGTTCATAGTTTTTTGCTTTGCTGCATGTTTTGAGGAGCAGGTCGATTACCTCTGTCTGCAAATTTATAGCAAACATTAAAGGCATTAAACTGTGAACTATTATACTAAGTACATACAGATATGGAATGCAGGTGATAGATATTGAAAACACTGACCTGTGTGTTGGGGTTTTTAAGCATCATAAGAACTTCAACAAGAACATGATGGCATAGGCCACAAGCATCCTCTCGAGTTGGAATGTGAATCTCCATCCCCTTCTTGCAGAGATGAACAGATTCACAGAACTTTTCTGGGTTAACTGTGGAAACCTCCAAGAAGAAAAGGGGTATGTAGTAGTCAACCAGCGTAATGCACTGCAACAGAGCAAACCATTAAGAAAACAAATTATTAACATATCAAATGGAACTATAACTACGCTATATGTGGAAGGGATAACAAGTAACCCACAGTTCCATTCTACCATACCTGTTGTTTTAGAGGGGCAGCATTTGCGCATGCATGGTGGAGAATGCTAAGAATCTCAGTCTGGGTTTCATTTTGTTTGAGGTAGAGCTGTGCCTCAGTTGAGTACCGCTCACATAGTTGACACATCTTTCCATTAGCTGCAGTCAGGCTTGTCGCCTTGCTTGCAACAGGTGAGCTACCATCAGCTGAAACCAATACAAGAGAGGATATTGATGATTGATCACATGATCAGCATATATGGAGCTTCGGCATCATAGTATTCTTTTGATGAATTAATGAGTATCTGAATATAAATTACTCAATGAAAAAATAAACTTGTTGCCACTACCACTACCACCAACTCATAGAGATCTTTCAATGATGACGAAGCTTTTAAACACAAATCTCACGACACAGGCAGCAGAAATGCTGTGGCACATATTATGCGCTATTACCTAACACTGTAACTTGTTCTAACTTTGAGATCAAAACATAACCAAACTAAAAGCTAGTCCTTCCATCAGTTTAGTGCCTTTTCTGTTTGGGCAAATTCCTTATCAACCATCCAAAAAACTTCAAGTTCCTTATCAACCACTCAAAATTTTAAAGTTCCTTATCAACCATCGTTCTTATCTTTTATTCCTTAATCACCACCGCCGTCCATTTCATGACTTAACGATGTTAAATAGATAGAAAAAAGACTCATTTGCCCCTAATGTAAATTTACATTAAACTTTACTTATTGGCCATTTTAGTACATATGAATAAATCACTTTGCATATTTATATTTTTGAGAAAAGACATGGCAATAGGAATACCAACTTTTTTTTTTCCAAGGGCACGCACAACAACAACAACATATAAATTGATACACGTGAATTAAACAAGGGAGCATATAAATTAATAAACATGACTAGCACCTGGTATTTCACATTACAAAAGCACCTACTGAGTTTCTGTACTCCGTGTACCCATTGCAGGCTGTGCAGCACACAATTGACTTCATCTTTTTATACAGCTTGTCCTTAGGCTGCACCTGTGAGAGAACATATCCAGGAAGCGCGCGCGTAAGCAGAAGCCAAACTAGCAGCCAGGTGCGTGACCTGCCACCGCGTGCGTCGCCCAAGTGCGCAAGTCGGTCAAAATTTTGCTGAGAGACGATCAGTTCGGGGATGCATATTTGGGACCGTTCATGGTCATGGAGGGGCAAAATGGTAAAGTTACATATGTCTCAATCAAATTTTGCAACGGAAGGGCACAGAAGTAGTGATAGTGGTTGATAAGGAATGAAAATTAAGAATGATGGTTGATAAGGAACTTCAAAATTTTGAGTGGTTGATAAGGAACTTGAAGTTTTTTGGATGGTTGATAAGGAATTTGCCCTTTCTGTTTTATCTAGTCCTTTGACCTTGCGACTGGCATTTCATTGCTGAACAGGTATACTGGGACGAAAAATGCCAACAGAATAAACAAATATTGGTAAATTCAAAACTTACCCAAGATATTATTTAAGTTCCCTCTCCCTGCAACAGCAACTGAAAACGCTATGCCCAGTGAAAGCACAAACGCGAGCCTCCTCGTTGAACAAGTCATACCTGCTTAAGAACATGTCAGTATACAGAAGTAAACTATCTGAAAGGGGGGAATCCAAGTGAAATCAAGCAAGCTCGGTCCCGATTTTCTTTTCTTGGGGACATCCATCCCCATTTCAGTGATTTTCTGAACCTTTTTTTATGGTTGAACTAGCCTTAATTTCAAGCTCCATTTCCTGCAAGAAGATCAGCAGCTTGGGACCAAAAGCTTGTTCTGTCCCTTGCAAGACATGGTCATTCTAAGCACCAAGTCCATCAGATTCAGGCCATCCCCATTATCCAAAGTATGCTATAAAACTATCCGAAATCTATTTTTTGGACATCGCGCCAGATGGCGGACGCAACAGATTCACCGAGCATGGCGCTTCATTCATTCCCGTTTTTTTTTCACCCCATTTTGCTCGGAGCATCGTGGGAAAGAGGGGATGAACAGCATCAAATCGAAGCTCTATGGACGCAAGAACAGTTGCAGAATTGGACGGAGCATATTGAGAACTAACCAACGGTAGTACAGAAGCAGCTGACATGGATCAAGAAAGCAAAGATTCAAGAAGCAGCTTACCTCGTTGACTTCTCTCCTCTACGCTATTCCGCTTCCGCCTGCTCTGTTCTTGGGATGAAGCGGAACAGGAGGAGAGCAAGCTTGCGAGATTAGGTTAAAATAGTGGCTTTGTGTCTGCTCTGGCTTGGTGGAGCAACCTTTTCTTCCAAGGTAAGGTGAACTGGTTCATGGAAAACAAAAGGTGAGAAGGACAGAACTGCAATCGTGCAATCCAGCAGAGGTGAACTAATTTATTTAGGACGGAAAACATATTTCTTTTTTACAAACTCATTAAGCGACGGGAACTGCATCCCTGTTCTAAAAAAAAAATCAGAAAACATGTTGTTAATAAAAAAGAAGAAAAACAGCACGGATATAATTACCTTGTTTTTCTCTGAATTTTTTTTAGAAAAATCAATGTTTGTCTGCTGGGGTTGTTGCAATTCGCAAGCCACAGGCAAATAAAACAAGCGCATGTCACGAAGCCCATCGCCATCAACTGATGCTGATTCGAATAATAAATGGTTTTTGCTCCACTAGTTTAAGAGCTACCGACCAGGAATATTCTTTATCATTCGCAGCTTGGAAGTTTCACGCGTTCCCGAACTAAAATGGTGTCGTGACTAAACAAAGTTTAGGATGGCAAGTGCTTTCGTAGTTGCTTCACCAAATATTCTTCTCAAAAAAAAAAAAGTTCGAGTGGTCTAGAACGGCGAAAAAGAATTCGTCGACAGCAGGGTTCGAACCTGCGCGGGCGAAGCCCAACAGATTTCAAGTCTGTCTCCTTAACCACTCGGACATATCGACACTCGTTGTTTCTTCCAAAGTAAAGAATTTTATAAATTAATTATAATTTGGGCCTTGGTAGGCCATAAGCCCATAAAGTAGGTATTTGGAGACTGCCGAGGGCGAATAATGGGCCGAGATCATGGCAATTGGAGCGCTAGCCCACATCGCAAAGCGGCCTTTCAGGCCCAACAATCAGTTTGTCTGGCCCGGCCTCTGCTGCGGCTGTGCAGTCAGTGCGTCGCTCGCTTCTGGCGACAGACGAGACGACTCTCCCCATTACGAGGTGATCGTGCTGTAGGCTGTAGCGGTATCTCTCGTCTTCCTACATCAGGAAAGAGCAGGCCGGATGAGAGATGGGGCCGGCCGCAGCCATCGCGCATTCAACTCGTAGCCAGTATCCAGTAGGTGAGCAACCGCCGGCCAGCCTTCCGCGTCCCGAGGCGGCGGTTCAGGGCAGCTGCAGGATGGCAACACGCAACGCCAACGCAACACCGCCATTCATTTCCACTCAACCCGTAGCTTGCAGGTAGGCAACCGCCTCCCAAGTCCCAAACGGCCGGGAGCTCCTTGATCTCGACGAGAGGATAGGATACTTGTAGCGTGATTCATCCATCAATGGCGGGCAACACCATATCCAATTTATTTGGACATATCCATCCGACTCTGACCTCCACACACTCGGCCGTAAACGCAACATTTATCTGCAACTGCTGAAGAACCCGGGTGAGGTCATCAGGGAATTAGAGGAGGCCGGCCGGATAGAGCTAGCACACTAGCACGCCGTTTCGTTGTGCGCGAACCTATGTTTGAGAGTTTCACAAGTGCAACGCCGCAGTCAGTCGAGGTCGATCACGCGCACGGATCTTTCGATTGGTTCATCAACTTCAATCAAAGCGCCGTTTAGGTCTCATTTGGAACGAAGGATTCAAAAAATGTAGAAATAGGAAAAACACAGGAATTGAATTCGTCATTCATTGCAATCCTATAAGAATTGAAAACACCGGAAATTTTTCTAGCAAGTGTTCGGTTGCAGCACAGGAAAAACATAGAAATTATAAGAGAGAGAGAGAGACTAATAGGAATTTTACAAGAGGTTGGACCTCTTGCTTATTTTCCTCCAAAACTTGTACTCCCTCTGTCCCATAATATTTGATATTTTAGTCCTCGATACAAAGATTAAGAAGAGAAGAAATAAAATAGGTACGCATAAAACGAGGAGGAGAAAGATAGGAGTGTATTGGGAAGAGAGAAATGTGTCTTGAAAAGTGAGAATACCAATTATTTTGAAAAAACTGAATAAAACTATAATGCCAAATATTTTGGGATGAAGGGAGTATAGAGAAAAGCATCTCATAAAAATTTGGAAGGAATCAATCCTGCATTCTAAAGGCTCACATAGGAAATTTTCCTATAGGAATTGAATCCTATAAAAATCCTATATTTTCCCTCTATTCCAAAGGAGGCCTTAATTGCAGTACACGATTCAGATTCAGTTCAGGCATGTGCAAACGGGTCTCGGGCTTGATGGTGCATTGGTCTACGGACGGCACGCCGATGCCGCAGCCTCGGCAGTCGGCATGGGATCGGACATCATCATCATCTTCACACGACCCGCTCGCGGAGACGCGCACAACGATGCGTCCATCGTCATCAAGAGATTGAAGACCCAGGGCTCGATCGCGCTCACCTAGGAAAGACTCGAGTAGTTTTATCATCCAACCTCAACGCTTAAACTAATTCACTAGTTTCCTTCTCGAATCAGGGCTGCAATCAGAGACTGGCGAACAGATATTAGGGTTATCAAATAAATTTCCTAGGAACATCATGCATATAGGTCGCCCTGCTCCACCACACTCACCACTTTTTGCTGCGACTCCTAACTAATAGAGTAATGATAAGTTTTTAGATAATACACTCATTTCAGCCTCTGTTTTTGCACACGCGAAGTAATGGTAAGTGAAAGAGTGATTGAAATACATTGACCAAATCGTAGTATTGTACCAAGACTCCAAGAGTACCGACTGCCCTCCCCCCGGCCGTCCTGGACTCTTGTCCCCCGGCGACGTTGAAAGCTTGGCAGACCGTTTGGTGGCAAGTCCAGCTAGCTAGGTGTACCCCCCAAAGACCCGGGCTTTGCTTGTATGCAGTAAGACCTGCCACATAACATACTCCCGTACTAGTAACACTTGCTAAGACATAACGCATTCAAATCGACGTACCACACGCCGTACTGCTACTAGACGTCTATTCAGCCCCACTTCTCAGCCCAGGATGATTAGTAGTGATCCCTCTTGTTTTGCAGAAACTTCAACTTTGGGTGCACTGTTGGAATATCACAGTCCAAAATAATGCAGATTAGTATACATGACGAGTGGGCGAAATGAATGCAAAAATTCCACGAGTACTGACTGCCCTCCCCGGGCGTGATCTTTTGAGAACGAGATGCCAGCGTCTCTCTTTGCACCTTGCTTCGCTCTGCTTGGCGATTCTGCGAGTTAAAACAGAGGAAGGCAGCCTTGCAGTAACAGGGACAGGGACCTCCTCCATGCATAGAGAGATGTGTATAGCTCGAAGTGACCACGTTGCCCTGGCCTCCTGGATCTGCCCAAACCGGCAGAATCCAACATTTAGTACCATCCTACTCTCTCTGTGTCCCCCCTCCCTCCTCATTTTTGGAAGCACAAAATTTGTTGTGCTTTGACCCTTATGCCTTGAACAAAAATGGCAAAATGGATCTAGCACACTAATTTTTTAATTTCGTGAATTATAAATATTATTGTGTATTATATATTTTGTGAATTGTAAATATATACACAAATAGATTATAACTTTTTTATTAAAAAGTTGCACTGTACCGTAAGAGCACCATGGTGCATTATGTTCAGCTGGACCTGGACAGAAGGGTCAAAGGACAACAAATTTCATGCTGAAAAAAATGAAAAAGGGGAGGGAGGGAGAGAAAGATGGTGTATATATATTGGAACTCTTATTTAGGTGTGTTATTTCTTGGATTCACCTTCTTATGGATAATGTTGATTGAATTCTCTTGCCCAAACAAAAGCATTCATTTTTTTCATGAGGCCTGAGAAGGCTCCTCTTCATAAATACTACAAATAAAAAAAATGTAGTATTCGAACTTACTAACTTTTCTAAAAAAGTTAACGAAGGAGTATTTAGTGGCAGGAGAAAATGCAGAATGAGCAGTGTGGTCTACAAGATTTTTATTCATGCTAGTTCCATGTATCAATCCAATGATTTCAACCATTTTTTTCTCTTGAAACGCAATGATTTCAACTTGTAAGCGTTGAAACCAAGCTTCTGTGGGCCAAAAAAATGTGGGAATTATTTATGGCGCGGATGGGTGGGTGTTGCATGCACACAGATGGGTTCTCTCGTCTCTGCACGTAGATGCGTAGATGCAGACGTGCAGTTAATGTGTGCCGATGAGGATAGCGACCGGTGATGCGGGCCGGGTCCTCCGAGCACACAACAGTACTGGTACAGTGGTGCCGTGGTAGAGTAGGAGTTGATGCGCAAACAACCAAAGTGAAAATTAGAGCGGGAGTGGTAATTTGCTGATGAAACACTGTAAGTCATCTCCATGTTGCGGCAAATTGATTCACATGCTCTTTCCTTTCTTCTATGAAATGAAACATAGGAGTAGATCAAAAGGAATGGTACACTAGGATTGTCAGTCTGAATATACTGCAATGTTGCTGTGAATCCTGTCAGTAAATATTTTGGGAGGAATACTTGCTGCAAGTCTGCACTAGCAGCAGAGTTACGGAGTCCCGTTGCTGATTTTACTACTGCTGCAAGTCAGTAGTTCCACCCTGCCGCTGTCTGTAAAATTTTCCTGCGGTGAATTCCAGCTGGTCTAGTAGTATCCCACTAGTAGTAATAAAAAAAAAAGAGAGTCAAAAGTCACCTCTGATGTCCTTGGATCTGACCACTCAACAGAAATCACAAGATTGTTAATGAGGAGTTAACAACTCAAAGTCCCGTTACAATATCCCAGTGCTGCTGTCCGAGAGGTGCATAAAAGACTACTTGATGCGCACGCCCTCACCTCAGTGTTTCCTTCCCCCTCCCTGCTTTGCATCATCCCTCTCTCTCTCTCTGTCTCTCTGAATCCAAAAATGACCACGACCATGGCAGAAATCCTGAGCAAGGACATCATGCACCAGGAGGAGTCCGATCCTCCTCTCCCGCTGAAGCCGCAAGGGGGCAGCAAGGTGTTCTCGAAGCTCTTCTCCCGGGAGAGCTCCGCCGCCGCGCCGTCGTTCCGCGTCTACTATGGCGTCGCCTCCGCGGGCTCCGTCCCCTTCCTCTGGGAGTCCCAGCCGGGCACGCCCAAGAACGACGCCGTCTCCGCCGCCACACTCCCGCCGCTCACGCCGCCACCGTCCTACTACACCGCCACCCACAACAAGCCCGCCGCCGCCGTCGCTGCCACCACCGGCGGCGGCAGCGGCGGGAAGTGTAATAAGCAGTGCAAGCACGGCAGCTTCCTCAGCGCCATCATCCCCAAGATCATCCTTCACCACAGGCGATCCAGGTCATCGTCGTCGTCCAGCTCGCCCACGTCGGCCTGCTCCTCCTCCTCCTCGTCGTCGGCGTTCTCCTCGGCGTCGTCGTCGCTGTCGTTCCGCAGCGCGCAGTCGCCGGCCTCCTCGTCGTCGATGCGGAGCCGGGTGTTCGCGTTCTCGTCATCGGCCGGGGACGACGGCGACAGCGACGAGGAGGAGCCGGCGACGTGCTTCAGCGTGCGGCACGAGAGCTTCAGGGCGTTCAAGAGCTGCCGCGTCGCCGCCACCGTCAAGAGCGCTCTCGCGTCCGTCGGCGGCCACCATGGGACCACTACTGCGCAGAGGGTTTAATGCTCTCGTCAACGACCTCATGGAGTGTCTTGGTCATGGTGCATCCATCATGCATGCATGTTGTTGTTGTTGCTGCCTGCAATATAATGAACGGAGGGACCAGATCGATACTCCGCATCTGCAAAAGTGTGTGCGCCTAGCTCGTCTTCTCTTCTCATAGAGAGAGTACCTGCAGTACTGTAATGTTGAAATACAGTATGAAGAAGAGCTTCTCAGAGTGTTACTGTATGGTGAATGGAGTTTGTAGCAGTGTGTAAATTAAAAGAAAAATAATGTGTGGGCATGGTTATGTAGTAATTTCTCAAACTTTTGTCCTTGTTAATGAATTTAATCAGTCACTCGTGGAATCCAGTGTACCATGAAATTGGATGAGGTTTACAGGGGAAGAAGAAAGAGGGGTTTTGCTTTGCAGTAATAGATCATGCATGGCCGGTTGTTAATGCTATGCCTGTTTAGCAAAGGTACTCCCAACAACCTAGAGCTTCTAGCCGCTGAGTTGACAAGAGAGTGTTTGTTTACCAGGTCCTAGGAGTCTAGGACAACTGGATGGTGCTACCAAGAACAGGACAGCAATGTTTAAGCTGTGCTGAATCTCACACACATAATATCACTAGATATTGGCAACATGATTTAGATTTATGTTGGGCACTGTGTTTAGCCAATTCGATTTGGTTCTGGGTGACCTGAAGCTGTATTTCCTCAGAGTTCATAACAAATTAGGTATGTAATTAGGAAGGAACCCATGCCCTGATGGCCTGGGGAACCCACACACACACATTACGCAATGCAACTAGGTTCAGCCAGTGGGGGCCTTGTAGCTGATACAGTGATTATATGCATTTTCCTGTTTGCCATAGATTGCTCCACGTGAAGGGGCATCAGGACACGCATGGAGGACACCCCTTCACAAGGACCCTTCAACAAGCCACCAATAAATGCGTTTTGGTCCCCAACCAGTTCCAGTGACAAAAACATGAAACTCCTAATTAATTCCATGTTGGTGCTAGTTTAACCCAAGCCAACCTTAGATACGGCAGTTTGTCCACTCTAATGTTGTTAAATTTTTGAACTCATTTTTCTGCAACAGTGGGCATGATGTGTTTTCTGGTCATCACATAATACTCGTACATATTTTATTAGGAGTTAGTAGGTCCATTTAGCCCTCTCTTAGAAGAAATGCGATATAATATGCGACCTGGTTAAGCTGCTCCTAGCAAGTGTACGTAATTCGCAACACAAGGCTGAAAGTTCTTGCGAAAATTGGAAAACCAAACCATATGCTGCTTGGATCAGCAAGGCACTTCTCCACTCGTCCTCGGCCAAGATCTCCGCGGCAACGACCTCCGAAGAGCGACCCGTCTCTCTTGACGCAATGGTAGCTAGGTAGTGACTAGTGAGGGGTATCAGTATATCATCATAAACTCGTACGTAATTAATTAGACAAATCATTGCGTTTGATGTGAAAGATTACTATTTCTGCCAACGCAAGTATACATGCTTTGTAGGGCATTATCGTACAAAGGCTGGATCAAATGACTCGATCGAGAGTACTAATAATAATCGTCCAGCTAATCGAGTACTGCATTTATTCTAGATCCGTCATTTCTTGCGAGTGACGCTGTGCCCTGTGCTGCATTACATTCCTTGTTTCAAAAGAAGTGGTTTTGTGCATGCTACTTCATATGTGAGGACGAGTGTTGGTCCACACGGAGAATTCAACCTTGGTCAATTGTCAAAAACATACTGTAAATAACTTGCACTTGGCGCGATAGGGTAATTAAGTTTGGTGCAGTTTGTTTTAATTTAGTCAATTTATATTCGGTGTAACAAAATAATAACAATACAAATTAGGATGTCATCGGTGCAATATGGTGATATAATGCAGTACCACAAATGACAAGTAGTGAAGTATAATGATACGATGCATTATTGTAAATGGTAAATAGAATATGATATGATACACTATCACAAATAACAAATAGTAGAATGTGATGATATGATACACTACTGCAAATAACAAATAGTGAAATAATATGATATGGTGATGATGATCTCATCATCATTATCATTATTGATCATCATCATCATGTTAACACTTGTATCACAGGGCAGTTCAAATCCAGTAACACCCGGAGTTCTTACTGTAGTGTTTTCATCAGAACATTATCCTTAGAAGAAAGGCATTGAGAGGCAATAACCTGACACACAATGCCGATCCATTAATCTGTTTTATTTATTTTATTCAAAAGACAGGCAGCGACGTACCCACACCCACACCATCACGCCGGCAGAAGTTCCGGTCTTCGGCCGCAGGGGTGCAGTGAGAGTAGCCGTTACTTTCAGAGCCTCGTTTTCGGAGGATTAATTGTGACTTTGCAGGGCGTGCGAATCGCAACGATTTTTTTTTCAAACGCTGACAGCACCAGTTCAACTGCTTCATCACGGCAGGCCCGTCGAGTCGAATCGTCTCTGCACGTTGTTGTAATTTTCATGAAAGCTCTGAGGGCCATCTGATGAATTGACAGGGGTTTGATTGACACTGCTGAATGCGATCGATCTAAGACCACGGTTTATTGTGTTGCCAAGTGACCTCGATGGCTATTACTTTCGGTCTAATTAAGATCACTGAAAAGGAAGAGGTCCCGTTGCCCTTGTCAATCTTTGATGTTACACTGGCATAAAAGCAAAACCTTGTTCCTCAAGCTCTCTCTCTAATCATCGACGAAATCATTTCCAAAAAAAAAAAAAAATCATCGACGAAACGTGTCAAAAACTGAAACACGCCAGCGTTTTGCTTGTTAATCATCCATTCCATATCAAAGATTTCGTGGAAATATATTCCAACGTGTGCGCAAAGAACAGGGTGATTACTTATCATTTAAGCTGCCAGCCACAGTTCAGTCCTTACTCCTCGCTATTACTTCCGGGTTGGTCAAGAGGTTTTCTCCTCTACAGATCGGGAGAGACAGATCTCCCGCCAGATGCCTAGGGACAGCAAACAACAAGATGCACTGTAAGCTTGTATCACAAAACGGTTGAAAGCTTTAAGCATTTGATTCCTTTGACAGCACCGTGCCAGCATGATGTTAATTATCAACTGTTTCTGATTCCTCCTATGTTACATGGTCGTCGATGCGCTTTGCCACTGTTTAATTTTTATTTCTGTCACATGCTTAGGACGTTGGAGTTGACGTCCACAGGCATTTAGCTCCCAGTGGTCACCTGGTATGGGATCTGATCACAACGAGGGATGATATGGAAGTGACAGGAGAAAACACTGAGATCCAGTGGCGCCACTGGGACGGCTGAAAAGTGAAAACATTTTCAGTCGACTCACAAGTGGGTGAAATGAAACTGAAGGAGAAAATGGGTGATTTGAGAGACGGCAGAATCTCCAGCCTGTGTCACCCAAATCCCATTTCCCCCGTCTTACTGCCTTGTCGTATGCACAGATCATGCACGCATTTGCAGGTCTCTAGATCACTTTTTCTTCAGAGGTCGCAGTAGCATCAGGCGCGCACGAAGCTGGGTGCCGATGGCACAAGAAGCACAGCACAGTGACGAGATAGCACTCAGCACAGTGACGAGAGAAGGAAGGAAATTGACCTATGGCCACATGGAAACAAAGCATGATCCTTTTTGTCGATTTCTCTTGACTACGAGCAACGATGCAGACACGGCCTATGATTGCATTTTCTCCCCTTATTCTTCTTTGGTCCTTCATGTTGTCACGCTCAGTGTCGTCCATCCACTATCGCGTGGGCTCCAAGGAGATAGTGACCCGGACCCACGTGTCATATTCTCTCTTGGTGTCGGTGACCCAACATTTTTGCGAAACATATGCTGCTAGTTATAGCAGTATGTCTCTGAACAAGGGGTGTTGAATCTGCCAGTTTGAATTTAACTTGAATTTCACATGAAGTGGTTAATTCTTGTGTTCCAGATGAAGCCTTATTCCATACGCTGTAAGAGTTGTTTAGATTCATAAGAAGGTCATGGAAGAGGCAGGCATTTGAGAATTATCTTGTAGCAATTGCCTGGTTCAGGTGAGCAGAATGGAATGTTAGTGATGATGGCATGGTTGGCATCACGACAACTTGATGAGTTCTTTGGAACACCGGCAAGTACAAATCTCCATCATTTTAGATCTTCAGATCCACTGCATTTATTGGCCTTCTCAGCCCTTTGGCATAAACTGGTGCCCATGGACAGCCTAGTAAAAAAGTATGTTAAGACAACGTGCTAAGGTAGACGTTACAGATACCAGAAGGCAAACAAAAAGTGCATGACTGGTGCCAGTTAATTTGATGCCTTGGTCAAGGAAAACGATGATCTGCAGAAACAGATCTAATGCATGCAACCGGCTCAGTGTTTTATTTCAGTATGAGTGTCAAGCAATGATTCATTTTACAATATGCACAACCCAAATCCCTGATTAGAATCCAAGAATCAGAGCAGTACAGTACATTCCACTGTGAATATTCAGAAGACAGACAGAATTAAGCAGTGACCAAGTTACGAGAGGACAGCTGAATTCCACTGTAATGGTATCAACAATTCTCCATGACATCGGTCATTTCCATCAGAACTTCAATGTGTTGTCAGCAAATTCTTACAACAATCAAATCTGGGATGAACTTTCAGGTAGCACACCACCATCTTGTTCGATATGTCCATGCGAATCAAAAGGTCGACAAACCAAAGAATTACCCATTCCATCAGAGTTTGCAAACACAAATAAAGCTTTCCAGATCGGAAGCAACATCTTGCCTGGTGGACGCAGCCTCTGCAAAGTAAGCTCTATCAGACCACAAATGTCTTACAGTTACAGGGCACTTGAAAACTTACTGAAAGGGAGCAACGCTTACCTTAAAAACAACCATGAGCTCATATTCATCACGTAGAAGCAGTGCCAGGCTCCAGTAACATGTGACAGGAGTCACATTTTCATTCAGCACCGGTTTTAAGATCTTGCTTATGGGCACGAATTTGCGATGGACTCTTCCGCTATATAAAACAGCATCGGTGTTAAGACGATGCATGGAAGCAACCTCTATTTTCTGTAGCATATAATCCATCTTAGAAACATAAATGCTATGCAGGCCATACCTCCAAAAGTGTTGCTCTAGTTGAACTCCAAAAGTTGGCATGATCACCACTGACTCTGCCCAACATTGAAGTATATATCTAATAAGATGAACTCATTTTGCCTTTGAACAAGAATTTTTTAGGAATGTACAGTACGGGAAGCCCAGAATCAATATCTTTGTTTTAGACCATGAGCTGAAATTCAACTACAATACTCTCTACTGCACCAAGAAAAACAGAAATAATATCAGGAGCACTACATTAGCACTCACCTTTCTTCACAGGATCAGGTTGCAAGCATTTTGCAACGATACCAGCAAATGAAATACTCCAAAGGGAACCAAGATATAAATTTTCCTGTAATATTCAAGCACCACTGCTCAGTAGACTGGAACAAATTGGAGGCATACATACTTGTTCTATTTACTAACCGAATCTGAAAAGCAAGCAATGACGAATAAAGCATCATCAACATGTCACATGTAATAAGATTGTTTTTCAGGAACCTAACAAATATTTCCAGAAATTTGATCCAACATAAGAAGCTCATGAAAAAGATAGCATTTAAATATAAGTAGAACTGATTTAGTCCCATGCTTTAAAAGCACTATTAAACTGCTCCTTAATGAAATATTAAATAGGTCCCTGAAACAGAGGTAACTGACAGCCAATTGTGGGAGTGATATTCCAAGTAAACTACCTTTGACAACAAGGTGCAGCACACACTAGCAAGGAGGAGAATCACTCCGACACACGACAGCAGCACCCTAAATGTGCTCTTCTTCACAAGGATGTCATGGATATCAACATCTCCCTCGCAATGATGCCGGTAAATGTGCATGCCATCAGATATTCCTTGTGCTTGTTGCTCCATGGATAAATATTCCAAGGACTTCATTGAGCTCACATATTTAGCCTTCCCATGCTTAATCAAACGAATCCGGCAAAATTTGTTGTGAGTTTTATGTTTCTCCTCGCACGAAGACAAACGACCTGCCAAACCAAAAAAGAAATCGCTACCCGTTGCAGTTGCCAAAATGGAAAACCAGCAAAATTAATATTTTCTGTACAATTACTACGGAGTACTTCTAAAATTTTACCAGCAGCAACTAATTGGTAGCGGAGAAAACACAAGATCGGATCGCTGTGCAGCACTGCGGCTTCTCTAAATTGATTCAACCAAATCGCCTCTGATCAAAAGAAAATTACAAAAATTAGACAGGAATGTGCGCGTCCGATGCGTGCGTACCTGGGGTGATGAAATCTAAGGAGGATTCGGATGCGCTATGGCAGTACCAGTACGAGAGGAGAGGGAGGGCAAGGGTAAAAACGCCTACAACGGTGATGGCGACATGGGCAGTTTGGTTGGTTAGAAACCGAGTGGACGGGTGCGATGTCTCTGTGACCGTGATTCTGTGCATCTTAGCCGTCAGTTCGTGCGCTCAGACTCTGTCCAACGTGCAGCACACCAAGAAAAGAGCACTATACAGTCTCTTTCTTCCCATCTTTACAATGTTTTCCTAACTGCTTTAAAGATAAAACAGAAGAAACATTATACTTTTTAAGCACAGTTTTCCTAACTTTAGTTAAAGGGCCAAAAGATTGTGTCAATCAGTTATTTAATCAACGTTTCAGGTACACATTATACCCTGCTCCTGTATGCTAGTGCTGAAGTCCTTACGATTTCAAACAGGGTTTTCAGTCTATTCAACCATACTGTTACAGTAATCAATCAGATCATGCTTTCAGTTAAGCAGTTACAATTACAATGATCACCATCCCCATTCCCCAGTAGGAGTATACAACAGCCAATTCATCCTGCTCTACCACTTTATAACGATGGTACAACTTGCAAGCGTACAAGCAATACAATCTACATCAGTGGAACTAATGTTCTTCGGGTACAAGTCTCTGAAGAGTAATCAACCAACAATTGTTGGTCAGAACATGCAACAAAAATCCAGTAGTTCATACAGCCCCTATGTGCTTCTGCTTCCTCCATTCCCATGGATTCTCAGGTTTAGACGATGCCCACAAGCCTGTCCTGCTCATCTTTGCCTGATTCTCCCACTGAAAATTTCCATCTATTAGGATCCTCTTACATGTAGTTGTAGAAATGTTCAGAGCGTGTTTTTCTCAGTCGAGTGGAATGGAGCTGCCCATCAAGTTGTTTGAGCAGTAAAAGAGTACTAATTACCTTGTTCAGCTCTATTCGATCATCATAAGCAGTATAGTGCCATGCAAGCCCTTTCTTTAGCATGTGTTCCTACAGAAAAGGAATAACGGAATTAATTAGTTTCAATGACAATATGTTACTGAGCAATATGTGCATTTTCAGATGGGACTGTGCATGTTCTTCATAATTTACCATGAAAAAGCTTAACAGTTAATTTGGTTCTGGTCTAATCCTACACATTTCACAATCGAAATTCATCATATTTCAATCTTTTAGTATGCAAGAATCAGATTAATGTAAGTGGGGTGTTGGAAGCTATGTAGTATAGAATTGCAAGGAGTCAATGGGCACATGGAGCAACAGGTTGACGTCTAGCAGAAACTTTAAAGGCAAGTCAGTAGTTTCTTGCCTGCACGAAAACCCCATCGCAGTCGACATCTCCAACTAATCGACCGTACCGGTCACTATCATACACATGGATCCTTAAAATCTTCCCCTGAACCAACCTCACCAGCTCCTCTTTTGCCTCTTTGCCATAAGGCATTGAGGTCTCCGGTGCGTCAATACCACTGCATTGCATTTCAATTCCATTATATCACATTTGTAGTCCAACTAGAAGTTTTCTTTTGACCAATGACAGAGAGAAAGAAGTGGGGGCAAACCTTAGCCTGATCCGGTACTTCTTCACAAGAACTTGTTCATTTCCCTTGTTTGGAACTTGCCTACAATAGAAGTTTACAATTCAAAAATTGCCAAAAGCTTAAAGAACCATAATAGTCCTCTAATTTATGTGGAACTAAGCGACCTGTATCCTGCATTCAGTAATATCTTCTGTAAAGCATCAGCTTTCTCGTAATTCTTAGTTGCCCATGCCTTGGCCCGCTGAACAGACGTTTCATGCACTTCCTGAGGCAAATTGCCAGGCTCTAGATGATCGGCCACATTGACATACACGGTGATTGTATCACCGTCAATTACAGCCCTAGCATCCACCTAAGAAACTAGCATACAGAAATGTTAGCCATTTGCCTTTATTGAAATATGTTAAAGAACATAAGAACAGAAGTTGGGGTCTTACAGGCAGCGTGTGGAGCACAAACTTCACATCACGAGACTTGGACACGTAAGTTTGGGCAACAGGTGCAAATGAAATACCCCAGGAGGAACCAAGACATAATTTCTGCTGCAGTACCAATTTACCAGCACAAAGTGAACACCAAATGAATGAGATGCAATCTACAGCTGATGAAATCTACATTGCAATCAAGCTCACAGCACAATAAACATCTAAGACATGTAAAACTAGGTACAGTGATATGCCTTTTTTTTTCGCATGTACCGAATCCCTGACACCAAGAAATAGGATATAATCAAAAGCCAAAGCATCAAAACTTCTGAATAAATCACTCAGCATTGAAACTAACTGCGGAAGTGCGGATGCTTTCTATTTACATTCCCATCTGTTAAAAAAGGCGCTAAGTTAAACAGCGTCCTGATCTAGCACCGGGGATCTGAGAGCGACCAACACAAATCAGCAAATACCTTTGGGGTAAAGGTGCGGCCAGCGCTCGCAAGAATGGCAACGGCCCCGATGCAGTACACAAGCACCCGCGGCACCTGCGGGCGCCTGTCAGAGATGCCGCCACGGACTTGGAGCGGTCTCCGCCCATATCGGCCACGCCCGGGAGCGGCACTCATGCCGCCGCAGCTGACGGCGACCGCGAGCTGCCAGCGGGGAGCTCGGCCGTGGTGGGGGAGAGAGTGCGGCGGCGTGTAAGCCTGTAAGGCTAGCCGGGTGCGAGTTGTTGTTGGATCATGGCTTTGTGGCCTGCGGGCCGTGCGCATCGGGCCTACAGCCTGTAATAGAGAATCCTCTTGGGCCTGAGCGAATTGGCTGTTGTGGGCCGAGGAAACAGAGGACGCCCTATCTTTGCAGTTTCATGCCGCCGCCGCCGCCGCTTTCCACCGTGGCACCGCGCGTCCACGGCGAGTCGGCGACCGGATGGCTGCCCCTACCCGTCTGAGTGAGTACTGATACGTGCACCTTTGCTCTGGAAAATAGCCTCCTGCGCGCGCTCATTTGCTGCTGCTTCCTGATCCTGTCCCCGGGTCCGTGTCATCTACTTCTTAGCCTCGGCTTGCCATCCTGGCCACTGAAGGAAGGATCAGGGGAACACGAGCCCAACTCGACCATCCAATTCGATGCGACTGGCTCGGGCTGCCTCTCCAACTCGGGATCAAATCGGGACAGGTCCGAATTAAAATGACCAAACTCCAAACCAGGGAGGTGAACCGCGCCGCAGCACTACTCTTCTCTTCTCTGCCGTTTCTTTGTCGGGCGCGCTCGTCGTTGCCGTGCGAGATGGGGTCAAATTCCGAACTCTCCGACGACGACCTGGGGTCACTGGCGGCGGCGTCTTTCCCGCTGCTGGTGTATGATCACGGCGAGCAGCTGGATAATTCCCAGATCGTGTTCTCGGTCGCCGACGGATCCTCGAGCACCTGCAAATAACCCGAGATGAAGAACCACAGATTCCTGGAGAATCCACGCGGCTTGGTTCTGACAGTGGACACCACCACCTTAACCTTACACAGTTCTCTATGGAACCCAAAGACCAGGGAGAAGATTGCGCTGCCCGCAATGGACAAGCCGCTGCCGGAGCATTGCCGGTGCCTCATCTCCGACACCGTCTCTTCACCAGACTGCCTCGTCCTCGTCTACGACATGACGCAGCCGGAGCTGCTGTTCTGTCAGCAGGTCAGAGGAGGCGCCGCGTGGACCAGCCAGTCTTACGACATTGGCCTCTACGAGCTCCCGCCGAGCCACCCGGACAGCCACATTCCCCCCTCCAAGGTGGTGATCGGCAGCATGGCTGCTGTTCAGGGGAAGTTTTACTTTCTTCACTCCAACGATGTGCTCGGAGTTTTCAGCTATGCCTGTGATCCAGAGCCGCGGCTAGAGGTTTCTACCTTTCATGTTCCTGAGCCCACGATCGTCCGCGACGCGCCGCAGGTTGTCACCAGGGCCGGTCCTGTGTATTTTGGAGCCTGGGCGAAGTTAAAAGGCCGGACCCTTTATATATATTCTCTCCGTTCCAGTTTTATTGTTATTCAACGACAACAGAAACAAAATATAGAAGTCTATATATAAGCACTCGAAATTTTGCGCATGCATTAAAAATATTATTGCTAATCCAAGCAAATAATAGTATAAAGTCAAATTTATACTTAACAATTATATATATTACCTTAAAATTTCCTTCAAACATTTCTAGCTGCAAAGTCACTAATGATAGTATCGCTATCAACCTTGTCTAACAATTTTTTTTAATGCACAAATTGGCTAAAACATTCTACCTTTCTTGAGACATTATGGATCTTAAATAATTTTTCAATAATTTCAAATTGAAAAAGCTTCTTTCAGTTGATGCCACACTTACAGGCACAGGAAATAAGATTCAATATACAATAGGAGCCGATTAGCCAAGTCAATTAAGATTTTAGAAAGCAGAGTAGGGTAGGGAACGTACTTGCTATACCGACAACCTGCTGGCCTACAAGGCCACAACGATGTGACCGTGGATGTGGATTGCCAGAAACTTGCGACTTGCATGCGATGGTGAAACCTCGACTTGATCAGCAGTTAGCACTAGCGTGTGTCAGCGAGTCGGTGACTTGCGATGTGCCAATGTGCAGTGCCGAGCAAATAAGAATTGCAATGTGTCGAACTGCCAATGTGACGGTTCGTATTCATATAAGCAGAGGATCATATACGACGTTGATTCTCCTGGCCGGACTGGCGTATAGGCCTATTAGACTGCTATATTTTTCTCATGGATTAAGGTCTGCAGACCATAACAAATAGGTTTGATTTTATTGAACATGTATACATACATGTATGGTTGGGGCCCTGAGTTTCGGGGGCCCAGGGCAGCTGCCCCCTTTGCCCTCCCCCAGGGCCGGCCCTAGTTGTCACCATGAGTTATCTCCTGGAATCCTCCTCCCGGGAGCTGTTTCTTGTCTGCCTTTTCTACCTTGGTTGCAACTTTGAGCGCGTCGAGGAGGTTGGTGCCGATAGGATGGACTTCTCCAAGCAAGAATGGCGCAAGGTGAATGACATTGGCGAGACAGCATTCCTTCTTGGTCCACAAAGCTTCGCAGCTTCCTGCCCTTCCTCGGAACATGGTCTGAAGAGGGGATGTGTGTACTTTGCTTACGACTTATTTGGGGACAGCTATGATTTCCATGTTTTTGATCTACTGGAAGGCACTCGTGAGCTTGCTGCTGGGCCAACCCAAGACATTCCTCCTGTTCTTGCCCGCCACCCGTTTTGGTTGGTTACCGCACTCCCATGAATGTAAAGCTTGTTTATCAGTATCAGTGTGAGAGACAATTGTGTAACCCTGTAACTGATTATCACAGTTGGAACTTCTTGAGAGTGGAATGATTTGGTTTTAACTTACTTCAACCTTACTTCTTTCAGAGCTCACTAGTTTAGAAGTTGCTGATTCATGCACTTAATAAAAATATACGATGTAAATAAATGCATTTTAAATTTTCCTCAAAGAAAAAAAAGCATTTGAAGTTATCTTCTCCCTACATGTAGGCAAACCTGTGCGCGTCATGCAATTATCACATTTCATAGTATGATAGTATAATATGCTATATGCAATGTTTTTTTATATAATTTCTATGAAATACTATTATTTAGCAATGTTTTAGTGATATATGTATTCGATGAATTAAAAAAAACATAGTATTTGTAATGACATTTTAAGATTGATATTGTGGGGGAAAGAATTCAATAGTCTTTATTACGCCACATGTCACATTATCTGATTTATATTGCTTAGATATTTAAGTATATGTAGTATTGAAGATGTAACTAGACTAAAATATAAATAATCATTGCATGTCATATCCTTGTTTTAGGAAATACATTTTTGTTATGATTATAATATATTGTATTCAGATATGTTGCCATTGATCGCTCATGTAGTGAAACTAATTCTTAAACTGTACATGCTATCGCTTGTGATTTTTCGTCTTACTCTAATGTAACTTTATTTCTTTATACTTATTAGTTATAAATATGTTTAGAGATTTTGTTGAACTGAATGATTTAAGAGATAAGTTATAACTTATATTGTTATATAATACATTGAGATAATATAGTATCATAGGATTACACCTCTTCCGACTATGTTTATCGGTAGATAGGGCTAAACATATGAAAATTCTCGTCGGGTGGGGATGACATGACTTTGGCTGGCGATGACGACGAAACAACGACGAGTGCAATGATGGACATGCCGTCGACGGGTGGCAATGATGGATGAGCCCTGACATCACCCCAGGGTTCTAAATATTGGGTATCCACTGAAGCTTCCCAATAGCAGAGCCAAGAACATACCTAGAGAGAAAAAACACAAAATCTCATCTATAGAATGTTGTGGTTCCGAATATTGGCCACCCACAGAAACACCTAAGAGTAGGACCAGAACACATATAAGGATACAAAAACATGGAATTGACGGAATTTTCATCGCTGACAAATGAAACCAACAATGAGTAGGGTGTTGGGGGTTCAATAACTCTGACTTTGGCCGGGTGGGGATGGCGCTGGCGATTACAACGCTCATGGAGATGGTCATGCTGTTGAGGGGGCTGAAGGCAAGGAGGTTGCTGACGACGAAGATGTCGTGTGAGAGTTAGAAATATGAGAGAATTGTGTAAGCCTGGAACTAATTATCACAGTTGAAACTTTTTGAGAGAAGAATGGTTTGGTTTTAACTACTTCAATTTTAGCTTTTCTAGAGCTCACTAGTTTAAAAGTTTGTTGATTCATAGAAAAAATATATATTTGAAATTATCTTCTCCCTACATGAAGGCAAACCTATGTATGTCATGCAATTGTCATATTTCAAAGTATCAAAGTATAACATGTGGTACTTTTCAGCAGTTCAGCTTCTCTCTCAATCGATTAAACCAAATCCCGTACCAGCCAGAAACTAAGAACAATAGTTTATTCAACATTTTTATACTGTGAAATAACATAAAACTAGTATGATGCCCGTGCTTCGCGACGGATTACAATTATGAGTTTGATGAAAATTAAATTAAAAGAACATTAAAAGTATAGCACCAAATTATGATGTCATGTGTCAAATAAAAATAATTGGTTATTTCATTATGTGTAAAGCCTAGTTATATAGAAATATGGTTGTCTAATTGGTATATTTTCTTTACATTTAGTCCTATCTCTTTGTCATACTTAAGTATATATATCTCTACATCTTATTAATTTAGATGAGCACGTCTGCCCCCTCTCTAATAATAATAATATTTTGGTGTTAATTTTTGATGTTACTCGTACACGGTTCGACATGCAAAAAGTATACGTTGCTTTTGATTTCGGGACTTACATATACACGTTAACAAAACACGTGGATGTGGAGCAAATAGGAAGAAACCATGATATGTCCTGGAACCAAATATCACATCCGAAACGGATCCAAATTGACATATACATCTATTGATATATTGTTTATAATTATTACATTATATACGTATGTATGCCAATTTCGTTGTGTTGCTGGTCCTTGAGATCGATTCCATCGCGTGCGTGGTCTCTACGTTCGAAGCAAATCCTCTCGGGTAAAGCAACACATTAGTAGAGAAGAAAAGTAACACAGCGAGTCCTCATGTATCGGCACTCGGCAGGCTGTATGGAATTAAATTGAGCCGAATCGTCGAAACTGCAAGCCGGGGAGAAAAAGGAATCATCGCGACGCCGTTGTCGATTATCACGCAAATCGCGGTTTCGTCATTCATGTTCTCACACAGACGCAGATCGCATGCCGCAAACGTTATGCCCTACTGCCGCCATGAAAAACGATGTCCCTATTGTAACAGAAGAGCGCAACAAGAAGGCGACGTCTACCGTCAATGCACCTGCGGTTGGACCAGCTCTTGTTGTGCATCATCGATCACGAGGCTGCAAATGAGATCGTTGTCTGGTTAAACTTTGACTCGTGGCGATAGGTTCTTATGTGATTCGTCTTCTATGATCTCAAAGTGGCATGTGCCATCGTGGGCATCAATTTCATTGTCCACTTTAGACGCTATTCCTTGGATGACAGCGCAATATGCATCTAATATGTGGTGCCGCAACTTTCGACAGTGCTGGTTCAAGAAAGATCAGAAATCACGATATCTCATAATGCAACCAATGAGATATAGTTAAAAAATAGATTAACATGTTTATTTATATTATAATGAATCTTTTTATATAATCCTGTTCTGTTGTAGGTGGATGATATCTAGGCGACAAAAGAAGTATCTGAAGTTAGAATCCATCCATTGGAAGGGTACATTCTCCGTTCCTCCATATCACTCCTTGAAAGAGATGCTCACCCATCACATGACACTGTAATAATGAAAGAAGGTTAAAAAGGTTGTGCTTGGAGATCGATGATCAGGCACGTGACAGGAATCGGGGTTGTATCACACGTCGAATACCCAAAGAATGTTCTTCCCCTACTCCTCGCCCGCCCTCTCTCGTGTATCTTCGATAGCCCTCGAGAACGGAAGCTGACAGGACTCGTCTATCCCTCCACCGTCCATGTCCCCATGAACCGAAACACTGTTAGAATCCCCACCTCCAGTTCATTCCCAATTCCATCATGCAACGCCGTCGTTGCATGCCTAGCTCGTAGTTTCAATAGAGGTACATCACTTAGTTATTTGGACAATCGAGTGTTAATCTCGGGAGTTAGGTTCACCTATATCACCTAAATATCTTCTTCGTGGCTCCGTACTTAAGGTACGTCTGACTTTCATAGCCTTGACTTTCTTAATTGCATTTATATTATTTATGTAATTAGAACAAACATATTCAAATTCGTTGTCTGAAATCTTTCAGCATGACGATTCAGGGAATTATAGAGGCCATTGACAAAGTACAAGGTGAGGGTGGAGCCACCCATCATGAAGGCACCGCCAACATCAAGGATGCCATCTAGACATAGCTCCGTGATGTCTCAATCATACATGGATAACATTTTAACCTTTGTAATATATAATAAATATGATCTTTCATATAAAAATATCAATAATACAATTTTAATAAATATATGATATGAATAATTTATTTATTTAAATTATATAGAATATTATTTCATTTTTAAATCAGTAGTAACACACATATATTTTGCTAGTGTAATTTAGAATTCAGCTAAGGGACTTTAGATTAACGTAGCAGCAAAGATGCTTTTAGGTCGGGCCCACAATAACAACATGACGAGCCGGAAGTAGCAAGAAAAGAAAAAAAGAGAGAGAAATCAGAGGAGCTGCCGTGCCGAGCCGGCCTTGCTTTCAGAATTCTTCTCTCTCCTCGAGGCCAAGCGGGGCTGAAGGACCAAGAAGAAAAAAATAGAGAAATTACAGGAACCGCCCTTTGCCTTCATCTAGATTCTTCTCTTTCTCGACTCGAAGCCAAGCAGAGCGCGAGCTGAAGGACCAGCAAGCGGTGTAGTTCGCCGCCGCCCCAATAATCTGCTGCAGATCAAGCCGAGGGTGTGAACGAATCATTTGGATCGATACCGGAGCAACCCTCGCCGTTTCTCCCCATCGATCAGCCCGCCCATGGCTCCCGCACCGACGTCCATGGCCAGAGTTGTCGAAGACGCGATTTGGAGTCAAGCACGCGGATCTGCCGAGTTCTGATGCAGATCAGGCCGAGTGGATGGAGAAAGACAGTGTGGATCGACGTCGGATGAACACCAGCCGGAGAGGCATGATGCTATTTTTCGTTGGTAGGGGGAGACTCACCTGTCAATGCATAAGTTCGGTGGGATGCCGCGGAGCGAGTCATCATGCTCATTCATAGTCAATGGGACCCACCTGTCAGCGCGCTACCTCGGTGATGGACGGATCGCTAACCACCACGGGCAATCACCAACTCGCATTTTTATTTAAGAGGAAATATAGATTCAGAACAGTACATTAGTTAGCTCCATCGAGGACAGCTAACATCTAGAATAAGGACTAATGTTTGAGTACTACAATCTTTTTCTTCCCATCTTCCGTGCTCATGCACAAATTCAACCTTGGCAAAGCTTCTTGTCTTGCCTGTATTTGTGGTTCTGCTAAGCTTTACACGATCAAACGGACTTGTACTACCCAATTCAGGCCGTGGGCCATGCGAGATGGGCCTGCAAAACGAGAAAACAGAGCCACAGAGGACGCCGCCTATCTCTTCACCCCCTGCTCCGTTGGCCGCCGCCGCTCTCGACCGAGCCCTCCACGCCTCCACGGCGATCCGCCGCCTCACCTCATCTATGTCTCTGCCTGTCTGGCATGTGCTCCATTGCCATAGAAGCTCGAGTCCAGATCGGCAAGGGAGATCCGACTCCGGCCGGATTCAGCACGACGCCGATTCGATCCTGTTCTAGGCTGCCTCTCCGACTCCGGATCGAGTCGGGACAGACCGAGAGCCTGTTTAAAAGGCGAGGCGCGCAGCTCCAGAATCCAGATTCCAAGCCACCAAAGAGCTCATCAAGCAGATGGCGTCGAAGCCAACTGACGATCTCGAGTCGCTGGCTGCGGCGGCGGCATCTTTCCCGCTGCTGGTTTACGATCACGGCGAGCAGCCGGACAACTCCCAGATGGTGTTCTCTGTCGCTGACGGATCCACGCGCACCTTCCAAGTCCCAGAGCTGAGGAATTACAGATGCCTGGAGACTCCGAGCGGCCTGGTGCTGATGGTGGACCCAGCTTCCTTGCAGAGCTCTCTGTGGAACCCACAGACCGGGCAGAAGATCCCGCTTCCTGCAATGGACAAGCCGCTGCCAGAGCGTTGCCAGTGCCTGCTCTCCGACACCATCTCTTCTCCGGATTGCCTCGTCCTCGTCTCCGACCTCAAGCAACCGCAGTTGCTGTTCTGTAAGGTCAGAGGAGGCAGCGCCTGGATCAGCCAGTCCTACGACCTTGGCCTCTACGAACTCCCAGAAAGTTACTCCGCCCCAGAAAAGAAGAGGGTCATTGGTAATATGGCTGCTGTACAAGGAAAGTTCTACTTCTTCAAGGCGAGGGATGTGATCGGAGTTCTCAGCTTTGCGCACAGTCCAGAGCCTCAGCTGGAGGAGATAGCTACCTTTGATGCTCCTCTGCCCACTATCGAGAGTGACGCCCCTCTGTTTGTCACCATGATGTTCCTCCTGGAATCCTGCCAGGAGCTCTTCCTCGTTTGCCTCTTCTTGTTCGGCCCGAGCTTCGAGCGCATCGAGGATTTTGGTGCCTATAGGATGGACTTCTCGAAGCAACAATGGTGCAAGGTGACTGACATTGGCCATAGAGCGTTTCTTCTTGGTCCCCGAAACTTTGCCACCTCATGCTGTGCAATCGAGCCTGGTCTGAAGAGGGGATGTGTGTACTATTCCTACGAGATCCTTGGTATTCTTGATCTTCTGGATGGAACTTGTCATATTGCCGGACCGACCCAAGACATTCCGGTTCTTTCACGGGAACCTTTTTGGATGGTTCCCGTCCTCCGATGAAGCTCCTTCAGTGTGAAATAAATTGCCTGCTTGTTCCTTTGTAGCTAAGTTTATCTGATACTGAATGACAAATTTTATGTGATTTGATTCTTTTTTGAGAAATAGGTTCATTGTGTTTATCTTATTTTAATTCAGATAATGGAACACAGGAACAGTTTATACACATCAGTATAATTGACTAATTTAGTGTCTGTGCCAAGTGTACATTTTTATTTTCTGTTGCTGAACCCCTGAGTTCCATCCTTACAAATTCTGAATCTGAATATTGTGCTGAAAAAGTAGATGAGTGTTGTATGAGATTCTATGTGCATTAACTCTTGTTTGCAAGCTAAGATGCTGTCACAGTTCACGGGATGTATGCATCTTTATAATGCATATTGTGTTTTATTCATGGTATAAGACTTCTGACATATATTTTTCTTTTCCTTTTCCTTATTTATGTGGCTACCTATTTAACATAACATAGTACTCCGTTTGACATTTATGCAGTATTCTGTAGCATAAGCATTGTTGGTTTATATCGTCTAACTCAAATTCTCTTCCTTTCACTGTCGGACAATGGAACTGTACCGTGAAGGTTTTTTTCCAGATACTAAAAAGATCATGTACAGTCCAGGGATGTGGGTGTGATTGATAATCTTTGTCCTAACTATTTTTCCTAATTATTTTTATAGGCTTTGTGTAACCTGGGATTCAAAGGATTTCGTGCCCGTAACAGGGTATGATTCTGTTTCAGGTATCTCCTATTTTCATTTTGCAGTCAGTGATCATCAATGCTCTTTTTTCAGTTTTGTTAGTGTGGAGTGATTTATCAAAGATATTGGTCCTGCTGGAAGCTCATAGTGGCTGACTGGTGTTAGTATTGTTCTAATCTTGGAGATGGAGCTCGGCCACATAAAAGAGAGTAGTTATTATCTTGGAGTTGGAGTTAGAAAGAGGTTCATAGTTTTGCCTGTATGTTGGTTTATGAACAAGTTCAGATATTCATTAGTTTTCCGAAAAGAAGTAGCCCATGAGTCAATTAGTAGTGTTCAGTTAACTGTTTATTGTTGATTCGCCAAGCGCCTGATGGCGTAGTGGTAAATTCCCCGGTAGAGGGAGGAGGAGGAATCGGCCAGGGTTCGAACCCTGGTGGCACCAAAAAAGGTTACTCGCCTAAGCTTGTGCGGAAGTGTGGTGTCCTGGGTTTTCGAGGTTGCGCCAGGCGCCCTGGGCTTACGAGATGATGGGCTTTTGTAACCTTTCTCGGCCAAAGATGGTTGAGTCTTCTTCTAGTAATGAAATGCCAAGGGGGCGGTCTTCCCTCTAGGGTCGAGTTTTGTTTATTGTTGATTCTATGAACAAGCTCATGTCGCTCTATGTATAAGTAAACTATACTCTCCTTTTAGTATCTGTTTTCATTTATGTAGTTATTTGAGGTTTCAGTTTTCTTTGTTTTTTTATTTCCATTTGTTGTTTTCAGTTGGGCAGAAGGAGTTGTCCCTTTTTTTTGTTTTTAGTTCGCATAGCACTTGCTAAGGTTTATTATGGTCATTTTTGTCTTGATGAGCAGCCCAGCATAGACACGAGAAATCAATTATAATCACTTTTACTAAAAATAGAAGAAAATGAAAATTCTGCAAATTCATCGAACAACACTGGATGCAAAGGCTTAGCTATGTAACCTTTTTATTTCATTTCTTGTCTACTGAGCTGATAATATAATCTCTATGTACTTTGCAGAAAGAATAGATCATATTGAATGCTACAAATATGATGATTCCTTGGTTTTCAAATTACAACTCCTATTCCTTCTTTGTCATTACTATTGTAGTTATTATCCTGAACTTCTGTTCTTCTGTATATTTTTAATTTTCATGTATTATTCCTTATATTGTTCTTTCAAGTTCCGTCTTTTAGAAGAGCTTGTTATCAACATGCAAAGGTACAGTCAAATTAGTACATTATTAAGTATTTGGTAGTATTTATAGAGCCCCTGTACGAAAGCACAACTGATGGTACAATATTTTGACCTTCTGGTTATTTCCTTTTGAAGCACATCACAGCAAAGGTTCATGGAGCTGGGATTCCAGTGTTGATCTGACACAAATGTTCAGCAAATGGGTTATCCCTCAGTATCAAGTAAGTTTCAATCTTTAATTTAGTAAAATGGATAAAGTGGAGATTTCTTCGATAATGAACTGGTACAAGCAGTAAGTACTATTTACCTTATTTACACTTCCCTGCATGTATCCTATTATTGTATATTTTTATTTGATTTTTCTTTCTAATTTGATGATATTTTCTCTCTTTTTCTGGAGATCATTGATTCTCATACAGCAGCAGCGTCCACCGAAGACCGGAGATGCCATTGTTTGATGAGCGCATGCTTTTTTTTTTTTTTTTTTTTTTGAGGGCTCTGGCAAGCGCATGCTGATAATCACTAAAGGTTGAAGGAAATGCTGTTGAATGCTAGCCTGAAGTCATTTTGAAGAATAATCCTCAGCTTTGAATGGGGGTTTGCTATTGTGATGTAACATAGTTCAGATAAGTGTATACCTTACTGCACTACTGTGCCATCGAGATGTAAGAGAGTTTAAGGAATCTGTGTATACCTTCACATACTGAATCAATGGAGTGAAATACAGACGCCTTTTTGCCAATATTTTGCTGCTGGGGCTTTATTATTATTTTATAATTTCGCTTCTATC
Source organism: Eleusine indica (assembly GCA_030378355.1). Lineage (NCBI taxonomy): Eukaryota > Viridiplantae > Streptophyta > Magnoliopsida > Poales > Poaceae > Eleusine > Eleusine indica. The sequence goes on along the minus strand of CM059497.1, from coordinate 7,925,767 downwards.
AGTGCTTCCGAACAGAATCCACGTATGTACGTGGCAAGCTGCTGTTTCTTGTGAAAATCAGTAGATAAAATTTGACTGAAACCAATATTTCCAGTCAACTTTTGTTCGGTAAGAAATGATGAAATCTGACTGAAAACTGGAAGTAAACAAAACTTCCGGGTATCATTCACAAATCACTAGTCAAATTGTTTTGTTCCATTTTTGTAATTCCATTCATAATCTTGCCCTACGACTAAGATGGGCCTTTTTTTCTGTGGATTTTGTAACTTCAAAACTGAGGCAATTAGGCAACATCTGACTTTAACCTGATTTAACTACTAATTCGACAGCAATTACATGGAGAATACAAGAGATCATCTGTCAGATTGTAAAACACCCATAGAAACACAGAGCTAAAGGGGAAAAACATCAGGGGGGGGGGGGCATTCAACAGCGAGTGGGGGTTTCAGTAACTCTGACTCCGGCCGGTTGGGGATGGCGCTGGCGATGACGACGCTGGTGGCGATGGCCGCGTCGTCGACGGGGCTGAAGGCGGGGAGGTCGCCGACGACGAAGACGTGGGGGTTTCAGTAACTCTGACTCCAGCCAGGTGGGGATGGCGCTGGCGATGACGACGCTGGTGGCGATGGCCGCGCCGTCGACTAGGCTGAAGGCGGGGAGGTCGCCGACGACGACGTGTCAGAAGCCGCGGCAGGCTTCGCTGCCTCCGCACGCGCGGCCTTCACCTCGGCCACAATTCTAGCCGTCTGCTCCGCCTGGACATCCTTCAAACGTTGCCGGGCGCGCTCCATCGCCGCCGCTCGTTATGCCCTTGTCAGCGGCGGCCGAGCCTTCGCAGCCGCAGTCGCCGCGACACGCGCGGCCACCTCCTCCCGCGCCGCCGCCGCCGCCGCCGCCGCCTGCTGCGCCTCCACCGCGGCACGCGCGGCCGCCTTCCGCTCCGCGACCGCCTCGGGGCGCCCCGGGCACCACCCCAGGTGCTGGATGACGTCCTCGACCGCGTAGGTGCGCGGGTCGCCGCAGGTGGTGCAGTTGAGGCCGGTGTCGGTCGTCGAGACCCCATCGCGGGAGCGGGAGGGCTTAGGTGCGGGGAGGTAGCGGCCGTTCATGGCTGCAGCCGCGGGGGAAACGCAGTGTGGTGGAGGATGGCGGTGGCCGGTGGTGATTAGTTCTCGAAGGATTCGAAAGCAGGCAGGGCGGGGAAGGGGCAAGACGGAAGAGGGAGGAATTACTGGGAGAGGGAAGGAACGAGGTGACGGTTTTATATCCGGTGGGTCCCATTTCATTGGGACGAACCAGCGGTAGCCAGCTGGCTCAGGACGGCCGGGAGGGAGCGCCGGCGGTGGGTTTGTGCTCGGCGATCGTTGCGAATTGCCGCAGCGCGCGCACCTCCGCGTGAAGCAGGGGATAAAGACGAACAGAGTTTCCGTCTTCTGGATTTCTGGCCCAGGTTGAATTGCGGCACAAAATTGTTTTCTACCCAAAGTTCTGGCCCAGGTTGTATTGCGGCCCAAAATTAGGTCCAATAGCGGTGCGTCCAAACGTCTATTTATTTTTATTCACTTCTAATTTTTCTTCCCTCCATTTGTAATGAAATAGGGGGCCTATGTTTTTTAGACAAAAAAAAAAGAAGCATTATATTAAATTGTAACTGAGTATATCTTCATACTATAAATACTCTGAAATATAAAAAATATATAACTAAATGTACTGAGTATGTAGCTTCAATACTTAATCCTAAACATACGTAAAGATTCATATAAATGATCACATAAGTGAATACTCAACAAACAGGCTAAGAATAAATGTCCAGAGCACAGGAATCAACATTACTGTAGATAGAATGTAGCATAATCCTCTTCTTTCTTGTGTATTACTTCTGAAATTGAAGAAGAAAAACAGAAACTAATCTTTCGGACTCAGAATCAATTGATATCGATTGAAGGGCAGATTTATTCTCACTAATCCTTCATCGCGGTAGGATCTAACCGCGACAAAACAAAGAAGCGACCAAAAAATTTTATTCCACACAACAATATCATCCCCGTCTTAATGTCACTGTCTGAAAACCTAATTCTCATGCCATCAAGATGAAAAAGCTGATGACATCATTCCACCGCCTTCATCTTTATTTAAGAAGTCATGGAAAGACCATATTTATCCCTTTTTTCACGTTGCGATCAATGAGAAAAGAGAGAAATCAATTTTCCAATATTAAATAATAAGAAAAAATTAATCCTAATTTAGATCTCGATCTAACCAACACTAATGGAGAAGCGGGTCACCATGCCCTCCAGCATATGCACCTAATGTACACATGTGGTGGAATACAGCTTTGGGCTAACGTTGCTAAGTAAAGTAGTACACGCACTGCACAATCAGCTAACGATGCTCTGAGCTAAATAAAAAAAGCCGCGAGATACATTGAAACCAAGGATCCGTTCTACTGTTCAAGCTGTTCCCGCGTGTGGGTGTTTGATTTACTGCTTATGCCCGAGACAAGGGATACACGCTAAGTCTGTATTGCGCTTCTGTTATACTTTACACGATCAAACACGTTATCCTTCAGTCTAATCAATCTCTCGCAGAAAAGATTTGTCAAAAAAAAAAAACTCTCGCACAAAAAAAAAATTCAAAATCAACAACAATCAGGTCCTGCTTCATGTTGCATCAGCCAATCCAGCCCGCGGGCCGAACTAATCGGGCCTCTGGCCTGCAGCGCAGAATCCTATTAGGCGGCAGCGACTTTAATGCGGTGGTGGGCTGGTGGCCTGCAATCGGAGAAGAAAACGGACGCCCTCCTCTCTTCATCTCCTATATATATACTCCGCCGGCCGCCGCCGCTCTCGAGTCCCGACCGAGCTCTCCACGGCGACACGCCGCCCCACCGCATCTCAGTGTCTGCCATGTTCTGCTTTGCCCTGTAAGCTTGCCTCTTGCGTGCACTTGCAGCTGCTCAAACTGCTTCTGATCCCAGTCCCAAATTGCGTTCCCCATCCACTTCTTTTCCTCTTCTATGGGGGATGCCGCCCTCGCCGGTGGAATTTGAGGGAGGTTGACTCCAGTTCAGCAAGGGAGCTCCAACTCCGGATTCGGCACGACGTTGATTCGATCCAGTTCTAGGCTGCCTCTCCGACTCCGGATCGAGTCGGGACAGACCGAGAGGCCAGAGCCTCCCTCCCCCTGTTTAAAAGGCAAGGCGCGCGGTTCCAGAGTCCATGATCCAAGCCACCAAAGACCTCACCGACAAGATGGCGTCGAAGCCAGCTGACAATCTCGGATCGCTAGCTGCGGCGGCGGCGTCTTTCCCACTGCTGGTGTACGATTACGGCGAGCAGCCGGACAATTCCCAGATGCTGTTCTCGGTCGCTGACGGATCCACGCGCACTCTCCAAATCCCCGAGCTGAAGAACTACAGGTGCCTCGAGACTCCGAGCGGCCTGGTGCTGATGGTCGACCCTGCTACATTGCAGAGCTCTCTGTGGAACCCACAGACGGGGGAGAAGATCCCGCTGCCTGCAATGGCCAAGCCGCTGCCGGAGCATTGCCAGTGCCTGCTCTCTGACACCGTCTCTTCTCCGGATTGCCTCGTCCTGGTCTCCGACCTCAAGCAACCGCAGCTTCTGTTCTGTAAGGTCAGAGGAGGCAGCGCCTGGGTCAGCCAGTCCTACGACCTTGGCCTCTACGATCTCCCAGAGAGCTACTCTGCCCCTAAAAAGCAGCTCATCGGTAGCATGGCTGGTGTACGGGGAAACTTTTACTTCGTCAAGTCGGGTAATGTGATTGGAGTTCTCAGCTTTGCCCACCACAGTCCAGAGCCTCAACTGCAGCAGATCACTACCTTTGATGCTCCTCTGCCCACTATCGAGAGTGACGCCCCTCTGTTTGTCACCATGATGTTCCTCCTGGAATCCTGCCAGGAGCTCTTCCTCGTTTGCCTCTTCTTGTTCGGCCCGAGCTTCGAGCGCATCGAGGATTTTGGTGCCTATAGGATGGACTTCTCGAAGCAACAATGGTGCAAGGTGACTGACATTGGCGATAGGGCGTTTCTTCTTGGCCCTGCGAACTTTGCAGCTTCATGCTCTGCAATGGAGCCTGGTCTGAAGAGGGGATGCGTGTACTATTCCTACGAGATCCTTGGAGTTTTTGATCTCCTGGAGGGCACTTGTCATATTGCTGGGCCGACCCAAGACATTCCGGTTCTCACGCGAAAACCATTTTGGATGGTTCCGGTGCTCCAATGAAGCCCTTTTAGCGTGAAATAGATTGCATGGCTGTTCCTTTGTAGCTGAGTCTCTCTCCGGATTTGAATTTTTGATGTAGTTTATTTTTTTAGTTATGTTTGAGCATTTATCTTAGGGTTAAGTCTAACTTTAGACCCTCAACTATTGTTGTGGTTCAATTTTCGTCCCTCATCTTTTATCTCAATCATACTTAGTCCCTTAATTCTTAAAACCATTTCAAGTCAAATCGCTGAGTGGTTTTTACTATGGTTTCACGTATTGACGTCTATGTGGCATGCTGACTAAGATTCACAGTCTCCTTTTATCTCTCCTCTCCTAGTTCCGTAATCTCCATCTGAAATCCATGTGGCTAAATTCCTCATTTAGCGCAAAAGGTCTGTGCACTCTTCCATCCCCCAACCTCTAGCATCTGAATCCCCACCTATTGCAGCGTGGCGTGCGAACTCCAGTTATTGGGTGTATGTTGGCAACGACAAGCTTGAACTGTTGGGTGCATGGTTGACGACATGGCGAGCTTGAGCTGCATGTGTGCGTGTTTGACGCCATGGTGCGCTCAGACTCTTCCATGCACTACAGATTCCATGAATGATTCTGGTTTATGCTTCTTGTTGATTGCTAGCAATAGCAGATGACCTTGACTCATGTTGATTGGCAGGCATAGTGCTTTGTCCTTTACCATTTACCTTCTCACATGTAGACTTGTTATGGTCATAGGAACATCCAAAGATCAGAATCGTAGATCAACTCGATACCCTTTTCATGAGTGATAGATAATATCCATCCACGCACGCAGCAGGACAGAAGAACATGAGAGACTTCTGCAACCCGCACGGACAGCTGGATTCAGATGTGGGGCATCAAGAATGGTCGGCGGCGGCAGTTCTAAGCTAGGGTTTGGAAGAAAGTAATGAGATTAAACGGGTTGATCAGGAGAGGACGGGTAAAATATAGGAACCACGTCAGATTAGCCATGTTGGATCCACGCCACATGTGCGTGCAAAACCACCTCAGAAACCACTCAGGGAGTTGACGTGCATGGTTTTAGGAGTTAAGGGACTAAGTATGATTGAGATAAGAGATGAGGGACGAAAATTGAACCATAACAATAGTTAAGAGACTAAACATGGACTTAACCCTTTATCTTATTCAAAACATCAAAAAATATCAGATAGTTTGTTACCATTTATTTTATCATTAAAAATGTTCAAACCTATTTTGTAATTTTATATATTTAAATAAATATTTTAAATAAGACAAATGATTAAACGTAGTTAAAAAAATCAGTGATATTAACAATTTAAATCTCCAGTGAGTACGTACTAAATGACAGGTTTTATGTGGTTTGGTTCTTTTTTAGGGAACAAGTTTGTCGGCATGTTCAAGTTTAGGAAGTGTGATTCGTAACCGTCCTTTTTCCGTGGAGCGCCTGCAAAGACTTTCACTGTATCGACGTCCGGTCGCGTCAATTCACTCGGTTGCATGTCGGATGGAGTAGATGGCTGGCGCGTGGACGCGAGGTGTTCTTAAACATTGACCTGTCTGTGCCGTCTCGACGTGCTAGTATACCTGGCCGTCTGGACCGGCCTAAATGGGTTGGCCCAAGGCACAACCCACGTAGAATAGTCCAGACACGGCACGACCTAGAATAAATGGGTCGTACTATCCCGAAGCACAAGACGGGTCGTGTTTGAGTCTGGCCTCAGACACGATGGGTCAGCTCAAGCACGACCCGTTTAGCGCGGTTCAGTAGGCACAAGCTGTGGCCCGATAGGCACATGGGCCATGGCCTGGCATGGGCATGGCCCAGGTTGTCCAGCTAGGGTAGGGAGGGGAGGGGGTAATATCTAAAGCCGAACCCCATCTGGTCACCCTTAAACCTTACCCTATTGTCAAGTCTGGTCTGAAACGTTTTAAGGAACTGATTGAGGATTTTAGGAAGGCAATTTCTTGGCTTAATTCATCTAACCAACGTATTGCTCAGTTTAAAAACTTTTGCATGGCTCGTGGGGCTCGTCCTCGCAAGTTTGGTTTGGACATTGATGTCAGGTGGAATGCCACTTATCTCATGCTGAAGCATCTTGTGGCTGATCCATACAAGGACATATTCTTTGTGTTTGTCACTGCTAACTATTCACCTAGAGATAATTGTAAGGAATTGCTGACAGAAGAACACTAGTATGCTGCTGAACATATTTTAAAGTTCTTGCAATGTTAGTGAGTTGTCATCATATTTAGAAACTAATCAATATACCCAGTTTGATGATTCATTTAATATTCTAACCTGGTGGCAAGAGCACAAAAGAACTTATCTTGTTCTCTCTATTCTGGCTAAAGATATCATGATTATTCCTGTTTCCATCATTTCTTTAAAATCTGTATTTAGTTTGTGTGGCAGGTTGCTCGAGGACCGGCGTCGGAGCACTACACCTGAACATGTGGAGATGTTGTCCCTGATTAAGAATTGGGAGGAAGGAGACAAACGTGAGCAGCACAGGATTGAGAACAACGAGCTCGAGGAGAAGATGGCCAACATGTAACTAAATGGACTTGAACCTAATGATGCTTGAGAGTTGAGAACTTGAGATCACTAAAAGAGTCTAGGCTGTACTCTTTTTCCCTTTAGGGTTTTATCCTCATAGAGGTTTTACCTAAAGGTTTTTAATGAGGTAGCCACTTAGACTCTTTTTAAAGCCTGGTGATCTCTGTAATTACATGAAGTCATGAACATTTGAATTGTGATTGTGAAAGACTTGTGAATTGTGATTGTGAAAGACTGAAACTTGATCATGTATTCATGACTTTATCTTTACGCAAATTGTGAATTTTTTACTTGTCTAGTTGTGACCTGTGAGGAAATTGTGATTGTGAAAGACTAAAACTTGATATTGTATTTTTTCTGAATAAATAAGACTTTTTTATCTGTAAGGTAGCCGGACTCAGTCCAGCACGACACGGAAAAGCCTGTCAGACCGAAGGCACGGCACGACATGATTAAATAGTCCCGTGCCGTGCTTGGGATTAAAGTCAGGCACGGCATATCAGCACGACACGACCCAGAAATAATCGTGCCGTGTCAGGCTATTTAGTAACTAGGCCGGCCCGTTGGCCAGGTATACGTGCTAGCTATCCCTGTCGTCGTGTCCATAGCCTTCATGCTACTGTTGCACCTTCGTCCTCCTCGTTTCATCACTCTTTTTCGGTGCCCTGGAAACACTAGTCCTAGCTCTCACATTACGTAAGAACTGCAGTTTAGACGACCACCTTGAATCACATTGAAAATGGAGATCCAACGATACATGAGTTTTGGCACTGCTAGACCACATCACTTTATTATTATCCGTTGCGCAGACTAGAATAGTACAACAAATCTCAATACTTAATTAGGGATCACAGTAATCAATTGCTCCCTGCTTTGCAAGTCTACACATACAGACACATTGACACCGCACAAACTACAAGTACAGCGCCGGGCTAAATAAATTAATCAGCTGTTCATTGATTCAAGTCTACAACAACACACACAACATGTACTGAACCCCTGGATCTGTTCAAGCTGTTCCGTTGCGCTTGTCCTTCCTCCACTCCCATGGTTTCTGAGGATTCGACGACGCCCACAGGCCCTTGCGGCCAGCCTGTGCCTGTTTCTCCCACTGATAGAAAAAAAAAGAATTAGACGTGTGTCTTATATAGTTTATATTGTACAAGAAAATGATTGCATAGATATTTCTCTCTCTGTTTCTCTCACAAGTAATTAACGTAGATTCATGACGCAGATTAGTAATGATTACCTTGGCCAGATCCGGGCGTTGATCGTAGGCAGTGTAGTGCCATGCACATCCCTTCTTCAGCATTTGCTCCTGTGCACAAACCCAGATGGGAATTATATCTACTGTAATTAAAAATAGTATCTGCTCTTCAATCCATATCACCAGCTCAAAGACGATTTCCAACTGTTCCTTGCGGAATGCAGAAGCAAATATTTGTATTTTCGCTTTTATTCAATGCAACATATAAGCAGAAACAACATATAAAATTTTCGTGGCCCCTAATAAGCAACAGTCCTCACCTCATCAGTGATGCGAAACAACAACAATCCTTCAGTCCTCACCTAATCTATCACATGACTACAGCTGCATCTAAATGCCGTTAATTGCAACAGCATATTGAGTCGCCATGTACGGCAATGGCACATGCTACGAAAGTACCGCAGTACGTTCTGGATCGCTTCCCATTATTCTAGTCTCCATTAACTATTCCCAAGACACATGCATCAGCTTGTCACTACAAGTTACTAGTAATAAAATAATTTACCTGCACGAATACGCCGTCGCAGTAGATGTCTCCGACGCATCTACCATACCGGTCCTCGTCGTACACGAAGACCTTCAAGCACTTCCCCTGAACGAGCTTCAGCAGCGTCTCTTTGGCCTCCTTGCCGTACGGCATCGAACTCTCCGGCGCATCGATCCCACTGCACATTCACTCAGGAAATTCGTTGCAGGAATCAAGGCACGTGTCGCTGATGATCACAAGTCAAACAAACAGCACGTAGCACGCGTAGGTATAGCACAAACCTGAGCCTGATCCTGTACTTCTTCCCGAGCACCTCTTCCCCTCTCGCGTTCGGAACCGGCCTGCAGAGCAGAGAGACATTTCAGAATCAGCTGTCTGTCGCAGGCTGAACCCCAGCAACAATGATTTTTCTGTCAGCGAGTACAAGTGATCGATGTGAAGTTTTTCACGTCACCTGTATCCTGCATCCACTATGGTCTTGAGCAGCGCGTCCGCCTTCGGGTAGTTCTTGGCCGCCCGCGCCTTGGCCCGCTCCGCCGCCGCCTTCTGCACCTCATGGGGCACGCTGCCGCACACGCCGGGGTCGGACGTGTCCACGTAGACGTTGACCGTGTCGCCGTCGGCCACCGACTTAGCGTCCACCTGAGAAACCGGCAAGAACATTCGTTATCCCCGTATAATTGCGGTCATCATGGAGAAAAAATTTCCAGGAGATTTTGCTGCGGAGCAAGAGTGATCGAGTCTCTCACGGGGAGCGTGTGCAGCTCGAACTTGACCCTCTTTGCCGGCGTGGGAGCCGCGTGGTGAGGCGCGGGAGAGGGGGCCGCGTGGTGAGGCGCAGAAGGGGGAGGAGCGCTTGGCGCTGCGCCGTTCGGGATGGGGAGGCCGTAGTAAACCAACAAGCCCTGCGCAAACACGAGCAGGGGATCCGTTTGTTATTGGCCTCGCCGGAGGGAATCGCCGTTTTTGTTCCGGGCCTGGACGAGGTGTCGAGGGGGCGTACCTCGACGTCTGCTTTCTGGTGGTTCTTGAGCGTCTGCACTACGAAGCGCGCAGCTTCCTCCGGCGTCTTGGGAGGCGGCCGGGCCTTCTTCCATGCCGCCAGCAGCTTATTGTACCTTCAATCCATCAGCACAAGGGAATTTTAGCATGCCAGTAGTAATTTGAAACTTGCAATGAGATTCTGGTCCTCGTTAGTCGTTATGTGGCCATGGTCACCGCGAGAACCTCGCCTCCTAGTGAACAGAAAACAAAACACTGCCTAATCTCGAACCGTACGCCTTCGGTGAGCATGTTCTTCACTTACCGAATATGGAATGGTGTTACAACTCTCTCTTTTTTTTTCCTTCATGGAGAACAAATTAAAGCTCTACAACTACATAATGCTCTTGAGCCAAACAAGTTGATCAAAAGGCCAGTTAATTTTACTGCCCCTAAAAGTTTCAAAGCGTCTCACTCCTTTCAGAGCTCCCACTCATCGAATCCCTCGCAGCCACGACAGCCCGAACAATCAAGCAAGAACGGAACAGGTGAAAAAAAAATAAAATTCGGTCTGGGTTACAGTACCAATTCGCCTGCGCTTTCTTGGAAGAGACGACGTGCCGGCTCAGCCCATCCGGAACCTGAAAAAAATTCACACACAGATCCCCAAATCAGCAACGCCGTCACGCACAGCTCGTCGTACCTGACAGCATAACACGAGGACAGCCACGGCTCATCACCTGCGAGGTGGACTGGAAGTTGAGGACGTCGCGGCCGAGCGCGGCGACGGCGGGGTGCGCGCCGTGGAGCGCGAGCTCCTGCGACGCCGACGCGCACAGGCCGCAGAGGAACCGGAATATGCTGTTCCCCATGGCCTTCCTCTACACGAGAGAGAGATCTCGGTGGGTGGGTTGGTTTCTTCGTCCCCTCGTCTCTGCTCTGCTCTGCGGTGGAAAAATCCTCTCCGGGATTTGAAAACCTTCCGCCGCGGTGGATCTGGCTGCCCGAGGCGTGTGGCCGTTTAATCGGTTCGGAATCCAGCTCGCTTCACGAGGAGGAGAAAGTGAACGGGAAGGAAAGGCTGTTGCGGCTTTGCAGGCGCGGCTGACTTGGCGAGGCGAGGCGAGATCCGCGACGTGGAGGGCGGTGATTGGGCGGCGTTCGCGTCTCGCTCAGGTGGGGGCGACCGGCCGCGCCGGATTTGATGCGGATGGGGCGGCCCGGGTTCTGCATCGGTGCTCAATTGCTCACGTGAGCTCGTTGACGCTGATTGCGAGACACGACGGGTGAGTGAGCCTGCTTGATTACGTTTGCGCGTCCAGGCGTCGGCATGCGTGTTGCTTCGCTACGACTTGGCGCGATGCTTGAGTTAGGTGCTCGTGGCGAGGTGGCAACTCGCAGTGACAAGAGGTATGAGGGATGAAAGCGATGGCGATGGCTATTTTGGTGACGTGTACTCGCCAGGATACCTCCTCAAAGTGAGGTTACTAGCTCGTATGGATGAGGACGTGAGCATTATATTATTGGAAAATGATGGTCTTGTGGAGTCCCAATGAAATGCAACGGGGAGGAGAATTCGGTCGTCATTTCGTGGTGTGTACCTATAGTTCGTTTGCATATGCAGGACTCAGCCGGTTACGCTTTTTTTTTTATATATAAATGTCTATCAACCGGATTTGAGGCCTTGATTCAGCATGGTTGTGGTCACCTTTTGTTGTTACAATAATTTATGAGTAAAATGTATCATAGATCCTCAAACTATTTAAGAATTCTGATTCAAAGTTATTAACTTAAAAAATGTTCGTCTAGGTTCATGAACTAATTATATAGATGTGCTCAAAACAAGAATCTATGATCATGTTCTCCTTCGGTCTGGATCACGCAATCGTGTAATAACGCAACCCATCCTAGAGAAAAATTTAGCGCAAAACTAAAGTTCAGCTCAAAAGTACAAATGGATGACCGTGGTCGTCGGATCACGATCCAGCGGTACAGAATTAGGCGGGGTTCCTCCTACATCTCACCTCCACACATTGTAGAAAACCCTTAACAAAAACACTTTTCAGTGGAGAATCCCTCCACGACCCCCTCCTTCCTCCATGGTCTCTCGTTCTCCTTCTAGAGAAAACAACCGAAGGAGAGTGTTGATCTAGGATAGCGAGAATGGACATGGAGAATGAGGGTGTCAGTCATGGAGCCAAGGAATCGAGGTGGGCACTTGCCGTCACAATCATAGGTGCTAGTAATTCTAGCCACATGAATGTCTTGGCAAGCATCGGAGGAGTCCTGTTTGTGCATGTGTCCTTGCTGATGTCGCTGGTGGCCATTTCCTCCGTGCTCACTCAAATTCCATTCACGACAACATATAATTCCGTGACCGAACCAATGCAGATCATAGCTGCACTATCCATCGTTATATCATCTCCGCTCGCATTCGCGCCAATGCCTTGTGCGCCCCTGTCATCATCGGTGTCTGCGTCCATATCAAAGGAGCCGATGTCGTCATCGGTGTCTGCGTCCATATCAAAGGAGCCCATATAGGGACAATAGAAAAAGATGGGAGGAGGAAGAAGGGATGCATATCCGATGAAAATCATGCAAAAACTAAAAACGTGAAAACTTTCAATTACAACCATTAGATCATACATCTATGAATGAGATTGTTACATATGCATATGGCAATTTTGCACTCATCCATTTAAGTGGAATTGAGAGTGAGCCCCGCCTAATTCTATACAGCTGGATCATGATTTAATGACCACGGGCATCGATTTGTCTTTTTGCAAAGTTGGTTTTACACTACTCTCCCTTCAAGTTCCTCTCCCTTCTCCGAGAACCCTACGAAAAATCGGAACCGGATCCCCTACCGTATTGCCATGGCTTGAATCACTGAAGCGTGGTCCCCAGCCCCACATGGTATTGAGAGGCAGTACGGTAGAGGAATCCTGTCCGAGAAATCTGTTCCTCCCAAATCTTTTGTTGCCGCGAGGAGAACTCTCGATCGATCTCTCTTGAGCAATCAATCAATCTCGAGCGCTGGGAGCAGGAGCGAAGGAGGGATGCAGATCCTCGAATCGCCATTACTAGGCGAGTTCATCGCGTACCTCAGGGCCAACTGGTCCGGCCGGTCGCGCGTGGACCTGCGCCGGCGGCGGCTGCGGCAGCTGGTGACAATGCTGCGCGCGGTGACCGCCGCCGCGGAGGGCCGAGCCGTGCGCGACGCCTCCTTCGCCACGTGGCTGCACATGCTTCGCGCGGAGGCCCTCCGCGGGGAGCGGGTGCTCGACGCCGCCGCCGTGGCCGGGTCCACCCGGCGCTTCCTCTCCGGCATCAGGGAGCTCGTCGTCTCCAGCGCCGACGTCGACCGCCTCGCCGACGCCGTCGAGGAGCTCGAGAGCCTCGCGGGCCCCGGCGGCGACATCGACATGTTCCTCAAACTTCTCCGCCTCCACGACGCCCGCGCCGCCATGGACGTCGACGGCGGCTGCCCGTCCCCGGTGGCTGCTGCTGTTAGCGACCTGGCACGTGAAGCCCGCAGCAGCAGCCAGGGATCCGTGCTCCCCGTGCCGAGCGGCAAGAGGAAGCGCGCCGGCTGCAGCTCGGGGCCCGCGGCCCCATCGCTGGGCGCGAAGAGGAAGATCCCCTGCTGCTGCGGCTCCAGCGCCGATGGCGGGCCCACGTCGTCGGTCGACCACCGCAAGCGCCGCGTCCTGGCATGGGAAAAGCCGCCGCCTCCGGCTCAGCCTCAAAGTGCCCGGTCGGTGGAGCTCGCGACGGCCAGGGTTCGCGGCCGACTCGGCAGGCGTCGTCGGCAGCAGCCCTGCCTTGGGCGGCAGCTGTCGCGGCTGGCATTGTTGCGTTTGATCAGGTCGGGTGCACTCGTTTTCCTCCGGCATTATTCTGATACACTTATCAATAGGCTCAATCTCCTGGAGAATTCACTTCACTTTCGCTACCTTGAACTAGTAATAATCACGGTTCTAGCTCGTTCACTCTCCACTTGCATTGGATGGATTATGTCAACATTTAGGAATCAAATTGTTCATCTCCAATTGAGTAAAATTCGCGGGGAACGCACCGTACCATGTGGACTGCCCAGAAGAAACCCAGCTCTAGGCCTTCCGTATCCATATCAACGGTTGTAACTGCTCGTTTTTCTTCCACCATACTTCATCTCTTTCCTCTGCGACGCCGTCCATCTCAGAGACGCAGCCATGAATCACCGATAGTCTGAGGCTCTGAGCACTTGACCAGGCTATGCAGAACGCAGCAACGTCCGCTCCCAAGGACCTCGCCGTGTGGGCAGCGTCTCTTTGGCCTCACACCCTCACGGTGGCGCAAGCGCAAGGCACGCGGTGGAAAACGGCGGCCGACTGCTGCCTAGCGCTCGTATGTGTGACCCGGCGCGGCATTGCCCCATTGACCTCACCGTTTAGCGTTTAGAGCTGCATGCTTTGGACACAAGAACGTGGCGACTGGAGGTCTACCATGCCTCACACCAATTACCGTCTACGGTGTCAAATGGTCACTGGACGTCTGCCATGCCTCACACCAATTATGCACATCCTGCTTGAAAGTTGGTTCTCTGCAGTGCAGATGATATGAAACGTTGTGTGTTCAATTGTTTGTCACCAGTATAGCCTAAATCATCCCTATCACCCCGCGGATTTGAGGCCTTGATTCAGCATGGTGCTCACCATTGTTACGATAATTTATTTTTCTGTGTGCGCGCAACGTGTCCCAACAGCGAAGTTATTGTGTTTATACTTTGTCAATTGAAGACTTGATATGCATAAATATATTTATAAGAACGAGTGCGCCATGTACACGTTTATTTATGCACCATCTTGCCAATGAAAGAACGCTCAGTTGTATACGCAGGATGTAACTTTGCTGTGGCCAAGAGGGCCAGTTACGAACATCATTTATATACGCAAGCTCCTCTTAGGAACTTCTTGAAGGCATTATTTTTTACCAAGAACACACAGAACAAAAGGACAGCTTCACACAAATAGGTAGATTTTTTATTCTATGTAGACCAAAAGAACAAGATGGTTTGGGTATTCTGGACTAAGAAATTCAGAATAAAGGCCTCCTTAGTAAGTGGCTTTTCAACCTAATTAATAAAGATGGAGCATGACAACAAGTTCTTACAAACAAATATTTGGGTAGCAAGACATTTATTCAAGTAAATAGAAAGTCTGGTGATTTACACTTCTGGTCAGGTCTTCTGAATGTCAAAAATCAATTCCTGAGCTATCGGAATTTTATGGTACGAGATGGCAAGCATATTAAATTTTGGGAGGACTAAATGGCTAGGTGCAACTACTTTAAGAGAACAATTCCCAAAGTGTATAATATAGTCAGAAGGAAGGAAGACACAATATCCAATATAATGAGTATAATACCTTTAAATATCTCATTCCGGAGATCGTTAGTTGACTAAAATCTCCATTTGTAGCATAGTTTAGTGTTACACGTTACAAACATACATTTAAATGATGAACCAGATATCTTTTAGATGGTTTCTAAATTCTAGAGGAAAGTTTTCGGTTAACTCGATGTACATTGCAGTATTAAATTCACATATCTTTTTTCATAATAGATACTTATGGAAAATTAAGATACCTTTACAAATATAAATTTTGCTTTAGTTTTTGAATAAAGGAGCCACTCTCACTAAAGACAACCTAGTTAAAAGGAATTGACATAGTAGTGAAAAATGTTGTTTCTGTAATAGCAATGAGACTATACAATATCTCTTTTTTTATTGTGTTCTTGCTAGATTTATTTGGCGAGTGGTTCAATTAACTTTTGGTCTAGAATCCCATGTTGATATAACCCACATGTTTGGAGATTGGTTAGATAATTTATTAGAAACTAGACGACTCGTAATACTTGTGGGGATGGGCGCCATATGTTAGGTAATATGGTTAAGCCGTAATAACATTGTTTTTGATAAAGTATCAAATATATTTTTTATGCACGGGCTCTCACTGGATAAGGACATGATCATTGTTTTAGAAGAAGGTGGAACATGGGATAATGTGAAAGGCATGTCTTCTCTCAGAGACTTTGACTATGAAGATCTTCGCCAAACATGGATGGATGTTTAACAATAGACTAAGTTTATGATGAATCTCTTTGCTATATCCCAACTATTTTGTGTGATTGTTTGATGTGTGCATTATGTAAGTGACAGAGTCTATCTCAACCAACCGCAGCTGGCATAAACAACTCTGCATGCACTTTCTGCTGAGGAGGATCAAAGCTCTTGGAGAAGTTTCAGCCTCCATAATTTGGGCCTGAAGAGCCTGTTTCGGCCGAACATTGTGTTGCATGTAACAGGGCCTCCAGGCCTTTGTACGCGCATGGGCCAAGTTGGGCGAGCTGGCCGTTTCCATTTATGTCCCGACGATTGTGAGGTCCAGCCTGGTGCGAAATAACTGATCCATTGTCATCCGGGGCAAGTGGGCCATTGCCGTTACGCAGGTGCACCGCGTGCTGTGCACCCGGTCCGTGGCCGTCGTCGCGCGGTCGCCCGTGTTGTGCGGCGTTATCGTGGTGGCCTCGTGGGTGGTCTCTCTGCCGTCAGATCACCAACAAGCTGCTCGGATCTAGGCTGGTAGAGGCACGCAGAGCAGTGCAGGCTTCCGTGCTGCTGCCATTGCTGCTGTCGCATTGGTAGCTGTGCGCTCACTGCCTCACTCTCTCTCTTCTCACAGTCTCCCAGGCGAGGCAAGCCCGACCCCGTTGCTGTTCCTCTCCTTCCTCCAAGAAGAAAACCCAAGAAAAATCCTCCCCAATCTTTCTTCCCAGTGAGAAGGAAAGTCTCGATCTGCCGCAGAGTGTCTCAGTCGATCCCGAGCGGCAGAAATGAAGATCCTGGAGTCGCCATTGCTGGGTGAGTTCATCGCGTACCTGAAGGCGAACTGGTCGGGCCGGTCGCGCGTGGACCTGCGGCGGCGCCGGCTGCGGCAGCTGGTGACGAAGCTGCGCGCGGTGACGGACGCCGCGGAGGGCCGCGCCGGCGTGCGCGACGCCTCCCTCGCCACGTGGCTGCACATGCTGCGCGCGGAGGCCCTGCGCGGGGAGCAGGTCCTCGACGCCGCCAGCTGCGACGCCGCCGCCGTGGCCGGGTCCACCCGCCGCTTCCTCTCCGGCATCAGGGAGCTCGTCGTCTCCAGCTCCGACGTCGACCGCCTCGCCGACGCCGTCGAGGAGCTCGAGCGCCTTGCGGGCCCCGGCGGCGACCTCGACCTCTTCGTGAAGGTCCTCCGCCTCCACGACGCCCGCACCGCTGCCGCCTCGATGGAGGTCGACGGCGGATGCCCGTCCCCGGTGGCTGCTGCTACTGCTCGCCACCTGCCACCGCAAGAAGCCAGCAGCGGCAGCAGCAAGGGTTCCGCGCCGGGCGGCAAGAGGAAGCGCGCGGGCTGCAGCGCGGGACCCGCGGTCGCCGTGCCGGGAGCGAAGAGGAAGCTCCCTTGCTGCTGCGGCTCCACCGCTGACGGCGGGCCCACGTCGTCAGTCGACCACCGCAAGCGCCGGGTCCTGGCGTGGGTGCGGCCGCACCACTGGTTCCCCGCACTCGGCGGCCTCTTCGCCGCGCCCCGGGAACCACCGCCGCCACCGCAGAAGCAGCAGAAGGCTCAGAGTGCCCGGACGGTGGCGCTGGCGATGGCCAGGGTTCGCAGCCGCATCGGCAGGCGGCGCCGGCAGCAGCCCTACCTCGGGCAGCAGCTGTCGCGGCTGTCACTGTAGCGGTGGGTCAGGTCAGGTGCACGCCACGGGTTTCCTCCTGCATTTTGGTATTGACAGACAGATTAGGCTCATTTTCTCCTGGAGAATTCACTTTAGATTCACTTACGTATGAAGATCCCAGAGTTATGTAGTTCTCTTATTAATCTTGCTAGCCTGAACTAGCAACCGCAGAACTCAGTTAGTAGCGTTCACTCTTTACTTGGATGGATTATGTCAAAGTAATCAAGTTCTATGTGCCATTCTTCATCTCCAATTGAGTGAAATTCGCTGTGTGTTGTCGACATCAACCAGGCCACTGAAGCAGAAGAAACCAAGTTGTGTGTTGGCCACACCAAGCAGGCAAGCACTCCTGACTGACCTGGCCTCTTGTCATCTTGCGCCATCACTCTGTGTTCGGTTTGGTGCACGCCAGAGCGTTCTGTGTGTCTGTGTGTTCAATCGTTTATCACCGGTAGAGCCGACTCTAGTCGATCACTGTACCATGGGGAAAGCTAATTTCAGCTAAGCGAAAAGGAAATCGTGGTACAGTGGTCACGTTGCCACGGGCAGGACACTGACGGAAGAAACCCAACTCTCTGTCCTGATGTCAACTGACAAAGCCTGTAGACGCGAGCGCGGTCGACGCCAATTGACCACAGCGTGTCCATTTCGTTCACTTGTAAATCTGTTGGAGTTGCTATAATAAGTTCCTAACCTGAAGTGACGTGATTGAGGATGTGGTCTCCCTGATTTTCAAACTGTTCTGTTAACACGCACACACGCGCGCGCGCGCGCGCACTGACGCACACACAAAAAGTACTTTTGGCTTCCTTAATCTCCAAACTACTACTGTACCACACGCATTTAGCAACGAAGATAACTACAGTGAATTCTATGCGTTCCGTTAGGAGAAACTGTCCTCAAGTACGACCAGGTGCGATGAGACTTTCCGCAAAGTAGGTATAGATCGTGGGGAAAGATGGCTTTCCTCGCCTGCCTACGCCGCGCTTTGGCTTCTTGCTGCCCATCCCGCCCCGTTTCCGTCGACTACCACATGTGGCGGGCACCAAATTTTTGCCTCTATTGACCGCCGGCGACGACCCCGTCTGGCGTATGAGTTCGATGTATAGCAGTTTGTTATCACTCTCAGCTGTCCTACATGTCATTGAGAGTCGTGGGCTCGTTCATGGGCCAGGACGAACTTATCACATCCATAGCTGAGGCTGAGCTATCCCAGCCCGACCCAGCGAACTATCAAGGCCGAGCTCATCTATGAGATCTGCAATTGGGCTTTGCTGGACCGCTCCCTCTTCTCCCGTAGAAAGAGAGGTGGTTGTTTTTGCTGTCTGAGAGGATTTGCCGTTTGCGGAAGCGGAACCAATTGATTCTATTTTTCTTTTTTTTCAATTGATTATAATTTTCTTTTTTTTTAAAAAAAGAAATGTTGATTGCTGTCGATTTTGGTCAAGAGCGTTAACTAACTAATCACGAGTTTTAATAGAGCAACAACCCGGTTGTGCTTGCGCTAATGATGCATGTCTTCACTATTAGCGCCCAAATCATTGCTCGGAATCTCAAAGGGCGATCGAACTAACAATATTCGCTCCGGTGCGGGTGCTATTATGGCCGAGGTTGATGGATCCCTGGACCTTGTGTTTCTTTGACCCCGTCCGTGTTCTCTATTCTTTCTTTCTTCTTTCCCGTTTGCTGTTACAAAAGAGAAATTTTAAAGGCAGAAGGGTAAAATGACTTTTGAAACATGCCACGTTAACACTCTCCGAAACAAGGTACGTACAAGTTGGCAGCCCATACAATTCCGATAGCGTTTGTCCGGTCCCATGGATGAAATAATCCTTCTTCCACTTTCTGGTGGTCCCTCTGAGAGTTCGAGATGGAATCATGCATGGAACAACACTTTATTGTTCTGTTGTTCATTCACTCTGTTTCCCCACAAACGGGACAGGAAATCGCAAAAGGTGTTCAAAAATCGATACAAAAGCGGATCGAAGAAACTCACAACGCTGTCTACTTCCGCGGCCGGAATGCTCACACTGACCGAATAATGTACACTTGGAAGGAGAGGGAAGAAAAAAAAAATCAAAACGAGAAATATTTACCAAGCAGCACATCACACCATGCACTCACGCACGCTGAACTCCTGGACCGATCGGAGCTCCGGGGACGGTCGTCAGAGGTCCTCCGCGATGCAGGCGAGGTGCGGCTGCCACGGCGAGGCGTGGCTGCCGGTGCTCATGCGCCGGCGGTGCTGCTGCGACGGCTTCCTCCTCTTCTTCGTCGTCACCGGCGGCGGCACCAACGGCGCCGTCGTCGTCTCCTCCTGCTCCTCCGGCGACGACGACGACGCCGTCGCCATCCCGAGCTGGCGATCTGTGACGACGACGACGCTGCCCTCCGACTTGCTGCGCACGTGCCGGGCGGAGGCCGCCGCGCTGTTGGGCTTCTTGGCGTCGGGGACGGAGGCCGCCGGGATGAGGAAGTAGATCTCCCCGCGCTGCAGCTCCGCGTCGGGCGACACGATGAGTATCCGCCGCACCACACCTTGCTGCTGCGACGCCGAGCACGGCCGGCTCAGCACGTGGTTCGGGTGCGCCGCGAGCACCTCCCCCGCCGACACGGCGCGGCCGTACTCGTCGACGCGACCGCTCAGGTGCACGATCCGGACCAGGTCCAGCGCGCCGCAGGGGAGCACGCACGCAAGGCAGCAACGCAGGCTGTTGCCCATCTTCCCTGCTGCTGGTCCGATCGATCGCTGCCGACCTCTGACGTCCTCCCTGCTGCGAGCCTTCCTCTCTCCCTCTCTCTCTCTCTTTCTTTCTTCACTGAATGATAATGGGCGAGAGAGATTATATAGGAGAGACATACAAAAAGGGGCAGGAAAATAATTAACAAGTTACTACTATACTATAATCAGCTTCACTACTCGGTGAGGGAACAGCAGTAGTTCAGGCCCGGCTAATAAACATCGAACTGATCGATGGGACTCCTCACCCATCCATCGTCGTCTTATCTAGATTCTGAACTACACTTATGCTCGCCTAATAATAATCAGCAGGAGGCAAGCAAGCTAGCACACACAGGGTGAGGTCAATTAACTACAACTCAATTAGTCTACACACACCCATGTTCCCACAATTTTCTTTTATTTGGAGCTAATAAGCTAAGCTACTAGCGGACGCCTCAATGATTCGCGCACACGGCACACTCATGCGCACAGCCATGCTGCCCTGCTGGACCCTTGCTGGTGTCCTTCCTTCCCCCCTCTCTCTCTCTGATGAGTGTGTTGCATGCATATGCATGAGTACTATGCCATGCTTTCGTTACAAGTGTGGACGCGCCATTGGATGTATGAGGGTGGTTCATCATGTCAGAGACAGATTTGTTTACTCTTTGATTGCCTAATCGTTTGGTGCGTGCACGGCATCGGTTCCGAGTTCGATCGTGTGCGACATCTTTCGTACGTGACGACACGAGAAGGTAATTAAATGGGCCTCTCTCTCAAGTTGCTGCCGCCTGCCTACCGGCCTACTGCAAATTCAGCAACGCTATATATACTTGGTCTGTTGGATTATAGGGTAGCTGCATTCTGTGGCACTGTACGCTGAACTGACCGTGTGATTAGCCTCTCGCTTAATAAACGTCAAAGCCAAGCTGGGCCAAAAATTATTGTGCAGGCAGTTCGCTGGTCAATGCCCTCCGCGCCACCGTGGTTCTGCTGGACTGCGTCGCGGTCCGTTGGTAGTCAAGATATGCCAAAAATCCGATATAGAGAAATCTGATGTGTGTCAAAATGCGCGTGCGAGCATGTGGTACGATTTGTGACATCTCTGTTTCAAAATAATAATAATAATAATAATAATAAATTTACTGTTACTATGCTATGGACCCGTAGGCCCCACGCCGCGCGGCACCGCGCTGCACCCGGGCCCCGCTGCCGCTTCTACCAGGGGGATTTACCCCGACTCCTTTCTCTCTTTCGCTCGGCTCTATCTCCTTCTGTTCTCTCCCGCCACCGCCATCCGAGCCCGCTCGTCGCCGTCGATGACTTCCCGGGCAGCCTCACAACCCAAACCACCGCACCAAACACCCCAACAACTCCTCATGGCCGCCCAGCACCACCTCTCGTTATAGACCGTGATTTGGAGCCGTCATTTTCTCGGTGAGCACCGATGACCCCTCCCCGGTTTTTCTCCAAATTCGATTTCTATCTTCAATTCTAGTCCAAGGAGGATTTCTAACTCGGTCACGCCTCGATTGGAACCTTTTCTGATCGTTTTTGACCATGGACGGTTCTCTGCTCCAGGTTTTTCCGGCCGCTATCACCGAGTCAAAACTCACCTCCGTCGTTGTCCGCCGTCGCGCCTGTTCCGGTGAGCACAACCTTCGCCAATCAGTTTCTTCTGCTTCCTGTGTCGCGCCTAGTTTGTCTGCTCGCCTGCTGGCCGAGCCGAGCTCAGGAGCGAGCTCGAGCTCCGGCTGCAAAGCCGCCACGCACGCGAGCGCGGGCACCGCTCGTGCCCGTGCAGCTGGGCCGTGGCCGAGCAGCTGGGCTGCGCTCGTGCGACTGGGCCGAGTGGCTGGGCCGCTATGCTGCTGGACTAGGTCCAGTAGCGGCTGGGCCGCTAAATGGCCCATGAAGTCATAAATCAAGCAGCCCTTTTCTAATCCCGGGTTTTTCTTTTAAAATCAATTCCAAAACTTTAAAAATTCATCACTACAGTTTTAGATTTTCTAAAATTGTGAGATTAATTTTGCTAGGTTTCAAATATTATTCTCTACCACTTTATGAAATAAGATTAAATATTTATTTTATATGATTTTCAAGCATTTAATTAGGATTAATAAATACCCTTTTAATTATTAATTTGTTCAATTCTTTAATTAATGTTTTTTAATAGTTTTAATTTATGAATAAATGGGGTAATTAAGGATAACTAATTTAGATTAAAGCATGTTAATCTCTTTTTATTCATAAGCTTAATTACTTTTAATTAGAAGGAAATACTTCAGACAAGAGTAATTAAGATCTTGTCTACTATTTTATCGAACCATCTTTTCTAAGCATTTTTTTCGCATTCATGTATCGCTGCTGCTAACTCGTGACGTATCGACAAATCGTATAGGACCCGAGATCGTCGAGGCGCCTGTTGAGAGTGGACCGGAGGTGGTGATTGTCGAGACCGACCCCACGCCTGCATCGTCGTATCCGGATGAAATCCAAGGCACGTCCCGGTGCATCCCACCTATGTTTTTAAATTCTTTCTTTATCACATTGAGTCAAGTCATAATTATGCATTAGGTTTTAGGAATTGATTGACACTCACCTCAATTACTATCATATCCTATGATGTCTTTATACTATATAGGTACAGGTAGCACGATATGCGCTATGCTTATATCGTAGGAATATCGGTAGCACTACATAGGATGATCTTAAAGCATGAATGCTTTAAGTTGTCTGAGATCATTGAGAAATTAAATGAAAGTTGATAATGATGGTGGGACCGGACGGGCCAGTAGAGGAAAGGGCAAAGACTGGGGCTTGCAAGGTGGTAGCCCCGTCCGTGTCAATTTAGGACCACGTTGTGGCCTAGGGAGCAAGTATTGAACAATAGCGTCTACATGCTGGTATATGGAACCCAGTAAGCTGATGTACTCTAACTAACTCAGTGGTAGGACGTAGCCAACTTTCTTTTTCTGGCTGTTAGTGAGATTGAAGTCTCACGGGAGGGAAATGGTGGTCGCCCATGAATAATGTCTGGGACAGGTATCAAGTGGGGTCTCCATATTTTCGGGGGAGTTGGAAATGGATCGACCTCTGGTTGGAGTTAGTGGAAAAAGTTGTCATATACGACCAATGCGGTGCGTATGTGTCGTGTAGTCGGGTTTTACCCAGCTGGTGAAATTGGTTCGAATCGCTGTCGCTCGCAGCAATGAGTATCGCTTGATCGCTCGTCAAAATTGAGATAATCGAGAGTAACGAGAAGAGAAAAATTGGATGAGTTAAATGATTCTTGCTTGCAAAACATATTTGTAGTAGTTGCAGGATGCAAACCTTAATATTAATGAACATAATTTTGAGCTAAAATTTGAAAATAGAGATCCACTAATAAGTGTTGTTTTTGAAGTCTGAGTCAACCCACGAGTCAAAAGCCTATGCATTCTTGGTGTCGGCCTTAGCGAGCCACATTGACGGGTCAGTCTTGCGGAGTATATTAGATACTCAGTGCTTTGTTTATATTGTTTTATTCTTAGATGGTGAGCCATATCCTTATGGTTGGTCCGAAGGCGTGCCAGGAGATGGGAAACTGCCGGAGAGAGGTTCCATCCAATGAGAACGTATCTCGTCCCTCGAAGAATAGAAGACTAGACGCGCTTCTGAGAGTCTGTTAGTGAACGAATTTGGAATTAAAGTCTTTGAACAATGAACAAACTTCTGTTTGAGTTTTTAAACTTTTGTTAAAATAAATATTTTTCTGCTATAAAACTCTTGTTTATTTCCGAAAATCTGATTATATTATATTATAATATAACATATTCTGAGTTTGTAAGAATGTATATACTATTATAGCTCGTTTCGTCGAGTATTCTCTTATACTCGATCCTGACTATATCACATAGGATGTCACACGATTTTACAGAAAGTTCGAACCACGTACGCCTTGCACGGCTTGTCATTCTGCTGATCGATCGACGACTGGTCAGCAAGAAACGCAGTGAAAATGGTCGGGACGGTACGTAGGTACGGCAAGGTACAGTGAATTGTGTACGAACGTGCTGTCCGCACCGCACGTGGGATGGGAGCTTGCTTGAGACGCGAAAAATACCGTGAGGGAGGAGATGCCCGATCGATCGGTCGGGCCGATCCGATCCGTGCCGACGACACGTAGCCCCGACGCAGGGCCCACGTCCACGTGGGGCGCTGTCACTCGACGGGACGGGCCGGTACACCTAACACGTTCGCGACGAGCGCGCGCCCTCGCCTTTGCGCGTCGCGGCTACGGGCCTACGGCTCACAGCGACGAGCGCACGCGTGAAGTGGGCTCTAGTCCATCGCCCACTTGGCAGTCACTTTTATGTGGGCCAGTCAACGCGCGCCAAGACTCCCATCTAGCCCAGTAAGGACTGGGCGGGCTTTCTGTTGACCCACACCAGGAGCGACTAGCTTAAGCGGCCCAAAAGTGACACACTCGGCCGCGCCGCTAAACGCCGAGCAAGTGTCCCCTTGCCGTTCGCTCAAAAAAAAAAAAAAAAAAAAAAAAAAAACAAAGGTGCCCACTCGCCGAAAATGTGTAGCACACTTGATATTTCCGTGCCTACTTGCGCCGCTAAAAAGTGTCCATTCGCCAAATTATGCCACAGAGAGATCATGTATCGAGATATTATTGTCTTTTTTCCATCATTTATTTATTTTTTTCTACCGTCTCCAGGTATCTGTAGTTTACTCCAGGGCTTCAATCTAAATATGGATACTGTTGGAATAGGATATTTTGTGAGGGTTGGATGCATATGTTGTTTTAGACCAGACCATGCATGTCTTTAAAACCTAACAAAAACTATAAAAAAACATTTAATATAATTAATAATTTACATACAATACTCTAACTACATAGTTTTCTGGTCATGCGGGTTGTAGTGGAAAGAGTTTTACGAAATCTAATAATTTACCAACACAAGAACTACTATGCCCAACAAGTTTTAATGTGTTTGGCTGACTGGTTTTCACCCACCCACCTTGTGACGTTAGATCAGAGAGGTTTTTTGAGTCAAGGAAAATGATCCTGCACACAAAACATTTTCTAGTTTATCACAAAACAATATTTCTAAGTTATTGCATAAGTGGTTCATTTGAATGTTCCCTCATTTCTTCCTCAGTTCCGCGCGCCCCGCTCAAGAACCAGTGCTTGTTTCCATTTTTTTTCAATAGACAACTAGGCATGTTCTTTCCTTTTCTATCTCAAACCATTTTACATGGTCTCACCTATTCTTTCTTCCTTCGGATCTAGGTTGGACAAGCCCCTGGTTGTGCGCCACCACCACGAGCTCCTTTGAGCCTTGAGCTCACCCTACTCTCCCTAGACCCACCCATTCTTTCCTTATTCTCCCTATCTATATCAGGCAAGTCCTCGTTGTCTCTGGCCGTGCGTCATCGGCCTGGGCTCTTACGCCTGACACCCCCCTCCCCTCTTCCTGGTCTCACCCATTCTTTCCTCCTGATCTATTTGAGCAAGCCCTGCCGCTGCAGGTTGTGCGCCACCACCCCAGGTGTCATTGCACCCTAAGCTCCCCTACTGGTCCCACCTATTCTTCTTTTTTCTCCTGATCTAGATCGGGCAAGCCCCGCGGCACCCTAGCCATGTGTAGTCACCCTGAGCTTTTTGATATTTGAGTTGTTTCTTTTCGCAAATTTGAGTTAAATTTTTTCAAAATCAAGTTAAAAAATTAAGATGAGTTCTTATTTTTTATTTTGTTTGGATTTTATTTTTTATTTGGCGTACAAAAAGATACATGCAGAAGTGAATTTGTTGTTTGATATCGGAATTGAGCCGTATTGATTAAGGAGTATAGTGTTGTCATCTTGCTATCCGAAGTCAATGCAAGATGGAAGATGTATAATCCGAACTCGAACGCTATTTTACTAGTGCACGAGTTTAAATTATACACCCTGTTGCTTATGCTTATGCGCCAAGTGTAAAGTCCACACGGTCCACTCCGTGGTGTGGTGGACTCACACCGTCACACACTCACGCACGACATGCGATTTTTCAGGCCACCTTACCCGTCCCTCATTCGTGCAATGGGCTCACCAGAACTTGGCCTCCGACATTCCGGCTCAATCGGCCACACTCGCTGGGTGAGCCCAATTCCATCTCGCTGCGTGGCACGTGCTCTGCACACACAAACCCACACGGTTGCATGCCGCAACTGATGGTTGCTGGCCTGATCCGCTGCTGCCGCGCACGGGCGAGGCGATCGAGTTTGGCGGCGACTCCGGCGACAACTCTTGCAGTTGGAGTTTTTGTTTAGACATTGTATCTTGTATGACTCATACAGTTCACGAGTCAGCTCACAAGCTAGTTCGAGCTGGTTTGATAACATAACGAGTTGAATCATGAGTTTGACTCAGTTTGAAAATCTATCAAGTCGAGCTGAGCCGCGAACAAGCTGAGCTATCTCACGAGTTTCAAACCTAATGTCCAGATCCAATTGAACCAGATGCATAAAATACATCTGTGCTCATATATATAAAGCAGTTTCATAGTTTTCTGGTCATGCGGGTTACAGTGAATACGGTTTTAACAAATTTAATAATTTACTAACATAAGAATTACTACACCCAATAAGTTTTAATGTGTTTGGGTGACTGGTTTTCACCCACCACCTTGTGGCGTTAGATCACAAAGGCTTTTTGAGTCAAGAAAAATGATCTTACACACAAAATATTATCTAATTTATCACAAAAAAATATCTCTAAGTTTGTACAAATAAGTGGTTCATTTGGATGTTTCCTTATTTCTTCCTCAGTTTCGCGTACCCACGCTCGTGAGAGTGCTCGTTTTCATTTTTTCAATAAACAAACACACACTTTTCTTTTTTATTTCAAACAGTTTTACATGGTCTCACCTATTCTCTCTTCCTTTGGATGTAGATTGGGTCAACCTTATCTCTCCGTCTGTACGCCACCCCACCCTCCTTTGTGCCTTGAGCTCATCCTAATCTCCCCAGTCCCATCCATTCTTTCTTTATTCTCTTGATCTAAATCAGGCAAGCCCTCGTTGTCTTTGGTCATGCGTCGTCAATGCGGGCTTCCTTATGCCCGAGCCCCCCCCCCCACCCCCTTCTCCTGGTCTCATGCATTCTCTCCTCCTGATCTATTTGGAAAAGCCCCGCCGCCGCTGGTTGTGCGCCACCACCCAAGGTGTCATTGCACCCTAAGCTCCCCCTCCTCCTCCCCTTGGTCCCACCAATTCTTCCTTTTTCTCCCGATCTAGATCGGGCAAGCCCTGCTACCCCCTAGCCATGCATAGTCACCCTGAGCTCTGTTACACCCCGAGCCTCCCCCCCCTCCCTCGTTGTCCCACCACTAGATCTAGATCTAGATCTAGATCTAGGCAAGCTCCGTCGTCTTTGGTCGTGAGCCGTCATCTGGGCTCCCTCCCTCCCCTTGACGTGTCGTGTTCGTCGCTTCAGCTTGCCCGTTTGTCTATCCCCTCCCTCTCTCGACACATCGACACTACAACAACACCCTCCCCTACACGTGGTTGTCGCCCAACCCGCAGTCAACGAGGTGCTAAACCTAGTTTGAGCTTTTTGATTTTTGAGTTTTTTTTTTGCAAATTCGAGTTGCTTTTCAAAATGAAGTTAAAAATCAAGATGAATTTTTATTTTTTCGTTTGGATTTAATTTTTTATTGTACATAAAAAAGATACGTGTAAAAGTGGATTTGTTGTTTTCTATCAGAATCGAGCCGCATTGAGAGGCAGGCAGACAACAGCGCATCGAAGAGATGCGTCGTCCTTATGCGCGCCTGGCCGATGGGGAGAGGAATTAGGAGAGGATAGAAAAGAAACAAAATGCTACCTACATAATCAATGGCAATACGAGTAAGTTTTGGGAAGATATCTATTCCACAGTCGGTAAATGCAACCCATGAGATACTGTGAAATTTGGCTTGTGAACAAACTGCTTTTCTCAAAGCAACTGGAAGAAAACCGATCCATTTGATTCTGCTTTTGATTTTTTATAAAGCAAAAATAACTAAAAGCAGAACCAAGCACACCTTAAGTAATATAGTATTATGGTCTTACTATCCGAACTCAATATAAGATGAAAAATGT
The DNA here is from genome assembly GCA_030378355.1 of Eleusine indica. Taxonomy (NCBI): domain Eukaryota; kingdom Viridiplantae; phylum Streptophyta; class Magnoliopsida; order Poales; family Poaceae; genus Eleusine; species Eleusine indica. The sequence goes on along the minus strand of CM059497.1, from coordinate 7,897,650 downwards.
ATAATCCGAACTCGGGCGTGCCCTGTTCCTTATGCGCCGAGTGTAAAGTCCACACGGTCCACTCCGTGTGGTGTGGTGGACTCACACCGTCACACACACACACTCACGGTATTTTGACAACGAAACCGAGCGGTTTTTGTAGAATGACCACGAAATTATGGGTTTCTTTAAAATGACCACGAAACCGTTGTATCTATGGTAAAATGACATCGAAGAATTTTTTAGACAAAAATACCATCATCTTTCTTCTTCCTCTCATCCTCTCTCTCTTCTCTCTTCTCTCTCCCGAATGGCTTTCCCTCTCACTCTTCTCTCCCTCTCTTTCTTCTCTCTCCCGAACGACGGTCGCTATGTTCAAGAATGCGTCATGGCGGGCGCGGCGGCCGGCGGTGGATGCGGCACGGTAGGCGGTGCGCGGCGGCCAGCAGACGCGGCGCGCGGGGGAGGCGACGCGGTCGGCGGTGGCTGGCAACGGCGGTCGACGATGGCTGGCGGGAGCGGTGCGCGGTGCAGGCGGCGCGGCGGCCGACGGTGGACACGGCCCGCGGGGGATGCGATGCAGTGGGCGGTGGCTGGCTGGGGGCGGCGCGACCGGCAGTGGCTGGCGGGAGCGACAGGTGCGGCGCGTTCAGGAGAGAGAAGAAAGAAAGAGAGAAGAGAGAAGAGAGAAAGAAGAAAGATAAGGGTATTTTTATCTAAAAAATCGTTCGAGGTCATTTTATTGTAAATGTAATAGTTTTATGGTTATTTTAAAAAAGACTATGATTTTATGGTCATTCTACGGAAGCCGCTTGGTTTCCTATTTAAAATACCAAAAATCTCCACACTCACGTACGACACGTGATTTTTCAGGCCACCTTACCTGTTCCCAAGTTAACATAACCCCCGGTTTGGTTTTGAAATTTTTTAAAATTTGAAAAATTTTGTTTCTAATATTCTTATAAAAACTAGACGATTTGTAAAGACATTTGATGAAAAATTTGAATCAAACCGATGTATTTTGACAAAGAAGAAAAAAAAAAACCCAACCTTATCCTTTCCCTCCCCAATCCCATGACCATTCTTTCCCCCACCCACCCCGCTGCACCCGTCGGCGCCTGGGAGATCGTTGATCCAGCGCCGGCGCGCCAAGGAGACTGAGCTTGAGCGACCGGCGACCGGAGGCACAACGACCTCGGTTAGCCGCTTCCCTGGCGCGGTTAACCGTTGGAGCCGGCCGGTTAACCGACAGGGATCGCGGTTAACCGACACAGCGGTTGGCGGCCTGGCGCATGCGGTTAACCGACGCCGAGCTCAGTTAACTGTCCAATTAGGTCAGTTAACTGACCTGGCCTTCCGGCCAGCCGCGGGCAGAGGTAATTTTTTTTCAACTTATTAGCTAATAGATGTAGATCTCCATGGAAGTAATTTAGATTGGAAACATAGGTAGTAAGTAAATATGTATAACAACATGAAAGTAAGAGATGTAGATAGGAAAATTTGTTAGCCTTTGAAACATGGTAATTTAGATAGGAAAAAAGGTAGTAAGTAAATATGTAGCATCTTATTATTTATTTTATTGTACATGTTGTTGTTGAGATGAAGCATCTCCATGGAAGTAACAAATTTTGCATATTATTATTATGTAGGTAGATATGGCGAATCGTAATCAAAGTGATGCTGTGTGGAAGCATGGTGTAAACTAATTTCCAGGATGGTCATGCAAGTATTGTAAGATTTTAAGAAAGAGAGATGGTGCCAATCGATTCAAGCATCATTTGACAGGAAAAGGTGGTAACGTGATATATTGTAGCAATGTTCCACCAGATATTCGGGACTATTATTGTTGTGAGCTAGATAGAATTGTGGTCAGGAAGAAAGACATACAACAGGATAATTTGAGAAGGGAGGAAGTTGCAAGAGGAGGAGATTTGATCCATGATATTAATGATGATGAGGATAAGGTGTTGCAGCGTGTGTTGGATATGTCTCGAGAGGAGGAGGCATATGCGAGACGCGTCCGTGATCAAGGTGGGTAATATGAGCATGGAGTTGGTAGCTCTTCTCCCTATGCCCATGGTTACGACCAATACATTGCTCCACCGCCGGACGCCCAAGCTCCTCCACAATGGGTTTATGAGTGGCAGGATCCTGATTTCTATAACTTGTTGCTCAATGAATGACGAACAACTACAGCATGGACTGGACAAATATAAAATAAGTACAAGACGGTATTATTGGCTACTCGTGGCATTGCGCACATGTCAACCGAAGAGTATCAGACCGCATGGTACTCATGCCCGTGGGTGTGAGTATAATTATTTAGATGTTTTGTATAATTATTTATAAAATACCATGTGTCGGACAACTATATTTTAATATTTTGTATTGAATAATATAGTTGTGCTATGTTATATAAACTTAATGTATTATATATTGGTGCCTAATATTGTGCTTAATATTTAAAAAATGTCATGTCAATTTTTTTTCTATTTTTTAGATCATTTTTTTATTTTTATTTTCCAAAAACCGAGTTGATAGCTCCAATGAACAATTAACCGCCTAACCGGCTGGTTAACCAGTATAACCAACCGGTTAACCGGACTTCGACCGTGCGCCACCCAAATCGAATTTTGTGCGGCTAACCGGCCGGTTACACCACCGGTGTCCGGGCCCGGCCGGTTGTCGATTTTGTCAACCTTGCCTGTCCCTCATTCGCGCAATGGGCCCACCAGAACTTGGCCTCCGACATTCCGGCTCAATCGGGCACGCTCGCTGGCGAGCCCAATTCCATCTCGCTGCGTGGCACGTGCTCCGCACGCACACCTAAACCCACACTGTCGCACGCCGGACGCCGCAACTGATAGTTGCTGGCCTCACCCGCCGCTTCTGCGCACGGGCGAAGCGATCGAGTTTGGCGGCGGCTCCGGCGACAATCTGTGATCAGCACCGCCGATTCCTTCCGACCCAGCAAGTAAGGATCCACCCCCGACGCTCCGCGCCTCGATTTGGTTGCGATTGGTGCTCGTCCCCCCCCCCCCCCCCCCCTGTTTTGGTGGGGTTTTAGGAGGGGTTTTCTGGGCAGGGAGGATTATCCGCTGGTTGAAGGGGCGATTCCTTGGAGCAGCGAGCGGGTAATGCGGCTCTGTTCGCGTTTTTTAGGTTCTAGGGTTTGATGAGCTGGGAACTGGAATGTGCAAGCTTGGGATGGGGCGGATTCAACTGATTTCAAAATTTTGGGGCTCGGTTTTGTGCGGGCTTTCTTAGAGCGAAACTGCGATTCGGTGCGAGGTGTTCGTCTTTTTCTTCTGTATTTTGTCTCTTTTTTAAGCCATTGGTGAGTGGGCGCCGCTGCGGGCTTGGAAGTTTGTGGACCATTTTAGTGATCGTTCAGCTCTGTATTTCCGGTAATGGGGAATCACTTTCAGTTTGAACACTTATAGGTTGTAGCAGAGCTTTGCAATTTTGGATTGATGGGATTAAATTCACTGAGCTTCGGATTTCGGGGGCAAGATTTGTTTTCATTCTTGGATTTTGAATTTTGATTACAGCAAGGTACGGGAGTTGTGTTGTGATTACTGACATGGGTAAAGGGTTTAGACAATTTTCTACTATTCTGTTGTAGCCGAGCATACGAGTGCCCTAGACTTGATCATTTGAGGGCCTTGCTGCTATCATTATTTCACGATTATTTTGCTCGGTGCTGAAGTGAATATGGTGGATTGCTAGAAAGATCACCTGATGTTGAGGCTTGTATTGAGACCAATTGGTAGAAATTTTGGTGCTGATATTTTTACTGTGATTACTTTTGCTTTTGTTATTCCTGGTGTTGATCCAATGTTGCACCACAGAATGTACAGAATTTTGTCCTTCAAGCCCACCTGCATATATAATAATTGTACCTTGTTTAGTTTTCAAATTTTGTGAAAGAATGGGCGTTTATGTTACTGCCTTATTGATTACAATTTTTGTAATCTGTGTTGCATTGTATTTTTTTTTTTGGAGAAATGCCACCATGGCGCAGCCTTCAGGAGGCAGGCGCGAGACAGGGGATCGAACCCCTGTCGGCTAGGACGCGCCCATGTGTCTTCACCACTGGGCCACAGGCCGGTCCGCTATTGCATTGTATTTCTACTTGTGATAAGTTATCTGTGTATCGAGTTTGTTGATCCAGCCGTCCAGCACACTGTATATTAACGTTTGCAATTTTTATTTTTTGTTGATGATATTTTAAAGAATGGGTACTGGAAGGAGAACCGAGACTTTCAATCCTGCAACACAAAATAATTCCAGTGCACATTATGGGGACCATTCTATTGCTGCACGTTATCTTGGTGAAGATCAGCTAGGAGGAGTGATTTTTGGCTGCAAACACAACACGATCAATGAATGCCTCTCTAAGCAGCTTTTTGGTCAGTAAATTTGTCCACTCAACTTTATTATTTGCTGCACCATTACTTTGTATAAATCATTATCCTGTAAATACATACAACTGCCATTGCATAAATGCTTGTTTTTGGAACATGGTCTTATACATCAGCATTTTGTTCCACATTGTGCGTAATGGGAATGATTGTCTTACTTTCTTTTGTTCGATAGGTTTACCGTCAGGGCATTTCGCATATGTGAAGAATGTTAAACCTGGCATGCCTCTATTCCTGTTCAATTATAGTGACCGAAAAATGCACGGAATTTTTGAGGCTGCATGTGCTGGCCAGCTTAACATTGATCAGTTTGCTTGGAGTGATGATGGTAGAATTAAGACACAATTTCCTGCACAGGTACTATCCAATAACATCCTTAATGCATGGTTAATCTGGTTAAATTCATATAACCAACTGAATTTTGAGACTTGTTGCATTCTTAAGGTCCGCATCTCTACCAGGGCGCAATGTCTTCCGGTTTCAGAGGCTCAATTCAAAAGTGTGATCAGTGGCAATTATCATAAATTTCGACACTTCTACTTTGAGCTGGACCATTCACAAACAAGGGCTTTAATATCTTTGTTTAAGCCTGCTCAAGTTCATGATGTTCCAAACAAATCAAGTTATTTCCGGTCCCTGCAACCTCCAACAGCCAAAGCACATCTTGTTCCTGGTCGAGTGAAGTATGAGTCATGTTCAAAGGATTTCAATCAATGTGTCGTTCCTTCTGATTCACAATGTATGGATCCTTGTAAGTTGGTTGATCCTGATAGTGAATATGCTAGCGCAAGTAGAACCTTAAAGAGCAACCTTGATGAGGAGTCTTCTAACTGGGATGATTTGGATGATGCTGCAACTGAGAAAAGAACAGAAGCTTTTAGTGATGGCATCGATTCAGTGCATGAAGAACAATCTGAGACAATGGCTGTTAGGCAGAAATTGCAAGAGCTGCTTGTCTCACAACATAAAGTGGCCCAATCCTCTGAGAATATCATTGATTCTGCCTCAAATAAATCTATATTTCAAGAAACACAACCTGGTATTACCCTACCAACAAATTTATCTGATTCTACCTTAAAGAGTGACACATCTATTAAAAACCTCACATTATTAGAGAAATGCTATGGAAATTCTGAGGTACTTTAAGCTATTCGATTCTATTGCTTACCTGTTGACCTCATTTTTTTCACATCATCTCCATTTTTTGAACAAATTTCTAAGAGCAATTATGCATTACTATTTAATATATGTTTCATTGTCTGTAGCTGCTTCATATCATTGATAAGTTATCCAGGAGGACTGAAGCAGTGGAGAAAAAGCTGGTACTTGTCTCTGTTCCTGTTTCTAAGTGTAATAATCAATAGTATCATTACCCACTGGAGATAGAGTGTACATAAATGAGGCTACTTCCATCAGTGACTTCAGCTATGAATTGGTCATGTCCTTGGCTATTCAGATTTCAAATATGTGGAGCCATATATGTTATGATTAGTGTTAGACGTGCTTGATGTTAAGTTATTTGTTTTCAATGAATCTCCTCATTGTTTTTCTTTTGTGTTCTAGGTTGAATCAGATAAAGAAATACTGTTTCTGAAGGAAATAGTAAAGGACACAAGAAGAAGAGTTCAGCAACTGGAATACCAGATGGAGAAACTGCAATCGACCTGTAACTCGTCTGCACCACTCCTTGGGAAACCACACGGTGACATAGAAGGGCCACATATATTCCTCATTGGTGGCTACAGGGGTGGTCTCTGCTTATCATCGCTTGAAACCTTTTGCCCTACAACAGACAGACTAATGCCTCTAAGGCCAATGAGCTCTGTCCGTGCATATGCAGCTGTTGCTGCATTGAAGGATCATATCTATGTTTTTGGTGGCGGCGATGGAAGTTCATGGTATCACACAGGTAAATATTCTAAGGTTAACACAATCAAGTTCTCTATGTAAGTTCCAAGGTGTTGACTGTTGACGATCTGCATCTTTTCTATTGAAGTGGAATGCTATAGCAGGGGAGAGAATAAGTGGAAAACATGCCCCCGCTTGAAACATGAGAAAGGAAGCCTAGCTGGAGCTACATTGAATGATAAAATATTTGCTATTGGTGGGGGAGATGGGTCTACAGTTTTCTCAGAAGTTGAGATGTTTGATCCAACACTTGGGAGATGGATAAATAGTCTGTCAATGCGGCAATGTGTACGTCTCACATTCCCTATTGACAGTTATGTTGTTTGCTCTTGGGTAGAAATTTTTTATCTTTCCATATAATATGATTCAGGGGTTTCAACACCAGCCTATTTTGTTTTCCCAGTGACATTTCATAAGGTTCAGAATCCGTAAGTTAGAGCAGAAATAAAATGCTGCAAAGAGAAGTTGTTTGACCTCTATATCTAACACTTCTAGATCAATAATATGTTCTTCATCTCTTACTAAATAATAATGGTGCTGTGGCAATAGTTTCTCATGTTAATATTTGATTATTCCTCATCATAAATAGTTAGGGCAGTGTTCATTCTGAGATAACTCTTTGAGCATTAGATAGGTGAGGTGTATGCCAGGGAACTAATGTTACTTGGATATGTCTAATTTTATTTACTTTTTTTTTTTGGAAAATCATAGATCATAAAATTTTCAAATCCAGGATATACCAAACTATTGGATAACAAATTATTGCAATGCATGTCCAAAATTTTGTTGGAGATAAATGGAAACCTTGTCATGGATTTTCCATGAGATTTTGCGTTCTGTAGAGTAAGGACTTCATTGTACTGTGCAACATTGATCCATTCATTTCTCTGGTTTACCTTCAACGGTTTGATGTTCCCACTTACATTCATTCTTCTGATTTCATTTTTTCCAGCGGTTTGCCCCTGCAGCAGCTGAGTTAAATGGTGCTCTCTATGTAACTGGTGGTTATGATGGCAACACGTACTTACAGTTATGACCCCTCACCATCCTATCCATGCTTTGGCACTGAGACTTAAAAAAACGTTTTGTATTTGCCTACTGAATTGGATTGATCATAATAACAGATCAGCAGAAAGGTATGATCCAAGGGAAGGTTTCTGGACCCTGCTTCCAAGTATGACATCAAAAAGAGGATCCCACTCTGTAGCCCTCTTGGGAGAAGCCATGTGAGTATCCTCCTTCCCTCCCCATCTGTGTATGTGTTTGTGTACACTGAACATGGTAGGTTCTGTTCAGATATGCTGTGGGAGGTCATGATGGAAACAATCTCACTTCAACTGTGGAAATCTATGATGTGCGTGCGAATTCCTGGAGGATAGGGAGCCCGTTTAGCATTGCAAGAGGATATTCATGTGCAGCTACTATGAACGATAATTTGTACCTCATTGGTGGTCTCAATGATGCTGGAGAAACAATCAACACTGTAAGTCTGTCTTGTCTTATTCTTCCAAAATTTATCTTTCTTTGCCTTTGTTGAAGCTTGAATTTCTTTGCTGTTTTGCAGGTGGAAGTTTACAATGAGCACCAAGGCTGGTCAATCTCTGGCTGTGAGGCGATAGGGAGGAGGGCCTTCGCCTGTGCTATTGTCATTTGACAGAAGTGCAAATCTCACATCTAATTTTTATGGATTTGCGGGCTTTGGAAGTGCAGGGCATCACCTCGGTCTGAGTGTACCTTCTTCTCTAAACAGTTACCGTTTTAGCAAATCGAATGCGCTGCTGTGTACAAAAACAGCCATAGCCTTTTTGGTGCATCTTTCAGAACCAGCAGGTTTCAAGCTGACAGGGTTAACGCCAACCGCAGCTGAGGCCACTCGCATCATGTTCTGTTACATGTTCTGATAAGATATAGATGGTTCGGGAGCAAATTGAATGGTTCAGGATTTGCATGATCGAATGTACATGCTCGAGTTCTTTGCAGCATGAGTTGCTGAGTTTATCAATTTTGAAGCTTGCTATCTTGCCCTTTAATTGACGAATCCCATCATGCTGATTGCGAGTCTAGCTGGCTCTGGCTGCTCAATCTGGGAGCCCGTTACAATAATAATAGTTGTAACTACTTTTTTCCCTTATGGTTCTGGTAAACCACTGAGAACCTACACTTTCCTGTTGTTGAGGAATCTGGACTTTGGGACGCTGCTAAGTAAGGAATATTGTCCTAACTCTTGGGCTTTTACCCTGCCAAACTGCCTATCATAGGTGCGAAGATGCCTTGCCACTGCGAACATATTTCTTATGCGAGATTTCAGAAGATTGGCTAAATCTGATCAATCGAGGATTCACTCCAAAGATGTTGTCGTTATCGTGCATTGAGACGGAATTACGATTGAGCGTCTGCGACTGTAGTTTGGACATATTTGTACAGGCACAAATACGATTTATCGCTGCCGCGTGTTAGCTATGACAGGAAGTACATAAAAGGAAGAGACACTAGGAGGACAAACTGGGCAGTTATAATCCTCCATCGGACTGGACGAGGGCAAACGACACGCGACTGATGTTGATAAAATTCTGAAACCTCACGACATGAAGAGAGCAAAAAGGATTCTCAGGTTCCCTGCTTCCCGCTACCATGAGCAGCACAAGTTTCACAGACAAGACTAGCATCCATTCTAAGCCCAGAACTTCACGGTCAGCCCCATAATTTTGGACGCAAACCAGTGCCTTCGTGTCATTGGTTCTAACTGCAACCAATCATCCAGGATCCACCGCAGCTTTTCTGCTAACTATCACACTTTCCTAACTTCTTCAAACACTGGTCCCTTCGTTACAGCACAAGCCACCAACTTGAGTTTGAAAAATGATGCACGATTCATCGATTCCTCAATGTCTAATTGACACCACAAATTCTTCAAACCAGACACCATTTTTCCAACAGAGAATCTGCTTTACCCTAAATTTTGCCAGGCCTTACTGGACTCAATCATGGACAACCGAAATTTTATCCACACAACGGTTGCTTTTATCCTCTATATAAAGCCCACCTATTACCCTCATCAATCCACACCAAAGTTTCAAACACCACAACAATGGCCTACAACTTCGCTCCTGATGCATGGGGTTGGATCACCAGCCTCCCTCAATTCTCCCAGTGGCACACCAGTGCCATGTCCCTTTGTATTTGCACCACACCGTCTGCATCGACATCATCACAACCATCCATGAATCTCTCGATTGTAAAGGCCCCTCCCACCCCACAGCCTTCCTATGTCACCTTCTCCATCTTTGCAAACTACCATGTGCCCCTTTCTCTGTGGGCATCAAAACCATTCCACCTGAAAACAAAGTCACAGCAAACTCTGGACGAACAAGATTTGATACAGATGTTTGTTGACATTGTCAACTCGGTGCTGAGGTATGGACCTGATAAGAAGTCATCCTTCCGTTTTCCTGGGGCACAACCTCATGGCAACTTCAAGGATGTGTTCAACATAGCTTTCTTGTCTCTGTCCTTCCTAATTTGCATCTACGAGTCTCCTCGTGATCTCCGTCCTGGGTGTTTAGATTCACTGAGAATCCAACTTACTAGTTCAAAGTGCAAAGATGCTGCAAAGAGCCTTGTTAAAATGCTCGGGGCAAACCTTGAGGACCAATGGATGCAGATAATGAATCTTGCAGTAACTAATTGGATCGTTGAGCTGCGATCTTCAAACAACTCATTTGGGGTTCCATCTCCACTATTCTCATATGCTCTCTCAGCAAGTGGGCTCTGGAAGGTGCAGCTGTACTGCCCAGTCATATCCATGGGCAAGGAAGAACCTGCAGAAACAACACAGGATGAGCGCCTTCTCTTCTCACTCATTTATCAGCAACTCGAATGTGTCATTCAACTAGCTTATAGAACAGTCAGAAGGGATAACTGGATTGATGTTGAGGTGAAGGTTGACAACATAAGGTCAGTGAAATATAAGGATTTGATTACCTTTCTTAGATGAATCAGCTAAATAAATTAGTAACTCAGGAACCAATTTTCTGTTCTTTTCCAGAGGTATGACAAATGATTTTTAATACAAAGTCAATTATCCTTTTGTGGTAACTCCTATAGCATATATACATAAGTTCACATCAAAGCTAAAAATTTAGCTAGCAAGTAAGATCCTAGATAACTGAAAATTTGGTTGATGCATACAGTTATGTTAAATTGACCTTGAGCAACCAATCTTGCATATATTCACATCATTTTACTTATGTTCAATACAGCTCTTAAGAGAGTAGAACTCTTGTTTGACTAGCCTGTATCAGAAGTGTTAACAAATATACTGTTATCTAAAAAGAGGTCTATGTCACAGGTTACTATTAAGGACAGAAAGTACTTCTTTTAAAAATATATTTATATATATGCACAAACTACCCAAACAAAAGCAGTTACCTTTGGTATCCATCTCAGGTGTGATGTGGACTCTTTGGTCTCTGAGACTCTCATGTCAGAACGCGGATATGGTTCTGAGGAGAAGCATTTTCCTTCACGTGTCATGCTGCAAATCACACCTATGCAACAATCTGATGTACTGTCTGTTTCAGTTGGCAAGTCCAATGACAACCCCACACATGAGTTTGGTCTTGAGACGGGCTTTGAGGGTTCATTTGATCCACCAAACTCATTTGGTCTTAAGGCTTCAGTTACTGAAAGCCTTACACTGGCCATGAAGCCCTGGAAATTTGAACAATCTGTGCATGGTAACACTGCAACCTTGAACTGGTTTCTCCATGATGGTGTAAATGGCAGAGAGGTTTATTCTTCAAAACCTTCCAAGCTTTCACTGCTTCAGCCAAGGGCCTGGTTCCGTGACAGGTACTCAACTGCATACCGCCCCTTCACTAAGCAGGGGGGTGTCATATTTGCACGTGATGAATATGGAGACAGTGTCTGGTGGAAGATCTGTGGTGCAACATTAGGGAAGACTATGGACTGGGAGATCCGAGGCTGGATTTGGCTAACCTACTGGCCTAACAAACAAAGAACCTTTCACAGCGAAACAAGGTGGCTTGAATTCAGAGAATGCCTGCAGCTTCCCCTAACAAAGTTTTCATAAGCAATTGTACTCTGAATGAAAGTATAGCAAAATGTGACCCATATGCATGTCTATGGTACAATATTATTCTAATAAAATGTGTCCTTACACAGAAATAATTTTCTCATATGCTTATTTGAGCAATTTTATGCAACACTCGAGTCTTATCTGGGTACTCACCACTCCTTTTGTGGAGTTAACTTGAGTTCAACGAGCAAAATGTACAATATCAACAATTAAGAGAACTCATTAAACATGGATTCATTTTCTACTATAGTACAGGAACTCAACAAACAGGACAACTTCTTGTACTGGTTGGCTTATAGTATAGAGCTATGTCTCAGTAAGGCGAAAAACACAAAGACTACAAAGCTTCAGGTTGAAGCGTTTCCTAACAGCTACAATGAAGTTATTCCTACAGCTCCTTGTGACCACACCTCTAATACGAGAAGAGACTAAACCCATCATCTCCATCTTGGTATTCTTCATGTACTTCAATTTTTTTAGCAGCATTCAATTCTATAATTATCATCTCAAGAACATCTTCAACATGGAAGTAATCATAACTTACGTTCCCTTCTTTGCGCAAAACAGTCTCCTCAGATTGGAAAACCTCCAGGGTCTTACGCTCCACGTGGACGCTTCTCAAGTCATCATTCACTTCCATTTTCACCTCATGCACCTCAGTGTCCACAGACTCCACCTCATCCTTGTCATCGGACTGTTGGGCAGCTGGTGGTATGTTAGATGCCAGCAATGAAAGCGCTGACGTGCAACCTGAGTTTGCATCAGCAGAACTATCCGAAAAGTTGACACGTGCCGTGGGACCATACATCGCCTTCGCGGCCTCATCATATGCATGAGCAGCCTCCAAAGCAGTAGGGAATGAGCCCAGCCATAGGCGCCTGCCGCGGTTGGGCTCACGAATCTCAGCCACCCATTTGCCCCACGTCCGCTGCCTTACGCCGCGGTAAGCACAATTCCCATTCTCAGGACCTCCTTTCCCAGCCATGCACCCTTTTTTGGAACCCTTGGCGGGAGCTTTCCTGGCCCCTAACTCCTCCTGGGCCTTCTGGTTGTGCTCCTTCCACCGCTTGATTGTCTCAGCAATGGAGTCAGGGCCAGTGCTTTTCCTTCGCATCCTCTTCTTCCTGGCACAACAAGGCAATTCACTTTCACAAACCCAAGCTTTAAAACGAAGTCTAAAATTCGAAGGAAGGAAAAATGGACTGCTCTTTCATTCCAACAGAGCAGCAACAATGGAAAACTAAGCCACATATAAGCACAACACAAACCAAAAGATTATTTCACGCTGTGCACTACGATTTTTAGGACACTCTCATCCCAGTAAAACAGTCGGTGTGCACCGCCAAGAACACACCAAGCTACTCCACAATCACTTCCAAGAACTCTCACCCAGCTGGACACTTCCAAACTGGGTGTTCGAAACTCATCCAACTCCAATTCCCCACCGAGACGCATGGAAGACCAAAAACTTCAATCTTTGGAGAGAGAGAGAGAGAGAGAGAGAGAGAGGAGAAGAATCACGACCGCGGGGCAGAACATCATCTGCGGACGCACAGACGCGGAGAACTGGAGAAGGGTGAAGCAATTTGGCTCGCCTAATCCACCGCCACAGCGAGATGGACACGAACACTCCCTAACACCCAGCTACAAGCTCGGGAGACACGCATCGGATTCAAGCGCTCAATGTCCAGCAGCTCCGTCGCCACACGCCGCGGTCAATGCTCACCAGCTAGCCCCGCACGAGAGGAGCAAGAGCATCGAGAGACAGAGAGAGAGAGATAAAGAAGCAAGCAGCTCACCTGAGTTGGCCAGCGGAGGAGTCCCCTCCCTGCACCTCCACCCGCTCCATGGAGCGAGAAGAGAGACAGAGAGATCTCCTGGCTCTCGGCTCCCTCTCCTCCCTAGATTTCCTCCAACTGGTCGCTCCCCTCCTCGCTTTGGCGGTGGCGCCCTCCTTGTCTCTTCTCTGGGCGCCAAGCCAGATCTTCTACGGCCGGCGCGGCCGCCCGGATCTCCCCCCACACCCAGGGCAGGCGCGCCGCCTTGCGACGCGGCAGGTGTCGGTGTCCCCTCCCACCTCTGACGCTGCCGCCGCCCGCTTCGGTTTTGACGTGGACGCCAGCCAGCGCGCGGTGCGGCTAACCTGGCAGGCGGGTCATTGGTCAACTGTCAACACCCACCGGCACATCAGCCGTGAACCGGATGGGGGCTACGCGCTCTCGTGACAGTGTACCACGACCACGAGCTCTTCGAGTCTTCTCCTTCGGAACGCCGTGTCAGTGTAACGAACTTTGGATATGCTGCCGCCGACAATGCGGTCGGGTTGAAGAGAGGTGTCGCCTTACATATTGTTCCACGAAAACTCGTGCAAAAGTGATGAATTTGGAAATGTTTGAAGTTTTGGGACTTGAAAATGCTGATTTGTTTCCGGAAAAAGTTCACCGAAACAAAATAAACAGCCATGTGAGTTGAAACCATGCTCACTGAAATCCAAATATATTCTCTCACTATGTGTTCTACTATGATACCACTTTCTCTAATCAGCTCATCCCGTTGACCCTAAATCACTCACTAACAAATATTTACTTCATTGTTTGAATACATTCGTCTAGCATTAGTGACAAACATACGTCAAATCATGCTAAAAAAGGATGTTAGTTGTAAATATATTAGTTTTGCTGAATCAGTCACAATTGACAATATTTTTACGAGACTAACATGCTTGTGTGACACTATGAATTTGAATTTCCTTACCTTCTCAACTCAAGAGCTATGCCAAAAGGATTCTGAGTGGAGTGACTAGCAGCTCCAGCTAACTGATCCGGATTCGAGCGGCATCTCGCGCAATACTACAATATGGTACTGTGACATTTTGTTATTGCGGTCGTGGTCGTTAAGTCATAGTAGCTCCTTTATAACTAAAAAAAAACCCTTCTCCTAAACAGTTTTCTTGATCGCAATTTTATAAAAAATTCTCTTCTTTTTAATATGAAATATGGGGCACTTAGCGGCGGTCGAGTTGGTCTCAACTCAAGAGCTGTGGCATTCTTGGTGCAGGATGTCCACACGGCGGACAGGTGGGAGCTTGGGAGAAGCCACGCCGTCACGCGGGACAGGTGGGAGGGGCAGGAGCCGTGGCAGATACGCCCCGACGCGGTGCGCCTGTGTCATGGTCATGGTCATGGCGCTCGTTTCATCCGCGGCGCGGTGCTCTGCTCTCGCGGCCGAACAAACCGCGGCGGGCCCCCGGTTGCTCATCCAGGATCTCGTCATCACAGCGTGACTCGGCCCCTTTCCTTCAATTTCGAAAGGGCCGTCGCAACGGGCCCAACGCACCTCGTCGACCCACCGCGAAGAGCGCCAACGCGGTAGGAATCGAACGGCGTCGAAAAGCTCCCGCCCCGTACGGCCATTTCGTTCCCTCCCCGCTGGCTCCGCTTCCCATTTCGAAAAATTCCCCGTCCTCCCCGCCTCGGCGTCGGCGCTCCCCGATCCCGCTCCGCTCCTCCCGCAAGAGATGCCGCGCAAGTGGCAGGTCTGGGGCAACCCCGACGGCACCCTCGTCTGGATCCCGGCGCCCGACGAGCCTTCGACCTCGCCGCCGCCGGCAGCCGCGGCGGGTCCGCCTGATCCTCCGTCTCCCGGTGGCGCGCCAATCGAAGGTTAGATATATGTGGATTGCTCTTGTCTTAGCGTTAGAATCGATCGTGGATTGCTTGCTGTAGCTGTTGATCCTCTTTTCCTCCTAGTGGCCCCGGTCGAAACCCTAGGTCCTGGTGGCAACGGCGGATCGCGGGTCTCCTCCATGGCTGACCTCCTCCTTGAAGGTACAGCCTCTCCCCTCTGTGCTTGTTGCCTCACTATCGACTGTCGGGTTCCATCGTTGCTTTGCCTGAGTGGCAACAGCACTAACTGGGAAGTGGCTGTCCTGATTGTTGATGGGATTCGCAGCGCGGAGCAAGCTGCTTGAGGATGATACGGTGGCTGGAGCTACCGAGGATGTCGGGAAGGGTGGGTTAATCTGCACTGGGTCGGGGAGTTTAGTGGCCGTCAGCGAGAGGGCCGTGAAGAGGGCAAGGGCGCTGATTGGAAAGGAGGGAGAGGAGCAGCAGGCTACTAACAAAGCAAGTAAGAGCTCCTTCACACAATTGCTAATTCGCAATTCAATTCCGTTAAATTGTTGTGTATTGTTGGATGTTTGATGGCATGGAATTTGCACCATCTACTCTTTCCTTTTCACACCTTTTGTATTGGGTTGACGTGCTTGTCTATTTCAGAGCAACCATTCAGCAATGATACTTGCGCAGATGCTGAACCAAGCAAAACAACGGATGTCGCGTTGAGAGGTTAGAGATGCTTTTACCTTTTTCCTTTCTGAGGGCAGCCTTGGATATTGTAGCTAGAGGGGAAAAGTGCAACATAAAAATAAAAATAAAAATAAACTCATGCTGTTGGTTTTGTTAAACATTTGTTCGAGTAGGCTAGAGTTGGGTAGACACTAGACAGAGGGCGCTGCAAAACTTTTTGAGCCAAACTGTGGTTTGGATTTGCCTATTGTTAGCTGGTAGCCCCAGCAGACACATGTTTATTTTGCTTTCTATAATAATCACGGCCAAAAGCTATTGTGATAAAAGTGCAGAAATTTGGTAACCAAATTCTGTGGTACTGTATTGAGATTGTGTAACGTAAAATTCAGGTGGTGTGCTTGGAAATAGCTTGTTGCCAATTTTCCAAACTGGATCAGGCAACACGGTCTCCCTCAGAGAGGCCTCAATTCAGAAGGCAAGGGCCCTTTTAGAAGGTAGGAAGTGCTTTATTATTTCGTGCATGAACAACCGTTTTGTTGCCTCTGTGATTTAGGATTTTATTTCATGTTGTGTGTGGGCAAACTTGTCATCAGTAATGAGATATTGCTCTTTTTAGATAACGATGAGAATACTGCTGGTGCCGGACAGCCAATTTTCTGCACCGGAATGGGTACATCTGTCACAGTGAGCAGGGGCTCCATTGATAAGGCAAGGGCTGTTCTAGAAGGTCAAACAATATCAAATGAAGGTCGGCTTATCCTAATAACATCTCTATCCTACAAAATATTTTACTGATGATTCCAGAATTGAGATGTGCCTTATTTTTTGGTTAATTAGCTCTTGTTGCAGGAGATGTAGGATGTGTCGATAGCATGGAACAGGTTCCATTGTTCCAAACTGGTTCAGGAAGAGCTGTACCAGTCAATATGACATCTATTCAGAAAGCTAAGGCTGTGTTAGAGGAAAACAGTATAAATGAAGGTAACCTTGTGTATTTTACTGTTTTATTTAACATTTTTTCCCTACTGACTTCGAAATGGACACCTTTTTAGTGTTTGATACAATTCCTTGCTTTTTAGGAAATGCAGAGGGGCCTGATCATTGTCTGATGTTTCAAAATGGTTGGGAAAGATCCTCCTTGATCAGTGAAAGGTCTATTGAGGGATCTAGCACTGTGATCATGGATGAAGATGCTCAAGTTATTGGTAAGATTGATTGGACTATCTATCTTTGGAGTTTTTTAAATTTGATCAAGTTGCTTAAGTGGTTACTTCTTTGTGAAGGACAACGGAATACTAGTTGCCATCTCCCAATTTTCCAAACAGGACTGGGGAGGCCAGTTGCTGTGAAACAGAGCTCATTTCAAAAGGCAAAGATAGTTCTGGAGGGAGAAGATGTTAAACGAAGTGGTAGAAACACTCATACAAGTTTTGTTTATTGCTTTACTACACAATGTACTGGGGCAATAATGTTTTTTTTGTGAGATTTAGGAAATGGAGATACTAGTGTTTGTGCTTTATCGTTTCAAACTGAAACACCGAAGTCTGTTTTGATGAGTAGTAGTGTGATTATGAATGATAAAACTGTCACCCCAGAAGGAAATACTTCATGGCAAGGTATGTGCTTTTTCCATGTTCACTGTAAAACCCTGTCTCTTTTGTGCATATACTATCTATTCGAATTTCAACATTACAGAAACACATATTGACACATCTTGTTTCTCACCTGATAATCTTTTCTTTCCAGTTGAAGGGAATAATAACAAGGTTGTTGATCACTTGCCGATGTTCCAAACTGGGTCAGGGAGGGTAGTTGCAGTAAGTAAGAGCTCAATTAAAAGGGCTAGTGCGATTCTGGAGCCAAGGAATATTGCGAAAGAATTGGAAGGTAAGTCTCGCTTAAAAGATCCCATATCACCGTTGTGTAATTGGCATGCACTTTTAGTCAACTGGTTGTGAATCAGAATTAGGCATATCCTTTTTAACAAAAATAAAAACGTTTTTTTTTCTTCTCTTCCATCAGATGAAGCTTTTTTGGATGATGGTGGTGCTACCTCACTATTTAAAACTGGATCTGGGAGGTCTGTCTTAACAAGCAATAACTCAAAAGAGAAGGCACATATTGTCTTAGAGGCTGAAGAGGGTGTAAAAGGAGGTATTATGTTCTATATTAATTCTTTCTTCACTTTGATTTCAAAGTTGCTCAATATATTTTGATAGTCTAGTATTAGTATCAACTCAATTAAATATGATCTCTTATGCGCAAGCCAGTAGAAAATGACATTTGAGACGGCCTTGCAGAAAATCCAATGGCGGAGTCTGGAGCACAACAGTTCGTTCATGAAAATGAAAATTCAGGTCACAATGCCAGTATCCCTTTGGAGCAAAGAAAATTCTCCAACAAAGGTATCCTTTGGAAAATTCAGTCACACTGTAGGGCTTTCTACACAGCTAATTATAGTATTTGGTTCAAAAAAGGCACATGGTTAATTTTACGATTAACATGTACAATATTTCTTACAACATAATTTTATATTAAAGGACATGAAGACTGTAGAAGTCCATTCCCAATGTTTCAAACTGGATCTGGAAAGTCTGTTTCAATTAGTGAAAGATCCATGTGGAAGGCAAGGGCTGTTCTGGAGGAAAAAGTTGGTGCAAACAGAGGTATTCTACATCGCTGTAGTACTGATATTCTCCATATTCAAAAACTTTTTTTTTTCTCGAATACGCAGGAGAGCTGCGCATCTTTTTATTAAGGAGAAGAGGAAACATTTGGATACAAGGCCGTGAGCGGCCAAACATAGGAGAACTTTACATTCGCGCCCTTGCTACTAGGAAACAACCCTCACAACTCATGTAGGAAAACAATAGCCTACGGAAGGCCCTGAAGCTTCGCGCCGGCCATCCTCCAAAGTCGCAGCTCCTCTCTAATGTCCTGCATCACCGTCTGGACTTGCGCTAGGGCTTTGTCAAACACACACCCGTTACGGTGTTTCCATAGACACCATGCTATCAAGATGACCAGCGTGTTGAATCCATGGCGTTTTTCTTTGGGCACCTTCTTGGCCGCCTTCATCCACCATTCACTGAAAGAGTTGTCATCCTGCCTAGGGGCGACATGCTGTAGCCCTACTCGGCTAAGGGCCTAGAACCACACGCCCCTGGAGAAAACACATTGGAGGAGGTGTTGGATGTTCTCCGGTTGCTGATCGCAGAACATGCATTTTTCCGGATGTTCCAATCCGCGGCACGCCAGACGGTCGGCGGTCCAACATCTGTTCCAAAATGCAAGCCACATGAATATCTTGGCTCGAAGAGGAGCCCACGATTTCCACAGGCGCTTGTGAGGCTCAAATGTGGTTGACCCGACGAAGAAACGTTGGTACGCCGATTTGGTGGTATAGCAGCCTGAGGCCTCTGGAGTCCAGAGATGTTTATCTGCTTCTTGGTGTGTTAACGGGATGTCATGAATAGAATCAGCCAACTGGATACATTGCCATGCCGCGTCACCGATGCCCCCCCCCCCCCCCCCCCCCAAATGATATCATTAAGCCACATGTCATCAATCATCGCCTCCGCAACTGTTCTTCTTTTCCATCCTCTTCTCTTAACATATGGCATGAGGGCTGGTGCAATGTCAGCCATCGATTTGCCGTCTATCCAATGATCAATCCAGAAGAGAGTGGACCGGCCATCCCCCACCTTTGTGTTGACCAATATCATGAACATTGTTTGCACTTGAATAGGGACGCAAATGTCGAACTGGGCCCATGGCCGAGTACGATCTGTCTTACCAAGCCACAACCATCTTAGCCTTAGCGCCCATCCAAGGATTTGCTGGTTCTGCACTCCAAGCCCCCCTAGATGGAGGGGGTGTTGCACTCGGTCCCAAGCCACCGGACAGTGACCGCCCTTTAGATCTTTCCTACCACGCCACAGAAACCTTCGTCTTATCTTATCAATGGCTTTAAGAAACCACTTGGGGACGTCCATTGCAATGAGAAGGTGGATTGGCACGGCCGATAACACTGCCTTGACCAAGACTAACCTACCAGCCATGGCCATTAAGGCGGCCTTCCACCCGGGTAGCATGTCGGCAATTCTGTCAATTATTGGCTGCAGATCAGCCATGGTGAGCCTACGGGTCGTGAGGGGGAGACCAAGATAGCGGCAGGTGAAAGAAGCTAGTTGGCACGACATGTGATGCTGGATGTTGATGATGTGCTCCTCGTTGCAGTTTATCGGTATGACACAGGATTTTGCCATGTTAGTCTTCAACCCCGAGGCTTCCCCGAAGCGCAGCAGGATACCCTTGATCAGGATTAAATCTTGTGTCGTAGGTGAAGCAAATAAGACCACATCGTCGGCATAAAGAGAGATCCGGTGATTCATGTTTGAGCCTGACAGAGGGTGCAACAAAGCAAGCTCATCCGCCTTCTCGATAAGAGCAGCAAACACGTCCATAACTATGATTAACAACATTGGCGAGAGCGGATCCCCATGCCGGAGACCTCGTCGGTGAGAAATATAGTCACCCGGTTCTCCATTCAATACTATTCTTGTTGATGAAGAATGGAGAAGATTGCACAGCATGGTGCGCCAGGTCCAACCAAAGCCCAAGTAAGTGAGAATCTCTAGAAGGAAAGCCCAGGAGACCGAGTCAAAAGCTTTAGTGATATCGAGCTTGAGCAGGACCCTGGACTTCTTCTTCCTTTGGAGGGCTCTTGCCGTCTGCTGCACAAGGATGAAGTTGTCATGGATGGCACGCCCACGTATGAAAGCACTCTGGTTGGCCGCCACCAAGACCAAGTTTGGGTGCTAGGCGGTTGCCCATAATTTTGGTGATCAACTTCGCAAAGCTGTGAACCAAGCTGATGGGACGGTAGTCCCCAATCTCGATTGCTTCCTCCTTTTTCGGGATAAGGACCATGTATGCTGAGTTCAATAAGTGCAGTTTTCGGCTATCACCCCCATGCAGTGCGCCGATTGCGGCCATGACGTCTCCCTTAATGATGTTCCAACAGGCTTTGTAAAATCTACCTGTGAACCCGTCCGGACCAGGGGCTTTGTCCATGGGCAAGTCCTTTATTACACGCCACACCTTGTCTTCAGAGATAGGAGCGTTGAGGTAGGATAGGTCCTGCGGTTGCCTATAAAAGGTTTCCAGCCGAAGGGTGGAAGCTCTTTGTGCTGGCGTTCCAATCATGTTGTTGTAGAATTCCCAAATAGCGTCTTCCATTTCCTCCTGGGCAGTGATGATGCGATCTTCAACTTTCAACTTGGCTATGATATTTTTCCTCTTGCGCTGTCTTGCATGAGCATGGAAAAAACTCGTATTCGCGTCTCCCTCGCTCAGCCAATGGATTCGTGATCTAGCCCTTGCTATGGTACGCTGGAGGGAGGCCAGGGCAAGACATCGCTGCTTGAGGTTTCTTCTTAACCACGCTTCCTGATGAGAAAGTTGGCGACGATCTTGAGCAAGTTCCAACATGTGTAGGATCTCCCTTGCTTGTTC
Organism: Eleusine indica; assembly: GCA_030378355.1. Taxonomy (NCBI): domain Eukaryota; kingdom Viridiplantae; phylum Streptophyta; class Magnoliopsida; order Poales; family Poaceae; genus Eleusine; species Eleusine indica. Next base: position 7,876,417 of record CM059497.1, on the reverse strand, counting down.
CAGCTGGTCAGTAACATTACCAACCTTTTTTTGGCTCCAAGATTGGAGCGCTCTAGCAGTTGCGCGCAGCTTGTTGTACAGGTGTTCCAGTGGACACGCTGAGCCTTCAGCCATGCCCCATGCATTCTGGACCACATCGTGGAAACCAGCAATTTGGGGCCAGAAGCTTTCAAAATGAAACCGTCGCCTCCCCTTGTAGTTACTTTGCAGGCCGAGGATCAAGGGGCAATGGTTAGAAATTCCGGCCGCCGTGCTTTGCAGGAGATAGTCAGGGAAGAGTGATTCCCAAGCATCGTTATTCTGTCTTTATGTTATGACATTCAGTTTTCAGTGTATATCTATGTGATTTTACATTATGTAAATATATCGATAAAAAATACAACTTACAATAGTATTTGTGACAATGCCTCGAGATATAATTTTCACAAGGTCAATATAGATAGTAAATACTACTCCGTTCCAAAATTGTTGTCACCGTTGACTTTTTTTTGTTACATTTGACCATTCGTTTTATTCATATTATTTATTTAAATATGAAAAATTATAAGTTATATTTAATTTTTCTCTAACAATAAAATAAATCATGAAAAATTTTATGATAATTTTTAAATTTTTTTGAATAAGACGAATGTTTAAAGTTAACAAAAAAAGTCTATGACGACAACAATTTTGGAACGGAAGGAGTATATAACTAGACTAATTTTAGGAAGTTGGACTGAAATATAAAGAACATTTGAGGAAGATACTCTCTGTTCTCAATTATTTGACCTTAGTACAGATTTTTTATTAGTTCGAAAATGAACTAAGCAACTAGTCCTAAGGAGGGAGGGACCATCTTAGTTAATTCTGAGGTCCAATATTGCCTTTATGATTATGAATATTAAGCTATTAAATCCAGTTAATGAATAAAATACGATGGAAGAAAGAAAATCAGTGTTGCATCTTGGGCATAATTTTGTATTTTCTTGTGTCACTTGTCCCCCAATCAAGCTGCAGTGCCTATTAGGGTGATACATTATGAATGTTTTTGACACTTCATCATCTCATCTTTTTTTTATTAAATGGAGTAAATGTGCGCAATGGTACTGAATTTCAAATACATGACATATGATCAAGATTTCAAACGTATGTTATATGATCAATGTGGGCAGTAAAGTCAGTGCTGATGTGGCATGGTGATGAAAACTCATTTCTAAATGATGCATACGAGTGCATGTTTTGTGCTTTTAAACTTCTAATTATATACATTGTTGGTATTGCTGATTAAGTATTTCTTCCGCAGATAGCCACAGCCCGCTTAACACGAAGAAACAGTTTCCAATCTTTGATTCACCTCTCAAGTCAGCCACTGTAAAAACAGTAAATATATCTTCACTTGGTGTATCTCGAGCAGCTACCTTGTTGGGGTTGGAAGAGAATACCCTTTCAACACAATTGTTTGGACATGTTGGTGAGAAATTAGGTACAAAGATAACTGTTGAGCGGGAAAATCCAGAATGCAAGCTTGATGTTGCTTCTGAGCATGCAATTTCTGTTGACTCTCATAAGGGTTTTTGTCCACCAGAAAAAAGAATATTTATGGATAGACGTGAAGAAAGATTTTCTAAAAGTACCGCCTCTGATCCTGGTGAGCATTCTATCCGGTTCAGCAGTGCGGGTGGTCAATCCATGACTATTTCTAGCGATGCACTACAACGTGCAAAAAGCCTCCTGGGTGAATTGGAGGACCCACAAAATAATTCAGCAGACTGCTCTTTGGCATCGGCTAGTAAAGAGAAGCTACCAAAGTCAACTATTTATATTCCAAGAGAGGAACCTGACTTGTTGCATGCTAGTAGAGCAATTGGATATGCTTTACCTGATACCCCTGCGACTAAAGAAATGACTAATAGTCTTCATGTGGAGAGGGAATGTCGTGCAATCAATGAAATTCCAAAAGTTCCGAAGCCTCCCTTCAGATGTTTACCTGAAAGTGACAATGAGAGTGGTGTTAAATACAATACCCGGAGACACCAAACGCCTGCTGGAGCATTAGTTGATATCACTAACCATATGGCTCCACATTCTGGTAATACAGATCGCTTCACTAATGGAAAGAGAATAATGGGGGGAAGAAGCTCCATATCTCCATTCAAACGGCCCCGTTCATCCAGGTCCTTTAATTTGCATCCTGTCTAACAAGTTGTAAACTCCATGATCCATGGTTCTGATACAACCTTGATAAATCTGATTAGGTTCACCACACCAATAAGAACCAGCAAACCATCATCTGCTGGTAAGCTGATAGGTGGTACTTAAGATAAGAAGTACATTTTATAGATATGTTCCTATCTGATTGGCTGGATTGTTATTGTTCACAGGAGAATCCAAACTACTGTCAGATCAGATCAGTCCCTGTAGGGCAAAGCTATCTTCATGTTATCCTTTCCAACATCAGAGGAAGACTTATAAAGAATATTTTGGTGGTCCTCCTTGCTTTGTATATTTGGTACATGCATGGCATGATTATATTTCTTTTCTGCAGGTACATTAATTTCTCTCTTTGTTAACTAGGAATTTTTCTTTGACCAGACTGAGCATGTAACAGACGACGTGAAGTTCATGAATCCTAAACGAGCTGAGAAGTACAAGTTTCAGCACATGGGTACTGGGGCAGATGAACTTCAGAAGATGCTGCACACATGTGGTGCTTCATTGTCATATGCAACTAAAGAGTAAGCATAATTCCTGAATGCTATATTTCAGTATATGATATAAAATGTAATGAGATGACTAATTGATGATTTTTCCCCCAAGGATTCTTATTTAGTTGATGCCAATTATTTTTTGTTTTGCTTCATCTCCATCATGCTAGGATTAATCTATTTTGACTTGCATGTTCTTCACTGTGGATGCCACTCAAAACTATGGGGTTTTTATTTTATCTTCAAATAATAAGCACATCCTGGATATCAAATCACTTGAGTTTTCCTGTTTTAGATGGGTCAGTAACCACTATAAATGGATTGTATGGAAACTTGCTTCACTTGAAAGATGCTACCCAACTAGAGCTGGTGGTAAATTCTTGACAGTTGCCAATGTTTTTGAGGAGCTTAAGTACCGGTGAGATAATGAGCACATCTTTTATTTTCCCTTTTACTTGTATGGGTCCATGTGATTTTATTCATGAAATTCCATGCATTTAGGTATGACAGAGAAGTGAATCATGGCCATCGATCCGCAATAAAGAAAATATTAGAAGGAAATGCTTCACCATCTTTGATGATGGTCCTATGCATTTCAGCTATTTACTCTTCTTCTGACCTGAATAACAATAAGTTGGAGGGTGACAAGGTAGAAACCATTGAAGACATCAACAATAATAAAAGCCTGTCAGCTGCTAATAAGAACATATCTGCAAAAATTGAATTAACTGATGGATGGTACGTGGCTGCTTTCTCCTTATTGCTTAGTTGAAACTGAAATGCATCAACAACTTATTTTTCGAGCAATTACATCAACAACTTTACTGACACCAACTTGCTTGGGATTAAAGGCTTTGTTGTCGTTGTCGTCGTTGTTGTTTTTGTTGTACATCAACGACTTTCAAAGTTTGCCTTTTCGCAGGTATTTGCTCAATGCAACACTAGATGTGGCACTTTCAGAACAACTAGAGAAACAAAAGCTTTTCTTAGGACAGAAGCTTAGGGTACTATGCTGTTTTCACTTGTCAAGGGAGCATGGCTATAGCTAAATTACTTACTACTAATATACACGACCTGATTTGTGCTCCATCTTGGCAGATATGGGGAGCTTCTTTATGTGGTTGGTCTGGGCCGGTGTCTTTTTCCGAGGTTTGCCTGACCCTGATCCAGTGATCCTTCTTCTGCTTTAAATGACTTAAATGTAATCAAGTTCCTCTGTTGGCAATTCATATTTTCAGGCATCTGGTACCATCACATTAATGGTTCATATTAATGGCACCTATCGTGCAAGATGGAATGAAAGTTTGGGATTTTGTAAGTGTTTTTTGTACTGACTTTATATTTTGTAGAAAAGAGAAATACCAGTTTATTGCTTATATGGAAAGCGGAACATGTTTTCAGCTGACCAGTATACAATTATATTAATATTTGGAAATAGAATCTTTGTACTCCACCTTATGCTGATACCTTTATCACTGAATTTTATTTGATGACGTCATACATCTCAGGCAAGCGTGTGGGACTCCCACTGGCATTCAATTGCATAAAAGCTTCTGGTGGTAAGGTTCCTAGGGCACTGGTTGGAGTCACAAGGATATATCCTGTTTTGTACAGGGAGAGGTATAAAACTGGATGCAAATTAAATTCATTGCTATTGTTTGAATAAAACCTGGGATCAGATATACACATATGAGGTGGAATGTCTAACACTCAATGAACTGTGTACTTCAGGTTGTGTGATGGTTGTTTTATTGTGAGATCTGAAAGGTTGGAAAGAAAGGCACTACAACTGTATCAGCAGAGGTATTTAGTATTCACTCATTGTCCACAATTCCTCAAATCAAAATAGATATATATTAACATATCCACTGGTGCATATCTACGTTTTTCCGACACGGGGATACGGAGACGGGGATACGGGACGGCGATACATCGATACGGTGTTCATCGAAAAATAAGGATACGCTGACACGGAGAGTATATATAAATATGTTTTTAAATTAGAGAAAAAAATAAGAAACATATATATATTATTAGGATTTTATCATTTAACTGACTCCTTAAGGATCTGCATGCTCATTTGAGCACTATTTTAGCTTAAGTACAGAGCAGCATGCGTTTTGTTGGCTCAAAAAAGTCAGTGGGCTGATGTAGTTTGTCTTCAAATGGGCCTGTAAGCAAGTATACTGGGCCCAAAAGTATTGGATCAGCGTATCGCTAAGTATCCCAGGCGTATCGGTAATTAAAATAATTATTTTTAAATCAATAAATCTTCGATACTTTCCGATACACGTATCGGCCGTATCGCCATATCCCGCCGTATCAGATACGGGTACGGCGAGTTGAGTGCTGTATCGGTGTTTCGTAGGTGCATATGTCCACAACTACTTTTGTTTTGGCATTGGGAACATGGAGTTACATTTTCCAAATGTACTGTTACCTGTTGATTTTCCTGTGCTCCTTGTTCTGGTACTCCGTAGCTAATAACTGGGCTTACAGCCATTTACTAATATATTTGTCTATGTTTATGTAAGTGTGCCATGCTAAAATTGAAGCACTAAGGATTCATATTGTGCATAATGTTTTCCCTGACCAGTCTGTTGACCATATAAAAAATATATATTTCCAAACATGTTCTTATCATGTTGATGTACAACTTCTATGCACTGCTGAATGGTGATCTTTTTGGATCACCTGTTAGTGTTGTTGAATTTTCAGACAATTTTTGAATATTTTATTGTTATCTTTATTTGACATAATACACTTTTTACATGGCCCGCTCTAGTGACCCTTTACCATCCTTGTAGAGTATCAAAGATCGCAGAAGACATTATGTTTGAACAACAAGAGAACTGTGACAGCCCAGATGACAATGAAGAAGGGGCTAAAATTTGCAAAATGCTTGAGCGAGCAGCTGAGCCTGAAGCTATAATAGCAGGCATGACTTCAGAGCAATTGATGCATTTCTCATCTTATAAAGAAAAGCAAAAGGTAAGCCAGTGCCTAGTAGTCAATATTTTATACTGGAAAGTTGCTAGAGCTATACAAATATATTGCAGGTGGTTATGCAAAATAAAGTGGTGAAGAAGGTTGAAAAGGCTCTCGAAGTTGCTGGTCTTAGCTCAAGAGATGTTACACCATTTTTGAAAGTGAGGGTAGTGGGTCTTGTCAGTAAAGACTCCGCTTCAAAAGCTAGTAACAAGGAAGGGCTAATAACAATTTGGAACCCTACAGAGATGCAGGTATGGCACAATCACTCTGCAGTGTACAAGTATTGTAATGCATCTTATTCTCTGTTGAAAATGGAGGAATGACATTTTAGTTTACATCACTAAAACCCCATCATTGTTACTGACAGAAAGCCGATCTGGTGGAGGGGCAAGTTTATTCTGTCACGGGACTGATGCCTTCGAACTATTGTACTGCGACCCTCTACTTGCATGCTCGAGGATCATCTACAATGTGGAAGCCCTTGGCATCGTCACAGACTACAAGTTTTAAGTAAGAGACATGACCAGTCGACCACACACTGAGTACGTTGCATTGATCAACTTTGACCATATTTTCTTGTTGCAGACCATTTTACACCCCACGTAAAGCAATTGAACTGTCAAAGTTTGGTGAGGTGCCACTTTCAAGGTGGGTCTAAATTTAAACTAATCTGTTGGTCTTCTATCCTCATATCAAATAAACCTCATAAATGCTGCTTGTTTTTTTTTTCAGTGAATTTGACATTGCAGGTGTTATTTTATATGTTGGTACTATTTATTCATGTAGCAACCAGAAAAGGCAGTGGCTCTTTTTGACGGATGGATCTAAATTTGTCTCTGGACAAAAGCCTGAAGACTTAGATTGTCTTCTAGCAGTTAGTGTTTCTTCCCCAACCGCCGGGGGAGAGACTTCAATATTTAGTTATGCCCTCAATGGAAACATAGTAAGTGCTATTTTGCTCTACGGTATCTCAAGCTTATCTTTCAAAACTTAATACTATATGTTCTGATTATGGAATCTCTATTTGAACACCTTTTGGTGTCCATTGCTTGGACATTAGAGATCACTTTGCAACAATTTTCCCCCTTGCTTGTTAAATTTCTTCATCTTTATTCCTTCAAAAGAAGTGCAGCTTTATTTATTGCTACATTTGCTGCTCAGGTTGGTTTTAGTAACCTGGTCAAGCGACAGAAAGACCAGATGAATCAAATATGGGTAGCTGAGGCAACTGAAAGCTCTACCTTTACTCTCTCCCATGAGATTCCTACAAAATGTCACCTTAAAGAAGCTGCGACTTCTGTTGAGAGATGGGTTTCAAGATCTTATCCTGTAAGTTTCTTCGCCTTGGAGAGGCCAGTGTTAGTATGAAATTTCTGATGATCCTATTGTGACTCATTTGTTGTGTGGCAACCTGGATCTTGCAGAAAATTCAAGAGCTAAAAGAAAGGGTATTATGCATAGTTGGTGATAGTGGTGGCTGAATCATTAGGAATGCTGATGCATGATGCCTGCTGTTTCTGGAAATGGTATATATTTGCTTGAGAGTTGAACATCACTACATCCGTACTGATGTACAAGCAAATGGCTAACAGTGGTCGACTCTACATGGTGTATGTGTGTCAACGAGATGGGTTTGTTTCTTCTGTAGGTAGTTGTTTGGTCCACATTGTTCAACTAGACTAGAATGTATAATAAAACCATGATATCTATTTCAAGTGCAATGTATCACTGATCAACTATGAATATTGCTGTACTTCCTTTCAGGGCTTGCGACTTGAACCAAGAGATCAGCAAACTCAACGAACATGAGAGATTTCCCTACACTGACGCGGGCATGTATAAACACTCGACAGCTGAAATCCGGGGGGGGCATCTGCCATGTCTTGTGCTGCAGACGCCCACATAGGCATTATTTTACATTATAAGCAAGTTGTATGGCTTCATCCCCTTTCAGCACCCAATATTGCCAGAGCATGGAGCACCCATATAGAAAATAGATCGAATGTGATTTATTGGTTGCAGTTATGTAAATATTTGGAAACCATAGCTTGCTTTAAATTATTATGTATCAGATGCTGTTTAACATAGTTAGGTTCGTGATCCAGTCGTTAAGGAAAAAATGAAGGGACCATCCTGGCATGCTAAGGTGGAGTAGAGCCATACCATATACGGAGTATACAATTTTCCCATTCATGTCAGCATACTTTTTTTAAAGGGGATATTTCAGCATAATTGTATCCAGATACCAATTTAAATAAGAGCACGATAAGTTGGCTTATCTTGATGTATGACTTATGCGTACAGTACTGATTGAAACTTCCTGGTATCAACGCCATCATTACAAGAAATTGAACCAACTTTCGATCATTTTTTTTTATTGAATTAATGCACCAACATGTGAAGTCTAAGACTGACTCTAACCATGTGTTGCAAATTGGAGAGGCAAAGTCATGTTTACATTGTATGTATAGTAGAGCAATTTGAAGGCAAAAAAGGATATCTCCAACAAAGGAGAGGCGAAACAAGTAGAGCAAGCTCACGTCGCGCGGCCCTCCCCCAAGCTCGTGCCCCGCTGTCCTCCCCCAAGCTCGCGTCGCGCCGCCCCACCCCAAGCTCGCGCGGCGTGGGGAGGAAGCTCTGGCACACTCTGCTCCGACGCGGAGGAGGATGGCGGCGCGGGAGGTGCTACGCCGGCCTCTACAGTGGGGGAGGAGCTGCATCAGGGGAGGAGTTGTGGCAGCAGAGGAACTACGGCGAGGGAGGAGCTGCGACGGAGGAGCCTCGCGCCGTTCGTCCTCCGCGAGTGCACACTATACTGGGGGACGCGAGCATTCCCGATGAGATGCATCAGATGAGAGAGGGAATGCACTTTTGGCTCGTCTCTCTCCTCCGATGCAAAATTTGGATGTCATCGTTGGAGACAAAATTCGTGATGCACAATAGCTCCTGAGAGGCAAAAATGAAATTGCCTTCCATGGTTGAAGTCAGTCTAAAGTCGTGCACGGTGCTGAGCAGCTGAGTAGGAAAACCGGCTTTGTCACAAACCGCCTGGGTTGAGCAGAGGTATGTTCGTTGCAACAGGACAAGCCTAATGGTGCTACTAAAAAAAAAAATGTTGACATCATAATAAAATAAAATCAAGCCACAAAGAATTACCTCGTTAGTCCAACTGTTCAGGTTACGTGGATTAGTGCATGTTACGTTTTGCAACGTGCACAGGCCAGTGAAACCAGATAATAGAGCACAAAAATCAGTTACACATAATTCAAAAATCATTAAAAACTAATCAATGATTTTACAAGATGGTCAGACGAGCATGTATATATATATCTTCATTAAGTTCGGTGGCAAATGTATGCCCTCAGATTATCATCACGGAGGAAACTTCTCTGTAGAACCAAAGGCACAATGGCAGCCATGGTATTATTTGGCATTGATTGTGATGGCATGAGAATCAAATTCTTTCCTCCTACTATACCTGCACATAATATAAGAATAACATGAGTACTGAACTGGACTTGGGATTACGTTTTGTAACTTGAGGGTTACATGATAATGATTTTTGACCCATTGGTTTGTTAGCTTAATTTGATGTCGCTGTTGAATAAGCTTTTTAGTCAATTTGCTCAAGGCAGGTTCTAGAAATGTAATATTTGAGACAGATGAGAACTGGAATATGATACTAAAAACAGCAAAGTTATTCATCTTGGCGTTTTTCCACACCCCTAGGGTCAGTAATGGAGAAGTTCATATGTGTAACCAATGGAAAGGAACTACATGGGAAAACTGTTCCTTTCTAATTTCTGTATCTCCAGATAAATTGTAAGGTGCCTTTTCACCATGTTTTTGTTTGGTTACTTCTTCAGTACTAGTAGTGCACATCAGGAAAAATAAAAACATTTTGGCACCACCAACTTTAGAAGTTTATAAAGCATGTTATACAATTAGGTAAGAGTATGTGTATATTGCTAAAATTGCCGATACCTTTTGGTGGCTTCAAAAGTTTTAGGAGGAACAACACGCAGCATTAGGGCTAGTTTGGTTGGAGCCCTGAGATTTACGCCTGAGTCAGGCAGCAGTGTCAGGCGTCCGATTTCGGACGGACGCCTGCGGCTCTCGCGCGTGCCTACGTCAGGCTGCCTGAACGAGGGCACCAACCAAACTAGCCCTTAGTGCAAGATAGAGATATTGCATACCTTGAACATTTCACCAAAAAGCCCTTCTAGAGGGTTCTGACGCCTTATGCCATAAAATTTTGCAGCTATTTCATCCAGTAACTACAAAAAGCCAAACATTCCATCTCATGAGCTCCAAGTTTTTAAGTTTTGATGTGGCCCTATTCTAGTTAGTTTCAGCAATAGCAACAATAATATAAATCAGTATATATGTTTATAAAAATCAAAACTGTTATCCTAGTTCCTGTCAAATGTATGTTTACATTTAGAGGTACAATTTCAAACCATCTAAAACTAACAGATGGGACCTACTGCTACCTGAGACCAAGGTTCAAATGATTTCCACATGCTGAAAAGTAATCTAGGGAACTTTAAAAAAAGAACATACAGAAATATGCCATATTAACGTCTGGCCTCAAGTTTTAAGCACTTTGACAATTAGCTTAAGTCTTAAATGAGCTACAAAATATGAAATAGAAAGAACTACCTCTTCAAACACAGGGTCACGATCTGTACTTGTCTTATACTTCTGTCTAAGTGTCCTAAAAAGTGGGTAAGCATCTCTTTCAAGCCTGTCAACAGTGATACGTGTTATAAAATCCCACAAACACTGGAAACAATAATAAACAAGCTTCTCATTAGCAACAAAATAAAACCTGGATTTACGGAAAAACCATCCAGGAACATTCTATTAAGATTATCGCTACTAAAAATGTAAATATGGGATAATACACCACAGAAGCACATGAGACGGTGTCAAAAAATTACATCAGCTATTTAATTGATGCAGTCAAGTACAATTCCTACCACATAACATTGGATTCAGAGAGCAATGCATGACACAGACAATTAGAAAACATTAACCAAATCTAACAATTCAAACATATAGCTCCCAAGGAAGTTGTCAAGAGTGAAGTTATACTATTCTACGATAACAGAAAGAGTGAGCAATATTTTGACATGTTAGCACATTTAATTATTTTATTATGTCCTTGCATAGTCAAAATAGAACACTGATATTACTGCCGCATTGATGATATATGCATTGTCCTTACTGGAAATATTTCCTTAATGGACAAGGAATGAACAAGTCAGCTAAACATTGATGCATCAAGAGAAAGACATGAATCTAAAGTGCAAAGAAAAACGAAGATAGGATGATAGAATCATATAAAAATACCATGGAAGAATTTGCGATACAACAAGTAACATATTTGTAGTTAACAACTGAGGACAGACTTACGTTGGTAGAAGATATTTGATGAATTGAATCAAATCTGTCTTTGGAAACTCCAAGTCTGCAGATTTTAGTTGTGCTTTCAACTCATCCATGAGTAAATTTGCATCTCTCAGATTCCCTTGAGATAGGTACCTTAAGGAAAGAATAGAATGGCAGGAAAATGACTATCTTTCGTCCCCATAACAATAATTTACTGTTTATAACTTCTTAAGGGAAATAAAGAAGCACCAGTGGCACAAAGAAATAACAAAACTGTACAACGAATAGTGAAGTTGGGACCGAGAAACACTATAAAGTGATAATAAAACTGTACAAAGAAATCCCATCACTGAAACATTCTAATTTACTTTACAGTATGATACACTATACACTCGATATTTCAATGAGGCAGTATATCATATTTAGTAATGCTATTATATATGGTTAAAGCCAGGATGGTTGAAGTGGCGCCAAGTTTCTGGTGTCATGTGACAGTAGAGTGCCACAAAAGCTAAAAGGAAAAGTCTATAGGACAACGATCAACCTGCCATGTTCTATGGAGCAGAATGTTGGCCTACTAAGAGGCGACATGTCCAGTAGCTAAGCATAGCATAGATGTGTATGTTAGTCAGAATTGTGGCTACACAAGAAGAGATCATGGCTCGAACAATAATATACGAGAGATTAGGGATAGCACCAGTTGAGGAAAAGCTTGTGCAACATCGTTTGAGATGGTTTGGACCTATCCAATGGAGGCCTCAAGAAGCACCAGTGTGTGACACCCTGATAACGTGAAGAGGAAGGGGAAGACAAATTTGACATGGGAGTCCATAAAAAGAGAAACATAAAGGATTTGGATATTGTTAAAGGTCTAGTCATATATAGTAGATCGTGGAAACTAGCATTACACGCACCAGAGACTTGATTACTTTTGGTTTTATCCTTTCTAATTTTTCCTTTTGGTCTATTGCTCTTGTCCTCAATTCTGTTTTTTCTTTTCTCTCTTCCTTTTCTGTCTTTCTTTACTTTTGTTTGTCTTTTTGTGTTTGGTCTTGTTGGTTTCATCTCTAGCCTACCCCAACTTACTTGGGACTAAAAGCATTTGTTGTTATTGTATTAAATAATGGTACCAAACCATATATTCTGTGCACCAGCACAGTATCAAATTTTGTACTTCATTGCAAGTAGAACAGGAGAAACGAGTCTGTGCACTACTAAATGGAATGAAGGTATGCACTTGATTGTAAGCGAAAAGGATATCCTCCCAGCCTTCTACAAAAGGAGTAGACTGAAGGGATATCTTACATTAGGACCCCACGTGCAATTGCAGTATCATCTTCACCTGGGTAACACTGCAAAATACAACCGAAAAAATGACTGCAGTTAAAAATCACAATATGCAACACTTGATGATAAGAATAAAATAATTACCTTGCCCATAAAGTTCACCAGCCTAGAAGCAAACTTTTTAGGATCATTTCCACGCACAAAATGACTTGAAACTTTAGTCATGTCCTATGGTGAAGGCACTAGAAATCAAAGGGAGCACAACCAGGAAAGCAATAAAAATTGTAATAGCACTAGCAGTGATAAAAGTGCAGCTCAAATGTATACACATGATTGTCAGCCAAGAAGTTGTAGCAAGTTACCGTTTCTGGAGATTCAGAATATATGTATTCCGCTAACATAACATGCAGCTCAGGAGATCCAACTTTTAATGTCCCAAACTCCGCAGACCACCTTAATAGATGAATGATACATAATTAGTACCATATGAAGGTAGCAGCTATAAAAAGAGAATCATCGCAGCATCAAGTAACGGTATAAAAACAGTAAAACACTAAGGAGGCGAAGTCCAAATATCTTATGGAACTAGGTTTTTGTATTGCAGCGTCAAAACTATAGAACATATAGCAGAAGTCAGAATCCATCTTGAAATAACATCAGGACCAACTCTAGAATTCTCTCTAAAAAAATCCAGAATTCTATTTGCCAAGATTAATAATTACCATGGGTAACAAGAATTTATGGGAGCAATTATTTATGAAAAATATCTCTATTATTTTTTTAAGTTTACAGATTGAACCACCAAAATTTTCACATGAACTCATACGTGCACCATCCAATGCTGCTCCTCATGGCCCAAGCCCCATAACATGGAGCAAGCAAAAAATGGCTCATAACCATGCATTCGCATATAACTACAACCTGGATGGATTCATTGCTCTTCTCTGCTTGGTCAGTAACATTCATGCAATGGAATTAACAGCTCTAGGTTCAATTATTCATGGATTTCAGCAATGCAAAGCCTAAACATTGAAATCCGATAGCACCAGTTCGGATGAAATATTTGGTGTTCAAAAACAAACATGCTTGATTCGCTCGTATTTAGTAAATTTTGTGAAGTTTTACCTGATAGCAGCTTTGAGAAATGATGAACAACTCTCTGCGCGCACTTTTGCAGCAGAAATAGCTTCTGATAATTTATGTCCATCATCGTCATATTCATCCCCAAGAAAATGGGGAACAGATATCCTGGGGAAAGCCTCATACATCCTTCTGATACGATCTAAGGTTATACAATATAGTTAACCAAAATTATTGCATATAATAGTAACACGTATAGTTATGATCACAGAATATGATACCCATTAACACAATAATTATTGCATGTCATAGTTCTACAATATAGTTACAAATATTGCATGTTGTTTTATTGTTTTCTTTATTTATAATAAAATCTAACAGTAGGGGTTTCCCCTACTGTACATTCTTCAAAAAAAAAAACTGACTTAATGCATGTCATAGTATTCTTAAGGAAAAAGTGTTTTATTCAGTTAATTTTTTACCCATAAAAAGGAACAATAAGAGTTTCCGTATAGAAGGTTCTTCAATCGGTTTATGCATATGAACTTGCTAGGAGCACGCTTATGAAAACATATGTTCTGAGAGCAAGTACCGTCTGATTTGCTATAATGGCAGAATAGACAATTTCAAAGATAACCAGATAAACTTAAGGAAATGTATTGTGCTGAATAAAAGGAAAAAGGTACTGACCAAATGTTTCTTCATTATAAGGAAGCCCTCCCTTGATAAGGGTGTCCACAAACATGACAGCAAGTTCCGCACCACAAGTTACCTGAAATCGTTAGTAACAATACAAATGCATTAAGATCTCTTCAGCAACAACTACATGAAAGCTTTAAACTTGGGGTAGGTGAGAGATAAGACTCAACAAGCCACAAGAACAGGGGAATAACAATAAGAACCACAATAAGAGGGCAAAGATATATGAAATTAGCTGCTGACAATATCTTTAAACTTGCACTTGTATATCATAGGGCAAGAAGTTAACCTGTGCGTGCTTCAATTGCACCAAAGCGCCCGACTGAAGGATGTCCAAGGCTTCCAAGTACTTCTGAGCAGCAATATACCTGTAGGAGATGTGTCAAAGCTAGTAAGAGCATCTCCAAGAGCTCCCCAATAACCATCCCCCCCAAAACCATCCTCAATTGTAGATAAAACAAGGGAAAAAATTGGGGTCCCCAATCCCACTCCTCCCGCCGCTAATCTGAAGGAACGATTAATGATTGCGTTGAATAAAAAATCTGAACAATGATTGAGAATCCTAGAAGATAAAGGCTTTCGTACATGTTGATTGGAACACTATTGCTTCATCCTCTGCGTGCGAGCTGTTGTGGGAGTCCAGCGCCAGCGAACTTTTCTTTGATGTGACGGGCCGACGGCAATTAACGCGAGCGGCCAGCGGAGCGTACGGCGCGCGAGAGCGTAGGTGTGAAAGCGTAGGCGCGGGTGCTCGTCGCCCTACTGCTCCGTCGTCCGGCTATGGTGGAGGCGATCGCAGGCTGCGGCGGCGAGCGGAACACATTGGCTACGACCGTCATCTACACAGGACATTTTAACAGGCCACATGGCCCAATTTAAATTAGAATACGTTTACTTTTAGGGAAATTGTTGGAGAAGGACATATTTTTTGACCCCAATAGTTTTTAGGCTGTCCCTAAAACAAGTTTTTGGGGAGCATTTTTTAGGGGAGCTCTTGGAGATGCTCCAAGATGGTTAGTGGTATATTTTTATCCAACAAGCCACATTCTTTCCCCAATTGATTATTGATAGATTTATACACTGTAAATATCCTCACATTTATTTATGTACTTTGATCCTGAAACCTATAATATTGACAACTGATTACAACAACAACAACAAAGCCTTTTAGTTCAAAGCAAGTTGGGGTAGACAATACTGACAACTGATCCTTGCTATATTTTATATGGTATATATACACATATTCAAATATTATTTTTTTCACAAAATTACTTGGCATGATATGCATTGTTCATTTGACCCACGTGCATGGAGAATTGATCTCAATCATGAATACGAACATTGAAATAGATCAAAGCACGAGACTATCAGATCATATAAGTAGTACCTAGCACTGGTTGACTTGTACATTTGTTGGGCTTCATAGTAATTTCCTCCATCCACCATACTCTCAAGCTTTTCAATTGTCTGAAACACATATTCACCATCAAATTAATTAATCAGTAATTGTATCACATGCCGTGAGTGAAATACTATTTATGGTGCCAAAAAAGCACAAGAAGATCATGTAATATCTAATACAACAAATCAGAGAAATACTTCGAGGACAAGGTGCCATTTGCTAACCCACTATCTTACCAGTTGCCATGAAAAGACAGGTAGCGGGGTAAATACTTCATGAATGTTTTCACCCTTAAATCATGCTGTCTACACTTTCCAAAACACTGCTTTCTTATTAAAGGATAATAATGGAAATTTTCTATAGTAGCCAATAAACTTTCATGAGGGAAATACAATTTCCATGGTAGAACTTGTGCTTTGCCAGAAACCAATTGTTGGTTGCATGGTCACTATGATTTGCTAGAAACACCAACAGTTGAGATAAAATATACTCGGTGCCTTGACACCATTCTTTCTACATCTAAGTTAAACCGAGCCACAGCGTGCATTATCCGCTCGCCCAAGCATACTTGTAATAGAGGAATTGAACTTGAATCGGCACTCGAACCCTAGTTCCAACAAATTCGCCATGCCAAAGCAACTCTTGCGCGGCGCGCCGGTGCCACTACCCCAAATCCAACTCAACGATTGCGCCACGCCAGAAAGCCACGCTCGCGTGCCGCTAATTTGGACACGCTCGACAATGCACAAGCTCACCGCACGACCGGGGGAGCGAGCAGAGAGCAGAGGGGAGGGAGGGATAGAAGGGGGAGAGGGATCCCTGACCTTCTCGGGAGGAGGCAGGTCGCGGCGAGACCTCATGCTCATGGACCGCGACATGGCGGCTCCCCGGCGAGGTAGCCTCGGTTGCGACGGCGACGATGGAGGAGGACGGCGGCGTTGATCGGAGTCGCCGCGTCGTTCGAGAAATTCGTTTTCTTTTTTTTTTTCGAAACGAGAATTCCGCCTTCGAGAGTCGAGACAGGGGACGCGCGTGGCCTTGTCTTTTGGGTGGATGGCCGCTGATCGTGCTCGCGCGAATCCTAAAGCGGATCGGTCTCCGACTCTCCGTTAGCATCCCATCGGACTCGCTCCGTGATTTTTTTTTAACTCGACCTGAAGATTGATTATCGACTGCAAACCTCCATCATATCACCGGATACATAATCCAAAACAAGCTTAGAGCCTCTCTAATCGGTTCTTCAAGTTTGATTCTTTATTTTATCAAATATGAATTTGAACAGTGAGATTTTGTTATGTACACGATAGATTATGTACACAATAGATTTTACTTGTGTGGCAGTAATTGCTTATAAAAAACAGTTGGAGAATCTTTAAAAGTAGAAAGCTAATTGGAGCAAATGAAAAATACTACAGTAATAATGAATAGGATAAATAGTTAGTTAGAGCACGTTTTTATCCTGTATTCTTCAAATAAGAGGATATGAAGTCAAATAAAAGACCGGTTAGAGATGCTCTTAGTATATCGCACTAATACACAGGCTCGCCCACAGGCAGAGCACGACCACCATGGCCAGCTAAGCCATCGATCACAGTGTTGAAGTTGCACTGTCTTTGTAAAGGTAGAGCACAGGTTATTATCTTTACGTATACTTACTAGCTTCAATTCTAAAAACTATTATAAAAAAGAACAAACACAGAGATGCCATCAACTTTGAAATACAATCCGAAATCCTTTTAATTCCCACAACAGAGGAAAGAATCTGCCTAACATGTTGGACTTGTAAATATTAAATACTTTTATTTTGGTTGGCCAAACAAATATCGACTTGTAAATATTAAATACTTTTATTCTGGTTGGCCAAACAAATATCTTACGTCCAGATCATGCGTATATTTGCTAGTATGGATCATTACATTTATATAGTGGTAGTCTCAGTCTTGTTATCTCCTTATGCATCAACTGTCATTAGCTATTCAATTCACGTAGGACATGGGTATTTGTTTAACCTATTGCTACAAAATAGTGACAAAAATATCAGCATCTGACCTTATTGTTGTCACATTCATCTTACTCTTTTTTAAAACTGTTGTCGCCACTAAGTTTTATCATTTGTCTTTGTTAAGGGTGAAATAGTCAAGGTCATTAGTGTAATATTGTAGTCTAGGGGTTTTCTCATGTATTTTATATATAGTTCCCATTGGACCTTAATATAATTATCCATTCAGTCCAAATTATTCATAACATGGTATCACAGCTCTAGGTTTGATCCAGCCGCCACCCTAATTTCCCGCAACGCTTCCCCCGGGAGGATCGATCCCTACTCCCGGGGGCAGAATCATTTTTTTAGTTCATCGTCGGTCAACAGCAGCAATCTCATCCCCAGCAGCACCTACAATACTCATAGCAGATCGTTCTTCGTTACTTGGCCGTCGTGGATCTGGCCGCCGCCATCATCTTCAGGCCATCGTCTTCATCAACTACGGCTACATCTCCCAGCCGCCGTCGTGGCCCCCATCGGGCTGATCCAGTCGCGGCCCTCTTCATCGTTAGCCCGTGGATCTTGTTGATCCGGTCGTTCCCGCTGAATCCGCCCGCTGCTGTGGCTGTGTGGGGTTGGCCGCCTTCATGGTCGCGTCACACAACCAAGTCCCCGCAGCCCGTCATCCATCCACACCAGAGTCTGCACATCGCCATCAGTCATTCATCCGCATGGATCTGGAATTCTGTGGTCCTGCTCTTTGCAGTTTCAGGCGTTCGTGGATCTGCTGTAGCTCCATGTGTCATTTTCTCCTCATCCATTGGAGCCCCGTGAGTTGGAGTCCCCATCTGCAATTTGCCTCCAATTTCCTCCCGCCTATACATGCTTTGTCGTGCAACCTATGCTCTGTTCTGGTGTTCTCGTGTTGCTGCCTGCTGCTGTTAAGTGTCTAGTGAGTCATATGTTGAGGCCTTTTTTTTTCATATATGTATATTTTTTAGACATCAGAGTCATAGTTCATTCAAGTTTCATTGCATTTTCTTCGTTGCTGCCATGCATGTCGATCAATTTTGTCAAGTCAACCAACTATTGTTTTCTTTCTTTTGGTTAGTCGAACATGTCAATTTGACTAATCATGTTATCATCATGGTGCGATCTTGCCCTCTTGATCCCTATCGTAGCCATTTTGCTACACATCGTGACCAATAGCCAGTTTGTGGTCATCACAATATATTCCACTACTTGCCGTTTGCAGTAGTGATTTCTAAATCTCCCCTCGGCTTGACTTAACACACCACTATTCTCGTTGATTCTCTCTCCAAAGCAAGGTTCACATTTAAAGAGTTGATATACTGTTCGTGAAGACTCGCGTATTTGCTCAAGTATTGTCCCTAAAGGCAATACCCTCTTGTGGAGGAGATCTTCATCATCGAAGTTCAAGAATTGCTGGCTTCGACAATATTTTTTTTATTTGGACTTGGTTGTATCAGTTTTGTTTTAAGTCGTATTGTTTATTGTGAACTCTTCAAATGCAACGTCATTGCATTCACGTTGCATTTGAGGGGGTGTTAAGGATAAAATAGTCAAGATCATTAGTGTAATATTGTAGTCTAGGGTTTCCCTTATGTACTCTATATAGTCCTCATTGGGCCTCAATATAATTATCCATTCAGTCCATATTATTCGTAACAGTCTTATTCAAAATATCAGTTTAAATATATGGATTATAAATTATATTTAAATATTCTTTATTGCTAAAAACAAGTAGTAACAAAATATACGATATTTTTTAAATAAGATGAATAATCAAACTAATTCAAACAATCCACAACGATAACAATTTAAGAACAAAAGAATACATGCAAGTGTTCATCTAATTCATGATATTTTGTGTGATTAATTTTATGTTCTTCTTCAGATGAGTTTCCCATAATTCTTTTTCCCTGCAAACCAAGTTGTACTTTGAGCTTTGGGGATGTTTTGAAACCAATGAACAAAAAAAATTTAAAGTTTCATTTAAATGATAAATAAACAACATAGATTCTTGATGTATGAGGATTTTTTCTGATACTTGAGAAAGTTAACTGTCTACATTTAAGAAAATATATAATGACATCACCTTTATTAGGTTACTTTAAACCATTTCAAATTTCCAACTTTTGATACATTTGCGTCTGATATGCACTCTGTTTGTAAACCTCGTTCAAGTAATTTGTTAGGCCTATCTCAATAAAGAGTTTCTTAAACATTAAATTTTTTTGTCAGTAATTTTGTTA
The DNA here is from genome assembly GCA_030378355.1 of Eleusine indica. Classification (NCBI taxonomy): domain Eukaryota; kingdom Viridiplantae; phylum Streptophyta; class Magnoliopsida; order Poales; family Poaceae; genus Eleusine; species Eleusine indica. The sequence goes on along the minus strand of CM059497.1, from coordinate 7,856,623 downwards.
GATTGGCAAAGTTATTTATAAAAAAAATGATAAAATTTAAAAATAGTTTTATATTCTAGTAAAACCTAACAAGCTCAGCTACTAAAATCTCAGTATTAGAAACAGTGCAATAAAACCGTGCATTTACATACATCAATCATGCTCAAAGCAAGAAGGAAAAGAAAACAAACCATCCCCTTCCGGTTAGTCAAGTTACAGCTCATCAAGCATTTTTGCTCCCTGGTCCACTTGCAAAGGTGGAATCACAGATGTGCTACTACAGTGGTAGTATTAAGGTCAGTCTTAGTGGAATATTTTGTAAGTATTAAACGCTACGTCACATATGTATTTTACTAAAAACTCTGTTTTAAAAAGAGTAATAAAAGGATGGATTGAGAGACTGGTCTAAGGAGTATACTAGTTTGTTTTTAGCACTCCCAAACTTGTCAGGACATGGTAACAATCGTTGGTTTCCACAGAAAGTAAGAAAAAGCCAGGGACCAAACTGAAAAGATAAAGAAGCTATGCTGTCGATGTGGCCTGCCTGTCTCCACCTCTCCATCACTAGCAGCTCTTCGCATTCGCCACCAGCGGCCGAAGCAAGGAGATAGCAATGGCAGCCTCCACTGCTTCCCACCTCTCGCCCCCTCAGCTCCAAACCCCTATCCTCTCTCCTCATTCTCCACTTCGTCGCTCCCGCTTCTTCTCTGTTCGCGCCGCCAAGTATGCCGCTTCTGGAGACTTGGACCTCTTCTTTTCTGCTGTCCCTGTGCGCGAAAATTCACAGATGATTGATTACGTCCTGTTCTTGGAAAGTAGAGTTATACTTCGATCTGTTTATATGTTGTCTAATGTGTAATATTTTTCTAGGAATTAACGTAAGTAGAACATTAATCAGTCGACTATTCCTTGCTAAATTTCACCTTTTCGTGGAATAAAATTTGTAATTTCAAAGTGATTAAGAAATAAGAATATTATTCAAGATGTTCAAGTCATTGTTGTCTTAAAATCGATAGACAGGATTAGGGTAGAAAGGGCCAACACAAAAACTTCTGTTTTCCCTGGTCTAGTTTGGATCCCTGACAATGCACCCTTGCAAGTTGCATGACCACTTCGGTGAAAATGTTCTGCTCTTCACTACTCTTGAGAAAATTAGGCCTTTATTTTTAGAAATGTCTCCACATTGTAGTATGGCCCTTCGTGCATTCCTACCATCAATCCATGCGTGGATGTAGTAGTATCTCTCCTTATATGTACTTCTTTTGTTGCTATGTGTAGAGCTAATCACTGTCAGCTCAAATTAACATCAAGGTGCAAATCTAAGTTGCTTGCTCCAGTTTACTGGTGGAACAACTGTTTGTTCTGATAATTATGATCCTTGAGTAATTTATCCGTCACTAACTCTGTACTTGGTCATATGACAATGTGCTTGTAGGTCAGAAGCAGTGTTATCTATTGGCACTCATCTAATCCCACACCCAAGAAAGGTTAGCCATTTATTCCCAATACAAAGTTCTAGCTACTCAAAGAGAGCTCTGCCTTTTCTCACTTTATGGGTATTCAACTTGCAAAATTGATAACTTTTTCGTACCTTCCAGGCTGCAACTGGTGGAGAAGATGCGTTCTTTACAAGAAGTGATGCTGGTGGAGCATTTGCCATTGCAGATGGTGTTTCAGGGTGTGTTATCTTTGCTACAATGAATTCCCCTCCTCCCCAACAAAAGAATCGCTTGAACTGTGATCAATACGGCTCTCATTTTCTTCCTTTTAGAATTGTCTGCAGCACTTTCAGTAATTATATTTTTCTTTAGCAATATGCATTAACACATGGTTTTTATCCTGCTAGTCATTCTCTTATCTACTGACAGATGGGCAGAAAAGGATATCAATCCAGCTCTTTTTTCTCGAGAGCTCATGAGAAACAGCTCTAATTTTCTCAATGATGAGGAGGTACCATGTGCTATTCAATATTACAATCTTAATTAATGTATGCATTCGAGATAAAAGCATTATGTCTGAATGCCAGCTCATTTACACTGTGAGTCGGTAACAAATTTATACATTGCATGGAAGTTACAGATCAATCACAATCCTCAAATTCTTCTGATGAAAGCTCATGCTGCAACCTCTTCTATTGGATCAGCGACAGTGTAAGATACATTTCTTCAGTGTTACATGTTACAACATTGCATGTCTTTTTTTCTGTGTGATATTTAGATATCTATACATTTTTCTTGCACTGATACTAGAATCATCGCAATGCTTGAGAAGACGGGGACACTAAAAATTGCAAGTGTTGGAGATTGTGGACTGAAAGTAATTAGGAAAGGTGAACTTGAGTCATAGTACCTAAACGTACCAAATTATACCGGATTCAACTGACATCTGTCTCCCCCATTACATGCTAGGGCAAGTGATGTTTTCTACCTGCCCTCAAGAACATTACTTTGACTGTCCATACCAGATAAGCTCTGAGGAAGCTGGCCAAACATATCAGGATGCATTGGTATATGCCTTCTTATAAATGTTAATTATGCGTATTCTTTATTGACATTGAAGGGCCATTAATATTACACTTCACTGTAAAGTACATATTAAGAAGTCCCAATATTGGATTTTTGTTGAAATTTGAATGCCCACGACTTAGTTCAACATAATAGTAAAAAGTGTTTTCCTGGCAAATGTGGACCCTTGTTACTTATTGTCAGTTTAGTGAGCGTCATGATAATGGGCATTACAACCATAGATGATCAGATTGGTATATGAAGTCTGCTGCTTTTTTTTTTTTATTTTGATCCTTCTATTGTCTATCAGGTCTGCAGTGTAAATCTTATGGAGGGTGATATGATCGTCAGTGGTTCAGATGGATTTTTTGATAATATCTTTGATCAAGAAATTATTTCTGTTATCTCTGAATCTCCAGGAGTAGATGAAGCCGGTATTTTTCTCTCTTCTGTAACTGAGGTTACCAAACTACATATTCCAGCCCTTCTTAGGGTGTAATAACCGTTTCTGCAGCAAAAACACTGGCGGAGCTTGCGAGGAAACATTCAGTGGATGTCACGTTTGATTCACCCTATTCAATGGAGGCTCGGAGTCGGGTGCGCTACTGACACCACTGATGATAATCTTCTTTTTTTTCCTTGTCATTCTTCACTTTTTACCTCGCATGATAATGCAGCGTGTTTCTTCCGGGTTACTTGCTTGCAGGGTTTTGATGTTCCCTGGTGGAAGAAACTACTTGGGGCCAAATTGATAGGCATGGATAAGCTCTTTACTGTGCCATGCCCTGTGTTCTATTACATAGCAAATCAGTAGGCTCACCGTGCCCAAATTTTGTTAGTGCAGGTGGTAAGATGGATGACATTACAGTCATTGTTGCGCAAGTGAAGACAGTGATGGTCCCAGATGATGAGGTAAACCGGCAAAATCACTCAAACTTTGTTTGCCAATAGTACAAGACTGTTTCATCTAGTTCTTTTCTGCTGTGTTCTTCACAGGGTGATGACGTACAAGAACAGAAGGGAAATGAGCAAGGCAGTGCTTCTGCAGTTCCAGCAGCTCAAGAAAATGAAGAATGACGAGGTCACGAGGAGACTGAACATCCTTGTTCTTGTCCCTATGCTATTTTGCCAGTGTACAGACTACACATGGAGTAATCAAAGTGAAACATAACTCCTGTTATTATGTGCACGCGTCATTGTATAACCTTTACATATTGATATTGGGTTCGATTCTTGCAATCAAATCAAGGTCGAGTAATTACAGCTTTCAGTTGCTAATCACCTTTTCCAGTCGTCTGTTACTAATCACATAGACCAACGGTTTGATGAAATACGCCTCCGAACATGGGTTACGTACTCCGATTAAGGCGCTTACGGGCCCGTCGTTCGGCGCGAACCCACAACCCAAGTCCCAACCAAAGCGCTAAACCCTCCAACCCTAAGCACAGCCGCACTACCATGCCCCCCTCCGCACCGCCGGCGGCCGCCGCCAGGAATCGCGCGCTGACGGAGAAGCTGTTCTCGGAGCTGTCCCCCGCGATATCCCAGGAGGTCTTGGAGGCACTGGACCGCGGCGGCTTCCACTGGTGCACGCCTGTGCAGGAGGCGACCATCCCGCTGCTCCTGTCGCACAAGGACGTGGCCGTCGACGCCGCCACCGGTTCCGGGAAGACCCTCGCCTTCGTTGTCCCTGTCATCGAGATCCTTCGCCGCCGCTCTTCTCCGCCCAGGCCTCACGAGGTATCTCACAGCTCCCTGAGCTCCATGCCGCTGCCCCTATTTTGTTCGTGTAATAGTATATAGTAAAATTTTGCATCTCCCCTGTTTGAAAAAAATATGCCTTTTGCACACTTGTCATCAATAAACGAATTGAGTTTCGTTCAGAAAATTTAAATGAATTGAGTTTTTGCAGGTTCTTGCTGTCATCATCTCTCCCACGAGAGAATTGTCCACGCAGATATACAATGTAGCGCAGCCCTTCTTCGCGACTCTGAAGGGCGTGTCATCGATGCTCCTGGTTGGCGGTACGGACATCAAAGGAGATCTCAAGAAAGCGGAGGAAGAAGGGGCGAACATACTGGTGGGCACTCCAGGGAAATTGGTTGATATAATGACGAACGTGGACACTCTGGGCTTCAAGAATTTTGAGGTGGTTCTAGGAATAATGGAATATGGAAGTTTATTTGGGATTCTATCCTGCTGCTTTGGTGTAATTGTGATATGCTCATATTGTTTCCATTCTCTTTTGCATTTGTTTGGGAAGCAGATTTTAATCCTGGATGAGGCTGATAGGCTCTTGGATATGGGGTTCCAGAAACAGGTTACTGCAATTATCTCAAAGTTGCCAAAGCTGAGGAGGACTGGTCTTTTCTCAGCTACTCAGACAGAGGCTGTCGACGAGCTTGCCAAAGCAGGGATGCGGAATCCTGTGAGGGTTGGGGTCAAGGCAGAGGCAAAGCTGATGAGTAAAGATAGCAGTCAGTCAGAGCATGGTCCATCCAAAACACCAGTGGGGCTTCGATTGGAGGTGTGAAGAGATACTTCTGTTGAAGCAATTGTTTTTTAATGGTTGTCACTATCGATTTAGCGTTTTGTAGATTATTCCTGTTAGGATCATCAACATTGATTATCTTTTATTCGTAAGCAGTACATACAAATCATTAGCTTGTTTCGGTGCAGTATATGATATGTGAACCGTCAAAGAAGTCATCACAGCTTGTTGATTTCCTTGTGCAAAATAGTGGAAAGAAAATAATGATGTAAGTACAGGCTGAACTGAAATTTATTGGACACTTGCCTTTCTTTGTTGAATGCAACCCCTAGCTATTTTAGACTCTTATTTACTACATGACTGCAGATATTTTGCAACATGTGCTTGTGTGGATTATTGGGCTGTTGTTCTTCCGTTGCTGAACTCGCTAAAAGGTTCTCCTATAATTTCTTACCATGGGAAGATGAAACAGGTTAGTGCAAACATAATATATATATATTTTTTTTGCTCTATTGAACATTGAAAAAATAGATTTGGAGGCCGTGTATTACTTACTAACCCTGATGTTATTCATTCTGGTTTCCGCCATCCTTTTCTTTTCTGCTCTTAGGGCCCTCGAGAGAAAGCTTTGGCATCATTTTCTGCTCTTTCAAGTGGTATTCTTATCTGCACAGATGTTGCAGCAAGGGGTCTTGACATACCACATGTTGATCTGATTGTGCAGGTTATATTCTAATCTTACCTCCCTAAGGTGTCTTTTTTTCCCTTGGGTAGCGGGTACCAGCTGATATAAAACATATGTATCTATTCATCCAGTATGATCCACCTCAAGATCCCAACGTTTTCGTACATAGAGCTGGTCGTACTGCCCGCTATGATCAGGAAGGAGATGCAATTGTATTTCTCTTACCAAAGGTACTTGTTCTGCATCCTTTTTCTTATTCTGTAAGTGAATGCCGCTATGCTATTTGTCTATGTGCATGTATGTAAAAATCCTGTCTTACTAAGAATCAAATAATAATTTAACTTTACGTACACTGCAGGAGGATGCTTATGTTGAGTTCTTGAAGCGTCGAGGTGTTCCTCTCACTGAAAGGGAGTGCCCTGGAGACACTGAAGATGTTGTACCACAGGTGGAGTTTATACTTGTATAAGAATCATTTAGGTGTAAGATGTACCACAGACCTGTCTAGCTTTGATAATATGCAAATCCAGAATGGTTATTGTACTTCGGGGAGCATTTCACTGATTTGGATGTACTACTTTGTGCTGCAGATTAGAACTGCTGCACTCGAAGATCGTAATGTCATGGAGAAAGGACTTAGAGCATTTGTTTCATTTGTTCGAGCATACAAGGAGCATCACTGCTCTTACATTTTCCAATGGAAAGACCTCGAGATTGGGAGGTTAGCAATGGAGTATGGTTTACTCCAGATCCCATCCATGCCAGAAGTGAAGCACCATTCTCTTTCACTAGAGGGATTTATTCCTGTCGATGGTGTTGATGTTACACAAATCAAGTACAAGTAAGAATTCATTCCACTATCATAAGATAATCTGTTGTTTCTGCTGCGTATGACAGCCACTTCACTGACAGTGCAGGGAACTGTTGTGATATTGTTGCATCTTTTAGTGAGATACTTATAGGGTGCGTTTGGATCCTCAGCAAAAATTGTCCTAACCTTGCTCAGCAAAGAGAGGCATTTGGTAGCAGTAGAAAAAACTAACTTTTGAGGGTTATCTAGCCTGCAGCGGCAAGAAAAAGCTTGCTCCTTCGAGAGAGCTGAATTGGCTCTCCTTCATCTGCAAGCAGGTGGTTACCTAGCCTGTATGGTGGAAACCAAACAAAACTCATTGCTTTTGGAAGTTATGCCCATACGAGCTAGTTTTACCTAGCCTAGCTAGGCAAGGTGTATTTAGAGATCCAAACACACCCATAGTTGAATGATAATCTGTGGAATATCCATCTATGAATTATAGCATGAAATAGGACTTCTCACTGACAAAACAAAATACTAAAAAAATCTGTGGAATATCCATCTTTGGTTCTGCTTGGATACTAATATTAAGGTGGGTTTGATATGGTTTCTGTATTGCTTCACTGCAGGGATAAAGCTCGAGAGAAACAACGGAAGAAGGCACTGAAACGGAAAGCAGAAGAGGAAGCTCTGAATCCAAAACCAGAAAAGAAGAGAGCTCCAGAGAAGCAGGAGAAACCAAAGCGGAAGAAGACAGGTAAACAACGCCAGTCAGTTCAAACCAAAGAGGATTTGGATGAGTTGGCGCATGAGTACCGGCTTTTGAAGAAGCTGAAGAGAGGAGCCATTGATGAAGACGAGTATGAGAAGCTTACTGGGTTTGTAGATACTGACGGTGAAGGCTCTTCGGATGGTGACCCGAGTGACTTGGACGAGAGCAAAGAAAGGGGCAATAAGGTACAGAAGAAATTGAAGCAGAGTGGGAAAAGCAGGGGAGGAGGGTCTAGGAAGTTTGAAGGGAAGGGCAAAATGAGGAGATGAGATAGTGACACCCACAATGTTCTTATGGAGAATTCTAGGAATACATAAATGTTTTTGTGGTGGATATTTTCACCAGTTTTGTTTAAGTTTTCCAATTTACAAGAAATTTTGTGCAGAGGTAATGCATGTTCTTGGACGAACGAACAGTGAAGAGCAGGGGAGGGTCTCTGGACGTTTGAAGGGAAGAGTAAAATGGGGGTCAAAAAGAGATCGGAACATACAATAAATTTGGTGCGGAGGCAATGCATGTTCTTGAAGGAACAGTGAAGAAAGAGGACGCTTGAATATTTGTGGAGGATATCCCCTACACGATTAGTTATAAAAGCTTTTTGACAAGCACTCGCTGCAATTGATCATGTAAACCAGAAGCCTATCAATAAATAGGAACACATTCCCACAAGTTCCCTCCAAAAAAAATAAATTTGTATCAAATCGGAACTAGTAACCAATCACAACATGGAAGTATTAAAAAGACTTATATAAATGAAAAATCTCAAATAACCGTCATCGCGAGACATAATCGTCGCTATATATAAGAACAAGATTCCTACAGTAGTAATTAGTATTAACATAATAGAAGGGGATCAAATATCCAAATTCTAAAGAAAAAAAATCCATAATAGAAGGGGATCAAGTATCCAAATTCTAAAGAAAAATCATTATTGATGTTCCAAGATCATAAATATTAATAGATAGAACTCCATTTTATGTGTTGAATAGACAGGTAAACTGAAAATACCAGAGCTATACTGCCAGTTTTTTCTTTTCCTCCAAATTCTGTGCAAATGCAAGGTATATTCTTGGACGAACGGTCGGTGCTAAGCTCTAAATACGGTTGAGCAGCAGAACTGTGGCGGAGGATCAGCGAATTGGAATTTCTGAATTATGACACAAGTAGTTGGTTTCTCAACGTGAGTACAGTTGAACAGTAACACATGACGTGGCAACGTTTCTGATTGTCCACTTCGTTTCGCTAATCTTACTGTTTTGCATCCACTCGGCAGGGCCAAAAACAGATTAACGTTCACACTTAGCAATATGGAAGCGATTTTCTATTACAATAAAATTTATAAAGGTTTATTCAAAGATATAATACCGATTCCGGAAGTTTTGAAAGTCATGCGCGTTAAGAAATGCCACAGCTTCACTGATCTGCAGGCAAGGAAGAACAAAAGCCCATGCAAAATGTGGATGGATGTGACGAGAACCACATAATCAAACTAGAAAAGCTAGTATAGGAAATCAGTAAGACAAGAAACTGCCGCCAGATAAATTGTCCGATGAGAAGCCTAGGGAAGACGAGGTGCCAATTCACGCAGTGCTGCTCCCATCGATTTCAAGTGTCAAACTGCGCAGGTGGGAGGCAACCAGTTTGTAGGGCGAGGTACCAGGATGCTGCACAAACCGCATCGCAGATCCAAATCTAAGTGTAGCCAAAAACATACTTTTCAACGTCTACATACAAACAAACAGTTAATAACACCAACACAGCTTCTTCAGTCATCAGTCCAGAACATGTTACGTTGGGGAGAGCATACATCTAAGGTCAATTCCAGATCCATGCAAATAACCATGGAATCTGATAAACCTATCACATAACAGAAACGCCCAACCTGTTCTCCACAGCAAAATCCAGTGCTTACAGGAGTGATCCACCGGCTGAGGTACCATGTGGAATATCGCGTAAGATAAACAAAGACCATACGTAGGTAAGCAACCACCAACAAAACAAAACATTACAGAATCATAATAATTCGGCACTCACCTGAAATAACATCTCAAACCTACCAGCATTGGGAGCTTATATCCTGCTGCCTCTATGCAAAAATTCATATAATATGATCAATCATTTTGGACGAACAAACATCCGACCAAGACTGGTGTATGACAATGGAACATAATTCCAAGGAAAGCAGACAACCTACCTTATGCGCTTGTATGGGAATACAAATCCGTAGAACAGGAATACAAAGGGTTTCTCACAGGAGACATTCTTAGTAACAATATTGTATTCAGTATGGTCGTGAACGCGAACCACCACCCTGGTTTCTATTAGGTCCATGGCCACCATCTCTGTAATTATCCCTGCGTCCACCACCATAGCCACCGCCACCACGACCACCACTGCAGACCACATATATAAATAGTTTTAAAAATTTTATATAAGCATCACTTACATGAATAATAATATAGTGACAACTAGAAATACACTGCTAACAGAAAGACTGAAGAGCACAAGATCTCATATCTTTCTGGCCCAAAAATTATTACTAGTTTTTTTACCCCTTGCAAATTGATACATGCAGAGAAACATAGTTTCAGCACTGAAACATCAGCACAATTGTACACAAATCTTGGTCTAATTTGCCTCGTGAACAAAATAATTTTTTAGCAGTGGAATACAGTCAGGACAGTAGAAGGATAATTGATTTAACATAATACAAATATTTTATATCACATTTCCAATGCCTTGTCCACAATCACTATTTAAGTATTATTTAATTCGGTCAGAGAATATCCAAGACTCTTCCAATGAAAGTTATTTCATAGAAGCAGACTAAAATGGAAGTGTTAACAGTGCAGAATACTACTAAAGACACACTTTCTTTGGAGCTGGAACACCAAAATCATTCATTTTCAGTCATAAATGAGAAGTGTGTGAAACGGGCAAGTGAAAATCTTTATATTATTGAACTATACACCATACTATTTGATATACAGACCATTAGATAATTTGATTGATACGAAGTTTTATTATACAAGATATAAACAGATGTACTAACCCATGTCCATAAGTGGGTGCTCTGGGAGCTGATTTCTCAGCCATAACAACACTGATTTTGTAGCCTCTCATGTCATAATCTGAAACATTAAAAGGATATATGCATATTACAAACTGCATTAGTCAAGAAACTATACGAAAAACAATGCAAATTTACCGTTATAGAATCCCCCAGCTGAATGAGCAGCAGAAGGGTCTTCATAAGCAAGGCAAGCATCTCCTTTAGCTTTACCAGACTCATCAGTATATATTTTGATGTTCCAGGGCCACTGATCTTTGTAGCCACGTTTTTGCTTGATCCTCCCAACCTTTTAACCAAACAATTGTAAGCATTCAGAAAGCATAATTAGTGCGCAATATATAAATATATATACAAATAACAAAAGAAACAGAAATTGGTGCAATAACATAAAAACTCGTGTAACAAAACAAAAAGAAGATACAACACTAAAAAAATATATTATTTACAAGGAGACAACATAAAGTAAAAGCAAGTAAATTCTGTTCCCAAGGAGAAGGAAATATAAATCGATTTCATCACATGCAAAATACTATTGTGAACATACAGAAACTGCAAGCTCAACCATTTGTACATAAACATCAAACAGCATAAAAAAGACTCTGAAAAACAAAACTGACTGGTCAACCATTTGCATATGAACGTCACATAAGATCACCAAACTGATCTTTGTACTCCACAAAACAATATGTGCTATCTACGACCTAGTATCCCACAAACTCATTAATATACTTCTGGGAAATAGTGGCCATAAATAACATGAATGATAGCATACTAATCTGTATTTCAACACGAATATATTAGTATCAGATGCTAGCCTACAAATACTAATTCATCAACATTCATCATAGCTATTGTCGAGTGGCAAGTGAACAACAATCACACTGGCAAAGATATAATTTAAAGACAGCGCAGAGTTGGCAAAAGGTGGAAGCAATGAATTCAGTTAGACATGATTATACCATAGCCTATTCTAGAAATTGATTCCTTCATCTATTAAGTGAATAGAAAATAGTGAATCAAAATATTATAATAAAGATATAAAAAGCAAGTTATACCATGCCTATTCCTCCAAATAGCTCCTGTAATTCCTCAACAGTGACATCAGGAGGCAAGTTTGAAATGTAAATTCTTGCGTTATCACATGTCTCATCGCAATTTGCATCACACTGCTTAACCTTTGGAGCTGGCTCAGGGGCAGCACTAGCAGTATGACCGCCGCTGCCATGATAAGGTGGTGGAGCACCACCAGAAGCTCCACCTCCAGGCATGGAGCGACCCCCATACCCACCATCATAGGTAGGTGGTAAATTCCCTTGGCCCCCTGGGGCACTGCCACTATATGCGTTTGGAGGTGGGGCACCGTAACTTGGCGGGTATGAGCCTGGACCACCTCCATAGCTATTAGGAGGCGGCACGGCAGAATCTGAACCATAGGCATTGTTGCCTCCATAGTCACCAGGGGGACCACCATAGGATGGAGGCCCTTGTGGAGGAGCTTGTCCGTAACCACCTTCTCCCCTTTGGTTGTTCCCCTGGTCTCGTCCCCCATAACCACCACCTCTGCCACCACGGTGGTCATCAAAACCCCGATCACTACCACCACTTCGATTGTATCCTCCTCCGCCACCACCACGACCACCAGAATTATAATCCGCCCCATCTCTATTGAAGCCACCTCCTCCTCCAGAACCAAAATCACCACCACCTCGATTGTAGCCTCCACCACCTCCACCAGACCTTCCACCACCTCCGCCTCCACTCGGGCAAGGTGTGCCACACTTGTTGCACTCAATCCTCCTTGCAAAGTTCACATTGCCACAGCTGTATCAAGAAATTTTATAAATATGTTAGTAAAGTTACATAAAAAAAACTTCAATTTTTCTGACCTATAAGTATAACAAAAAGAACCTATAAAAAACATTAGTAGCCAACATCCTAAACACTCCAATTTAAACATCTGGTAACTGGTAATATCATCGATGGCATCCTAGCCTCAAATCAATTTACATTTACACAGCCGATGGAATTTATGACTGAATTTAGGAGTCTGAAATAGTTTTTGATAAACATAATCACAAGAAGGCAGCCTAGATAGTCTTATGGAAGTTCCACCAATGCAGACGAAAGAAACAGCAGTGAAAATCGAAGCAGACGAATGCACCTGCACGAGGGTGCAAATCTACTATAGGAATATAGGAAGCTATCTAGTGCACAACATATCAAAATCCTGATGCAAATAGCCTAATTTAAAAAAACAACAAGAAAAGCAGTCCATAGAGACAAGCGTCACAAGCCTACACAGCAGAATGGCAGAACAGCACCGAGTACCATGATTGTATTAATCAGGTCAAACATATTCAATGAACAAGCAACTCGAAACAAACCTTGCATCAGGGCAAACCCAGTCGCCCTCGCGCCCTCCCCCGCGGCCGCCACCGCCGCGGCCACCTCCACCTCCACCTCTCCCGCCGCCTCCGAATCCACCGCCTCCACCTCTCCCGCCGCCGCCACCGTACCCTCCCCCTCCACCACCATACCCTCCGCCACCCCCTCCGTATCCTCCTCCACCGCCACCGCCACCGTATCCTCCACCACGTCCGCCGCCGCCACCACCTGCACAAGCACGAACCACTCGCTCAGAAGCAGATCCAGAGAGAAACACATACGCGGAAACACTTCACGTGGCCCAAACGCGACCTCGGCCGCCGCCGCCGCCGCCGCGGAAGTCGTCGGATCCGTAGGACCCTGACATTGGCTCAGGACACGTCTAGGGTTTCGGGAGCGTTCGAAAGGACAGGGCGGAAGAGTAGTACTATTCGTGATGCGGCCAGAGCGGCGTGTGGATCAGGGCAAAAAGCAAGTCGCAATTGGAAGAGGGATTCTTGCTGGATTTGGTCGAGATAGCTGGAGCCTGGAAGCCTGGAACTGGGCTTATTAGTTGGACCCTGTGTTTCATATTTTTATTGAAGGCCCAGTTCTACTTTTTCAAGAAAGCCCATTTGATTGAGGACTTGATAGCCCACTGAGTATGTTTCTGTTTGGCCCAGCAAATATGCTGACTATGCTTTGAACTTTTTCCCCCAAGCACGTGCGTGGGTCGCACGATCTTCAGAAATCTATACTGTTTCGTTGAGCACGAATTCGGCAAAGTCATATCCATAGACCATAACCAACTTCCCCTTTTTTTCTTTTGGAAATGATTCCATAGTCTTAATCTTCATTCTGCAATAATTGGATCCCTGCAAGCATGCACGTTTTGTTTTCTTTAATAATGTACTACGCACATTACTTGTCGATAGTCTTCAACAATAGTCATGAGCACATAATCTTTTCCACACCAAATTTCGTTATCCTCTGCAGTGGCCTGGCCACACACTATCGCCGGAGACAAACTAACAGGCCTTCACGTACTAAAACGCCGACAAGGCGGCCATCACCAATCACCAACATGGCTGCACGTCTGTCTGCACAATTATTTCTTTTGCTCGCTGACCCTCAGCTCGCCACGTATATAAACCGTGCGGCCTCCCTCCATTCCACACAGCCAAAGATCAACTCGTCATCTCCATCGATCCGCGAGCGATCGAGAGATAGCTAGCTGCAGCAATGGCGTCCGTCCTCCCCATCGCCACCCTCCTGTCCCTCCTCGCCGCCAGCGCCACAGCTACCAGCTACACCCCAAGCTCGCCGCCGCCGCCACCATCTCCCCACACCCCGCCGCCTGCTCCGGCGTCCTACACCCCACCACCACCGGCCACCAACAGCGGCGACAAGAGGATCAAGCTGCGCGTGGAGGGCCTGGTGTACTGCCAGAGCTGCGCGAGCCGTGGGTCGCAGTCGCTCGCCGGCGCGGCGGCGCTGCCGGGGGCGAAGGTGACGGTGACCTGCCGCGACCGGAAGAACCGCGTGATGGCGTGGCGCAAGGCCACCGCCGACGAGAACGGCTACTTCCTGGCCAAGTTCGGCGTGGAGCGCCTCGGGGACTACTACATGGGCGACCCGAGGAAGGCGTGCTTCGTGCGCCTGCTCTCGTCGCCCGACGCCAAGTGCAACGACATCACCAACATCAACGGCGGCATGGTCGGCGCGATGCTCCGCGACGAGGGCAAGCGCTGGACCGGCGGCGAGGGCTACCAGAACGTCGCGTACGCCGCCGGACCGCTCGCGTTCAAGCCGTCCAAGTGCGTGCCCACGCGTCCATACTACTGATCGCGTACGATTGCGCGAGCATGTGTGAGTAGTGTGCCACGCCATTGATGCGCACACGGTCAATTTGATCCATGTGTTACTGAGAGGGGATTTCCTTTCATTTCTTTTTTTTTTCTTTGATTGGTGTTTTTTTGTGTGCAGTGCGTTGTTTTTCTGTCAGCTCCGATATATGAGAGGATACCGCTGAAAACGATTTGAATTTCCACACTTCATACAATGGAACTATGCTTCCACACGCTCTACATATGACCTTCTCATATATGAGGATGTACGACTGTGGTATTGATCCACTAATCTGGTTATCTGAGAAATCAATAATGGATAAGGAAGAAGACAAAGGATTCTCGATGTCCTCCAGATGGCCAAAAAAATCCATTTGATGAAAGATGTAAAAACTGAATTTTGGGGAGTGTGAACACGTATCTTGGAATTTTGCCTGCGTATAGAGGTAGATTGTTGGGTAAGAGAAAGAATTTGATTCAGAGTAATGATATTGTTGGGGTCTTAACCTCCGAACATGAGAGATAAGAGGAAGTGGGAAGGGAGAGAGGCAAATGAGTGAATGGCCAAGGGGGTCCCCCCTCTCAAGCCCTACCCCTCTATTTATAGAGGGAGAGGGGGAGCGCTTGATGCTTATTCCATTGGTGGGGTTGAATATTATAAGCAAGTCCTCAGACTTTATAACAAGGTCCCTAGACCTCTAAATGAGCCTCTTTTATACAACTAGGGGATCCTAGCCCATGACACATGTGGCTATCCCCAACAGTAGCCCCTCAACTATTCGGTCTTGGCTGGCACAACAAGACCAAATAGTTGCTAATCCTAAAAGAGGTCCTATTACAGCTCGAACTATAGTTGCCATGACGAATGTCCTTCTTGACGTTCCTTCCTCACCCAAAACTCCATTGTAAGGCATTGAGAGTATATCTGATACTGTAGTTGAACCAATAGTAGGCATCAAGGGTAAGTCGACATCGACGCTGGGATATGTTGTGAAGCGCCCCGGGTATTGCCGGTGCTAAACACTTTATTATACCAGTCCCTGGATCAGTTGCTGATACAACAAGTCTTACACCAGGTGACATTACAAGCCTTATTCAAGTAGCGGTCGAGATACAAGTGACTGAACGACATAAGCTACAAACATAAGAATTACTATGATGACCCAAACGAGTACATCTATAAACATGGCGAAAGCAACTAGGCGACGATACTAGTCCACAGGCAACTCGGGTGCGGACGAAACCAAAGCTTAAGCGTCTTCCTCACCGTCGACGTTAACATAATCAGGGTCTACCTCTGTAACCAACAAGCAAGGGTGAGTACAGAAGTACTCAACAAGCCTCAACCCTTGCCCTACCATCAAGGAATAAAATATGCATTTGGCAGTAGCAAGGATTAAGCCATAAGGTTAACATTGCGAAAAGCGATACACATGCAAGGGTTCATTTTATAAAAGCATTTGTAAAATCATTAGATTATATGAATAATAAGTTGTTCAAATTTTAATGTTGCCGGATTCCCCATCCACAGCAACCTTCGGCGAGAGGCCAGGCCTATTCCAGAAAACACTCACACATCAAGGAATACTACCCATGCTAGTGATGAGACCGAACCATAGTCCTATCCGTGACCGTGGACGCGACTATTCGAATAGATTTCACTCTGCAGAGGGTGTACGCTGTACCCACACGCTGAGTATAGCAACATACCATGGCCGTAGCCCGTGGCAGTACCGACTCACAAAGCCATTACCCATCACAACATCATCCCGGCTAATCGCCCATGGGAGTAACTAGAGGTTCATGACCTTTAAGCTAGGTCTCTAACCGGGCTGCCAAGTCTGCACCACTTGCACCTGCTCCTAGGCTCCCACTGCTCTCTACCCTAAGACGATTAACAGACTAGCTGGCAGGGATTAGGCTAAGCCATGCCTCATACATGGTCATATGGTCGCACTAGAAAATGACTAGGTAGGATGTCACATCAACTCGGTCCTAAATCGAGCCAAGGCAATCATCTCCATAATGAACCTACCACAAAGGTAGCATTCATCTCCCAACACCAATCCTGGTAGCCTACCACACAGGCAACGCTCACCAACAATATCACCTCGGCTCTAACCCACATTCATTCATATTCCTTTCTTTAGTTTATCACCCACCTCAACTATCTCTATATCCTAGCACATCACCAAGACACACGCATTTTATTTGTAAAAACTACTAGTGAAAGTAAGATTAAGTGAGGGCACGGCGACGTGCGGAGGCAGCTCAAGCAGTGAAGCGACACCAACACTGGCTGCTGTGCTCGACAGAATGAGAGTGGGCAGGGTGGAGTGGTCGGCACGGCGAGGCGTGGGTAGCAGGAGCAGGCGATGGGATTGCTCGGGCAGTGGCTCAGCGTGGAGTGCGGCTTCGAGCGACAAGATGGCTGAGGTAGAGGAGGTCGGAAAGGATGCGGTAGTATGCGTGATTGGAGGAGCGGGGCTGTCGTGCGGTGCGTGCACGAGGAGGGAGAAAGGTGGAGAGAGGGAGCGAGTAGGGGTCCGGCTGGTGTGGTAGTTAGGCTCGAAGGAGAGTAAAGCATACGAGGCCAAAGTTGCACAATTTTCATGGAGTGAGCTCGGTTTACATCGAATCAATCTAGGAAGGAGGCAAAGAGGAAAATAGATGAGGTAATAGTTCAATTAAATTTAACAAGTTCAATTTAATTTATCAATTTATGTTAAAAGTTTTACGGGTTAATTTTTGAGATGTTACAAACCTACCCCACATAGAGGAATCTCGTCCTTGAGATTCAAGCTCGTCCTGAAAGAGGTGGGGAAATTCCTTCCTCTGAGCATCTTCATGTTCCCACGCGGCTTCTGCTTTAGTGTATCAGCTCCATTGTACGCGACATAACTGGACTGTTGACCCTCTGGTCTGTCGGGTGGTCATATCCAATATTTTAATTGGAACTTCTTGATATCGAAGGTCATCCTTTATGTCTAGAGTCTCCACAGATACATGCCCTTCAGGGATCCTCAAGCATTTCTTCAGTTGGGACACGTGGAACATGTTGTGCACATCTGCTAACTCACGGGGCAATTCAATCTTATAGGCCATGGCTCCAATTCTCTTTATGACTCGATATGGTCCAATGTAGCGTGGCGCTAACTTGCCTCGAACTTGAAAGCGATGTGTGCCTCTTATTGGGGAGACTTTAAGGTACACATAATCTCCAACTTGAAAACTCAATTTTCTCCTCCTTTTATCCGAATAGCTCTTCTGACGAGATTGGACTGCCTTTAGCTTTTCTCTAATTTCAGCAACCTTTTCTTCGGCTTCCTTAATGACTGACGACCCTATTAAGGAACGCTCTCGAACCTGGGACCACATCAAAGGCGTTCTGCACTTTCTACCATACAAGGCGTCAAAAGGAGACATCTTTAGACTTGCCTGGTAACTGTTGTTGTATGAGAACTCTGCATAGGCAAGACTCTTCTCCCAGTCTTTTCCATACATGAGAGCACATGCTCGCAGCATATCTTCAAGGATCTGATTTATCCTTTCAGTATGTCCATCTGTTTGTGGGTGATAGGCAGTGCTAAAATCCAACTTAGTACCCATAGACTTGTGTAGGCTTTTCTAGAATCTCGAGGTAAATTGAGTACCTCTATCTGAAACGATTCGGCTGAGTACACCATGCAACTTCACTATGTTGTCAATATAAAGTTGAGCCAATTTGTCTCCTCCATAGATGGTTCGTACGTCAATAAAGTGGGCGACTTTAGTCAGACGATCCACTATTACCCATACAGAGTCACATCCCTTCTTTGTCTTGGGAAAACCAACTATAAAATCCATGCCTACTTCATCCCATTTCCATACAGGAATTGGTAAGGGTCGGAGTAATCCTGCTGGCTTCTGATGTTCTGCTTTAACTCTCCGACAGATATCACATTCTGCAACAAATTTGGCTATATCTCCCTTCATTCCGTTCCACCAGTATTTTTCCTTCAAATCAAGGTACATCTTAGTGGATCCTGGGTGGATGGAATAAGCTGAGTTGTGAGCTTCGTCCATGATTAACTCACGAAAATTTCCATCTTTTGGTACACAAAGCCTGTCCTTGTACCAAAGGGTACCTTTATCGTCCACTTTAAAGTCAAGGGCTTTGTCCTCTCTAGTGTGTTTGCGGATCTTCATTAACTCTTGATCCTTTGGTTAGGCTTGTTTGATTTGTTCGTCCAGTATGGGCTGCACACTTGAATTATTCACTGAAGCTTGGGGTATTATTTCCAAGTTCAATTTCTTCATCTCATTTAACAGATAGCTGTTATGAATCATGAGATGGTTACAGTATGCTTTCCTGCTTAGAGCATCTGCCACAACATTGGCTTTTCCAGGGTGGTAGCGAGTTTCCAAATAATAATCTTTAATTAACTCTAGCCATCTCCATTGTCTTAGGTTTAAATCCGGTTGGGTAAAGATGTATTTTAGGCTCTTGTGATCCGTGTAGATCTCACATTTATTCCCAATTAAGTAGTGTCTCCAAATCTTGAGGGCATGCACTACTGCAGCTAATTCCAAATTATGAGTTGGATAATTCTTCTCATGAGTCTTGAGTTGTCTTGATGCATAAGCTACAACTCTACCGTCTTGCATAAGGACGCATCCTAATCCATGTCTTGATGCATCACAGTAGACGAGAAAATCCTTGTGGATGTCGGGTAAGACTAGCACTGGGGCAGTTGTTAGTCTATGCTTCAATTCTTGAAAGCTTCTTTCACAAGACTTGGTCCATTCAAACTTCTTGTCCTTCTTGAGGAGTTCAGTCATGGGTTTAGCTATCTTAGAAAATCCTTCAATGAATCGGCGGTAATAACCTGCTAATCCAAGAAAGCTTCTAATCTCTGACACATTGGTTGGTTGCTTCCAATGGGTGACTGCTTCGACTTTCTCAAGGTCTATAGCAACTCCTTCAGCTGTCAAAATATGACCAAGGAAGGCAACTTTATCCGGCCAAAACTCACACTTGCTGAATTTGGCATACAACTTGTGAGCTCTGAGTTTTTCCAAAATTACTCTCAGATGCTGCTCGTGCTCTTGGGCACTCTTAGAATAGATTAGTATGTCGTCAATGAAGACAACGACAAACTTATCTAATTCCTTCATGAACACCTTATTCATGAGATTCATGAAATATGCAGGTGCATTGGTTAGTCCAAAGGACATAACCGTAAACTCGTATTGCCCATATCTTGATACAAAGGCAGTCTTTGGTATATCAGCTTCCCTGATTTTTAGCTGGTAGTATCCAGACCTCAGATCAATCTTAGAGAAATATTTGGCTCCTTTTAATTGATCAAAAAGGTCTTCGATTCTGGGAAGAGGGTACTTGTTCTTGATGGTTACTTCATTTAAAGATCGGTAATCCACACACATCCTTATACTTCCATCCTTCTTCTTGACGAAGAGAACTGATGCGGCCCAAGGTGAAGAGCTGGGCCTAATATATCCCTTTTGTTGAAGTTCTCTCAGCTATTCCTTTAGTTCGGCTAACTCTGTAGGAGCCATACGATAAGGTTGTTTGGCTATGGGGGCAGTTCCAGGGATCAGATCAATGATGAATTCAACATCTCTATCTGGTGGCATTCCTGGTAACTCCTCAGGGAATACGTCTGGGTATTCATTTACCACTGGTACTTCGTCTATGGTCTTGGTTTCCATGGTATACACCATAGGGTCAGGTTTGTATCCAAGGGCTTGACAGACTACTCGGGTTCCTTCATGGTTGGTTACAGATACTGTTCTTTTTGAGCAGGCTATGACACCATCATGTTTGTCTAACCAATCCATTCCAAGGATTAGATATATTCCCTTGGACTTACGGACCATTGGGCTAGCTAGGAATGCTACCCCACTTAGAGTAATTCTAATCCACGAACAACCCAAGTGACATTTGATGTCAGCTCCGGGTGAACGGGTTATTAGAGGTTTCTTAAGAAGTACTGTAGTATCTTGTGTTTTTCCACAACACTTGATGATATGAATGAGTGTGATGCTCCAAAATCAAATAATACTATTGTAAGAACTGATTCAACTAGGAACTCACCAAGCACAACTCCAAGTGCATCCGGAGCTTCCTGAGCGTTGATGTGGTTGACGCGGGGACGTCCAAAAGACTGCTGCTGCTTTGCTGGCTGGTTGGGAGCATTGGAGCTTCCACGGGTAGCTCCAGACACCATGGGTCTTGGTCCATTAACAGTGTTGGACTGAATAGAAGGAGCGGGCCTATTCTTCAGGGGGCAGTTGGCAATGAAGTGCCTAGTGTCACCACAGTTGTAGCAAGCTTTGGTCTGATTAGTCACTTGACCAGTGCTGAAATTTTGGGTCTTGTTGTTGCTTTGACTCTTCTGAGGGAAGTTGGGCTGATAAACGGACGCTGGGGTCCTGAACTGCATTGGGGCTTGAGTCTTCTGCCCTGAAAAGGAAGAGGTTCTGGGCCTTTGGAATCTTCCCTGTTGACGGATTTCCTGAGTCGCAAACTTGTGCTTCTTTTCTTTATATTCTTTAGCCATTTTCTCCTCAGTCAGGATGGTCATGTTCATCAGGGTGTTGAAGTTAGGGTAGATGTGGGGTGTCATGGTTGTCCCTAACTCTCATAATAAACCTTTGTTGAACTTGTTCTATTTCTTCTTGTCAGTTGAAACTTCCTCTAGGGCATAACGAGAAAGTTCAATGAACTTGCGGATGTACTGATTGACAGACATGTTTCCTTGCTTCAACTTACAAAACTCATCAGCCTTTAGTTGCATGGTTCCTTCTGGAACATGGTAGCGATGAAATTCTTCCACAAATTCTTCCCAAGTGATGGTAGAGGCATCCTCAGTTGCTTCACAATAGTTCTCCCACCAAGCTAAGGCTGTCCTAGTGAGTTGATGGGATGCCAGGAGAACTCTGTCTCTACCAAAACAGTTGATTGCATCAAGCTTCCTCTGGATGTTCCTTAACCAGTCATCAGCTTCTAGCGGATCCTCAGATCCTCCAAAGGTAGGTGGCTTGATCCTTACAAACTCAGCCATCTTGCTCTAGAATCCATGTCCATTGTTGTTCTGACGAGGGCGGTTGTTTCCTCTCACAAATTCCTACAGCAGACGGGTTTGTGTTGCCAAAATAGACACTAAGTCATTGAGAGGGGGATCCTGAAAATCCTCGCTGTTGGAGTTCTCTGCTTCATCTACTTCCATTTCTTCTTCGTGTTCTTCTTCTTCTTCCTCCCCACGGTTGTTCCTATTGTTCTCTTGACGCTCACGGCGTTGGCGGATCCTAGTAGAGCGCTTTGGGGGCATCTGTTGTGGGGTTGAAAGGGAAGAGTATAAGATAAGAGTGGGATTTAAGTTTTTTTTTGTGTGTGTGAGCATCTGTTGTGTGTGTGTGTGCGATCTTTGTTGTTAGATATAAAGAGATGCAGGGCACAAAGACTCGCTTCCACACAATGAAAAAAAATCCACACAAGGCAATACAAACAATCAAATAGCACACAAGCCTCTTAGCATACAATATTAGCGAGGAACTTAAGCGAATACAACACGGATATAAGGGGATTTAGTGGGGCTAACTACCAATAGGTTGATAGGGACACACTTTCTAAGGGGTCTCTTGAACCCGGACCGTTGCGGCTTCATTCCACGATGATGGGGTCCTCGTCTTAAGGGGATGTTGATGGGTCTTGGGAATCGTTTAAATTGGCAAGGTATTGCATTTCTTTGGTTGGGGAGACTTCACGCGAAGGAGTGGGGACGTGGTGATCCTTCTCCTTTGGTGCAGGCTGGGTCAAAGGGAGAGGTTCTTCTTCCTCAGTGATGGGAGGATTCTGCGTTGGGGGAAGGGATTCTTCTCCTTTATCAACTTCAGATGGCGGTGGTGCTTCTGGCACGGACTCAATAAGCTTCCTCTTGGTGCTTCCCATGTGGGAAATGGGGATTCCCTCAAGCACCAATGGTTCTTTGATTGTAGGGAGACGAGGAAGTCTTCTATGGGCACGACCCGTGAGATATGCCTCTTAAGCATACGGGTGTGGTGATCTTCTGCGATCTTGATGGCTTCAGTGGCTGCTATTGTGCGGCTTTCAGCTTCTACAGCTTGGGCTCTTGCTTCAGTGAGTTGGATACGCAAGGTTCTACCGTGCGCCTCAGTTTCTACTGCTCATTGCGTGCATGCTCGCAGCTTGTCTGCTTGCACGTCAAACAACTCATCCAGGGCAAGGAGATAGCGCGTCATGGCCACAACAGTTGGGTCATTTTCACGAATCCCCAAACCATCTAAGGTATTCATGCGGGCCTTCCAAGCAGGTTGATTCCTCTCTATTGGTGGGAAGAATCGCATGGTTGTACGATCGATGACTCTTTCATACATTTGGCACAAGTACCTCAGAGCCTTGCGAGCTACTAACTGGTAGGTATCCGTGAAGCGGAATCCAGTCGTAGTGACATTCCAAGACATCATGTCAGGGTAGTCTTCACTGGCTGCAATGTGGATGGTGACTTCACAACGCTCAATGCCGGATTCTTCATATTCTCTACCAACATACTCCGGGTGTTCCATAATGCCAAGCCTAGTCATGGCGGCGTATAGGACTTTCGGGAATCCAGGCTGATCCAAGCAGTAGCTGACGGTCCATCCGACTTCTTCCATCTGTGTAGGGAAAGGCAAGCAAGGGTTGACCAAGGGGGGGGGGGGTTAAGTGCAAAAGGTTTTTCCTAAACTTTTCAAGGAGGATTTCCATAAAATCAAGGCCTACGGTCTCACTTAAACCTACGGTCACATCCTACAACCAAATATGGCTCTGATACCACCTGAAGCGCCCCGGGTATTCCCGATGCTAAACACTTTATTATACCAGTCCCTGGATCAGTTGCTGGTACAACAAGTCTTACAACAGGTGATATTACAAGCCTTATTCAAGTAGCGGTCGAGATACAAGTGACCGAACGACATAAGCTACAAACATGAGAATTACTATGATGACCCAAACGAGTACATCTATAAACATGGAGGAAGCAACTAGGCGACAATACTAGTCCACAGGCAACTCGGGTGCGGACGAAACCAAAGCTTAAGCGTCTTCCTCACCGTCGATGTCAACGTAATCAGGGTCTACCTCTGTAACCAACAAGCAAGGGTGAGTACAGAAGTACTCAACAAGCCTCAACCCTTTCCCTACCATCAAGGGATAAAATATGCATTTGGCAGTAGCAAGGATTAAGACATAAGGGTAACATTGCGAAAAGCGATACACATGCAAGGGTTCATTTTATAAAAGCATTTGTAAAATCATCAGATTATATTAATAATAAGTTGTTCAAATTTTAATGTTGCCGGATTCCCCATCCACAGCAACCTTCGATGAGAGGCCGGGCCTATTCGAGAAAACACTCACACATCAAGGAATACTACCCATGCTAGTGATGAGATCGAACCATAGTCCTGTCCGTGACCGTGGACGTGGCTATTCGAATAGATTTCACTCTATAGAGGGTGTACGCTATACCCACACGCTGAGTACAACAACATACCATGGCCATAGCCCGTGACAGTACTGACTCACAAAGCCATTACCCATCACAGCATCATCCCGACTAATCGTCCATGGGAGTAACTAGGGGTTCATGACCTTTAAGCTAGGTCTCCAACCGGGCTGCCAAGTCTGCACCACTTGCACCTGCTCCTGGACTCCCACTGCTCTCTACCCTCAAACGATTAACAGACTAGCTGGCGGGGATTAGGCTAAGCCATGCCTCATACATGGTCATGTGGTCGCATTGGAAAGTGACCAGGTAGGATGTCACATCAACTCGGTCCTAAATGGAGCCAAGACAATCATCTCCACAATGAACCTACCACAAAGTTAGCGTTCATCTGCCAACACCAATCCTGGTAGCCTACCACACAGGCAATGCTCACCAACAATATCACCTCGACTCTAACCCACATTCATTCATATTCCTTTCTTTAGTTTATCACCCACCCCAACTATCTCTATATCCTAGCACATAACCAAGACACACATATTTTATTTGTAAAAACTACTAGTGAAAGTAAGATTAAGTGATAACACAGTCCTAAGCATTCCTCTAGACAAGGCAATCATTTAGGCACATAATAGATACTGCCTAAATGGGTCCTATGTTTAACAAGGAGTAAATAGGTGGGATAAATATGGCTAAGTAGTCTTGGTTATACTACACAATGGTTTTGCAATCCAGTCAAGTATTTTATGCAATAAAACGGCTTCTACGGGACATTTATAAAACTAGGATCAATATGATCAAAGGGAAACAGATTGAGACTTGCTTTCATTGATGTCCTCGACGGGGTTCTGTTCGAACTCCTCGTTCCCTGGTTCCTGCTCCTTCTAATACTCTCCGTTCGCTAATTACGCGCGTATGGACAAACAAGGAACAAGCACAAATAAATACAAATAATAAAGCAAACAGATTATAGAAAATATGAGAAGGATCAGAATGGATAGGGAATGATTTTAGATGAATTTAGGATAAAGAATCAGGTCAAACGGAGTTCGGATGGGGGAGATATGGATTTCCTAAGTGTTGGCATTAGATTAAATCCGAAAACAAAAGGAAAGGAAAATGGAGGTGCATGCGCTGGGATGCTGGTGTTTGGGCTGACGTGGGAGGTTTAATGGCCTATGGGCCTTCTTAGCCCATGCTGGACATTAGTATCGTGGGGAGAAAGCAGAATGGGATCGGGACACAGGAGCTGGTGGTCTGCATCTTCGTCCGCCATGGACAGGCTCCTGGAGCTCAAATAAGAGCAGGGAGAAGGGGAGAGGTCGGTCGGGGAGTGGGGGAGTCGAAGGCTTAGGCTAGGGCGCATCCATCTGAGGCGAGATTTGGGTCGGGGACGCGGGATAGTGGAGGATTTTGGAGGAGAGGCGGCCTTGTCTGGAGGAGCTCGTTGGTGGCTCGATTGGGAGAAGAAGAAGGACTAGGGAAGGGTTGGAGCTCACCTTGATGGCGGCTCGACGAGGCTGAGGCGTGGTGGAGGTTGCAGGGTGTGTTTTATATGCGGAGGAGGGAGAGGGCTCGCTCGGCTCCGGCGGAATGAGACAATGGATAACTGTGCTCAGGTCTTCGTTTCTATGCTCAGGTCGACGCCGCTGTACTCTAGCAGGCAAGCGTGCAGGCTCAAGCGTGCGGGCCGAGGCTGGTGTGCACGGGGAGATGGAGTGAGGGCACGGCGACGTGAGGAGGCAACTCAAGCAGTGAAGCGACACCAGCGCTATCTGCTATGCTCGATGGGACGAGAGCGGGCAGGGTGGAGTGGTTGGCACGGTGAGGCGTGGGCAGCAGGGAGCAGGCGATGGGATTGCTCGGGCAGTGGCTCAGTGTGGAGTGTGGCTTCGAGCGATGAGATGGCTGAGGCAGAGGAGGTCGGAAAGGATGCGGTAGTACGCGTGATTGGAGGAGCGGGGCTGTCATGCGGCGTGTGCACGAGGAGGGAGAAAGGCGAAGAGAGGGAGCGAGTAGGGGTCCGGCTGGTGTGGTAGTTAGGCTCGAAGGAGAGTAAAGCATACGAGGCCAAAATTGCACAATTTTCATGGAGTGAGCTTGATTTAGATCGAATCAATTTAGGAAGGAGGCAAAGAGGAAAATAGATGAGGGAATACTTCAATTCAATTTAACAAGTTCAGTTTAATTTATCGATTTATGTTAAAAGTTTTATGGGTTAATTTTTGGGATGTTACATGTTAATCCCCTCAAATCATCACAAGGCTTTAAGAATGAGTCGGTGATGATGCCGCAGGTTGACGATGAATGCCTTGAGTCACAGGCTTTAGGAATTAGTTGATGATGTGGCTGAGCCGATGACGTCGTGGAGGATCAACTGCGGTCCCCTTAAGCCTTTGTTATGCCTCGAGGGTGAATCGATGATGATGCTGAAAGCGAGCCCCTGAAGCCCTTGCTAGATAACAAAAAAAAAAAAGCTTGCATAGTTAACAATGATCATAATATTTTAGAGATTACTGTTGGCTCGAAGGGTGTTGCTATCCTTCGAGTATTCTCTTATGAGCGACAGGCAAAAAACTGCCCACATGGGAGGAACCAGTATGACCCTTGTAGCCCCTCTTGGCTGGTGTTCATAAGAGAAGCTTTACTCGTGGTCCTCCAATATGACCCCCGTAGCCTTTTTTGATGTTGACAATGTGCCCCTTGAGCCATTGACTGTTCTCTAGGGCGAGTCGAAGATGTCGTCAATGAGCTCCTCGGGTCACTTTTGTCGAAGGTGATATTTGCTGTGAAGATGATATCTATACAGCGTTATGCTCTTGTCAAATATTCCAAGTTCCTTCGCGAAGTTGTTTCAACTCATCTGAGCGTCTAGCTATGGAGCGTATATTGCTAGGTCAAGCTATAATTTTATCATTTGTGGTTTTTTTTTAACATTCATTCCCAGATACCTTGTCAATGGTCCCAGTTGCGGCTTGACATACCGGGTGGGCACGAGGGTATTTCGCTCGCTACTTGAAGGTTTCGAGGATACCTAGAACATGCAACAAACTAGGTGCGATTATGCATAGGTAGAAGAATAAGGCAACTTGTCTTGATGCATAGAGGGTTGAGGCTACGTGTTCCCTGGCATGCAACCCCTCGAGGGTGAGTTGAAGATGTCGTCGATGAGCCCCTCGAGCCATTACAAGGCTTTGAGGGTGAGTTGAAGATGTCACCAAAGGTCAATGGCGAGCCCCTCTAGCCTTAGCGAGGCTTTGAGGGTGGCTCAAAAAATGTCATCGAGGGTTCGACGGTGAGCCCCTCGAGCCTTTGCAAGGCTTCGAGGGTTTCACAGCATACCTCATAGTGCTGCATTCACATGGTGCCTCGTGCAGACATGCCAGATTATTAGTGCCTTGAGCCGGTGATGGGGTGATTACCTAGGTCATGCCATCACGGCTTGTTACTAAGCATTATGCTTCGTCGAATATTCCAACTTCTTTCAAGAAGTTGTTTCGACCCATCTTGCGAGCAATCTGTTTATTCTTTTGAGAGTCATGAATCTTTGTGTATTGGCTTTAGCCATGCATGAATATGCTCGTGCGATGTACTTATTTAGACGATGAACCCCTCGATCCATTGTCAGGCTGCAGTGGTGAGTT
This sequence comes from Eleusine indica, assembly GCA_030378355.1. NCBI lineage: Eukaryota > Viridiplantae > Streptophyta > Magnoliopsida > Poales > Poaceae > Eleusine > Eleusine indica. The sequence goes on along the minus strand of CM059497.1, from coordinate 7,828,956 downwards.
TGAAGGTGTCGTCGAGGATCAACAACGAGCTCCTCAACCGTTGTTAGATTTCAAGAGTGAGTTGAGATGATGTTTCGACTCACAGTCACCTAGGTCGTGCAAACGTGATGATGATGGTTTGAGTTTGTCATAAAGGTTGGAGCTCGGCGGGGTTTGTTGCCTGGCCTGCTATGGTCATTAGATGGGGCTTCCCACATCATCTCTGGTCACGACTCTCAAAATTTCAACCCTTGACCTAGGGTACTAAATATAGTGCGGAGCGTGGTATGCATAGTTCTTGCACGGGTTGCTGTTGCAAGGGTGCCGCACCTGCTGTACGGGGTGCCTCAAGGTGCCCATGGTCGATGAGGAGCCCCTCGAGCCATTGTAAAGCTTCAAGGGTAAGTTAGAGATGTCGTCTAAGGTCGATGATGAACCCCTTGATATTTTGAAACTCCTCACGGGCGTGTTGATAATAATTAGCCCTTTGACCCATTGTAAGGCCTTTGAGGGTGAGTTTAAATAGCCTGACCTATACTGGACTATAGTCCTCTAGCATAGGACTTTCCTTAGAGCTATAGGTGGGATGATTGTGTTAGATCATGCCATCGCAGAAGTCACTAATGAGCATTATGCTATTCCGACTCCCTTTAAGAGTTTTGACTAGCCTTGCGAACGATCCCCCATTTCCTATAAGGCCTTCGAGTGAAGCCTCAAGATTGCACTTTTATTTTGTTTCTCATATATATGTATAAACCAATTGGCATAGACCCTTGATGAGTGTTATGCCGAGTTTCTCTCTTGGAGACTTGGAATTATTTTTCCAAAAATGACTGGTACACCCTTATGATGGGTATTATGCAATTTTTTTTTCTTGGAGACTTTGTAATATGTTGGTTCATTGTTGAATTTTTGACATTGTTCTCTTCTGAGACTTTTTGAGCACTTCTAGCTCTTTGTCGAGATTTTCGACGTTTTGCTTGCTTTTGGCAAAATAACTTACGTGAAGGTTCGAAGAATACCTCGTGATCTAAGTGGCCATTAGTAGATAAGAATATGTGATTCCTCATTGAGGGCTTCAAGCCCCTCAAATGGTTTTTGATTGTTGAAAGATCTATGTTTTGACACAGGGCTTCGTATGCGAAATGTTGTTCTTACTTTGAGCTCAAAGTGTAGTACATGCGCTGGTGGGTAGTTGTTGGTCGTATCTACGCACCCACTTATATACCGCAAGAGGACGGTGTACGATTGTAACACTTTTTCTCTTGAATTGAGTATTCCACGGTTTATCGAATCCACTAGGACCTTAGGGATTTATTAAATAAAGTTAACAATAAAAGATCTTGTCAAGACTACTGTCAAGGTCAGGTTGCATGAGGGGGAGACTGGCCAGCACAAAGGTGCGCCAGACAGTAAATCTGTCGTTGCGCCGATCGGCGCAGGAGTCGAGCCGATCGGCACACTGGTGAAACTGAACCAAAGTGCGCGAGATCTAGTGAATCTGTGGTTGCGCTGATCGGCGCAGGAATTGAGCCGATCGGCACACTGGTGAGTCTAAGCCAAAGTGTTCCAGATCTTATAAACCGATGCCGGTAAGTGAGTAGCCAGATATCTACTAGTGAGATCGTAACCAGAAAGTCTAATTGAATATCATCATAATGGATAATTACATGGATTAATGAAAACCTATAATGAGTAAGATCACCCTGCTTTCCGAGCGGCTCCCGATTTATCGCTGCCGGGAGGAAACCCTTAATCGCGCGAGTATCTTACCCTACTCAACTATCCAATAGTGCTGCGCAGGCTTAGTGCTGTCACCGCTAAACCACACTACTGGCATCATCAAGCAACCATAATCAATACAATGTCCGAATACCATCCTAATCACCATGATTAAGATAATATCTACTTACTTAGCCTAGAACTAAGCAATTGGAATAAGCACATGCATGATTATAGAATCAAGATAGACAAATCACTAAAACCATCATCAACATATTCAATCATCCTTGAGATACATAGAGTAAGATTCATCCCCGTCAAGATGGCCAACCTTGAAGGATCAACTCTTGACTCCAATGGTTCTTGAAACTTAACTAGAGATCTATTCTAACGGGGCAAGCCCCGGTGGCTCTAACTCACGGATCTGGTGTCCCTCTGTCGCCTCCTCTTCTACGGCGAGGGTTTACAAGTATTTATAGGGGTTCTACTCGTAAAGGACTCGGTTTCTAGCAAATAAGGCGGTTGCGCTGATCGGCGCAGGATTGCGTCGATCGGCGCAAGACGTGTCTTCTCTGATTTCTTCTCCGAGTCGGTTCCTCTGTCTTCCACATCTGCCATGTGGGCCTTTTCCTTTGAGATAAAGTCTTGTACTTCACGTTAAGATCTTGGAGTTCCATAAATCTTCTTGAAGTTCCATAATTCTTCTTAGACAAGTATCTTCAAGTGTCTTGCGCAGATAAACTTCCACAAACATGTGGAATGGGCCTCGGTCACTTTTATGGGTCAAAACACCCTTACGCAGATTGGCTCATGGGCTGCGCCGATCGGCGCACTGGGCTTCTTCAGTGCTTTTCGTCGGTTCTGGACTCCTGTCCTCTCCATCATCGTATTAATCATCAATTTTACCTGTTTCTGCAATAAAGCTCCAAAACAACGCATATACAAATATATAGACAATATCATAGGTAAATGGCCTAAATTAGTATCAATTATGCTCTAATTGGGATAATATTCACATATAAAAGGGGCACTTAGGAAGTACCAACAGTAGTACATGAATTAAAACCCTCAACACTTCGGTGGGTGTTGTGCAAGATTTTTCACAATTGTCACAGACTTCGAAGGGTGCTATGCAAAGTTTTTACAATAGTCCCAGACCTCGATAAGAGTTGTTATAAGGACCGAAGGCCTACCGAGAGGGGGGGGGGGGGGAATCAGTAGCCGACCACAAATCTGAATGCTTCAGTTTCACTCCTCTAGAACCTAACAAACAATGCAACCTAAACAGTTCTAGTAGGCCAAGACCCTATGCATGCTAGTGTCCATGATGCAAAACAAAGCGCGAAAGCTAAACACCCTAGCCTATGCAAGCCATAAGCCACCCTACTAAATAGAGCACACAATTGCGGAATAGTAAAGAGGGGGTCAAGGAATGCTCATGATTTTTTTCCGAGGTCTCGGAAGGATGGCGCCTTTCCCTACTCCTCGTTGGATCACTCCCGCCGGAGTCCCGGTCCCTCTCACCACCAAGTGGAGTTCTCGTCCACGAGCCCGCAATCACTCCCAGAGTGAAGACACGGTGCGCATCACCGCTGCCACCAAGGTGCAAGCTCGCCTCTCTCGAGAACTTGTCGGACTTCCGGAGCCGGCACGGGCGCTCATTAGCGATGCCCCTTTCACCGGCGGGCTCAAACCGTGTACAAACGTGTGACGGCCTTCACAACCGATCACGATAGGCTCGAACACCGACACCTAACCGGTCTAGGTCTCACCATAGACCAAGAGTAACAACCTAGATCACACCCTCAAGGACCCCTAGTCTTAGACGTGTAAGATCGCTCCTTGTTACTCTCATTAGCACTTACAAGATATCCGATATCAACTCCTAGTGCTCTCCTCTTTTCCTCTTGAACCTTACCAAATGCTCTCAGGTATTCCACTGGCCAAGAGAGGTCTCCAAGACCCCAGCAACGAAGTTATATAGGCTTCCAACCTCAAACTAGCCGTTGCTCCACGAAACCAGTTTTCTGGGCCTACTGACCGGACTGTCCGGTCACTACCTGACCGGACCGTCCGGTCACTGCAACATCGAGCTCCAACGGCTCTGACCCCTCTGTTGACTCCTGCTGACCGGACCGTCCGGTCCGATTCTCTCTCCAGTCCAGAAACATTTCGGCACACCAGCTTCCTCGCTCCCAGAGACACTTGTACAGACCAGACCGTCCGATCTATAGACCGGACTGTCCGGTCTCTACAACTCCAACTCTGGCAGTTTCCTCGCTTCTTCGCTGTAGTCTCCGGACAAAACCTCTTAGTGACCGTACAGTCCGGTCACCTCTGATCCCTCTGTCCGGTCACTTCGTCCAGAAGCTGAAACTTGTTGTCCTCGCTTGACTTCATTTCCCGGCTTCTCCGAACAGATCCTTGGCTTCTCCATTATCATCTAGTGCCTATAATTTCACCGAGCAACCTTGCACATCACCGACTAGACATGACCTAAGAGAATGACCTAGACCCCCTTGATAGTCTAGTTTTTCCTATGGACTCAAAGCCCTAACAACTAGACAAGTGTTCCCAACACTTGCTCTATAGCTTGTCCTCCACTTTGATCCATCTTCATCAAACCTTGGACTCCATCAAGCTCACCAAGCCTCCATGCTTGTGGTCATTGTCATCAATCGCCAAGGCAACCATCATCCATATGATTTGTAGTAGAGATTAATGAAGGTTCCTACATACATAACACTCGTGTAGATATTAGCCCATAATTTCATAGTTGTCATCTATCACCAAAACATCCATACCTCGGAGAATCCATCATCAATGGTCATGAAGCTTATAGTTGTGCAAAGTTTTTTCAGTAATAACAGATCTCAATGGGAGCTATGCAAAGTTTTTGCAATAGTCACAAACCTCAATGGGAGTTGTGCATAGTTTTTACAATAGTCACAGACCTCGATAAGAGTTGTGCAAAGTTTTTACAATAATCACTGACCTCGATGGGAGCTGCGTAAAGTTTTTGGAATAGGATGAAGTGAGTAAATTTGATTGAGCAAATGGTTTTATTCATAGAATAAGTATCTTGTAAAAATCGGCAACATAAGGCCCTTTACATATTTTGCGTCATTGTTCTTTAACAAGAAAATGAATATAAATGGCACTTGTTGAGGAAAAATAGCATGGCTGTAGGCCATTGATTAGAGAGTCCCGTTACTCTTGACTTTCCGATGTCCAGTGAAGAAACGCAGATTGATGATTAGAAATCAATAAAGCTGCGTACAAAGACGGATAATCCTGCATGATAGGGTTAGCTTAAGGGATGCAAAGCCCTCCATGACAACGACAGAAAAGTTTTCTGTACAAAAATAAGGAGAGGTCTCCTTGGGAATTTGCTAGTTGGGCAAACATGTGTGAACGACCTTATTAGTTGAATAATAGTACTGTTGCTAAAATATTCATACTATGGTGATGAATGTGCATGACAAGAAAAATTGATGGATATGTACGCTTCTCATGTAAGCCTGCACGAGATCTAATTAGGCCTCTGAAGGTAATGGCTGAATAAATGTTAGACGGAGGTCATGACATCATTGAGCTAGATTTATTTTATTTTATTATTGTGTAAAGGTAAAGCATTGTTAAACCAGAACAATAAATCTTCGGATGGTGTCCAATGCTATCTAGCAAGCCCAGTGCCGGGTGAGGATGGTAGGAAATTTTATTCCCACTATGTTGTTTTGTCCAGATGACTCTCGCATGGGCGCGAGGTGCGTGATATTGCATGCAGTTATGGTGAGCGCTAAGGAGTTAATTGCCGTGTAGGTTGCTTGCGACAGGATGTGAATAATGTGGCCGTGACCTGCACCTGCGCGTTGCTTTTTGCTGCGACGGCTTGGCTTCCTAAGGTGTCGTGAACAGCATACAGGGGTTCGTCACTTGCGTGTTAGCTTTTATCGCAATAGATGGAGAATGAGCATCAAATATATACGATACTTGCAGGCAAGGAACGAAGGTTCTAGCACGACAAGGTGCAAATACTGCCTACAAGTCTAGAATCATAGCTTGCGAGCGTTCCGCGCTTGACGCGCGGTGGTTCCGGACGCAACTTGATTTGCGAGGGTCCCTGTCTTGTTGCACTAGGATTCAGAATGCTACTCTTTCAAAGGTTCCGTCCTTGCCGAGCGAGGTTGCTGCGCTTGCTGCGTGGAAGGGACAACACAGTTTCGCTCAAGGTTTTGCGTTCGCCATTTGAGAATTTCGAGCGCTTGCTGCACGAAGGTTGTGAGTGCAGCTTGACTTGTGAGGGCTTCGTGCTTGCTCAATGTTCTAGATGCTGTTCTACTAACGAGGTTTCCGTGCTTTCCACATAACAGTTGTAGGTGTGATTTGACTTGCCGGTTTGCCGCGTGGATGACGCAAGTGAAAAAGGTGGCCCCCTTAAGCAGTTTGCGAATTGTGCGAGGGCGAGCGGGGGTGACATCTGTGTACATATGGGTAGGCTTATTTGCTATGCGGCCTTGGCTAAGCTTCAATTTGATGCACATGGGAGTTTCATGATGATAGCTTGACCTTATTGCTCGAGGGTTCCGAAGGTGCCTCAAGGGTCTGGGCGGCCTCTGGACGTCAAACTGAGGCTTGACAACTTAACGCTCGGAGGTAGCAAGTGGCAAGTAGCTAGCCCCCATCATGGGAAAGTGTAGATGCCTCCTTTCTACTAGGCATTTCTACTTTACTGTTTTTGGGTAGCTTGGGTCAATTAGGTTGCAGCTTGGTGTTGGCACATGAGGGCTCTGAAGGTACCTCGAGGCTTGCTCTCTCATGAAAATTAACCCTCGAGTAACTCTCGCGTAGTATGCGTTGATGGAATGGTGGTCTATGATTGTTGCTTTGAAGTGTGAGAATGAGCGATCCCTCTAATTAGCGTGTGCTGTCCTTCGTCGGAGGTGGTAGGAATGAGGAATGACCATGCAAGGTTTACGTCAAGACTGCTTGGTTTGTAGCTCGAGGGGTGTTTCAGGGACACCCCGAGGCTACTTAACACGCCATGATCGTGGCACGAAGGGTTTTCTATATATGCGATGGTTCGGAGGGTACAGCTGAGTTTGCCGTGGAGGTTACCGAGATCACGACGGAGGTTATCGAGCTTTCTGCGAAGGTTGCCGAGCTCGCCGTGGAGGTTGTCGAGCTCACCGAGGAGGTTGCCGAGCTTGCCGCGTAGGTTATCGAGCTTTCCGCGGAGGTTGCTGAGCTCGCTGTGGAGTTTGTCGAGCTCATCGTGAAGGTTGCCGAGCTTGCCGCGTAGGTTATCGAGCTTTCCACGAAGGTTGTCGAGCTTGATGCGGAGGTTGCCGAGCTTGTCGCGGAGGTTGTCGAGCTTTTCGTGTAGCTTGCCAAGCTCGCCACGGAGGTTGTCGAGCTCGTCGCGGAGGTTGCCGAGCTTATCGCGTTGGTTGTCGAGCTTTCCACGAAGATTGTCAAGCTTGTCGCGGATGTTGCCGAGCTCGTCATGGAGGTTGTCGAGCTTTCGGCGAAGCTTGCCGAGCTCGCCATGGAGGTTCCGAGCTCAGGCGCTCGAGGTGTCCTGAGCTTGAGTGTTGCTCGAATTTGTCCACTTACGCTCGAACTATTCGCGCTTGCTCAGTTGTTGCACGAAGGTTCCAAGGGTACCTCGAAGCTGCACGCCATCTTGCCTAGTGTACACGAGGCTTGTTGTTTCCATACTTCGAAGCTCAGATGCTGCATGTACGCGTGCAACACGCTGAGACGGAAAAGTGCATGCTCATACTTCGAGGCTCGGGCGCTGCTCATACTTCAAAGCTCAGACGTTGCATGTATGCTCATGCTTCGAAAGTCAGACATTGCATGTATGCTCATGCTTCGGAGCTCATATTTCCATAGCTGTGTGTGTGTGTGTGTGTGTGTGTGTGTTTTTTACCTCCAGGGTGGCTGGTTCACTTGTTCTGAGATTGGGTGTTGCTCGAACTGTTCTGAAGTGAGGCACTCAGGTTGTTCCGCTCTTAGGCGCATGAAATTCCGGAGGTTGCTTTGGTAACTTGCCGGATGAACCATTCATTGCTGCAGCTTTGTTGATCTCGAGACTTGTTTGGCAAGTATCCATACTTACCGATTGTTGTCGAGGTTCCGGTCTCAGCAGATGGTCGGCTGCTTGTGGTTGGCCTTCTCTTTACTTGAGCTCGGGCGCACGAGGTATGTCCCGATCATGTACCCAGCAGCTTCAGCCTGACACTGTTTGGCTTGGCTTTTGGTTGCTAGCAGCTGCACGGAGGTTGTAGGTGCAGTGTAGGTTGACTTGGGAGCTTGCCGGGGTATTCCAAGATTGGGCGCTGCTCGAGGTGTTGCGAGATTGCTTGCTCGAGGTGCTCCACACTCAGGCGCTCCAGGATGCTTAACTTGTTGGGATGCCTCGGACTCTGCGGATGCGCAAAGCTTACATGCATACGTCGAACCATGTAGGTGCATAAAGCTTGCATGCATTCACTAATTGGCTGCTCGATGTATGCTACTAACTTGGTTGTACGTTGATTGACCTTCGCTGTGCAACCATGTGGGAAACATCGTGATTAGAAAAATTATTTTCTATTCAAACTAGATAGCAGTGAAATTATCAAAGGATGCAGGATAAAACTAAATTATCTCATAAAAAGAAACATGACCTTCGTTGAGTTCAACATAGCTGTGAAGCTTTGATTATTTTGAAAACAAAATTTGCTTGCACTTTTGCATGAACGAAGTGTAGCTTCTAGAGAAATAATATTGCTCAAACGCGCTAAAACTCTGCTCTCTTCTTTTCATATCTCATCTCTCTTAAAAAAAAAAGGAAAAAACGTGCCGAGCACGGTGGACGTCAATGTTAGGGTCTTAACCTCCGAACATAAGAGATGAAAGGAACTGGGAAGGGAGAGAGACAAATGAGTGAATGGCCAAGGGGGTCCCCTCTCAAGCCCTACGCCTCTATTTATAGAGGGAGAGGGGGAGGACTTGATGCTTATTCTATTGGTGGGGTTGAATATTACAAGCAAGTCCTCAGACTTTACAACAAGGTCCCTAGACCTCTAGATGGGCCTCTTTTATACAACTAGGGGATCCTAGCCTATGACACATGGCTATCCCCAACAGATATTATTGGAACCAAAATGTATGTGTACTATATGAAAACTAAGCATATATAACGTAAAGAGCTCTTTACCGAGTATTTTCTGTCACGCACTCGACATAATCTTTGCCTGAGTGTCAAAATACACTCCGTAAAGCCTTGCACTCGTCAAAATATAAATTGTAAAAAAACTCCAACAAAATAGCAAAAATATTTTTTGAAATGTGGGGAGGGCACCTAGCAACCCACCCGTCCTCGTCGCAAGTCGCGCGCTATGCGCTAAGTGCAGCTGACGGGATTCAAACTCACGACCTCCATTCGCGCGAGTAGTCACCTACTACTGCACCACACTGTCCTTTGCGTATAGATTCCATTGTTTAATCTTCTTATACTATATATCTCTTTGTTGGGTGTTTTATTTCGCACAAAATATACTCGACAAACTTTCAAACACTCGACAAACATCGGATTTCTAGTTGTGCATGTTGGGACATGGCATCATCATTTACCGTCGAAGTGTTCATGCATTACTTTAGCTCAGACTTAAACATTTTAATAACGTCATTCTATTTCTACAAATACATAAAGTCATTACTAGTTACCTGTACTTTTATCATCTTCAAATATGAATGTATGACATAGATATGGAAGTACAAATGAGTGCGAACCACCTTTTTGTGTTTAGCTTTATAGTAATTTTTCAAAATTTTTGGACCCAGTTAGATGAGACCTTCGACACAAATAAATAAAGCTTCGCCATCAAAACTTATAATTTTCTCTTATCCGTCATCCAAAATATGCGCTTCCATTATTCACCGTTTCAAAAATTTTATCCCATTTATTGTTATTAGACACTTTAAACCTCTCATTTTTTTTTCATGTTAATATTCATTATATCTCTCTACTAACTAATATATGAACATGGGCAGCTAATACAACTGTGATGACCTCACTTTTTTTTAATCTAATTTCACACCTGTAATCTTATTAAGTTGGTTTAATTTGATTGAAATCATATTGAGGTATGTGGATATAGATCGTTACTTCATAAAAGGGTAACAAATTTGTTATGATAAAAGATAGCTAAATTGGAACCTCTAACAACAATTATATCCCAACAATGTGACCTAAGTGACATAGAAGGGATGAAAATTTAAAACTGATGGCGAATAAGAGAAGTACATATTTTGGATGGCCAGTAAGGGAAAAGTATAAGTTTTGATAACAAATAAATATGAATTTCTGCTCATAAATAAAAGCAATATTAAACTCGCATGTGGGAACTCACCCGTAAAGTAATTGCGGCGGAAGTATAACTGTATAAGGACCAAAGTTAGGTCAAGTTACCAACCCAGAAGGGTATGGATCCGTACAAGTTACAATTGTCGAGCATCAAGGACATGAGATTTGTAAGATTGCCGATCCAGGCGGGTATTGGCTCAGAGAGGTTGTACTTCTGAATCACCAGACCTGACAAATGTCTAAGTTCTCCAATCCATGAAAAATCTGGCGTCTCAAAGCCTGATCCATGGAGCTCCAATAAACCCAAAGATGGAAGCTTACTTATTAAAGGAAGCTGCTTTGAAATTCCCTCCGTCATAAGACCAAATATAACCAAAGACTTGAGATTCACAATGGACGCTGGCAGGTCATCAGAAAAAATTGTGTTTGTTAGTTCAACTGCAAAACTTGGCAGGTGGCCCAGAAAGCCTAGGGTTATCAGACACAATAAGGATCTGCAAATTTTTTGACTGAAGTATCTTTGCAGGGAACTGCCCTTCAAAATCATTTTTTTTTTACAAGTGCCCTTCAAAATCATTGGTACCTAGTTGTAGTATGCTAAGAGGGAATTCAGCAAAAAACTTGGGAACCTGGCCAGTAATTCCGTTGCCTAAGAGGCTGATTTGGACCAACGAATGGAGTCGTGAAAAGGAGTGATGAATGGAACCGGATAGACCATAATTGGACAAAGATAAAATCTGTAGTCTAGGAGAGGAATTTGCTATACAACGGACCATATTCGTCCATTGCTTGAGATATCCACTCCATCGAGATGGAGCTCTATTAAACTGGTAAGATTTGCGATGAATGTTTCAAATCTCGGTTCCTCAAGGAACAAAATAGCATACGGATAGTGGTTAAAATTGGAGAAATCAAGCGTGACAAATTTCCTGAGCCTCGCGATGCCAATGGGTAACTGATCGAATAGATCTATTTATTAATAGAGTGAAATACACTGTGAGTCCTTAAACTATTTAGTAACGGTTATATAGGTCTACAAACTCTTAAAGTGACTATATGGGTCCCTAAACTATTCTTGGATGGTTATTTAGGTCCATAAAATTTATAGTGGCCCTCTAGATCCATAATTTATTTATATTGTATCAATTAGATCCATAATGCCCAGCCGCTCTCCACGCGTCACGCCGCCACACAACCGCTCTCCATGCATGCCACCACCACCGCATAACCACTCTTCATGCGGGCCCTATCAAGGTTACACGACGATGTCAGATAGAAGCAGGTGCACTATACCCATCGTGTACTCGTCTTCCCACCCGACCTTGCTCTCCCCGTCACAAGCTCACCTTCCCGCACCCGTTACTCATTACCCGCGAAGACGACCTGTCGTTTACCCGCGACAATGGTTAATGGTCTGCCTTCCATACGTTGTACTGTTCACACGTGACACGCTGCTGTCATCACCGCCTGACGAGCAGACAGACATGTCCACGATCGGTGGGCATGGGCCCTGATGGGGAGAATGAGGCTGCTATGGCAGAGTGCGCCGGCTGCTAGCTCGTGCCATCATATAGGCTCAGCAGCGCTCGCGTAGAGAGTGGCTTTGCAGCGGTTGGGTCACACGTGGAGAGCGGCTGCGCGGCAGCGGTGTGGACCTGATTGACATAAAATAAATAGATTATAGACCTATGAAGTCATTATAAAGTTCGTGAACCTGGATGACCATTCAAAAATAATTTAGGGACCCAGATGGTTACTTTGAAAGTTCATGGATCTACATAAATATTACTAAATAGTTTAGAGACCTATGATGCATTTTACTCTTATTAATAAAAGAAGATGACCTTTTCTCTGTGGTGTTTAGAAAAAAAGAGAAATAGGCTAGAAATTCTCACAAAAAAGCAAAACATCTAGCCTTTGATTTTGATCAATACGAGGTGCATCTGGCCTTTGATCTGTAGTGCGATCTTCACGTGAAAATAAGCCCACGCATACTCTCCGTAACTAATCGATCCCTCAAACGTCATGCACTCACACGAGAGCGCCGCCTGCAAACCCTAGCAGCTATACGTCCTGTGAAGGGCAATAAGTGTGACGATCAGGATCAGGACTATGCACCTTTTAGAATCGAAGATGTGAACACGGGGTGGATTGCAGGGCGTCTGTGCACCGTCACAGGTCAGCATGGTTCTGGGTGTGGATACCTCGACGTGGACGGCAAGTGAAAATGATTAAACGACATCGATTAATTACTCTTCATGTAGAGAGAGTTGTGAGCAGATGGGGTTTGATTATGCTTGAATTTTCCGCATGATATGGACATGGAGGTCTGCAATTCAGAGATGCTGCTTCAAATGGGATTCGAGCATGGCAGGCTAAGGTACTACAGGAGTCTATGGACGAGGACAGATTCCGGGAGCCCGATCGAGCATGTGAATCTGTGACGTTTGGGATAAACCTCTGGAGGTCAGTTCGTGACCCTGCGTAAGCTAAGGACGCCAAGGGATCGTGAGGCTCTCTCTTTTTTTCTCAACGCCTAAAGGAGAGCGCAACAGTTTCATGCCGCAAAGCGGAGGCCTGATCTCTGTCTTTATTTTGACCTGGGATCAGCATAAACATGCTGACACTAGCAAAGATGCTACCTGACTTCTTGTACTGCGGTACTGCCACGAAGATCACTGGTATGAATCAATCCTTCTTGTAGCAAGAAATTAAACATTACAAAGATCTTAGGAGAAATATGTATTGATGTTCACGGTTCATGAATGGTCTCTATGTGATCGATCAAATTACATTAATATATGGCATATCTTTCTTCAAATAAACATATTCGACGACATCACATGCTTCAATTTTTATTTTTGGTAATTATATATTTAGTATTCTTTTATATTATATATTAAAAAGTTTAATATAATACTAAAAGAATTATTCACCACGGTAATAGACTACTAAAGCATATGGATGAAATATATTATTACTAGCAAAGTACCCGTATGTTGCCATGGACATCTATAGTTTTTTGTTGATAGATTATTTATGTTGTACCGTTCAATTATTAGCTTTGACTTTTAACGTATTAGATATTTTTTTTTGGATTTGGTTGATGTTTGCCTCCAGGTTTGATTATACTGGACGTTTTTTTTACTTTGATATTTTGCTTTCAGATATAGTCTGATTGTGAAACAAACATTGCAGTCCTACCATCGTGTGAAAGAGTTAGTGTGTTAGACTTTTTTTTTTCTGTTAGAACTCCGATTTTAACTAAAGGAATTAGATATAGTTAGTATGTCTGAAGTGTTGTCCAAGGTGTGTCCGTTTTTTTGTGCACTATTTTTTAAATAAAAACAGAAAAACAATCACACACAGATAGAAAAACTAAGTTCGATTGTACTTAAAAAAAAATTTGGTCCGACTATGATTCTAAATAGAGAAGAGCCTACATCTGGTTTTGTTTCGGTTCCAGTCCGATTGTGATTAAAGGACTGTCTATATCAATATTTTTTTAAAACCTACTTCAAAACATAAAAGATAACACCAAACTAAACTAACATCAATGACGAACTCATCTAAATTATTAAAGAATAAAACCTACTTCAAAACAAAAAAGTCAATACTAAACTAAACCAACACCAATGATGACCTCAACTAAATTATTAAGAAATAAAACCTACTTCAAAACAAAAAAGTCAATACTAAACTAAACCAACACCAATAACGACCTCAACTAAATTATTAAGAAATAGAGATTTGTATGCTAGCCCATGCAACGGCGGCGGGCAAAACAATCTAGTTTGTGTTAAAGCTCAAGTCGAGGTGGACAATCTCGGTGAGCAGCGGAAAATGGCATTCGAACCCGGGGCATTGACCCTGTGCTTTTCAACCGCACCGCTCTGAGAAACCTCAGCATGGCAGACAGACTTCATGGGAGGAAGCTTGCCGTCCTGAACACTTGGAAGAGACTTATGATGATATTGACGGTCATGGAGCGATGCCACGGCTGAAGACGACGAACTAGTAGTCAAGCTGAATAATTGAGTGATGCGAAGATTTTTCCGGAACGTGTTTTTGGGGCTGGAGAAATATGGATTCTGCTTTGTCGTCCCCTTTTCACGTTCCTTGAAGACGAAGGTTTTTGAACTGACGACATCGTTGATCTTTTGCTACGTAGAAATATTTTGTAGTATGTTCCAATGATCTGTCTTCATTTTGTTATAAGGTTGAAGATGTCCTGCGAGTTCATATATTGTGCTAAATTCGAAGACTCACATGTGTGTCACAGAAAGATTGAACATATTGCTGCGAGAAGCAGATCAGTTCGCCTGCGTTGTATGGATTTGTAAGCTCAATTCACCAGCGCGCGGCGTCATACATATACCCGGCGCCGCCAACCTAGGCCTCGGCGGCGCATACGTACTGCGACCTGCTCGGCGACACGGACCTGTAGGCTGTAGCAGATGACGGAAGCGGCGAACGTGCTCGCTAGCTGCGCGGGCCAGGGTCTAGCTACTTCCTGTCCGGCGCCGCCCAGCATCAGGCTAGGGAGCGCTGCCGGTGCTTCTGCTGATAGTGCACCAGAACGAGGCCATACGGTTTGCGCGCGATGGTGTCGGACGATGAAGAGGGGCACCATCATCGCGCAGATGAAGTGCAGAACACAACGGATGTCCGCTGCACTGCTCTAAGGCGCCCGTGCTGCCCATGGGTGATAAGCGCCCACACCGAGCCGGTTCACACAGTTCCAAGGCATGCATGGGAGATTGGGAGTGAACATGGTGGAGAGGAGGAGGCCGCCGTGACGGACCGGTGGGATTCTTGCTCTTGTGTTTGAGGTGCCGAGTGGGACGACAAACGGGACGGCTTTGCGGCTGTTTCGTGAGGCCTAAAGTTCTGCTCGGTGCACTAGTCACGGCGATATTGCTACTTGAAGGGGTTTTTTTTTGAATTAAGAGGGAGCTTTATTGATTACTCAAAGAAACAATTACATTCTTGAGCAACCAGTTGCTCGATACAGCTATGACTCCGCGCTTGCCACAGAGCCGTATGTGTTGTGCACTTTGCTAACTATGCCAGCTCATGTGGAGCACGATTTTGCTCCCTCCTAATAGCCCGGATCTCTATCCCAGGCAAACAGATACATAGCCGTTGAATCTCCTCCAACTGGAAGCACAAACTCGACTGTGGTGTCCCCTTTCTCTCCAGACCCTTAACAAGCTCTGAGCAATCCGACTCTAGCACCACCCGGTCTCTCACCCATTCTGCAGCCATGTTTAACCCTTCAATACATGCCAGTGCCTCCACCTCCTCAGCCGACGCAGCCTAAAAAATCACTTTCCATGCTGTTAGTATGACCGCGCCTCTTGCATATCCTATGATCACCCCTACTCCGCCCTGCCCATTGTTCGGAGAGAACGCTCCGTCAACATTTACTTTCGCCCAGCCCTCGCTAGGAGGTTTCCATGTCAGGCTATGTACGATCTCTACCCGCCGTCTCCCGCCTGGATTCACCTTCTGCTTCCCATTGCCGGACCAATCCACCGGGTATTGCTTGGCAATATGCAATGACTCAGCGTAGCTTCTTAGGAAGTGGACAGATCCCTCGATAGTACTGACATTCTCATGGTGTGTTATCTCATTCCGAACCTGCCATGTTCTCCATAGGAGCAGCGCCAAGTGAGACCCCTGCTCTGCATCCAGGGAGGTTAGGAGTCTAAGGAGCCATTCTATATCCCCATCCCTTAGTCGCTCCTCCGATGGGAGTTCCCAACTCTTCTTTATCGCCTTTTTGAGCAGAACAGCATGGCCGCAGACTATGAGTGCATGGTGTTCCATCTCCGGCTCTCATCCACAGTCTTCGCACACACTGTCCACCTCCATCTTCCTCTTCCACTTATTGACCTTTGTGGCCAACCCCCTACGGATCAAGTTGTCATACGGACTTCCACACGGGTCGCCCACCCATTGGTCTCGAGCTACTCGCTAGTAGACCTGTCTTCGCCTCTTTAATCCTTACTGCCAGTCTGTAGGCGCTTCTGACCATAAATATACCGATCTTCTCATAGTGCCACGCCAGACGGTCTGGCCTATTAGCATTTCCATTCTTTATGTTCTTGATCAACTCCACATCATGAGGTAGCAGGAATCGTCCTAGAGTGTGATCATTCCACCCAGAGCCATCCTCTAGCATGAGTTGTGAGACCCACTTGAGACGACAAGGCCTCTGTTTCCCCCATATACAAAGTCCCAGGTCACGTGGCAGCCAGTTATCCCTCCATATTCTTGTATTCTTCCCATCGCCAATCCTCCAAATAATCCCCTCTTTGAGCAATTCTAGTCCATGTTCCACGGCCCGCCAAGTAGGGGAAGCATTCTGGCTAAAGACCATGACCAGTAAGTTCCCGTTCGGATAGTATGTTGCTTTCAGCACCCGGACACACAAGCTGTCCGGGAATTCCAACAGTCGCCATGCTTGCCTTGCTAAAAGCGCTTGGTTAAACAGCTTGAGGCCTCGAATGCCCATTCCTCCGTTACTCTTTGTTTTTGACATTTTCTCCTAGGCTATCCAGTGTGCTCTCCGCTTACCATTCTTAGCACCCCACCAGTAGCCTCGGATCATTTTCTCCAGTTCTTCACAGAGAGTATCATGCACCCTAAAAACACTCATCGTGTAGGTGGGGATGGCCTGGGCAATGGCTTTGACCTGTACCTCCTTGGCGCCAAAGGAGAGGTCCTTCTCCCACCACGACACCAGCCTCTTGCCCAGACGTTCCTTAATTGGTTGGAATCGGCCCTTTTTTAGTCTACCTTCGGGGGTCGGTAATCCCAGATATTTGGGTTCGAAAGCAACAGAATCCACGCCCAACGTTGTCCGGATTTCCTCCACGTGATGTTCTGGGCAATCCTTGGCAAAGAGCAGTGAACACTTACTGGGGTTTAGTAATTGTCCCGTACCCATACCCGTACCAAAACCAATTAGCGCCTGCCTCACATTCATCGCTTCCTCCCTTGTGGCTTTGAAGAATAGTAAGTTGTCATCCTCAAAGAGGAGGTGAGACACGGGATAATCTCATAGCATAATATTCTCTTGCGGGGTACACTTTCTGCCTTCTGCAAAGTCATAAGGATCGGGCGGTGGTCTGATCATGGCGATACAAGATGCCGCACCTCCGTGTCAGGATAGAGGTCCATCCAATCTCTAGTTGCCACTGCCCTGTCAGCCTTACCTTTACGTTTCCATTCCCGTCCTTCCTGTTGTCATAAGTCCACGGCAGTCCTCTAAAACCCATGTCTATGAGTTCACAATCAGAGAGGGCCTCCCTGAACAAAGCCATCTGCTTGGTTGCTCTCTTGGTTTCTAAAAAAATGCTCATATTGGTTAGTAGCTTCATTAAAATCCCCAATTACCATCCAAGGTTCCGCCACCAAGGATTTGATCTGCCTCAGTCTATTCCACATTAGGTGCCTATTTTCTACTCTGGGTTCCCCATAAACAAAAGTTGCCCTCTAGGAGTTCGAGGTCAACTTCTCTTTGACGATCACATCAATATGGCGATTAGACAAAAACTGCAACGAAAGCACTACAGAGTCATTGAAATACAGAGCTAAACCACCACCTTTATTCTGAGATTGAAAGGTATAACAATTTTGAAAACCTAACCTACCACTAAGACCCTTCATACGACTCTCACTCTGCCAAGTTTCTGAAAGGAAAACTAACATGGGGTTATGTGTCCTAATTAAGACACAAAGTTCCTGAACTGTCCGAGAGTTCCCCACCCCTCGGCAGTTCCAGGCGAGTAGACTCATTGCTCCTGACGGACCTCATCCCAAGGACCTGTCAGGTGTGCGGGATTTGATATCAGAGAGACCGCTTTTAACTTTTTTGCAGGCGACTCATCCATCGCATCCACTGACTCATGCTTTACAATGGACAGACTAGCAGTAACGTCTATACCCTGCTGCGCTAACGACTGGATTGACTCCTGGATGATCGTTTTGCTTTGCTTGGTCGCTTTCTTCCCCTTCCCAATGTCCTTCCCCAGGGCTGCCACCTTCAGCGCAGGCTTAGTCTCCACGCCTGCCCCTGCCTTTGCCGCCAGTTTGCGTGCATGAAACCGTGCAATGGCTGCCGCTTTATCAGACTGCAATGGAGGCACAGTGAAGCCATCTGATGACTCAGCTTCGCTCCACATGTCAGTACCAAAGGACACGTGCTCTTGGCTCCCTGCTGCTTTCATCTCCTGATCGGTGTTGGCCAGAGGGCTATCGACGTGCATGGCATGCACGCTCTATGCAAGTCATTGCTGATCTCTGGGCTGACTGCCACCTCCTCCCCGCTTTCCTTCCCTTCCTGCATCTCAGCTGTTGTCTTAGCCTCAAAACCACCTTTTGCCTGTTCCGAGAAACTCTGATTTCTAGACGAGCTCATCGCAGCCTTTGCCTTCTCTTTCTGCTGAACAACAAAATTGAGTATTCTAGCCACCCTTGGCGCAACAGCTTTGAGAGATATCTCCCAAAGATGCCTGGGCGGTGATGCCCGGAGCTCTTCCCCAAACATGACATCTTCATCCTCCCCATCATCTTCAGGGCACTCCCTTCTGGCATGCCCGATCCGTCCACACCCAAAGCAGAAGTGCGGGACATTTTCGTACCTTAGCACCACATTCATCTCCCCCCTTCCCCTGATACGGAATCGAAGCTCTTGTACAAGCGCCTTCTCGAGGGGGAACTTGACTCTGATCCTCAGGTAACTAGGATAGCGAGTATCCACCTTGACCACCTCGCCCAGTGTGTGCGCCAGGCGCCTAGCACTTTCCTACGTCTTCATAGCCGGTGGAAGATCATAGATCCTCACCCAAAGCATTATCGATTCAAATTTCATGGCCGAGGGTCTGGTAATGCCATCATAGGCCACCACTAGTGTGCATCTCCCTTGTGCCTCCATGGCAGGAAACGGTTATCCTCCATAGGCTGGATGGGTGCCATGGAATTGATGCCCCAGGCCAACATCATCTCCTCAAACATACTTGAAGGCTGCAGCAGCGAAATCCCAAGTAAATAATGTAACAAACCTCTCGCCGTACATACAAGGGCTTGTGTAAGCCTCTTCCATTTTCTTTAAAAGAAAGTGTAAATATATATTTTGAATAAAACCCTACTTCATATATTTCTGATAATTTGGCACTTCCTCAGTCCGAAATTAAATGTGATTCTACCATTTAAATTTGAGCTCTTTTACGGTAGACCCAAGCCTCTCCTCTTACCTCCTAAGAGGTAAGAAAAGAATTGAATCTTGACACTTGATTTTTAGAGAGAAAAATATGTTTTGCATGCAGCCATGCATAGAATTGATATGGTGCATGCGTTCATTTAGGAAGTTAATGATGCATGCCGCAATTTATGGTTTTGCATGCAAAGTTGGCATGTTATTTCCTATTTTTTAATTGCAAATAAAATACAATTAATTGCTATCGATGTCCCATGTTCCATTGTTTTGTACATCGAAATCTGATCTATCACGTTCTATAGGGGGAAAATGCATGCAAAAACTGTACTAACAATGCTATAGCATTTTTGAATAACTGAATTATACTTGAATCTTCAAAAGAAAAACTAAAAATCAGAATCTCAGGCCCCACCTCGCTTTGCTTACAAACCTGACAGTAGTTGTCCCAAGAAACAGATTTGATCATAGCAGTCCGTTTTGTTACCAACCGGATTAGTATAGCAATGTGCCATATAACTTGCTTGTGCAAATTTCTTGTCACGTATATTTATTTTTTCCTATTTTCGCTACCACCAACAATTGAGATCTTCTTTAATATGTGGAGCAAATAA
Source organism: Eleusine indica (assembly GCA_030378355.1). Classification (NCBI taxonomy): domain Eukaryota; kingdom Viridiplantae; phylum Streptophyta; class Magnoliopsida; order Poales; family Poaceae; genus Eleusine; species Eleusine indica. The sequence continues at coordinate 7,809,062 of CM059497.1, read as the reverse complement.
TTGTACCAATTTTCTTTCCAAATACAATATAATCATAATTATGGGCCATAAATTACCTCCAAGGAGGTAATAGTTTATTTTAGGAACTAAAATCTTATCAGATGGACAGTCCACAATCGTTTGGGACTACCTTAAAATCTCTCTTAAATTTTATTTCACAATATATGTCATTCTCACATACTAATAGACCTTTCACTCTTCGCAATACTAGCCTGTCTTTATCTCATCTCCTCTTTTCTATACACTAGAATCTTTTCATTTCTCCTTAATTCTCATACATAGATTACTGACAACTTATATATAAGACCGCCCGTCCCCTGTCTAGTATAACTATGAGCAAATAATACGAGTTCAACCATGCATGCATATTAAATGGAGGATGCCGATACGCTTTAAGAGTGATTCATCGTACAAATCACTAAGAGTTAATCTAATACAAAGAGTTTACTTCATCCAGTACATTAGCTACGACTGCATCCTACCTTGCTGATTAAGATTGTTTTCTAGTGGGGATTCCCCATGCTGCAACAGTCGCAATTGCGAACCCAACTCCAAATCCCAGCCCAGCAAAGAGGAATAGAAAAATGTCTACATATTTCCTCTCGGATTGATGTGACTCCGCATTTGATGGTGGTGTATTGATGCACAATTTTGACAATGGAAGCCCACACAAACCATCATTTCCCAGAAATGAACTGTTGGAGAATGTCATGAAATGAGGTGATTCTGGTATGCTTCCCACCAACTTGTTTTTAGACAGGTTCAACACTGTGAGAGCATCCAACGTTTTTAGATCCAGTGGGATCTCTCCATATAGCTCATTAGAGGACAGATCCAAAGCTTCCAACTGTGTCAAGTGACTGAGCTGAGATGGAATCGGGCCTGTGAGGGAGTTATGTGACATGTTGAGTCCAACCAGTAAATCAAGTACTCCAACAGCTTCAGGAATAGTGGCATTGAACATGTTATTAGAGAAATCAATGAAAACAAGTGTTGTTAGTATCTGAGGAAAGGTCATGGTTTGGCCTTTATATGTGACGGTGGTCGTATATTTATAGGTTCTTAACATATTTGGAAATTCATGATCCATAACTAGTGACTCGCTTGGATCTCTAGATATCATTGACTTTAAGTTTTCAAACCAGTGGTCATGAGGTAGTCGACCAAAAAAGTTGTTCGAGGATAGATCAATAATTGTTGCACTAGGAAATGTACATGCACTCTTTTCTTCTTGAGGTGACTGTGCAACCTGTCCAAAGAACTTATTGGATTTCTACACAAGAATCTCCAGTTTAGGAAGTTTACTCATCCAACATGGAAAAGAGTCACTAATTTGATTATTTCCAACATCAAGGATCTGCAGATTCTTGCAAGCAACCAAAGATCTAGGCAGCTTCCCTTCAATCCAATTGCTACTGAAGTATAAAGCCTCGAACGAGCAACCTTCCTTGATATTGTCTGGCAGCTCCCCATAAAATTGATTTTGGTTGAGGTTCAATGACTGCAGACTGTTGGCATTCTGCATCAAACAAGAAGGGATATATCCACTGAACTTGTTGTAAGAGAGATCAAGGAGTTGTATATTTGTTATGCCACAAAAGGAAGATGGAAAGTTTCCAGTGAAGTTGTTTCCGGAGGCCATGAAGATGGTAACATCACTAAGATGAGAACTAAAATGAGGAGGTATAGACGAGAACATGTTATTTGAGTAATCGAGAACTGATGCAGAGCCTTGAGGTATAGGTATGGGGCCCTCAAGCATGTTATTGCTAAGATCTAGAATCCCTACACCTTGTACAGGAAGATAAGGGGAATAACCAATACTAGTGAATTCATTGTTATCCAGAAATAGAAAGGAAGTATGTCCATTGTTATTCCAAGTCTCCCATGCCCATTTTGGTATAGCCCCATGCATTTTGTTGTACGAAAGGTTGAGAAGAACTATTTTATTTTGATACCTTAAGAAACCAGGGAACTTGACTATACTGCAACCTAATAAACATAAGTAATGAATTTTTGGGAAGGATGCCATTGAAGAGTCATCTTCGCCATCAACCACAACTAAACCACTATTACTACCGACATGCAATGCTATAAGGTGTGGTAATTTACTTAAGAGGTTATTAAGCTCTATTATGCCAATGAAATCATTTGAATATAGGAACATCGTTCTCAATTGTGTTAAATTTGATATATATGAAGGCATTAATCCTGAAAAGCTGCAGTTAGACAATTCTAAGTTTCTCAGATCCCTCAAATCACCTATGAATGAAGGTATTGGTCCAGATAATGCACAATCATAGAATCGGAGAGTTCTCAAAGATGTTAGATTTGCGACCCACGGCGGTATGGACCCTACTAAACCCATACCGGAAATCTCTAATGCACTCAAGGATTTGAGATAGCCAATTGATGATGGTATCTCCCCGGAAAACCCACTGGAAGCAAGACCCAATTTCTTCAAAGACGTGAGGTTGCTAATTGAAGTGGGTATTACACCAAAGAAATTGGTTCCACCAACATCAAGATACTCCAAACTACAACCACCAGAAAATTTTGGTAAGTAACCAGAAATTCCAAGATTTTGGTGAAGATTAATTGTCACCAACTTTTTATCTTCAAAGATTGCCGGTGAGATCCATCCTTGAAGCTTATTATTGTTAAGCTGGAGGACACTTAAATCTGAGTAGTTGGCCAAGAAATCTGGGACTGGGCCTGACAACTTATTGAACTGTAGGTCAATAATAGCAAGCGAGTGCAAGCTAGAAAGGGAACTACACATAGGTCCAGAGAGCCCACAGTATGGTAAGCTAAGAACCTGTAGTTTAGGACATGATCTGGCTAGGATATTACACCACTGCACCCCACTGTTGGAAAGGTCAACCAAGGCAAGGCGTAACTCCCTTAAATTCCTAAGGTTTGCTATTAGGGTCTCAAAGTTTTGCTCTATGAGCGGTGAAGAGAGTGAATCTGAATTTGAACTGTACATGTAAGCACCATGTGATAGCTCAATAATTTCAAACTCACCAGAGAGGTCGAGGGATGCTAGATTTGTCAAGCGTCCAATGCCGTTTGGCACCTGACCAGAAAAGCTACAACGGGAGAGGTTGAGATGGGTGAGTTCAGTGAGCCGCTCAAACCCGGTGGGTGGGAGCTGGGAGCGGTTGAAGTGGTTGTATACTAGATTCAGGTACTTGAGGGAGGTCAGATCGAAAAGCGCAGGGTGGAGACCTCCGCTCTCCAACCCACGGCCTCCCAAGTTGAGGGAAATCACGCGACCGTCGGTGTCGGCGCAGCGCACGCCCACCCAGCGGCAGCAGTCCGTGCCAGCCCTCCATGACCGAAAGGCAATGGCAGAGTAATGGGTAGCGATGAAGGATCGTTTTAATCGGAGCAGTGCGGACTCCTGGCTGGGGAGGCATGGAACAGGCGGCGCTACAACTACGTGGTTGCCGGCCGAAGAAGATAGAAGAAGTGAGCTCATGACGAGCGCAAGGTGGATTCGAAGGAGCAGATGATGGGCCATGTGGTGGTTATATCGGCAACGGGTCACTAGCTAGGAACTTGTTGCAAGTGTGGTCTAATATACTTTTGATGTGGGGAGATCTTTACCGTGCCTTGGTTGATATATAGGGTGGCTGGTTTACATACTGATCATTGAAGCAAAACCCATGTCGACTAGCCCCATTATCATGGGCCATGTATGCAAGCTGCACACACGCACTCTTCTCCATGCGGGCCATGTATGCAAGCTGCACACACGCACTCTTCTCCATGCTAGCTGTGGTTTACATGCGGCATATATTATTGCTGAACTGTGGTTTACATGCGGCATATATTATTGCTGAAATAAAGATATCGCCTTTACACCTTACAATTCATGCTTATTCAATTACAGTGCGTGTATGCAGCCATCTGGTGGAGGATGTTATTTTACCCATCCACAACAGTGTTTGATAACAGCAGAATTGGCAATTGAAAAAATACGAAGGACTAGCAATGACTAATATATATTCGACCAACGTCTTTTTCAAAATTAAGAAACAAAAACCAAAGACGTCTTTTTCAAAACTAAGAAACAAAAACAAAAGGATTCGACCAGCGAGTTGCTATGTTACTGAGGAGTTTTACTGTCCAAAATATTAGTCATTAGTTTTAAAAAACTATTGACCAATAGTTTGAGGATAATTTCGTAATTACATCATTATAAATAATTTTATGTTTATTTTTTAGAATAGAAATCTAACCCTACTGAATTATTAAAACGTTAGTTGATCTTTAAAAAATAAAATATTAATTATTAATCATATTACTAATTTATTTTTATTCATGATAATATAAAATAATTATTATAAATCTTGAAATGTTATTTTTTCGTATATGACCCTCAAATTGATAAACTATTGGCCAGTAGTTATGTGTTTAGATTATTGAATCTAAACCATTGAATCAAACTCAATAGTTTTTCAAAACTAATAGCCAATATTTTAGACGGGCGTGTTTGGGAGAGCTCTGCTCCAACTTTTTTAACTCCGCTCCACGAACTCGTTGCCAAACACGTCTGGCTCTATAAACTCCAGATCTAAAAACTCCACAACAAAACATGGAGTTGGGGGCTAACTCCATGTTTTTCTTGAAGCTCCTCAAGGGGCGCTCCGAAAACACATGTTATAGAAATTCTCATAGAGTTTTTGTAAAATTACCCACCATGTCACCGGTTATACATATATCCCTTCGTGAAAGAAAAATCAACCCTTGATAGAGGCGCGGTACTGTAGCGCACGCGGGTAATGTAGCTTGCGAGGGTACTGTAGCAGCTGCAAAAAAACAAATCATCATACCTAAGAGCTACCAAGGGCATTGAAGATAATGCACATCAATTACTATATTTTTGGAAGCTAGAGTCACGCTATTTGCCAAACATGTTCACCACTCTCAATTTTTCTGGAGTTGATGGAGTAGAGTTGCAAAATGGTAGAGTTGGTGGAGTGAAACTATTTTTTTCGGAGCGGAGCTCTCCCAAACATGCCCTAAAACTCCTCATGTTATTTTACCCAACATCCATCGACAACACAACATGCCTGGTAATGCACGGCACATTCGACCGAAGACTTTCTACCGTGATGTCTCGTCTAGATAGCTGGCAGCATGAAGCGGCAGTGGTTGAGAGCACTTGGAGGATTATGGACGATGTCGACGGTCATGGAGTGATCGATGCGATGACTCACAGTGACAAACTAGTCAAGATGAATAACAGTGATGTGAACAATTATCCAAACGTGTTGCTGGGGCTGGAGAAATGCTAATATTGCTTTGTCCTTTTCCCCTTCCAGATTCCACCAACACGAAGGGTTTTGGAACTGACGACATTACTGATCTCTTTGTTAACCACAGCGTCTTGGTGATTGGGTCAAGTCAAGCCGTCACAGTAACGTCATTTTTCATTTCTAGATTCTACGCTGAGATTTGTTTCTCCGATAGTCGAAGCATAGAAACATTGAACATATGCTGCCGGAAGCAAAGTGCGCCTGCGCTATATCGATTTGTAAGGTAAGCTCATGTATGAATCAATAAGAGCGCACGTTATATTACTTTTCAGACCCATCGATTTGTTAGCACTGTTCATGTTTTATATGTTTTCCGGCCCGTCTCCTCTCATCGTCTTCCATAACGATCGGAGAATTCATCAATCCATGGCCACGAATCCTCACTCTACGGTTACGTTCGATGTCAAGAGCAGTGACAACTACGGTGACTTCATTGCGTCTCCGCTGCAAGCTGGACATCCCGAAGTAGTTCTCGCACAACCACCCCATCCTTCACGCTGGTCGAAGAAGGAAGAGGCCCGCGGCCGGCCACGCTGCTGGTTCCACTTCCACGTCGTGCTCTGAGTCTGAACGCCGCAGGCCGGGCCGATCGCGCTTTCGGTGCCGTGACGTCGCGTACTTACCGCGACCTGCTGGGTGACTGGCTCTGGCTGGTGGAGGCGGTGAACACGTGCTCGCCGCGTAGGCAATGTTTTAAAAAGCGGATAAACTAAGCGAGCGGTCAGACACCTCCGAACGCTTAAGCGGCGCTTAAGCGATCCTAGGCGGTTCTAGGCGGAACTAAGCATTTGTACTTTTATCAAATAAATATAAAAAGATGTTAAAAATAATAAAAATATAGCATATGACCACATAATTATTAGAGAAATAGGACAAAACGCTTTTTTAACAGCTTAGTTGAAAGCGAAGCGGTGGAGCTCCGCCTAGCGCTTAAGCGGTCTAGGCGGTCGCTTTTTATAACAAAGCACGTAGGCCAGGGTTGACCCCTTTGCCTCCGGTGCTGCGCGACAGCGAGCGAGGGATGCTGCCAGTGCTGCTGCTGATGGTGCACGAGGCCACACGGTTCGTGACGGTGTCTGGGCTGATGTACACACACCCGGAGCGCTGGCGATGAAGAGGGGCACCATCAGCGCAGATGAATGCACATGTGAACAGGTGTGCGGACGTTTCTTCCGAGCTGTTCAAGGCGCCCGCACTGCCGGAGGGGGACAAGCAGCGGCCGTCGGGGCGGTACACGCCGTTTAGAGGCATGTTGTAGTGAACGCGGTAGAGGAGGATGCCGCGACGCAAGGGATCTTGCCCATCTTGGTATTTGTTTATGTAAGGAGTGAAATGCATCACATATCTCTAAACTATTTAGGAATAATGATCAGTTAGCTCTATGAACTCTCAAAATAACTATCTGAGTCCCTAAACTATTTTTGAATGGTCATTCAGTTCCACAAACTCTATAGTGACCCCTAGGTCTATAATCTATTTATATTGTGTCAACCAGGTCCACAACGTCGCCATCTAGCCACTCGCTACATGCAACGCTGCCGCCGTACAACCGCTCTCCACGCTATTGGCCGTTCATACGCACCCACTTATATACCGTAAGAGGATGGTGTACATTACAGTCTTTTTTCCCTAGAGTATTCCAGAGTTTATACCGATCCATAAAGACCAGTGGAACCAAGCAAAGTTATTTGTGAAAGATATAATTAGACTTCCTAAATGTGAAAGTTTTTTTTTCAGTGAGCGGGGGTTGTGCCGATCAACACGAAGTCTGTTTTTAGTTGAAGGCTATTTTAATTTGCAAAAGTGCTTAAAGAAAACTATTAGGTAAGTTTAACCAGATATTTACTAGCTGAGATCCTAACTATAATGTCCAATCAAATAACATCATAAATAGAATTACTTGGACACAAGGAACCGAGATCGGTGGAGAAGTGACGCTTTTCCGACGAGCCCTGTCATGACCAATCGCCTTAATCGGTCTATCACCCTCTACTCTACATCTACATGCATCTACTATCATGCATAAGCAGAGATACATATAAATATGGCACATACAAGATCTGGTACTGCCCTAATCACCACGATCAAGATAGCATCTAAATACTTAGCCTATGTACTAAGCATTAGGACAAGCATATATAAGACCATAAAATCCAAGTAATCAAATATCCGAAACCATTTATAAACATATTTAATATTACTCTGATATACATAGTATAAAATACATCTCCATCTAGTAGGCCTACCTTGATGGATCACCTCAAACACCAGTGGTTCTTGAAAGTTCAAGCCTACGACCCAACAATCATCGACTTGACTAGGTTAGCCAAACTAATCCTAGCAACTAGTGATGTAAAGAACAAGGCTAAGCCTCGGTGGCTCTAAACTCATGAGAACTATTATTCCTTTCACACCGTCTTCTTTGACCCTAGGGTTTACAAATATTTATATAGGCTCATATGGAGATAGACTCAGTTTCTTGGGAAAAAGGCTACGTGCCATTGGCACGAAGAATGTATCGATCGGCATACTCCGTGTTTAGCCCAATATCTCTTCTAAATCGGTTCCCAGGTCTTCTGTAGCTTTCATATGGGTCTTCTTATTAAATTCCTCGAAGTAAAGTCTTGTACTACACGCTTTGAATCTTGAAGTTTTCTTTTATCTGTTCGCGACAAATATCTTTAAAGATTTGTGCGAATAACTTCCTTCTAGAAGAACATGAGAGGTGGGCTGGTATTGTTCAGCCTAAATAACCCCTGTGCCGATCGACACAACCTTGCACCGATCGACACATGGGTATTTTATGCTGCATTCACTTCTTGAGGGTCTAAATTCACTAAAAGCATCCAAAATGTCATTATTTCACCTATTTCTATAATAAGACTCTCAGAACAACAAATGCACGAATATTCCACTAATATCAAGGGTTAAGGGCTTAAAATGATAGTGATTATACTCAAAACAAGTCGCTTTTGACATATAAAATGGTACACTAACTAGCGTCAATACACGCGAGCACTGTCGAGCCTACATGATGGCGCCAGCTACCGATAAGAGCGCTCTGCCCATCGCGGCTTCGACTTTTGTGTGGCGTGCCCTTTGCACGTGACACATTGCCGTCATCACTGCCTGTTGGGTAGAAAGACATGCCCGTGGTCGGTGGGCACATACCACGATGGGGAGAGCGAGGCGTGAAGGACAAAACGCACATGCTGCCAGCTGTCATCATAGTGTAGGCTCGATGGCACTTGCGTGGAGAGCAGCTAGACACGCATTGCATAGGAAGAGCGGCTGGCTGGGCGGCGGTGTTGCGCATGTAGTGTGGCTGAGCGACGACGATGTGGACCTGTTTGGCACAATATAATTAGATCATAGATCTATAAGGTTACTATAAAGTTCATGGACATAGATGACCATCCGAGAATAGTTTAGGGACTCAGATGATTACTTTAAGATGATCATTTCTAAATAGTTTAGGGACTGACGGTGCATTTTACTCTTATGTAAGAGAGAAGTAACTAACAGACCTGTCGCTGGACATACTTTTTTTTTTATTGAAATAGGAGGAGGAAAGCTCCTACTGGTTATATATTAATAATGAAAGAGAAAGAAGATCCAGTTCAGGGTACATAAAAGCAGAAAAATAAAAAAGGAAAACATCAGGGAAGATTGTGTAGCCATTCTTTTATTTGAGGAAGGTACTTGTTTTTTGCTCTATGGAGAACCATGGCAAAATCTTGCTTGAAATGATCATTGCAGCTCTGTACTGAAGGATCTTGTCCGTTAAACAACCAAGCATTTCTCTGTTTCCATATGCAACAGGACATTATGATTATAATTTCCATGTAGAATGAAAGATGGAGCGATCTTTTGATGTGACTGACAACTCTGGTTGGGGACATTGTATCAGGGAATGAGACTCCAATGGATTGCCAACAGGCTCTTGCAAAATTGCACCTTAGGAATAGATGCCTTGATGTTTCTTTCCTTTGGAGAATGCATAATTCACATGTATAAGAGTCCAGGATTATATTTTTGTGCTTTATAAGACCTCTTGTATTTAACTTGTCACTAATGAGTAGCCAGAAGAATACTTTATGCTTTAGTTGACAGCATGATCTCCAGATCCATCTATATGCTGGGTGCACTGTGGCTGATCCAACGAGGGATTTGTATGCTTTTGATGAGGAGTAGACACCAGTTCCCCATATATATGTCCATCGATCCAAATCTAGATTATCATGTAGAGCTTGTAACGATATATCTAGGTCACAAAATTGTGCAAAGGCTTGCTCAGTAAGAGGAAGATGAAATAAATCTTCTAAATGCTTCTCCTACAGTACTGTATGTAGTGTAATGTTCTTATTTTTTGCAAAGGAGAATAGCTGTGGGTAGGTCAGCTTCCATTGTCGACCATTCCAAAGGTCCTGCCAAAATAAAATTGTTCTCCCATCTCCAGCAATAGCCTGTGCCATACCTTTATATTTGATGAGTAACTTTAAGATATTCCTCCACCATTTTGAGCCTTTCTTTCTTGATGATGGAACTTGCCCATTGCAATAGTACTTAGACCAGATTAGTTTTACCCATGGGAGGTCTGCTCTTATGAAAAATTTATGCAGATTTTTCAGCAGCAATGCTTCATTTTGGACTCTTAGCTTTATGACTCCTAATCCTCTCTTACTTTTTGGTTTTGTTACCATCTTCCAGGCAGCAAGAGGTGGTTTCGATGCATTTAAGTCTGATCCCCTCCAGAGGCAGTGCCTCCTGTATTTATCAATTTGGTTGATCACTGTGACTAGGAGCTTGATGGTACACATGTAATAAGTAGGCAAAGAGGACAAGACCGAGTTTACCGTTTGTAGCTTTCCACCTTGTGACAGAAGAATTGAGGTGCACAGGAGCCTTCTTTCTATTCTTTGTACAATTGGCAGACAGTCCTGAATAGTTGGTTGTGTGAGACCAAGAGGCAAACCCAGATAGATGAATGGCAGAGTTCCAATCTGACATCCAAAAGTGGCTGCTAGATGCTACATTCTCTGATCAGAAACATTGATTGGGACCATGCTGGATTTATTATAATTAACCTTCAAACCTGTTGAGTTGGCAAAGGAATTAAGTAATGCTTTTAGCACAAATAATTGTCTAGGGCAAGCTTCCATTATCAGGAGAGTGTCATCTGCATACTGGACTATTGGGAAGTCTTGTGTGTAGCCCGCCTCAATAGGTAACCTAAGAAAGTCTTGGTTTTTTGCTTTGTTGATGATACTTTGGAATAGGTTAGCTACTAAGACAAATAGTAGAGGAGATAGGGGATCCCCTTGCCTGACTCCTCTCTTACAGTGGAAGACTTTTCTTGGGACACCATTTAGTAACACTGAGGAAGTTCCTGTTTTCAAGATGCCTTTAATCCATTGTAGCCATTTTCCCTTAAAGCCTTTGTACTAGAGAATCTGTAAAATCACCTCATGTTCTACTTTGTCAAACACTTTTTCAAAATCTAATTTGAGGATAACAATCTCCTTTTTTTACTGATGGCACAAGTGAAGATATTCAAAGGTCCAAGCCAGGCAATCCTGAATGGTTCTGGACTTAATAAAACCATACTGGTTCTGATGTATGAGCCTCATGATCACTAACTGAAGCCTATCAGCTAGAATTTTTGTAATGAGCTTAATTGAAGAATTCAATAGAGAGATAGGTATGTAGTACCGTTCTAGGGGAGTCATGCTTTGGTATCAGGGTAATATAAGACCCATTAATGCTTTGCAAGCAGAGATTGTCATCATAGAAGGCTTGGCATAGATCATAGAAGTCTTGTGCAATGACAGGCCAGCACTTCTTCATGAAATCAGAATTAAAACGATCTGGACCTGGGGATTTGTCTGTGGGCAGATTTTTAATAATCTTATCTATTTTTTCTTTGGTGAAAGGTGCTTCCAGAGTTTCCAGATCATGTACTAACGTGAGCAAGTCATTTAAATCAAAAGCCATGTCAGTGAACTCAGTAGTTGATAATCTCTCTTTGTAGGACTCCCGTAGCAGTGAGGCTTTTTCCTGATGGGAGAAAATTTCTAGACCTTGATCATTTCTGAGAGATGTGATTGCGTTCCTTTTGCTTAGTATAGTTGTAGTAGCATGGAAGAACTTGGTATTTTCATCCCCCAACTTTACCCATTTAATTTTACCCCTTTGTCTCCAATATGTCAATTGCCGCTGCAAAAGCTTCTCCAGATTCTGCCTCAGGATATGTCTAAAGTTCCATTTTTGCAAAGATAAGTCTCTAAACTCCTCCAAGGTGTCCAGTAAAAGAATAGTAGCTTTACTATTAGAGATTGTTGCAGCTAAGTTGGATAATTGTCTTTGCCATGCTTTGAGGACTCTTCTTAAGTTTTTGAATTTAGCCACCACCCTTCTTGCTTTATCCATTTGGGCCACTGGGACATGCCATCCATGCTCCATTACTTGCCAAAACTCATCATGTTGGAGCCAATAGTTTTCAAATCTGAAAATTCTAGCCTTGGGAATATCTGTGCTTATACTAATAAGACATGGTGTATGGTCTGATGTATCTCTAGCCAATGTGGTGACAATTGAACCAGGATAATTAGTGAACCAAGAGATTGAGCCGAAGAACCAGTCCAATCATTCTAGGAGCGGGCTTTCTTGCATATTTGACCAAGTAAATTTATTTCCCTGCATTGGCAACTCCTCCAATCCTAGGTTGCTGATTGCTGAGTTGAATTCCATCATTAATTATAGACTTCACCCGGTTTATTTCTATCAGATGGTTTTCTAATCAGATTAAAATCCCCAACTATCAACCAATCATTGTCATCATTTACATCCACATCATTGAGCCATTGTAAAAACTGATGTCTTCCCTCATTAGAACAAGGTGTATAGATATTTATAAGATTCCATCTAACTTTCGAATATAGAGACATGAATTCAATTCCAATTGCAAAGTCATTTTGCATGAATTTTTTACCAGTGAATCTGGAGCCCTTCTAAATAACTATGGACCCTCCTGAGGCTCCTACGGAGGGAAGGTATTCAAAGCAATCAAACTGACTTGTGCAGAAATTCCTAATATAAGATGCATCAAAGTGTTCCCTCTTAGTTTCCTGAAGGCAAATAATGTCACAGTTTGATTCTATAATTTTGCTTCTAAGAGCTGTCCATTTTCCATCTGAATTAATACCTGTAATATTCCAACAAAGCACATTCCATTTCCTCAATAGGTTATTAGTGTTGTGACTATCCATGAGAACATTGTGCAAAAAAGGAAAGTGAATCTATGTATATAATACACAGATTGCAATAAGCCAACAATGATCTGGAGAGGACCAGTGCACAGTCTGGAGAGGACCAGATCAAATAATTCATCCCAAAGAGATAAAGCCGACAACTTCCAGTAATATTGAAATATATATATAAGAAGAGGATACCAAGAGTTCCCAAAGTTTAAGAAGTAACCAAAAGTAACCATGCACAATAAACATTCACCAGAGATCCCACTGTCAGGGACCTGATAGATTAGACAAAATTAACATAACTTGTAATAAAAGAGGCTCCATAACAGGTTGAACAAAATCCATACTGGAGAGACCATTCTCATAGCTCTTTCCATTACTGCTTCCTGAGTTTCTTATTTGGCTTGTCTTCATTGGTAGACTCCTTGGATGTTTCTGCCTTTTCCTTCTTTGTAGGCACTGATGTTTTTCCTTTTGCTGCACCTTTTACTGGCTTTTGAAGCAGAGCTTCTTCAGAGATCATGTCAGGTGCTATCTTACACAGAGTGGTGCCAAGACTTCTAATGACTTTGGAAGTAAGAGTTGGTGGTTCAGTAGTGCATGAAAGACAGTGTCTTTTAGTGGAAGTTTTATTCTTATAACCTTTGTTCATACTTTGAACTCTCTCACTTCTTCTCAAGTCTGTCTCTACCAGAACTGATTTTCCATGCTTTCTTTTTGGCTGCTGTGGAGGAGATAGCGTTTGACCACCATTCTTTAGGATTTTGGAAGGGGTGACACACACCTCCATTTCCTCGGTTAAGTCTTCATGGAGCTCTTAGATCTGCAATGGGGTCGCTGAGGCAGAGCATGAAGGAGCAGAGTTGAGGGGGCACTTCGTGGGTCAGAATGTGCTCAACAGAATCCATGTGCTCAACCAATCTGACCATTCCTATTCTGATGTGCTCAAAATGTTGGTCCTGGTTATGATCTTGCTGATTATTTCCTAAATTTGCCAGCTCATGTGGAATCTGCGCAACAACGACTTGAGATGGTTGTTGTTCTTGCTGCTGATCAACACTCAGATTTACCTGTTCATGTATTCCTTGCTCAGCATTAACTGAAGTTGTCTGTTGGACCTCTTCCATTGAGGATGAATTTCCTGCCATAAGTTCAGACTCCCCTATTTCTTCTGGAAGGAAGCAATTGTTCTGAGCCTGCAGAGCAAACACAATCTGTTGTTCCATTTCAGGATCAATATTCAGATCAGGCAGGCCATCTTGTTCATCAGTTGAATTCTAGGAGTTCTTTTGATCAGAGTCATCAGAGCTTACTTGTGGGATTTGGTCATTTGGAAGATGCTGTATTATTTCTTCTTGCTGGATGTTAGCTTGCTGCACGTGTTCATCCAAATGCTCATGGGGCTGCTCTTGATTTAGATCGAGTTCCCAATTTTATTGCTGCTGATGATGATCCTGGTCATTTTCATCTCCTTCTGGCCACACTCCCCATTGCTCATTTCCTCCAGGATCTTGCCCTTGAACGTTTTGTGGCATGCCACCCTATCCAAAGCCAAAGAAATCAAAGGGAGGCTCCTGAACATTGCCAAGCTCATCATTATTCTGGGGTGGCATTTCCTCATCAGCTGGTTGCACTCCAAATATATTCTGTTGCATGACTTCACACTAAACAGTCCAAGAGTGGTCATGGAAATCTTCAGCATCAGTGACCACATGAATTGAGGCACTCTTTCTAAATCCAGCACTCTTGCTTTGACAACCAGTGTTGCCAGATTTCGCTGATCATCCTCCCAATTAATAACCCTCCCAAAAGTAGTAATAGCACTCTCAATGCATGGTGTGTGCCAGTAATCTAAAGAAAACCCATCAAGAGTAGCCAACATTCTCTATTAAAATCCAATCTTCTCCAGTTTTGTCCCTCATTGTGTTTGACAACCGAAAAGAAAACATCGCCATAAGCATGAGGACTGTTGTGGACAAGATTATCCCTATCATAAACATCCTGAAATCTAACCAAAGCTTGACCAAGGGAGCTAGGTTGTATGTCTCTAATCCTGACACCTTTGTGATCCACCAAGAACTCTCGAACTATGTCATGAATGTTCTGAAAGGGTACCTCATTGAGCGGCATAGGATTGATCGTGATGATGGTCCAATCCTCATGAACTGCATGCAGTCTCCCCAAGACTGCCCTGACCATCTGATCCCTATTCGGTACTTCAATCCTGTTGAAGCCGTTCGGAAGGAAAGGCTCAGGGTCTGCTCGCTGGTAAGCCATTGTCAAGAGCTCGCCCGATGATGGTGGCGATGGCGGCGAAGGCTCCGAGGAAGGGAGATGCAACTGTAGCAAGGGCTGGAGCGGAGATTGTTCAGTTGGAGGAGGCCGTGTCTCTTGGGATTCTGTGAAAAGAGCCCTGGGTATTTCGGCAAAAGAGGAATAGACGGGGGGAGTGCTTGAGCTGGCCCTCTCTTTCAGAGACGCGGGAGGTCGAATCCATAAGGAAATATTTTGATTTCCCATAAATTTCTTAAAGGAATTAACCGGCGCTTGTGTCGGCTGAAAACCGCGATTATTCCTCTTTTTCTTGCAAAAATAGGAAAGATGTCCATAAAGATAACAAATCCGGCAACTAACATTATTTCTGCAATTAAAGCCGGAGTGCCCTGATTTTAAGCATCTTCTGCAGATTAGGATCGAAGGGCTCTTGGTTTCCTTCCTTTGGGCCTCCACTTCTATTGTTTTGGCCCAATCCGTATTCAAATTCGAAAAAAATTGTGGTACGTTACCTTCCATGTTCTTCGCATGATGAGATCTGGGATCTTGACGACTCTGTTTTTCCCCAAGACGATCGAACACAGAGATTCTATGACTTCCAAACTGATTGTCAGAGTTAGGATTTTTCCGCCGCCATTGCTGAGAACCATTATCTCTCCGATTGAGTGGTACGAGATTAGCACCAGTGAGCTTTGGCTTAGCAGATTTAACCACTTCAGCATATGATTTGTGCTGGCCCTTCCTTCGTTGCACTAATGTCCAGGAGTCATCTTCTTCAGCTTCGAATTGTTTGGATTCATGACTCCAGGCCGCACCACCAGTACCCCAGAGATGGAAAAAGATCTTGTAATTCTGACACTCATAAGACTTAAGTCCATAAATGTGAAATCCAACCTCCTTAGAGGAGACAGAGAACCGAAAATCTCGATCACGAATATGTTGCATCCTAAAATCAGCCGCAACCCCTCCGATTGTTGCCACCAGAATTTGAGCCACCACCGATTCAGTCAATCGGAATTTGCATCGGCCAAAAGATGCAAGCAGGAAGAATTCACGAGCAGAATGATCCGGCGAGAAAGAGACAGGGAGACCAAAGCGATCCAGGATCGCAGCTTGAACACCGGAACCCGGACGAAAATCAAGGCTGAGGAGATCCTCGGCAAGAAGAGGGGACGACATACCTTACTGATCTTGAAGTGAAGATCGCAGGATCGAAGAAACAGAGAAAATCAGGGAGATCCATGGCGGAATCGTGAGATCGCCATTTCCGTCCAACCTAACCCTTTGGTCCACGTCACACGCAACAAGCAGCCATAGTTTCTAGCTTTAGCTCTTGCTCTGCTCGATGTCAGTCCGTTCATGCGAGTGACTATGCAGTCAACTCAGCTGCGAAATCTATGTACATGCTAGCTAGGGCTTATAAGACGGCCGCAACGCATCCTGATATAGCTCCATGTATCAATCGATACAACAACTGAAATTTTAATAAATTCGCTTTTCTAAAAAAAAATCTTTGGGCGATTGGAGATGAGCCGACAGTTTAGTAGGGCGCGGCTTCAAAACTAGCCGCTTCAATCCAGGGAAAAAAAGTTCGGGCTCCCTACAGCGTGGGATCCGGCCAGTGACAGGAGCCGATCCAGCTACTGCTAGCCAACAGCGGGTGCCGAACTTGCTGCATGCCTGCCTCCGTCAAGAGATCGCGCTCAAGTCCACTTCAATCTAGATCGATGGTCCCTGTAATCAGCTTCAATATACCACTCGTCCAATTTAATGGAGAACTCCTATCAAACCATCCCAATTCCAAAATCGCACTCATGATGCATCTTCAACTTGTATCAGATTCGAGTGGCCTTGTGCAGCCTTGTTTTCCTGGTGCAACTTCGTGCTGAATGGCAAAAGAGGCACGGTCGCCATGGTGGCCGCAGAAAAGATATCCATCAATGAAGTCATTTCCAACCGAGTAGGAGGGCGGATCTCTCTAACGACGATATCCCAGAAAGAACATACTAGCGGCTCGGGCTGCTGGACCTAGCCATCGACAGCAGCCCGCATGGGGATGACATATTGGCTTTGTTTCTGTTACACGAAGCCTGCCGTCCGAGCCAAGCCTGAGCCATTCCTCTTGAAATCAGGAGCAGGGGGGCGGGTTGCTCATAGATTGATGTGCCAGGGCATGGTGCTGCGTCTTTGGAAAAAAAAAACATGGTGCTGCACACATAAGTAGCACGAACGCAGAGAATTTTCTTTCGGTCGTTGTTGGATCCATGTGGGTCTGCCGCACCTAGATGTGGGCCCGCATAGGTGGGACTCACATGTCATGGGATCCGTGTGAGGTGGACCTGATTTATGCTGCATCCATAAGTAGCCCTACATATAGTGGGCGCATGATGTGAGGTTCTTGGGTCTGATTAAAAAGTCTCGTTAAAAAATTTTATTAAAAAACATTTACAGAAAAACTTTTCAGAATATAAAGTTGAGGGATGAAAAAATTTTCAAAAAAGAAAAATTACGGGTTGTTAGAAGGCTATTTAGGTTGCTAACGCGGCTCAGCTGGCACCGGATATGTTGTTCCAAAATACTCCCTTCATATTTTAAAAAGAAGTCATTTAGGATATAATTTAACATACCAATGACTCATTAATTAGAAGATATTTTCCTTCTCTATCCTTATTAAAAACGTTTTGGAACTAACCCTATCAATAATGTGTGCTTACCTTAGTGGTTGCTGCTATGAAACAAAAATGCTCAACCTATGTGGTTGTTGGTTCAATTCCCCATAACCATAATACTTTTTTACTTTTCGAGAAAACGACTTTCTTTTATAAAATCAGCTATAGACCCAGAACACCTCTTTTTAAAGTATGGAGAGAGTATTTGCTTTACGTGCAACATCATGAAAACTGAGAGGGAGTAGTTTGTTGCTCGAAGTGAACAACCGTCAAAACAAATGCCACTTAATGAACAACAATAGTTTATAAGGCACATATGATAATTTTTTAAGTACATGTACACAAGAGCAGTTTTACTATGTATATTATCACTAATAATTACCGGTGGTAATGTTTAAATATAATAATATAATTTACTCATATATTTATTTATTTACCCGTATTGTCATTAAGAGTAAAGAGGTCATTTCTAAGCATCCTAAACACATCCGCCGATCCGAAATTTAGCTTCGTCAGAGTAGAAAGCAAAAAAGACACTTCGGCCTAATTAACATAATAAATTATAAGTTTACTATTTTTATCTTTCCAATAATACCCATTAAAACTATTACTGCTTCTAATTACTGCTAGTAGTAATTACTACTCTATTATTAGTAATTACTATATTATTACAAGTAATTACTGGAGGTAATATGCATATTAAAACTGCTCGTGCATAAATAGATATTCTCACGGTCTTTCTACAGATAATATTCTCTGTTTAGGATTCTTCATGTCTCAACAACTGCAATTGAAAATCCAACGCCATATCCCAGTCCAGTAAAGAGAAACAGCATAATATCCATTGATTTCTTATTTGAAGGATGCGACACCAATGGTGCTGGGGTTGGTGTTGTTGTGTTGATGCAGTCTTTGGATAAGGGCCCACACAAACCATCATTTCCAAAAAACGAGCCGTTGGAGAATGTCAAGAAATGTGGTGAATTCGGTATTCTTCCCACAAGCTCATTATTAGAAAGGTTTAACGTTGTCAGGAAGTCCATTGATGCTAGCGCCTGTGGGATCTCCCCGGAGAGTTTATTTGTGGATAGGTCCAAAGCCTCCAGCTGATTCAATTGGCTGAGCTGAGACGGAATCGGGCCTGTCAGCGAGTTATGTGACAAGTTGAGCTGATGTAGCAAACTAAGTTCTCCAATAGCTTCAGGGATGCTTCCTTGGAATCCATTGTCGGATAAATCAATGACTACTAGTGCTGCTGGTATCTTAGCAAAGGTGGTGTCATATCCTTTGTATGTAATTGCAGTAGTATATTTATAGCTCGTTGTTGATTTTGGAACTTCATGACCCATGGTGAATGGCATATTCGGGTCTCTAACTGTCATTGACATTAAGTTCTTAAACCATTGGTCTTGGGGCAATATGCCGGTGAAATTGTTAGAGGATATATCAATAATTGTTGCACTCGGAAATGCACAAACAGCTTTTTCTTCTGCAAGAAACTGTGCAACTTGTCCAAAAAACTTGTTGGATTTCAGTACAAGGACCTCCAGCTTATGAAGTGTACTCATCCAACATGGAAAAGTGTCAATAATTTGATTTTTTGCAGCATCAAGGATCTCCAAGTTTCTACAAGCAACAAGCGATCTAGGCAGCTGCCCTTCAATGCAGTTTCCACTAAGGTCCAGTGCCTCAAGTGAGCAACCATCCTTGAAACTGTCTGGGAACTCCCCGCGAAATTGATTTCCTTTCAGGTCTAATGATTGCAATTCATTGACATTCTCCACTAAACAAGAAGGGATTGAGCCTTTGAAGTTGTTATAGGATAGATCCAGGAGTCGTATACTTGTTCCACCACAAAATGATGATAAATGCTCTCCAGGTAGGTTGTTTCTAGAGACCTTAAAAAGGAAAACATCACTAAGATGAGAACTGAAATTGTACGGTACAGATGAGAACCTGTTGTTTGAGTAATCGAGTCTTATTGCAGAACCTTGAGGTATTGGTAGAGACCCCTCAAACATGTTGTTCAAAAGTATAAATATGGGTATATATGTTGGAAGGAAAGAGGAATATCCAATGCCGGTTAATCTGTTGTTCGCTAGGTTGAAATAGTAAACAATTTTCCAAGTTGTCCAGACCCATTTTGGTATAATTCCATGAAGATTGTTATCTGAAAGGTCGAGTATGTTGATTTCATCTCGGTGCTTCAAAAAATCAGGGAACTCAGATATATTGCAACCTGCTAGAGCTAAGGTTATAAGTTTGGGCAAGAATGGTACTGAAGAGTTATGTTTACCATCCAGCACAACTAAATTATTATGAAAGAGATCCAAGACAACAAGGTATGACAGTTTTCTGAATGAGGTAAGCTCCACTATGTCAGTGAAATGATTTGAATAAAGCACGAGCATTTCCAGTTGAGTTAGATTTGAGATCTGTGAAGGTATTTTTCCTGTAAAGCTACAGTTGGAGAACACTAGAATGTTAAGATTCCTCATATTTCCTATGGAAGGAGGTATTGGTCCAGAAAGGCCGCAATCATAAATTTCAAGGGTCGTCAAAGATGTTAGATTTGTAATCCATAATGGTATGGACCCTAATATTCCCATCCCAGAAATCTGTAATACCTCCAATGATTTGAGATTACCTATAGACGTGGGTAGATCTCCCATAAAGCTGCTTGCACCAAGGCCTAGCCTCTTCAAATGTACGAGATTGCTAACTGAAGTGGGTATTATGCCAGAGAAATTGGTTTTACCAATATCTAGATTCTCCAAACTAGTACCCGTTGAGAAATTTGGCAAGGAACCGGATATTTCAAGGTTACCATAAAGGTCAATAGTCACTAGTTTCTTATGCCAAAAGATTTTAGACCAGATTGATCCATGAAACCTGTTATAGCTAAGCTGGAGAACACTCAAATTGGGAAAATTGGCCAAGAAATCCGGGAGTGGACCTGACAACTCATTAAAGCGTAGGTCAATAACAGTAACTGAGTGAAAGCTTGAAAGTGAACGACAAATGGATCCAGAGAGCTGGCAATTTGGTAAGCTAAGAACCTCAAGTTTAGGACATGACTTGGCTAGGATTTCGCACCACTGGGACCCACTTTCGGACAGGTCCACGAAGCCAAGTTGTAGCTCTCGTAAGTTGCTAAGCTTTGAGATTAAGGTTTCAAAGCTTTTCTCCTTGAGCTGTGTAGGGTCTGGGTAATTTGTTTTTGTGCTGATCGTAAAACCCTCATGGAATAGATCGATTACCTCAAAATGAGTAGAGAGGTCTAGTGATACCAGATTTGTCAGGCGGCCAATACCAACTGGCACTTGGCCATCAAAGCTACCACTTGATAGGTTGACATGAGTAAGCTTGATGAGGCGCTCAAACCCACTTGATGGGAGCTGCGACCAGTTGAAATCATTGAAAGCAAGGTTTAGGTACTCGAGGGAGGTGAGATCGAAGAGAGCGGGGTCAAGCCCTCCGCTCTTCAACCCCCGGTCTCCCAAGTGTAGGGAAGTCACACGGCCATCGGCGTCGCTGCAACGCACGCCCACCCAGCTGCAGCAGTCCGTGCCGGCCCTCCACGACCGGAAGGCAATGATGGAGGAGCTGGAGATGATGAAGGATCGTTTCAGCCGGAGCAGCGCGAACTCGTCGCCGGGCAAGCATCGAACCCGCGGTGCTGCAGTAGTGCGGTTGCCGGCCGAAGAGGAAAGAATCGAGCACATGACGAGTACAAGGTGGATTTGCAGCGGCAGATGCAACACTGCTGTCCGTGCCCCGTGATGGATCATGGTGATGGCCATATCTGCAGCGAGTTTTGTGTGGCAGCTAAATGGCTTGTTTCTAGTGGGCTTTCTTTACTTGATGTTAATTTTGATGATGGCCACTGGCCAGGAGGATATATCGCCCCGCCACGTATTCAAGCTGGCATTGCCGCATTGGTCTTTATCGGCTACAAGTCAAGGTCGCCAATGGGTACCCGTCAAACACGTAAGCAATTAAAAGCTCGATTGTTGTGTGTAGTCAGTGGCTACCATTAGGGCTGTATGGATTTGGTTCGATCATCAGTCGACCTCGCGACTACAACACGACTTGTTTTCTTCCGTGCCTTCTTTTCAACGGGAATTGAATTGCAACACTTGTCGATGCAGTCTTTGTCTTAGTTTTCCTTTCATTTCATCAGCTGCACTAGGCAGCCAACCTCATTCACGATCACATGCCGTTGCCGTCCTTATCAGGGAAAATCGTAGCATTCATCACCGCTCATTTTTAGTAATTTCTCTGGCGCCCACCTGATCAAGCCTGCAGGTTCGATCGCCGGTGTTCTTCCTTGGAGAGCCCGTTTACAGGACGTTTCGTGGAGAAATTCCAGCGTCCATGCATGTTATCTCCAGCCATCATGTGAGATCAATCTTCCAGACCGCCAGGCAGCTCGTTTAACGAGAACTGAAACGACGCACACACATACAGCGGCGACACGTATCCAACTTGCACAACAATAGAAAAAGCCTATAGCGGCGGGTGTAGATGCAACGTAGCGGCGGGCTAATAGACCCGCCGTAATCAAATCGTAGCTAAAAATAGAGGTTTGTTGCGGTGGGTCATCCATAGATGAAACACCCTGCCACTAAAAAGGCAGGTGACAATGTGACCCGTCGCTACGAATAAATCGAGAAGAAAAAAAATTAAACCCTAGCGGCCGCAGCCACCGCCGCAAGTTAGCCGCCGCCGTCCCAAGGCTAGATCTGACCGTCAGGGGAGGTGCTCGTCGACGCCGCCCCGACCACCGCCGCGCCGCCATGGAGAGGGGAGCCGCCAGATCTGGCCGTCGAACGCCTCCCGAGCCGCCTGGCCGCGTCGCCTCCCGAGCCACAGTGGCAGTGCCCCACGCCTCCCGAGCCGTCGTCAGGAAAGAGGAACGCCCGGGAGAGAGAGAGGCCGGGGGGAGGGAGATACTCGCGCGCGAGAGAGAGAGACGCTTGGTGGGAGAGGAGGTTAGGGAGGGAGGCGGCGATGGTGGCGTGCTAGCAGAGGAGGGCGATAATGTGTGGTGGGAGAAGAGGGAGGCAGCGGTGCGTGGTGGGAGAGGGATGGCCAAGAGAGGAGAGAGATAGCCAGAGAGGGGGATGAGGTGGGGCGGTTAGGGTTTCTTCCTTCTTTTATAGTGATGGGTAAGTGAAGTGGGCCGAAAAGAATTTACAGACCCAAAGTGGCGATGATGAAGAATTGAGCCGTCGCTACAAATGATGATTTCTTTATAGCGGAGGCGCAAAACTTGAACCGCCGCTAAAAATGAATGGAAAAAGTCCATTTTACTCTCCCGAACAATTCACTTTGTCCAATTTATACCTGGAATAAAATTTTGGCTCAATTTACTCCCTTAAACAATCTAAATCGATGCAATTTACTTCATGATGTAATTTGTCTTTTTTACTTCTTTTTTACAATGTAAATTTAGTGCTAAATTTTTGCACAATGATAGTGTTTATAGAACTTTATGTTAAAAAATATAAAGTATATTTTATGTATATGTTATATAGTTTAATAATATCTAATACTATTAACTATAAGAGCTCTAAAATTATATATAAATATTTATGAAAAATATAAAAGTATTTTTTTATGTAGTAATTGTTATAATCTTTCATAGTGCAAAATTTGAGCATCAAATTCAAAGTGTACAAAGAGAAATAAAAAAGACAAATTACAACAGGGAGTAAATTACACCAACTTGAATTATTTGAGGGAGTAAATTGAGCCTAAATTTTGTTCCAGGAGTAAATTGGATAAAATGGATTGTTTGGGGGAGTATAATAGACTTTTCCCAAAATAAATTTGTAGTGGCGGGCTGTTAAGTGAGCCGTCGCTATAAATAAATTTCTGTTTGTAGCGGCGGTTGCTTGTTGGGTCGCCGCTAAGGCTTTCTCGCTGCCGCCGCTAAAGACCTATTTTGTGGTAGTGTTGTGTTGTCCACGTCGTACTCGGCCTTCAGCAGCTAACGGGGGCGGTAAACGTGCTTGCCGCGCGGGCCAAGGGCGAACCTCCTCTCCTCGCATCCGGTGCGCCAAAGCAGTGGGCTAGGAACGCGC
Source organism: Eleusine indica (assembly GCA_030378355.1). Classification (NCBI taxonomy): domain Eukaryota; kingdom Viridiplantae; phylum Streptophyta; class Magnoliopsida; order Poales; family Poaceae; genus Eleusine; species Eleusine indica. The sequence goes on along the minus strand of CM059497.1, from coordinate 7,785,447 downwards.
TGCCGGTGCTACTGCACGAGCGAGGCCGCGCGGTTCGCCACGGTTGTCGGGGCTGGTGCACTCGAATGCGGCGATGGAGAGAGGGGGCACCGTCACCGCGCAAATGAAGGCGCATGTGTGAACGGGTGGGCGGATCTGTCCGCTGAGCTTCTCAATGCGCCCGCGCCGCACAACAAGAGGGTTGAGCGGCCGCTCATAGTCAGGCCGCCGTTTGAAGTCATGGCAGTGGCAGCAAGGGAGTGAGCATATATGGATGGTGGAGGAGGCCGTCGCGACAGTGGGGATCTTGCTGTTCGTTGAGGTGCTGGGCGGGATGGCGGCCACTACGGTGTTGCATGCGGCTGTTTCGGTTTCGGGAGGGCTCAAGTTTGCTCCGTGCAGTAGTGAAGATCCATATGTGCAAATAAAACGATCTCAGCGGCCGGGCATGTTTTTGCCTCTGTTGCAAAAACTGCAGGAGGATCACTCCAAATCCTTTCATTGACAACGTACTCAAGTCTCAAGAGCGGAGCAGCACACACCAAGATTATTTAGGTTGCGCTGCGGTGAACGGAGAGGATGCTGACAGTAAGGACTCGTAACTATTGAGGTCGATGGAGTCAAGAGCTGAGACAAACACATCGTTAGGCTGTCGGCACTCTGTAGTTCAAATTCTTCTTTACCGAGCTCATAAGTAATTAATTAATCCTGATGTTCGGCTGCTATCACTCTGTAGTTCCTTCTTGGCTGATCTCATAAGTAATTAATCACGATGTAGCTACGTGGGAGACGAGCCTCGATTGTAGGATACACAATGCAGTGAACATGCAAGGAAAATCAACAGTATATGATGTGTAGATTGCCTCCTAATCTTGCGCAATTCATCTGTCCTGGTTCTCTTGAATCTATGCATTTCATATAGATATAAATCTCATGTGTTTCAGAGTGTGTATATATACCTTACTTGATCATCTAATGATTAAATCCCTACGATTCTGGACATGAGTATCAAATATCAAATAGGAATCATTTCAAGTATTTCAAAGTGACTTGCATTTCAAATCAGAATTATTAGTCATATCAGCACAAAAATAATTTGTTTTCACAAATATATTCTCTTTATATTTCATATAGTATTGCTAGCCCATGCAGATGGACAGATTAATGAATTAGTTTCAAACAAACTCATGATTCATCGTCGAGTGTGGGGACTACTACATTGACGACCCACTGAAGGTGTACTTCGTGCGCCTGCCCTCGTCATCCAACGCCTAAGTTCAATGACATCAGCAACATCAACAGTGGCATGGTCGGCGCACAACTCCGAGACGAGGGCAAGCAAGGGACCGGTGGTGACAATCACTTTGCTTTTCTATGATATTTTACGAAGACATATTATTTTTTAGATAATGCAGAAAGTCTCCTTGCCTCTACGAGTCACACGTAGCATTTGCAAAGAAGATGTATATATAGAGTGAATTTGACTCCTCTGTTTGCGCGGTCCAAGTCTGGGTCCGTTTCTGCACGCCGTATCCATCAGGTGGCCGACGCTGTGACTAGTTCCTCGTCTAACACGCCCACCGAGAACATCGCATACTACAGCAGATAGTAGTGATCGGCAGCAATCGATGTGACCGTAGAGCTCACTCCGTGTAAATGGATCTTTCCGCTGGCTCGCAAGGAGACTCAGGAGTCAGTGATTGAGACAGTGATGAGATGAGGAACACTAATTGGCATGCGGACTGCCAAGTCGTCGATTATTGCGTGCAATTTCCGTTACGATAGTGGCACTATCGTTCGTGATGTCAGTATCAGTACTGCCTATGTCAAGAGAGATGCCCGTATTCGAAAAAAGAAATAAAGTGTTATATGTTGGTGACACATATGTAAAATATGTGTCTGTCTGCATATCAAGTGTCTCAGCATTATATCCCCTAAAAAAAAACTCGACCTGCGGGGCTATGACGGCCCCCAAACATTTTGTTAAGAAGAAAATCTTCTCACGCAGATCGAGAAAACCCTCGAACCCTACTCCCAGGTCATACACCAGGACTCAGCTGGCCTATGAGCTGTGACGCGAGTCTTTACCGTATGCTTTGGCACTGGGAGAGCGAGGGGATTTTTTTAACCTCAAATACCGAAATTCGCTTCTAATGAGAATCGAACTCGAGACCTGAAGAGGTGCTACTCGGAGGCTCAACCACTAGGGTGAAGCCCCTTTCGCTCAGCATTATATCCCTATAATGTACTTTTATAAAAAAGTGAATGATGATCACTTTTGAATTTGGATACAAGGTGAGATCAACCTGCGGACAGGGTCGTCCTCATACCCATTCCCCTGCGGTAGTCAAACTTAAATCTGCCAAATACTAGGTACTAGGATTATACTGTACTGTACTAGGCAGCAGGGCGTTCTTGTAAGTTGTCGTTGCTATTGCAAATGAGGGGTACCAAACTATCAGAAATTCTTGCATAAGGGCTTTTATTCGAAATATAGTCGACACACACAAGAAGCCCCCTGTGTATATGTACAGAGACTGGTTTATTACATGGAAATCTGGCAGTCTAAGATTCCATGAATCAGCAACCACGTGAGTAGTGCACGGAGCAAAGTTTAGCCTTCGCGAAATAGCCTCAGCGCCGCGTCGGCGGTCAGCCCGCCGGGCACCTCAACGAATAGCAAGATCCCCACCGTATTGGCGGCCTTCTCCACCGTGTTGACACCCATGCCTGGGAACGGCGTGAACCGCCCCGGCGGCGACAGGTCCGCCCACCCGTTCACCTGCGCCTTCATCTCCGCGGTGATGGTGCCGCTCTTCTTGGCCACCCTCGGGTGCATCAGCCCCGACAGCGCCGCGAACCGCGTGGCCTCGTGCACCATCAGCAGCAGCGCGTCCCTGGCCCGCTGCTGGGCCGGGCCGGAGGCGAGGTCTGCCGGGACCCGCGCGGCCAGCACTTTCACGGCCTCTGTCATCTGCTGCGGGCCGAGCGTGACGCCGGTCAGCTTGTCCGTCTCGCCCAGCAGGTTGCGGTAGGAGCCGCCGAAGCCCATGTAGGTGGCCCCACCCGGGATGATGCCGCGGGTGAGCTCCCACCACGTGCCGTCCGTGCTCTAGAAACCCTCCAGGTAGAGGTTGTCGGCGCGCGTGGCGAGCGTGAGCTCCGCCTGCGGCGTGCGCAACACGATGTGGAACCAGCGGCGCGGAGGGACGTCGGGTTCGACGGGCGGGAGGACGGGGCGTTTGTGGGTGAAGTGCCTCGGATTTCCGAGCCTGTGGCGGAGGTTGGACAAGAATTGGCCGTAGTTGTCGCTGCTCGTGACGTCGAACGTCACGGTGAAGAGCGGGTTCAGCGCCATGGGTGGATGGATTACCGGATCGTTATCAAACGGGATGAGATGATCCGAGCAGAAGCTAATAAGAAATCAGTGAATGATGGGTGTGGGGTGCGAAGCAATATAACGTCAAGGTAGTGGTTGGACATGAAGCTAATAAGAGCGGGTTAAGTCGCTGCTTGACTTATTTGTACCACCCGGTCCACACCCGAGCTTTGCTTATGTACGAATCGATTGCGCAGCCGCACTTTGCTTCTCGAAGAAGCATATGTTCGATGCTTTTTTTTCATTATTCAAAAAAGAAATATGTTCGACGCTGTGGTGTGGATGCACGAATCGGTATTGAAATTTATGCTATAAAAAATAAACCTTCTGTGATATCTATTATCTTCTTATTTGAACTTCTTATTTGAAAGTCAAAAGAAGTCATCACATTCGCTCTCAAGACAATAAAATTACCATATTAATTTAATAAAGAGAAGACATGGATCCTTGGATTTTATGAAGATTTAACGGTCTAGATGAAACTAAACAGTCCATATCCAACTCCAATTAAAAATTTAAAAAGAATAAATATATAAATTCAGAATAACAAAAAATAGGAAAACAAATTCTGATTTCCCACCCACCCTGATCTCGCTGCTCTTTCCTATTGGCTTATGATACGTGGTTCCAATTCAACTTCTTTTTTGCTATCCATGTCCAAATCAATTAAATTATTAAAAAATTAACAAATATATAAATTTAGGTTAACAAAAAATAGAAAAGAAATCTTATTTCCCCACCCACCCCGATCTCACTCTTTTCTGTTGGTTTCAAAAAAAAAACTATTAATCATTGGATTTTATGAACATTGAATGGTCTAGATTGATATATCCACGTTCGCTCTCAAGGTCACGAAATTGCCACGTTAATCTAAAAAAGAGAAGATATGAACCGTTGGATTTTATAAAGATCTAATGGTCATGATTAAATTAAAGAATAAATATTCAGAAGAAAACAAAACATTACAATTTATCTTCTTATTTGAAAATCAAAAGAAGCCATCACGTTCGCTCTCAAGACAACAAAATTACCATATTAATCTAAAAAAGAGAAGACATGGATCGTTGGATTTTATGAAGATTTAATGGTCTAGATGAAATTGAAGAGTCCATATCTAACTCCAATTAAAAAGATAAAAAGAATAAATATATAAATTCAGAATAACAAAAAATAGGAAAACAAATTCTGATTTCTCACCCACCCTGATCTCGCTGCTCCTTCCTATTGGCTTATGTTACGTAGTTCCAATTCAACTTCCTTTTTGCTATCCATGTCCAAATCAATTAAATTATTAATAAATTAGTAAATATACAAATTCAGGTTAACAAAAAATAGAAAAGAAATCTTATTTTCCCATCCATCTTGATCTCACTCTTTTCTGTTGGTTTTTTAAAAAAAACTATTAATCGTTGGATTTTATGAAGACTGAATGGTCTAGATTGATATATCCACGTTCGCTCTCAAGGTCACGAAATTGCCACGTTAATCCCAAAAAAAAAAAGATATGAACCGTTGGATTTTATAAAGATCTAACGGTCAAGATTAAATTAAAGAATAAATATTCAGAAGAAAACAAAACATTATAATTTATCTTCTTATTTGAAAATCAAAAGAAGCCAAGCCATCACATTCGCTTTCAAGACAACAAAATTACCATATTAATCTAAAAAATAGAATGAATCGTTGGATTTTATGAAGATTTAACGGTCTAGATGAAACTAAAGAGTCCATATCTAACTCCAATTAAAAAGATAAAAAGAATAAATATATAAATTTTGGAATAACAAAAAATAGGAAAACAAATTCTGATTTCCCACCCACCCTGATCTCGCCGCTCCTTCCTATTGGCTTATGTTACGTGGTTCCAATTCAACTTCCTTTTTGCTATCCATGTCCAAATCAATTAAATTATTAAAAAATTAATAAATATATAAATTCAGGTTAACAAAAAATGGAAAAGAAATCTTATTTCCCCACCCACCCCGATCTCACTCTTTTCTGTTGGTTTCAAAAAAAAAACTATTAATCATTGGATTTTATGAAGACTGAATGGTATAGATCTATATATCCACGTTCGCTCTCAAGGTCATGAAATTGCCACGTTAATCCAAAAAAGAGAAGATATGAACCGTTGGATTTTATAAAGATCTAACGGTCAAGATTAAATTAAAGAATAAATATTCAGAATAAAACAGAACATTATAATTTATCTTCTTATTTGAAAGTCAAAAGAAGCCATCACGTTCGCTCTCAAGACAACAAAATTACCACATTAATCTAAAAAATAGAAAATATGAATCGTTGGATTTTATGAAGATTTAACGGTTTAGATGAAACTGACATATCCAACTCCAATTAAAAAGATAAAAAGAATAAATATATAAATTCGGAATAACAAAAAAATAGGAAAACAAATTCTGATTTCCCACCCACCCCGATCTCGCTGCTCTTCCTATTGGCTTATGTTACGTGGTTCCAATTCAACTTCCTTTTTGCTATCCATGTCCAAATCAATTAAATTATTAAAAAATTAATAAATATATAAATTCAGGTTAACAAAAAATGGAAAAGAAATCTTATTTCCCCACCCACCCCGATCTCACTCTTTTCTGTTGGTTTCAAAAAAAAAACTATTAATCGTTGGATTTTATGAAGATTGAATGGTCTAGATTGATATATTCATGTTCGCTCTCAAGGTCACGAAATTGCCACATTAATCCAAAAAAGAGAAGATATGAACCATTAGATTTTATAAAGATCTAACGGTCAAGATTAAATTAAAGAATAAATATTCAGAAGAAAACAAAACATTACAATTTACATGAATATGATCCAATCTCTATTTTGAGAATTTGCCAACCAAAAGCGAGACACACCCCTGCCCAAAAAGAGATATCTCAAACAGTCCACCGTGCCCAACATTGTGAAGTAATAAAAGAAGGAAATTAAAATAACAAAAAGAAAAGAAACTTCTTTCAAAATGCTCAATGGGGCTAAAACAAAGTGCATGGAGTCACTGTGGTAGGGTGGCTATCGATAGCAAAAATCACCACCCCCACACTATCTTCAGTTTATCTCTGCCTCCAATGATCAAGATGAAACCAAGTTTCCATCTTATAAATAATATGTGTATAATTCAGATTCATCTATGATAATAAGAAAGTGAGTCCTATTTTTGTTATATGGGCAAATGGAAAAAAGATGTCCACCGAAGAAAAGTCATACATTGATAGTAATCACGATACCAATCCAAACGTTAAAGGGAAAGAAATAAAGGGCACATTGGCCTAGCTATGCTCAGCGGAAGCATATCCGTCCGTCCGAGAGCATCATGAAACATGTTTTCTTTTTTGTCATGGCAAGGCAACCCAGCGGCAGGATGCCATGAAAACATTGTGTCAAATTTACCAGTGAAATTGAGTTTGCTGCAAGACTTAATCTGTTGGTCATGTATCTCAATGTCTTTGTCGATGGAATCAACAATGATTGGGCTTTGTCCCTTGGCCTGCTCTAAGTAGTAGCCGTCAAAAGTCTAGATGCGACAATCCTTGCCCTCAAACTCGCTAAACAGAGTAATACCCTCGATAGGTGGTTGTTGCAGGCTCTGAATCATGGTAAAGATGAATAACCTCTTCCCCGACTTAATCTATTGGTCATGTACCTCAATGTATTTGCCGATGGAATCAACAATGATTGGGCTTTGTCCCCTGGCCTGCTCTAAGTAGTAGTCATCAAAAGTCTAGATGCGATAATCCTTGCCCTCAAACTCGCTAAACAGAGCAATACCCTCGATAGGTGGTTGTTGCAGGCTGTGAATCATGATAAAGATGAATAACCTCTTCCCCTACCTGATATCTTAGCAGTTGTTGGGCTTCCATTGACAGGCTCAAGAATAGACAACCAATAGAATATCAAATAGGGAGGAACAATCGAACGTCGAGCATGATGGTCACGTTGTGGTTGGCTAAAGATTTGTTACCTATGGTTGTAATGTCATTTACAATGGTGAAGAAAAGGGTTAAAGTCCACAAATTTGAAGTAACAACCCATGTAGTTGTTGCTAAGATCATAGTGAGGTTGATAGAGTGAGCGATAGAATTGCAATCCGTTAATGGAGACAACGGCAATCATGTGTTGTATGAGAGATGATCGAGGAGACCTTGGTTGATGCCTCAAGGGAACCTTGAGCCCTAATACATGCCCAACGACGAGAGACGCCGTGGGGCAAGACTAGTGGAGGAGGCCATATAATTACACGGGACATGGAAACACAATCTAGACAATATACTTTCTTCTTGGGGTTTTAGATTACAATCCTACACAACTTCTATATGACGGAGCATTGGACTCTAAACAAGACACAAAACAAGCCTTGCAAAGAAGAGGATGAGTTGGGCTTCCAAATATTGAGGTGGACGGACTAGGGAACCAGACGGGCGACCGCTCCGGTTCCAAAACCAGTGGCTCCCATCTAGCCAGCCCCAAAGAGACTGGTTCAACAACCAAGCCTGATGAAAAACCTTCATAAATAAGGTATGCACCAACTCTCAAATGAACCTATTCCCTAGCTTTGGAGTCTAAAGGAGAGACAAATCAAGCTTTTCAAAGAAGAGGATGAGTTGGGCTTCCACGTATGGAGGTGGACGGACTATAGAACCGGTGCGGATGGACGACCTCCCTGGCCACAAAGCCCATGGATCACATCTAGACGGTCCTAGATAGACGTTGTTTACACCAGCGAGCATGGGTTTAACAACCAAGCCAGATGAAAAACCATCATAAACAAGGTATGCATCAACTCTCTCATGAACCTATTTGTTATTTGGTATAAATGCTTATTAAAATATTAATTTAAGTAAACAATGATTTGTTTATAATGCTTAGAAAATGTTTGATATAAACTATATAATCCATATTATATACTAAAATAAAGATCAAAGAATTTTCTCTTCTCTAAATATATATTATCATTTTCACAAAAGAATTCTTCTCTTAGAGATACCAAGAAAGATAGCCTCGCGACTATTGATCAGATTTGGATAATAAAGAGAAAATTAGAAAACAATATTGATATTTTAACTCCCTTTTCAGAAAATAAAAAATTATATATTGCTAATACCGTGAGTTTGATGCTAAATGACAACATTGTTATGAGTTACATCCAGACTAGCCGCGCTATTAGCGCAGGTCACCTTGCTAGTTACTGTAGCTAAATAGTTAGCCGACCGGTTTCTCGGTTAACCGGCCGGTTTTTGGCCAAATCGAGCCGGCCGGTTCCAGCGATTTTTTGAACCTTGGTCCCCACATGCCCTAGTGATTCCGTACATGTAGGGGTGGAAGGCACAGGGGGTGCTGCATGTGCTGTAGCACCCCTTGCCCCTAAATCATTAGCTAAGATCACTAGGAAGTGAGGAAAATAGAATGCAAATAATCAAATCAAATGCCTAATAAGAAGTTGCCAACATAGGATTAGCACCCCCTTAAGTATGTTGCGCATGTGTTGCGAGTGTATGAGACTGGAGTGTGTCGTGTGCCATTAGTGCACACACGATCAATCAAGAGCATCAATCAATTTGATTCATGTGTCATTGAGAGTGGATTTCTCCTCCTTTGATTGGTATATTGTACTGTGTGAGGTGCCCTTTTTTTTGTCAGCTAGTTTTATACCGATACTTGATGACGTGTGAAGTTAATTAAAAGCAATTTAAATTGATCTCTTGTTGTTCCACAAGTTCAGACAATGGAACTTGATACAAGTCATCACATTTTTGTCATAGATTTATGACGATCTACCGGAACGTCATAGATATTTATGACAACCCCAAAATCATCGTAAATGTGTTATGACACTTTATATTCATCATAAATTATTGAGCCAAAAAATAACATGGTGCTAACATGGTTCTGACGTGGCTAGCCTGATTCATTTTAAACCCATTGATTTCTGACTAATTCCAGACGTTTTATTTTCTGGCTCATTAAATTTGCAGGCCTATTATTTCATTAGTCCAGTAATTTCAGACCTATTTTTTCAAGCCCGATACTTTTTAAGCACATTATTTTTCTGCTAGACCATTAATTATCTGACCCATTTTATATTTCGGCAAGGATATAAATTATATCTAAATTATATCCAATATATAGATAAACCCATTAATATTATCACTGATCATATATTTGTACTTGAACACATTTGTACTTGCCAGATCACATGAACCTCTCACACTTAAAGTCTCACATCACAACATAACATACACAGATTACAATGAAACATATCCAGCTTGCTCGAAGTCAAGAGGCAACCACATGCTAGCACTCACCAAAATGACCAACATAATAGCATCCAGCTCAACAGTTAATGAGAGCTACCTTTATTGAGCTCAAGTAGCCAATGAAGAAGGGCTTGAGTATTCTCTGATGCTTTTTTCAGATTCTCCATCTCTTCAACTTGTTTCAGTCTTGCCGCTTCTGCTTCCTCCACTTGTTTCAGTCTTGCCGCTTCCGAGTCCTCCACTTGCTTCATCAAGCGCTCCACCTTGTCTCTAAGGTCTAGACCTACTTGTCTTTCAACATCAAGTTCATCCTCAAGCTCCTCAACGCGAGCAGCAGCAGCAGCTGTTGCTGCTGTCGTGCTTCTCCCTTTTGACTCGAGCCCGGCATTTCAAAGGAAAGTTGTTTCTGGTAAAACCTCAACAACAATCTTAGCAGGAGTTTTAGGTGCATCGTCGTCCAGTGTACAGTGAGACAAAGCTTCCATATCAGCCTAACAACAAAAAACAAAAAAACAAATAAAAAATATAGCAAAGAGTAAGATAATGTTACATGCAACAAATCTATTATAAATAAGCCACCCAACTCTTCACATAATAACATAACAGAGCTCACTTGAGTAAGTCACCTACTAAAAATTGCACTTTTGATTAGTCACTATCACAAGCTACATAACAGGCTAGTCTAGTGGCTCCTCAGATATGTCATATCTAAATGATTAAGCTAGTCATGGCAAAACATAAATGAAAGAGCTAATTCAAGACTTACTAAACATAATAATTGATAGCTCACATACACAAATGCATAACCAGAAAGTATCTCACGAATTTGCAGATCACAAAAAAACACACATTGGGACTATGGTCATGGCACTAATTCAAGACTTAATAAATTATACTGAGTTTCAGCCATGAACCTGGCCTGACATTCATTGCTCTCAAATCTAGTAACGATATAAAACACACAAAATAATGGAGCTAATTCAATACTTCCTAACCACAATATAAGCAACATTTACTCTTCATTACATGTGTACGGCCTCAAATCGGTGTTACGAACATGAATATAAAGTTAGTTCGTAATATATTTCAATATTTCAAACACTTGCAGTTCAAATTTAAATTACCATGAGAAAATACCAATAACAAAATAAATACATCAAATATAGCAAAATTTCCTATAAATACACACATTTGTAAAATGAGGTACCAAATACAACCTCTATAATACATAAAATAACTAGGAAAGAGAGGAATTAAAAAATAAAATTAGTTTGCCGTGTGCACAAATAATAAACACGGCATAATCATAAAACACACGGCACAAAAACTACTGTGCCGTGTGCCACGAGATGACACACGACACAAAAAGGGGTGTGCCGTGTGCCCCTAACAGACACACGGCATAGAGCTAACGCCGTTCAGAGTTCGAGACGGCGAGCTTTTGTGCCGTGTGTCACTAGTATGGCACACGGCACAACCCTTTTTATGCCGAGTGCTGTCTGGTGGCACACGGCAGAGCCTTTTGTGCCATAAGTAATATATCTGGCACACGACACCGTTGGCTCTGTGCCGTGTGCACGATATATTACACACGGCACAGAAAGCGGCACACGGCATATACCGTGTTTCCCGTAGTGCTTGTTGATTAGTCACTATCACAAGCTACATAACAGGCTAGTCTAGTGGCTCCTCAGATATATCATATCTAAATGATTAAGCTAATCATGGCAAAACACAAATGAAGGAGCTAATTCAAGACTTACTAAACACAATAATTGAGAGCTGACATACACAAATGCATAACCAGAAAGTATCTCATGAATTTGCAGATCACAAAAAAAAACATATTAGGACTATGGTCATGGCACTAATTCAAGACTTAATAAATTATACTGAGTTTCAGCCATGAACTTGACCTGACATTCATTGCTCTCAAATCTAGTAACAATATAAAACACACAAAATAATGGAGCTAATTCAATACTTCCTAACCACAATAACTAAGAGCTAACATACACAAATGCATAACCAGGTAGTATCTCATGAATTACAGATCACAAAAAAAACATATTGAGATTATGGTCAAGGCGCTAATTTAAGACAATAAATTATACTGAGCTTCAGTCATGAACCTAGCCTGACATTCATTGCTCACGTCTAGCAACGATATAAAACACACAAAAGCATGAGATATAGCTCAAGTAAGAGAGACTGCTGACATGAAATCCACATACTCAAATAGACTAGTCTTCACGCAGCCAACATAAAAAGCAGCCAAACATAGATAGTTACATATAACAAAACAATAATCCGATTAACTCAACAACGCTCTTCAAGAGCCAAAACCATCTAATATGACATTTATACACTCTTCAAGAGCCAAAACTAAACACAATTGGCTAAGGAGGTTCTAGAGCTTTCTATCATACGCTATGACATTTATACGCGGTCATTATGACACATGGATGGGCGCAAACTAATATGACATTATATTACCACAGTAGTATAGTATAAGTTTAAACTTATTTGATCAGATTATAAATATTTTTATAAAATGTGCTATTCACATGCTTTATTTAGTGAGAAGATAGAAGATTCGTTAATTAGAGGCCCTACATTTACACAATATACAATAGGGACTATGACAATGTTTAATCATGAACCGAGAGAAATATATATTCTAAAACACAAGAATATGTTATACTAATAAATAATGTAGAGTTTAGTCTTCGAGTCATGTGAAATGCATGTTCAATACTTGAAAATATATTGTGTATATGAAACACGTCATAACAAAGATCATGGAAGTTTTGCTCAATAATATCAAACATAAAAGAAGCAATTTGGAAAATAAAATGAGATTATTATAATTCTTTAAATGCCACCACTATGCATATATATGTCATGTCATCCAGTGACACTAGCATCTTTGTAAGAAAGATAAAAGAACTCGACTCACAAAGAGTGACCTGCAAGGTAGAGCTCCCTCACCCTCACATTACTTATTAGGTATGCTATGAATGTTTAAAAGTTGGGTTCACTTAGGACCAAATTAAGATTATGGGACAAGTCGAGCAAGTAACCTGTGTTCGTAGATCTCCAACTTTGAGCCCAACGGCCCAAAGCCCAGATCGCGCCCTGATCAGGGGCGTCCTAACCCTCCTCTGGTTGGTGGGCCCTCGTCGCATTGCGCCATATAAAAGAAGGGGTGAAGCCGGGACACGGAACACGAGGTTGACCGCCGCCACTGTTCACCTCACAAACCCTAAGCCGATCTAAAGCTAGGGCGCAGCCAGCGACGGGAAACCGCTGCCGCCACGACGTCTTACACCGCCGATGTACCAGGCCAGTGCCGCTAGAGGCCTGAGGGGTATCGAGACCGCCGTGCACCGTCGCCGCTTCCCTAACACATCGTTGACGCCCTCGAGGAGATCCTCGCCATGGAGATGATGGGAACTGACGCCTCCGCCCCCTCTGCATCAACTCCGGCGGCCTCACCACTCCCTCACAATTCAGGTATCTCTCATCTCTCTCTCTCTCTCTCTCTCTTTCTCCAGAACCCGCACTTCACAGATACGATCTTGTCTATAACGATGCCTAGAATTTTAGACCTAACAACCTGTTCGTTCTTCCAATGCCTATGTGGATCTGGCCAACAAAGTTTGTAGAAAATAAATCAAGATTGACGAGCCCGGAGCTCAACCTAGAAGCTGCGAACTGGGTTCCTCCGAAATAGTTACCACGTGGCAAAGGTTTCTGCTAAGCAAGCTGAGGTTGAATTGCACAGGGTCCAGGCCGTTGCTCTGTAGATAATACTCGCCACAGAGGTGGAGAGCAACGAAGTGTCAAGAAGCTATGCCACAGGTTATGCCCTCCCACTGGCAGCAGTCGGTTTTTGGCTGCCACGACGGGAGGATTCCTTCGCTGAAGGAGTGCTTCAGCTGGAGAAGGGAAGAAAACTGAGATGGAAGCCATATGACAGTGGTGGCACCATTGGCAATGGGATGGATTGATGCAGAGTAGATGTAGAGTAAGAGGGAGAACCGGAGGGCTCTTTGCATGAATATCATGGTGCGAATTGGCTTTGCTTCTCTAATCATCGAACTTTGTTTGTAACGCTACTAAGATTTCCGTTTCTTTTGAAATAGAAGTGGAATATCCTATTCGAGAAAAAAAAATCGTTTTGCTTCTCTATGTTTTATTTTGCAAAGACGACAGACATGCATATAGTGAATTTGACTCTCTGTTTCTGCACATCATATGTATCAGGTGGTCGATCCTGCCATTTAACTTGTCTAACACGCCCCAGTAAGTGCAGAGTCATGCATTCAGCCTGATTACTGCAATAATTTCGTATGTAGCAGATAATGACAGTAATAGGCAACAATGATGTGAGCAACGAATTCACTCCGTCTCAAAAGATCATTCCCCTGGCTCGCAAGAAGACTAATAAGGAGCCGGTCAGTCTCAGTCATGAGATAAGGAACACGAATTGGCACGCCGAGTCGTCCATTCTTGCGTGCAATTTCCGTCACAGTGGTGGCACCATCGTATGAGTGGTTTCAGTATCAGCACTGCCTGTCTCAAGAGGGATGCCAATTTTTGAAAAAGAAAAAAAGATGCCATATGTCGGCACATATCTAACATATGTGCCTTTTCCTGCATATAAAATCAGTGAATAATGACTCTTTTTTTTGGAATATGAAATATGAATTAATATTCTGTCCTATGTGTCAGTGGATACATGTTGCTGTCTATTTTTAGAGATCAAAACATTTGAAAGGCATTCGGCCTAACAGCAAAGTTCACTCTCGCCATACTTGAAATAAAAGGAAGTCTACTACTGACTGCCTCGTAAGGTAGTGAAATTCATATTTGCCCAATTGAGAACTAGTAGTACTATACTAGGCAGGCCGTTCTTATAAGTTGTGTCGTTGCTATTAATTGGAACTGTCAGAAGTACATGCAAATGGGTTATTATTCGATATACATATTACACACAAGCCCCTATATATGTACAGCGACTGGTTTATTTATTGCTTGGAATTTCGCTGCCTCAACCCCTGTAGCGGCAACCATGGTGCACCGAGAAAAGTTTAGCCTGCACGAAACAGCTTCAGCGCCGCGTCGGCGGTCAGCCTGCAGCCGGGCACCTCAACGAAGAGCAAGATCCCCACCGTGTTGGCGGCCTCCTCCGTCGTGTTGACCCCCACGACCGGCGTGAACAGCCCCGGCGGGCGCTGGGCGTCGGCCTTAAGCAGCGCGGTGGACAGGTCCTCCCACCCGTGCACCTTCTTTATCATCTCCGCGGTGATGGTGCCACTCTTCTCGGCCGCCCTCGGGTGCATCAGCTCCGCCACGTATCTCGACAGCGTCGCGAACCGCGTGGCCTCGTGCACCATCAGCAGCAGCCGCGCCAGCGCCATGCCGGCCTGCCGCTGGGCCCAGCGGGACCTGAGGTCGGCCGGCACCCGCGCCGCGAGCTCGTTCACGGTCTCCTTCATCTGCTTCGGGCCGAGAGTGACGTGGGCCAGGTTGTCCGTCTGGCCGAGCAGGTTGCCGTACGACCTGCCGAAGCCCATGTAGGTGGCCCCTGGAATGACGCCTTTGTTGAGCTCCCACCACGTGCCGTCTTCGCTCAGGAAGCCCTCCAGGTAGAGGTTGTCGGCCCGCGTGGCGAGCGTGAGCGCGGCCGTCGACGTCCGGAGCACGACGTGGAACCAGCGGCGCTGTGAGGCGTCGGGTTCGACCGGCGGGAGGACGGGGCGGTTGTGGCTGAAGTGCCTCGGGTTGGCCAGCCTGTGGCGGAGGTTGGCGATGAATCGGCCGTAGTTGTCGTTGCTTTCGACGTGGAAATCGACGGTGAATTCCGGATCCCTCGCCATGGGTGGGTGGATGGATTGCCGGATCGTTATGAGGGCCGATGAGGATTATCCAAAAAAACAATAGCTAAGAAATCAATGGGTCTGAGCTCTGAAGCAATATAATGTGTGCTTGGTTTATTTATACCCACCACTCGAGCTTAGCTTACAAATCGATAGCGCGGGCGAACTTTGCTTCTCGAAGCATATGTTAGTTTCAGTCCCATATCGGATATTGATGATGGAGAAACTTAACTTATAAGGTGAAAGAAATCTCATTTATTAGGTTAGTCTGTTGTGTTGAGATTTGGACCTATGTTTTGGTAGACCTGCTGTGACCTGAGCTTCCCTGCGGGACAAGCCACATGGTTGTTGGGCTGTCGGAGGAGTGTCCGTATGAGTGTGAAGGATAGATTGGGTCATTCGATCCACATGGTTGTTGGGCTGTCGGAGGAGTGTCCGTATGAGTGTGAAGGATAGATTGGGTCATTCGATGTGTGATAGGGGAAATTGTTGAGTTTAGTCCCACATATCGGATATTGATGTTGAAGTAGCTCAACTTATAAGGTGGAGAAAACCTTACCTATCAGGCTAGCCTTTCGTTTGGGTTAAGGTGTCCCAAAACCTTAAATAGGGCTCCAGTTAGACCTATGGCATAGTTGGTAGACCCGTTGTGACCTGGGGTAGCAACAGGAGCTCGTGTGCGGGACGAGCTGGACCACACTCTACGAGCATATGTTCCATGTTCCGATGCGCCGCTCGGCACCATCATTTGGTTACTCAAGGAAAATTCAGTGCGGAATCTAGTACAGTAAGAACTCACACCACCAATTCTCAGAGAAAACAAAATTTATTCTTGGCGGCCTTGACCTATGGCTGCATGACAAGGGAAACTTAACAGAATTGCAGAAAGGAATAAACTTTATGTGGTTACCAGTAACTTTTATATTTTGGCAGTGAGAAATTTAAAAAAATGAAGATAGTGCATATTCGCACTGATCAATTTTCTTTGTGACAACAGATCAGCGATGTCATCACTTCACACAACGTGATATGGGAAGAAGGACTGATCATTTGGTTACACAAGGAAAATTCGCTGTGGAATCTAGTACAGTAGGAACTCGCAACATCAATTCAGAGAAAACAATAATTATTCTTGGCGGCCTTGACCTATAGCTGCATGACAAGGGAAACTTAAAAAAATTGCAGAAAGGAATAAAACTTTATGTGGTTATCAGTAACTTTTATATTTTGGCAGATGAGAAATTTAAATAAATGAAGATAGTGCATATTCACACTGATCAATTTTCTTCGTGACAACAAATCAGCGTGTCATCCTTCAGAACCCTTTGTCTTTACAGAACTGATATGGGAAGGACAGATCATTTGGTTACCCAAGGAAAATTCGCTGCGGAATCTAGTACAGTAGGCCCTACTCGCAACACCAATTCAGAGAAAACAAAATTTATTTTTGGCGGCCTTGACCGTTTGAAATGTGACCTTAGTTACACTTTCAAGGTGAGATCCTTGAAATGTTTTTATTAGCGCGTCTACGATGTTTCTATTTGTCTATTTTGGATTCTTTTTCTTTTTAATACAAAGATGTATATTTCGAGAATCAAAAAGTCAGCAAGATCTGGACCTGAGCCATCGCCATAATAAGATGTTTTTTTCTGGCTCCCCTTCTGCTTTAATAGCTTCGTTCTGCCTTGCATTATCAGCTACAAACTACTACATACATATTTTGGTTTATACGATATCGACCACACAGACAAATTAAAATTGAGTACGGCCGGACGACTTTTAAAGGTTTCAGATATGGATAATGGATTATATGAGCTGTGAGGTCAAATTTATGCCGTGCTTATCAGCCAACCGTATTAGTGCCGCAGAGCAGGGCCAACGTTGTATAAAGGGCCCATACCGCCAAGACAGCTCGTTTGATGGGGACTCACAAAATACGTGCAGCATGCAGCGGCGGCGCGGCACTCATGCAAATCGTCGTTTGAAACTTTGACACTGACAAAGAAAAAATCAGAACTCCATCGTGTTCTGAAAACCAAGGAAAATAGCAAGCCAATATTTTCGTCCATGCGTAGAGATCGTATGGCTTGATGGATACAGTCACACAAAATCTCAATCATACAACTAGGGCATATGTATGTACAGGGCCGTCCTTAGCACGTGCGACCCGTGCGGCAGCACAGGGCCCCCAAATTGCAGGATATATTGAACATATACATGCTATAAAAACTTTCTCAACTAGGCAGGCTCATCCTCAGTGCTTCCGCACTTTGGCCATGTCAGTTTGATTTTGCTCTCTGATCGGCGATCACTTGGTATGGTGCCGCACCCCCAGAGATATGATCGACGGCTTCAGGCTTGCACTTGCAGTCTTCCGCAGTATCACGATGTTTAGTAGAAAAGCCGACAACAGTTTACTGTCAATGACCCTGTCGCGCGGAGGTGCAGTCATAAACGCCAGGGCACTACTACAAGCTATGTAGTCTGAAACATACGCCCATGCTATATGTTTTTTCTTATTATTAATTTTGTGGTTATTCAAAGATATACATAGTTGATCACATTGTTTAATCTTATAATACCTACTGTTAAATCTTTCAAGCCACGTCTTGTGCAAATCAGAATACAAAATATGGACCAGGTTGAAGTTTTAAAATTTTTAAAGCGACACGTGAAAGTTGAAAAATTTAATGTTTAGGGCCCTTGCTAAGATTTTACACGGGGCCTCAGATTTAGCTGAGACGACCCTGTGTATGTAAATGAACAACAACGTATACGTATACTCATATAGGTACTACATAGGTCGCCAGAGCCTGTGGCGCCAAGGTTTCAATAACTGAACCGACCGGTTCCACCGGTCGGGACTGGCTCATTCGTCAACCGAAAAACTGGTAAAACTAGTGGTTAACTAAACAAAATTTGATTTGGGAAGTAGACAGTCGGTGACCATTTACTGGTAGGTTTTACTGGTTAACTGACCACTTTTGGTGGTTAACCAGTTGGTTTTACTGGTTTTGGTGATAGATTTTCAAAAACAAAATTTTAAATACATATTTTAGCTGTTTGTGCGGTTAGCTGGCGGTTATACTAAATTTGTTGCATGCAAATTATTTTAAATTTTAAAACAAATTAAATCAAAAGCGATGGTTAACCAGCCGATCGGTGTAACTGGGCTAGACTGGTTTTCCGGTTAATCATGGTTTTCTTAACCCTGGTGGCAGCTCTGATCGACTTGCATCAAGCTTGGCTCATCTGCACATGAACATTAAGATATCATAATCTGATAGAGCAACAGGCCACACTGGCGAGCTCTCTTTTGTTGTTTGTTACTAGATGAAAAATCTGTCACAGCAGCAGGCATGACATGCCCTTGCATTGTGAACTAAAAGAAGCCTCCCAGAGTATTACTGGATTTATAAGATGATAATATGCTGTTGGGTTGATCTTGACAAAAACAAAATTTCAAAAATAACCACTCAGATTCTTCTCTATCTGATGCTAGCCATTTCCTTCCGGACCAGAGTAATAATGAGAAAAGAATAAATGCTAGAGGAGACAGGAGAGATTACCAAGTGTATATAATCATCCATTTTCTCCATAAGCCTTTTTTCATAAGAAAAGTCAGTAGCACATCTGGTTTATTTTTCTTGGGGTGTAATTATTTACATTCGATTCATTTCTTTATCCCAACAGAGCTTCCTTTGCATCTATATATGACGTTAGACTGCATTTTTCAAAACTCATTTCTTTACTGATTTACCAAGGCTTAATTATTTATAGATCCCATCTCATATGTCAATCCTAGTTTGCAATTCCACCCCATAAACTCGTTTATTGCAAAAACCCACCCACTCCACCCCAGGCGCAGGTTGAAATAGCCCCCCCCCCTCCCACTCGTTTTATGAAACGTGTCTACCAATCAATTTTACTTGATTTCATATGTTTTAGTTGACGTAAAGTTAGTAAATATAAAATTAGCTAAGTTAAAATTTGTAAATGTTTTGATGATATTTATTTTATCTTATTTTTATATTTAAAATTCAAATAGCAAAAATAGTATGATACAATGTTTAAACTCTAATCAATTGTTTTTCAAACAAACTCTAAAATGTATAAATATTATACTTCTAGAACATTGTAACATCGATTGACTTCCAATTAGATCAACCAAAACATGTAGAATAGCGTAGAGTTAATTAAACATGTGCAAAATATAGTAGGTGGGTATTTTTGCAACAAAAAGACTTATGGGTTGGAATGTTAAACTCAAAGTGACTTATGAGGTGATTTGTGGTGATTTATACAATTATCACATTAATGTCGGTTGTACATGATGAAGGGGAGACAAACTAGTTTTCAGCTCCACAAATCATCTAAAACAATCAGTTATACCCTCTGCCACGCAGGTCTTATTATGTGACAGCCCCATCAGATGTGCATACATTATTAACCAAGTATTGGCAAAATTGTTCAACAATAAGCAGTTGGAAAAGAAGAGAGTGTTGCTCGAGCGCAAGCACCAAATTTCTATGTTTCTACAAAGTGACTGTCTCTAATGTCTTCTAGAAGTCCCGGACCAAATTGTCTTCGTTGCGTTTGCACAAAAAGACATGTTGTTGCATTTCCTATCCATGTGATTTTTTTTATTTTTTACAATTGTTTTGTTTGATTTTAAAAGTAATTATTTTTTTAGTTAAAAATTTATGCAAACGACAATAATAAATCTGTAAAATACGATATGTATAAGGAATGCACTAATGTATGTTTCTGGCAAATTCCAAGTTGCGATAACTTTTGTGCATTTAGATAAAAATATTGAATTTATCTGCTTCTCCTACTAAAGCATTCTACATAACAGATCTATAATATTGTAGTCTCCGAGAGGCAAAATATGAACTTGTAGAGCCAAAATCATGTTTATTGAGTTTCCTATAAATAAAAAAAACATTGTCAAATTTATTGATGCTTTGGAAAGTAAAAAAAATCAAGTGATGATCAAGGACGCAAATTACACGGCATAAGCACTCACAAATCATTAAACTGATGGAAACTTAGTGTGTGTTACCAAACCATCAACCACTAGAATAATTGAAAATGATTTTTAGATTGATTGTTCCATCTTCATTGAACACTCTAATTTCAAGCTTGGTCAGGTGATTTTTGTTCAATGCTAGCCTTATCTTGAGAAGAAACTTCTACAAGCTTTGTAGCAAGCTGAGGTTGAGGAGCGCAGGGTCTAGGCCGTTGGTGTGTAGATTATACTCGTCGCCAAGGTGAAGAGAAACGAAGTGCCAAGAAGGCATATCGCAGGTCATTATGTTCTTCCAGTAGCCGCTGTTTTTGTTTTTGGCTGCCACGATGGGAGGATTCCTTCGGCGAAGGAGTGCAGCTTGTTGAGAAGGGAAGAAGATTGAGATAGGAGACATCGACATCTGACAATAGTGGAGGAACGAAGAGGAGGACTCGGAGGGCTCTGTGCATGAAAATCATGGTGCAAAACTGCAAATTCGTTTTGCTTCTCTAGTTGTTGAACTTTCGCTGTTGTAACACTAAGATCTCCGTTTCTTTTGAAAGGAGCGTGGAATACCCTATTAAAAAAAACTTTCCTATGATATTTTGCAAAGAAAACGTACATATACTTCCTCTATTTTCAAATTATTGTGATCATTGATTTTTTTAGTTACTATTGATCATTCATCTTATTCAAAAAAGTTTAAAGTTTATTTTATATCTTCATATGATTTATTTTATTATCAGAGAAAATTGAAATACAACTTATAATTTTGCATATTTGAGCTAATATTTTAAATCAGACGAATGGTTAAATATAACTAAAAAAGTCAACAATGATAATAATTTTGAAACGGATTAGTGTTGAATTTGACTTCTCTGTTTCTGAGTTTTTTTAGAGAACCCACCTGAGTGTGTGTTTCATTAAGAGGAGAGAAAGAGTACAGCAACGAGCTGAGCCCCTGACCTAGTCAAGGAGCAACACCCTGGAACAAAAAGACGCTAACACAAGCTTACAAAAAGACGCTACAGAAGTTTACAAATGTATCGACCCTATGCACAGGCATGAGGAACTGAAGTCTGAAACCGTGGCTGGTGGAGAGTAGTAGCACAGAGTGTGCTACTGAAGGAAATCCGACAATGCATGGTAGCCTGCTAAAATCCAATTGTTGCCCTCATCTCTGATTCTGATGATTAATGATGGTGGGGATGAAGTCACGGAGTCGAAAACCCTCCTATTACGCTCCTTTCAGAGTTCCCAAGACATAAGCACAACCAGAGAGTCGAAGCCTTTCCGATGATCGTGACAGAGTCTTTTGCGGGAACGAAGCCACCATTCGTCTAGTGGTTGCTCCCTAACGGCGTTAGGTGATGGTTCTCTGAGGTGCGGAGCAGATGGAACCATATTTCCTTACTGAATGAACACCCCAGCAGGAGATGCTCAATCGTTTCACATGCTTGGAGGCAAAGGGCGCACGGGCCGCTGTTATGTAGGTTGTGTCTCTGAAGGTGGTCCGAGGTCCAGCAATGGCCAAGAAGTGCTAGCCAGCAGAAGAACTTTGCCTTCGGTGGCGCCCTTGCTTTGCAGAGTTCCTTTGCACCGGAGATTGAGTACTGACCACTGAAAAAGGCTTTGTAAGCCGATGATGAAGAGTAAATGCCTGTTGACGACCATCTCCAGATGAAATGATCCTCTGTTTCCGAGTTCAAAGTTTGGGTCAGTTTTTTGCAGATCGTATGCATCAGTTGGTCAGTGCTGTGACTAGTACCATGTCTAACATGACAAGTGAGAACAGAGGGATTCACCCTGTTTACTGCTATAATAATACGGAACAATTGATGTGAACCGTGTAGAGCTCACTCCGTCTAAAAGGTAAAGGATCTTTCCACTGGCTTACAAGAAGACTCAGCAGTCAGTCGTCATGCGGAGTCGTCGATTCTTGCGTGTAATTTCCGTGACATGGTGGCAATGGCACCATAGTTAGTGATGTCAGTATCAGCAGCACTGATGCGCCTCTGTTAAGAGAGATACCGGTTTTTGAAATAGAAAAAAGAGGCCGTATGTTGGCGACATATCTAACATCTGTGTCTGCCGACATCCCCATAATGCATATGATTGAGACTGACTGAATGCTGAGGTAGTTAAACTCATATTTGCCAAATGCAGAACTAGCTAGTACCGTACTAGGCAGGGTGGTCATATAAAGTTATGGGTCGTTGCTAGTGCAAATGCGTGGTATCAAATGAAATACATGCAAATGGGTTTTTATTCGAAATATATATTTTACACAAGCCCCTGTATATGTACAGCGACTGGTTTATTTCTTTATTGCTTGGAATTTCGCTGCCGCAACCCTATAGCAGCAATATTAACCAACCACGTGAGTAGTGCACGGAGCAAAGTTTAGCCCTGACGAAACAGCTGCAGCGCCGCGTCGGCGGTCAGCCCGCCGGGCACCTCAACGAAGAGCAAGATCCCCACCGTTTTGGCGGCCTCCTCCACCGTGTTGACCCCCATTTTTGGGAACGGCGTGAACCGCCCCGGCGGTGACACGTCCGCCGTGAGCAGCGCTTCGGACAGGTCCTCCCACCCGTTGATCAGCTCTCTCATCTCGTCGGTGAGGGTGGCCCTCTTCATGGCGGCCCTCGGGTGCATCAGCTCCGCCACGTACTCCGACAGCGTCGCGAACCGCGTGGCCTCGTGCACCATCAGCAGCAGCGCCGGCAGCAAGTCCTTGGCCCGCTGCTGGGCCGGGCCGGACGACATGCTGGCCGGGACCCGCGCCGCGAGCGCGTTCACGGCCTCCTTCATCTGCTCCGGGCCGAGCGCGACATCGGCCAGCTTGTCCGTGTCGCCGAGCAGGTCGCGGTACGCCGAGCCGCCGAAGCCCATGTATGTGGCCCCCGGGAGGAGGCCCTCGGTGAGCTCCCACCACGTGCCGTCCGTGCTCCGGAACCCCTCCATGTAGAGGTTGTCGGCGCGCGTGGCGAGCGTGAGCTCCGCCTGCGGCGTGCGGAGCACGATGTGGAACCAGCGGCGCGGCGGGACGTCGGGTTCGACCGGCGGGAGGACCGGGCGGTTGTGGGTGAAGTGCCTCGGGTTGGCCAGCCTGTGGCGGAGGTTGGAGATGAATTGGCCGTAGTTGTCGCTGCTCGCGACGTCGAACGTCACGGTGAAGAGCGGGTTCAGCGCCATGGGTGGTTGGCGGATGGATGGATTGCCGGATAGTTATGAGATGATCGGAAGAGAAGCTAAGAAATCGATGGATGGGTCTGATGCAATGTATAGCGTGTGGCTTGGCTTATTTATACACATCACGCGAGCTTAAGCTTATGAATCGATAGCGCAGCCGGACTTTGCTTCTCCAAGATGCTTATGTTCGATGCTTTGGTGCGGAAGGTTAATGGACGCTTCCTTCTTTGTCAAAAAAAAAAAAAAATGGACGCTTCCTTCTATTCCCATGAGAAAAATCAGCGGGAATCTAGCACAGTAGGAACTCCCAAGACCAATTCAGAGAAAAGAAAAAAAAAATGATTCTTGGCGGCTTTGACCCACCTGCATGACAAAAACGAACGTGACAGAAATGGAAAAAGGAATAAACTTTATGTGTCTACCGGCAACTTTTAGCTCTGTTTGGAACAGAGGAATGGAAAACATAGAAACAGAAAAAAAAAAAGCACATACTAGAAATGAAGAGAACATAGAAATTTGAAAAATGACAAAACCACATGATTTTCAAAATAGAGGAATAGAGAAAATAAAGTGTTTCGAATACAGGAATAAAAACACAAGAGCACAAATGTTATTTTTAACTAAATTAAATATGCAGTAGCTATTGTACTATTAGTCCATATTATTAAATCAATTTAGTAACATTCCTCTATTCCAAACACTATGTGATGTCAACAAAACACAGGAACTAGATTCCTTTGAAATTCCTCCAAAAATCCTTCGTTCCAAACATTTAGAATTTGGGCGGATGATAAATTTTGAAAACAGAGCATTTGAATTGATCGATTTTCTTTGTGATAAAAGATCAGTGATACCGTCATTTCAGAACCCTTTGTCTTTGCTCGCTCGATTCACAACGGTCCTAAAATTGATGTAAACTAGAATTCTATTCTCTTCTATCTTATTAACACGAACGTGCTTGCACGATCTCGAATAAAAATTGAACATCATGCATTTCGGCTGCATCATGCTCGTAAAACGGGCAAGCTGCCATTGGCATCATCGCATGAACGCGTAGCTATAGGCAGACAATTCGGTGGCTAACGGGGCAGCCAACAATCGAACCGTGAGCCGTACAGCTATGACAGTAACACTCGTGGGGTGGGTTGCACCACACGAGTCTTTCGACTGCGGCAATCGAATTCGGTGAGAGGAAACCCATCCATGGGCCTTCAAAGGCAGCGATTCAGTCCAAATAAGAAAACATGAATAGATTGACCTTTTGCGACCTATAGGATTTGTTCTCCCTGTACATAGAGTGGTTTATGAAAGTCATCGAGTAGATCACTGTCACGTGTCACGTTTTGGTTGGAGTGGGTATGAAACAATTTGATTTGCAAATTTCAATCGCATTTTTCTCCTCAATCGTAACTTTGTTTCGATTTTGTTTGAACTATCATATTATTTATAATTAATTCCATGAAATGAGATCCAATATAAATATTTTATAATATTTTCAAAATTTGCATTTTCATCAATATTTTGAATGCATCACATCAACAGTTTTTTGTACTGTGTCAATATTTTATATGTTCTATGTAAATATTTATGATGAAATTATTGATTCTATTTATGAAAATATTGACATGGATTTATGAAAATGCTGATATCGATTTATGAAAATCTTGATGAATGTTTAAAAATATTTGAAAGAATATTAAAATTTATGTTTCGAATGATTTAAGTTAATTCCGTGATTTGAAATTCGGAAAATAAATAAAAAGCTGGTGGGCTATGGTGTTGGTGTTGTTGGGTTGCGATGTAGTGATGGACTGATGGTGGGCCATGATAGAGGTTCATTAGTGGGCCGTGGGCATATCTCTTGTCGATAACATAGCCACATAGGAATTCCCTAGGAGGATCTGCACAGCCAAACTGATCTTCACGCCAAAACAAGTAGAGATCGATCCACGGACTATATGGACCATGAGTCCACGACCTTTGGCAGTCGAATTTCAGTAAGCGCACGAGAAAACCCATCCATGGGCCTTCTCTTTTTTTTCACTTAATAATTTTGTGCACCATATGTATAGTAGCGTTTAATTCTTTGATGTGCAAATAATGACGCCTATATGCATATATTTACTGAACTCATATGTTCCACCTACTCATCTTCAATGGAAGATAAGAGTCACTGGGCGGTAAGGCATACTCTAAGTGATCCTTCAACATGAATACACAATCAATAGGCATCACTAGTTTTTAATGTACAATTAAGTTTCACTGGTATTCCCATCTAAAATAGCCGACATATTGGTTTAATCCTGCTCAATGATGGACAATATATATCTCAAATTTAATTTCTTTTGTCCACATATTTTTATGTGAGGCCGACATTTTCTAACCTTCATTGCTATATTTTTGTCTTCGGATGCTAGAATTCCCTGTTTAGGGACAGAGAGAGTAGTTAGTTTACTAGTGTATCAAGCCAAAGTAGCTGGCTTTGTGGTAGCGCATAACAATAATTTAATTGTAAGTTGCTTGGGAGTAATAGGAAATTGATACATGCAGCACCCAATACATGTAGCCCCCAAAGGCATCGCATGCATGCCTAAATGGGAATGTTTAAGGAGTGAGATAAACAAAAGTGGAAAAAATATGTAGAAGCGCTGTGGGTTGAGGAAATCCTTTTTTTTAAAGATTACACAGCACAACTCAGACACTCACAACGCACGCACACTCACCCCTATGAACACATGTACGCAACCTACCTCTATGAGCATCTTCGAAGACTGAGCCGGCAAATCCTCTAGATTGATGAAGTCACCACTGACGCCTCGCTGTCGACGGGAGCGTCGTCTACCACTGAAAGCATAATGCTGTTAAATTCTAAAAAATTCGCTCCCACGGGGAGTCGAACTCAGGACCTGATGTGCTACTAAGACTCTTGTAACCACTAGGCTACAGTCCCTTTCGCATGGGTTGAGGGAATCATCTCACATGCAATTTGCTTTATGATAAGTTGTTACCAATTTCCTAATCCACTCTACATTTTTACTTGTTTTTATTATGTACTACCTCCATTCCATTAAGAGTGTCACTTTTGATTTTTAGTCATCACTTTTGACATTTTATCTTATTTAAAAATATTAAAATAAATATGTCATGATTAAAATATCTCTTAAAATAAAATAAATTATAAAAAAATAAATATCATTTGCATAAAACAAATTGAATAGGACGAACAGTCAAAAAACTTAAAAAGTCAAAAGCCACACTCTTTATGGGACAAAGATAGTAATAATTCTAGGTTGATAGTTTTCTAAAAGAGATCCATGATTAGTTATCTAAACTATATCTATGAATTCAACAAGTGATGTGATACAGCATTTAAGACCCAGATTATTAATTTTGCTATCTAAGACATCAAACATTGAACTGTGAGAGTTTTACGATAACTTATTTTGAGTCTGTTGAATAAGTTGTTAATTTTGAATAAGTTGTGAGAGTTCCTCTATCTCTTCTTTTTGAATAAGTTGTTAATTTACAAAATAATGACAACTCAAACGGTTCCCTCTATTTATGTTGCATATTTTGGCCGCTCATGGATCTCAGAGTTGTTCAAGTCAAATGGGAGAGGGGATACATTTTCACATAAAATTGTGATGGATTGAATCTTGAATAAAACTATGTAAACATTCACGACGTAATATCTGATCAAATATGGAATAATTCATCTGACTAGGTAGGAGACAAATTATGAGTAAACCATATATGTGCATGCTCCACGGGGTATATAAAGAAACATTGTCACAAACAAATGCGAGAGAAAATCTTCGTCACTGATATGGTGAGTGTTTAAACTGTATTTCAGTTGGGTGATCAAACATCATGTCTGCAGTCATAGTCCATTAGTCCTTGAAAGAAATAACAGATTCGATCCAGATCATGAAGGATGCGCCAAAAAAAAAAAGAAGTGTTACACTAGATAATCCAACAAATATTCAACCATAGCCACCTACTAGGGGTCTGATTGGTTGTTTTCTCCCCTCCCCCCCCAGCCTGGCTCGCATTAGGGAGCCAGGCTCCCACCAGCCAAGCTGAGTTGGTGCAAGAGGGCCATGTTTAGTTGCCGTTTTCAGGCATGCAGATCGGCTGGAGATGGTGATTGGTTTTCTGGTTGTATGTAGATATTTAAATATGAGATATAAGAATATTGTGATCGGTTGGCTGTATTAGGATGGTATGTTCACCTTATGCATGGAATAGTAAGGTTACCACGCTATAAGTTACATATATTATTCACAAAAGATGATCCAAAATAAGAAGATAACTACTAAAACTATAAATATTTTAAATTACTAACTTAGATAGGTTTTCTATTAAAGAGCAAAGACACACAAAAAAAAGAAATGTTACACAATTCTTCAAAGACTCTTTTATAAAATAGTGCAACATTATCTGCTGCCCAACGCCCCATCGTCGCCTCTTCAACATGCCGTCATTCTCCCCAGCGGGGGAGCGCCGTTTCCAAGAGCACATCGTCCTTGCTGCCCGCCAGAGGAGGATGAGGAGGAGCCGCCTTACCCAGCGCACCAGAATCACCGTCGTCGCGCGCAGCATGAGGGCGTGAGTTGTCCGCGTCGCGGTGGTGGGCGGCGGCTTGGACGGCTGTGTCTTGGGCGGCGGCAGTAATCGCCTCTTCCTCCCCTCGTCGTCGACCACATGCTCCTCCCTCGCGTCCGCCAAGCCGGAAGCCTCCCGCGCGTCGTGCGCCCCGACGTTGGCCTACACCGTGGCCATCTAGATCTCACCCGCTGCGTGCGGCCGATTCGCGATGGATGGCGCAGAATAGGACACCGCGGTAAGGATTCCAGTGGCGGATGGTGCGAAGAACGGGCGGTAACCTTAGCCCTTCCCGTCTGCACACGCCTCGCATCCCGTCTGCGTGCTAGTGCGCTCGCGCTTGCACCACGTCGGCCAGGCTCCGGGGAAACAAGCAAAATATCCGCATCCTGAAAGCTAGGCTAAGGGACAGCTTTTGCACCAGCCGGGCCAGGCCCAAAGGGTCGTTCGGGTATCCAAACAAGTGCAGGTTGCATCCCATGGGCCTGATTCCGCTAAATGCAGGAAACCAATCGCACTCTAGATGGACCAGTTTTATCGCTGCTCCATTGGCATGGACGAGGCAAAGGGTATCGGTTGGCCATGCATCTATGGGCGCCAAAATAGAGCTGCGCCAAGGGTGGTCGAAGTCGAACACGCGCGTCCACAACGGCACATTCGCTGGGTGAAACAGAACAAAGCATCTCGGTGACCAGAGGACGCCCCAACGTAGGAACTGGGTGTCGTCGACGACCTCGATCCACCCGCACCACCGCGATCTGGGGAAGGCAAGCGGTGGGCAACAAACGACACACTCGCTCTCTGAGGGCTGCAAGATGACGTAAGCAAGTTGAATGAGTTGATACATCACATTTATGCTTGGAAGGAAGAGAAGAGATGGATATATAACAGAAAAGCGGGCTGCAAACTTACAGCCAACTGATGCACAAGTTCAAAAATCTTGTGAGAGTATGGTGGGCCAAGTATTATTGATTTAATACATATATATAACCAAACTATTATGTCAGGGCTATTAGTTGGTACAAGATGATAAAATATAAATCCCATTATGGGCTCTATTAGTGTCCTTGTTCTTCCTAAGGCTATAGTGTTAATGGGTGTTTTACTATGGCAAAATCAATATTTGCCGAGTGTCCTCTTCTTTGTCGAGTATTTTTGCCGAATGTCGTATAAAAAACACTCGGTAAAATAAATACAAAAAAATACATTCGACAAAGAAGAGTCTTTATCGAGTGTTTTCTTTGGCACTGGGTAAAGCATTCTTTACCAAGTATGTTATTTTTGACACTCGGCAAATCATTGAGGTATTGACATAACACAAGCCTTCCGTTGAGTCAAATATGAAAACTTTTCCCTTTTTTCAAAGGTAACAAACATGGATGTATTCATATATGGATATGAATGATGTATATTCAAACATATACGGAATTTTATTTATTTATTTTCTGATTCTTTGGTTGACCTCATATGCCTTATACATTTCAAGCTTTATTGGGTTACACCTTCCATTCTGAAGTTATTGTCCTTAGGACAACAAACACATGCAAAGATAAGAGTTTGCCGAGTGTTTTTTCTTGACACTCGGTAATAAATATTTTTTTCCCTCTTCTATTCTGAAAACTTTTTGTACTATACACATACAACATGTGTTACTTCATGTTAAAATTTGGTATTTTTTATTTATTTGCTATATTTAGTTAATTAATTATATATCAAGCAATTTTTTGAATAAAGTTAAATTTGAACTACAAGTGACTCAAATTTAAAAAATCAATGAGTATAAAATTATATTCATATTATTTAGTCTAATTTGAGATCTTAACCATGAAATAAAAAGAAATTTGATGTTTTGTTTAAAAAAATATGACCGCAATAATGTGTGTCCGAATGATTTATAATTTTATTAAAAAAAATCAAATAAAGTTTGAAAATTATGAGATTTGTCATGATGTGTTGGTATTGTAAGTGAAAGCTATTATAAAAAGTAAAGAAGGTTTCGTACAAGTTGTCACTTATGTTCCTTACAAAACAGAGAATCTTCAAATAATAACCTTAGAGTTAAGATTTAGAGTCAAATTGATAGTTGAATTTGAATTTGACTTTAAATCATTTTGTATAGATCACAGATTACATAAATTGTATTATTTCCAAATTTGATTATTTTTGAAATTTGTTCGTTAATTTTAAAATTTTGTTGAAGCCTCTTTGTCTAGTGTTTAATTTAGCACTCGACAAAGAACCTCTTTACCGAATGTATTATTTTTGGCACTCAGCAAAGAGCCTTTTTGCCGAGTGTCCGACAAAAAACACTCGACAAAGTGGTATAATATAAGAAGTTTGAAAATAGAGTCTAGACACAAGTGACGGTGTGGTGCAGTGATAAGGGGGCTTCACGCGTGAAAGGGAGGTCACCGGTTCGAATCCATCGACGCACTAAGCGGTTTTTTTGCAATTTGTTTGGGTTTTTTTATTTATATTTTATCGAGTGTATTTCTTTGTCAAGTGCGCGAAAAAAAAAACACTCGATAAAGAGCACTTTGCCAACGCTTTTTTTGTCATGTACTCTTTGTCGAGTGTATTTAAGCCTTTGTTGAGTGTTTTGGGCACTCGGCAAAGAAGGGATTTCCGGTAGTGTTTCATCAGCATTAAATTAGGTGCTATATCAATAAAATAGATGTCATGACATATCAATTAAGATGAAAGAGATGAAATAGCTTTTCGAGGATGGAACTCATTTGACACGATTTCATATATATGAAAGTCTATTGAAACCTTTAGTGCAAAAACTTTTATCTCAACATGTTTCAATTAGTCCCAATGTAATAGTTTAATGTTATCACTTATCTACTAAACAAAACTGTGAGATAAAATAGTGCGTTGAGAAAGGTTATTTCATTTATCAAATCAAGACTTAAATCTGACACAATAATCTTAAAAAATATGATATAAAAAGATGCATTGAGACTGGCCTAATTACACCAACATTTGGTTTTGGTTGCTGCCAACTGCCACTGGCGTTTTCTCAAAAACAGGGCCTGCCCTACTCCAAAACCACGTGCGAAATCATCTAAATTATCATTTGCTTTACTGGTGATAGGGAAGCTAAATGGTTAGATGCCCTGTCACGTCCACTAGAAGAGCCATGACTTTATTATTTAATCCTCGTCGACATGGACACCTAGCTTTGTTTAGTTTGCCACTGACATGGGGCTGTAAACTAGACATCGTGATCTAAAATTAGATGCTTGCCCCCGTCACATGTATGCAACCGCTTTGCTTGGCCGCGTCTCAACATGCTCTCTGGCTCTCATCTGCTCCGGTGCTCCCCTCCAAGCGCTGTCAGCAAGTAGGTTCGCAATGTCGGGCCATGAATGGAGTTTTAGACCCTGATACAGAAAGTTAGAGGCAACGTGTGCAACCAGATGATAGGCACAACAATTAATTCTCTGTGAGTTTGGACGAAGATTTGTGAAAGGTTAGGTTCACTGATATATAGCCCAGCGCCGATGACTTGGTTCAGACGAGTGTTTTTTTTTCTCATCCCTCACACATTAGTAGCTAGGCTGGCATGCATGCTCATCCCATGGATTGATGATTATAAACATATATACAAACGTTATTGGGTTACAAAGTCTGACTCCTGAATGTTGAATTGCTTGCACCGTTTTATTTGTTTTCGATGAGAATACTCTTAATGCCGTTGAAGTATCTATTCCTATCATGGAAATCGCCCGAAACAAACAGATATAAAGTTCCGGGGCATGGACCGCCGCTATTCAACCATATAGATGGCAAGACAGTCCGCCACACCATTACAAACTCTAAGACACTGCAACACCACGTCGTGATATATGATATAGAGATCTAAGCAAACAGATCAGTGTTGTATCTGAAGATCACAGTGAGCTCCAAAACACCAGCTCCAGTCAAACGTCAGAGAGTACGTGGATGTCACGATTGTTCGTTTCCTTCAAGTTGGCTATAAAATCTGTCGCCAACTGGTAGAGGCATGGGGCAAGTGGCTCCATCATCTGTGGCCCTCTCGAGTCTTGACCATCTCGAGGAACTGCATGCTCCACCTGCTTCACTGCATATGCACCACTTGCCGACTAGACCATCAAGAAGTATATAACACGCTGGATCCTCCCACAATATAAACATGCACCTGAAGTCCTTATTAGGATCTAATCACACCATTTTCAGCAAATCTCTCTAGTTAACCTCAAGACATGCTGTCAGAAAAGTGGCGCCGAAACGTGGGAATGGCTTGGGATTGGTAGCCTTCCCTGTGACGATTGACAATGGCCAAAGTATTGCAATTCCACTTGGCAATAAATTTAGTAGAACTCAGTTCTGCAAGTTGCCTATATTTATTTCTCTAAAATAGCAAGTTGAGCCTAAATAGACATGCAAACATCAAAGCTACGTATGAGAGAGGTTTTACCCTTTGCCTGAGAGAGCAGAATATGAAAATAGTAGTGTACCTGTAGCATAGCTCGCCAAAATCCAAAACAAAATCAGGTATTCCTGGCAAGTGAGTGAACCGTTCTTTAGTAAAATATCTGTATAAACAGCACAAAACTAAATTATCTAAAGACACCGCAATACTTCTTGAATTAGAAGAAAAACAAATTTCTATAGAGCAAGTCACCGCGTTTATGCTGGCACGGCTCGAGCTCAAAGCATCTCCAGTCCGGAGACAACACGAAAACAGCCTATATAGGTGGACGCCAAATCCTCCATTTCCACACACACACACACACACCTGCCACACCATTTCGTTCTATCAACCGGCAAATAAGAACACACACCTGGGCAGCGGCTGGTTAGAGGAGGAAGAAGAAGCAGAATGGCGCCGCCACATCTGAAGTGGGGGCAATCCTATTACTTCGGGGAGAGCAGCGCCCATGGTGCCATAGGATCTGCCTGGGAGTCTTCTGATTACAGCCCTACGACCGGAGGTGCCTTGGCGCTCTCCCTGCCGTCCGGGGAGGGCAAGAAGAAAAGGTGTGTGTATGCATAAGCATAACCCGGTCATGTGTTACCACGAATCCATAATATATTGCTGACATGTTTTCTTCTCTCATTGATCCATTCTCGATTCCTCATTCATAATAAGTGCTGTTATAGACAAGTTCTTTTTCTTAATTTAATTTGTTATCTCCATTGCCATGTCTTGTACATAGTTCATCAGAACATAAGTGCAAACTATGATCATGAAACCTATAAAATGATGTTGCCTTTGGTGGAATTTTTGTGCTGAAAATCATTGAGATATTAACATAACACAAGCCTTCCGTTGAGTCAAACATGGCAACTTTTCCCTTTTTTCAAAGGTAACAAACATGGGTGTATTCCTATATGCATATGAATGAGGCATATTCGAACACATACGGAATTTAATTTATTTATTTTCTGATTCTTTGGTTGACCTCATACGCCTTATACATTTCATGCTTTGTTCGGTTACACCCTCCATTCTGAAGTTATTGTCCTTAGGACAACAAACTCTAGTTTATTTTTGAACTAAAATTCTTATCCTGTTGGTGTTATTTATATATTAATCAGGGGCTCTCCCCTCCCGTTTCATAAAAAAAAACAATTTCAGAATGGAGGGAGTATTTTCTTGTACCTCCTAAACATGCCCTACAATTACTAAACTTGTATAATTTTCCATACTTGTGCCTAACTTATATATATTTCTTGAAATATATTATTTTTTGCAGGAAGGATGTACCTTCGGTGGTCAAACATACGTACACACCTCAGTATGATGGTCACATGTGGCGAAAGTATGGCCAAAAGAATATCAAGGATGCTGAGTACCCAAGGTAATAATCTACCTGCCTAGTGTTGTTAGCATCTCATGCATGCATGGTTAGTGCGATTCGACGGCCCAAATAAGAAGTAACAGGCCCGTGCAGTGGCTATTTTTATTGGTGTGTCTTTTATCTTACGTCAATTTTATTGTAGTCAACCTATGCTTAAGTTTCATTTTTGCAATCAATCACAATCAAGTAGCTGCTAATCAACCCTGGACAATAAAAAATAAATTAAAGATAGAATAAATTCATTTTAAATTGAGTTTTAATTCAATTATATAGGATATATGTGAAACATGGTTATGGTCAGTTCATTATATGAGATACTACTACAAAATGAGCATATAGTGGTGGGGCAAAAGATCAAAACATTGTTACAGATATAGAGATTCCAGTGAGCCCCTTACTATATAGTAAGGAGTTTTTAGATCTCTATGGATGCCCGCCACTACTATAGCTAGGGTGGGTAAGTGTCATCATTGAGATATATCACTCAATTATATAGCCTTATTTTGTGGGACACTTTATTACTATAGTCTATTTAATTTTTCATGGGGTTAGATCATACAAATGCATACACTGTTGTTACTATAGAACTAATATGGATCTTGGTGCTCAACTCTGTACTTTGGCGATCTTTATTTGTTCCCTCGTTTTTGTAGTGCACCGCAAAATATGCCCTTAACCTCTCATCTCTTTGTTGAGATTAATCTCATACTCTGTGCATCATGAAATTGTAGTCATTGGACAACGACTCTGATTTATGTTTAAACTATTTTTTTGTTCTAGCGATAGCAATTTCAGAACAAATAGAGTATTAGATATGTAGAAATTATTATAGCTACTATATATAAACTTCTTTATCTTGAGCCTTTTCCTGTCCGATGATATAATTAGTTAAATTTATTGTGGGTATAATTGAACAGCGTTGAAGAAAAACATAAAGATGAAGTGAACCAGGCGATTCACTTAGGGCATGTTTGCTTTGGACCCCGGGAAAACTGCCTTAGGCCTCCGATTTTGGGTGCCTGGGGCTGTGATTGTTGTCTGCCCCAGGCAGCTGCCTGCCAGGCACAATCCAAACAGGCCCTTATAACGAACGAAGGATATAACACTACTACAATAAGCATCATCAGCAACGGGCCGTAAACAACATTTGTGACTGACAATACGTCCACCACAAACAAATCATTACTGATGTGCGCCTTTTTTTTTTGTGACGGCCTAGATGACCGCTATTAATTACATTATTTGCAACAAAATAAGAAGTGTTGTAGCAATGGACACAACCTGTCACTACCGCACGATCAACCAACCTAAAAAAAGTGAGACCCACATGAAAAGGTGTTGGGCCCTGCATCTAAAAACCCTAACCCTAGCCATACGCCGCTGCCACCATCTCAGCGATGACCGACATCCTCGTCGTCGCCTCTGTTAGATGTATATGTATTCTTGTAGTTTTCCCATTGTATAAGGGGTTTTATGCATATTTGCCTACACCTGTACATGTATATATTTGGGCCTATTGCCCCCATGATGAATACAAGTGTTATTCATAACATGGTATTCAGAGCAAATCTAGGGTTAGGTTTTTCTCTCCTTCTCTAGAGATTTTGGGCGTTGCACTTGCGCCTTCCACCCTTCAAATTTCTTCGCCGTACTTCTTGTTGTCTTGAAGTCCGGCGTTCTGAGCTCGTGGTTGCTCGGGGACGCGTCGCCGTCGTCGTCTTCGTCAGGCGCACCGCTGCCCCTTTTCGTTGGAGTGCGACGTGGTCTTCTCTGGACGCGTCGCCGCCCTCTTCATCGTGACGCGCTGCCGCCCTCTTCATTGTGACGTGCCGCAGCTATCACAAATCACCGCGGCATCGTCTACAGTCGCCATCGCCATCGTCGTTTCGCCGAAATCGACACCTCTCTCGCCGGAATCGAAGGGATTGTCGCCGCCGTCGTTGAACAGGACCGATTTCTTTGGCATTGGCTCGATTTGATTTTGAGCCGGTGTTGAATCGGCTCGGCTCACTCCGTCAGCTCGCGGCTCGGCTCGACTCGGCTTCTCTTCCAGTCGGCTCGGCTCGCCTTAAAAAAAAAAGGGACTGCTGTTTCCTGTTATTCTCGGCTCGTCGTGACTTCATCTGTTGCTGCCATTCACAGAAACAGTAGGGTACCGGAAAAAAAAACACTCGCCGCTGCTTCATTTGCGCTCTTGCCATCGACATGGCTCCTTCGACTACATCTGGAGGTGTTGCCGTTCTTCGTTGCCCAGTGCTTTTCAATGGCACCAACTATCGTGACTGGGTTCCTCGTTTACGGATTCATATGCGTGGTCTACGTCTTTGGGAGTTCCTTACTGGCGAGCTGCCTTGTCCACCTCGTCCTACTGCTCCTGCGCCGCTTGTGCTTCCAGTGAAGCCTGTTCTCTCTGCGACAGCTACTACTGAGGAGAAGAAGGATTTTGACAAGTTGCTTGCTGATCATGATGCTAAGGTTGAGGGGTTGCAGGGTGATTATGATGATCTTACGGCCTCTTATGAGTCATAGTATGCTACATACAGGGCATGGATTGATGAGGATGCTCGAGCTGCTGCTATTCTCGTTGCTAGCATGGAGGATCGTTTTTCTGCTGATATTGTTGAGTTTGATTATGCACATCAGATGTGGATTTTTCTTCGCGAGCATTATGAGCCTACTGGACAGTCCACTTTTCTTGCTGCTGTACATGAGGAGCAGCTTGTTCGACAAGGTGATAGCACGGTTGATGATTTTTATGGTAAGATACTGCTATTTGGCGTCAGCTTGACACTCTTGGCCCTCAGTTGTCCCCTAGCACATGTCAGTCCTGCCAGAGTCAGAAGACGTTCTTGGAGCTTTATCGCACTTATGACTTCTTGACTCGGCTTCGTGATGAGTTTGAGCCACATCGTGCTCAGCTGCTTGCTCGTCACCCTTGTGTTTCTTTGATGGAGGCTCTTGCTGAGGTTCGTAATGAGGAGAATCGTCTTCGTGCTGCTGGTCTGTTACAATGCTCTTCAGTGTTGGCTGCTCGTTCTTCGCCGCCGGCTCCTCGTTCTTCTTCATCTCTAGCTCCTCCTCCTATGGCGCCTTCCTCTATGGCGCCTTCGTCTCGGACTGGTGCTACTGTTCTTGAGTGCTTTCATTGTGGTAAAGAGGGACATGTGGAGGCTTATTGTTTCAAGAAGAGGAAGGAACAGAGGGCTCGTTCTCATCGGTCTTCACAGGGTGCTGCTAGCCCTAGTACTGGAGGTTCTCAAAGGAGTTCTACTGGTTCAGACACACAGGAGATCATCAGGTTGCTCGGTCGCCTCGTCGCCTCTCCGTCACAAGGAGCTGCTGGTAATGTGACTCAGCCTTCTGCACCGACTGGTACTGCTGCTGCTTCTCAGTCTTCCCTTGTGGGATCTCGCCCTCCTTCTACTCCATGTACTTGTCCATGGGTTCTTGATTCCGGTGCTTCTTTTCATATGACTCCATATCGCTCTTGTCTTTCTTCCATGGTTTCTTCGCCTAGTTCTCATTTTGTTCATACAACTGATGGATCTCCTCTTTCTGTTGTTGGGAAAGGCACTCTTTTATCTGACTCTTTTTTCGTCCCTGATGTGTCTTGTGTTCCTGATTTGACCATGCAGCTTATGTCAGCCGGCCAAATTACTGATTATGATTGTCGTGTGATTCTTGATCCTGATTTTTGTTATGTTCAGGATCGTTGCACGGGTCAGGTAATTGGCACTGGCCCCCGGCGCCGTGATTCATAGCGTCTTTGGGAGCTTGATTGGCTACATCTTCCTTCCGCTGCGTCTGCCGGTCTTGTTGGCTCCGCCTTTGCTGCTTCGTCGATCTCGTCTTTTGCTCAGTGGCATCATCGCTTGGGTCATATCTGTGGCTCTCGATTGTTGGCTTTGATTCGTCGTGGTCTTTTAGGGTCTGTTTCAGGTTATGAGTCTTTAGTTCAGTGTCAGGGATGTAGGTTAGGCAAGCAGGTACAGCTTCCCTACCATTCTAGTGAGTCAGTGTTACAGCGTCCTTTTGATCTTGTTCATTCAGATGTATGGGGTCCTGCTCCCTTTGTATCTACAGGGGGACAACGATATTATATAGTTTTTATAGATGGTTTTTCTTGCCACACATGGATTTATTTTATGAAACATCGTAGTGAGGCTTTATCCATCTATAAGACTTTTACTGCTATGATTCGTGCTTATTTTGACACTTCTATTCATGTTTTTCATGCCGACTCCGCAGGAGAGTATCTTTCTGGAGCTCTTCGTCAGGTTTTTTCTGAGCAAGGCACTCTTGCTCAGTTTTCATGTCCTGGTGCTCACGCCCAGAATGGTGTTGCTGAGCGCAAGCATCGTCATCTTCTTGAGACTGCTCATGCTCTTACGATTGCTTCTTCTGTTCCTCCTCATTTTTGGGTTGAGGCTATTTCTACTACCAACTATTTGGTTAATATTCAGCCTTCATCAGCTCTTCACGGAGGGATTCCATATGAGCGTCTTTGCGGCAAGTTGCCTGATTACTCCAGCCTTCGTCTTTTTGGCTGTGTATGCTATGTGCTTCTTGCACCTCGTGAGCGCACTAAGCTGACCGCTCAGTCTGTTGAGTGTGTTTTTCTAGGCTATAGTGCTGAGCATAAGGGATATCGGTGTTGGGATCCCGTTGGTCGTCCGATGCGGATTTCTCGAGATGTTGTTTTTGATGAGTCACGTCCTAACTATCCTCGTCCATCTTCAGACACCTCTTCTGCATCTTTAGTTGACCCACTTTCTTTCTTGACTTTGCCTGATGCCTCTATTGCCAGTACTCGCCTGGTGCCTCCTCCGCAGGTACCTTCTCCTATTGTGCCTTCTTCATTGGCACCGGCACCTTCTCCTGTGGTTTCTTCTTCACCCGTGCCTTCCGGACAGCCTTCTACGAGTCCTTCTTTTATAGACCCTGACTATTTTTTGAAGCCACCGGTGATGCAGGTCTATACTCGACGTGTTCCGGCATCCTCTGATGTGTCATCTTCTTCTGATGAGCCTTCCACTCCTGATGGGCCATCTTCTATGCTTGACGCATCTTCTTCAGAGGATCCTTCACCTGAGCAGCTTATCAGATGTGGTGCTCGTATTCATCAGCGTCCTGATTTTTTCTCTCCTTCTGCCTATTCTACTACGGTTCTTTCTAGACCTACCTCTTATCGTGATGCTATTCTTCATCAGGAATGGCAGCATGCTATGGCAGAGGAAATTGCTGCTCTTGAGCGTACAGGCACGTGGGATCTTGTTCCTCTTCCTGCACGTGTTCGTCCTATTACCTGTAAGTGGGTCTATAAGGTTAAGACTCGCTCTGATGGTTCTCTTGAGTGCTATAAGGCTCGTCTTGTGGCTCGCGGCTTTTAGCAGGAGCATGGCCGTGACTATGATGAGACCTTTGCGCCTGTTGCTCATATGACCACTGTTCGCACTCTTCTTGCTGTGGCCTCTGTTCGTGAGTGGTCCATCTCTCAGCTTGATGTCAAGAATGTCTTTCTTAATGGTGAGTTGCATGAGGAGGTATATATGCATCCTCCACCTGGGTATTCTGTTCCTAAGGGCATGGTTTGTTGTCTTCGTCGCTCACTTTATGGCCTTAAGCAGGCTCCTCGTGCTTGGTTTCAGCGCTTTGCTTCTGTGGTCACTGCCGCTGGTTTTTCTGCCAGTAATCATGATCCTGCGCTGTTTGTTCATACCTCTGTTCGTGGTCGAACTCTTCTTCTTCTTTATGTTGATGATATGATCATTACAGGAAATGATTCGGAGTATATAGCCTTTGTTAAGGCGCGTCTCAGTGAGCAGTTTTTGATGTCTGATCTTGGTCCTCTTCGTTATTTCCTTGGGATTGAGATTTCCTCTGCACGTGAGGGTTTTATCTGTCCCAAGAAAAATACATTCATGACCTCCTTGATCGTGCTTCTCTCACTAATCGTCGGACTGTTGAGACTCCCATGGAGCTCAATGTTCATCTTCGCGCCACTGATGGTGAGCCTCTCACTGATCCTACTCGATATCGTCATATTGTCGGGAGTCTTGTTTATCTTGGTGTTACTCGTCCTGATATCTCGCATTCTGTGCATATCCTGAGTCAGTTTGTTTCAGCTCCCACCCAACTCCACTATACTCACTTGCTTCGTGTCCTGCGTTATCTTCGTGGGACTATATCTCGTCGCTTGTTTTTTCCACGCTCCAGCTCTTTACAGCTTCAGGCATATTGTGATGCTACCTGGGCTAGTGATTCCTCTGATCGTCGATCTCTTTCTACTTTTTGTGTGTTTCTTGGTGGTTCTCTCATTGCTTAGAAGACTAAGAAGCAGACAGCAGTTTCCTGTTCGAGTGCAGAGGCTGAGTTGCGTGCTATGGCTCTTGTGACAGCAGAGGTTACTTGGTTGCGGTGGTTGCTTGAGGATTTTGGTGTTTCTATTTCTACGCCGACTCCTCTTTTATCTGATACTACAGGTGCTATCAGTATGGCTCGTGATCCGGTGAAGCATGAGCTCAGTAAGCATGTTGGTGTTGATGCTTTTTATACACGAGCGCATGTACAGGATGGTATTGTTGCTCCTCAGTATGTGCCTTCAGAGATTCAGTTGGCTGATTTATTTACAAAGGCACAAACTGGCGCTCGACACAGGTTCTATCTCTCCAAACTCAGTGTTATTGATCCACCCTGAGTTTGAGGGGGGGGGGTTAGATGTATATGTATTCTTGTAGTTTCCCTATTGTATAAGGGGTTTTGTGCATATTTGCCTACACCTGTATATGTATATATTTGGGCCTATTGCCCCCATGATGAATACAAGCGCTATTCATAACAGCCTCAGCCATAAAGACCTCCATGCCGACGCCACGGGTGACGAGAAGGGTGGTCGTCCTCTACTAGGAGTTGTCTAGGTGGTTGCCGCTGACAGCCCCTGACATGATGCAGAGGGCGTCGAGGGCCACCATCGTCTTAACGGCCACCATACCCACGATGTCGGTGGTGGCCTTGGCGACCACGACCATCACGGCCGCTGTGGCGGCGACCATCCCCTGCCTCAAATCCGCCGTGAAGTGGGGCGGATCTAAAGAGGCAGAGGGAGTCACGACGATGGCGCCTCCGCGGCCGTCATAGCGCCTCCGACACCCGACAGAGGGCGGTGGAGGCCCGACCTTCCGCTTCTTCACGCGGGTGTCGACCGTCGACGGAGTGCGCAGGGGTACGACCCGATGGAGGTGGTCGCAGCACTGCGCCCAGAAGTGGCGCAGCCGGCCCATGCCGACGGTCGCGTAGTGCGAGCGGGCCATGGAAGCGAGTGGGGTGGCGGAAGGGAGGTGGCGGAAGATAAGTGACGGAAGGGAGGAGTCGGAAGTGGTGGCAGAAGGGAAGAGAGGAGGCAGAATGGTATGCACCTTCAACCCACGCACCTGGTTTTATAGGAGGTGACACAAGTTAGTGGCGGCTCGTATACTTCATCCGCCACTAACCTGCATGATCATATTTAGTGACGGACCTGACTCGCCTACCATTAAATTATGCTAATTAGTGACGGACACACTCTTCGGACTCAGTTTAGTAACGGGCTTCATTTTACCCGCCAATAATATCGATCAGTCGTTTTGATGATGATGATCACTTTTGTAGTAGTGATATGCTCATGTATCGATACAACTGTCACTGCAGGCTTTACTACAGATGTACTTACCGTGACGATAAGCGATGCCTGGCATCGAAGCAGGTACAACAGCTGAACGACGACGAGCCGGCACTGTACGAGGTGCTCTACATCTCCGAGCACACATGCGGCGCCCCGCCAATCCCGACTCCTGA
This sequence comes from Eleusine indica, assembly GCA_030378355.1. Taxonomy (NCBI): domain Eukaryota; kingdom Viridiplantae; phylum Streptophyta; class Magnoliopsida; order Poales; family Poaceae; genus Eleusine; species Eleusine indica. The sequence goes on along the minus strand of CM059497.1, from coordinate 7,743,460 downwards.
TATCCTGTCAGAGCAGCAGACGCCGGCCGCAAGAACGGAGGGCGGGCTCGTGCTCAGGTTCGATTCCGCCGCTAGCCACCGCGACGAGCTGGTGCAGCAGCACGGGCAGTACATGCCGGCTCAGAACTCGTACATGATGATGAACTTCGGTTCGAGTAGTCAGATGCATTATCAGCAGCCTGTGTTCCATTACGACACGGGAGCTGGAGCGTCGTCGTTGTCGTTTCCGGCAGAAACAACTTTGCCGGCGCCTTGGTCGACAAATTACACCGACTATGGCATGTTCTCCATGTTGGAGTTGGACTACTCGTCTACATGTTATGGTTTCAATAGCCACACGGATTTTCCTTATAACTGCATTAATTGACGATGTGATATTTACTGATCAAATGAATGTGCTTCTACTATCGTTAATCCCTATAACAATCTATTAATTTAGGTGCGATCGTCCACTTCGTTTCCGCGGTGTCCTAATCTATTTTTAATGTTGCTTCATTGTTTCATTGAGTTGTATCTGATTCGCACTACAATAAAACAGGTTTATAGCGGCGGTACGTAACACACTGTAGCGGCGGGCATGGCAAGCCGCCGCTATGAATCCGCAGCTAAAAATGAACATCTACAGCAATGGATAATCCCGTATTGAAGCAATCCGTCGTTAGAAAAATAATAATAGTGGCGAGTGACATCTTCACCCGCCGCTACGCTTGGATCTGAAAAAAAAACCGCCCAGCCCGTGCCAAGCCCGCTGTGGAGGCCCGCCAAGCCGGATCTACGTGACAGAGGAAGAGGAGGCGCGCTGGACCTGCGGTGACTGAGGCCGGATTTGCCGTCGCTCGCTGCCGCCTGGAGGGGAGAGGGAGGGGGAGGCGCCTCCGGTCGGGGGAGGCAAGATCCACGCTCGCTACTGCAACTCAGAGCCTCTGTCGCCGCCGCCACCCGGGGAGAGGGAGAGGAGCGGCTGCCACTTAGGGATCCATCGCCCGCCGCTGCCTCATGCGGTCGGGGGAGCCAGATCCGCGCTGCCGCCTCTCGGATCTGTCTCCTGGGCCGCTGGAGGAAGGCCGGAGCTCGCGCGGAGGAGGGCCTCGTCGAGCTTGCGCGGAGGAAGGCCAGAGCTCGCGTGGAGGAAGGCCGGAGCTCGCGTGGAGGAGGACCTCATCGAGCTCGCGTGGAGGAAGGCCGGAGCTCGCGCGGAGGAAGGCCGGAGCTCGCGTGGAGGAGGGTCTCGTCGAGCTCATGCTCTATCAGAGAGAGAGAGAGAGAGAGGAGGAGGAGGAGGCGAGAGAGAGGGGGGAGGCGGGGGGAGGTGAGAGAGAGCCAGAGTGGGGAGGCACGACCGGCGGCGTGTGGGTGCGAGAGAGAGAGGGAGAGAGGGTGGTGAGGAGTTAGGGTTGAGAGATGCAATTTATTGAAGAGTGTTACAGTTTGGAATAAATGGGCCAAAAAACGAAATGGACCTCAATTTTTAGCGGCGGTCCAAGTTGTAAACTAAGTTGTAAACCGCCCCTAAAAAATAATTTTTAGCTGCGGCTTATATTGTAGGCCGCCGCTAAAAATAGAGCCCATTTATAGCGGCGGTTCGAAATGTGAGCCGCCGCTAAAAATTGATTTTTAGGAGCGGTTTACATTGTGAGTCGCCGCTAAAATTTGGAGGACAACCGCCGCTACGAGCTTTTTTATAACGCCGCTATGGACCCTTTTTATTATAGTATCGGTTGTTTGGCTACGATGTTTCTTGGTTTGGCTAGGATTCAAGTTTGACTACGATCCTTTTTTATTTGGCTGTCTTCTTGGAAGCAGATTAGGTGTAGGATTTATTGAAACCCCTATTTTGAACGCCACAATGAAGTCAAGACGTCATCCGATGACGCCGATGAAACTGACGAATCGTCGCATACGTTCTTGTTCGCCCATCTTTAACACCTTTTTAGCTTTCTAGAGACATTCATTTTGATACTTTCGAAGCATTTTTAACGCACCTGTAACCTTCAAATGGACCTCATATTTTCCTACTATGGCGGATGACGGCATGTGCCCACGGCTGGGAAAAAAGGCGAACGTGGGTTGTGGGCTTCATTATGGGCCGAGTTTTTTATAACATATAATTTTTGTGGGTATGAATTATGTTGAAAATGTTGAACTGACATCCAAATTTGCTTGAATTCAATTTAAATTGGATCATTTTTCAGTTCACATTTTTGTCCTAAGCTCTCATGTGATTTCTAAAGGGTTGTTTTTGGAACTTCGTGACACGAGGGCCTGGTGTCACAATAGTAATATGAAAGGTGTTAAGTGAATGGATCACGGAGGACAGTATACAGATGTTTGCTGCAAACTTCTGCAACAGAGACGTAGAACAAGAGAACGTTCATAAATGAATATCGTTTTGAACAATAATCGTATATAAAGTTATGATTGGTGTAGTATTACTGAAGCTCTCATGTTAAACTTCAACTTACAGGTTGAAGGATGAATGTCTTGTTACATTACACAACGCAAGGCCGAAGCCCTGCTTACATCAGAGTCCTACTACTGCTATGTCCATTCTAAGGAGGAGAAAAAAAAAAGGAAAACATAATCTATCATCTCTGTCGCAGAACTCCTGTTAATTAACATATATTAGAGCCGAGATACACAATGGCCATCTCATCATCTAATAGCTCACCGGTGCAGGTGCCTGAGCGGCGTAAGGATCCGTCCAGTCTTGGTCTTCAGCAACAGCCGCGTTCCACCTCTTCTGGAATATCTGCATCTCCTTGAACGACCTTCGCCTGACCACCGCCCGTCCGGCTGAATTGCCGCCGCCACCGTCACCACCAAGCACGGGCACGCCACGGTGGAGCACGTACTCGCTGTCCACGACGCCAACGTTCCGCGCACGGTCTCCACCCGCTCCCGCACCTGTCACGTTCGTGATCGGCCTCCTCAACTGTGTATCGATCGAAAGGCAAGGCACAGTACCCGAGTTTGTGGTGGAGCCCCCATCCATGGATGAGGTCGTTCTGCAGCATCCCCCACGCGCACCGCCACGCCTTCCTCGACAACACCGGCACCATCACCTCCACCCACCCGGCCGCGCCCCGGTGGACATCCGTGGGCTCCGGATTATTGGGCCCAGCGAGCCTTCGGGCCGTGTGGGCGTGGTGGATCTCGGAGGCCCGGTCGAGCGCGGGCTGCGAGACCTCGAGGCCCTCGCGGCGCACGACGGCGAGGTAGCGGACGGGGTCGAACGCGTCCACCTCGATGTCCTCGTCCCATAGAAACACATAGTCGTAGTCGTCCACCACGTCCGGGTGCAGGAACCGCTTCGCGAGCCACAACTTGGTCTGCCCTTTCGCCGCCACGTGGACGGCGCGGTTGGACCAGTCGAACTCGTCGTGGGACCACTGCCCCACGGCGCCGTCGTAGTGGAACAGCATCACAGTGAAGTCGGAGGCCGGGAACTTGGATACCAGCTTGTCCACGATGTTCTTGTTCTTGATCCCCACTGGCACGGCCAAAAGGCTCTTCCTCTGCTGCTGCTCTTGAGGATTATTGCGTTGTTGTTCAGGGTTGCCGGCGAGGGAGGCTTCCATCTCCAGGTTGGTCGTCTCGTGCACGATGCCCTTGGGCAGCGCCGGCGAGACGGTGGCTGCTGGTGAGGATGGCCGTCGGCGCGGTCGTTGGTGGCCTCTGTCGTCACGGAGTATCTTGCGCGACTTCATCATCGTGTTCCGATCGTTGACGACGACGCTGTTGTGGTGGTGGAGCGTGCAGGCGACTGCGCCTCCGACGAGGACTAGGACCACGAGGATGACCGGCAGGATGCTGCGCCCATGGCTTCTCTTCTGTGTCGACGAGGGAGGGGATCCCAATCAGGGTCTGTTGCCGATTTTGCTGATGGGGAGGGGCGGATGGTTCGTTTCTTTTATAGGGCCGGCGAGGATCCCAGGACGTGTCCGAGTCGATTGGCGTTCGGGAACCGTGTGCCGCTCGGGCGGGAATCCGAGTTCCAACAACCGAGTCGGACTGCTGCCACCTGTGTGTGCTTGCCCTCCTCCATCTCCAACTCATGCAGCCCATGAACTGCTTCGTTGGTTGCACACGCTCCCCTTCGGTCTACTCTTTCATTGCGGCTCCACGTTCGTGAGTGCTGAACCGGACGATAATAATCAATAAAAAATGAAGGAAATTACTGGGAATGCATTAAGCGAACCAACATTCTTTATTTGTAGATCACTTCCTCTCACCCTTGCTTCGCACTCAGAGCACCCACTTGATTTCGTCATGAGTGATTTTTGTTTAGTACATGACAAACTTATAGGACAATGACAACGCGCGTGTCGCATGTGCAAAAGACTAGTATTTATAAACAAACATGGGTCAGACCCATTAGAATAAGGAAAACACTCCAGGAGGAGAAGAAAGAAAAGGCTATTGTCTGTACATCGGAGTAAATAAGAAGAAAACATTATCCACCATTGGTATTATGAAAAAATTAAACTAAAATACCACTAAAAATATTAAATTACCCACCACTTCCATTACGAAACAATTAGACTATAATACCCCTATAAAAGTTATTAAATTATTCACCATTGCCATTATAAATAAATTAAAATCAAATATTTCTAAATATATTTGTAAAGGCACCACGTTCACCCCAGATCTCTCTATCTCTTTTTCAAGAAAAAGAGCTTCTACGTTCACTCTCAAGGGCTAGAAATTCTTATGTTAATTAGAGAAAAAGAAAAAGAAAAATTACTCATCACTGCCATTATGAAAAAGTTAGACCAAAATATCCTTCCACATAATTTTAAATGACCCACTATTAATATTATGTAAATTACTCACCACTGTCATTATAAAAATAATAGACTAAAATACAATTCCATATAATTTTATATTACTCACCACTAATTTTATTTAAATAATAACACATATATAACTTTGGAAATTTAACCTATTTGAAGAACAAAAGGGAGAAAAAAATATGTGTTATGGTAGCGACACACTAACGTGGTTGTTGGAAAAACAAATTTAAGAAAGAATTCATGGATACACGACAACATAAATATATGTGTCTTTGAAACAAATGTGTGTTCCGGTTGTGGCAACAACATCTATATCAACAACACATACACATATACTAATTCAGAGAATACTTCCTACGTGGCTTTAGAAAAAGAATAAAAAAATATTCATGAATACACCCTACTTTTAATGCATGAGACTTCCTACACATTGACTCTCTAGCAGGATATATACATAGAACATGGATGTATTTTCGGGTCTTCAAAAAACAAGGATATACATATAGAACGTGAATGTATTTTTGGGTCTTCAGAAAACATTGGAACCTAGATATAAGGTTTCCACCGAATAATCAAGCATGTATATATATATTAAAAATTATGTTGGATAATATTACACTCAATATATTATATAAATCTGAGTACTTTGATTATAATGCCATGATAGTTGAATAGTTCTGGTTCATTACCTAAGCTTTGAATCAGTAGAGAAATATTAATAAATACAAGCCCATGCATAATAAATTGTTTTTCTTTTTTTAATCATATCTAAATAGTTGATCGAATATTAATAATAATTTTCATAATATTTAGGGTAATATATCAGAATAGCCGCACAAATGTGCGGGTAGGTTGACTAGTTATATATATATATATATATATATATATATATATATATATATATATATATATATATATATATATATATATATATATATATATATATATATATATATATATATATATATATATATATATATATATATATATATATATATATATATATATTTGAGCAATAAAAGAAACCATCACATTCGTTTTCAAGGCCAAGAAATTTCCACATTAATCAAAGGAAATAAGAAGAAAAAATTACCCACCACTACCATTATAAAAAATAGACTAAAATACTCCTAAGAAAACTATTAAATTACCCACCATAGCCATTATGAAAAAATTAGACAGAAATACCCCTACAAAAGTTATTAAATTATCCACTACTGCTATTATAAATAAATTAGAATTAAATATTTCTAAATATATTTATAAAGGCACCACACGTTCACCCAGCTCCCTCCCTCCCTCCCTCCCTCTCTCTCTAAAACACTTCACTCATATTAATCGATGAAATCACTATCATTATAAAAATTTAAACTAAAATATCACTATTATCGACCACTACCATTATGAATAAGGTAGATTGAAATACACTAAATAAAGTTATTAAGGCCATGCTTCAATCCTAGTAGTTATTTCAAAACTAGTTTTATTTTTAGTTTTAAAAAATAGCTTTTTAAAAAGAAAACAAGGTGACGATGTTTGAATCCTAGTTTTTATAATCTATAAACTAACTTTTGGATAGTCCATGCATTAGAATAAATTGTATTAGTTGGATTGAGTCAGTTATCTGATTTATAGAAACCGACATAAAAATTTGACATATTTAGAGGCCCTTCAGCTTCTACCAACCAGTTAGTTTTTCAACCAGTTTCTTAAAAACTAACAGGATCCAAACGTGATATAAATTATCCAACATAATTATTGTAAATAAATTAGAATTAAATATTATATATAAATTTGTAAAAGCAGCACATTCACCTCTCTCTCCCTCTCACTAAAACACCATGTTCACAAGCGGATAACACTACAAAACCAGTCATGTTGAAGTAGGTTTAGGCATGTGTGCTATATAGCTATAAGGATTCATGTTGAATATTTTAATTGGTAAAATTTTATGCATCTTTTTTACTTTAATGTAAATGGCACAGGGCCCTATACAGGGTAGATATGATACATTGATTTTGAATAAGTAATAGAAATGAAATCTTGGAGTCAAATTTTTCAACACAGATACACCCTATTATCATTATGAAAAAGTATTATTAAGAAAAAAATATTCTTTATGATGTTATTGTTTAATAATTTTATTGATATAAGATGTAATATAATTAAGAGATATTATATTTGTATATTTTTATAACAAGATATAAAAACTAGTCGCGCAAATGCGCGGATAGGTTGACTAGTTATATTCTCAATTGAAAGTGATATTTATTATTGTCGTTCAATTCATCTCTGAAAGTATATCTATTTTTGCATGCTTTGGGCCGGCCACGGGTCACAGACTTTTTTACAGCACTAGCAGTAAATATGGGCTGAAATCTGTAGAAGTATGGGTCAAAAAATAGCTAAGCCCATAAAAAGCAAATTCCTTTTTTGGCCTAATATGAGCTGAAATGTGTGGAAAGCTGAGCCCAGGTGGCTTACAAGGGATCCAAGATCCGAGTGAGCCATTGCTTCTTTTTTAATTGGAATGAGCCATTAATAGGTGGCCATCTTGCCGGCCATTTGAACCGGGGAAATCTTTTTTGAACGGATATGTATGAGCTAAGGTAATCTAGCACTCACCGTCTTCCTTCAGGCTCGATTGAAGTGGGGTGCAACGGCGTTGAAGGCAGAGTACCTCCTCCCCCAGCACGCCGTCCTTCCTAGCCGCTGTCGTCCTCCTTCGCCTCGGAGAAGAGGACTCACGGGATGGAGCCTCCGCCTGCTCCACAAACGGGATGGGAGGGGGAGGGGGGTAACGGCCCTAATCCAGGGAACCGGTGACGGGAGCCGTGCCCACAACTGACGATGAGAGCCGCGCCCTCAACTAGCGCCGGCCACCAAGGAGGTTGAACGACGAGGACTTAGATTGGGGTGCGCCATGAAAGAAACGAGAGAGAGAGAGAGAGAGATTGGCGTTCGTCGGTGGGGAACCGGGGAAGCACGAGACCGATGGGACTTGTGGGACAGTGCGCAATTACTAGGGACAAAATTATAACTTCGTTTTTTCTGCTGCATTAGAACACGAGAATGTCATATAATTTAAATTTTTTTCATAGAACTAGAGTGTCATATATTTGAAACGGAGGAAATATATTTTAAAACATTATTACTTTATCAGACTATAAAATGAAAAAGGAAGACCCACAGCCTGCATTGAGAATAACAACAATGTTAATGAGTTAACCGAAAGTCCGAAACGTGACACGATAAGTTGATAACATGACGTAACCCGTGACACTTATTCCGTCGTGGATGCATGGCGAGGGCCCTGGACGCGAACCAGCAAACGTCACGAGACACTCAAGAACCTCGGAACGTGGACACCTGACCAAAACAGGGTCACCGTCGAGACGGCTGCTATACTCTTTGTGTCTAGTTCGCGAAAGGAATTTCTTTTATCAAACAAGATCGTCGGTGACTATTATTTTTGTCCGACCATGGACAGAGGGTACTGGTACACACCAAGGTTTACATAACCGAATGAACCGGTAAAATCGGTCGGAATCGGTTCATGGGTTAACCAAAAACCGGAATAATCGGCCGATTAACTGGACAAAAATCGATTTGGAGAGTCGGCGATCGGTAACCGGTTAACCGGCCGATTGCACCGGTTAACCGACGGTTTTGGCGGTTAACCGATCGGTTACATCGGTTTTTATCATAGAATTTTAAAAATAAATTTTTAAATTCATATTTGACAGTTAACCGATCGGTTACACCGATTAACCGACCGGTTGTTCGGTTAACCACCCGATTTTACTGATTTTCAATTTTTAAATTTTAAAAATATTTAAATCAAAACCGATGGTCCGAACCGTTTTCCGGTTAACCGGGTTAATCGGCCGGTTAACCGCGGTTTTGTTAACCTTGATACACACACGGACAAACAGATGAACCTGCGAAACAGCGAGAGCATGTAGTTGTTCTGCGCGCAGTCGGTCAACGTGGCTGTTCAAGAAGTTCCAACGGTTTTTGTCTCCGACAAGAACTAGAACCAACAGACGAGCCCTACCAATCACCCACAGACTCCTGAATCCTGACGATGCCTGCTGATTAGTAGAACAAAGTCTAGAAGAGAAGGCTCTAGAGCTTGATTACTCGGTTGCCACCAAACCCAACAGCGCACATTTGTTAATCACTTTCACGGGCAACGCGTATCCTACTCCCGTGCCATTTCTTTTGCAGATTTCCAAAGAAGCATAGTATGCGCCTTTTTCTTTATGCGGCTTCTACCCGCAGATCATATCCGTTTGCGCCTCTTCGTGTGCCGCGTCGCCCCCGGATTGCAGTTGCGGTCACGCCCAAAGCCGCTGTTTCAAGTTTCAAAAAAAAAAAAAAAAAGCCGCTGTTTCGCCGCCAGGGAAAAGTCCACGGCCCACGAGATGACCAGGCCCCACTTGGCATCTGCACAGAGTGCCACCTCTTCCGCAAGCCGCGCTGACACGTTGGGCCCACTCAGCGTGACAATTTATGCCGCCCGTCCACTGGCTGGCTGACCCACTTCACCTTCACCGTTTCACGAGCCAGTGCGCCAGCCGCCAGCAACGCAACCAACTTTCCTCGCGCGAACCTTCGCCTGCTCTCCACTCCTCGCCGCCGCCACCGCCATGGACACGGCCATGGGCTCCGTGCAGTCCGCCTCCGACGCGGCGGCGGTCCCGGACGCCTCCCACTGCGGCGGCGCCGCGTCCAAGGACGCCACGCTGGGCCGCCACCTGGCGCGGCGCCTCGCGGAGATCGGCGCCCGCGACGTCTTCACCGTCCCGGGGGACTTCAACCTGACGCTCCTCGACGAGCTGGAGGCGGAGTGCGAATCCACGGGTGTGCGCCTCGTCGGGTGCTGCAACGAGCTCAACGCGGCCTACGCCGCCGACGGGTACGCCCGGGCGCGCGGGGTGGGCGCCTGCGCCGTCACCTTCACCGTCGGCGGGCTCAGCGCCATCAACGCCGTCGCGGGGGCGTTCAGCGAGAACCTCCCCGTCGTCTGCATCGTCGGCGGGCCCAACAGCAACGACTACGGGAGCAACAGGATCCTTCACCACACCATCGGGCTGCCCGATTTCACGCAGGAGCTCAGGTGCTTCCAGACCGTCACCTGCTATCAGGTACTAGACTTCTGCTTCTTCATCGTTTTTCCCGAATTCGTATTGATTCTGAAGGCGATTGATATGTGGTACGGGTCTGATGACGACTGCCACCTACTTTACGCTTCTTTTGTTTCATTGTCTTCTGCTCAATTTGGGGGCTCAAAGAAGGTCGCTTCTGTACCGTCACAATTTCATTGATTTCGTTAGGATGTTCAGACCAATCAACGTTTCCTCAATTCTGATATTGTTGCTGCTTACTTCAGGACTTGGATAGCTATAGAATGTGACTGTTCCTAATTACTTGATTAGCTGGGGATGTCAGGACTTGAGTTATGTGTTTATGTCAGGTACAGATAGAGTAGTCAAATTCTTAGATTATCCAACTTCAAATAGGCTTCTCAGACTATATATAGGAATTGGTAACTGCTGCTTACTCCTATTGACTTCAATACTTTCTGGTGCCAAGATGGTAGTATCTGGCTTAAGTATGAGTATTTATATTTTAGTCAATAGTCATCATCTTAGTTGTCCATGGTATATCTGTGCTCAATGGATACACCTTTTGCAGCCAAGGCCTGGTGACTTCAAATTGAACTTTTACACTGCACGAATTGTTACTTTTGGGCTGCGGCCTGGAGAACTGTGGTTAAAGTAGGTACATTGAAGCCACGATAGTTTTAACCATTTATTACCTTTGGCAAAATATTCTATGCCTCGAGCTATAAGATTTTGCTAATGTATATGCATTAACAACTCGGAAGATGGCAAAACTCTTTTACTTTTGCTAATGCTTCTTTTGCTAAAATCACAGGCAGTGGTGAACAACTTGGAAGATGCGCATGAACAGATTGACAATGCCATCTCTACGGCATTGAAGGAGAGCAAGCCTGTTTACATCAGCATCAGCTGCAACCTCCCTTCGATCCCGCATCCAACCTTTAGTCGTCACCCTGTCCCTTTCTTCCTCTCCCCAAGGTATGTTGGGGACTTGGCAGACTCTTATATATGTGTAAGAAGGTGAAGAAACAATCAGTTTGGCTTTGCTCATATGGATAACTGTTTCATTTTGCAGACTTTCGAACCAGAAAAATTTGGAGGCAGCAGTGGAAGCTGCTGCGGCTTTCTTGAACAAAGCAGTCAAGCCAGTGCTTGTTGGTGGACCAAAACTGAGGGTGGCCAAAGCATCGAAAACCTTTGCAGAGCTCGCTGATGCCTGTGGTTATCCCTTTGCTGTGATGCCTTCTGCGAAGGGGCTTGTGCCAGAGCATCATTCTAGGTTTATTGGCACATACTGGGGTGCAGTGAGCACTCCATTCTGTGCTGAAATTGTCGAGTCTGCTGATGCCTATCTGTTTGCTGGTCCCATATTTAATGACTACAGTTCAGTTGGATACTCGCTACTCCTAAAGAAGGAGAAGGCCATCATAGTCCAACCAGACAGGGTGGTCATTGGACATGGCCCTGCATTTGGGTGTGTTGTGATGAAGGATTTCCTGCATGCACTTGCAACACGCTTGAAGAAGAACACCGCTGCATATGAGAACTATCGGCGAATTTTTGTGCCTCAGGGGGAACCTCTTGCATCTGAACCTGGAGAGCCATTGAGAGTGAACATACTCTTCAAGCATATTCAGCAAATGTTGTCTGCCAATTCAGCTGTCATTGCAGAGACTGGGGACTCATGGTTTAACTGCCAGAAGCTGAAGCTACCAGAAGGCTGTGGGTAAGCTCTTTTAAAATTAATCTGGGCTGTATATGTTGTAGTGACGCAATATTTACTTTCATTTTTTTCCCTAAAATGCTTAGTGTTGTGGGTGGTAAGTGCCAAAACGATAACACCATTAGCTATTTTGATAGTATTTGTGGGACAGAAATCTTGTCTGATTGCCTGACCAATAAATTAATTATGATTAGCTATTTCTCAAGATCTTTTCTGTTCAGTGTGTGTGTTTGTAACGAAACATTATTTTCTTGCACCAGTTATGAATTTCAGATGCAATATGGCTCAATAGGCTGGTCAGTGGGTGCAACTCTGGGATACGCACAGGCTGCTAAGGATAAGCGTGTCCTTGCCTTCATTGGAGATGGCAGCTTTCAGGCATGAAACATTTTTTTTCCTGTTTCAAATTTGGTTTCTATCAACACATGCAGCAAACAAAATCCTAATTTGTCTGAAATTCAGGTGACGGCACAAGAAGTGTCAACAATGATTCGATGGGGCCAGAACAGCATCATTTTTCTGATAAACAATGGAGGGTACACAATTGAGGTGGAGATCCACGATGGTCCTTATAATGTAATCAAGAACTGGAACTACACTGGCTTGGTGGAAGCATTCCACAATGGCGAGGGAAAGTGCTACACAGCAAAGGTTGGCAAGTGGCAACCGTGTATTCATGTTATCGTGAAGTGAGCACTAGTACTGCGTTGCAATGACATTTTCCATTCTATACTTGCAGGTTCGAACTGAAGAGGAGCTGAAAGAGGCGATCGAGGAATCTTTGGGACCTAAAAAGGACTGCTTGTGCTTCATTGAGGTCATCGTACACAAGGATGACACTAGTAAAGAGCTCCTTGAGTGGGGTTCTAGAGTTTCTGCGGCAAACAGCCGCCCACCAAATCCTCAGTGATTGCGTGAAGTCTGTCCTCAGTTGCACGGGAAATGGATCCTCGTGCTGTGGGAAATCAATGGGATCTTTGAATAATTTTCCATGTAATTAGCTGATGTAATTAGCTGATGTTGTGAGTCCTCATGGCTACTGCATCGAGATGATTTCAGAAACTGATGCTTGTATAGTTGTACTGTTACCAATAAACCTGAAATCGATTTGGGATCGTTCTTAGCCAACAGACAGTGTCTCGCGCCCTCGGAGTAACCTTCGTAAAGAGGTTCGGCACGTTGACTTAAAAATGAAGACAGAATTGCAACAACGCAGCTGCTCACTCCAGCTCCTGTCAGTGCAACTGAAGGAGCGGTAACCAACAGAAACAAAAATGACAGATAGATTCTTCTTCTTAATATAAATAATAATAATAATAACAGATAGATTCTTCTTCGTGGAATAAACCAAATCTTGAGAACATATATGGACAGCTGCCTATAGTTTGACATAATAATCAGTTTGACTTTGACGAGCTTCTCGTCTCGTCTCGTCTCGTCTCGTCCATGCGTATGGACGCTGTTCTGACGCGCGAAATCCAACGCGAAACCGCTTTCCAGACGCAGCTCGTTCCAAATGTCAGCAATCGATTCTAAGATCCAACTTCGACCGTGCATGTCATGACTCCATTGCTCGTTCATCTAGAGGCAGAATCTGACGCGTCAAAAAGAGAAAAGGCAGAACCTGAGTTCGTTGGTCGCCGGCACCTAGAAGGCTAGAGTCGCCCAGGTGTTGAAGCGTTCCAGCCTCCGGCACACTTCGTGGCAAAGCGGACGGCGTAGCCGCGGTGGCGGCAAAGTGCGTTGTTCCCCCAAATGCAGGACGAGCCGTGCGGCGCTGGAAGGGAGGCGACGTGGCCAGCCGCCGCAAGATCGACGACAGCTGCATCGATCGAAACAGAGCACCTCGCCGCTGTTTCACAGAACCAATCCTGTGAAACAGGTTGCTTCTCATTCCTATCTGACACCTTGGATAAAACTTCAGCGATTTTCTTCCCGTTCCGCGACGGAGAAATTGAGTACTCATCTGAATTTGCTTGGGTACTCCAGACGGCATAATTGGTACTATCAGGAAAACTTAGAGTACATATAAGGTACTTCCTCCGGTTCAAAATGTAAGTATTTCAAATATTAAAAAAATTATCTACAATGTAAGTATTTTTAGAGACAAGACAAAATCTGGTGAGTTGGTGGATGAGTGAGAAATTGATAAGATAGTACAAAATAAATGGTATATATGACTTTTTTAATTTAACTATTTTGAAATTTAAATGCTTCGAATGCTTATATTGAGAAAGTAGTTCATATTCTAGTCAGGAACCAATCATAACTCAAAAGGTGTCACTGTCTTTTCACACAACGCCTGATATGTCAAGCCAATCTTGTGACTTTGCACGAGGGCATTTCTGCATCCACACAGTCATACAACAGCACGCGCCATCTGAACCCTGGGGGCCATGACCATGTGGGAATTGGGACGGCTATCTTAATCCACTAGCCACAGTTCAACGTTCAAGTCACACACAGTAAAATATTCATTCGTCTCCAATACACACCAGAATTAGCACTCTTTAACCAGATCGATGGCTCTACCATATCCTAATTCGCCACAAACAAAAAAATTCTACATGGACATGACCGAGTAATGTGACTCCAGGATCCTCTGCCTCTTGCTCTGAAAGGGGCTGCTCCCATATACCGTTTCAGGAGAGGCAACCTTGGCTAATGCCTGCCTCACTGCCTCCTTCAGAGACCTGAGACTTGCACCTGTACTGCCATCCTCCTTGCACAGTGTGAACACATGTTGCACCCTGCCTCCCAGGGAACTCACGTCTGCTCTCAGTGCCCTCAGTCGCAGGTCATGGAACGCCTGGATGATCCCGGCTATGAGGTCTGGACGGTCGTCGCAGCTGACGGAAGCCTTGATATATAGGATCTTGTTGGAGCCGACGATGCCAGCCGCATCATCGCCGGTGTAGCACTCGATGGAGACTTCGTCGGACTCCGGTGGGAGGGGCATGCTTCGAGTGACCTCGCTTGCTTTCCTCTTCAGGGCCTTCACTTGGTCTACCACCATGGCTAGCAAGGTGGCCTTGTCCATCTGTCGAGCAGAAAAGGAAAAACCTTAGCATTGTACTTTATCTTGTTAGAAAATTCCAAAGCCAAAGCATGGCGAAATTTGAACAAAAAATGGTAGCGGACTTCAAAGTTCTTTCTGAGGACTGCACTTCAAAGTTCTCCATGAGTTGTACTATGCGGGTTCAACGTTTGATCAATCAATCATATATCGATATATAGAACCGTAATCCAGGATGGTACTCTAATAACTTAACACCGAAATTTGTGAACTTTAGGATCATCTTTTCGTACCGTGAAGTGAACCAGTAGTAATGCAACGATATAGCAATACGGTAAGAAAAAAATCAACTGAAACAGCTCTGAAGAAATATAACCAAATTGCAAACTCTTTGGACACCGAAATGGCCTTGCATATCTGCATGTACCTCACCAAATGGTTCGATACAAAGTTAACATCCAAGCACGTATATATGAAAGGATTGCACGGACCTGCTTAGTATCAGGGATCATCCTCCTCAGCGTAGCCAAGTGGGCATTGATCCTCTCCCGGCGCCGCCGCTCGGCCTCGCTATGGATCTTCAGAGCCTTTGCCTCTGTCGCACTCCTCCCGGACCCTGACGACGACGACATCTCCGGCGGCACGGCCGGAGGCGCCGAGCTGGCCTGGCGGGGTAGCAGGACAGAGCCTCTGTACACCGAAGCATCACAGGCATCGTACGGCTCCAGCTCCTTCCTTTCTTGCAAAGCTTGGCATGCAGCCATTCAACCAAACATCCTAGTACTTGCCTGAGCTACAGGTTCTCGTCACTGCACAAGAAAGGAGAATGTGCTGATCGAACCAGATAATGAAGCAACTACCCAAATTTGAACAGCATCAACAGCGACGGCGAGAAGTGGTGCAGAAGGAAACAAAACGAGGAAGAGCAAGTCAGGTGAAGCAAGCAAGCAGGGTGAGAAAGCTACTGATGCTGCTTACAATAAGTGGCGCAACAGCGTAAGGGCATCTCATCTCGTACCTAAGGATGAGTGATATGCTTGTGTGTGAGACGTGTTCACCTTAAGATACCTATGATAGGCGAGGAGTGATGCAGGGTACTCTGCTTTTTACTGGCCAACCACCTTATACATGCGTTTTCTTTCTACACCTGTGTTCCCACTCGGAGAAATTTCTTCCTATCGGCAGGAAGCATGCGTGCTTCTGGGGCCAATGGATGAGGTGGCGTCCATGAGTGTGCCATGAGTAGGATCAGCAGCAAAAGCCTGCCAAATGGAG
This sequence comes from Eleusine indica, assembly GCA_030378355.1. NCBI lineage: Eukaryota > Viridiplantae > Streptophyta > Magnoliopsida > Poales > Poaceae > Eleusine > Eleusine indica. The sequence continues at coordinate 7,727,521 of CM059497.1, read as the reverse complement.
GACTTCAGTAGCTGCCTAACGTGTTTCTGTCCTGATAAGGATTCAGATGATGAGTTCAGACTGTAACCATTCTGTTTTCTACTCGAGTAAAGATTTTGTTACTGCCGCTAGGTGAACTGAAATGTGCTTTTCTTGCGCCGAAACATGTTACCGAACAGAAGCAGAGAAGTTTTCAGATGGTTTCTAGTAATTTATCACTGTTAACCCTATCTGTTCCAGGATCATTTGAGTAAATTTCATAAACAATCTATGGGCATCTTATCCGCCAAAACTTTCAGAAAGTGAGAATGATAGTAGACCATCACAAGATTCCTCGTGGAATTGGATGGGCATGATCCCAAGAAAATTAAGTCCTTCCGATCCATTGACTAATGTTCCACCCTCTCCTCACGAGATAGGGACATGATTAAATGAATCCTCATGAACTGTACTAGTACTATGCTGTATGCTCCAACCGTTGAAAGGTTGGCCTCCTTTGGCTGCAGCCGCGCTCCATTTTCACACTCGTTAACAAACAATTTCAAATGAGAAGCCGGCCTTTGGACCCTACAGAGTACTGACGGACAGGTCGTCTTGTTCTTGCATATGATCCAGCTTCAGCTACCAATCTCATTCCTACAGTGGAACAGACTGTTTACTCGAACTTATCCTCTGATAGACACCAACCTTTGTCGCCTTGCCACGGCCTAATAGACTACCGAGCGGCAAGTAGTTTTTCGTCGTGGAACATGTGAGATCCGGGTTACAGCTTTGTGGCTGGCTACTTACCGAGCATTTCGTTCAGAGTATTTAAAGATCTGACACGGCACAATTGAACTGGCTTCCACCTTTGACCCATGAACAAGGATAGAGCTGACGCCTAAACTATGCAGGATTTAATACAGTAGTAGTTCATGAACAGAGAGACGGTTCTCTCGGGTTCCTTCCCTTCCCTTCCCGTCGTGCGTCAGTTGTCTTGCATGTGAACCTGCGAGTGCACCAGGTAGACAAGCTGCCCAAGAAACCGCTGAGAACGCTGTTTGCGAGCCAGAAATGACGAATATCCTGTACGATTTTATTTGTCCTTGTGTCTCGACTCGAATTTGGCATCTGAAATTGGCGAAGAACTGCCAAATGACACGAAATCATGCTGTCCTTTTTCTGTGAATTCTAAATTTGTTATCTTCAGGCGAAGTTTGAGTTTGATTTTGAAACTTGTTGTGTAAGGTTACCTATGGTGTGTGTGTGTGTGTGTTTGTGTTTTCAGGATATTCAACACTTCTAGATATATTTTTGAGGATTTTCATGAATCCTCAGGAATATTTCGAGTAAATATTTGCACAAACAAAAGTGGTGGTCATCGTAAAACATATTGCCAAAGTTAAGATGGTTATGATGCGGGTGATGTATATTCAAAGTTGAATGTGCATCTAGTCACACATGTTTCGCTTTTTCTAACATTTCTTGCTTAATTTCAAAGAGGGGGACCATGTAATCTTTGATCCGTGATTGTTTGGCGGATCTTTTGATTTTCTGTGACGGAAAAAAACTGCTGACTTCTCGATGTGCTAGCTAGAATGACTTTTCCTTTTTGACAATTAAACTAAAAGCAATTGGGTCGCTATATGTCCGCATTGAGTAAAGTGCACCGCGGCTATCAAAACTATTTAAAAATGCTCATCTAGGTCTATAAATTCTTAAACTGACTATCTGAGACCCTAAACTATTTTTGGATGGTTATCCATGTCCACGAATTTTATAATGATCCCATAGGTCCATGATCTATTTATATTGTGTCAACCATGTCCACACTACTGCTGTCCAGCCGCTCTCCACGTGCGTCCCAACTGCTGCAAAGCCGCTCTATTCATGTGCCATCCAGCCTACACGACAACGCCAGCTAGCAGCTAGAGCACTCTACTCATGGAAGCCTCACTCTCTGTATTGTAGCCCGTGCCCCTCGATCACGGGCATGCCTGTCTGCCCATCAGACGGTGACAATAGCAGCGTGTCACATGCGAAGGGTATCATGCACAGAAGTAAGATTGTCATCATGGGTAAAGGGCAGGTTATCGTCGTGGGTAATGAGTAACGGACACGAAAAGGCGAGACTGTGACAAGGAGAGCGAGGTCAAATGTGAAGGCGAGGCCACGACGGACATAGCGCATCTGCTGCTATCTGGCATCGTCGTGTAGACTCGACAGTGCCCGCATGGAGAGTGGTTGTGCGGTGGTGGTGGTGCGTGAGGAGAGTGGTTGTGCGGTGGCGTGGCGAGTGGAGTGCGGCTGGACATTGTGGATCTAATCGATACAATATAAATAGATCATGGATCTAGAGGGTCACTAAAAAGTTTATGGATCTGGATAACCATTCGAGAGTAGTTTGGGAACCTAGATGGTCACTTTGAGAGTTTATAGACCTATATGACCGTTACTAAATAGTTTAGGGACCTGCGGCGCATTTCTCTCTGCCCGCATTAGTATGACACCTGCGGCAAGCTTTATTCACAAAAAACTTTATTTATAACAATAAAAAACTAATTACTATAAATCTACAACTCTTATTTTTTCCGATATTGCCCTCAAATTGAGAAACTACTAGCTAGTAATTATGATTTTAGATTATGAAATCTATACCGTTAGATCAAACTATTGTATTTTGGATAGTAAAACTCCTCTAAAAATTTTGTGATGAAGCATCCACCCAAATTACAGTAATAGGGTATATATTTCTGTTAATATATAGTGAGAGGTCTGTAACAACTTCATCAGTCTTAAGATTTACCAGTCCAATCTACATAAGCCTTGTTAGTGTGTTAGTGGAGATACGAGTTAAGCTAAGAAGACAAACTTCATTCATCATGAGGGAAAAAAATGTTAATGAGGAGGATAAAGGAGAGCATCCGGAGATTTAATAAGGAAATGTCAGGATATTTTGAGAAAAAAAAAACTTCATGAGGAGAACATCTCACCGTGCCGACAATGCCATGAAGTCCTTCGTCAGCCATAGATGAAAATTGAAAATGTAGTAATAGATTTTGATTTCTATGATATTTTTGTTCTTTAGAGCTGAAACAATGTAATAACTAGGCTATGTGCGGAAGGCCGAAAACTATTTCTCAAGAAAATAAGTAAAAATCTTCATGCTCCAAGTGAAATGAAATAAATGGGCCGGCCTATGAAAAGATGAGCCTGTGCAACGTACCGATATGCATGTTTCTAACGCGGTCCATCTAGACATGTCCAAAAGGGCTGCCCGGCCTAGCATGGCCTGAACCCTAAATGACCCGACACGTTCATTACTAGGCCAGCACACGGGTTTTTTTAAGCCGTACCGAGGTAGCCTTTGGGCTTAGCTATCGGTCCGTGGCATGATCATAAAATATAAAATTATGTCGGACCGGTTCACTAGTCACGTGAGCACACATGGTCTAATAATTCAATTACAGCCCATTAACACTAAAAGTGATGAAAAATAGATAGAACTCAAAGTTTCTATTATAGAAATGAGATGACTTACCAGCACACTAGGAAACTCTTTTTTAACTATAACATAAATATAATTACACTTAAACAAAATTTATCGAGTCGTGCGTTGCCGGCCCTCGGGTCTGGCCGTTGACCCAAGCACGGCCCACAGCATAGGGTCATGCCGGCACGAACCCTAAAATAAGTAGATCGTGCCGTGCTTTTTTTTACGTGCTTCGTGTCGGCCCACTTGGCCCGGGACTAGGCCCATCAGACTTTTGTACTATTTTGGCAAGTTTGTTGTGTTTTTTACTAGTGCCCACGTCGGATGCATGCCCCGTAGATACGTGCCAGCCGCATGGTAAGGCCTCCTTTAAAATACAGGGTTCTCAAAACTTAGGATTTAAGATATATAAAATTTACAATTCTAAAATAAATTAGAATACAGAAATTTTTCTTATCGAGCGTTTGGATATAGCACACTAAAAACATAGGAACATAAGGAGAGAGAATGACACAAAGGAAAGTTTCCAAGAGGTTGAACCTCTTGCTAGAATTCCTCCAAAATTACTATAGAGAAAATCATTCCATAGAAATTTTATAGGATTTGCATATGCTCAATCCTTTGGAACATCCAAAGGGCTTCATAGGAAATTTTTCTATAGAATTTTAATTCTCTAAAATTTCATTTTTTTATTCCAAACAAAGCCTAAATCCTTATCCCTTGTCGAGCATCCAACGTCGGGCGAAGGCATGCTCACCGGAAATAAATTATGTACGGACTGTTGTGAGCTTCATGACCATTGATGATTGGATCTCCAAGGTATGAATGTTTTTGTGATAAATCACAACTATAAAATTATGGGCTAATATCTACATGAGTGTTGTCTATATAGGAATCATCTCTAACTCTGTTACAAATCACATGGATAACAGTTGTTTTGGCGATTGATGACAATGACCACAAGCATGGAGGCTTGATGAGTTTGATGGAGTCCAAGGGTTGATGAAGATGGGTCAAAGCTAAGAACAAGCTATGAAGTAAGTGTTGGGAATACTTATTTAGTTGTTAGAGCTTTGAGTTCATAGAAAAAAACGGACTATGAAGAGGGTCTAGGTCATTTCTCTTAGGTCATTTCTAGTTGAAAGAACCGAGTGACCGAGAGGGAGGGGAGGATGAATCGGGAACTCACACTATGTACCAAATTCGCCAATTACTAAAACCTACCATTTAAAACAACTCCTACACAATTTTAATGATGATCACACTAGCAAGATAATGAACCTATGAAAGGAACAACAACCTAACCATACTAGTAGATCACACAATGTAATATAACTCCTATGCAAGCTAGTGATAAAGACACGCGGAAGCACACAACAAGCTAGCAAAGGAGCCTACTTATGCAAAGCTACTAGATCATCAAGAACAAGATAAGCACACAAGCATGAGTAACACTATACATACTAGGGTGATCGATCAAGCCAAAGCAACTCCTATACATGCTAGTGATTTCACCGAGCAACCTTACACATCACAGCACTAGTGAAGGTCCATCTAGGCTCCTAATTTTATTTTGGTGATTGACGTCAATATAATTAAGAACGGACTAATCTTTTAATAAGCATATGTGTAGATTATGGTATAAAGTTTGGTGATTAAACGCATAGAAACAAAAAGGGAGAAAAGAAGATGGCAAAATACTTTAAGATGAAATTCAAAATATGCTCAAGAATGAAGTTCATAGAGTTTTATTTGAAATCTTGAGTATAGAAAAAACCGTACTACCAAGAGGGACACAAAAGTGTGAAGAGGAGGAGAACTAAGTGCAAAATTCTCCTTTTCAAGCCATATAAAAATTTCCAGGGCAAAATCATCAGACTTGTCTGACCTATCGGACTTCAGTACCTCTGCCACTCTGGGTCCGATGACCAGAGGAAAGTCCGACGCATCGGACACTTTCATCAGAGTACAGTTCCCCCGCCACCCTATTTTCATCGGACTTGTCCGATGGACAAGACTTGTCCGAACCATCGGACAAGTCCTTCGGATTCCAGTTCCTCTGTCCCTCCTGTGCCGTCGGACATGTCCGATGGACATCAGACTTGTCCGATGGTCATCTTATCCGAGGCATCGGGCAAGCTTGTCGGACTTCAGTTTCTGCGCCACCTTGATTCATCGGACATGTCCGATGACCATCGGACTTGTCCGACACAGATCTCAGAAATTGAATCTCCAACGACTCTTTTCCCCATTGGGTTATAAATAGAACCCCTCTTCGCTCTTTGGCTGGTTGGTCACTCATTCCACTCAAAAACACTCTCAAGCTCACTTTGCTCTCCCCAACTCTCCTCCCTTGCTTCCACTCTTGATTTGTGAAGGGATTGAGAGAAGATTGAAGTGCTCCATTGACTCCAAGCTTTCATCCTCTTGAGCACTTGGTTCATCGTTACCGCCGATGACTATTGTGTTTGTTACTCTTGGGGATTCATCCCCTAGACGGTTAGAGATGCCCGTAGAGCTTCCAACTTGTGTGGTGACGCCTTGGGAAGTTTGTATTGACCCCTCCTTTGTGGAGTTTCTAGTGGAAAACCAAGTTTGATCTTTGTGGTCACTTGGAGAGGTTATGGTTGAAAGAGACCTGGTCCTTTGTGGATCCCTCAACGGAGACGTAGGCTTCTTTGTGGAGCTGAACTTCGGTGAACAAATCTTGTGCGTTACTTGTGCTTTTAATTATGTGTCTTTCATTTACTTATTTTTGCTCATAAACTTGCTAGTTAGGGTTTGCTTCATATTTCTTAAATTAACTTGTGTAGGTTGCTTGCTAGTTGCTCTCCTTATTTTTACAGTTTCTCTTTGCTTGTATTCACTTGTTCCTAGCTTGCCTTACACTAGTTTTAATATTTACCCGGTCGATCTACTTTTCTATCTCGTGCCATCGGATAAGTCATCGGACTTTCGTCACAATCGTCGGACAAGTCCGACACTGCGCATTTAACTCTTATTATTAAGTGAATTTTAGGGATAATTGCCTATTCACCCCCCCCCTCTAGGCACTTTTAATTGGTATCAGAGCGGGATCTTCTTGAAGGCTTAACCGCTTGAAGATAAAGATGACAAAGGGATAGAAAATTCCGCCTAGTGGATCGTCCGAAGCAAGGTCCGAGGGCGATGCACCTGGAGAAAATCCAAGGATTGAAGATATTGATAAAGATGAGCTACCAAAAACCTACAACAATGTCATGTTTGATTATGATGATCTCAAAGAATATCTTATTGGGCAAGGATCCGGTAGACTCTCCTACTTTGATGGACAATTTTATGATCATTGGAAATGCAAGATGATGATGTATTTGAAATTCATGAGTCCTCATGTTGCAAATATAACCGAGAATGGTTTCTTGTGGGAAAATAGAGACAATCCAATCCGTAAGGATCCAATCAACATTCATCGCAATGTCGTGGCTGCTAGTGCAATTGTTTTCGCACTTAGCGCCACTGAGTATGACAAGGTAGCCGGAATAAAGAATGCCAACCAACTATGGAGAAAACTTGAGGTTATCTATGAGGGCATTGATTCCGTCAAAGATGCAAGACTTGAAGAACTACAAAATGAGTTCAACCTATTCATCATGGGTCCGGGAGAAGGCCCAAAGGAAGTTCATGATAGGCTCATGAGGATTGTGAATCAAAGAAGAGCACTAGGAGCTAAAATGACTGACTTGGATATCAACAAGAGACTACTACAAGCATTGAGACCATAGGATAGCAACATTTGCTCAAACATTAGAGAGAAGGACAACTTCAAAACCTTCTCTATCGATGAAGTGCTTGGAAAGCTTCTTTTCCAAAAGCAACAAAATGATCAAGCCAACAAGATAAATGCCTTGATCAAGCAAATTGAGGGAGCAAATGGTGACAAAAATGATGTGGCACTCAAAGCCACACAAGAGAAGAAAAAGAAAGTGGTTGATTCTAGTAGTGAAGATAGTGATGATGAGATGGATTTGCTTATGAAGAGATTCAAGTCATTTCTCAAGAAAGATGGCTACAAGAAGAAAAGCTTTGACAAGGACAAAGCAAGTAGGTCAAAAAGAACTTGCTATGAATGTGGTGATAAAGGACATTTTATTGCGAAATGTCCAAAGAAGAAGAACAAAGATGAAAGAAGGAAAGACAAGCACCACAAGAAAGACAAGAAGTACAAGAAACATAGAAGAGGTGAAGCTCACATTGGTCAAGAATGGAATTCCGATGATTCATCCTCTTTATCATCTTCCTCCTTCAAATCTGACTCGGATGAGGGAGGCATTGCTACACTTGCCATTAGCGTCACTCCCACCAACACTTCTCTATTTGGAAGCTTGAGTGATGATGATGATGACAACACTCACAAGTGCCTTATGGCAAGAGGATCGAAGGTAACAAAATCTAAAAACAAGCGTGCCTCTTATGCTAGTAGTAGTGATGATGATGATGATGTTAATGTTTCACTTTCCAAAATGCTTGAATTTATGGAATTACTTGAAAAACAAAAGGAAGAAAATGACAGGCAAGAGGAGCTACTTGAGAAACAAGAAGACTTGCTTATTCTTGAAAAGAAAAGAAACCTTGAACTAGAGAAGCTTCTAGAAGAAGAGAGAAAGAAAAATAATGACTTCACTATGTCTCTCACTAAAATTGAGAATACTTATGAGAATGTTAAGAGCATTAAAAATGAACTTCAAGAGAAGTATGAGGAGTTAGAAAAGACTCATAAGTCTCTTGAAGAACAATATAGGATTCTTTCAACTTTCACATCCTCCTCAAATAATTCCTCTGAAGCTTCCACTAGCAAAGGATATGATAGATGCTATAATATTGATGTTAATGTTTGTGCTACTAATATCAAATTGATTGATGATTTGAACAAGCAAGTAAAAGCTCTTGAAAGCAAAATACAATATGAGAAAGAGGTTGTTGATGATGAGAAGGCAAAGTATGCAAGAGGTGCATACTCATATACTACAATGGCACATGTCATGGATGGCATTGGTTATATTGAGGGTGCCAAGCATAATGCTCGGGAGAACAAGAATGGGAAGGAATTCCTTAAGTTCACCAAGGAAGGATCTTACCAAAAGAAGCAAGCCAAGAACAAGAATATTAATCATTCTTATTTTGTTAATGATTCTCATGCTAACATGCCTAATGCTACTTGTGCACTCTTTCATGTTTTTGATGCTTTATATGTGCTCATGAGAAACATGTATGGTCGTGTGTTTGCCAAATATGTTGGGCCACGCAACAAAAGGCCAAAGGCTTGTATGTGGGTGTCCAAAGTGCTTGTGACTAACGTAAAAGGACCCAAACAAATTTGGGTACCTAAAAATAAAGCTTAATTTGTTTTTGTAGGACTATGTCTCCAGAGGATCAAATTGGGTGATTGATAGTGGATGCACCAATCATATGACCGGAGACAAAAAGATGTTTAAGTCATTCGAGCCAAGTCATAACAAAAATGAGTACATCACATTTGGTGACAATGGAACGGTACAAGTACTAGGTTATGGTAAAGTTCCTATCACTCCTTCATATTCCCTCTCTAAGGTTATGCTTGGTGATCACGTTGACTTCAATCTTTTGTCCATTTCGCAATTTTGTAAAATGGGCTATGATTGTTTGTTCAACGAATGTGGTGTGACCATCTATAAGAGGAGTGATGGCTCGGTTGCTTTTAAGGGTGTGCTTAAAGGAAAGCTTTATGTTGTGGACTTCTTCACGGATGAAGCTAGACTTGGTACATGCTTATTAGCGAAGTCCAACATGGGATGGTTGTGGCATAGAAGGCTAGCCCATATTGGTATGAGAAATCTTCACAAACTCCAAAAGGGCGGCCAGATCATAGGACTAACCGACGTTTGCTTTGAGAAGTATAAAATTTGTAGTGCATGCCAAGCGGGAAAGAAAGTTGGAGCATCACACCCCGCCAAGAATGTGATGACCACCACAAGGCCATTGGAGATGTTGCACATGGACCTCTTCGGCCCTGTCTCCTACATAAGTATTGGTGGTAACAAATATGGTCTTGTAATTATTGATGACTTTTCTCGCTTCACGTGGGTATTCTTTTTGCATGATAAAGGTAAAGTAAAAGATGTGCTCAAGACGTTCATGAAAAGAGCACAAAATGAATATGAAGTCAAGATCAAGAAAATAAGGAGTGACAACGGCACCGAATTCAAGAACACTCAAGTTGAAGAGTATCTCGATGATGAAGGTATCAAGCATGAATTTTCGGCACCCTACTCCCCTCAACAAAATGGGGTGGCCGAAAGAAAGAACCGCACGCTCATTGAGATGGCAAGAACAATGCTTGATGAATACAAGACGTCCGACCACTTTTGGGCCGAGGCCGTCAACACCACATGACATGCCTCCAACCGGTTGTCTCTCCATCGACTATTGAAGAAAACACCATATGAGCTACTAACCGGTAACAAGCCTAATATTTCCTACTTTCGTGTTTTTGGGAGCAAATGCTTTATGCTAAACAAGAAACCCAAGACTTCTAAGTTTGCTCCAAAAGTCGATGAAGGTTTCTTACTTGGTTATGGGTTGAATGTTCATGCCTATCGTGTATTCAACAAAACCACCGGTTGTGTTGAAATTTCACGTGACATGACATTCGATGAATCTAATGGCTCTCAAGGGGAGCAAGTTGTTAATGATGGTGTAGATGATGAAGCTCCTAGAAGTGTAATAAATAGGATGGCCATTGGTGATATGTGACCGCAAGAAACATCAAGTATTGAAAATCAACCCTCTCCCTCAAGACAAAACCAACATCATGAGAATAAAGAATTAGATCACGCAAGTGGTCAAGATCAAGATGTTGGGAATCATAAACAAGCATCAAGCAATGATTCTCAAAGACATGATAAAGAGGTTGATAAAGATGGTGGTCAAGAAAGCTCACACTCACCGCACCCAAGAGTGCTTCAAAATGTACAACGTGATCACCCTGTCGAGCAAATTCTTGGAGATATTGACAAGGGAGTAATCACTAGATCTCGAGTTAGTAGTTTTTTTGAACATTACTCTTTTGTCTTTTCTATGGAGCCATTTAGGGTAGAACAAGCACTTGAGAATGCGGATTGGGTAATGGCCATGCAAGAAGAATTGAACAATTTCACAAGAAATGAAGTGTGGACACTGGAGGAAAGGCCAATGAACAAGAATGTTGTGGGCACCAAATGGGTGTTCTGCAACAAACAAAATGAAGATGGTGTTGTGACAAGAAACAAGGCAAGGCTCGTGTCAAAGGGGTATTCACAAGTGGAAGGTTTGGCTTTTGATGAAACTTATGCCCCCGTAGCAAGGCTTGAATCTATTAGAATGTTACTTGCTTTTGCTATTCATCATGATTTTAAGTTGTACCAAATGGACGTGAAAAGTGCATTGCTAAATGGGCCAATCAAGGAAGAGGTGTATGTGGAGCAACCACCAGGCTTTGAAGACTCTAAGTATCCTAACCATGTTTATAAACTCCATAAGGCGCTCTATGGGCTTAAGCAAGCCCCGAGAGCATGGTATGAATGCCTTAGGGATTTTCTTGTTAAAAAGGGTTTTGTCATTGGCAAGGCTGATCCGACCCTCTTCACTAAGCGTTTTGGTGATGATATCTTTGTATGCCAAATATATGTCGATGATATTATATTTGGTTCTACTAACCAAACCTTTTGTGATGAATTTAGCAAGATAATGACCAAAAGGTTCGAGATGTCCATGATGAGAGAATGGACATTCTTTCTAGGCTTCCAAGTGAAGCAATTCAAGGAGGGCACCTTCATATGTCAAGCAAAGTACACACAAGACCTATTGAAGAAATTTGACATGGACAAGGCAAAGCCCATCAAAACTCCCATGCCGACAAATGGTCACCTCGACCTCAACAAAATGGATGAACCCGTTGATCAAAAGGTATATCGCTCCATAATTGGCTCTTTGCTTTATCTTTGTGCATCTAGGCCCGACATCATGCTTAGTGTGTGTATGTGTGCACGTTTTCAAGCCGCTCCTATGGAGTGTCACATGGTGGCCGTTAAGAGAATATTGAGATATTTGGTTGACACACCCAACCTAGGGCTTTGGTATCCTAAGGGCTCAAAGTTCAACCTATTAGGTTATTCCGATGCGGATTATGTCGGAGATAAGCTAGATAGAAAGAGCACCTCCGGGACATGCCAATTCTTGTGTAGGTCCCTAGTGTCATGGTCATCCAAGAAATAAAACTCCGTTACACTCTCCACGGCCGAAGCGGAGTATGTTGTAGCCGGTAGTTGTTGTGCACAACTACTTTGGATGAGACAAACTCTAAAGGATTACGGCTACAAGTTGAACCGTGTTCCACTCCTATGTGACAATGAGAGTGCTATAAAGCTTGCTTATAACCCCATTTAGCATTCGCGCACAAAGCATATAGATATCCGCCACCACTTTTTGAGAGATCATTCCATCAAGGGGGATATTGAAGTTAGCCATGTGAGAACCGAAGATCAACTAGCCGATATATTCACCAAGCCCCTAGATGAGAAGAGATTTTGCTATCTTAGAAGTGAATTAAATATTCTTGACTCTAGCAATGTGATGTAGAGAATGTGCACATCTGAATGGTGATTGTTCTGTTATTGCAAAAATTATTATATTATGTCAAAAACCTATTATTTGTGCTATTGAAGTTGGTTTTTGATCACTAGATCGAATCTTGATGAAATATGGCCATTGTTATGTCTTGTTGATTATTGGCTGACTATAAAATGTCAAGACTTTCCATCAAACTATTTTAAAGAAAATAAAAATCCTCTATTCTTTCATGGCTGGACTCTAATCTCTCTGATCATTCTGGCGTCGGGCAAGTCCGACAGCCATCGGACATGTCCGACGTCGTCGGACAAGTCCGACGGTCCAGGTTTCGACCATTTTAACCCAGCCCGACTTACCCCTTCGGTCAACCCCTCCTCATTCATCTCCCTCACGTTCTCTCTCCTCAAGAACACCCCCATTGGCGGCACCAAGGCGATCTCCCTCTCCCACCATCTATTGGAGCAAGTTTAGAGGTCAAGAGGTCCTCCTCGATCGGAGAAGTCTGATCCCCCATCGTTTTTGCAAGGTTTAACCATAATCCCCCCTCTCTCTCTCTCTCTTAGGGTCAGGGTTATTGATCAATACTAGTGTCAAATCTTGTTCCCTTGCATATTCGATCCATGGAAGTAGCCTCTAGTTAGTTATTTGTGGAGTAGAAGAAGTTTGGGTACTTGTGGTAGGTTGGTTTGTGCACTCTATTTGCTTATTGTATTGGTACTTTGTTGATTATCTTTAGCTTGGTGCATTTGTGTGAAATATCACGTCATTTGCATTTCTTCTATCTCTTGTGGTCAGATGTTGCAAATTAACATGTATGCATAGTTTTAGGGGGAGCTCTCATATTTTTTTTCTTTAAATATGTATACTTGTTATTATCTCATATCCTCTTACTCATGCACACATTTAAGGGGAGCTCCTCGTCACAAACTGAACCTTTATTGCATATTTTTATGAAATTTAGTTGTATTGTCATCAATCACCAAAAAGGGGAGATTGAAGGTGCATCTAGACTCCTAATTTTATTTTGGTGATTGGCGTCAGTACAATTAAGAATGGACTAATCTTTTAATAAGCATATGTGTAGATTATGGTATAAAGTTTGGTGATTAAACGCATAGAAACAAAAAGGGAGAAAAGAAGATGGTAAAATGCTTCAAGATAAAATTCAAAATATGGTCAAGAATGAAGTTCATAGAGTTTTATTTGAAATCTTGAGTATAGGAAAAACCGTACTATCAAGAGAGACATAAAAGTGTGAAGCGGAGGTGAACTAAGTGCAAAATTCTCCTTTCCAGGTCATACAAAAATTTTTAGGACAAAATCATCGGACTTGTCCGACCCATCGGACTCCAGTACCTCTGCCACTCTGGGTCGTCGGACATGTCCGACAGTCATCGGACTTGTCCGATAACCAGAGTAAAGTCCGATGCATCGGACACTTTCATCGGAGTATAGTTCTCCTGCCACCCTATTTTCATCGGACTTGTCAGATGACCATCAGACTTGACAAGACTTGTACAAGCCATCGGCCAAGTCCATCGGATTCCAGTTCCTCTGCCCCTCCTGTGCCGTCGGACATGTCCGATGGCCGTCGGACAATGGCCATTGGACTTGTCCGATGGTCATCTTATCCGAGGCATCGGGCAAGCTTATCGGACTCCAGTTTCTGCGCCACCTTGATTTATCGGACATGTCCGACACAGATCTCAGAAATTGGGTCTCCAACGACTCTTTTCCCCATTGGGTTATAAATAGAACCCCTCTTCGCCCTTTGGCCGGTTGGTCACTCATTCCACTCAAAAACACTCTCAAGCTCATTTGCTCTCCACAACTCTCCTCCCTTGCTTCCACTCTTGATTTGTGAAGGGATTGAGAGAAGATTGAAGTGCTTCATCGACTCCAAGCTTTCATCCTCTTGAGCACTTGGTTCATCCTGACCGCCGACGACTATTATGTTTGTTACTCTTGGGGATTCATCCCCTAGACGGTTAGAGGCGCCCGTAGAGCTCCCAACTTGTCTGGTGATGCCTCGGGAAGTTTGTATTGACCCCTCCTTTATGGAGTTCTAGTGGAAAATCAAGTTTGATCTTTGTGGTCACTTGGAGAGGTTAGGGTTGAAAGAGACCCGGTCCTTTGTGGATCCCTCAATGGAGACATAGGCTTCTTTGTGGAGCTAAACTTCGGTGAACAAATCTTGTGCCTTACTTGTGCTTTTAATTATGTATCTTTCATTTACTTGTTCTTGCTCATAAACTTGCTAGTTAGGGTTTGCTTCGTATTTCTTAAATTAACTTGTGTAGGTTGCTTGCTAGTTGCTCTCCTTATTTTTATAGCTTCCCTTTGCTTGTATTCACTTGCTCCTAGCTTGCCTTACACTAGTTTTAATATTTACCTGGTCGATCTACTTTTCTATCTCGTGCCATCGGACAAGTCATCGGACTTTCTCCATAATCGTCGGACAAGTCCGACACTGTGCATTTAACTCTTATTATTAAGTGAATTTCAGGAATAATTGCCTATTCACACCCCCCCTCTTCTGGGCACTTTCAACTAGGTAACAGTGAAGAAGCCAAGGAGCTGTTCGAAGAAGCCAGAAAACGGAATGAAGCGAGGACGAAAAGTTTCAGCTTCTGTACATAGTGACCGGACAGAGGGGTCAGTGGAGACCGGACTATACGGTCACTAGGAGAACAGGAGTTCCAAAGAGAAGACTCAGCGAGGAAACTGCCAGAGTTGAAGTCTGTAGAGACCGGACGGTCCGGTTTGTACAAGTCGACTCTGGGCAGCGAGGAAGCGGCGCTGAAAATGTTTATGTAATGGAGAGAGAAACGGAACGGACGGTCTGGTCAGTAGGAGTCAGCAGAGGGACAGAGCCGTTGGAGCTGAAGACTGCAGTGACCGGACAGTCTGGTTAGTACGCCCAAAATGCTGATTTCGTGAAGCAACGGGTAGTTAGAGGTTGAAAGGCTATATAACTTCGTTGCTGGGATCTTGGAGACCTCTTTTGGCCAGTGGAATTACTTGGAGCATTTGGTGAGAGCTAAAAAAAAAAGAGCATTAGGAGGAGATATTGCATATCTTGAGAGTGCTAGTGAGAGTAACTTGAGCATTGATGCATATATAAGGCTAGGATGTTCTTGAGAGTGTGATCTAGATGGTTACTCTTGGTCTATGCTGAGATCTAGACCGGTTAAGTGTCAGTGATCGAGCATATTATGATCGGTTGTGTAGGTCGTCATACGTTTGTACCCGGTTTGAGCCCGTTGGTGAAAGGGGCATCGCTAGTGAGCGCCCGTGTCGGCTTGGAGAGTCCGGCAAGTTCTCGAGAGAGGCGAGCTTGTGCCTTGGTGGCAGCGGTGACGCGCACCGTGTCTTTACTTCGGGAGTGATTGCGGGCTCATGGGCGAGAACTCCACTTTGGTGACGGGAGGGACAGGGACTCCGACGGGAGTGATCCAACGAGGAGTAGGGGAAGGCGTCATCCTTCCGAGACCTTGAGAAAAAATCATGAGCGTTTCTTGACCATCTCTTTACTATTCCACAATTATGTGCTCTAGTAATTAAGTTGAATTGTAGATTGCATAGGCTAATATGTTTTGCTTCCGCGCTTGTTTTTATCATAGACACTAGCATGTGTAGGGTCTTGGTCTCCTAGAATTGATTAGGTTGTAACGATTGCTAGGTTTTAGTAGTGTGAACTGAAGTATTCGGATTCGTGGTCGGCTTACCGATTCCCCCCCCCTCCCCTCCCCCCCTCCCCTTCTCGGTACGCCTTCGATCCCTACAACTGTCCGCAATTTGCAGCTGTGTAGACCCGTCAGGATTGTGGACGCCTGGACATTGCAGGAGACCCAACGGGACCAGCAGTGGTCGGCTTGACTTTAGCCGGAATGCATTGGCTCGCACCTCCGTCTCGAGGTAAAAGACAGGTAGAGAACTGCACACGCACGGACGCACCGCGCACTCCGTGGCATGTTCGTCCCGAGCTACTCCCTCTGTTATTAAGTTATTATCGTCGTTGATTTTTTTAGTTAACTTTGATTATTTGTCTTATTTAATTTTTTTAAAAAATATTATATTATTATAGTTTATTTTATCATCAAAGAAAATTAAAATATAACTTTTAAATTTTTTTATTTTAAATAAGACAAATAATTAAATTAAATAAAAAAATTAATGATAACAATAATTTAAAAACAGGGAGAGTATATAAGTACAGGTGCTGTACGTGTTTAGCCGGGTGATCGTGCAGTGTGCGTATACAACAAAGAGCCAGTTCGACTCGATTTTTCTTGTGCGCGCGCGCGTCCCGTTTCCGGCGGCGATGGCGTCGCAGCAGGCAGAGAAGGCAGCGGAACTGCGTGACCCGGAGGTCCACGACGAGGGCGAGACCGTCATCAAGGGAGGCACCGGCGGCGGCGGCCTCGAAGCCCAGCCCAGGAGCTCCTCGCCGAAGGTACCTGGGCTACGGCGCACACACGTCATCGCCATGTCGATTGCTTTCAAGTCCAGGGCCTTTTTTTTTTCGACTCCATCAGAGGCTTTGTTGAATATACATATCTTTTAATTCGATTTGACCGTTCGCGTGTGGCTATGGTCACGTGAAGCTAGCACGTCTCTGGCTACAAAAATTTTGGTGCATGTGCGAGTCCGTGTTTCAACGTGATTATTGTAGTCCTGCACCAAAATTGAACCATATGTAGCTTTGTTTGCCACTAATACTAATTAAGACTAGAAAAGAAATAATTTTTAGATCCTTGATAAGAATACTAATTTGTTAGGCCAAACGTTAGTTCCTAAATTGCACGCAATGGAATGAAATACTGCAACGGATACTTATCACGCACAGAAACATAAATTATTTACACATACTTTTGATATAGCTAACGAATACAATATTTAAAGGTTGTATTTTAATGTGTTCATGGTGCCCTGGAGGCCTATATATATGACAACTCTACTCCCTTTCATATAAACTTGGTAAAAGAAATGCACGAACTTGTCAAGGTTAGCTGCAAAACAAAAACAGTTGAGATGTGATATATACATATTTGAGATCTAATGTAACCAAGGACAAATATGACAATGAGAAAAAAGGAAAAAGATTTGATGATTCAGAAACATGGAAAGAAGCTCGGTAGACTGAGATGAGGGAGATTAGCAACTCAGCATATTTGCCTGATGGTGTGCTGAAGGTATCGTAGAAAAGCAGTGACCGGTTGAGAATGGTGGCTCCAAGCCTAATACTACTCTCTCCTCCGCCTCGTCTTGGAATGTTGTGGCCTGTCATATATATAGCATTTGCATTTTAAAGATACACTTGTGAGTATTCCGAGAGTGAGGGAGGAATTGAAATAAAAAAAATGTCTATATATTGATTCTTCACTAATGACGGTAGTTTCTGCATGCATGTTTGACAATAAGAAGAATGAGCAGGAAGCTATATTAGCGGCATCAGTTTCTGCATTCATGTGGCAAAAAAGAAACGGACAGCTTTTGCATTCATGTGGCAAAAAAGAAACAGGTCAATAAGGAGGCAAGCATTAATGAAGGCCCATCCAGTTCACGTTGCCGGTGATATTGGACTATGCAAAAGTTAGGGCCTGTTTGGTTTGTTACACATACCACCCTTACCAAAACTTGGGGTGTGTTTGGTTTTCTACCATGGACTATCTTTCTAAAATTTGGCGTGTCTGTAAAATTTGGTCCACATTTGATTCGTTACTAAATTTTGATATACCAACGAAATTTTGACGTTACCAATAAACTTTGCACTACCAACGCGGGCCACAGCGTTGGCGAGCAAAACGTTCGCCCTCGTTTTTGGTTGCTTGGCCGATGTTTCCTAGGCTACGTGGCAGTAGAGTATTAGTTACACGAACTCCAATATTATTGGTTAGTGATTTTTCAAATAACAATAACTCATAAACGGTAATGTTTAATTGTAATCTAATTTCACTATTATACTATTTGCAATTTAATCTATAAAACAAGATATCACTTGGCTACATATCGTGAAAGAATTATTTTCTGATATGTGAGTCCCATACGTCATACATGCAACATTGGCAAGTTTTGGTAGAAGTATAATCCAAACGTTGTTTTCTTTGCACATGACCATGTATTGGTAAGGCTTCAAATCAAACAACATTTCTTTAAACATGATTTGGTAACGCCCACGATTTGGTTCAAAGGCCCATTGATGGAGATCAATCTAACATACAGATGTGCGGCTATCTCTATTACTATAATTTAGATGGAAATATTCACGTCATAAAAAAAATTGTCATACGCCCATAAAGTTAGAGATTGAATTCAAATCGGTTTCATACCTTTTTTATCAAGCATCGAATTCAAAAAATCATAAATCCCTTGTCCGGAGTTCAAATAAGGCAAACTCAAACTCTATCTCATAGCTCGCGAAACGTTCTACAACTTTGATATTTAATGGAAGTCAAGATTCCATTATTTTGGTTTTCAAATTTACGATGCAAAAATATTTATTTTAATTCGGACTCCTCTACGCAGGTCTCTGTGCAGGGTCCATATTTCCTACCTTCGAAGTCCAAATAATATTATCTATATATGTTCCAAAAATGTCTCGACGAGATCTACAACTTTCATGTTTTAACTTTTCTCATTATAGCATGTTTTCAAGTCCAAAATTGCATCGCAATGCAGTGTTGTTTCTATTCTGTGTGAATTGATTTTTTCTATCGGATAAAGCTTCTAGAAATCTTTAATCATTGGGTCACGATCTTGGTCTTCGCATGTTGGGCTTCATAGAGGTTTAGTGGTGTATTATATGCATCATGAGCTTATGAGAATCCCTCTTTACATGACGAATTGGGCTTCATATCGATACTTCTCATATTTGAGCATTTTTTTAATGTCATTTCACTTAATTTGCAACATAGCACTCAAACTACACTACATGTGAAAATCGTTAACATTAGAGGTAAAAAAATATTTATGATAAAAATACGGTAAAAAATAATAGAAAAATTATTACTTATGATATATAAAATGGTATACTAAAAAGCATCAACAATAAGATAAATATGATGTTTTATGTAGAAAATGTCAATAATTATATTATATAAATAATTTATGTTTAAATTATAAAGAATATTTTATTTTTTTAAATCCATAGCAACGTACGGACACTTTGCTAGTACAAATTAAAACACAATACGAGCGATTGCTTCTTTCTTGTTGCCCGTGTCCATCGAATGAGTGACACCACATAATCAAAGGGAAACATTCTTTCCTGATCTCGTGTCCCTGCTTGCTCAAACGAGCATCATCACTCAGACATTCCGTGTAGGTTAATGGGAAGTAGCATTGTGAACAATAATGATGATGTATACATTTAGGAATGCGTACTTTTGCTCGAAGGCATATTGATTACTTTACGCGGCGACAGGTATGCATAGATATGGATTTTACACGCGCGACACACGGGAACGAAGTTTGATGCGTGTGCCCGTGCCAAAGTCATTGTTGATATCATCAGGCGCCGCGGCACCGGTTGATCGGGCTGCAGCCGCGCGTGTACTTGTGAGCCTGGTCCGGTGCGCGGTTGGCGTCCTTCTTCTCGCAGTTGCCAAGGGCCTTGCAGCTGATCATGCCACCGTTGCTGTCCACGGACATCGGGATCGACCAGCCCTGGGCGTCGGCCTCCTGAACCCCGGCCATCAGCACAAGCATGCCCAGCAGCAGGACAACGGCCGCCCGTGCTTGCACCTTCTCCATGAGATGGATGATATCTGCTTACCTCTCAACAGAGGAAACAAGGATAAATATGTGGAGATGGGTTTTATTTATTGGTTGCCTTCCAATGGTTCTCTCTAATGGGAAATTATAAGGGAGGAAGCTGGTGTCTAATAGATGGTTGTGCATGCATATGGGACATGTACGGTTCAGGACCAGGGACTATGTTTAGCAGAAAGACGTCTATTTTGGGTGTGGTACAATCTGCTTGTTACAAAATGAGTCTAATAAGGAACGAGGCTAAACTGTCTTTCCTTCCATCCCTTCATAAGGAACTTATTTTCGGCATCCAATAAATTTTCTTAGAGAGAATTACTTATATGCCATTAACACTTATATTTTTTTCTCTTATTTATCATCCAAAATTTACAGTTTCCTTTATATGTCATTGATTGATTTTAATTTTTCCTCCCGTTAAATGCCATATGTGTTATATTTTATGAAATTATTATGGTTAGAGAATTTAATCTTTTTCAGAATGAAAGGGATATATTAAAATATGAATAAGTACATATTCTTACATCAAGACTCTCAAAGACGAATAAAACACACATAAAAAAAAATCTAAGCCTTTATCTCATCTTCAGAACCACTTCTCTGACTGTACATACTGCCAAAAAAGCAGGAATTAAATCAAAACCATTGTCCTCTTCAACCATTGATGACACACATCAATTTTTTGTTGAAGCCACAAGATCCACAGTATTTGAATTACTAAGGCAGATTTAATCCTTTGAACAAGAATCATCAAAATCTCCATACTTAGGAAGAGATGATGATCCCATCTCGCTTACCCCTTCACCATGGCTGCATTAAGCCACGAAAAACCGAAGGACCTTATTCCATGACGGCAACATCATCTCTGACTCATCATCGTTGTCAAGACACCTCAGTCTCTCCATGTTACCTTATCCAGGAGGGATACTGGCGGTGTTGCCACAGCGTGGTCCACCTCATTGGAACCTCCATGGAGAATCCAACACCCATCCTCCTCAAAGAGGATAAGAAAACACCAAGATCCCAACACTGAAGAGTTCAGCATGGATAGATCTAAACCCTAAAGAGAGAGGGGGACTCGCTTCCTCTAGCCGACAGTGGCTAGAGTTTTTTTTCTTTAATCTTGTTTTGTTGTTTACCATACATCTATGGAATATTAATTTAGCTAATTAAGGCCCTATTTGGATACCTCTAGTTTTTAAGAAATCAACTTTTAGAAACTGAAGGGCCTCCAAACAGGCCAGTTTTTTTATCAGTTTCTAATAACTAATTTATGAGTTTTTAATAAATTCATAATCTGGATTAGACCATCTAATGTCAGTTTTTAAAAAACCAACTTTTAAAAACTAGGATCCAAACACCCCCATGCAATTTTTTTATAAACCAGTTTCTTAAAAACTAGGAGGGATCCAAACAGGGCTTAAAGCCTTTGGTCTTATTTGTTCTTCATCCTACTAGTCATTATACTTCTCTCTTCTAAATGTCCCTTACTTGATGGTTTGTCTTGAAACCATAATTTTACCATATGTCTTTAATCTTGCAATGACAATGGACCGACTTTCTACACATGTTAGGGTATATATGAGTCTTAGATAACGTACTCATTAGGATGGAATATTAATTCATGAATAAGACTGAACAATTTAGTAGCTGAAATAATATTTCCTAATCCCTATATGTAACATAAATGGTATAGAATTGAAGGATGAAAAATTGAAAATCAATGACACAAAAGGGAAGTATATATCTTGGATGAAAATAAGAGTAAAACATAAACTTTGAAGGCAGAGATAAGGATTTTACTTATTTTCATGAGGTGCTCCAAATTCAGAGGTACTTGAAAATTGCCAATATCCTTGGAACAAATTTGAAACAACGTTCCCGGTCTGATTATTAATTAGTGGTCAATAAGGTCAGGATTTTTTTATTCTAATAAACAAAATGAGTGGTTTCTAATATATTTTTCTATAAGCACAACAACAATTTCAGATGAGCATGAAAAATACTAAGATCAAATATCTAGTGTGAACATGAGTGACCCTAACACTTTGATGTGATTATTATATTACCGGTCTGAAGGTTAAGATTAGGGGTGGATGTCGAGCTGATCCGATTCAGTTAGAAAAATAACTCGGCTCGGCTCGGCTAAGCTCGACTCGTTAGACAATCAGGTTCAAAACTTAGCTCGGCTCGGTCTTGGAGCTTTTTGTCCATCCCTAGTTACGATCAGGGGTCTTTCTGGGGTTCCATGCTTTAAAAATGTTTTAGAGGAGAAGCTTAGATAGGTAAATATGGCAATGGGCCCCGAAACCCGATACCTGACGGGTAATTACCCATTAGAGGCCGGGTCTGGGCAAAGTTTTCGACCCACGGGTCTGTTAACGGGAGAAAACACTACTCATCGGGTAAAGCGGGTGCGGGTACGTTTTTATTTGACCCGTCCCCGTTAACCCATGTGTATTGAATACCAAAATAATTTGGCCCACTGCAGTCATGCGAGCTGGCCCAATATGTATTTTCAGCTTGGCCCAATAGCAATTATTCAGCCCAGTCCACTGTACTCAAGGGTTGCCCTAATCCATCGAAAGTCAACAATTTTTTTGCTATGGTGTCTACAGCTGCTAGCAGCCGCTGCCGCTCTCACACACACACACAGCAACACACACGCAACGCCCAGCAAATCAAAGCACCCTCAACTAATTCGATGCAGCGGCAAATCAAAGTGCCATGGTGGCGGTGGCTCCGTCGACGGCGGCGAATCAAATCATGGCAGCAGCGACTCCTTCAATGTAACAAGGCAAATTGAAGCATGGCAACGAGACTCGTGTGGTCGTGGCTCGGCGCAGATAGGAGGTGAGTCCCTCGATGGCACATGTGACAGCTCGAGGACGTCTCCACGACGATGTACGACATCCATAGGCCAGATCGAGCATTGCGCCTTGCGGGGTCTGGGCACCCGACGGGTATGTATTACCCACGCGGGGCGGGGTATGGGGGAGAATCTATACCCGCAAGCGGGTCTGGGTTTTGGAACGGGAAAACTTCTTTATCGCGGGGGCGGGTCTAGGGAGGTAAAACCCGACGGGTTCTCACCCATTGCCATCTCTATAGATAGGTAATGCATCTGGCAACATAGATGCAGTGCGGCAACATCGAAACTATATGAGCAACAGGAGGATCGGATAATGATCAAATTTGGCACAACTGGAGCTCAAAGATGGGTTGATTTAGCTTTGTTGTTGCTGACTTGCTGTTGTACTAAGCTTAGATATATAATATTCATATTCTCGGCCTTGTCTTCTGATACTGTACAACTGCATTATAGCAAATTCTAACAACTCACATAATTAATCAACGGGCATGTTTCTTTCCTTGACCATGAATTAGAAACTACGAGTAGTCTAGTGAGAATAATAACACCGATGTGTATATTTCGGAATGTATACAATTATACATCACATCGAAAGTAACAACGATGCACAAGCGCATGCATATATGGTTTTGGCACATGACGTGGCACGGAAATGAAGTTTGTTATTGCGCCCACGGTGAACCTGTGTGCATCATCTATCAGTCGCGCGGCACGCATGTTTAGGGGTAAGACGTCAATTTTGGACGTGGTACAGTCTGCTTAGTCTGCATCTTAGTTGTTACAAAATGAGTATTAAGGACTGAGGCTATCTGACTCTCTCCTTCCATCCCTTCGAAATGTAATGTTCCATAAAAAAATTTGGCTTCCCGTAATTTTCTTAGATAGAATTACTTACTCCTCCGTCCACAAATATATACTGTAATATCTTTGGATTTAGTCAAAATCAAACATTTTTAACTTTGACTCATAATAACAAAAAATCCGTTAAGTTTGACAAAATAAGAATGATATAGTTGGATTCATTGTGCAACAAACTATCATAATATGCAATTTTGTTTTAAATTAATTTAATTTAATAAATATTATTGATGAAAGACATTTTTTTTACTTTGGCCAAACCCATAAATATAATGCTAACCAAAGTTTGACTCACAAATATGTATCAAACCTTATACTTTTCTCTTATTTGTCATCTGAAATTTACACCTGCTTTATACACCATTGATTTAAACTTTTTATCCCTTATATTTATGTTATATTTTTTAAGCATCATAATTTGCTTATTACCAAATGCATACATTATAGAGGCTAACAAATGTTCTCCTCCGTTTGCCCTTTATCAATGTTAAACCTTTAAACTATCATCATTTAGCCAAATTTAGTATATGCTATACCATTTTGGCAAAGAAAAACCAAACTTTCTTTGTGAATGTGAATCTTTGTTATCGACTATACCAACTCCCAAACTAATTTTATAGGATTTTGATTCCTAAGAATTTTCTTGTTACATAGTTCTTTGGATTGGAGGAATGGAACTGAAAATTTATGCGGATTGCTTTCTTATAGTCCATTTTCAAAGGAAAAAAGGGCATGTTGTTGGATGTACCAAAAACTTTCCTTTATGTCTACTTGTCCCTTTACCTGTCTTTTTTCCTTCATACATCAAAACACATGGTTAAAAGTTTTTATCACAAATGATCACCAACTCTAATATTTTTTTTAATTTCCCTATTTTAGATCCTGCATTTTAGCTAGGACTTAAGCTTGAACTTAGAGAAGGGCAAAACACAAATTTAAAAATGGTCGCCAAGTATATTCATAGCTAGGGATGAAAACGATCGAAAACGATTGAAAATTAGCATGATCATTTCTCAACATATCCTTCAGTCAAAAATAAAAACAAAACCAAAAAACTCAAAAATGAAAACAATAACAATATTGTCGGTAATTGAAAATAAAATTATCGGTACAAAAATATATTGATGTCGATTGAAATCGATAATCATGATCGATATTACCTATTGCTAGATACTCATGTCAATATAATCACCCAATCATATCATTCATCTTGCACGACAAAAATTAGTATGTATCATAAGACTAACATGACAACAAAAGGATGAACATACGACATAGTTAACATAATAAATTAAAATAACATGATATATAAAGAATTAATAGTTTTAATAGGTGCCTAGGATAGACACAACAATAATCAAGAGTAAAAGAGAGTGTTAAGCGCTATGGGTCTTAGCGTGTTGGTGGAAAAGTCCGTTTGAGCTTGGATTGGGTAACAAAAGGTTACTCTTCAAAAATTCGATATTTTTCATGGAAAATTTTGAACAAATACGATATACCGTTTATTTGATAAAAAATCCTCTATCATTTTGATTTTCATTTCTGTCAAGGTTTTTCTATTTTTACTATTATTTTTACATTTTCTATAATCAATTTTCTATTTTTTGTTTTTTTCAAAAATGATCATCAGTATATTAGAAATTTCTGTCATTGTTTTCAACCCTTTTCATAGCAGTATTCTGGAGACCTAGTGTTTGACCTTTGTTTTTTTTTTCTTTTTAGAAAAACATTCATTTTACTTCTCTAAACAATTCACTTTGTTTAATTACTCTTAGAACAAAATCTAGCATCAATAACTCTCTTAAACAATTCGAGTTGGTGTAATTTACTATCTGTTGTAATTTGTCTTTTTATTTCTTATATAGAATTTGAATTTTATGTGGAGTGATAGTTTTCACAGAATCTTATACTAAAAAATTTAAAGTATACTTTATGCATATTTTTTAAAGTTTAATAATATTTAATACTATCATTACGATAAAGTTCTAAAATTTTAATATAAAATATTTATGAAAAAATAAAAAATAATTTTATTTAATGATTGTTATAATCTTCATAGAAAATTTGAGCTTTAAATTTTAATTATACAAAGAGAAACAAAAAAAATAAATATCATAATGGGTGGTACATTGCACCGATTTGAATTGTTTGAGAAAATAAATTAAGCTAAGATTTTACTTGAGAGTAAATTGAAGAAAATGAATTGTTCAGGACGAAAATAGATTTATTTTTCTTTTTTCTCACACTAACTAATTATCAAGTGGTCCTATGACTCTTTGGATTTTTTCTGATATGTGGGGCCGAGCTAAATCGACCGCCGTGCCGTGTCGTGCTCTGCGTGATTGGTTTACATCTCACGAGAGCCTAGTCTATATCTGCGAGCCAGACCGAGCTTAGCCAGGCTGAGGCGTGTAAGCATCGTCATGATTGGTTGGCTGTATCATAGGGTCAAGCTGACTCGAGCCGGTGCTTGGTTTGCGGACGTCTGAGCTCATTCCCATGTGTAGAGACAAAAAAAAAAAGTCCTGCGAGTGCATCGGCTGAGCCAGGCCTGTGAGAAACGAAAATGATCCGCGTTTTCACGGAGCCAGGCTGAGAGCTGCTTTTTGCATCTGACTGGCCAGTCCAAAGCGCGTGTACACGCTGTTGTAAAACGCTTATCGGTTAGGCTCACCTTTTAGAAGAAGAACTCCTGGCCTATGTGGGCTTCTTATCTATTCTAGCCCAACACGAAGTAGGATTTCTCCCTTATAAATAGTTGAGGAGACACCCCTTTATAATTTCGCCAGAATTATTCAATAAAGAATTTTGTCTCCTCTATTCTTGTTATTTTTAGTTTTCGTTCTCTAAAACGGGGTACGTCCAGAAGTTCGAAAAAAATGGGGTACATCCAGAAGTTTAAAAAAAAAGGGCCGCGTGAGAGCCCTCTACCGACGCGAGCCACGAAAATGGTAAGAAGAAAAGACCGGATCTACCCTAACCCTAGTGATGAAGGTAACCGAATCCAACATCACAGATCAAAAAAAGTTAAAGAAAAAAAAGAAGAAGGGGAGGGCAACCGGATCTAGCAAGATCCGGTCCCCACCGACAAAGCCGCGGCGAAGAGATGCGCGGCACCATCGGCAACCGCTGCTCCTGATCCCACCGCCTCCCTCGGTGCGCAGCTTGTTGTGCAAGCACGCTTGGGCCGCCTGGTCCGCCGGGCGGGCCCACCGCACCTACGCCCGTACGCGCCAGCCACCCGCGTGTCGCCTGCCCCGCGCGGCGCCCCCCCCCCCCCCCCCCCCCCGGGACGAGCACCTGCACACGAGCGATAGCCCCCCCCCCCCCCGCCAGGCGCAGCGCCAAGTGTGCCCCATCCACGCCCGGTGCCCCCACCCCCCGGCGCGCGCGCGGCTCCTGCCCGCGCCGCCCCGCCCGGCACGCACGAAGGCGCCAGGCCCCGCCGATGGGAGCCCGTGTGCTGCCCACGCGCGGCGCGCTCGGCCAGCACATGGCGCCAGGCCCTGCCGCTAGTTGGTGGGATGGGATGGGAGGCGCGCGTACTGGAGGCAAGCTCTGGATCTATCGGGCAGAGAAAAGAAAGAGGAAGAGAAAGAAGAGAGAAAGACGAAGTGGCGGCTGGGAGGAATGAAAGAGTGAGGGAGTGAATGAAACTCTAGGGTTTCAGACTCTTTTATACCCTCTACAAGAAAAACGGGTCGGGTTCAATTTTTGGGTTGGATTTTGGCCCATTAAAAGTCCAATCAGCAAAAATATCTGAAAATTTGCGAAATAGCCCCTGGAGTTGTTGGAATTTCTGATGAAGCTCAGATTTTCGCAGAAACGCCCCTAATATTTTCAGAAATAAATCTGGAGTCCATATTTTACAGCAAGACTCCTGGAAATTATGAAAATTACCAGAAAATCATAGAATAAATAGAAATTTCATGGGAGTGTGTTATTTTGCATATAACACTCCGGATTTTTCCAGATTTATATCAAGATGGACTATAGTCCTTATATTATTTTATTTTCACGATTTATTGGTTATTTTAATGCAGAAATACCAATAAAAATAACTTAAATATGTAGCTTTTGTTATACCACTTTACTTATGCCCCCTATTACTTAGAGATATTATTTGCATATACATGAAGTAATTTTTGCACCATGATATCATGCAGATTGTCTGACCTTGTGAAGAGAGAATTCGATGTGCTTACCCCCCATGCAAGTAACTACTTGTCCTAGGCTCTTGATGCTGAAATTCTCCTTAGTGGCAAAAATTTCTTGAAAACAATTATGCCAAAAAATGGAGAACCTGCTGTAACAGCAGTGCAGCAAGCTTAGTCCCTGCATTTCTTGAGACATCATTTATGTACTACATTGAAAAATGAGTATATGACCGAAAGGAACCCAAAGGTCTTGTGAGACTCACTGCGTAATCGCTTTAAGCAAATTGAAGCAGTCTTACTTCCTAAAGTGGAGTGTGAATGGCAAAACCTACGCTTTCAAGACTATAAGACTGTTGAGGAATATAATACCAAGCTTTATGGTATTGTGTCACGCATGAAGCTATATGGTAAAGATCTTAAAAATCCCGACCTCATCCACAAGACTCTCTCCATCTTTCACCCTAAGCTCATCCATATGAGCCGCCAGTACAAGAAGGACAAATATGACTCTTATGTCGCCCTGAGCAATGCATTTCACCAAGATCAGGGGGAGGACGAATTGATCAAGCAGAATCATTTGTCTCGTCCTACTGGCTCCATGGCACCACAAGAAACAAATGCCATGTCATTCAAAAAGAATAACAACAAGGGTAAAGGATCTCCAAAGGCGCCACAGAAGGCACCACCGAAGGCGCAAAATAACCCTAACAAGTTCAAGAAGAACTATAAAGGGAAGTCAAAGAAGACGCCTTTAGGAGGAGAATATGGGAAACAGGATCAGAAATGTTATAGATGTGACATGAATGGACATTGGTCTAAAATTTGTCGCACGCCCAAACACGTTGTAGACATGTACCAAGAACTCAGGAAGAAGCTTGCGCAGCATGAAGCCAACTATGTTGAAGCTCCACAAGCCAAAGAAGACATCACGAAGATAGATTCTGGTACATTAGACAAAGTTTAAGGTCATGGAGAACCAAACAAGGCCTCTGATATTGAATTTGATGAAGACCTCATGACAGAGGATGAGGAGGACCTGCATGGAGATTCACACTAGTCTCGTATACTACTTAGAATCAAAAGTTCTCCATTAGCATTAAGCAATAGTAATAGGGGTGCATTAAGTTTTTAGTGGTGGTTTATTTATGTAATCTCATGAAGAGAAGACATTTTCTCATTAATATATCATATTGGTGTGGAAATTGTTTGCATTATTATTTCTGTTGATTATACATGATTGTATTAATTACAGAATCGTGGAGTATATGGCTATTC
The DNA here is from genome assembly GCA_030378355.1 of Eleusine indica. Lineage (NCBI taxonomy): Eukaryota > Viridiplantae > Streptophyta > Magnoliopsida > Poales > Poaceae > Eleusine > Eleusine indica. Next base: position 7,698,516 of record CM059497.1, on the reverse strand, counting down.
AAGAGGAGCTCTGTCTCGTAAACAGTGGCATTACCGCTACCGTTCTAAGGGACACTAGTTATTTCCAAACACTTCGAAAGTATGATGAAGATATAACTACTGTCATTGGCAATGTCACTAGGATTGTTGGCACAGGCAGGGCCATAATCGTCCTACCGAATGATACGCGGCTAGTAATTCATGAAGCATTTCTTTCTCCCGAGTCTACTCGGACATTGTTAAGCTTCAAGGACATCCGTGTAAATGGATTTCACGTAGAAACCAATGATGATAAAGGCGAAGAATATCTCATTATGACCAAGAAAGATGGAGAGCACAAGACTATTGTCAAAAGTTTTCCAACCATTAAAGAAAGCATATACTATACTTATGTTAAACCACACAAAGAGTTTGCTACGTTCAAGACCGTATTTAGCAACCAAGAAGCCTATCGAACATGGCACGATAGACTTGGTCATCCAGACCTTAACATGATGCAAAGAATCATGAAGAATTCGAATGGTCACAACTTGAAGACAAAAGATTTCCCAAATCAAGAAGATTTTTTGTGCGTTGCATGTGCAAAAGGGAAGCTCATCACTCGACTCTCAAAGCTTTAGATCCAAGCAGAATCAATGGCATTCCTTGAACGAATTCAAGGAGACATATGTGGACCAATTAACCCCATGTCAGGACCTTTTCGGTACTTCATGGTGTTGATTGATGCTTCCTCGAAGTGGAGTCATATATATTTATTGTCTACTAGAAACCATGTGTTTGCACGATTGACAACTCAGATCATACAATTGAAAACCAATGTTCCGGATCATAGAATTCAATCCATCAGGATGGATAATACCAGAGAATTTACCTCGAAGGTGTTTAATGACTATTGTATAAGTCTGGGTATCAAAGTGGAACACTGTGTACTACACGTGCATACACAAAATGGACTTGCAGAATCATTAATTAAGAGGATCAAGTTGATAGCACGACCATTATTGCCGAATTGCTTATTGCCTACCTCTTGTTGGAGGCATGCAGTGTTGCACGCAGCAGTATTAATTCAATTGAGGCCATCTACTACACATGAAGAATCACCATTAGCAATGGTGCGTGGTACAATATCAAATGTTTCTCGCTTGCGAAGATTTGGATGTGTTGTGTATGTCCCTATCCCTCCGCCTCAGCGAACTGCAATGGGTGCACAACGGAAACTCAGAGTTTACGTTGGATATAAAAGTGCATCCATAATCAAGTATTTAGAGCCATCCACTGGGGATCTACACACGGCTCGCTTCGCTGATTGTATCTTTAATAAAGAACATTTATCGGTATTAGGGGAAGGAAAGTATCTCTCTCGGGACGAATGCCATAAAATAGAATGGGAAACTAAAGGAATTCAAGGAATGGATCCTTACACTACAGAAACTGAGCTCGAAGTTCAGAACATCCTCCATCTACAGAGGGTTGCTAATGAACTGCCAGAAGCTTTCACCAATACAAGAGACATTGTGAAGTCTCATATACCGTCTATAAATGCACCTGAAAGAATAGACATCCCATTTAAAGAAGATGACTATATGGAATTCCAGCCTCCTTCCTCAAAAGCAACGAATGCAAGAAAGAGGGGGAGTGATCCGGTTACACGGACACCAAAGAAGCCTAGAGTTAAGCTCAAGCTAAAGCTCCTAGGAAACGTCCTGCGGAGAAGAAGCCTAAGCAAACTACTCAAAAGAAGAATATAGAAGGTGAAATCAAACCACACAAAATAGTGAGCCTTGAAAAAGAAATCCCAAGTGAGAATTTGCGCACAATTAAAACTCACGATGGATTACCAGAAATTCCTGATCTAAACACATTTTTGAGTGATGTGGATCAAGAAAATAAAATAATAGAAAAAGTTTCAACGAATTATGTTGACACGGGAGTAGTATACAATAGAAAGACAATAAAAGTCGACTCATATTTTGCTGACACAATTGCAATACAGATTGACTTGGAATCTGAACCAAAGTCAATGAAGGAATGCAAGAAGCGTCCTGACTGGCCAAAGTGGAAAGAAGCAATTTGTAGAGAGTTAAACTCGTTAAAGAAAAGAGAAGTGATCAGCAATGTAAGCCTTACACCAAAAGGTATCTTCCCAGTGGGTCACAAATGGGTGTTTGTCAGGAAGAGAAATGCTCAAAATGAAATGACTAGATACAAGGCGAGACTCGTAGCTCAAGGTTTCACGCAGAGACCAGGAATTGACTACAAAAAACCTACTCTCCCGTAATGGATGAAATTACTTTCCGGTATTTAATATCATTGGCAGTGAATATGAATTTATAAATGCGACGTATGGATGTCGTCACTGCATATTTGTATGGAACATTAGATATAGAAATCTATATGAAAGTTTCGAAAGGAATTAAAATCCCGAATAAAGAAGAACGCAAATTGTATAGTGTCAAACTTTAGAAGTCACTATATAGTTTAAAGCAATCTGGAAGAATGTGGTATAACAAACTCAGTAACTTTTTACTAGAGAAAGGATTCTTGAGGAATGATGATTGTACTTGTGTATTCATTAAGAAATCAGAGAAAGGTTATTGTATAGTCTCTGTTTATGTTGATGATTTGAATATCATTGGCACTACACAGAACTTCGAAGATGCATGTTCTTACTTAAAATCTGAATTTGAAATGAAAGATTTAGGTAAGACTGCATATTGTTTAGGCTTGCATCTTAAGCATACCCACGAAGGGATATTATTGCATCAATCAAACTATACCCAGAAGGTATTAGAGAGATTTAATATGAAAGATGCATACTCACTCAGATCTCTTATGGTTGTGAGATCACTCAATGCAGAGGAAGATCCATTTAGACCAAAAGAGGAAGGTGAGAAATTATTGGGACCTCCATATCCCTATCTTAGTGCTATTGGAGCATTGATGTGCCTTGCAAATGGTACGAGGCCCGATATAGCTTTTGCTATTAATCTACTTGCTAGATATAGTTTAGCACCAACTATGCGACATTGGAAAGGCATTAAACAAGTACTAAGATATCTGAGAGAAACTGAAGATTTTGGATTATTTTTCAAGAAGAATGCAGAAGTATCCTTGGTTGGGTATACTGATGCTGGCTAATTATCCGATCCACATAAGTTAATCTTGCAGACTGGATATGTGTTCTTATTTGATGGAACGGTAATTTTATGGAAATCAACAAAGCAGACGATTGTTGCTACATCAACAAATTACTCAGAGATCATCGCATTATTTGAAACCGTCAAGGAATGCACTTGGCTTATAAGGATGTCAAGACATATAATGGATAGTTGTGGAGTATCGTATACTCCATCCCCTATAGTTATCTATGAAGATAATAACGCTTGTATTGCATAAATATAATTGGGATACATAAAGTCAAACAGGACAAAACATATATTACCCAAATTCTTCCATACATATGAATTGTAAGAGAAGGGAGAAATTTTGGTAACTCATGTCCGATCTTGTGATAATCTTACAGATATGTTCACAAAGACACTACCAACTTGCACTCTTGAAAAGTGTCGGCATGATATTGGCATGAAAAGACTTAGAGAAGTGTTTTAAACAGGGGAAGAACTTTACTAAGTACATCACGTTCTCGAATTAAAGAATCATCTCAAAGATAATTCATGTCGTTCTGAAGATGGATAAGCATTAATCATGAAGATTAAAGCATTGTACTCTTTTTCCCTTATAAGTTTTTCATACGAAGTTTTGTCATTAAGGTTTTTGATGAGGCAATGCGTATAATATAAGTGATGGTAATATGTTTTTTTTCTTCATTTTTTCTACTGAGTTTTTAAGGAGTTTTTATAAGACATATTTATCGTGATAAAAAGCCGAAGGAGGAGTGTTGTAAAATGCTTATGGATCAGGCCCACCTTATAGAAGGATTCCTAGCTCATGTGGACTCCTTATCTAATTTTAACCCAACACGAAATAGGGTTTCCCCCTTATAAATAGTTAAGAAAATACTCCTATATAATTTCGCTAAAATTATTCAATAAAAAATTTTATCTTCTCTATTTTTGTTATTTTTAGTTTCATTCTCTAATTCAATCTCTGTGACTGCAATCTTCTATAACTCAGCAGACGTAACCAATCAGTCCGTGGTTGTATCTGGCGAGCCTGGGTGGGCCATCTGCGGCCACCCAATCACGCCCAGCGGAATGCTCACGGAGAAAGGCGGAATGCTCCCAGCCGCCCGGTACTCTCCACCTCACTCTCCTCCATCTCCTCTTGCTCCGGGTCCCGATCGTTCTTCCGCGTCACCGGGATGGTCGGAAAGCGAGGTGGGCCGGCCTCTGCGCTGTGAGGCGGCTCTGTTTAGTGCTGCCTTCTGCGGTGCGCGATCTCTCTTTTTGTCCCGACTCATTAGATTGATTGGTGTTGGTCTCTGACGTGCAGTTACTGGCGGCGATAGGCAGGAGGAGGACGGCACCAAGGTCGAGCTCCCAGCGCTCGACTTGTCCCTGGCGTTCTCGCAGGCGACGCCTGCCTCCATTTTCCCGCCTTCTGGTGAGAATTCTTTCTTTATTTATTTTTGCTTCCATCAATTTCTTTTTTGTTGGGGTAAGGATTAAGGAGGTCGTGCTTGTTGGGCAGTGGAGGTGGAGTCGAGGCTGATATGGATAACGAAATGGAACAGTTGACTCTTTTAGTATTCCAGAGATGGTTTGATTGCTTAATTTGGATAAATGAGTTGCTGGAATTGTTTTGGCCAACTACTTTTGCCCATCCAGAATGCAGATTATTAGAGATTAGCCGGCTTTCTTTTTTTCAAAATATAATTTTTCATTATTTGTAATTTTGGTGTAAGATTGTAGCATAGTTATCTATTATTCAATTTCGTGGACGTTATTTTTAATTGTTTGAGTACGATTGTCTAATTTTGGTACTGTCGTAGTTTTGTTGTAGGTCCAGGTCCTTTTCCTTCATTATCACATATGGTTCCATTAGCAACTATAGTTTGCATCTTCCTTTTGAATTAGATGACACTTGCTGCCGAACTTCTGTCCATATAGTTTTTAAAGACTCTGGCGGCACACCAGCTCACACGTAATTGCAGTTTCAGCCCTGCGTTCTAGCATTCGGTGACTTGAGAATGTGTAAGCATCAAGGTGCATCGCCTGAACCAAGATTTTCTGTTTTGGTAGGCTCATTCTCAGATGGTTTGCTTTCATAGTTTAAATGTGGGCCAATTCCATACATGCCATTGCAAAGTTCATCAATCCCGAATCTGTCATCACAAAATCACTTATCCCATAGATGTCATTGTGTTGCAAAATTTATCTAGTTTGTGCCATTCATATCATTAAATTGCTAAGCTTTTTTTTTAAAATGACTAATCTACCCTTGCCCTAATTACAGTCTAGGAACTAATTATGGCGAGCGTGTGCGTGTGCGACGCGAGCGCAGGGGGGGGGGGGGGGGGCGAGGCAAGCGCTGCTGCCGGCGAGCACGGGCGCGGCTGCCGGAGGAGGCAAGTGGCGGGCTGAGTCGAGTGCGGCGGCCGGCGGCGGCAATCACGGGCGGGCGCGGCGGCTGGCGAGCGCGGGTGCAGAGACCGGCTGAGTCAATCGTGCGCGACGGTCGGCGAGTGGAGTTGCAATGGCTGGAGAAGGGAGAAAGGCATGGGCATTTTCGTTTTTTTCACACGATTTACTATTCATCAATGGCATGTATGGGATAAAATTTGCAATCTAATGGCTTATATGGGATAAGTCATTTTGAAATGTCATATTTGGGATTAGAACGTTTTGCAATGGCACTGAAGGAATTATCTCTTTAAATGTGCAGCCATAACCCCACTTCTCTCCAACCCTTTTTTTCTTTATTTCATATAGTACATTGACAACATTGGGGCAGGTAATGGACTATATGGCTTGTATGATCTTAGATATATGATGCTGAATGTCTGTGTCATGTGATAGTTTTAGCATTTGCCATTACAAACTGCTCACTGTGTTGCATTTGTTGGCCTTTAAGTATCTCAACTCTTGTTTGCAGTATCAGACTACTACCAGTTCGATGATTTGCTAAACAATGAAGAACAGTCAATCAGGAAGAAGGTCAGGGCTATCATGGAGAAAGAAATTGCACCCATTATGACAGTGGTATGTAAATTTGAAGGATTATATGCACAGATGCATCACCATGTCAGACTAGCCCACATTGTTTGTCATGATTTCGCCATTACATTTTCACTATGAAACATCACTCCAGTTTCTTTTTTAGTTAAAAAATCAACGTATCTTCCTTTCTGGAATGTCTTGTTAGATCAGATTGTGTGTTTCAGTGCTAAACTTCTAATCCAGAAAGCAGATAGTTATTGTAGCTTGCAATGGCAAGGTAATGCCATGCAGTGGCGGAGGAGCATGGTGGCTAGGCATGGCTCTGGCCATACCTTGATTGTCCTGTTTGCTCTTCATGGCAAGGCTAATGAGACATTGGAAGAGTTGGCCCAGCTGCTTTGTTACCGGGTTTTTAGCTATTGGCTATGATGTGTCCTAATTTCCACACCTTAAATTTTCTCCGCCCTCCGCCACTGATGCCATGTGCACAGTAACTCGACATCTTTTCTTGGAAGTCAACTAATCTTGTGTTGATTTGCTATTGCAGTACTGGGAGAAGGCAGAATTTCCATTTCATGTCATTCCTAAACTTGCAAGCCTTGGTGTAGCTGGGGGCACAATAAAGGTAATTATTTCTTAACATTATAGGTACATTTTGATTTCTAAATTTGTTCCCTGTGATCTCATTAAAATCACGGGTTCAAATCAGTTTAAGCTTGGTATGTCTCGGAACCATAGTTTTCTGTTCAGCTCAAATGGAGCTTGGAGCAACAGCACGAATAATTTTTCTTTAGCAAATAAGATTCAGAAGGAGGATTTGTGCCAGTTGATTACTTTCTATGAGGGCGCCGGAGTCATTTTTCAAACCCTTCCATAAATCCATTAAACGATTGCATTTCTTCTGTTTTCTGTTTCTTTTTACTCCTCCAGTCTCAAACTCATGGTGAGCCTTCTTTATTACAGGGCTATGGGTGCCCGGGACTTTCAATTACAGCAAGTGCTGTTACTATGGCAGAAATTGCACGTGTAGACGCAAGTTGTTCCACATTTGTACTAGTGCACTCCTTTGCTATGGTCACAATAGGTCAAAAAGATACATTTCTTTTCCTTTATGCTACCTTGTGTTAATGGAGCTTTAACAAACTATATCAAGATAAATGATGCTGAAGCTGAGCCATTCTTATCTTACTGTCTTTTCTGAAGAACAGCTCTTTGCGGATCTGACGCTCAGAAACTGAAGTACTTGCCATCCCTTGCTCAATTTACTACTGTTGGTTGTTTGGTATGCTAATCTGAATCTGCATTCGGATGTCCATCAATCCGTAAATAACTGAATTACAATTTTTCACTTTTTTACTTTTTGTTTCTGTAGGCATTGACAGAGCCAGATTATGGAAGTGATGCAAGGTCCTTGAGGACAACAGCATCAAAGGTATAATCTTTTCTATTTTTAGTTTTTAGGGATATATAATATACAAAGAAGTATTTCCAATCTTGATTATATAATTATGTTGTTTTGGTCTGGTCTAGACATGTATTGCAACAGGGGGCATGTCAAAGTATTTCACAGAATGGCACTTGGATATTTGCTCTATATGGCACACTCTAATCTACAGTTAGTTACTGCAATGCCTGGACGTATTGATTCTTTTGTATCTTGTTGGATATAGGTTTAGCTTTAATTTCTTACCAGAAGTAGCACAAAACAGATATTGTAGAGGTCAATCCTACTCGATATCAGGTTCTGTTTCTTTGAGTCAAATTTCAAGATCAAGACTATTTTGGCATGTGATCACTGATATTTATTTATGCGTGGATCATAAATACTTACAAGAAGAAATGTATCGATCTGTGAAACTAGACCATAAATTCTCATAATGGATCCTCAGTTCTACAAATCTAGTAGTGTACAGTGTGAGTCTGTTTTCAGATGGTATGAGTTGCAAGTGAAGCTGTAGTATGGTGCCTTGCTGGAGCTTCCCAGCTGCAAGGACTGCTACTTCGGTTGTTATCTTAGGGTCAGCTAGTTCTAATAAGAAATGTAGTTTGTTTTCTGTCGTAGCATTGTGGCGCGCCGTACTGTCGGCGTTTGTAACAAAAGCTCTCCCTAACGGGAGTGCACACCTTGTAACACTCTTCTTCTTAATGAAATGATGCGCAGCTCTCCTGCGCATTCGAGGAAAAAAAAAGATGATATCAGTTGTCTGAGTCTTAGTGTGCCATATGCATTGACCTAACACCGACCAACTGCAGTTGCATTTTTGTCTATTTTGTCATGCTCCCCCTTGCAGTATCTGTGCAATTAAACTGAACCTTGATGTAATTTAGGGTATTTCTGGATCATTTGTGTTTGTACCTATTTTCTCGAGCTGCATCCTGTACATGTACATCAAATGTTGCTTTAATGTGGAACAGACACCTGGTGGGTGGCACATAGATGGTCAAAAGCGTTGGATAGGTAACAGCACTTTTGCAGATGTGCTTGTGATATTAGCTAAGAATGCAGATACAAAAAAACTAAACGGGTAAATCATCTTGACCGTCGATGAGCTTTCCCTTGACGCATCAAACTATGCATGAATAAGCTTGGTCCTGTCATCCAATGTACTCATTGTCTTTTTGTTAATTTCTTTGCTTGTTAAAACTTATTTATACAATTATAGTTGATAAATGTTACAATATATTTTCTTTTCTTACATTCCAATGGTTGCTTCTAGATTCATCGTCAGGAAAGGAGCTCCCGGTTTGAAAGCTACAAAGATTGAAAACAAGATAGGCCTTAGAATAGTTCAAAACGGGGATATAGTTTTAAATAAAGTGTTTGTGCCTGAGAAAGACCGTTTGCCAGGTGTAAATTCATTCCAGGATATAAGCAAGGTATTGATCCCATTTGCTGTTTTTGCTCTGTTATGCTAAATTACTGGTGTGTTGTAAATTAGAGTAATTCATATTTCTTACTAGTTTATAACTATCCAACCAGATTCTTGCTATTTCACGTATTACGGTGGCATGGCAAGCTATTGGTATATCGATGGGGGTCTTTGATCTGTGCCATAGGTAAGTATCACCATATGATCTCATACTTTCTTTTCTCACTTTATAGGTGTATCACATTTTGCATAAATGAAAATAGGTACTTGAAAGAAAGGAAACAATTTGGTGTTTCTTTAGCAGCTTTTCAGCTGAATCAAGAAAAACTAATCCGGATGCTTGGTAACGTCCAATCGATGTTTCTTGTTGGCTGGCGTCTATGCAAGCTTTATGAGTCAGGGAAAGTGACACCAGGCCATTCTAGTCTGGGAAAGGTCTGTGACTCAGCGGCCTAATGTCCTCACCCTCTGAACTGTGTTTTGCTTTGATATATTGTTAGTTTAACATTTTTTTCTCGCTGTCATTTTTAGGCTTGGAACTCAAGAATGGCTCGTGAAGTTGTTTCTCTTGGTCGAGAATTGTTGGGTGGAAATGGAATTTTGGCTGATTTTCTAGTGGCGAAGGTTGGTTCAACTTATATTGAATTATTTTCAGTGCCTTATACCTTCATCAATTCTCAGGCCCATTTGATTATCTTCGGATTGCAATGATTGTTACAGGCATTTTGTGATCTTGAGCCGATTTACTCGTATGAAGGCACATACGACATCAATAGCCTGATGACTGGTAGAGAGATCACCGGGATCGCAAGCTTCAAACCTGCTGCATTAGCAAAAGCACGTTTGTAACTTCTCCAAAGTACAGGTTTCAATGCATAAAAAAAAGTACAGGTTTCGATGCATGAAAAAAATACAGGTTTCGACCATGAGAAGCAGATAATAGGGCATGTACAATGCAAGGTGATTAGTTCTTAGAATAAGTTCTTAAAGAGGAAAAAAATGTCATTAAGCACTCGTATGAAAAACTCTTTCCTACAATGGATTAAATAGGTCTAGTTCATCAAAGCAAGATGTGTTAACTGAAGCATTGTTTCTCCATATAAGCACGCAGTGTTATTAAACTTATAAGCACCTTCATTGTAGTTTTGTACATGCTCCAAGAGTAGCAGAATTAACATGATGCGGACCTAATGACGATATTTAAAAGTGCCAGGAAACTGCCGGTCGATGCTGACTTCTTGATGGGTAGGTCTTGTGTATCATTTGAGCATGAATAAGGATCAAATATAGGAGAATAGAACTATCATGTTCATATCTCGGCTCTACCATGTCACTCTGTGTTCGTTTCCTGACCACTAATTTTTATGTCCGTCTTATCAAATATTGAGATATTAATTAGAAGTACTAAATATAGATCAATAATAAAACTCAGTCCATAACCCACCCACTAAATGACGAGATGAATCTATTAAGTCTAATTAGGTCATGATTAGATAATATGATGCTACAGTAAATATCTCTTAATGATGATTTAATTAAGTTTAATAGATTTTTCTCATAAATTAGCATCCAACTGTGTAATTAATTTTATATATAATTTATATTTAATTACTGTATTTAGTATTCAAATAATTGATATGATAGCTAAAATTTAGATCCAGTAAACGAACAACCAGAGCTAGATGACGGCGTTGGCTAACGTGCGAAAGTGACCTCAGTGCGCCAACTATTTGAGTGCAAGTAGGTGATTACTGTAAGCGGTGCCGAGGTGTGCAAACTGTGAACCATATGTGATGAACTGATGAGGGATGACTTGAGCCGTTGAGCGTCTCTATCTGACCCCTCTTCTTGTATAGCTCGTATTGGACGAGGCACAAGAAAGCAGGATGCGTCTAGCCGTCCTCCAGCTGCGCAAGGAAAGCATTCAACCCTCCGCGCGGCCAACAACCGAAAACGAAAACAAATCCAGTTTTATATAAAAAATTGATGAAAATCTGAAACTCCAAATGATACATAAAATGATTTATACCATTATCCTTATTACAAAATGGTTGTGTGGCTAGAGGCTAGTACATTTCTCTTAACTCTGGCTTTTAGCAATGCTAAACCCCTAAACTACAAGCAGTATATTCGGCTTTTAGCAATGTCAAACCCCTAAACTACAACCATTTTCCTTATTACAAACTGGATTTGATTGAAAAGAAACCTTAGTTTTTAATCCATTGAAGAATAGACGCTTCCGATATATAAACATATATGAGATGTATCACAATAGCTATAACCAATAGTCAAAGCATTAGTAGATGTAATTCTACGAAATTAACAAGTGCTACAGCTGGTGACGGATGAATTGTCACGAAGTACTATTCGTAGCAGCATTCTAGAAACTTAAGAAAGTACTCTTTGTAAACTCGCACAACTTGCTTGAGCATCTTTTCTTTCCACCGAGTTAACAATGTGGGGTGACATGTCTCCATGCTAAACACTTCTGACGTGTGGGACCGAAGTAATCGACCGCCGTGCCGTGCTAACCTGCCTACGTGACGGATTCTTTGGTCATCGACTGCAGGCTGCGTTCAAGCTCCCCGGTCCGGTACTCTCCAGTCTCCACCTCGCTCTCTCCATCTCCTGCTCCCGCCTCTCGTCTCCTCCTCCGAACTTCGAAGCCCACCCCGAACCATCCCGCCGCCAGGATGGTGGGGAAGCGAGGTGGGTCGGTCTCTGCGCTATGGGCGGCTCGATTGAGTGCCGTGGTGCGTGATCTCTCTTTATCGCAAGTCATTAGGTTGATTGGTTGGTCTCTGACTTGCAGTTACTGCCGCCGATGGGCGGGAGGAGGACGGCACCAAGGTCGGGCTCCCGGCGCTGGACCTCTCCCTCGCGTTCCCGCAGGCGACGCCGGCCTCCATCTTCCCGCCTTCTGGTGAGAATTCGTTTTATTTTCCTTTTCTTCCATTGATTTTGAAGGATTAAGGAGATCGCGCTTGTCGGGCAGTGGAGTCGAGGCTGGTATGCATAGTGAAACGGAACGGTTGACATTTTTAGGATTTGATAGGTGTTTGCCTGCTGAAACATGGATCGATGTGTCGCTGGAATTCTTGAGTTTTGGCCAACTATTTTTGTCCATCCAGATTATTGGAGATTAACTGGATTTTCTCTTTTTTTCGAATTTGAGCATCTTTTAATTTCTAAATTTGGTGGGACATTGTAGCATAACTAGCTATACTGTTCAATTTCATGGACATTTTTTATCAACTGGTACTGTCGAGTACCGATGTCTAGTTTTGGTACTATGTTACTTCATTCCAGTCCAGGTCGCTTTTTTTAGTTGTCACATATGGTGCTGTTAGGAATATATCATGCAGCTTCCTTCGAATTAAATGACACTTGCTGCCGAACTTCTCTCCGTAGTTTTGAAGACTCCGAGGTAAGCCAGTTCACATGTAATTGCAGTTACAGTCCTACTGCAATCTTGAAAGTACAGAGCATTCTAGCATTTACTGTTTTGGGTATAGATGGCATAAGCATCAAGGTGCATGGCCTGAACTAAGATTTACTGTTTTGGGTACGCTTGTACTTGGATGGGTTGCTTTCATAGCTTATAATGTTATATGTGTATAGTGTAGCCGTACCAAAATGATCATGTCACTTCTTTCCCGACCTACTTTTGCTTAATTTATAGTAGTACATTGACAATGTTTGGATTGGTAATAGACTGCCTTTATATGTGGTTTGTGAGTATCATCTTAGATATATGATCCTGAATGTCTTAGATATATGACCCTGAATATCTGTGGCATGCAATAGATGTAGCGTTTGCCAATTACAAATTTCTCAATAGTATTTTGCGGATGTTAGCCTTTATGTATCTCATCCCTCATTTGCAGTATCGGATTATTACCAGTTTGATGATTTGCTAAACAATGAAGAGCAGTCAATCAGAAAGAAGGTCAGGGCTATCATGGAGAAAGAAATTGCGCCCATTATGACAGAGGTATGTAAATTTTGAAGGATCATATGTACATATGGGCCCATGTCAGAATAATCCACATTTTTTGTTACTGTTTTCCCATTACCTTTTAATTTGGAAACGTCATTTTTGGTTCTTTTCTTTATAACGTGCCTTGCTTTGTGGAATCTGTTGTTATAATGAAATATGCATTCCTGTGTATGTATCCATAAGGCAGACAGTTACTATAGGTTGGATTGGCTAGATAATTTCAGGGGCTCAGTAAGTTGTCATCCTCTTCTGGAAGATAACTGAGTTTTATTGATTTACTATTGCAGTACTGGGAGAAGGCGGAATTTCCATTTCATGCCATTCCTAAACTTGCAAGCCTCGGTGTTGCTGGGGGCACAATAAAGGTAATTATTTCTTTATATTGTAGCTAAAATTTGATTCCTAAATTTACTCTTTTCAGTTTTTTGGTTCATTGGAATCCCGGGTTCAAATTAGTTTAACAACCCGGATTCTGCTCCCATAGTGGCGCACGCCCTCAACATCCCAACCGCTGGTGGAGTAACTGAGGGCCATGTGACGGCGTCACAGAAGTGAGAGCTGTGATTCTGGGTCTGGCATTCTGCACCCTCCAGCGCAGACACAACAGAGAAAGCAGTGGCAGGGGCACAGGGCCTGATTCTGCAGTTCTGCACACAGAGAGAGGGAGGGAGGGATGGGCAGAGAGAGGCTCAACTCTGCACAGAGAGAGAGAGAGAGAGAGAGGTTCTCCCTGAACTGGATAACGACCCTTGCTGCCGCCGTTACATCTCACCAAGACATGGGCTCAGTTAGTTTAAGCTCAGCATATATCTTGAAGCCAGGGTTTTCCTTTGTTTGCTCTTCAGATGAAATGGAGCAACAGCGTAAATAATTTTTCTTTTTTTGTTAATTTGCTCTTCAGTAGTGTTCATGAGTAACCAGGGTCATTTTCCAAAGAGTCTATGAATAGGTATTTAGAGACCTGTATGTTATCATAAATTTGTGCTCACATTTTGTAACATGGTAACTAAGTTCAGTTAGATGATTGATTGCATTTCTTCTGTTTTTGTTTCTTTCGACGTATAACTGCTCCAGCCTCATGCTCATGGTGGGTCTTCCTTACTACAGGGTTATGGGTGCCCGGGACTTTCAATTACAGCAAGCGCTGTTACCATGGCCGAAATTGCACGGGTAGACGCAAGCTGCTCCACGTTTGTACTGGTGCACTCTTCTCTTGCAATGGTCACAATAGGTAAAAAAGCTACTTTTTCTTGTGTTAATCAAGTCACCCCAAACAATACAAAGATAATTAATTCTACCTGAAGTTTTCAAAAATAAAAAGAAGTAATGCTAGCTCAGCCGTTGATGTATTTTTGTCTTGTCTGAAGAACAGCTCTTTGTGGATCTGAGGCTCAGAGGCAGAAGTACTTGCCGTCCCTTGCTCAATTTACTACTGTGGGTTGTTGGGTAAGTTAATCAAAATATGGATTCGGATGTCCATCAATTCATAAATCACTGCATTACAATTTTTTGTCTTTTTACCTTTTGTTTCTCTAGGCATTGACAGAGCCAGATTATGGAAGTGATGCAAGCTCCTTGAGGACGACAGCAACAAAGGTATAATGGTTTCTCCTTTTAGTTTTTACAGAATTGACAAAACATTTCTATATAGAATCTAGTCACTGCAACCTCTGGGCGTATTGATCTTGGTATCTTGTTGGATATAAGTTTAGCTTTCATTCTTACCAGTAACAGAAAACAGAGACTGTATTTGGTATAAGTTCTTACTTTCTTTTTCTCCCAGTCAAATATATCAAGCTCAAGACTAATTTGGGCATGTGGACACATAAATTTCTTCACACATGGATCATACAAAAAATATTTTTATCGAAAAGTGTATCCATCTGTGAAGCTAAACCATAAGGTCTTATAATGGATCCTCAATGCTACAAATCTAGTAGGCGTACAATGTGAGCCCATTGAGATTGTATGAGTTGTCTATGTCTTGGGGTGCCGTATGCATTTAACTTGACACTAATTTATGTTGCATATTTGACTATCTTATCATGCTCCCCCTGCCGTTCCTGCACAATTGAAAGTGAATATTCTTGGTGTAATTGAGGGTTTTTTCTTGATTATTTATTCTATTGCTAATTTCTGAAGCTGAGTCATGTACATAAACAGTTGCCTTAATGTGTAACAGGCACCTGGTGGATGGCACTTAGATGGCCAAAAGCGCTGGATAGGTAACAGCACTTTTGCAGATGTCCTTGTGGTATTAGCTAGGAATGCAGATACGAAACAACTAAATGGGTAAGTCATTGAACTATGCATGAATAAGCTTGGTATTGTTAACCAATGTGTTGTCTTTCATTAATTCCTTTTTATTCATTAATTCCTTTTTATGTTAAAAGTCATTTACGTTGGTCATTATCTTTTCTTTTCTCACAATCCAATTGGTTGTTTCTAGATTCATTGTGAGGAAAGGGGCTCCTGGTTTGAAAGCTACAAAGATTGAAAACAAGATTGGTCTTAGGATGGTTCAAAATGGTGATATCGTTTTCAATAAGGTGTTTGTGCCTGAGGAAGACCGTTTGCCAGGTGTAAATTCATTTCAGGATATAAGCAAGGTGTTGATCTCATTTTCTCGTTTTGCTTCTGTTATGCTAAATTACTAGTCTGTTGTAAATCAGAGTAACTTCAGATTTCTTACTAGTTTATAACTATCCAACCAGGTCCTTGCTATTTCACGTATTATGGTGGCATGGCAACCTATCGGCATATCAATGGGGGTCTTTGATGTGTGCCATAGGTGAGGATCACCGTATGATCTTGTACTTCATTACCTCACTTGATTGGTTTCTCACTTTTTGCGTAAACAAAAATAGGTACTTGAAAGAACGAAAACAATTTGGAGCTCCTTTAGCAGCTTTTCAGCTGAATCAAGAGAAACTAGTCCGGATGCTTGGTAACATCCAAGCGATGTTTCTTGTTGGCTGGCGTCTATGCAAGCTTTATGAGTCAGGGAAAATGACACCAGGCCATGCTAGTCTTGGGAAGGTCTGTGACTTAGCTGCCAAATGTGCTCGCCCTCTTAATTGTTTGTTGCTTCGATATATCAGTAGTTTATCGTTTCCCTCCTCGCTGTCATTTTTCAGGCTTGGAACTCAAGAATGGCGCGTGAAGTTGTTTCCCTTGGCCGAGAATTGTTGGGTGGAAATGGAATTTTGGCTGATTTTCTTGTAGCAAAGGTAGGCGCACTAGATACTGAACTTTTTTTATAGGACCCACGTATCTTTTCATAAGACCATTTAATTATTTTCGGAACTGCAATGATTTTACAGGCATTCTGTGATCTGGAGCCGATTTACTCGTATGAAGGCACATATGACATCAACAGCCTGGTGACTGGGAGAGAGATCACCGGAATCGCAAGCTTCAAACCTGCTGCACTAGCAAGAGCGCGTTTGTAAATTTCCCAATAGTGCAGGCTTCAACCAAGAGAAGCAAATAAATAAGCCCCCGCTCGTTTTCTTATGGTTGGAGCAAAGCGTCTGGAGCACTAGCACAATGTAATCTGATGGGGACCTAAAGACGATACTAGTAGTAGAAAGTGTCTAGAAACTGCAGGTCAATGCTGGCTGCTGATGATGTAATAGCAGGAGAGGATACGATGCGAGCTGCAATGTACATTTCGTGTCTTTAGAGGTGAAGAACGCGCGAAGGTTTCCCACCGAGGTCGGCGGGGACGGGGAGGGAAGCGGGAGGGTCCCAGAAACCAACTCCGTGTGCTCGTTGTTGTGCACCACGTGAGCTTGAATAAAAAGGTCAAATATACTGTAGGAAGGAGAATAGATTTTATCAATGTTCATATCTCGCTAGATGATGTCTGCTGGCTAACGTGCGAAAGTGACCTCAGTGCACCAACTATTGGAGCGCAAGTAGGCGATGATAACTAGTATTATTAAGCGGCGGCAGGGCGTGTGCGAACTGCGAAACGTAGGCGCGGTGACTTGAGCGCCTGTCTCACCCTCCCTCTTATCGCAACAAAGCATATCTCCCCCCTCTTATCGGAAACTATATCTTAGTCGCTGATTGCCGAAACAGACTTGGGTTGCGTAGCTTAGTTTCGGAGAGAAGCACGGGGTAAGCAGGACGACGCGTGGAGCCGGCATCCAGAGCGAGCAGCAAGACCCGGGCCGCTACAAAGTTTTTTTTTTTCTAGCGATATTAGATGGCAGAGCCAAAAATTGAATTCTTAAATATAGCTATTTTGTCTCGCTGTCTGAAATTAAGGTGGGTTCTGCTCTCATCTTCTTTTCTTTTTTTTGTCGTCCAGACAGCACACCTAGGTTATTTTTTATTTTGTTTTGTCGTCAACATTAAAAATCCGGAGGTAGTATTATTTTATAGAATATTATATTAGTTATGGGAGCCCGACGCGCCGATTATTGGTATCCGTGGAGCAGGCGAGGGGGGCTTCCCACGCGCGCCGGCGCGGGCGATTGCCGACGTGTTGCGCTCGGACGGGTGGACGGGTGGGCAGACGGGGGCGGACGCACGCGACGGAAAGGGGAAAACGCATGTGGTGCAGAGTGGAGGAGTCCGCTAGCGCCGCATCGGGTTGGATTGTGAGCCAGCGCCGAGTGGGGGCGACGTGCCGCTGCCCGCGCGGTTGGCCGGGTTGGTTGGATAGCTACGCGGGGCGGGCGTCGGCCTCGTTCCGGTACGGGTGGGTCGTCACGTGCTGCTTGCTGGTGGCCGCGCCCCCGCCCGGGGCTCTGAAATGTCGCTTTGCCCACGTTTCCTTTCCTTTCCTCTCCCCTACGGGCTACGGCTCTCGTCTCGCCGCTTTGGTAACACCGCTTCCCAGCCATTTCTCCGTTCCATTTGGCAATCCCTCCCTCCCTCCCCCTTGCTGCTCGTTTCCGCGGACACGAGGAGGAGATTTCAAAGAGGCAAACACTGGTTTTATCATGATTTTAACCGTTCAAAGATGCTTGCGCGACTCAAAAAAGGCGAGTCACAGAGGCCGCCGCGTACGTAGGCTTGCAGTGGAAGAAGTGGCCCCGAGACCAAATGATCCTTCCTTGGACATGGAAAAAGCAGCGTTTCCGCTTGTCTCAGCGGGTATAGGGGGGAAGCTTATCTGCTGCACAGCCGATGGGACTTATCGGTGACGTGGTGGACAAAGTCAGCAACCATGTCAGTCTCTGCGTGCACCCTCTTTGCCTGCGCCCCTCTCTCTCTCTCTTTCTGTCTCTCTCTGCTACTCTCTGCCCTGTCCCGTCACAAGAGAACCCGAACCCGTTCCCATTTCTGGGTTGGATCGGAGCAATTCAAACTTTCGCCCATTTGTGTAGTGTAAAATTTTTACATGTTTGAGCTTGAACGAGAAGCCTGGCAATTTTCTCCCCCCGAACAATGATGCTTTTTCCATGTTTGAGCTTGAACGAGAAGCCTGGCACAGCTCGTACCTCGCACGCACACGCCCAAAACGCAATCTCACCATCCGCCTCACGCCTGCCGTGCCGTGCCGTGACCCGCGTCCGTCCCGTCCCGTCCCGTCCGTCGCCGCGACGAGTCAAACAACCATTTTACTACTACTGGTCTACTGCTACGAGCACAATGTTCGCGTCACCCCATCTCTCACACACATTGCGTTCACACGCCTCCCTGCTGTACCAACACGTGTCCCTGCCAAGCCTTCGTCCCACTGACGCGCGGGCCCGGCCGAATCGAAAAGGCGCCCCCGCCAGCCACGCACCGGCCGCGTCCCGCTGACGCGCGGGCCCGGACGGATCGAAAAGGCGCCTTTATCCTTTGGTCGTAGCGAACGGAGGCCCACAGGGAGTGTGGGCCCCGGTCCTCTCACGCGGGCCGCTTCGGTTCCTTTGCCAGCCGTTATAAATAGCTGTCCGCTTCCCACCACCCCACCTCCTCCTCCTGACCACCCTCCTCCCTACACGGACAGAAATTTTCTTCCTTGTTTACAGCGACGCCGCCGCGAGGTTGCGTCTCCGCCTCCGAAGCTTCCGCCGCCGTACGAGAGATTTGCCGCAGACCGTCCGCCCACGGAAATTTCGCCCTCGCCGGAGACCAGCGCATCGGCGGCGACCCGTCGCGCCGGATCGGTCGACCAGCGAGGTACGCACGCCCCCTTCGATTCGGTTCTACTAGCTCCCTGCGATTCCGCTGTTTCTGTCTCGGTCACGGTGCCGATTGACCGACGGGATGGAACGATCGGTGGTCCGTTCCGGCTAGATTTCGTTTGTCAGCGTGGCGGATTCCGTGTCCTGGCGCGTGGATGATCGCGGGATTCGGCGGGTGCGATGGGGGCGGCGCGTAGCGGTGGGGCGGGAGGCGATTTGATTGCTTGTTTGTTGGCGCTTTGGGAAATGTTTGAGAAAAGTCTTGTGGAATCGTCATGATAGGTGTTGTGTGGTTGGGATTTTGATTTGTTTTGTGGACCGAGTGGAACGGTACAATAAAAAGGTGCGTGTGCCTTTCCCGTCAGCTATCATTGCCGTATTCTGAGTTAAAATTGGAACAGCGAAAGTTCCTTGTGATGTCAAATCTTAAGATGTACTTCACGCTTAGGGGACACGCTCCATTTGTTGATAGCTTTTGAAATTTCTGTTTTTTTTTCTTCACAAGTAAGTGTTTCTGTAGTACCAGCTATTTAAAGTTTAGTTTTGTTTCCCTGGTCCGCTTACCATTTTCACTTTGATGCATCTGCGGCCGCTCCTGATTCCAGACTTTGTAACTGCCACAGTTAGTCTCCCCTTCTCTGCATTGCAACGATGAGAATTTAGCTTTAGCAATAATATACTGCATTGTCACCGATGTATACAGAATTTAATAGAGTTTGATTTTCCTCTTCAGACCCTCGATGCCATAACTACTACTTGATTTTTCCGTTGATTGCATACAGGTTATTTTGAAAATCAAGTAGATTTGTGGCTACAAGGGTCAAAACTAGAAATTAGCTGTATTTTCTGATTCTTGAACCATTATGGTCCTATAAAATTGGATTGACTGTTATCATGGAGCATTGTTCCATATCACTTAGTTTAATCAGATGACTTTCCTTGCCAATTTCTGTAAATATGTCAGTGTGAATGATATAAGGGTGCCTGTAAAATGTAATGTTGTATCCAGCAATGAACACACTGGTGATTGAATTTACCTGTTATGGAAAGTGAACCAAATACATTTATTTGTCAACTAAGTGAGTTATCTTTTGGATTACAAACTTTTTTTCAGGAAATTTCCACAAATGTGGTTCTTCCAAATGTTCCTCGAATGATTTCTATACTGTTCTATGTGAAGTTGGATATTCTGAGTTTCATGCACTGAACTGTTGTGTTGCCTCGTTTTGATGCCCATTCAATTCAAAAACTTGCTTGTTTTATGAGTAATGATTTTCAGTCAAACAATATGGAGTGAGTTTGAATGAATTCAGTGCCTTTTTTACTTCATGTTGTGATATCAGACACAGCATGTATTGGTATCCTAGTGATATTTGTTATGAATCCTGATAATATATTGCTATGGTTGGATCCTCGATGGCATGTGATGACGAGTTACTGATAGTGATTGTGTCTGCCATTTTTTCCAGGTTAAAGTCAGTCAGGCCACATTGCTTGTTTTATGGCTACAAATAACCACAATTATCTCCAGCTGCCTGAGTTGGATCCTATACAACCTATGAATGGCCAACATGATGAAGCTATGCAGCTAGGTAGCTGGACTTCAGTACTCTGTAGTATATAGTTATATACTTGTGCATTTATCAAAATTGTGACGAATGTGCATTTATCAAAATTGTGATGAATTAAGTATTGTTGTCTATCCTAATCTCAGGTCAGAAGCTGCTTTTGCATCATGGACGTGATGTGGCTCTTAGAATTGGTCCATCAAATTATGGGAGTATGGCTGCAAGACTAAATGATGTTCCATCCTCAAGTCTTGCTGCACAATTCCCAAGTTTCAGAGTTGGGAATACAGGGGCCTCACATGCTTCCATTGCTCATTATCCTGGAAGTTCCAGTAGCCATTTACCAGAACCTGCTGTAAGTTATCCGCACAGATCTGAAGAAAGCATTGCTCCAGTAGGTGAGAATAGGAGGGCTGCAGTGAAACGAAAAAATCCAATTATTCATCCTGTGGATGGGATTAGCACGGGTGATTATTATGTTGGGAGCTCTTCTAATACTCAGATATCAAATTATGCACAGCCTATTCCTGCTTCGCTTACTGAGCCCTTAGCTCAAATGCCATTAAGCATTGGACAAAGTGGTTGGGATGGCCAACAGTTATATCGGCTGGCAGGATATGAGAGGAATGTTAGAGCACGCCACAATCATAATGTTTCATTGGAACCTAGACCAGCTTCAACTCACACAGCAAGCAGCATTTACCCACAGCCACTTCGATCAATTGCAAGTCCTTCCCCTAGTACATTAGTGGCGAGGAACCCTCCTATTTCTGTGCCAACAAGAACTGCACCATCAGGTTAGTATATCATACTTGGATAAATATGCTACCTGTCCAATCTAGTTTTCTTGCAAGTTGTTTTTGGTTTTTCGAAAATGGGTAGCAAGTTTTTGTGGTTGAACATGATGTCTTGTGCTGCACTCTTACTTCAACATTCTAAATTTAAGTGTCATGTCATCTGATCGCAGTTTCTACTGTGCTTCTTAAGGAATCATGTTTTGATGGTTTGTAGGTGCACCTGGAATAACTAGCAGGGCCTTGTTTGAGAGGCCTTACTATCCTGCTATGGGAAGCAGCAGCTCAAGTACTGCTGTACCCCCACCTGTCTATGGTTCATCAGGCAATGCAGCAATTGTCAATGGTAGCTATGCTACTAGAACTGTTAATAGTGTCTACCCTAATTCAGGTTCCTCGGGGGCCTCTGGCTCGAGGGCAGGCGCGAGAACAGTGCCCCATGAGACGGTCATTCCAGGCTGTCCGCCACCTGGTTTTACTACAGCTATGCGGATTGGTCAGCCAATTTCTGCTAGAACTGCTGCACCTTCTAGACATACAAGGCATGTAGCTGTTGGGCATGCTAGCAACGGAAGGCACAGAAGGGCAAGGAGCTCGTACTATGCTTTATATCCTTCGATGATGGAGGCAGAGGTAGATGGCCTTAGCTTAGTGTTTTTATTTTAATTAGTCAGTTTTGATATAGAATTTGAAACTGATCTAGCTGCTGTTTGTTAAGGGCTTGATGCTGGACCAGTTGGTCTTTTATGAGCCAAGAGCTGTTGACCCCCACAGGGACATGAGGCTGGATGTTGACAACATGAGCTATGAGGTAAAACAGATTATTCTTACTTCACCATTCCTCGTGTCCCAGAAATTTGAGCCTTTTCCTCCATTAACTTTACTTTTGCTGTCCACAGGATCTGTTGGCCTTGGGAGAATTTATTGGTAATGTTAATACAGGTGTAGCTGAGGACAAAATTTCAGGCTGTGTGAGAGAAGTAGTCTGTTGCAGCTCTGATTCATCCCAAAATGATGAAGATGATGGAACCTGTGTGGTTTGCCTGGTATGTTCTTCTGTTGTACTGCTAATTCCAGCCTAATGTTTGCCAGCATAGCTTTAATGTTTGTCAAATTTTGATGGATGGTTTCGTTCTTGCAGGAGGATTACAAAGACAAGGATTTGCTGGGCACACTGAAATGCAATCACGAGTTTCATGCTGATTGCATAAAGAAGTGGTTGAAGGTGAAGAATTCCTGCCCGGTTTGCAAAGCAGCCGCGGCTTAGGACACTAGAGGAGCAACAGTTATTTTCCTCTCCATTCATTTTAGATTAAGGTCAAACTATATCGTTGCATTTTTGGCTCCTGTAATGGTGTATATAAATGCTTTAAGGTAAATTATTCTGTCGGTCACAGTAGTCGTGATTATTTTGTTGTACTGTACAAGCCATTGTGCAAGCAATTAACCATTAAGCGGTTCACATGTTCATGTCTCGAGCCAACAACACTTCGAAGTTGTTAAGAAGTACTTCTCCACCAGCCTGAAACTTCTCCTGGTGATAGATGTGATGTGTGAATTCTGTGGTGGCAAGTTACAGTCGATGGTGAAGTTGCATTGGCGTCTGTTAACTTATGTTAAGGTGTTTTAAGTTAGAACGCTGTTCGCCATTGGCATATTAGTCGAACAGTTCGAAGTGCTAACATGATATGTGGTTATGTGCATGTACACGGATGTACCACCGGTCTGACGGAGATGGTTGGATCAAATGTTAGCGTCGTAGCGGGCCGAACCATAACGAAAACTGCCGTGCATGGTGCATCTCCATCATATTCGTTTTTGTTTGTTGTAGACAGGAAGATCAGAGGACAAATCATACTAACCCAGAATCATCGTTGGATGCACCGGCTATTCATTCTGAAAGAAATGCATCAGCTGTTCGTTTACTTTTGTCCTCGAAATATTCCCTGGTGCTTTGTTCTTTCATGTTTGGTTGGTTATCCTGCTCTCCAGATTTAAATTGAATATCTCAAATTTACTTTATTTGGATCCAAAGGCTGACGTGTTACTAGCAAGTTTGCTCTGATGATGAATTACTAGGAAAATCCGGCCCCCTCTCCAAATCAAAAAAAAAAAGACACACTTTTGTACTATATTCCTACACGTGTGGTCTCAACAAAAAAAAAACACTATTAAAAAAAAGATAAAGATAAAAAGAAAGAAGTTTCATTGTTTTCCTCAGTACTACAAACCACCCTCTTGTTTTGATTTGGCCAAATGAACCTAATTATCTCTTCTTTCACCCGGCTACAACAAGCCTCAGATCAGAACAGTTTTTTCGTTAATTGGCAGATCTTTTCGACTAATGGGTCCTGCCAGAAAAACAGGCTAGCAAGCGACCCATGCACAGAGTATAGCAGATCACCATCATCGCCACCTTGATTGTCAAAAAGTGGAGGAATGGAGAAGGGAATTGGCCCCTGATCTGCATATGCACTGGCTGCTGCTTGAAGCAACCCCGGGCTGGATGTGTTTGTTAGCCTGTTCCACCCTTGGCAGCTCACCTCCACTGCCGTTTGGTGCCCTGTAACTGTAAGACCTGCTCCCCACCACCTCTCCCGATCTCTTACAGCTCACACTACCCGGCCCTCTCCCACCCACCTCGTTATAAGTGGCAGCGTCTCACAGCCCTCTTACCTCAACACTGTCAATACACTGAACTCCACTGCAAGTCTGCAACGCGTTCGTTGGTTCCTCTCACAAGTTACAACTCACAAGCGGAGACACACCATGCAGAAGCCTGTGCTCCTCCTGTTGGTGCTCTCGATTGCCATGACTGCGTCGGCGCAGCAGGCTCCGACGGCGGCGCCGACCACTCCGGCGCCAGCGACGCCGACGACCCCCGCTGCGCCGGCGCCGGCGGCCGGGACGACGAACATCACGGGCGTGCTTGCCAAGGCGGGGCAGTTCAACACGTTCATCCGGCTGCTGAAATCGACGGGCGTGGCGCAGCAGATCGACAACCAGCTCAACAGCTCGGGCAACGGGCTGACCATCTTCGCGCCCACCGACAACGCCTTCACGTCGCTGCCGTCGGGCACGCTCAACTCGCTCTCGGACCAGGACAAGAACGCGCTGGTGCAGTTCCACGTGCTGTCCACGCTGATCCCGATGTCGCAGTTCGACACCGTGAGCAACCCGCTGCGCACCCAGGCGGGGAACAACTCGCCCGGGCAGTACCCGCTCAACATCACCGCCGAGGGCCAGCAGGTCAACATCTCCACGGGCGTGGTCAACGCCACCGTGGACAACTCGCTCTACTCCGGGGATAACCTCGTGGTGTACCAGGTGAACAAGGTGCTGCTGCCCAGCGCGCTGTTCGGGTCCGCCGCGCCCGCCCCGGCGCCGCTCGCGCCGGCGAAGAAGAAGGGGAAGGCGCCGGCGTCCGTCGCCGACGCGCCTGACAGTACTGGTGACGCGTCACCCGACGCCACGGCGTCGGTCGCGGCGGGGAGGGTGGCCGGGGGTGGCGTCGCGGTGCTCGCGTTGGCCGGCGTCTGGTGGGCCGGGCTTTGATAGATGGAGGCGATGAGAGTTGTGATGCCATCATTTTGTTCACTTTCCAGAGAGGCGGTGTCAGTCTTTTTTTTTATTATTTTCTTTGTTGATTTGGGCATTTTGGGTTTTCTTTTTCTTCACTGCCATTGTTATTGCTAGGAGTACGTGGTTCGATATTGCTGGCGTCCCATTTTTATGTACTTAATAAATATATGAGTGGTGTATATTGCAGTCATCAACGACACTTTCTCTCCATTTGCTACTTCTTCCAATTTTTCAGTTGTGCCTAGAAATCATTGTGTACAAGTCGAATTTCCGGTGGGTGTTTTCTGCCTGAATCTTCCATCGCATCCTTTTGTCTACCACCATGTGGCTCCCTCATAATGTTCTTTTTTCTACCCTGATTTGCCAACCTCTTACATACCAGGCAATTGTTATTGCCCACTACAAGTACACACTCTAAGTTGGTTCATTAAATACACATTTTATGAAACTGTAAAATATTTAGATAAAACTATCATAAAAACTTAATGAACCACATTATAATGCGTTAGTAGATTTTTAAGAGCAATGCGCCATTGAACGTTAAATGTTCTCAATTATTTATTATAAAACTATAAGTTATAAACTTCGCACTTTAATGAAAAGCGTGAGGTCACCCTACTGCTCGGCAGGCCATCGTTTTCGTACTTTTCAGAAGTGTTGTCGGTCTTTTTATGTTTTCATTGTTCATTTGTGTATTTTGGGTTTTCTTTTTGTTCATAGCCATTGATATTGCTAGGAGTACGTGGTTTGATATTGTGGCATCCCTTTTTTATGTATGGAGCTAAATAAATATGAGTTGTGTATAGTGCAGTCATGAAGGGCGTTTTCTCTCTTTACATTATTTACATTTGCTACATGTTTCAATTTTACAGATGCACGTCTAGTACATTTTCTGAATGGTTATGTGTGGAAGTCGAATTTCTAGTTTTGATCTTCTCTGCCTCAATCATCGTCATCAGTACATTTTCTGATCGCATTCTTGTCTCCCACCATGTGCCTCATGGTCTGTCCTTTCTATCTTGGTTTCCCCACCCCTTATCATGCAGTTGTCATTGCCAATTAGTACACTCTAAGTTTGTTGATTGAGTAAATTTTATAAAACTATATAAACATTAACACATTATAGATTTTAAGAGCAATTCATCAGTGCACATGTTAAATTAATGTTCTCAATTATTTACTGTAAACCTATGCGTTATTTAGTTTTTATAGTTGTATGACATATTATAAGATAAATTTTATAGCACGCGGCACAAATCGATTTTAAATTCTTAATTATCGCTGCAACACGCCAGAGGAGGGGCAAGAGAAATATGGCGGCAAGAGGAAGAGCCGCAGTGGCGGCGGACGGAACGTCGGCGACAAAGTAGTTGGGCCAAGTGCCACGAGGTGGGCTGTCGATTGTGATTATGGACCGGACGCTGTGCGTCGTCTAGCCGGTGTACATGGAACTTTGTGGACACCAAGGTTAACATAACCGAACTGATCGGTGTAACCGGTCGGGACCGGTTCACGGTTAACCGGAAAACCAGTAAAATCGAGTGGTTAATCGGATAAAATTCGATTCGGAAGAGTAAACAACAAAGGATCGGTTAACCGGTCGGTTTTATCAGTTATTTAATTTATTTTTAAATACATATTTTTAAATTTAAATATACTAGTTTTAATGCGATTATACCGGTTAACCGACTGGTTTTACCGGTTAACTGACCGATTTTATCGGTTACATCGGATATAAATTTTTTTAAATTTTAAAAAAAATTTAAATCAAAACCAAAGATTAACCGGCCGATCGGTGTAACTTTACACCGACCAGACCGGTTTACCGGTTAATCGGATTAACCAGCCGGTTAACACCGATTATGTTAACCCTGGTGGACACGCCATACCATTTTCTGTTTCTGCCCCTGCTCGGAGTTCACACGTATGCAGCGCATCCGCGCTCGCGAACAGGGCGGCCGCCTGGCACTGGCAGTCGACCGGGTCGCGTCGTCGCCTGCGCCTTGGCTAGTCAGTGTTCAGACTTCAGACCTCGCGCGACCCGACGGGCCTGGTGGCCCCCTCAGATTCAAATAGTAAGTTGTCTCTGACGTGACCCTCAGCACCGAGCACGAGCAGAGTAGGGAGTGCGTGCATGCACGAGGAACCCTTGTTCCTTGCCCGCGCAACGGAATCCAGCTGCGGATGGATTGGAGCGCACCGCTCTCCCGGCCGGGTAGCCCGAGTTCGCCCGAAACCGCGTGTACGCGCCGCTGTCTCAGCATGCGGTCTTCCAAGCTGCGTAATATGGAAGTTGGAACCAAGGGTGTGCCACCGCCTCTCTCCCTTTTTTTTTTTCGAAGATACTTTTTCCGCCTTCGTTCGCAAGGAACCAGGCCTGTACGCACGCAGAACAGGCAGAGCCGCGTATGGCCGTCTGGTCAAATCTCGACGGATACAGTGATGCTGCTCCCAGGACTTCAGCTTTTTTTTTTTTTTTTTTGAGCGAACCCAGGACTTTAGCTGTCTTGCGCCGGGGAACAGCTAATAAAGAAAGAAAAAGAAATGCGCGGGACGGACGGCTGGAGCGTACGTGACATAGTATGTCTCTCCGCTGGAGGAATGGGAATCCGGGCTATCCGCAACACAGGAGACCTTTTCCGGCAAGGGGCGTCCCCCTCCCCCTCCTCTCGAAACAAAACTGGCGCTGCGTCGGGAAGCGCCCACGCGAGCCACTTGGTCCGCGAAAAACAGTGGTACGGTATCGGCGAACAGCTGCGCGGGACGACGCAGGAAAGGTTGCGCAAGCATCTTACACAGAATTAAGGAGAAATAAGGTATATATTTAAGTCTCTTATTTTTTTAAAAAAATTATTTTTAAGTTTTTTTTAATAAATAATTTTAAGAGATAGCTAAGAAATAATCATTTGAGACGCTCTCATCAAACCTCAAACTTGGCACGTATGCTCACATTTATTCCCATGTTAGTAGAACTGTAAAACAGTTGTCAAAAGCATAGGCTCATATATATAGGTAAGTGTTGGGGTGAAGATCACTTGTCGGCATAGTTTCGTGGTATTACACATCTTGTGTGTATATGTTAATTTAATAAATCATGAGTGTTTTATCCAGAATTCATGCTTCAATAGTTATGTATGCTTCAAAAAAAAAATGTTACATAATGTGATCGCTTTGTCTAAAAATCACATAGGTGTGGCGTACTGGTGTGCTGACTTATGCGTGCGTATGTTAGCCATTACTGAAAAAGGAAAAGTATATATATTTACTCATGGAAGAAATACTAAATAAGATACATACGAGCCTTTTACACGAAATCAAGGTGGCATGACGAAATATTTTTCTTGTTTTTCCTTTTCTTTTGTGATGTACATGCATGTCACTCTACTTGAAAAACAAATATAGACACATACATCTTATTATCAGGAATTTGCACGGATGTTGTGCGTGTGGACGTAAGTGTGAGATAGTGCATAAACATCTTAATTGTTACAACTAAAGAAATAGAGTGTGTTATTGCTATTTTGTGGGAAATGTTAAATAATAAGTCAATTGTAAATGGGTGTAACACATGTGAGTAAGTTATGTGGAATGCACACACACCATTTGCAATGAAAAAGAGAGAGCAATATGACTGGCACACAATACATTAACAAAGATGTAATATCTCTTTTCAATCAAGTAACACAAAAAGAAATGGAAGGCCAAATTCAATTACAGGGTTAGCAATATTTATTTCCACAAAATTTTAAAGAAGACATGAAAATTTTAGGTAAAAGTAGAATATATGAATTAAGAAATCCTAAAGAAAAAAATTGAGACAAAAATAAATTAGTGAATTAAAATCTAACCCATTTCAAATTGACCAAATAGGGATAACCAACTTTACTTAGGACTAGACACGAGTAAGGAAAATTTCTCCCTGGTCATGGTGGCCATAGTCCTGGTATAAATCAGCCCGGTGAAATTAGACTATTTGAGTCATGCATAAGAATGTATAAGTTTGTAGGATACACCATGATGTGTTTTTGTTCTCTGTTAAGTGTAGCATGCAGTAACAATGGTATAATGTGTCTAAGATAATTACAGACATGTGTTGGAGTGATGTAACTTTATATATAATAAAATCAGACATTTAATATAATGATTGGAAAACACTAAGTCCACCGGATGAAAGGTTGCCCTCAGCTGATTCGGTTGCACCAATTTGGGCTTTTGTGCCTATTTTCTGACTTCTGTTACAGTTGTTTCTATAGTACAACTTTTCGCGTAATGTACGCCCTTTGTAACACCATGTGATCCATTTCTTATTAAAGGTTGCAATGGTCTAGTTATATCTAGTAAAATATCAAACGTTTCTCCTACTAATTGAAAGATTTCATGGGTCCCTTTCTATTTTGTTACTTTTGTCTATGGGAAACATTGCCCTACCAAAATTTTCCTCGCAAAGTTACACAATAAAAATTAATTATGCAAAGATGGTCACAACATGGTGAATAGGTCGATCAGATGATAGGCTGACCCCGGGCTTGATCCGAGGTTTCACATTAACTTATGACTTTTGTGCTTGTCTATCCGACCACCATTATAGTTGATTTGTATTGTTGTATGTTCTAACAACATCTAAGTCCTAAATGTTTTTTGGATGGATATTTTTTAATAAAATATTCACGGAACACTCTTAAAAAAAAGATTATGTGGGTCTATTCCGACCCGTGCCTACATGTAACATTGCCTACTACTAACTTTCTTTTTCTAAAAAAAAACATACATTTTTAATGGAGATAAATGAAAATGACAAGATATTACAACTCAAAAACATACATTGTCTATTCCGACCCGTGCCTACATGTAACATTGCCTACTAACCACCGACACGATAATATGACTTGCACAAAACATTAAAAAAAAGATGTAAACACTTTATAAAAGATTATTGATCTCTCTCCTAAATCAAGTAACACACAAAAAAAGACCAAATACAATGACTGTGACGTGTGGACACAAACATGGGTGGCGTATATGCATCCTGGATGTTATTAGAGAAAAAGAAGGCTATATTATTAGTTAAAAAATGCTAAATAAGAAATAAGTAGATTATGCGAAATAAGAACGGGCGTAGCACATGAGTTTAACTGTGTGGCATGCACACGCCACACAAGCTACCGAAAATAAAGAGCAATATTTATTTGCACAAAATAGTAACTAAGGTGTGAACCCTTTAGAAAAAACAGCATATGAATTGAGAAACCTAAAAAAACGCAAGACAAAATTCAATTAGTGAATGAAAATCAAACCCGATTCTTAACCAACTAACGTTAACACCTCCATTACTTCAGACTATATAGAGACGAGCGAGTTGCCACCGGATTCGATCCAAGGTGGTGCACTGATTTGTTGCTTTTGTATAGTATACTTTTGTAGCGTTGTATATCTTTGTGACAATATATGAATCATGTCTCATCAAAGGTTTATATGGGCTTTCTTTTTAATAAAATTCAACAAAACATTTCTCCCATTAACCGAAAGATGTTATGGGTCTCTCTCAAC
The DNA here is from genome assembly GCA_030378355.1 of Eleusine indica. Taxonomy (NCBI): domain Eukaryota; kingdom Viridiplantae; phylum Streptophyta; class Magnoliopsida; order Poales; family Poaceae; genus Eleusine; species Eleusine indica. Next base: position 7,667,926 of record CM059497.1, on the reverse strand, counting down.
TTTGTCTACTTGAAACATTGTCCTACAACCAAATCAATTATGCGAAGATGGTAGCACCATAGTTAATACGCATATTAGATGGTATAAATTACTTTCGGGATTTGATCCGGGGTTTCGCACTAATTTATGGCTTTCATACAGTCTATCCGGCTACCGTTATAATTGATTTGTATTGTTATATATCCTTACAATATTTGTGTTAATTACGTTGTAACCAACTTTTGTTGAATTTGTTTTAAATAAAATATCAATGGATCTCTCGTTCACTGTTTGAAAAAAATTTCATGTGTCTATATAAACTTATGCATGCATGTAACATTGTCAATCTCTAGTTTTTTTTTATAGAAAAGTGCATTTTTATAGAGAGAAAACGAAAACATTAAGATATTTCACTTAAAAAAGGTACGGACCCACCGACATGCATGGTTCACCTTTATAAACCATCTTTCTCGTTAACTCCAAAGCATTGCCCTATCACTAAATCAATTATACGAAGGTGGTTGTTAAATGGTGGATTCGTATATTGGATGGTAGGTTGCCTCTGAGATTTGAACCAAGTTTTGCACTAATTCATGGCTTTCGTGCCGGTCTATCTGGCTATTGTTATGGTTGATTTATATTGTTATATGTCCACACAACTTCTATATTGATCATATCTTAAGTAATTTTGGTAAGTTTGTTTTAAATAAAACATCAATGAATGTTCACACACTAATCGATTATTAGCTTTTTTTCCTCAAAAAGTGTTTGTTTTATGGAGAGAAAATAGAAAATACAAGATATTTCACATAAAAAAGGTAAGACCCACCCACATGGTCCGTCTTTATAAACATTTTCCCCCGTTAACTCCGGATTTGATCCAGGGTTTCGCACTAATTTATGGCTTTTCTACTGGTCTATCTGGCTACCGTTATAGTTGATTTGTATTGTTATATTGTTGTAATATCTGTATTAATTATGTTCCGACTAACTTTTGGTAAATTTGTTTTAAATAAAATATCAATGGATGTCTCGCCCACTGGTCCAGAAAAATATTGTGGGTCTACATGAATCCATGTCTACATGTAACATTGCCAACCACTAGCTTTTTTTCCAAAAGAAGTGCAATTTTTATGCAGAAAAAGTGGAAAGGGCAAGATATTTCACGTTAAAAAAAAGGCAAGGACCCACCGACATGGTCCACCTTTATAAACCCCCCTCCCCTCGTTAACTCCGAAGCAACTACAGTGAGTCTCCATCAGCCACCAAATCGATCATCACCATGGCCGCCGCTCCCCCGTCGTCGCAGCGCGGCAGCACCAATGGCCACGCCGCGTCCGCCGCGACCTTCTCCCAGTTCTTCGAGAACTGGGTCGCGCAGCAGACCCGCGACCTGGCCACCCTCCGCGCCGCCGCGTCCGCCGTCCCGGCCACCCCCGACGCGGAGCTGAGCCGCCTCGTGGACCGCGCGCTCTCCCACTACGAGCACTACTACGACACCAAGTCCGCCGCCGCCGGGGAGGACGTCCTGCGCATGTTCTCCCCGTCGTGGACCTCCACCACCGAGAACCTCTTCCTGTGGTGCGGCGGGTGGCGCCCCGCCGCCGCGCTGCAGCTGCTCTACACCAAGTCCGGCATGCGGCTCGAGAGCCAGCTCTCCGCCTTCCTCGACGGCACCGGGATGCAGGCCGACCTCGGCGAGCTCAGCGTCCAGCAGATTCAAGCCGCCGACCAGCTGCAGCGCAGCACCATCAAGCGGGAGCGCGAGATCGAGGAGGCCGCCGCCAAAGCGCAGGTGGATACTCCTATATGACTAGTTTTTTTTTTCTCTTTTCGTATTCCGTGCTACTGTCACGGATGATGACGGATGATATATATGTATGTATAGGAAGCGTTGGCGACGGTGAGGATGATGGAGCTCGCCGGCGGCGGGGGGATGGACGCGGAGGCGATGGAGCGGGAGATGCAGGCGAAGGCGGAGGGGATGAAGGAGGTGCTGAAGATGGCGGACACGCTGCGCCTGGACACCATGCGCGCGGTGCTGGCGCTGCTCCGCCCGTCGCAGGCCGTGCATTTCCTCATCGCCGCCGCCGAGCTCCACATCGCCGTGCACCGCTTCGGCCGCCTCAGGGACGGCCACGCACCGCCGCCGGCGCCGCCGGCGCAGCAGTGACGCCATGGAGCTCTGTTGTCCCGGTCGTCCATGCGTCCAAGCGGCGCGCGCGCGTCACGCGTTCGGTTGGGCCGTGACGCCGCGCCTCGTCGTCTAGTTAATTACCTAAGGTTCCGCTGGTTTGGTCAGAAACCGCGATAAGCTCGAACCCCGTATTATTTGTTTTTCTTTTTTTTCCGTTTGCGCGTGTGGTGTGCACTTGTGCCATGTCGTCTGCTGTGTCTGTGTGGACTTGTGGAGTGGCTCGTCGTCAGCGAGGCTACTGTCTCACTCTGAGCTGTTGGTTTCCGTTTCTTTTTGTCCTATATACCTCTTCGTCTCTGCCGATAGCGGATTTGTATGTTGTTGTATTGTTGTGTGCGAGGAAGCGAGCGGGTCTGCCGACTTGCTTGCTACCTTAGATATTGAAATTTATATTTAACTATACTGTATGATATGAACTAGTAGTGCTTTATATGAATGATGAAGTCGCAATTAATCTGAGGGCTCTGCTGGGGATTCCCCAGCTGTTCAACAGCGTTCCTTAGTTCTCCGTGATCGTCTCCGCCATTGCCACCGCTATTGAGCTGAATATATTTCCCTCTCTAAACAGGCGGTTGCCTCAACGCGTACTCCCACGTCAGGTTAGTCAAAAAAAAATTACCGTGTGATTTTAAATCAGAAGCGTGTTCATCATGTGGGTAGAAGTGATTACGGTGAAAATTTTGATTTTGTACTACATCGCGATGTGACATTTACTGGTTCGCTTTTCTCTGTCCTCACCAGGTGTGTTCCGTCCATTCGCGTGGAGTGCGCGCCAATTAATTTGGGTAGTTGGCGGCTTACCCAACCGCGTCCTTCTTCTTCCTCCCTTCCTCGATCTCATCGCGTCCCAGTGCCGCACCATCGCCGGATCCTCAACTGCTCGCGCCGCCTCATCATCCCTCCCTACAGCTAAGCCACGGAGGAAGGGTTGCCTGTCCTTGGCCACACTCTGGCGATTCACCTCAACAGAGGTGCAGCTGCTTCAGAAAGTGGCATGGATGCCTACGTGTGGGTGTGCCTCCTCGACGACCTGGCCCCAAGACTCGGCGTCATGGCTGCTGCTCCACCTCTCCAATCTCCAGCCTTCCAGTCTCCTAGGGGGGGTGCAGGATGGCGGCTCCATGCAACAACCTAGCAGCAGCAGCAGGCAACGCCCTGTGCGCCCGAGTGAACCTCTCCCATGTCCCACCTCCAAAGATCCGTATGGTTCTTATTCTCCCTCCTCTCCTCTCGCGTCCAGCATAGAGCAATGCGGTGCCACGGCGTGGGGACATGGCGGCGTGAAGCAGCGCAGGGCACAACAATTTCATTGCTCTTGTGCCGTTCTGTTCTTTGATTTATATTTTTCTTGGTCCTTTTTCTTATTTTCTTGGATCTTTGTTTCTGTCAGTAGGTGCTTCGACACAGCTGTCCTAGCAATCGTTCCTGTCATTGTGGTCAGCAATTACTCTGGAGTACTGACAGCCAACACCACTGTCAGCATCAAGGCTAGGTATTTTTCCTCTATTTGTACCACTTCTTTTAATTTATGTGAGTCTTTTTTTCAGAGTTATTTCTGCAATTTCATTCTAAGAAGTAGTTTATTTGGTTTCTTTACCCACTAATTTCTTCTCCAGTAAGTGCCGCTTAATCATCTATAAGTACACAGGAAACAACTCACCTCCTCCAAACAATTCTTTGTTGGCATGTTCAGATTTTTTTGGCAAACTGAGACCAGTTTCATGGTTTTGTGTGCAGTTTATTGCTTCATTTTAGTGTTTCGTGTGGATTATAACATATATCAATTTGATGTGGGTTTACCAGATAGTCAATTATAATTCATGGAATTAGTATGCCAAGGGAAGCTCACCCATGAGTTGGATCTAGAGGATTATTACGATGTAACTTCATGTTATCTGAGTCATCCATGCACTTTCAACATTGTGTCCAATATAGGATAATTGTTTAACTTCCTATCTTACATAGTAGCATACAAAACATGGCTTTTGATTTAGACGAATATTAGGAAAGTGAATGACTGAAGTGAAGGTTTCATGTTGGTTAAGCTGAAGATAAAAAGGATGATGGTGCAAGAAAATAAGGTTACTTGACACATTGGATGAGGTAATTGTTAGTCTCCTTTAAAACCTGTTTGTTCTGCTTTTTCTTCCTAAAATTGATTCACTGCAGTCAATCAACTCTTTATGTATTATGACACTAATTTTCAAGGATGTGATGCATCTGTTCACGTGAATTTTATAGAATGATAGTGCATTAAGACATAATGTTTTTTATGTCCTTTTCATTTGTTGACAGATTGTATCTCTACAGAACTACTGTAAGTTGTGAGCTGCCTTAATCATGCTATTGCGACCAATGTTTCAGAATAGGCAGTTTCTGGTTGGATTTGTTCTTTATATTACCTTTCTAGCTTGGCCTAAAAATGAAGTCAATATGGTTCTATTAAGTCATTATACTACATTTTTATGAATACGAATGCAAGCTTTACCATGTGCATAGGAAAGACAATGCTTATGGGTAGTTCTATGGGGCTACTGAAAGTATTATCAAACACTGTAGGTTTCACTTTAATAATAAATTATTTACCATTAGAATAATTTGTGACCATTCATTCAACGAGCTTAGTGTGTGATATACATTTTAAATTAATAACAGTTTATTTGAGTTGGCATTATCATGGCTAAATCACAGCAAGATAGGAAGGAGGTATCTTAGGCTTGTTTACTTATTTGATGCAGTCCATGCTTCAAATACATGAATACATAATTATGTGATGTTTCCTTTGCTCATTTTGTTTATCTATTCTGCAAGTTGTGTCTTGATTGTATATACTCAAGGTGGGTTCCTTTTAATCATACTCTACTTCCAATAGCAAGGAGGGCACAAGATGCATTGACAGATCAAAGAAAATAATGAAGACATGTTTCTTTTAAGGTTATGATTCTGACACTAATTTTTTAAGGTTATTATGCAGTTGTCCACATGAAATTTATAGAATCATAGTGTAGTAAGACATAATGCTCCTTATGTCCTTATCATTTATTGATAGATTTTATTTTTTTCTGGTTAGAAGCATTAAACCTGAAGTGGTCTAAAAAAATAAAGTGAAAAGTAGGCACTTGAGCTGATAGAAGGCAATATGCCAGACAAGAATGAGCGAAGGTAGTTGCATGTTACATTCTTTTCTTTGATCACCATGTACATATTATTGAGGTCAGAGCAGTATGCATTCTTTTCTTTGATCACCAAGTATATATTGTTTGAGGTCAGAGCAGTATCGCCACTGTTTTCTGAAACTAGCACCATGGCTTCTTTATTGTAAGAGATGATTTGTTTGTGCACTATAAATTTCAGGCTTCATTCTGATGCTACATCGATTAATATTTAGCGCTTTATTTGATACTGTTATCTCAATGAGTTAGGGGCAAGTAAACTATACAAACAACCATCTTCTGTACTGCCTTCCTCTGTCTCCTTTAAACAAGCTATTGCAACACAAATAATGTTGATATGGTTAATAAGTTTTGGAACAACACTTCATCCATTTTAATAGAGCTAAGGAAATAGATTTGTCTTTTCAAATTGTAAGCTTATCTCTTGTAACCAGTATTACTGATTCATGATACTTCTTTTCTCTAATCTCCTGAAACAAGTATTGATCTTTCCAAGACATGTACAAGCTCTATTTACAGGCTGCCCACAATTTACTCCCTATTTATTTTGGCTCGTGGTGCATTGTTACATCTAAGAACCTTCTACATTTATCGGCAATTTGTTTCAGAGTTAACAAACATTAACATTGCAGGTGCATTCCTCAATTATACAAATCGTTGTCGTAGCACCAGACAATGATATTATGGTCAAAGAACATCTGGAAGATGGCGCTTGTGCATAATATATGAACCAAAGAGAATGATAGATATTTGAGTGAAATTTGCAGAGCAGTTCAACGTCTTCCTACAGCTTAATTTAACATGGTGAAGCATTGTTATCTACAACCCTTATCAAAAAAATTTTAGCTAGAACATCGAAACAGAGTGACTTCTTAGGGTGATATATAAGGTAGTTACTTTACAGTTGAAGCCAAAGTATCATACTATGGAACAGATTGAAAGCTCTGAGAAAAAAACATGAGGGCAATAACAGTAGGTATCACTGTTACTGGTCCCAAAATTTGCATACAACCTAGAAATCTTGTGAAATCCACATTTATAAATAGTATGAGCTTGGTCTATCAATACTCGTGATCTATTGGATCTATATTTTTATGCATGGAAATCCCATCTTCAGGTAGTTTTCTTTAATGGTTTGCATAGTCTGCTGAATGCTCTAATGATCCAACTATTTGATAGGTTCTAGCATTTGCGTCGTCAATATATATGATAGAAACAATGAATCTGCAATTGTAAACAACACTGTCAACAACATCTGAGTTCCATCCTTTAGTGTAGATAGACTACTTATTTGGGTGTTCTAGACTAGCTATGGCTAAGACAGTGATGGAGATTATAAAGGTACAATATCCATATACAATTATTTTAGTGTTTTTTGATAAACATATTTCTGAAATGGATAAATTAAATAATATAATTCATCCTTTCAAATACAGGACCATAGTGAATCACGCTTTAAGGAATGCATCCTTCAGAAACTTTAAGGAATGCGAACAAACTACTTCACCAGAACATGATGTTCATCCTTGTAAAATTTGATGCATGTGACGGGCTATGGTCTTGTATTTGAAAGGAAGTAGGTCGTTCGCATTCATATGACGAGGTTGTAAAATTTGTGCATGTGACGGGGCTATGTATATTCTCCGCTCGTCATATGAAGTATATACTGATATATATACAACCTCGTCATATGAATGCGAACAAATGACGAGGTTGTATGTATATCAGTATATGCTCAGTTATGAAGCATTATGTACTAATAATTGAATCATATTGCTGATCTCTAATATTAGTATTACGTGTACTTCCACATTTTTTCATAATATTTATTTTTGACTGAAAATCATCAATAACCGGCATGCGAGGGCGCGCCGAATTATACTAGTATAAACTGGGATCTCACGTATGGTTCCCTTTTTAAGAGAGAGTTGCACTTATTACGGTGGAAGGCACAGCTAGCACAACACCACTAACAACAGCACGCGGGTCGTGTCATGCCGTGCTCGAAACATGGCACAATATATATGGACGACATGGTACAATGCAAGACCACTAAAAGTAGGTGGTTTCAGCATGACATGAAAATACGTTAGGATAAAATAGGTTCTGCCGCTAAACGCCTATTTTATTGTAGTGTTTGTATTACGGTTTTGCTATAGCTCACTCAAGCATTTTCTGGCGGGCGGACACTCGATTTTCTGGCGTGCGCGGCAGGCGGCGGAGCGCGGAGGCCGGGCGGGCGGCACGGCGCGGCGGCGAGGACGCCGTCGCGCTGCCGGTGGTGGAGCGCGGCGGCTGGGCGGGTGGTGCGGCGCGGCGGCGAGGGCGCCGCCACGCCGCCTGTCGGCGGTTCATGCCGGCGGTTAGGGGGTCTGGGTTGCCGGGGCTAATTCAACCAGGGGACTGTAGAAGAGCTCGGGGGTGGGCGTTGATCGACGGCGGTTGGCGGCGCTGTGGGCGGAGGAAGGAGAGAGCTGGAGGAAGAAGAAAACGCGTCGACCGTCTGATCTGAATCGAAGGGTCGAAAAATTGGGTGTTGGTTTGCCTCAAAACACACGAGCACTATATAGACGTTCCCTTATTATTGTATCATGGCGTGCCATACACGTTCAGATCTTATCATTTCTAGAGGCGGTTCATAATGAGAACCGCCGCTAAAAAATATTTTAGTGACGGTTCAAAACCTGAACCGTCACTAAAAAAACATTTTAGCGGCGGTTCAAAATGTGAACCGTGGCTAAAAAATATTTTAGCGGTGGTTCAAATCGTGAACCGCCGCTAATGGGCTGGTTCTGGCCTACTTTGACCCATCTAACCAGCGGTCCTATAAAACAAAAGTTAGGGTTTACTTCTCCACCCACTTTCCCGCCTCTCCCTTCCTCCTCCCTCTCCCACGCCGGCTCCCACCCTCCTCCCTCTCTCCCGCTGGAGCCCACCCTCCTCCTCCCCCACCGTCGGTGCGACCACCCCTCTCCCTCCTCTCTCCCCGCCCCGCCCCCTCCTATTCCTCCTCTCCCCGCCCTGCCCCCTCCTATTCCTCCTCTCTTCGCACGCCGCCCGCTCCTCTCCCTCCCCTAGCCCAGCTGGCGGCGCGCGGGTAGCATCAGATCTGCCCGCCTCAAGGCTGGGCAACACAGATCAGTCCGCCTCGCGGGGGGCAGTGGCGGCGGCCGTTGGAGATCCGATCCCCCCACGTGTGGGCTGCGGCACATCCGCCTGCCTCGAGGCCGGACGGCGGCGGCGGTCATTGGAGATCCGCCCGCCTCACGCGTGGGCTGCGGCAAATCCGCCCGCTTCGAGGCCGGGCAGCGGTGGATCCGTCCGCCTAGCGGGCGGCGGCGGTAGCGGTCGTTGGAGATCCGCCCGTCTCACGCGTGGGCTGCGTCGGATTCGTCCGCCTCGCGGGCGGCGGCGGAGGAGGTCACGCATGGGCTGCGTCGAACGTTCGCCTCCCTCGTCCCTCCTCAATGGGCGCGCGGGCTGACGGCACAAGGGCGGCGAGCAGCGGCGCAAGGAGCCGCCCTCCTCCTTCCTCAACGGGCACACGAGCTCCACCATCCGGTGGCACGGGCCTTGGGCCAAGATGGATGGGCCTGGATCTACTGGGCTCGGAGGCTGTTTTTTTTGTTTTTTTATGTTTGGTGGTAGCGGCGGGTGACATCTTCACCCGTCGCTACTAATCTTGTTTTAGCGGCGGTTTATGCCATGGACTCGTCAACCGCCACCATAGTGGGTGATTTTCAGCTGCGAAAACGTAACGGCGGATAGCCGTGCCCACCACTAGTGTTTGTTTTGGACCGCCGCTACAGTACGTTATTGTGGTATTGAAAGATAATCAAAGACCACACGTCCCTTCTAGTCGACATGGTTCTGTCCGGTTGTAAGGTGTGACACGTCTGCCTAATGTGTCATGGGCCATTTCAGCATGAACTCACATGTCATGGCATGCCTCAAACTTGGCACGTTGGACGGTATATCACGACGCCATTAACATTAAGAGGTTCCAACACAATACGAACATGTTGGTTGTGTCGTGATGGGACTTGGCACGGTTGATGACATTGCACGAAACAACACCAAATTAGACGGTTTCGGTGTGACATGAAAGCGTTGGGCATGCCGTGCACGCGAGATCTGACAGAGTGAATGGCACGTCACGACACGAGGGCAGTCTGATAACCAAATAAGTAAAATGAGTTTTATAAGGAGAGTAACTCAAGAATCTTCGAGTATTAGCTCGAACTTGTGCTATTTAATGAATGCATTGTTAGAGCATCTCCAACAGTTGCTAAAACTAAAATCCTAAAATTGGTTAGGTATAGGAGAGAGAAGGTCTTAGTAATTGTAAACATGCTTTTCTCAAACAGAATACCTAAAACCGATATATATAACACAAATATTGAAAATGCTATGAAACTTGAGGGGGTTTCCATTAAAACACTAAGACACAACATTGTGATAAAAGGCACATATTTTAATATATATATATATATATATATATAGAGGGTAATTTCATTCTACTCCCAGGTTTAGTTACTCTCACGTTCAAAAATCTATCATAGGTATGTGTTCATACCTATTTATCATTTTAATTATGTACACATATTTAAAACAAAATTTTTAAGAGTGATAACCATAAATATTTGTGAAGGTTCTTCTAGTTATAAGCATATGGACATATATCGTATTTACTGCTATATAAAAGTGAGTATGTCCTCATAATTCATATATCCTAAAAAAAAATGAGTATGTTCACATACCCTCTAGTATGACTACATACTTAATTTATAAACCTCAAATATGTAGTGATACTCTCTAGATTATGAGATATATACGTGAGAGTAGCTATTACTAGGAGTAGGAAAAAAGCTTCATATATATATATATATGGAAAATCCATTTTACTCCTAGGTGTAGTTACTCCCATGTTGAAAAATCCACCTTGAGTATGTGTTCATACCCATTTATCATTTTGAGTATGAACACATACTTAAAACAAGATTTTTAAGAGTGATAACCATAAATTTTTTTAATGGTTTTCTAGTAATAAGCATATGAACATATATCGCATTTACTACTATATAAAAAAAATGAGTATCTCCATATACCCTCTAGTATGACTACATATTTAATTTATAAAACTCAAGTATGTAGTGATATTCTCTAGATTATGAGATATACACGCGAAAGTAGCTACTCCTGAGAGTAGAAAAAAGGCCTCATATATATATATTAGAGACTAGGCTGCTTATTAGGAATCAAATAAGTAGTTTTGTTTTCAAGAAAACATTTAGTCCTATTCAAATCCCATAAAAAATAGTACAAGTGATTGAGTGACTCTGCGTGAAACTTATGGCTATGTGCCCATAGTGCCGCCGGATCTCGTCATTTGGCTTGGTGAGAGAAATGAAGAGGACGATTAATAAGAGAGACCAATTCACGAGTCAAAATTTGTTGCAAGATCCTGCAACACAAGCAACGAACATATTTCTGTGAAACTTACAATTTCATCTCGTTCTACAAAATTCTAAGGGAACTTTTGAGGAAAAAAACAAAATTGTGAGATGTTAAAAACAAAATCCCCGACGACGACATCGCCGACCTCGAACTTTAAGGCTTCACCGAGGCCGACCTCGACATGGAGTTCTTCCTCCCCGATAACGTGGGTGTCACTCTTCCCGAAACGCTCGCCAAGCTCCGGGGAGCCTACTTCAGCGGCGTCGGCTACGAGTACATGCACATCCCGGACAGGGAGAAGCACGAGTGGCGTCGTGACAGGATCCAGAGCAGCGCTAGTAGTAAACCTGAACCAAACGCCGACACCGGAGAACTCTACTTGCAGCAGGGTGTCTCCTGTGACAGGCCCATCATCACACAAGGAGACGATGAGGAGGAGGCAACAACAAGGTGCTTCACTTGTCCCTTGTCGTGCACAGTGACGGACCTAGAATATTTTCTTTGAGTAGACATACAATGTAAAAACAGTTCCTAGATAGGCATACAATGTAAAAACAATGTTAAACATTATACTACAGTATATGCTACAGTGTCTAGTTACACTACTTACCGGAAACTTAGGATAGTCCTGGGCATACAGAGACAACCTCTTGGGTCCGCCCATGGTCACGCACCCCTGCCACCTAGAAGACGTAGACACCGTGATGATGGGCAAAAGCCGGGTCAAACAGTTCTGAAAAAAATGACCAGTTTTAATATTTAGTTCAAATGAAGTCTTATTAGGCTAATTTTAATGGACGATTTTATTTTGATGTTTTCAAGAGTGTCATGTCATCTTTATTAGTTTAAAACTATGAATAAAACCATCCCTCCAATACATAGTTTTATTTTGATGTTTCATAGCACTTACTTCTATATGATTTTATTGCTTATCTATAAAATTAAATTAAATTACTCCTCTCTAATGCTAGTTTTACGGTGTTTCAATTTTAGTAAATCGTATAGACCCAGTTTGAAACTCTTCTCATCTTTCCATAATTTTTTTGCCATGTCACCAATTTTACTTATGTGATATCTCATTTAATAAAATAAAACTTTCATTAGAAATAGCCTTATACAATTATAAAAAAATACGCTGACAAACATCAAATTAACTCGGCCCATGACACATTTGCATCCAATAGCAAAACCACCGTCTACTAGTGGATAACGAAAAGAGCCCAAATATTCCCAAGAATGGCAAAAATATCAGGAAGTGTCGCGGATCTGCCTGCAAAGTTCACACTCCCCTCAGATATCTCGCGCGCATCTCAGACCGCCGTCTCCGGTGAACCCAGCGCCGCCGGCATGCCGTCCTCCTACGCTGCCGCCGCCGCTTCCGCAGCTGCATCCTCTTCCCGCAAGACGAATCGCAGCGCCACCCCGGCGTCCTCAGCCACTGCCCGTCCATCACCACCTGTGCCGGCGCCCCCGGTGACGAAACCTACCGTCGCCTCCGACTCCGATCCCTCTTCCTACTCATCCTCGTCCGGGGATGAAGCTGGTCTCACCGGATGCGATTCGGCGACCGCGTCCGTTGTCTCCGCCTACCTCTCAGTCGCCGGTGAGGGGGCCGACCTCTCTAAAGTCGGCATTTTCCTCTCCTCCGCGGCTCGACGCCGATCGCCGCCGTGCCTGATCTGCTTCGACCCCATTCGCCCCTCCGATCCAGTCTGGTCTTGCTCCTCGTCGTGCTTCGCCGTCCTCCACCTCCCCTGCATCCAGTCATGGGCCCATCAGTCAGCTACCGCCGCGCCCAGCCCAACCTGGGGCTGCCCCAAGTGCCGCTTCCCCTACCCCAAATCTCAGACCCCCACGTCCTACCTCTGCTTCTGCTCCAAGACCTTAGACCCGACTCCGGACCCCTGGATCCTCCCCCACTCTTGTGGCGACGTATGTGGTCGCCGCCTCAATGCTAACCCCGACTCTGGCTGTGAGCACACCTGCCTCCTGCTGTGCCACCCAGGGCCATGCCCACCATGCCCGGCTGTTGTTCCTAATGCACCGTGCTTTTGTGGGGCGCACCGGGAGCCCCGACGCTGTGCACATCAGCGTTATTCTTGTGGGGGGAAATGTAGTAAACGTCTTAGCTGCGGACTCCATCAGTGTCTGGTGGATTGCCATGACGGCCCCTGCCCGCCATGTGCAGTGCGGGGCAATCACAGATGTGAGTGTGGAGAGACAATGGAGGAGAAATTGTGCTCGGAAAGGGTTTTCCAGTGCAAGAGGGAATGTAATGGAATGTTGGATTGCAGGAAGCATAGGTGTGAGAGGGGGTGCCATAGGGGAAAGTGTGGGGAATGCCCACTCCGAGGTCGACGCACTTGTCCATGTGGGAAGAAAGATTATCCTAGGTTAGAGTGTGATGCGGAGGCTGCAACATGCGGGTCAACTTGTGAGAAGATGCTCAGGTGTGGGCGACACAGGTGCCCTGAGCGGTGCCATCGTGGTCGTTGTGATGAGACTTGCCGGCTTGTGATCACAAAGTTTTGCCGTTGTGGGGGCCTAAAGAAAGAGGTACATTGCCCTATACAACGAATTTGTGATAGGTCAAACCATCTAAGCCAATAAACTGTAAAAAGGAATTCATTGGTTGTCTGAAATGTTGATTTTTGAAACACCCATACTATTAGCATCAGTTTTCAGAATGCCAACAGGGAATAATCTGTAGGTGTAATTAAATGTTTGGATGCATCTCTGCTTCAAATTGCTCTGGCTAATTGCGTCTTTGACTCGGAATAATAATAATTAGTGATTTTGCATTTTCTATTTCATAAACTGGATGAGTAGTAATTTTGCACCATCCTACAAGTAATGTTGAGTTCTATAGCTTTTTAGGTAATTAGGATGCAAATGCTCAAAGTTTTCTTGTTCATGGATGCAATGTATCAGGTGCCATGCTACCAAGAATTGACATGTGAAAGGAAATGTCAGCGTTTGCGAGACTGTGGCCGCCACGCTTGTAGAAAGCGTTGCTGTGCTGGGGATTGCCCACCCTGCTCGGAGGTTTATCTTTCTTCTTCTGGTTTTCCTCCTTGTATTTGATGGCAAGCACTAACATAAAGATACATCTGCTCATAGATTTGTGATAGGAGGCTCAGATGTGGCAACCATAAATGTCTTTCGCCATGCCACAGGTGTTTCCTGACCTCGTTTCCAACATATTTACAAATAGATAACTCCAAAAGCAAACAGTGATTTGCTTCCTCATGGTTGCATTTGCATTTTGACAGAAATAAATTATTTTTATTTCATAGCTTCATAATGCCCGATTGTTCTTTATTTCTTCTGAAGATCTTTTCCTTCTTTGCCAGAGGTGCTTGTTCACCTTGCCCTTTGTTGAAGACCATTTCATGTGCCTGTGGGAAAGCAAATTTTGAGGTGGAATTCGGTTCTCTTATAATTCTGTTCATTCTTTTTATAACTTTTATGTTCATGCTTCAAACTTAACCAGACAGGATAGTTTGGAAAGATGATCAGATCAGAGCAGCTGTACTTTCTCTTTTTCGCGACTCTGGTCTTGTGCTGAAAATTTATCCTTGTTCTGTCATAATATTGTGTTGCCATCATTAGAAAAAAGAAAATGAACAACAAAGTGTCTCTTTGTTCAAGTTCTGTAATTTTGCTAATACTAGTTAGATGCCCGTGCTTCGCCACGGAGTAATAAAAATTTAGCAACGGAGTAATAAAAATTTACCAACAAAATTAATATTACCAAACACTTAGAAGTTAAGCAATGCTTAGATTAGATTTAATTCAAACGTTGGTTTCTCCCATTAAATTACATAAATGCATAGGCCTTTCCTTGTTACAACTACTAAGTGTTAGACATTAATTAATAAGAAAAACAAAAGACACAACAACAGCAAAATACAGTCAGTCATGCTAAAAACTCGACCCACTGAGGGTAAGACCACCCCCGAGGTATTGCATTAAGAAGAAGACCTTCTCACACAGGCCGAGAAAACCCCCGAACCCCTCTCCATCCCTTACACGAGGGCCACGTGATCCCTGTGAGAACCGGACCGGCGCTTAGCACCGTTACCCGCGACCGGATCGGGCCTTAACTCGTGCTTTGAGATTGCGGAGAGGCGAGGGGATTTTTTTAACCCAGACCATAATTCGTCCCCTCTAGGGATTGAACCTGGGACCTGAGAGGTGCTACTCGGAAGCCCCAACCACTACGCTGAAGGCCCTTTCGCCAGTCAGTCATGCTAAGACTTCATATTTCATCAACAATGCAAAATACATAGTCACTTGATAGCTTCAGTTTCCCTCAAACCAATTTTTCGTCCATAAGATAGTCCAGTGACATCATTATTGATCCAACAAAGCAAAAGTTATTAACATAAGAGAGATGATGTTAAAATATATATTATACATAATTGTTTTAAGTAATCCATACCTGGACTACCCAGTAAGAACCTCTTTGTAGACTATGTTCTTGGTAAATGTCCCGATAACTATAGATTGACTATCATTTTTCTTTTTGTAACTATAGAGTAACTTGTACAGTTTAATTTCTTTCATAGCAAATTGACATATGAATTCTAAAGGGCCATTATACTTTCCATTTTTTCTTTAATAGAAAAGGAGAAGGCTGGTTTCCCGTTGTACCTCAAACCAACGTATGAATTCTCAAGCACCATAAAATTCAGCAAACTATTTGTTACTGTTAGTTAAACCATTAAGAATATGATGTCAAGGCAGTTTGTAGCAGAAATGAGTAGACAAACAAGTCTTCCTTGTGCATAGCTGTGTGGCATTTCTAGCAGTTTTGTATGAAAAAAATTTCATGGCAAAAAATAGTTACAAACAAAAGAAAAGATCCAAAAGCGACATCAATTGCTAGCAATCACCAAGCTTTTTTACGTACTTTGGGAGGGTTTGGCAGTTCTCTGAAGTCATGAAAAATTAGCATCCGAATCATGCTAATTTCATAAAAGTATGCTACTCAGGCAAAACTTTCAATCACACAAACCTAAAACTGTTCTCAGTTCCCAGTTGTGCTTTTTTATATGATCCAGCATGATTCTTTCCTCACGCTTGTCTTGTGCTTGCTATCCAAAATTCAAGAGGTTCCAAAGATATTAACTGCTTGATTATCAATTTCACTGTAGGAAAGAGGACGGAGAATATAAAAAATACATAAATAGAGAAAATACTTAGTATTGCAGTTAGAGTAGAATATCAATATGCACCTCTAACTATATCTGATATAGTTGATCAAAACAAACTTTGGTCAAAGCTGCAGATTCAGAAAACAGATCAAACTGAAACCAACAGGAAAAGCTCAACAATAAGTCAAGTAAATCATAGCAGTGGTTCCCAAAACCCATCCATCAAATTCGTATATATGTTGTTCAGTAGCAATTCAGTTACTAAGCACCAACTCTTGTTGTTTCACCAATCCACAACTTAACATTTTACAGTTTCAAAATCAGTAAAAAGAAAGAGGAACAGTGCTTCTCAATGTCTGCAGCTCAATTCAGAGAAAAGAATCTTCTAAGTTTTACAAGGAGAAGATGAAGCAGCGGTAGCAAATTGCCTAAGTTCAAACTAAAAATAGGTAAAGAAACTTGTACCTTCTCACGATGAGTTCCAATGATGGCTTCTTGTGCTAAAACGTGTGGGCGTAGCAGGTGAGTGATTTATAGCGGCTGACTGCCGTAGAGGCTTCAGGCGGTAGTTGCGGTTTTGAAATTTTGGGTGCGGGAACGAGGGAAGATTTCGCAGTTTCTCCTACCTTCTGGTTGGCTCCCCAATGGGGAAGGGGAGAGCGACAAAAAAGCAGGAAGGGTGGCAGCTGTGGGAGGGGAAGGACCGAAGGACAGCGTAGTCGCGTCCATCTTCCACGCCTTCTTTCTCCGGCCGCCATCGATCCACCAGCAGCTGGGCCATGGCTCCATGGCCATCGTCTTCCACATGGTCGAAGTAATATTGCTGATCTAAAGTACACACGTGAGGATCCATTGGGTTAGCTTTAGATCAAGGCAAAAGAACACAGTCCACCAGCGGATCCGCACAAATCGAGCGAAGAAATTGCTCCATGGCCATCGTCTTCCACATGGTCGGTGTAATATTGCTGATCTAAAGTACACACGTGAGGATCCATTGGGTTAGCTTTAGATCAAGGCAAAAGAACACAGTCCACCAGCAGATCCGCACAAATCGAGCGAAGAAATTTTCTCTGGTTGAGCGATGCGAGAGACGGGAGAGAAAGAGAACAAACATCAGTCGCAAGGTGAGGACGACTTCGTCTCTGTGTTGCAGGCCCCACCTGTCGGCGCGGGTCGGACGATGACCGCCCAACGCAAGCCACCAACCGGCATTTTTAGAAGTAGTAAAGATGTTAAATAACTGAATCATTGTTGATAATTTTTATTTCTAATATATTTTTAAAAAATCATTTCCAAGGTTGATATGCATAATTCTATTGCAGGTTCCCTGTGGGACTGAGAAGAATCAGAAGCCACCCAAATGCTCAAAGAAATGCAATATAGCTCGCCTTTGTAGGCACAAGCTTGAATGTCGAGTAATCTGCGTCATCTTTTTATCTTTTATCCCACTATTTAGCCAATAATTCACAATAATATTAATAGTTTATAGCCATGATATACACATCAATTTTATGTGTTGTTGCTTATTGTAATCCATCTTTCAGTTGTTGCTGATATCATTATAACTTTATCTTGGTGATAGTTGGTCCAGATGCGTTTGCTGTTTTAAATGGTGTGATTTATCTTCTATTTAATTCTTTCTTGTAGCCCCACAAATGCCACTATGGAGCTTGTCCACCTTGCAGACTGACTTGCGGAGAAGAACTTTCTTGTGGCCACAAGTGTAAAGAAAGGTTTCTCTTTTAACTATACTGAATGTGCCATTGACTTGGTGTTTGGACTTGATTGTCTACCAAGTAGTGCAACTTTCTCCGATATCTCAGAAAATCCTGCTATGCAGATGCCATGGCTCGATTGCTCCTCCAAATCCTGATTACACTCTGAAACCAACCAAAAAGAAAATGGAAAAGAACATTGAATGTACTCCTGGAACACCATGCCCACCGTGCCAGGAGGTTGTTTTGGTGCCATGCTTGGGTCAGCATGTTGGCCAAGAACGTGCAGTAAGTTTCCAAAACATGACAATCTTTTGGTGTATGGCGCAATCGTACGCATGGCATCACGTTCAGGCTAATTTGCAGATCAGATTAGAGAAACACATACAATTCATTCGAATTTTCTGCAGATGCCTTGTTTCAACTGGAGGCCGTTTCCTTGTCAAAATTTATGTGGAAACCTTCTCCGTTGTGGCAATCACTATTGTACAAAGTCTTGTCATGTGTTAGAGACCCCACTGAATCAGCCTGAAGGAGATATCAGAGTATCTATCAATAGAAGGGGCACACTTGCTGAGCCTTGTGAAGAATGCAATCTTCCTTGTCAAAGGGTCAGCTCTTCTTTGTCTTTTCCTGTGCAAAAACTTAAGTTTGATTCTTTTTTTACTACTTCAATATGAATCTACCAGTCTACCAGTACCACACCATGGTCACATGTTTTTTTTAAGCCTGGTGCGGAGTATTTACTCTTATATTTCTTTCAGGTTAGGGAATCTCCTTGTTCACATCCTTGCCCTTTGCCATGCCATCTGAGTGATTGTCCACCTTGCAAAGCCCTTGTCAAAAGGCCATGCCATTGTGGTGCTATGGTACATGCTTTTGAGTGTTTGTATTTTAACAACTTAAATGCGAAGGAACAGCTCAAAGTTAGGTCTTGTGGCGGCCCATGTCATAGGTCAGTTACTAACTCTCTTCTTAGCTTCTAAGGTTCTGCTCTGAATGTTGGTGAACTTGTCTTCTTTTTCTCTACCGTAACCAAACTTACATAACTGACATGTTATCGAACAGGAAATTACCAAATTGCTCCCATCTGTGCTCTGAAGTATGTCACCCTGGTACATGCCCGTCAATTGATCAGTGCATGAAAAAGGTATGTTTGAGGCTCTAAATGTATGCATTCAATTCACATTGTTTAGCGTTGAGTAACTTGTAGTAATGTGCAAGTGGTAACCAAACTGGCCACAAGTGCTTGATCTTTGGTACTGCTATGCTTATCTGCTGAAATATCATGCTACATTTTTAATATATTTTAATCAGTAGACTATGATCGCTTAGTAGTTAGTAGTGCAATTTAAATCTGTAACTATTTTTTGTACAAGTACCTGTGTAATTTCTTATGCCTACCAAGGTCAATGTCCGTTGTTCATGCAACACTCTGAAACAAGAATGGATATGTCAAGATGTCCTCAAGGAATATCGTAAGTCAGGTCGTGATCCAAAAGAAGTACCTAAAAATCAGTATGGAGTTGGCTTGCTAGCTTGTGGTGAAAATTGCATAAAAAAGATCAAGGCAACAGATTCAGAGTTGCATCTTCGGAAAAGCCTGGAGAACAAGGTACAAGACATTACCGTCATAACCCTTTTTTTGTGTGTGTGCGTGTTCCATTTTCATGTTCTTTGTTAGTGTTTACCATAGTAACAGATTTTGTAGTTAGTGGTGAACTTTTGCTTATTTCTGTGCATTTTAGAGCCCCGTTGTGGAGGTTGCCAATGTGCCAAAACGCAGGAAGCGACGTGACCGCGGACAAGAAGCGGTTAAAATTTCCAAATTCCAGGTAGGTATAATATACAAAGGTTGCTGCTGCAGCGAAATACACCCTTCTTATAAGAACATTGTATTTTTCAGGAAATCAAGACCTACGTTTTGAGAGTGTTACTGATTATTTTGCTATTGATAACCGTTGCTTCTGGATTGTACCTCTCGTGGAAGGGTATATTGCGGCTTTCTGATTGGATGAACGAAATGGAAGAGCAGAGGGCGAGACAGGGGCATCCGAGGGCTGCAATGTTGTAAATAAGATTATACAGTTTGTTTGTGCCAAGTACACGGTATGAGATGCGGATCCATAGAAGTTCTCGGAAACTGGAATCATGATAAATACTGTCACTGTTGTTTTTTCATTGTATCCAAATAGATCACTATAAAGGGGTAACAGCTGTTTGTGTTACAAATTAAATGAAATAATCATTTGGCAAGCACTGAAGGGGCAGTTGACATCGTCACCACGTTCACACCAGAACATGGGAAGGGACGCACCTCTTTGATTTCTTCTTATAAAATATAATTGTGAACAGTAATAAAGACTACAGTGATTTCACTATTCCATTTGTCACTTTTACTCTTTAAACGTTCGGCACTCGATCAACCGCTGAGCAACAGGAGAAAAGAAAGGAGCAACAGGAGAAAAGAAAGGAAACTCGCTGGAGACAGAGGGCTTGTCGGAGATTAACCGAAGGTGAGCACCATGTCGTGGCCGCCGCTTCTCACGGTCATCATGATCTCTGTTCTTCGTGCACTTGAGGGAAGTTGCCGGACTTACTGTGGCCGCCGGATCCTCCGGAACCGTTGCGGGGTCTTCTTCCGGGGACCTTTCCGCCACCACCCCAACGCCCGTTGCCAACGCAACGGCCTTCGTGGCCGCCGCGGACATCAGGCAGTCGCCAGTCGTGGAGGTCGCCAAGACCATGGTGGCTGGCGCGACAACCTTGGCAGGCGCGGTGGGAGGGATCTTGGCCTCCTCCGCTATCCTGGTCGTGACCCAGGGGCAGGGCCAAGTACAGCGCCGTCGCCTGGATCTCCGTCACGTCTCCCGACACCAACACTGTCTGAGGAACTCCTCCGCATGTTCCGATCTCCAAACTCCCGGACTCGCCTAGAGTTGGCCGGATTCGGACATGAGGCGGGTCCAAGCGTGACGTTGTTCACGTCACCGGCGGCATTCGACACCAGTATGCCCTCCTCCTCCTCCGCGCCTCAGAGCGGTGTCGAACCGTTCTCCATCACCCTCGCGGTGCCGGCTCCGAGCGCCTCCGTCGCTGATGACGAGCCGAGGGAGATCCACGCCATTGAGCCACCACCGCAGCCTCCCACTCAACCCCCACGCCGTGGCGCACGGATGCGCGTGGGAGGTCGAGGAAGGCAGAGTGGTAGGCTGGCCTCGCGCATGGTGGAGCAGACGTCGTCGACGCCGCCATGCTTGCCGGAGTTCACCGCCCTTACCGGGGCGGAGATGGCGGGCACCTCAGCACTTGGCTCCTCGGGGGCCGGACCATCGACGTCGACATCGCCGCACATGTCGAATGGCGGCCAGCTTCTCCAACGCCACGCCCACCTCACCGGCACCCCATCACGCCGCCGCGGGAGGGACGCCGGCGCGTGGGCTGTGACGGCAAGGGTGGGGCCCCGCTCGAACTGCGTCCTCCACGAGGGGGACTCGTCGAGCCGTTGAGGGGCTCACCGAGGGGAGGCGGGCTTGCCGGACCGCGCTGGTGCCGGATCCGAGGCCGGCAGTGCAGCTTGTCGGGCGCGGACGACTCGACGTGAGCTGGTGGCGCGCCGAACTGTGGCTGACGGTGGCGGCTCTAGCGGTCGACGGCGGCTGGTGGAGACGAGGCTAGCAGCTCGCCGAACGCGTGCGGTGCGCCGGATCTGGAGCGCGCGGGCTCGCGGAAAGGGAGGTCGGTGCATCAGAGGCGCCTTCCGATCCAGACGGGGCTCGTTGGTGCGCGAGGCTCACCGGAGGCTGCTCGCGGGCGGCGAGTGGCAACGGCGGCGGTTGGTGGCGCCGGCGAGAGATGTCGGCGGCGGCGCCTGGCAGCTGTGGCGCCTGGCTGGTGATGCGGTTAGGGTTGGAAGCCCTAACCGTCCCCCTTTTATAGGGCAACCGCCCTGGGCGGCTGGGCTAGGCCACGCCACCCCTCCTGTCGGTGGCCGGGCTGGGCCGCAACCGCCCCCTGCGCGCGGGCAGGCATGGCGCCCGCACGCCGTAAGGCCAATTGGGCCGCAGCCCAGATTGCCTTGGCCCACACAGCTGAGTCTAGTGTATCTGGCCATTTTTTCACAGAGACCCCTGTAGTTTATGTGAATTATGACCTCTTCAGTTTTTAATTGTTTTAGTGTTGTAAATACTCAGTTTAGCCCTTGTTATTTACTATATATGTGTTTAGTATTGTGTTGTGTTGTAGATTAGTTCCCAATCTATCTGTTAGGATTGGAAGTATATTATGTCAAATGTTTGTTGTAATGATGTAATATAGTGTTTACCATAGTTGCAATGGAGATATTTATATTTCTTGCAAGTGTCAATTCAATCTCATTAGCCTTTGTGTGCTTATTTTGAGTAGAATTGAATCGTAAACACAACAACACTATACAATACTTGATTTTGCAATGGAGATGCATATTTCTTACAAATCACATTTAATTTTATAGAATTAAATGAGACACACTAAATTGAGATTATAACAGTGTTCTTTGCAATAGAAATTCTTATTTCTTGTAAATGTTATGTGGCAATGGAGATTGCTATCTCTTGCACACTGGAGTTTGATTCACATCAAACTATAGGCAAAACCTTTGTGAATTTACGTTGTTACAACAACATAACCATGATGGATTTTTAACTAAATCTCTGGTTGCACCTATATAGGTCTCATGGATCCAGAGTTCGATGAACTTTGATGGCCATAATTATCCTATATGGGCAGTGGACGTCAAGATCAGCTTGGATTTTAGAGGAATTCTGGCAGCTCTAACTCCTCCTAAGGAGAGAGCGGAGGTACTTTCTGATCAATTCAAGTATAATGCCTTATACATTATAAGGCATCACATACATCGCAATCTCAAGGCGGAGTATGTGATGGAAAAGGAACCAAGTGCTTTATGGCAATCACTGAAAAACAGATATGAACAGCACAAGACAGTCATCCTGCCCGAGGCTAGTCATGAATGGTCTCAAATACGTCTCTAGGATTTTAAAACCATTAGAGAGTATAACCATGTTGTTCATAAGATCTGTGCCAAGTTGCGTTTCTGTGAGAAAGAACCTTCAGAGGAAGAGAAGATAGAAAAGACTATTACCTCTATGCTTCCGTCTGACAAGGTCTTACAACAGCAATACCGTGGTAGGAATTACCAACGTTACTCTGATCTCATTCATGATTTACTTCATGCAAAAAAGCATGATGAACTCAACATGAGAACTCATCGTCAATGCCCTGTTGGGTCTGCTCCTCTGCCAGAAGTTCATCATAATGCACGGAGTAGCAACAAGTTTGGAGGACCAAAAGTCCAAGCACCAAACTTTAAAGGTAAATCCAAAACAAAAATGCAACAGGAAGAGGGGTAGGTCACAAGCAAAGGTTCCAAGGGGAGGCATTTCAAAGTCTAGGAGTGACAGGAAATGCTACAAGTGTGGATGCTACAAGCATTTGGCTAAGCAATGCCGCACCCCGCATCACTTGATTGATCTATACCAGAAGTCCCTGGGTAAAGGCAAGTCTGAAGGATCTGGATATGAAGCTCACTTCAACTCCCAATCCGAGAAGAATGAGCAGGCTGGATGTTCGCAGTAAGTTCCAATGAAACCAAGTCGCAACGAGCCTCCCTTGATGACCAATGACTACGCGGACACGAAGAACATGATCATGGAATTTGCTTCGAATGATCTGTTTGGAGACCTCAACTAGGATCCATAATCTCTATAGATATTTATATATCTACGTCCCTAGATAAATATTATTGTAATAAGTAGTTGTCTTCCTATATTGTATCAGCACTTTGATACTTATTAATGAATAAAGTTTGTATGTATTTCTATATGATGATTGAGAATTTATGAAAATTCTTATTTATAGATCTTACGGGAGTCAATCTGATGGAGGAAGAATTATGCCTTGTGGATTCTTGTACCACAAACTCTATACTTAGGGAAACTAAATGTTTTTAGACTCTGACAAAGAGGCCAGAAAATGTTTTGACAATCGCTAGACACGATGCGACGATAGTAGGATCTGGACGAGCAACTATCACGCTTCCCATGGGAACACAAATAACAATTGAGGATGCATTATTGTATCCAGATTCAACTTGTTCCCTGCTGAGTTATAGAGATATCCAAAAAAATGGGTTACATGTTGAAACCCATGAAGACAACAATGAGGAATTACTCCTCATTACAAAGGATAATGGATATGGCAAAGATATTCTGGAAAGAATTCCTTCCTTACCATCGGAATTGTACTACACATATATTAAACCCGTACCGCATGTTGCATACAAGATAATTTTCGAGAATGTTAACAGATTCCAGACTTGGCATGATCGCCTTAGCCATCCCGGAGTTGGGATGATGAGGAAAATTATAAGCAATTGCATTGGTCATGATTTAAATGATGCCAAATTCCTGCAATCTTCGAATTTTTTATGCACCGCATGTGCAATAGGAAAGTTGATCTTAAGACCATCTTCTATTAAGGTTAAGGCGGAGCCACTCAAATTTCTTGCAAGAATTCAAGAAGACATATGTGGTCCAATACAATCATTGCCTGCACCATTCAGGTATTTTATGGTTTTAATAGACGCGTCTACTAGATGGTCTCATGTGTGTCTTTTATCGACACGTAACCATGCTTTTACGAAAATCATTGCTCAGATCAGTAAGTTGAAAGCAAGTTTTTCTGAACATCGGATTCAATCAATCTGAATGAATAATGCTATAGAATTTTCCTCGAGAGCTTTCAATGATTATTGTATGGCTCAAGGAATTCAAGTTCAGTATTCGGTGCCATATGTTCATACACAAAATGATTTGGCTGAATCTCTGATTAAGAGAATCAAACTTATAGCAAGACCAATGCTACATAATTGCAACTTACCAACTTCGTGTTGAGGTCATGCAGTATTACACGTTGCTGACTTGATTCAATTGCGTCCAACTACATATCACAGCGCCTCCCCGCTGCAACTTGTACGTGGAAATCCTCCAATTATCTTTCATCTACGTAAGTTCGGTTGTGCAGTGTACACATCGATCTCACCACCGCAGGGTACAGCTATGAGCCCACACAGGAAGTTGGGGATATATATGGGATATCAATCTCTGTCGATCATTAAGTATTTTAGAACCTCTTACCGGGGATCTATTTACGGCCCGTTATGCTGACTGCATATTTAATGAGGACAATTTCTCGGCTTTATAGGGAGATTTTAAGTACTAAAAAGAAAGTCAGAAAATTATTTGGGATGATGAAACCATCTTGTCCTCGGATCCACGTACAAAGGAGACTGAACTTCAAGTTCAGAAAATCATTGATTTGCAATATACTACAAACAATCTATCAGATGCATTTACTGACTATAAATGTGTCACAAAATCCCTGATTCCCGCAAAGGAATGCACCGGAAAGAGTGGAGGTACCAATTAAAACTATTCCACTCCCGCCTCAAAACAAGAGGGGGAGAAGTACGGCTACCAAGCAGGATAAGACTTCTAGTAAGTGTCAGAGGAAAGCGCCCGTCAAATAGGATACGACATCCAGTAAGGGGCAGAGGAAGAGAGCTTCGAAGTCAGTAAATGTAAGTAAACAAATGGTTGACGGACACCAAGAGGGTGGTATACACCCTGTGGATGTGCAACGTTCACAATCCAGCACTCAAGTGCGCACTTCTTTGGAGGCTGGAACATCGGAACACCCTGTTTCTCTCATATTAGGAAATCATGAGAAGTTACAAGGGGTACATGAAATATCAATCCACTATGCAAGTTCTGGAGAATCATATGATCGTAAGACTACGGTCGTCGACACACGGTTCTCAACTAAGATTGCAAGTAACCTCCTGATGGATCCAAATCCTAAGACCATGGCAGAGTGTCGACGACGCTCGGACTGGAATTAGTGGAAGGAAGCAATCGAAGCAGAGATAACCCCCCTCAAGAAAAGAGAGGTATTCTTATTAGTGATACATACTCCTCCCCGAATCTTTACTGTGGGATTCAAATGGGTTTTCATCTGAAAGAGGAATGAAAATAATGAGGTGGTGAGATACAAGGCGAGGTTAGTCGCACAAGGGTTCACGCAGAGACGAGGCATTGATTTCAATGAAACCTATTCTCCAGTAATAAGTGGAATAACGTTTCGATATTTGATATCACTGGTAGTTCAAAAGCATCTATCTTTGCAGTTGATGGATGTAGTGATTGCATATCTTTATGGGTCACTGGATTCTAAGATATACATGAAGGTTCCTGATGGAATCTCTGTACCGAATCCGAATGCAAACCGCAACATGTATTGTGTAAAATTAAACAAGTCTCTATATGGCTTGAAAGAGTCGGGAAGAATGTGGTACAACCGATTTAAGGAGTTCCTTTTGAATAACGGATACTCAAACAATGATGATTGTCCATGCGTGTTCATAAAGCAATCTTCTATGGAATTTTGTATTATATGAGTGTATGTTGATGATCTTAACATCATTAGCAATGAACAAGATATAGAAGAAGCGCGCAATCATCTAAAGACGGAGTTTGAGATAAGGATTTGGGTAAGACCAAATTTTGGTTGGGTTTGCAACTCGAACACCTTCCTACAGGAATTCTTATCCACCAGTCTGCCTATATCCAGAAAATATTGGAGAAATTCAATATGGATAAAGCATATTCAATTAAAACTCCTATGGTCGTTCGAGTTCTTGAAGTGGACTAGGATGAATTCAGACCAAGAGAGGATGGAGAAGAGGTGTTGGGCCCAAAGGTTCCATATCTCAGTGTCATTGGAGCGCTAATGTATCTTGCAAATTGCATCTGGCCTGATATTGCATTTGTAGTGAATTTACTAGCTAGACATAGCGCAGCTCCTACCAAACGTCATTGGAATGGAGTCAAGAATATCTTTCGATATCTCCAAGGCACCAAGGATCTAGGTTTTTTCTTCAGGAAAAACCAGGATTCAAGTTTGATTGGATACACTGATGCTGGCTATTTATCTGATCCTCATAATGCCAGATCGTAGACATGCTTTATATTTCTATATGGTGGGACAACTATTTCATGGAAGTCTTCGAAACAGACACTAGTAGCTACGTCCACGAATCATTCTGAAATTATCGCGTTGTATGAAGCATCATGTGAATGTGTTTGGCTTTCCAGAATGATTAACCACATACAACAGTCATGTGGTGTTGGTCCTATTGGATCACCAACCATTATCTATGAAGATAATGCTGCTTGTGTTGCACAGATGCAAACAGGTTATATAAAGAGCAACCGCACTAAGCATATTGCTCCTAAGTTATTTTATCCTCATGAGCTTCAGAAAAGTGAAGAGGTTAATATCCTACAGGTCAAATCTTGTGATAATCTCGTGGATTTATTTATTAAGTCTCTACCATATTCTATCTTTAGTAAACTTGTTCATGGGATTGGTATACGAAGACTTAGGGACCTGCAAGTTTCAGGGGGAGAGTCCTACTGAATAAGTAACCTATTATCAAACATCATATTGCACCCTTTTTCTATATGAGTTTTACTTAAAGATTTCTTATATTAGGTTTTTAATGAGATAATATCAACACAAGATCAATGTCTATCTCCTGATTTTTCTCTGTGAGGTTTTTTTTAAAGGAGGTGTCAAAGACATTTTGTATGTTGCAGTATTATCTCCTATTTTACCACTGTGTTTTAAGGAGATTTTTATAGCATATCTGGATATACCTTCTCATATTTTTCTCACAGGGTTTTTAGAGAAGATACTCATGGTTTGTCAAGACGATGGTCAAATGATCAAGGGGGAGTGTTACAAACGCATCTTTTTGATTCCCCCCTATAAAATATAACTGTGAACAGTAATAAAGACTACAATGATTCCACTATTCTATTTGTCACTTTTACTCTTTAAAGCTTGCATCATGTGTTGTTGTAAATGAACAAATGACACCATTAATATATTCTTTATAGCTTTTATATCCTTAAAAGAATGTGTCATTTCTTTTATGTGTTATATTTTAACTGAGTTAACGTCTGTTATCTGCAAACTGCATTTTTTCCATACTTGCGAGTTACTCCAGTCCTACCGCCAGTGAACAGGCCTAGACATGGATCTTAGAAATACAACTTACTGAGTCTAAAAAAAATTTGCCAATCGACCATAATCTTAGCAACTTCCACTCTGACAGCTTCATTCTCTTCTCAGGTCAACGCCATCATCCGGTTTCAGTCGATCCGGCCGAAATGAAAACATTTTTTTTAGGCAACGCATCTTTGTGAGTCCGGTGGCCCTGACCTGACCGTCTCGCGCAGTCGCGCCTCAGCCCCGCACCACACCAGCAGAACACTCCTTCGAATCGCCACTGCTCTGCACCTCACCCACCTCGCCGGAGATCGCGACAGCATCACCGCTCGCCCGCCGCCATGGGTGACGCCGCCTCTGGCCGCGGACGCGTCGTCTCACCACCCCGCACGGCCGAGGATATATTCAAGGACTACCGCGCCCGCCGCTCCGCCATCCTCCGCGCCCTCACCCACGGTCAGTGAACAGGCACCCTTCCCCTTCGTTCCGCCAAACCCTAACCCTTGGGGAACGGGACCTGACACCTCTCCGATTTTTCTCCGTCGCAGACGTCGAGGACTTCTACGCCCAGTGCGATCCAGGTGAGTCGCGCCTCGGCGCCGCCTCTCGATTACCGACACAATCCCCTTGTTCCGCTTGATCCGCCGCGTCGCGAGCTGCGCGTGTGATTGTTTTCGGTTCTTCGGGCCTTTGGGGGTTGAGCAGAGAAGGAGAACCTGTGCCTGTACGGCTACGCGAACGAGGCGTGGGAGGTGGCGCTACCGGCCGAGGAGGTGCCCACGGAGCTGCCGGAGCCGGCGCTGGGGATCAACTTCGCGCGCGACGGCATGAACCGCCGTGACTGGCTCGCTCTCGTCGCCGTCCACTCCGATTCCTGGCTCATTGCTGTCGCCTTTTACTACGCTGCCCGGCTCAACCGAAATGACCGGTAGGCTGCCCCTGATCCATCCCCTCTATATTACTCCTCTCATCGTGGTATTGATGTTGAGATTTGCTGTTTGTTTTTTTCGTGCTATTATGATTCAGAGGTTGAAATTTAACCATGCAATTTCACTTAAAATTAGTTTTTTGAAGTATATGATGAGCAGATAGTGGATCTCATATAGCAATGGTTTTGATACAGGGGAGGCCAGGCCTCTTTCACGTTGTCAGTGATGTTAATGGAATTGAATGCTGTAAGAAGTAGTGTTGACGCAAAGGGCACATGTGTTAATATTTTCAGTGATAATCTGAAGTCTTAGGTAGTTGGGTATGCTGCTTCTAAATAGACACACATATAAAGAGGCTCATCACATAAAGAAGACTCGTGGGTTATTTACTGCGATTTTTTTGGAGAAAGGTGTGATTATGAGCTTGTAATGATGACCTGGTGGATGCTTTCATTTTTATCAATGATGATGGTAGCTTGGAATTCTAGTGATGCTTCTATTGGAATTTTCTTAGCTTTATCAAACAATATCTTCACATGTCAGTCATCCAATTCTACTTTAGTAAAAAGTGGTCCCAAACTCCATGCGTGTACTTGCGTTACTTGAATGTTGGAGGTTTTAACTTGAAGGTTACTTGAATTTTCTTCCCATGCCAACTTTGGAAAGGGCATTTGCTTGGACTAGGTGGAAGCTGTGAATCTGACTAACTTGTAGGTGGAAGCTGTGAATTTGACTACTAGTATATTAGTGCATATTGCGTATGGGTACAGAGACCAAGGAGCATCCATTGACCCTTAATTCTTCGTTGCTTCCGATAACTAGGCCGAACTACGCTTCATTTCACATAGAAAGCAAGATCTGGCAACACCGCACTGCCTGGTCTTGGTTGTGCGGCGGTAGGCAATGCAAACATGGCAAGTGAAGAGGCCACCAAGCAAACGAAGTGAATAAGCACACGTATACTCACCAGGCAGGCGAGGAGACGGTATGTTTTACTTCTGGTCGAGCCCAACGGCCGCACACAAAAAACGAGGAGGCCAATGGAAATGCGGCACAATATTTGTGGAAAAATCGGGCTCACTAATACACCCTATATACATGGCAGAGGGAGTATTGAATTTGTAGGATATATTCGCGTTAGAAGATTAAAACATTTAATGAGTCTGTAAGTTAGTTAGAGATGTCTTGGATTACACTCAACCACTCTAAGATTCTAAATCTACTATCGGAAAATTTCTTACTTTTGTTAATTAAAATTGGAAGGTATTTCATGCTTACAGCCTGAAACTGGCTATGAATATGAAGAATCCGAACCTTTTGTGGTGATTGAGGTTATTGAATTTGTAGCTATGCAGATCTTGCCTGTGTTATTTTTTTTTTCATCTCCTCATTTCCTTCACCCAAGTGCCCAACTCATGGAAGCAAACTCCCCCCTCGTTCTGAGTTATTTCTAGTTACTTGTTGCATTTAGTAGTACCCCATCCCATCATACATTTACTGCACTCATTTTTGGAGCACTTAAAATTATGTTTTAAAGTTGTATCATCAATACTAAGTAACATATAATTTGATATGAGGGCAATCAACTTGGGGAACAATTAGATTGTACTGAAATATATGTAATTCTGATGTGACATGCAGATTCAAATATTCAATTTATGATATTTGCTAAATTGGAAAGCTCCATAGATTAGTAATAAGAGGAGCACATATCTGGCACACAAGATCTTTTTTTTTCCTCTTTTGAGGCCTCAACACTAGAGTACAAGATGCAGTGTGTGAATGCACACTCAAATACACACCACACCCTACTCATGGACACCAACAGAAATACTAAGGCACAGGCTAGACCTACATCCCATGCTTAACACACGCCCCTACAGAGATTGACAAAAGTAACTCAAGCTTCACAGGGGGCGTCCACATTGAGGTTCAATTCCAAAGATCAAACTTGGGTGGCAGCGCTCACGCTGGGAGCTGTTGGCTCGATCTGTTATCTCATGTATCATTCTGTTCTTGATTTTTATTGATTTAAGTCTGGAAGTTTTTTTTAATGCTGCAGTATTATTTTTTATAGTAACTCATCATACTTTCATCTATGTAAATAACTCTGCAGCACAACATTTTATTTTAATGTGTCGCATGTGGATTTGCATACTGTTTTTACGCATTGCGATAATTGTATAAATGCACATGCCTATGGGATATTTAGAGTCTGGAATCAGGGTTTTTTTTTCATGAATCATGACATTTCTTCATGAGAAATAATGTGTTGCAATTTGGAATATAACTTTTACCTTTTTTTACCGGAAAGCTCCTATGGTTATTGCTGATAGTTAATATCTTGAATCAATATTTTTTTTCTCGAATATGCAGGAGAGCTGCGTATCTTTATAATATAGGGAAGAATAGCCGGTCCGTACACGGACCCCTCAAGCTGGGACCAAGGCGGGAGGGGTCTAGAAAAAATACAGGTTGTAAAACTTAAATAAAAAACAAATTGGGACTTGACCCACACACAGCCAACTCAGGTTTACCCGAGCAAGCGACCTAAACCCAGCTCCTTAAGCCCGCGAGCTCCTGCGAACGTCCAGAGTTGAGCTTCATGCTTCAGACTGTCTAGCAATCCCTGAACTGACGGAGGAGTGCCATCAAACACCCCTGAGTTTCTATGCTTCCATAAAGACCATGCTCCCAAGATTATTAGAGTGTTGATTCCTTTCCTGTTGGCCTTTGCAACTCTTCTATGTGTTCTTCGCCACCAATGAGCAAAGTAGTCCTCATCATTGTCAGGTGCTAGTTGTTGCAAACCAAAGGCCGAGAGGAGCTTGTACCAAAATTCCCTAGCAAACACACAGCCCACCAGTATATGCTGAATCGTCTCCTCTTCTTGATCGCAAAGGACACACTTGGCTGGATGGGGAAGCCCTCTCTTTGAGAGTTTATCCGCGGTCCAACATTTATCTTTTATGGCCAGCCACAAGAAGGTCTTGCATTTTGGAGGAGCCCACGACTTCCATACCCGGCGCCAAGGTTCGAAAGTAATTGATCCTTGGAAGAACTGTCTGTATGCTGATTTGGACGTGAAGACCCCGGAAGTGTCATGTCTCCATTGATGCTGATCCATGGCCTCGGTGAGGGCAAAATCACGTAGCAAATCCCACAGCATCAGGTACTCAATGAGCCCAACAAATGATAAACCACCACTGATGTCTCTCACCCATTGACGGTTGGTTAGAGCTTGTTCCACTGTCCTACTTCTGATCACTCTTTTCGGCACCTTTGAAACCACCTCAGGTGCTATATCCTTCAGACAACAGTCATGTAGCCATCTGTCCGACCAAAATAAAATGCTCCTTCCATTTCCAACCTGTGTGATTATGGAGATATCAAACAAGGATATCAATCAATATGACCCTCATTAGCATGGAAATTTTTAGTTCATAATATTGCTGTAAGTGTAGGACTCTAGGTTGGTTTATGATATCTTTGCTTCCACAGATTGGAGCTTGACTATGTTTGGGTTGTTTTTTAGTTCTGCAATATGTGCTTGTTTCGGTGATGACTATACTATTACAGTGATCTGAGTTGTGTGAATCACTTGATTGCGCATTTCAATGTATATTTGAAAGGGTCAATGTTGCAATGTTATTTAGCTCTGTATAAGATGACCTATGGTGCTGATATCTTTTTGTTTCCCTGTCATTCAATAGGAAGCGTTTATTTGGTATGATTAATGATTTGCAAACTGTTTTTGAAGTTGTCTCTGGTGCGAGACAATCTAAGGAGAGGTCCAGTATTGACAATGGTGGTAGAGCCAAGCCTTCAGTCAAGGTAATGATATCTCTTATTGCTTCCACCAGTCTTATCATCTTATGTTCAATTTGTTCTTATACTCACAGCCATCGAATCATTGACAGGCAGAAAATAATGGCAAAGGAACTGATGTAGCATATGGAGAGGATGACAGTGATCATGGTGAAACCCTATGCGGAACCTGTGGTGGGATATATAGCGCTGATGAATTCTGGATCGGGTGCGACATCTGCGAAAGGTGGTATCATGGCAAGTGCGTCAAGATAACTCCTGCGAAGGCAGAAAGCATAAAACATTACAAGTGCCCCAGCTGCAACTCAAAGAGGGCCAGGCAGTAGCAAAACTTGTGTTATCGCCGCAGCAGAATTTGAGCTCCATACAAGATTAGTCCTAAACCTTTGTTGTAGACGCTTACTC
This sequence comes from Eleusine indica, assembly GCA_030378355.1. NCBI lineage: Eukaryota > Viridiplantae > Streptophyta > Magnoliopsida > Poales > Poaceae > Eleusine > Eleusine indica. The sequence goes on along the minus strand of CM059497.1, from coordinate 7,634,956 downwards.
TTTACCATATGATGATGCTAATGTGAGGGAAAGCTTATGAGTGATGACCTGGCATTTGGAAACCAGATGCACTTAAATTTAAATTCTCTTTTTAGATAAAAGGGGAAAAAGAGGAGGAAATCCGTGTACCTAATTGAGCCGTGCCTTATGGTGCACATATCTATCACTATCATAGTACCAGTACAGTTTTTCCCCTTGTAACCTGTACTCGTTGCCTCTTTTGTGACTAATGGCAGCAGCATTTATATAAGTTCTTAAGAGTCCTGATACACAGTTACCAAGCCTCTTGAAATACCGAAAGTTTTTCTGTTCTTACTAACGGTCGGCCAACGATGATGCTAGCAAAGTTTGCAGGTCATGGAAGCGCTGGACACACTTAGACCTAAGGACAAGCATAAAATTCAAAAAAGATAATGCTGATATTTACATCGACAAGGACCAATGCCTGTGTAATTCTTTCTATGAAGAGACTATGCTACAAGGTCAAGAGCGATGCAAATCGCCTTGAAACAAGGACTGTTATAGCTTGTAGACTGGCGTTATGCCCAGTATGTAGAAACACTGCCTCATGACGACGGCGGTTGCTTCGCAAAGCAACAGGCGACTCGTTTCTTCAGGCGACCCGATCACCTGTTGGAACCAAGTCCGTGAAATCAAAATGTTGTTCAAAAGGATAATAAAACAGAGAGTCCAGAACGGGCAAGGTGATATGGTAAGAAATTTTTTGCATGTATCCATAAGATATGAGAACTGTACCGGGCAGTTGGTGTAAAACTTCGAGAATGCTTCAGATAAGCTGTACAAGTAGTCGCATAGATAATGGGGAAACAGATCGGCGCATGCCTGCTCCACAACCTGGATATTGCGGTAATACAAGTGTCATATTGATAATATAATATAAAGAATTAAAAGACTGCTCCGCCACTAAGTATGTTTTTTTTTAGTTTCAAAAAAAGTATGGTTTTTTTGAGAAATTAAAAGCATAGTTTGAGTTTATTCAACAGCTACAAAACTAGTAATTTGTCTTTGTTACTATTAAAAGAGTTCCATGTAATCCACACTAAAGGTATGCACTCGAGATCTTATCAAACGAACTTAGATTAACATCTCTGAACACATACCTCTTGAAACCGGATGAGATGTAATCCAAGGGCTCGCTCGTCAGAATGGATACAAGCAATGGATCCCCTCTGAAAACCAAAACAAGAAGAGTAAAAACTATCGGTAATCACATGATGTTCTGATCTAAGCACAGCCGGTTCCTGGTTTCAAAGCATATCGAGTTACCGTTTTTAATTTCTCAATATCCTTGCCAGCTTTCCGGATAATGGAACAGATACGAGCATGCGCATACTGAAGGTAAACGGCAGTATTTCCCTGCTTATTGAAACATTGTATGATCGTCACCGAATGTATAACTTTTAGGACTTCAACAAAAGTACATGGAAGTAATAATGATGCAAAAAAATCAACACCGTACCTTGTCGCTTAACATCTTTTCAAAACTAAATGTGTAGTCCGTTAGCTGGTTGTTCTTAAGATCTGCGTACCTGAACGTTAAGAAATTACAAAAAGGAAAAAAAAGGAGGATCATTGAGACAGTCATGACTTATTAATAACAACAAACAAGGAGACAATAAATTTTTTAAGCCCACAGACGTAATTACAAAGCTATTGCCAAAGTCTGATCGTGCGATAGAATATATATGTATAATGTCCATTTTTTCTCTCTCTCTTCCAAAGGGCTAGAAATAAAGATCTCGCCATGAAGACATGTTGTTTGTAGTTAAAAAGGAGAAATCAAACTCACTTAACAGCGCCCAATCCAATAATCTTTGAAGTGTTGTCTATCTCACCATCAGTCCAATCAGCAATTTTACCTGAGCGTATCATCGTGTCATGTTCAGTTATAAATTTTGTTTTGAAGATCAAGACTTTTTTTTTTTGACACGTTGGAGATCAAGACTTGATAGAACAGGAAAGTGAAGTACCATTTTCAGTAAGGCGTTTCTCAAGCTCTGCTTTGCACCGGGATTGAGCTTCATCAAGTAGATCCACCAATCGAACAACTTCACACGCACGAGTTCGGAAGCGCTTGCCATCTGGCCCAAGAACAAGACCGAAGCCAACATGGCTCGTTTTTGGGTACCTCTTTTCATTTTGATCTGGGAGCCAGCCAGCCATGCTAGCAGCCTACAATGAGTTTCAAGAACAATCACGTCAGATAGAAATCCCTTGCTATTATTGCACATGATTGCAACAAGAGTTCTTGACCTGAAATTAAACTATAGAGATAATGACGGTACTTGGTACTTACGTTGAAAAACTTGTGGAAGTGTTGCTGCTGACCAACGTCCGTCACGTATATTATCCATTCTGCCTTCTCCACATATAGTCGATACCTTCACGATATTTTTTTTTAAAAAAAGGATGATTTCACCAAAGCTGTTGGCACGGTAAATAATGTGGTACAGGAATTGAATAGTGCTGATGCCATATCATAGGCAAGCATGTATACGGATATGTGTCCTCACGGAGACAAGGTGCAAACAGAATAATTTGTAGTCGGGCGATTTAGCAACTGACCAAAGAGCAGCCAAGTCTGTGGAGGCATAGTTGAAGCCACCATCTCTTTTTTCCACTATCAACGGAACCTCTTGGCCTTCAATGAATATCACTCTAGCGTTTTTATTTTTCGTGATCACACCTTTGTCTGTCAATTCCTCCAAAACTGGACGAATATAAGGATTGTAAAAGCTCTCACCCTGACAAGATTTAAAAGTTAGCCTCATTGCCAATGAAGTGAAGTTGACAACAAATCGAAGATGAATAAAACCTAGAGAAAATCTTAAACTCCTCGCAAAACATGTTTGAAATGTAATTTTTGTAAGTGTGCTATCAAGCTCCTGGTAGAAACGAATGTTCAAGCATCTACATGTATTTTTTTGGAACCACAAGATAACTTGAATTAAGCTCACGAAGCAATTTTTTCTAAGATTGCAGTAATTACATATTTTGGTGAAAATAAAGAAATTACACATTTGAATAACAAGTTTTTTTTTTTAGATAATGGGAACAGAGTTTCTAGCCTCTGCATACTGCATAGCACGCAACCCGATTTTCATTATTACATAATTTTCAGTCGATGTGGAATAACAAGAGTTGCATTCGTATATTGAATTCTTGATCAATTATCATTATTAAGATTGAATGCGCACAATATATGCCACCATCCAACTTTGGCTGATACATTTGAAAACATTTAATTTTGAATGTTTTCCCTCATTATATGTTGCTAAGCACGAAAAAAAGGTAAAGTACCTTTTCTTCAAGCTCCACACCAAGACGCTTGTATACCAAATCAAACTCATTCCGGCTGATTTCACATATTTTCTTCCATGCAGCTCGGTACCTCTCTTGCCCTTCCTACAGTTCAAGTGTTGCTTGAAAATTAATCACCTCATACAGCTAGATTAAAAGCCAATGATCATAAACAACACTGACCTGCAGTCGAACTACTGCTTTCTGAGCCCTGCCCTTAAATTCTTCATCCTCGTCAAATTTTGTCTTAGATGCTTTGTAGAAGCTCTGTAGCAGGTATACAGACACAATATGCTTGTTAAAATAATGAATAATAATGGGAAGACGTTTGGATAAAGCTTCTTTTATACTTTTATTAAGCATTCAAAATTTTGGATAGTTAAGAATATAGCTGAATACATAGGTTACACGGTGGTAATCATCAGTAGCAAACGCTAAGTATATGTGCAGAATAATATAACTTAGTTTTCAATTCACTCTACTCCCTGCAGTATTTTTTTAGCCTCCATCAATTAAATCTTCGGGTGTTTTGGAAATTAGCTGTATCTCTGATAATCAAGGGCTATCCAATCAATGTTTAAGTGAAGGTTTATAGAAAAATAGCCAGAAAGGACAGACAAATAGCTGTGTGCAAAAAGTGTTTATTTTTATTCATTCTCAACCAGTATGGTACTACATAAGCGACTCATATCCTTCACATACCTGAAGATCTCCAACGGCCTGATTGCCAACTTCCTCCCAATTTGGGAATTTCTCGAACAAAAATTCTATCAGCATTCCAAACTGACAAATTGGCATTCCTTATAGTTTAGAACGAAGATTTATAAACTGTCTTGATATTTATCGTTTCAATACATTCTAAATCGATACCTGTGTACCCCAGTCTCCCACATGGTTACGTCGAAGAACTTCAACATTAGCGAACTCGAACATGCGTGCCAGTGTATCTCCAATTATAGTTGACCGTATATGCGCAACGTGCATCTCCTTTGCAATGTTAGGGGACGAAAAATCAAGCAATGCCCTCCTAACTGGCAACTTTGGTGCCCATGTTTTGATACCATGGATAAGCATGTCATGAATCCTCTGCAAATGTGGGGCTTGTCAGTATGGAGGGGAGGAGTCTGTATCACTAGGACCATTATCTGGAGTAAGAATTCAATATACAGAACAGACCTCTGCAATCCAATCACTGGAAATAACTATATTAACATATCCTGGCCCGGCAACAGAAGTGGATTGAACAATATCAGAAGGAGGCAGGTTATTCGCAATCTCCTGGAAATACAAGAGTTTCTGTTTAAAGGACAAAACGGCAAGGCAACTAAGTAATGAAGAAATATGAAGTCAGGCCAGGCCTATACCTGTCCAACTGCACTGGGATTTTGGAGACTTGTGCCTGTTCCTCTTATTCTTGCAAATAAACTCATTGCATTATTGCTGAGTAAGGTCAACAAAGTGAGTATCTTGCTTAGACTAAAATCGAGCAGATAACTAAATAATTGATTATCTAGAGACCGCCATTTTAGGGCGGTACAACAATGACATACCACTGGTAGTCACCGAACCCTGGCTTTGAGACCTCAAGCATTGGCTCCACATCGACGCCAGGTATGGTTGCAGATAGAGATGATGCGATCAATTTGCAGAGTTGTTGCCTGACGCTCTTCACTACATGTTCAGCCTAGGAATGCAGGTAAAGAAACCCTTTGAGCTCCAGAAAGTACATATGCATTGAAAACAAATAAATGCATCATCCAAGCATAAGAACATCTAAGCGAGTAAACAAGACCATCTATTTGAGAACGGCACTTGTAAGATGCTTGATCATGAAACAAGGTTTTGGTCGAACATTCTGACTCATGAGGGCATAACACTTGTCTGTCCCCACAAACAATTCAGTTTTCATCATGAATGGAATCTTCAACATATCAACATATTGAATCTCTCTCTATGTATGCTGAATTAAGTTGAAGCCGCTACAACACGCCTAGTTAAGTCGATCGTAATACAAAAAACAAAGCTCATGAGAAATCGGGTGACGGCGACTCACAGCTTCAGGCGCCTGATGCTGCATTTGGGACTCTGCAGGGCACGAAGCTGACGCGGCGTCGTCGCCCATGGCCGGAGCTAGCATGGAGCGCACAGAGTCCACCTGCCCAGCCAAATCAAGAAAAAAAAAAGGAAACAAATTAATAAACCCGCCCGGCCGCGGACGAGTCCCGGAATTGTGGCCGCGGACGAGATCTGCGCAATACCGTGGACGCTGGACTTGACAAATGAATGCAGAGGTTGATTGATGATTGAATTTGATTCGGAACTGAATCGCAAGTTCAGTCTCCGTAGATTGTAGGAGGTTTTGGACTTAGTTTTGGTTTCGGTTGTCGCTTGTCGGGCTTGCCAAGTCAACGTGGAGGCGGGGTGTGACTTCTGAGGAAGACGCCCGCTCGTTCGTTAACTTGGCACAAGGGGTACAGAGACTTTGAAAAGTTTGACTAAACCGACTTGAGCGCCAAGTCAGCTAAAATTGCACAATGCACTTTTTTTTTCTGGGTCTAAATTTTAGTGTTGTCGTATCAATTCATCAAACACTAAATAGAATGACTAAATATAAACTAATTACACAGTTAAAGGCTAATTTATGAGATGATTCTATTAAACTTAATTAAATCATCATTACGAGATATTTACTATAGCATCATATTATCTAATCATAACCTAATTAGACATAATAGATTCATCTTGTCATCTAACCTAGGATTATAGAATGAGTTTTATCATTAATCTATATTTATTACTTCTAATTAGTATTTCAATATTTGATGGGACAAGACTAAAATTTAATATGTAGGAAAAGAACACATGTGTTCAATTGACACACTTCACATCTTTTTTGCGAGGACACATTTCACACTTGTGACTCCAGCTCAACAGATTTACTTGTAGAAAGATTTAAGGAGCTGCTTCCTAATGCCTGGCCGACATGCCACTGATTTATGGTATGTCTTGTTTCAAATGTATTATCGGTCTTTATAACCGTTTTGTAAAAATCACATGTAGCAACCTATTTTTTTATTGAACACAGTATATATGTAGACATTACCTTAACTCTATAAGAGCCTCTGAAAGATTGAACTAACTTAATCTTGAGATTTATGAAGTCACCACAGAAGTTTCGTTATCGATGGGGACGCCGTCTCCCACTAAAATAATAATTAATTATAAATACAGCATTTATGTAAAATCTAATATTTAAAATTAGGTAAGTTAGTTCTACCATAATAAACCTAACAACCTGAGATAGCTCACTTTGCTGTAGAGCAACTCGTTCAGCTTCTCTAACTTTTTTTTTTGAGGATTTTTCAGCTTCTCTTACTGCCTACTGGATTATTGATGTGGGCCGTCCCCGTGGCCGAGCCAGAGTGCCAAACGCTGTTTTTGTTGGGCCGAATTGGCGCCAACGCCTCTCTCTCCTCTGCCGCACGGCACGGGCACACGGGGGAGTGAGCGATGCCAACCGGCCGAGCACAAGTGCACAACACTACAACAGCATCATGATACAGGGTGAGGGGGCATGACACTGACACGGCTGTGCCGCGACGCCGGATGAGTAGTGCTTTACTGCTTTTTCTGATCTTGTACACGTCCAGCTAGCTAATGCAAAACTTCGAGTTCTTTAGCTGGGAATCAATATGTATCCCTCACTCTATCTCACAATGGCGTACAGCATCAGTGCAACAACAGAATACAGAAGCATGCAATCCCAGCCATCCTTGACCCATTTAAAGGTAGATTCTTCTCCTTAAAGAAATTTTCTCCCTCTGTATTTATGCATAAATTCATCATGTCGAATCGGATTCCAAGCGTCAAGTTGAGGGGAAAGAACAGGCGTCGTTCCCCGCCGCTAATTCCCTGTACCCATCTGTCCCATCTCGTATGCTGACAATGATCTTCTGGACAGCCGTGCCGTCGGCGGCGCCAAAAGGTCAGAGGGATAAATTCCCTCTCCGTTTCATTATCAAGAATCGTAAAGCCTTCTTCAAAAAGAGCTTCATCTGTGCTAGGTCTACGCTTCTAGCTTTGGACAACTATATATACACCACGATCTTCTGTACAAACTTCAGAGACAGACAGGCAATGGGGGCGTCACCGTCACATCACGAGGAGTCTTCTGCCTCGTCACGCGTCGGAGACGGCCATGCCGTGCCGGTGGCGGCGAGCAGTGCTACTTCGGGTAGCAACCAGGCCCAGTCAAAGAGAGCGCCGGCTCCGCACAAGTTTCATGAGATCGTCGCCCAGGAGAAGACTGCCACCGCAGCTGAACTGGAAGATCGGGTGAACTCAGGGATCTACCTGGCTGGGAAAACAAAGGTACATAAATAAACAGGAGCATTGAAATGTTTTGTGCATAGCTTGTGGCAGTATTGCTTGACTGTAATTGTTTATGGCACTGTTGATGCAGAAGTACTGGGTGCATGAGAAAACAAGGGGGAACTGCTTCATGCTGTTTCCTAGAGCATTGTCCATCACCTGGTGCGAAGACCCCAGATTCTGGAACTGGCACGCCCTGAAAGAAACAAGGTACTTCATTACCTGACATGGATATGAGCTATTTCCAAGCTTCTTGCTCACCTTCGCACCTCTGGTTATCCACTGACTGACTGAATCTAACATGCCAAACCTGCAGCGATACCGAAATTGAGGCTGTGTCACTGCAGAACGTCTGTTGGCTGGAGATCCATGGGAAGCTGGAACTGTCCCATCTGACACCAGGAGTCACCTATGAGGTTTTCTTTGAAGTGATGCTTACCAAGGAAGCGAACGGGTGGTCGGTCCCGGTTAACCTCCGGCTCAAGTTCCCCAACGGAACGGTTCAGGAGCGGAAGGAGAAGCTGCAGGAGAAGCCCAGGGGACAGTGGCTACAGCTTAAGGCTGGGGAGATCAAAGCACAACAGGCGCAGAAGGGGGAGATGGAGATCTCCATGTTTGAGTATGATGGTGGGCTGTGGAAAAAGGGCCTCCTCATCAAGTGCATCAAGATTGTCCCAAAAGAATGATGTGCTTGCGTTTTGATGCTGATCATTAGCTTTTGCCTCTCAAGTGTGTTTATGATCAATGTGATACCTTGAATAATGTGTGCTTTTACATATGTTAAGAGTTGTGGGCTTCTGTAAATTGTCGTGTGTGCTACAGAAGTCTTTTGTGCCTCCCAACTTGTCCATGTTCTGATGATGACCATTACTCATTAGCAGCCTGACAAGTGCGCTATGACTATGATCAATTGTATTCTCTGCAACATTTTTGTGTGCCTCCCAACTTGTCCATATGACTGCTTGTTTTACTGTTTCTAAACCATACCATACAAGTTGTAATGAGTGGAAGCAAAGCGTCTTGGCATGTTTGCTAATTATGGTAGCCAGGGAGGGCCAGGAAAAGTGGTTGCCAACTGAATAAAAAATAATATGTACTAAACATATACTTATCACATATAAGCAGAGTACGTTCTTAGAACTTTATTCTCATTATCTGTATTGCCATCAGAATACAGGAAGCCCAAAAGCAAAGCTCAATCAGCTTACTCAAATGGGCATTTGGTTCTGATCTCTGAAATTGCCACAGTAATCATTGGCTAATAAAAAGATCAATGAATAGGTGGTATCTGTTCATTAGTAAATGTGCTAAAAATAGATTGTACAACAATTTGACTTGCGTGGTCTCTGGCCTCTACTTTATAAAATGAATTCTAAAAAGATTGAACACTGTCCACAGGCTTGGGCATGGGTTTATCTTGTAGGAAATGCTCGAAGAGCTTCAGGCCTAGTCGTGGACGATGAAGGGGAACCTCATGGCCTGCCCCTCGGATTGTCACCAATGTCAAACCCTTATAGACTTGACACCATCCAGCGACCTAAGCAAAATCGAGACCATTAGCACATAAAAATTGCAGCAGTGGAATACAATGAAAGTTAACGAAACTACAAGTGTTTCTGTAGTAGTTTGATTGACTAACCTCTTCATCATCATACCAAGGATACCAGTTAGTGAGAGTTGGTAGATAGAGTGCATCAATGGAATATCTTGTTGCAGTGAGGGGGACAACAGAATCAGCATCACCACTGCCAAATCATCCAATGCCGAAGTTTAAAATCCACACTGATTTACCAACTCAAATTGATGCAATGCACACTATATATGATTATCATGATTCATATGTCTACATCATTTATGTCTCCACTGTCAGATTTAGGATTCAGTGCAAATCATATTCTTAATAGAAACTCAATAATGTACCTGAAGACCCATATCCTAATGCCTGCTGCAATAAGTTCACGGTAAATAGGAAGCATGGACCTTGGCGAATCTTTCCAATACTCGAACAAGGGGTCACTGAAAAAATTCAGTTTAGCTTAGACAAATTGTTCTGAACAAGCAATTTACTGATAGTCAGATTTAGTCATGACAAAAACAAGATGAAACCAGTAGAAGAGACCTGCAGCCTGTCCAGGCATATGGTATTCCAGTGACATTGGCATGTAAAGCTTTCTGCACCTCAGGTAAGTTATAATAATTGGTGGAGTACTTCTCGGTGCAGGGATCATATCCTCTAGGCAACCAAGGCTACATTTGAACGATGTGTTACTAAATAAGAACTGTAATGCTTGATAAGATATTGCACCATTAGAAGTGTGTGAATAATACGGTAAAAAGTTGAACGGTGGTCAAAAGAACCATGGGAAAATCCAATATACAGTACTACCACCAGCGAACAGCACAATATCCAGTTTTGACAGCAAACATACCGTTTTGCCCCTTATCAGCCTGCGCTTATGTAATGAAGTCTTCTTACAAGTAGGCGTGTAGATGCTGTATGCATCAATCGACCCTTGTTCAGCCTCAGCAATTTCATAAACCTTGTCACAGGCTTTTGATGGGTGCTGAGATGATTCAAACTCACAGGTCAACCTCAACTTCTGATAGGTTTCATCAGAGATAAGGCCATGTGTCCACCAGTACTCAAATGTGCCAATATAGTCATGGTAATCATCAATTACCGCATTACCCACCTACAGTAATAAAAGAACAGTCAGATAATTTCTGATCAGAAAATGACCAAATTAATTTAGAAATAGTTTAGAAATGCACACTTGGAGTCAAAAGTTCTGACCATAAAGCCTTTGAAATTCAGGATCGGCTTCTCGATGCCTTTGTTGTTCAGGTAGACTTGCTGAGACAGCTGAGGAACATAGTGACCTGCAAAGCAAGCATTACAACGAGTAAATTAGTTCGATGCATAAAATGGGGTTGGAGCAGATTCCAGCATCTCTAGATTGATCAATTTTAACAGCATTTCACCTGCATAGCTCTCCCCCGCAATGTAGAATTCGCGATACTTGTACTGAGGAAAACGCTCCAACCAATTCACCAAGAAATTGTACGAATCATGAGCTAAAGAATAGCGTTAGAGGCAGGAGATATCCGTCAGAGCAAAAACAACAAACGCAAGGATGTATGTTGTACTAGTAGCACGAGGCAATTGGCTGAAGTGTTCCCCTAATTCACCTGTCTTGTTGTCACCGGCAGTGTACAGATCGGCCGTGGTGTTGGAGTAGGAGTACCCGACGCCGGCCGGCGAGTCCAAGAACAGCATGTTCGCCACTGCAACAGCAAACCAATCCATCCCCATGTCAAACAAGCCAGTAAGGCAGTAGTAAGCCACAACTATCATGACCAAAGTTGTTTAAACTTGGACCTTTGTTCCAGGGGTAGGCGTTCAAGGACAGCGTCTTGCCGTCGGCGTTGATCCGGAAGGCTCCGAGCTCCTCCGACGCGCCGTAGCCGACGGAGGAGCACCCGGGCCCACCGTTGAGCCAGAGCACGAGCGGCGCGGATTCCGCGGGCACGCCGGCGGCCTCGATTAGCCAGTAGAAGAGCGCGCGCCCCGCAGCGGCGTCAACGGTGATGTACCCCGAGTACATGCTGAAGTTGACCGGCGGCTGACCCGGCAGGCTCGCGATGCGGTCTGCCTCCGCCGCCGCGGTGGTTTTGGCGGCGGCTGGCGCGAAGCAGGACAGCGCCATGACGGCGGCCAGGAGCACGGCAGCCGCCATTGGCGAGCCCGAAGGAGTCGGTGGGCGCGCTGATTGGAGGAGAGCACGAATAATTCAGTGTGGAGGGGAGCAGCTTGTAGCCAATGGAATGGAACAGAACGGAACGGAATGGTGTGGCAGTTCAGTTGCCTGTTGCTGTTGGGGAAGCGTGCAAGGCATGGACTGACGCTGGCTGCTTTGACGTTTCTGCTGTCCGTAGCTGCTGCATCGTGCGGTCCGTATCCGATGTCCTCAGTTTTTTTTTTATGAAACAGATCAGGATGTAATATAAGGATCGGTTGATTTTTTAAAAATTACGATTTGATCATTTGTTTTATTTAAAACATTTATAAAAATTTTATTTATTTTATTATGATTTGTTCTATTATTAAATATATTTTAAAATAACTTCTTTACTTTTATATTTTTACATTTTTTTAAATAAAATATGTATAAAAAAGTTAACAAATTCTTATATTTTTAAACGGAGATAGTAACTGGATCAATGACAGAACAAGATCAGATAGCGCGAATATTGAGACAGATCAGACGGCTTCCAACCCGTCGTCAAAAGCTAACCCCCAGCAGCGGCCTCTCTTCCTCCCTCGCTTGCTTCCACTCCCCCCAAATGGCGTCTCTCATCTTCGTCCCGCGCGCCACCCCGACCCCACGCCCGAGGCTCGGGCTCACCAGCCGGGCCATTCCCGGCGTCATCACCTGCGGCCCGCGCGACAACCGCGGCCCGCTTCAGCGCGGCCGTTCCCTCTCCACGGAGGCCATCCTCGCCATCCAATCCCTGAAGCGCCTCACCTCCGCGGACCGCTCCCCGGCCGCGGCCTCCGCGGCGGCGGCGTCCGCGCTCGGCCGCCTCCTCAAGGCGGACCTCGTCGCCGCCATGGCCGAGCTCCAGCGCCAGGGCCACTGGTCCCTCGCGCTCGCCGCGCTCCACGTCGCGCGCGGCGAGCCCTGGTACCGCCCCGACCCGGCGCTCTACGCCACTTTCGTCTCCTCTGCGCCGGGATCCGACGAGGCGGGGGCCGCCGTGGACGCGCTCGTGGAGGCGTTCCTGGAGGAGAAGGCGCGGGGCGGCGGGTTCGTGGAGGGGGAGGAGGACGTGTACAAGCTCACACGGCTGGTGCGCGCGCTGGTGGCCAAGGGCAGGGGACGCGCAGCGTGGAGAGTGTACGAGGCGGCGGTCAGGATGGGAGGCCTCGAGGTGGACGAGTACGTGTACAGGGTGATGGCGAGGGGGATGAGGCGGCTGGGGCTCGACGAGGAGGCGGCGGAGGTGGAGGCGGACTTCTCCAAATGGGAGACGACAATCTCGCCGCCGGCCAGGGACGTACTCGACGAAATGCGCGCGAGGGAGAAGAGCAAGACGAGTGCCACTGCCTCATAGCGTGTTCCTTTTAGTGAGGAGAAAGGTTGGAGATATTAAGTGAATTTTGCGCTAGAAAGATAGTGATTGTTCTGATACTGTAATCCTGGTGATACGTCTCTCAGAAATCCTGCCACTTACAGCAAATGTTTAGCAGTTGATAGTTGTAATTGCCGCATGTATACACTTATGAGTCGTTATTGCCATAGTTTATTCAAATTTCCTGCCAGACAAGGGAGATAGGCAAACAGTGGGTCTCTTTATTCAGCACTTACAACATGACAAACAGCAGGTCTTTCACTGAACTATCCATAGCTCACAGCCATTTCACACTTCACATGTTCTTTGTATCAAGGGCTAGATTACATAAGAAGCTGGGAACCATCCTAATTTGAACATCCTATTCAAGAAAAATGTTTTTTTTTTTTTATATTTTGAACTAACAAACAGCTTTAAGCTCGAACAGTGTCATTCAAGGCCATAGTCTTCACCAAAGTATTTGTCCACCAGACCATTTGCCATATTCCTCATCACCTCGTTCTCGTGGAACTGAAACCTCTCCATAGCCTCGATGCCATCCTCCCTCTCAACAAGCTTTGGACCTTGTCCGTTGGGGTATCCCCTCATCACCTGCAAATGTATACAGTTTAAGGTAATATACATGCAACATGGTAAAAGGCCGTGCAAAAGGCTTTAACATTTCATATTTCCTCACCAGTTCTAGGAACTGAAGTCCAATTCTTGCACTCTCTATATCAGCAGATCTGACCAAATTTATAAATCCAGGAAGGGCTCCACCATTTACGATAGCAACTAAATGGTCTACAATTATGTTTGGGGGAAGAGCATTTCCTGCTGGGACAACACATAGATTACCCAGGGTGTATGCTGCTTCCCTACGAATGTCAAATTGTGCAGTCATGAGAAGGTGTATCAGCAAAGGTGGCGCGTCACTAGCGAAAATCAATTTCTTATGCTCGAAACTGCCTGCTGCTATATTTGACATGGCCCATGATGCCTCCTGTATAAGGAGCCAAATAAATCAAACAATCCTATGTAAGTTTTGAAAGCTGAAAATAAGGTACATTTAACCAGCAACAGAAAGCAGACCTTTTTGAGAACCCTATTGTCACTCTTCAAACACTTTATTAGACTTGACAAGGCTTGATCTGGGAACAATATTCAGTTAGTACTAGAAAAACTATCACACACTTTTAAAAGTATTACAAACGTTAACAGATGATAAACATCACCGCACATGAAATATACAATTAGCAGAAAGGGATTATTAGCTAACCAGTGATGCTATTTCCAACAACTAAGACCGAATCAACCATGTATCCATCACCGGCTACCATATTTCCTAGACCGCGAAGTACCTAATATGAGGTAGAGGCATCAAGCTGTCACTATTGTAAAATCAGATATACTGGATACAATATATTACAAGAAGAAAAGGATGTCCATAACCATACAGTATACATTAACACTTTCTGCAAAGCACTATATAGAACATGGATGTGGGGGATGCAGCATGGATTCTAAGATAATGTAAGATGCGACAGATTGATTTGGATCCAAATCCTACCTATCCAGAAAAGCTTTTGACAATAAACATTGTCCAAATGATAGGTATACCATTGAGGAAAGAGCCAAAACTGTGGATACGCAAATAGAACAATATGTAACAAAGATGATACCGGAATGAGCAACTGCAGGTTCTCAGATGCTAGAAGGCGTCCAATCAACAACTGTGGCACCGAACTTCTAACTATCAGGCCAACAGCTTTTTCTGAAAGTGCTGAGAGATAGACCACTACCCACGCCACCTCAGTTGCAAGCTCTTCATCCCTGAAGGATCCAAAGTCAACTCACCAAAAGTAGTAATGGGTAAAGCAAACATGTCAATCCAATAAATTTTAGTAACTTGGTGTTCACCTATACTATTTATACATCTCAAAATAGGGGTAAATTGAATCCATAGCACTCCTAAAGGAACCCATCCAAGATTTGCCCTTAGTAAAATGACCATCCAACATACGCCCTCAGTTGCTCTAAAGTGATCCAAACCATGCCATTTTCCTCCTTTCTACCTGTTTTCATTTCTTTTTGACCCAGATTTTAAACGGGAAAAGACCAATCTGCCCTTCCCTTGTCTAGCTGTTTTCATTTTTTTTAACCCGAATTTCGAAGTAGTGGGAAAAATTGAAAAAACAAATTGGACATGTTCTGCCGCATTACAAAATTCAAAATTATGAAAATTCAAAATTTCGAAAAGAACATGTTCTGCCGCATTACAAAATTCAAAATTTTGAAATTTGTAATGCGGCAGAACATGTTCTTTTCGAAATTTTGAATTTTGAAAATTTTGAATTTTATAATGCGGCAGAACATGTCCAATTTGATTTTTCAATTTTTCCCAGTATTTCGAAATTTGGGTTAAAAAAAATGAAAACAGCTAGACAAGGGAAGGGCAGATTGGTCTTTTCCCATTTAAAATAGGGGTAAAAAAATGAAAACAGGTAGAAAGGAGGAAAATGGCATAGTTTGGATCACTTTAGGGCAACTGAGGGCGTATGTTGGATGCTCTATTTACTAAGGGCAAATCTTGGATGGGCTCTTTTAGCAGTGCTATGGATTCAATTTACCCCTCAAAATAGCTACAAATGATACAAGGATCTAGACTAAACCAACAGCAGAGAAAGCATTGTGGAGTGTCAACTGAAAAAGGTAGCCAACAGATACAAACATGGCACACAGTTCCAAGTTCCAAAAGCCGAAAAGAACAAAATATTGAGCAAGTACCGAGAATTGGATTCAACAGAAAATAAGAAAATATGCAAACAAAATAGAAGAAACAAATGTATATAGGATTTTATTTATTTCTAAGTTAAATTAGATTCATTATCTAATCCGATATATAGAATTCCGGAATTGGATTCCATATCCAGTTCTATGTAGCATATTGTTATCATTAGTTCTATTTCAATAGGGGTTCTTCCTGTATTTCGTCTTTTATTATGGATTAGAGGAAGGGGAAAAATGAGAACTCAAGGATATCTAAGAGTAAAAAAAGATGAAAAGAAAGGGTGGTTGGTTGGAAAGAAAGAGAAATAGAATAATGAAAAGCATATGGATTTACACAAACCTCTAATGATTAGAAATTAAAAACGAGATCTCGAAGTAGTTCAAATGATTTAGATTATCATTTCAATTTGCACTTTTAGTTACTTCTACCCAATAGAGCTTAGAAGTTAAAAGTAATAATAATGAATTAAGGAAGAAAAAAGAATATGAACAAGGAGACATAACATAAAAAAAAGAATAGATAAGATGATATTCGCCCTCCCCCCACATATTTAATTTCTTCTCCTATACAAAAACCAGCAAGACCCACTCCATTGATAATTCCATCAATAACACCTTTATCAAAAAAATGCGTTAGTTCGGCAAATCTTCTTATACCCAGGATAAAGAGCCTAGTATAGAAAACATCAAGTTCTGTATAGAAGTGAAAGAACAAGGAGCAAACGACCAGTTCTGCAAATAATTACAACATTCGGTTCATATTTAAGAAACATCAGAAAAGCCATTTTTCTACTTCATATCCAAAATCTAAATTAATTAAAAAGTTGAACAATAACCAGAAGCAATACAACGTGAAAATGACCATAAGAAGATACATACGCCTTCTCGAGATTCCGTATGATTGAGTTTAGCACACCATCAACACTGATGAGCTCATTCGCAGCCATGGGATCAGGTCCCTGGTTTATAAGAACAACACTAATTTTAGTAAATGTTGATGTATGATCAGTAGGACAATAGCTACATGCATTAACGACATGCCGATTAAGAACTGTTTGCCAGATTTTGTAATCTAGATTTTTGACACTTCCAGAAGGCCAGCACCATGAATATCATGGTTCTTTGCTTTCTGTGTTTTTAACTTTTCATGTCACTAAGACTTCAGACCACAATATTTCTTAAATTCTTCTAAATAAAATATACAATCAGAAAACCAGCCAGCACAGATCCTGGATAGCGATATATGGTAGTCACTTTTTTCAGATCTGGAGACCTTCTACCTGAAGGGATTCCGCTCCTACCAGGGGCGAAGCCAGAGGGGGGATGGAGGGGACCTGGCACCCCCAACATTTCCTAATCCTCCATTAATTAGTTTTAACTCTCTCTTGATTACCTTACAATTTGCTAATCAAAATCCATTCGCCCCCTCCTCCCCTCACCCCCAAAAGCTGGCTTCGCCCCTGGCTCCTAGAAAACTGCACAAGCTACATTTCTTATGAAGTGCAAAAATGGTTTCTACTCTTGTTTAGGGAAACCATGGCTCAAAGTTACGAACCAAACCACTCTCCACAACCAATCTCTCCCTCTGTCTCTTTTTTTTATGTCGTCCTGAGGGCTCTCAATTTTCTCCCAAAAGAAGTCATTCTCACGCATCGAGGTGCATCTTGAAGTGAACAGGCCTTTCTACCCCTGAACCACCACCGCGTGAGTTCATGACTCCTTCCTCTCTCTCATCTTGTCGGTGGCAGAGCCTTATCCTCTCATCCCTTCCGAACTTTTTCCCTCTCTCATCCCCGCAGAGCCTTATCCACGTGAGTATTTAGGTAATGCTTATGACCTCCTTATGTTCTTGGTAAATGGATATCAGTGAAATAAAAATAATAAGATCAAGGGAGTTAACTAAAAAAACCTTGATGAGATTTGACAATGCCCAAGCAGCAGTTCTTGCTGTAGAACCCTTGTTCGAGAGCATTAGACGGGCAAGAGGCAACAAAGCACCTTGAGCAAGCAATTTGTTTCTGAGCTCTGATCCTTCACCAGCAACATTTCCAATGGCCCATGCACATTGCTCAGCGACAAGTGTGGAGCTCTTCTCTAACCAACATAAGTAGATTAAAATTTTCAGAGTAACCAACTGAACAGCAGAGGAAAGTCAGCCTACCTGTTGTTCTTAACAATTATGCATTGTAAAGGACTATTTACAATAACACCATAGGAAAGGAAGATTCGCATTATTACATGCAATCAGAAAAATTGATAACTAACCACCAAGGTGAGCGATGAGTAATGGTAGAGCAGGCAGTAAGGATCTAGTGTCTTCTGGTTCCCCTGCTGCTATATTTGTTAGGCACCAAGCTGCTTCTAGCAACTGCAGTAAGAGCATGGATGATCTCGATAAGACTATAAGAGAGATTACGTAATGGCTATAGTAATATAAATAGACAATGGCTTTTTATGATACCATGGAAAGCTTTATCCGATTTTATTGTACTATTAGAACTATGGAGCTCTAAGTGGAATGTGCACAACCTGTTCATCTGATGATCCGAAGGATAGATATTGCACTAAAAGGGGAACCACTCCAGCTTTAATTGCTGCTTCAACCGGAGGTACTTCAGATTGTGACAACAAACGTCTTAAAGCACGGAGTACCTCCGTCTTCTTCTTCTGAGCCCCCTTTCCCCTACGAGGGACCATAAGCAAATATACTTCAAGATGCAAGTCCTTAATAAGTGTTTTCACACTCTCAGAATTATTATTGAGCAGTGTCTCAACCAAGCATTTTAGCCCGTTGTGACTTGTTATGTCTATATTCAAAGCAGACATTCCTAAATGTTAAGTAAATAAAAGCTAGAAGTCTGAAAAATTATGGAGCCATTAGGTTTATGTTTCTGAGTCATAAAAAAATGCAGTGAAGGATCTTGGATTACAATAAAATGGGATGTTGAATAGATATGCAAATTCTTCTTCTCATGCACCATAACCAAAACATTATATGTAACTTCAATCTCCTGTAAGTGGAAGAGATCTCAAATAAAGAGGACAGATATTCAAGGCATGGCTTTCATTTGATTGTTTTAAAAAGAGACTAATTAATCTATATATATTCAGGTTATTCACGCACCTAGAATGAGGTCATATATTAAGTTATTAACAGAAAAGAAATTTTCAACAGGACTCATACTGGCTTGAGAAAGCAGATTTCAAGTCTTCAACAGCTTGAGCAGTTCGTGCATCAAGATCAGATTTCTCCTCATCGATAACCATGTCACCCTTTTCCATTGCAGCCTCATCACTGCCGGAAAGAGGAGCTCGACATACACGCTTAGCACGCATCAAGGCTTCCCTTCTTTCCTTCCCTATTGCAATAGCCTGTTCCCTCCTCCGGCTAGCTGCTGAATTGTGCACTGCAACCAGGCATACAATCAATGAAAGGCTGATAGACTATATGACTGCTGGCCAGCAGCAAGCTCCAGAAGTAGGATGGGTTGCATTGTTTTTTTTCTACAAAAGTTGTAACCAGTCAATTTTTCAGTCACAACTGATTATTTTATTATGGCACATGGATAACCCACATATTGAAGCATCCTTTTGCTTAACATACAAAATTTAGTAACTTAGTTTAAATTATCTCATTAAAAGTGCAGCTCTAGCCTTGAGAGTAAATCAAAACACCAATAGCAATATTAACTGGAAACAGAAAAGTTACTGAAGTAACAGCTTACCCTAGACCCTAGTAATACTGTAATACACAAGTCTCATAGTCTCTAAGCAGCTTAGCTACCCCACCCATAAGTGCAGTTCAACTTAGGCAACAGGAGGTAGACACTAGTCACATCCTAAGTTTCATACATACAAGTCAAATTGTAAGTCATATCAATTCGCAGGCATCATCTACTATAGAATAGCTCATCAACTGGTTCCATACCGCCTAACTGTGCCGGCACAAGGGCGAGACTTCTCGAAGCTTGGTGGACACGAGGTGAGACTGTGAGAACAAATTAACGACCATGCGCGCTTAAGGGAGCGGTTGGGGCCTGTGCAACGGCCGTGCGCGCCGAGTATTCGACGGAATGGCACAGTCTCGGCAGCGAGAAGGCGAGACGAGGGAAACGAGAGGGCGCACCTGAGGACTTGATGGCGCCGCGGTGGTGGTGCTGGTTCGGAGAAGCGGAGGACGGTGAGGCGGAGGGGCTGCCATCGGCCATCTCTTAGTTCCGGCGGCGGAGCTCGACGGCGGCGTCTACGAGTTTTTCTCCTCTCTCTCTCTCTCGTCGGTAGCTTCGACTTCTCGCCGATGGAATCAAGCGGGCCGACAGTAAACGGGAAGCAGCACCGCCGATATATTAGGGTCGCAGACGATTTATGAGATCCAATTCGGCCCATATTTAATGCTATGGGTCATTCTTGAGTATGGCCCATTTTGTCCCTCCCGATTTTTTGGCGGAACGTTGTCTGTTCTGTTTCCAACGCGGGATCAAATCTTCCTGTGAGTAGAATTTACTATTACCTCGTCTAAAAAAAATTATTACCTTGAGTTATTGGTCCTAAAAGTTTCTAGGGCTAGAACATAACTCCTCCCAGCACTACTATAAGCTCGTCTCAAAACAAAAAGTAGAATTTACTATTACCTTGAGTTATTGGTCCTAAAAGTTTCTAGAGCTAGAGCATAACTCCTTCCAGCGGTCTATCTTCCAACTGGTTATGCTACATGACCTCTAGAATTTGTCATTGACAGATGAGAGATGACCAATGGTTTCTCTCTTACTCCTTGTTTTTCTATTGCTGTCGTTCAGACAAACAACCATAGGTCATTGTTCAGACAAACAACCATAGGTCATTTGCTGACCGGTGACTTGTTCAAATGGCAGTGTATATTAGCGTAATTAAGACATTTTCCGGGAGTGATGCAAATTACCAACAAAAACACCTATCAACATTTCCTAACAATTTTTTTGGCATTCAAAATAATGTATAGCCAATGAACTAAGCCATGGGGTATTTAAATTCGAAACACTCGTAATATAAAGCTACTATCTTGTACTGTTACGAGCAAATTCATACATTTGCCATGCAGGTGTTCGAGATGTCTGTCTCCGACAAACAAATACTTGCCACGGCATAGCAATAGCTGACTGAGATACACCTGACATTGACAAGTCCATGATAACTGCAAACAGCAGATACACAAGTTGATGCATCGCAATCCAGAATCCATACAGGAGCAGATTACACATATACACCACTGTTTCAATCCCAACATGGTTTCATATCACAATCTCGTATTTACGGTTGAACAAACAAGATAATCAAGGCAGAGGTAGCAGATTGACACTGCAGCACATATAAGAAATCCAGCTAGGGTACACTCAGGAGCTGCTGTCCTGCTGAGCTGGAGTAGCTCAGATGCCACGCCCCATGGTCTGCTCCATGGGTGGCATCATGACCAAGACCGAGCGTCCATTGTTGAAGCCAGGGTGGGGAACCCTACGGCGCAGCTCACGCCCCTCCTGGCAGAGGGCGCAAGGGTGACAGAGGTAGTGAGTCGCAAGGTCGCAGGCTACCTCTAGGTGCTCGCGCCTCTCCTCATCCTCGATGAGACCATGGCAGCACCCACATTGTCTGGTGAAAGCCTCAAAGCTACCCTGAATAGATGAGCATTCAAAGAATCATGTAAGCATATTGCTTGAAACATCATTGGATACCCAAGTCCCAAATATAGATGGGCTGAGAAGTCATACAGAGCCAAGATTACCATTCGTACAATGCAAGTTTCAGTATGTAGCAAGTATATATCAGTACTTGACACATTAATAAATGGGAAGATCGTACAACAAAGAAACACATGTAACCAGAAGAACTTGCCTCAAGATTGTAACGTCGACGAATAGCCGTACGAGTGGGATGAGAGAACCATGGAGCTAGGCAGTTCCACCCAAAGAGAGAGTTCCCAAGCATATATAGACCGGTGTAAGGTAAGCAGCTGTTTGCAAAAGTGCCCTGTCCTGCCGCAAGCCTTTCAACATTGCTACCATACAGCACACATGGTGCTATGCTTCCAAGAAGACCTGAAAACATACAAACATAACTAAGTTAGTTCTTAGTCAAAGTTCCACACTAATAAAAAGCATGTAGTCAAAGAGCCTCCACGAAAAATGACGAAGTACAAGGAGAGAGCATAATTCCCACCCCAAGTTCAAAAGCCACTAATCCATGGCAAGTGTTTGTGATAATGCTTTTTGCATGTTTGCAAGTGTTCAGAAGCCATTAAGTCTTTGTTTGCACTGACCATATCAACCCCTCCCTATTTCCGTGGCCAATATGGCTTAGATCATGTATGTTTAAAGAACTGATTATAAACGTGATCGTGAATATGTATATGCATGCTTGTGATCAATACAATTCATTCAGATCACAACCTTCACCTTCAGAATGACACAACACATAAATCTTTGTGTGTGAAGATTTAGTGGGCAGGTTCAGGATAGGGTCCGCAAACAAACTTGACTTACATGCACCAAAATTATAGCATAGCCATACAGTTTATCAGATATAAAGCTAGAAAAATCGAGGCAAAAGAGCTAATTGGTAGGCAATTGAAAGGGTGAAATGACATGGCTTTGACATGGATGAAACAAAAAAGTCACAATCAATCAACTAATATAGGAGCAAAACAGTAGTTCTTAGCTGGTTAAGACAGCACTTTCAAGAGAAAATCTAGCTTGCCCCTTCATCCCACAAGTCAACTAGGATAGCAATGTCAATACAAATGTGAGCCTGCCCCTTTATTGCATAATTAAAGCTGAACTACATGTGAAATTCATCTAGCAGTAGCACAAATTGGAATTGCCATTCGAATAGCACCAAGTTTGAGGTAGGGAGCAGTTATTGCAGGTTCCTTCAAAATTACACAGTGCACCAAAGTCATGTTAAACCAGCTTAATCCTGAATGAATCAATGAAGTCCAGTACCCATAACACCTTTGCAGGATTCAACAACTAGATCAGGCCCTTTTGATTCCAATAGTACCAAATTTGAGGTAGGGAGCAGTTATTTGCAGAATCCTTTAAAATTACATAAAGTACATCAAAGTCTGGTTAAACCAGCTTAATCCTGAAATGAATCGTACGAAGTCCAGTACCCATATCACCTTTGAAGGATTCAACAACTAGAACAGACCGCTTTAACAAGACAGGGCACCCCTAGGCTGAGTTGTATAGCATGAATATCTAGATTCATTCATAACTTTTAGGCCTTGTTGTGCCATCATTCTATACTTGGCATTGATAACCATGGCAATTAAATTTGGCAATAATTTTCAGCATCATAATTTGATTACTCCTAATTTCTATTCAGCAGTATTGTGCACAAAATTCAGCTAATAAGTCAAAAGATGTAACGATCGCACATCAAACAGGCCCCTCATTGCCACAATCACCTAAAAATCCTAAATAATCTAACCATTTCGCTAACATCGTGCTCGATCAAAGTAGTGCAAGAACCTATTCCTCCCCGAGATCCCCAAACGTGAAACTACGCACATCTCCAAAGATTAAGAGCGCGAAGCTAAAAGGATCTGATCTGAGGTCGAGAAGGGATACGTACACACTTCGAGGTCGCTGCTGCAGAACTCGTCGTTACGGCCGAGGCAGGAGAGGATGCCCGAGTTCCAGCTCTCCCGCGGGACGCCGCCGACGGTGTGTGCCGCGACCGGCTCGCCCATCACAACCGGGACCCCATCGGCGCAATACTTGGTGGCCTCGGGAGCCGGAGCTGGAGCCGGCGGCAGCTTCTCGGCCGCGGCCTCCGCGGGGAGAAGGGGGCTGGACTCTTCCTCATGGTTGGTGGCGGCGCCCATGGCGATAGGCGGAGACAGGTGTGGAGGGAGGGCAAGCTGCGAAAAAGGCTAAAGCGAGGTCGGCGTGAGGAATGGGGAAGGAGACGGACTTGGGAGGAGGACGGGGAGGCGACTGACCTAAAATAAGGCGGAGGAAACGCGTGATGCGTGCGGACAAGCTGGAGACGTTGGCTGTTTCTTCCTTAGCCGTGAAGCGTTTCACGATCGGCGAAGACGACGACGACAAAGCGGCTTCGAGTTCTAGTTGATGGGATGGAGTCCAGCGGGCCGGATAATATAATGGACCATGGTTTAACTCGGCCCGATCGAGCTAGGCCCACATAAGTTTTCGCTGTATTACACTTCAATCATTCTTTTCTGCATCTCTCTGTTACTCTGCCTGCCCCTTTCTCTCTCTCTCTCTCCGTGGCGGCGCCGACTCGGTGAGCAACGTGCGACACCCTCCGCCGGCAACGGGCACCCATCAGGTATGCCCCGCCTTTTCTCTTTCCTAGCTGTTGGGTGCATCCTGGAACCCGAGTATGAGCTAGTATCTGTACTAGGATCTAGCTCAATCGCAAGTATTGACATGTATTGTGCCTACTAACTTCGATTCTTTTTGCAAAAATTATCGTGTGTACACCATGTCAGATACTGGGTCCGCCCCTGTCCTCGTTGCCCACTCCGGTTGACCGGCCCGTGGTTGGAGATGGTAATTACTCAAATTTTCTCCTTTGTGGGGCGTATATGATTGCATATGTCAAAGTTGGGTGAAGTTTTGTGGGCGTAGCGTAGGGGTCATCCTGAAGAGGAGCAAGGTGGAAACATTATCTAGTATATTTGAGGCCATTGAAGCATCAAAAGTTATTTTCTGTAGTGACAGGATTAATGAGTGCTCAACCTTTTCTATTGGAACGATTTTTTCGTTAAATAAAAATGTGAAATGTAGTGGTATACACTATGCAGGTTTGATAGCGCGACTAGGTGGTACTAAAATGGAAAAATTCGTTGATACACATTTCTCTGGGTCATTTGCTCGACAGTTATCATTCCCTTATGGAACTAGACTAATAATTTTTCAGCATTTTTTTTTGGCATTTCCTTTAAGACTAAAGCAAACTGTATTGCTGGTTATTGTTGTGGGGATTTTGCGGGGAAATGGAATTTGAATTCATTGGCCTGCAGTCGTAACTAATAACGCTAACTCCATTTGGCATTTGCTATGTTTACCATATATTACAATAGTGCTGTAGCCTTTATGTTGGCCTATCGTTTCTTGTTACCTTTTGTTTTTCATGTGTCTTGTCAGTAGATGCTCCTCTATTTACCGAGCTTCTATGATTTGACAATCTGTTTATTCAGTTTTATTTTAATCCACTGATAAAGAAAGTGCTAAAGAAGCTCAAGATTGGTATGCAAGACACCAATGTTACAGTTGTTGCTATTTACTCGTATTAACTTTTACAGGTTGCACCACTCATAGCAGGGCTCGCAGTCGCAGCAACTGCTCTTGCCGTACCATCCAAGCTTGGCAGGCTTATAAGGCAAGGCCCGTAGTGCCTAGGATGCACAAATTCTATGAAGGCGGCTTCCAACCTACGATGACTCGAAGAGAAGCTGCTTTAATCCTGGGTGTCAGGTGCATATTGCAATAAAAGCATAATATCTTTATGACAGACATTATCGTATTTGTTTCTCTTACAATACATTTTCTTGCTTCATTCCATGCCATCTTAGTTGTTTTAAGCTTATACCATCTTATGGCAACGCTTTGGGTTTAGTAATGTTAATGGACGATAGAAAACGAACATACACACACACAAGCTAAGGGTCAATCCTTGGCTCCTCACTTCCTGCCATCTGCCCCATTGGGAGATTTCATCCATTCATCATTTGGTAATTACTAATAACTGATAGGGTCATCGTGCATCATGAACAAAAGCTATAAGTTAGCACTGCAAATTGAACCACCAGAATGCACTTAGGAGTTATAGCTACAACTACAAATGTACTGTAAGAAATAATGTTTTTTAGGCACTTATTGTTTTCCAAATGAGTAGGTTCAAATTAAGTCAGTTGAACTCTATCCCTTTCAAGTATTGAAATATAGAATATTTCTGATGGGTAAGTATTGTAAGAGTGGTTGCAATGGCCACTTTGGAAAGTTACATTTTTTTATGCAAGATTCCATCATTTAGACAATAGAAATTTCATAGAAGATAGGGCTCCAATACCCACTGTGGAACCTGCAGCAAGGATTGGAGCTCAGTGTGACTAGAGAGACAAGATTCCGGAGTGAAACAATGGAACATGGAGTGGGGTGAGAATGTATCTAGGGTAAGTCTGATTCATAAGTTGTAACCCTAACAAGGGAATTGGTCAACACTTTTACTTTTTAGAGACAGAATCGCATGACTTATGTATGAAGGTATATTATGAATTATTCATCTCTTGAGAACATGTAGATATGCTTGGACAAGGTTGGCATGTCATCATTCCAATCATCGCCGCAGCAGCTACATCTAAGTTTACTTTTTACTATTTGCCCTTGGATATGAAATTATAACTTCAAAATGGCTATATGGGTATTGATTGGTAGATCCACCCCTTATGTTGTCTATCAGTGTCAACATACCTGGTTGGTGTTTGAGATAGACATCTGTTGTGTCCTGTAACGAGTTTGTACTCATACCTCAATTACATATAGCTGTTAACTAGATGTTCACTAGTAAAAAATTCAAAATCTCCTTGTGCCGCTGTATTTTCCTCTTTACAACAAAAAATACATGTGCTCTAATAATAAATATATCTATATAGAACTATAGAAGGGTTTTTATTCTCTGTATGGTACATGTCAAATCAATGATTCTTGTGTGGAGAAGTGTCAATGAATTGTGATTAATCATTTTTTTATTACTTAGTCGTAAATTGTAATTTGACATGTTGCATTTTTATCCCCTTTTGTTGAGCTCTCTATTTTTTTTTATGCTTCCAGGGAAAGTGCCATTGCTGAGAAGGTTAAAGAGGCACATAAGAAGGTCATGGTTGCCAATCACCCTGATGCAGGGGGGAGTCATTACCTTGCTTCAAAGATCAACGAGGCAAAGGATGTACTGATGGGGAAGACAAAAGGAGGTGGATCAGCCTTTTGATTAGATGACACGTATATGCTCCTCCAGTGAAATGATAGTCTTGTATATCCAGATCGAACATTAGAAGAATAGACGCAATCCATGCTATGTCACTAAAATTTTTGGACTCCATGGTAGTTCTTCGCCTGGCGGCTGTGGGAGGAAAGAAATAATCGGGTGTGCAACAAAGGCCGGCAACCTTCAGGCCTAATCTTAGAAATTAGAGATGAAGCAGGACAATGCAAACACCTGTCGCATTGGTTCCCAGATGGATAGGAACATATAGGGCGTAGTTGTAGGTCGTGGTCACTAAGTGTAACTTTTGTGATAGGCTGATACCGTACTTGCTGGTGTGGAACTAGATGCTGTTGAGCTTCACCTAGAACAAAGTTTTCCTTTTGTGCTTCATGAAATGCGTGCTCAGTCACCTTCTTGAAAAACAAATGGATCTAGGACACTGGAGCATTTTAGAGTATAGATCGTCTGTTCACACTTAAATACTCGAATCTCAGTTGTGCCTCCTTGTTCGGTAAGGATAATTTACATGATGAAGGTCATCTGTGAACTCTATTTTGATGCCTATAGCTGCTATACATGCTTCTTTGATATCTAATGGGCCTCATGTCAGGAGATCACCCTCTGTATCTGTAAAACTTTGCTGTTGCTGAGTCTCCTTTTCTTGAATTATTTGAGTAAATCTTGGCATTTCAAGGTGCCATAGCATTAACTGTGACTCAGAACAGTGGCACGGGAAGGTCATCAGCTTGATTTCATCTGTGGTCGTCGTTTGTCGTATAAACTGGATGAAGTCCTGAAACCACCACAATTTATCATCAGTATCAGGTGATAACATCTTCTTGGTTTCAAATGTAACAAGTGTAAAAATGTGATTGTTGTGTGGCTCTTGTGATAAACCTGAGTTGCACTTTCTGTTGAGTTCCATCTGACGGGTGATCGTTCTGAATCCCACAGCATCGAGCTCCTGAACCCAAATCCGGAGATGTTGATTTTGGGAGGTTCAGAACTGGAGTTCGTGCTGCTTGCACTGGTATCTGCTGTGGCCGTGGTAGTTCTCTCTGTCGCGTTAGTGTTTGAATCCTCTGTGTACCAGCCTGTGATTTGCGATGATTTGCATGTTGGTCCCTCGACCGTTACCCTCTGGTCCGCTGGCGAGATTGTTGCTACGGGCCATGCTGCGAAGCCTCTGAAACATACAATGGACAGTGGATGTTAGTTCTGCTGCATTTTGTTCAATCGGAGTGTTCGGTTCTACATGCAATAACTCTAGTGTGCTAGATATGTGTTTCTGCAAAAGGTAGCAAGACATAAAAACTAGAAAAAGGAAGGAGGAGACGCACCGCGTTCGTCTGAGTTGCTGAAAGAAGCGGAGGTCATAGACGGCAGAAGCGCCGGCGAAATGGACGACACCGTTCAGCCGGTGCCGCTCAATGTGCCTCAGCGCCAGGTTCCTCTGGTAGTTAACCTCGTCAGCGGCGTCGGCGTCGGCGTCGGTGAGGTTACCGGCGTCGTAGACGAGGTGCCGGAACATGATCCCGGAGCCGTGCAGCACGTGGACTGCCCTCGCCGTGGCCGTCCGGTTCTCCTCCCCGACCACGATCCAGAGCAGCGGCGGCGCCACGTGGCGCATCGTGTGCGCGAGCCGCGCCAATGACGCGTCCTGCTCCATGCCGCCGTCCGGCCGCGTGACGGTGACGATCAGCAGGAGGCCGATGTCGGGGAGAGGAGGAGGCGCCGCTCCTCCTTGCCGGGCGTTGCTCCACGAGCTGAGGAACGTGGCGCGGATGGTGCCCGCCGATGGGGCGCCGGTGGCGACCAGCGGCGCGAGAGCGGCGAGGGTGCCGACGACGAAGCAGAGGGAGCAGTGCGCGGCGGCCTTGATCCATGGGTGCACCCTCTTCCTGGACCTCTCGCCTGCGTCCAATCCCAGCTGCTGCTTGCTACCTTCCATGCTCCTCAACTCTGAACTCTCTTCGATGAGCTGATACGGTAGGAGCAGGAGATCCAGGGTACGAATTAGAAATAAATTTGTTTGAATGGAGATGAGAGGTTCAGAGTTCTTTTGTTTTTATAGGGAGTCAAGGGCGAGGAGTGGAGTGATTCGCTGCTGATACACAGTTGACTGGTGAGTTCGTGGCTGACACGACTGTTTTGGACAGGTTGCAGGATGTCAACCCTTCAGGGTCAGCAGAATGTCGGCGCACCGGCATCAAATGCAATGGATGGTTCTACGACAAATCGAGGCTTCTATTTCTAGAGCACACAGAATGGGCTGCATTGGACCGGACTGCTCTGTCAAATGATAACTAGAAATGTGTTGGAATAAAGCAGAAGAGAACTGTTCGCCTGACGATGGATCAAACAGAAAAAAAAATACTGCATTTTACCTGCATTGGGGAGTAGAACAGCAAGAGGAGGCAGAAATTGTAAACAATGGACAGTAACCCAGAAATATTGATCAATGTATCATCTGTACAAAAATGCGGTGCAGTTGATGAACTAATGCATGTGTACTGAAAGGCCTAGAGTTAAGTTGTTCACAAGGCGCGGTGAGCCTGCTTGACCAAGAAAAATCAATCCAGACTGAGAAGATAAACTGAGCATAAATCAGACACTCGGTCAAAGAACTGACATATCATTTAGAGGACAGGTGAAAACAACATTGACAGATGCAAACCACCAAACATTTTACTGAAACCAGAGAGATGGATTATTTACACTGCTACTGTCTTAAAATGTAGATAGACTATCTCGTCTCAAAAGCTTATTCACAATGTTGATTAGTCCAATTTCACCTAGGCTGATCAATGGCTCACATGTTTATTCGCACTCACAGCAACCAAAAAAAGGATCCCGTCTAAAGTTTTATACCAGCAAGATTTGGCCATTTGTGTAAGCTCGGAAATCACATCACGCGCAGGAAGCAAGCAGAGGCAGTTGGGCTGTCAGAGATTCGCCTTTGGCATCCCATCCCAGCTACGCGCGATTCAGGATCATCCAGGTCTCGAAGTACTCGCGCACCACGGCATCCCGCATCAGTCTCACCGATTCCTTCGCCTCGTCGAGGCCGCGCCTGGCGTCCCTCACGAGCCGCCTCGCCGCCGCCGACCACTCGTTCCGGCCCGGGGACTCGAGGGACCGCCAGCGGACGAAGTCCTCGGCCGCCGCGACCGCCGACGCGGCGGCCTTCAGCCTCAGCAGCGCGTTGTGGGCGTGGCGGACGACGGACGCCCGGAGGTCGCCCCATCGCTTCCACGCCGAGTCGCCGTCGAATCGGAGGAGGCCGATGCCCGCCGCGTCGCCGTCGGGTTGGATTCCGAGGCGCGTGGCGCAGATGAAGAGGACGCGGCCGGCCTCCCCGTGGAGCGAGACGAGGCGCGTGATCTCGCGGTAGGCGTCGGGGAACTGCCCCTCGGGTGCCAGCGCCGCGGCGAGGAGGTTGGCCCAGTGGTCGGGACCGGAGGCGTCGGCGGCGTAGCGGGGGTCGGACGACGAGTCGGGGGCGGGGGCCGCGTCGTCGTCTCGGAGGTCGCCCGAGAACGAGAAGCCGGGGTCGGGGGCCGCGTCGCCGTCCTGGAGGTCGGCCGGGAAGTAGGGGGCGGCGTCCGCGTAGTCGTACGGGAGGCCGGCCGAGAACGAGAATTCGGGGGCGGGGGGCATGTCGTCGTACCGGATGCCGGCGAGGAAGCCGCACGTGCTGCGCAAGGGCGCGCCGCCGATGCCGCGACCGTCACCTCCGCCCTCGCTGCTTGGCGGCGGCGACTCGGGGTAGTCGGCGTCCTCGTCGTCCCAGCCCCACTTGTCCTCGTCGAGCAGGTCGCGGGCGCCTTTGATGCTCGCGAAGACCGTCTCCGTGGTGCCGGCGTGCAGGAGGGCCTCCGGCACCGCCCGCGCCAGATCCATCAGCCGCCGCTTCTCCATTTCCGAGAGGGCGCGCGCGCTCTCCATCCCTGCTTGTGCTTGTGCGTAACGGCGGTGGGCGGGCGGCGTGCGCAGGCAGGAAGGCGGCGGCTGTATTTATACGGACGCCACGCCCACGTCACCGGGGTTGTTAATTACGGGGGTCCTTGCGCCGAAAGCCGCAGAAAATTACCGTGCGAACGCCGTAACTCCTCTCAGAAACTGATTTACACCTGGTTCGCGATATTGCTGAACCCTGCAGTCATGAATAAATAAGAGCTCCCTTTCGTTCAAAAAAAAAAAAAGAAACTGATTTACACCGGCGTGGTAACTCACGGCGAACCGTCATTTTTGGGAAATGCGGGGCCATATAGTTTGGAACCCCACTTGTCATAGAGATGGTCACGAACTGACAGGTGTGGATTCTGTTAACGCTGTAATCTTGCCAGGCTGGCCATTACCGGCGCCCTGGTTTCTTGGATTGCGGCTATTTATCAGGCCGCCGCGCTCCGGCGACTTCAGAAACGAGCACCAGCGAGCGAGCAAAGAGACGCGGCGAGATGGAGGCGGACATGGACATCGAATTGGAGCCCTCGCGGAAGGGGCTGTTCCAGGGGCGGGTGCTCATGGCGGACGCGCTCTGCCGCAGCGCCCACGGGACGCTCGACGCCTTGAGCGCCGACCTGCTTGAGTCAGGCGGCGACCGGAAGACGCCGCCCTGCGGGGAGGAGGCCGCGCAGCGCAAGCTCGAGGATGCGGGGGTGGAGCTGGGTCTCGCCCTCGCGAACATGGGCACAGCCCGCCACATCACGCGCCGGGTCGGGGCGGCGCCCGAGTCCGCCGACGACGACCTCGCCGGGGACCCCGACGTGCGGTGCGCGATGGAGTGGATGGAGAAGGCCGAGGCGCTCGCCGTCGGCGCGCACGACAGGGTGGAGGCCGCCCGCGGCCACCTCGGCGCGGCGGCGCTCCTGCGGGTCTTGAAGGACGAGAGCGGCGGCGGCGGCGGCGAGGACGCCGCCCTGTGGGAGCAGAGCCCCTGCTTCTCCGAGCGGCTCAACGGCGTCATGGAGGTCAGCCGGGCGCTGTCGAAGGCGGTGGACCTCGTCGACGCGACCGTGGCCGCGAGCAAGGCGGCGTTCAGCTCCAGCGGCGGCACCGACTGAGAAGGTCTCGTGTCCCCTGAATTTGCAGGATTGGTCGTTCGATGTTTCTTGGGCGTGATCATTTTCTTGTGCTCTTTCTTGACCGTCCCCACCGCCTGATGACGTGACTCCGCAAGCTTTTTGACCTGCCTGTAGTTTGGAACTATCTGCAATTGATCGGTTGCTTGCTGCAGTGTTAGCATTCTGCTCCTGTGGATCGAATCCTAGAATAATAGGTGATTGATCATGCTTTGTTGCTTAAGAGAATTCTTTGTTCATCTAATTAGTGATTGGTTCTTGCTTAAGTGGATTACTTGTTCATCTTGTTAGCACCTGTCCTATTGTACTTCCGCAGTAGTACGCGATAGATTTGCAATTCTCAGCTAGAAAGAGATTCCCGTTATGTGAAATGTGATATGCTGGCTAGGTCTGCACTCTGCAAAACCACCTTTTTGAGCAGTTGATTTGCACCTATAAAGATGATATGAGGTTCAGATAACATCATTGGTATGCTTGTGTCGTGTGCAATTTTTTTCGTTTCTGCTGTTCATTCGATTCGCTTGTTCATCCTTTCTGATCAATTAGAAACTGATTTTTTTTCTTCGTTTCTGTGACACTGTCATACTGGGATGACACTAGGAAACAGCATTGGTATGCTTGTGTCGTGTGTTACACCGGTGCGATCCCTTTGTGGGAATTACTATCCACAGCCAAATCCGTCCCACAAATGGTCCAACATTCCTGAAAAGTTATCTGCCATGTTCAGTGTATTTGGAAATACTGTACGACGCTATTGCCTCTCTTTTTCTTTTTTATCATAATTAATTGATTTCATTAGACAATCAACCAGGATGAGGCCAAAATAGAAAGTCAGTGTATATATCCATTTCTCTCTTGAAAAATAAATGCACGTGCACGTCTATTAGAGCATCTCCAAAAGCTCTTTAAAAACTCTCTCTAAATCAAACTAATAAAATTTACTCTAAAAAACCATCTCCAACAGCTCTCCTAAAGAACTCATAGATTTATTCTCTCTCTAAATTCTCTTCATTTATAGTTAGAAACAAGAGGAAAATTAGGGAACCCAATACTTTAATATTGTTGTGGTCTCAACTGTTGACGTGGTCCAATCAAAAGTTTTCCTGATCTGTTTTTAGGGAGAACTTTTGAAGGAGACAAAAAAAACTTCTCCCTAATAATTTTTAAACTGCTTCCAAAAACACTCTTTTAAAATCAATTTTTTAGGAGCTTTTGGAGATGCTGGTAGGAACCGGCAAAGACAGTCACATACCAAGATTTCGGAGGGGACATCCGAGCAGAACGGGCGGGGTTCATGCAAAACGAGATGCTAACTTTGCGGCTCATTTATGCCCAAAGAATTATGTGGTCTCGTGAGATTCCAACTTGCCTGAGAGTATGTTTGCAGGATATTGTAATCCTAATTGTTGGATAAATTAACATTTTTAGTTTTATATTAATCTAAAAATAAATTATAAGCATGATTAACAGATTGCATGATGAACTAGACAACTCTACACAAGATCTAGACATGTCTATAAGGCCAGATAAAAGCATAGCATCTATGATACTAACAACATCCATTATAGATAAACAGATCATAAAAGCTAGTATGAAAAATATGGTTTGAGATGAGAGTACATACGTTTCCTTCTGGACTGGGTAGAGGAGGCGGCGACGACGTGCAGCACTGTCATGTTGTTAGCGACGGCGGGTGAGACCGACTCGACAACGAAGAAGACGAGCCGTGGCGACGAGCTTGACGAAGACGAGAAAACGATCGAGCAGTCGCGCAGAGCGCTTCTCAAAAACCTTATTCGCCATCTCCCGGTGCAGGATCGCAGAGGACGACGGTTCTGGAGATCTGCTCTCCCATTCATCGGTGAACGCCGATGATCAGGATGGAGAAGTTTTGGCGGCGCAATAGTAGCAAGAGGCAAAATCCTATGCGATTACATGATGTGATTTATGGCGATACCCGTACGTATTTATAGGGAGGAACCGCTAGGGTTGGGCGTCCCGCAACCGAGTCGGTTACCATATTAATACGTCGGTTTCCATAACCAAATATATGAAAATATATGGAACACGCAGCAAAAAGAAAGTGCAAAAGGAAGC
This sequence comes from Eleusine indica, assembly GCA_030378355.1. NCBI lineage: Eukaryota > Viridiplantae > Streptophyta > Magnoliopsida > Poales > Poaceae > Eleusine > Eleusine indica. The sequence continues at coordinate 7,601,195 of CM059497.1, read as the reverse complement.
CGCGCCCCCACAAGGTAAGGGACCGAATTTCGGCAGACCATTCACGTAGGTGATGCGCGGCCGCGCCTATCGCCCACGCCCACGCCCCGCCCCGCCCGGCCCGGCCCGGCCCGGCCCCGCGAGGTGAGGTGAGGTGAGCGAACGCACGCGTGTGTTCTTCCTTCTTCTCATCCACACACTTGCAAGAGATGCTAGAGCAACCAATCTTATAAGTTGCGTTCCCTTCACCTCCACTAGCAATATGGGACTAAATTTTTGCACTCTCACCGCTGATGAATGAGCCTTTAAGATTTTTCAGAAATTATTGTGAATATTAATGGGCCAAGCTCATATAATTTCAGCAATCCTCCACCAGATCTTAAAGTTCCAGCTAGACTTTGTCTCATCCCACTGTTGTTTAATATACCGGTGTTTTTAGTAGAGACTGTTAAGTTGAACTTTCACCTAGAATATTAAGCTACACTCATTCATAACTTAAACAATGGACTATGCCTTGAATTGCAAGTTTTGTGCAAACAAGTTTCACTTACTGTCATAACTGATAGTAGACCTCCAGTAGGCTTCTCCGCGGGTGGAGCATATAGGTCATACTCCCTTGGTCTGTCATGAGCTTAATAGAGATCATCCAAATCTCACAGATTGCGACTTTACAATAATCAGGGCTCATATAGGTGTATTCATTCAAGAATGTTCTTTAGGACAACATCTTCACTATTTAAAGCCAACAGAATACATTAAGATAACAACCAACCTGCCATACAGATATCAAGAGTAATACATCGCTTCTCGAGTGGGTTATAAAAGGTTACTCTCATGCTAACCAATAGCTTGTTCTTTCCAGGTCCTACTTCACGGGATCTCTGATCATATAGGTTGGGTTAGTACTATGGAATAGCACATATGGGTCTCATACCCATCTTATTTGATGCACTGTCTATCACATTACGTGACTGCCTCTTGGTGAATTGATCTGCCAGGTTCTCATCAGTTGAAATATATTCTACTGATATGACTCTGGAGTTTCTTATTTTCATGATAGACTTTAAACGTCTCTTAATATGTCTTGATGACTTCATATTGTTCTTAGAATTGTTCACTTTAACTATCACAGTTTGATTGTCACAATTTATGAGGATTGCCGGCATAGGTTTCTCGATAATAGGCAAGTCCATCAAGAGCTCACATAGCCAATCGGCCTCAAGTGTAGCTGTATCTAATGCGGTAAGCTCTGCTTTCATGGTAGACCTCGTTAAAATAGTCTGTTTGCATGATCTCTATGAAACAGCAGCACCACCAAGAGTAAATGCATATTCACTCGTGGCATACAGCTCATCAGCATCAGATATCCAATTAGAATCACTATAGCCCTCTAGTACTGATGGATATCTAGTAGAATAAATTCTATAATTCATAGTACCAACTAAATAGTGCATTACCCGCTCAAGCGCACGCCAATGATCATCTCCCGGGCAAGGAGTAAACCGGCTCAGTTTGCTCACAGCAAACGAGATGTCAGCCCTAGTAGCACTAGCTAAATACATAAGTGATCCAATAATGTTCTGAGAATATCTTAATTGGTCTCTGCCAATTCTCTTATTCTTTCGAATGATCAAGCTGGGATCATAAGGTGTTGGAGAAGGCTTGCTATCCTTGTAACCAAAACGGTTCAAGATCTTCTCAACATAATGAGATTGCGTAAGAGTAATCTCATTCTCTCCTTTGATTAGCTTGATGTTCAAGATAACATCAGCCTCACCCAGATCCTTCATATCAATGCTTTGGCACAGAAAAGTCTTGACCTCATTGATCACGTCAAGATTTATTTCAAAGATAAGTATGTCATCAACATACAAGCACAATATAACTCCCTGGCCCCCACCATGATGGTAGTACACAAATTTATCAGCCTCATTGACTAAAAAGCATGCTGCTAAAAGTGCTGAATCAAATTTCTCATGCCACTGCTTAGAAGTCTGTTTCAGACCATACAAAGACTTCAACAACTTACACATCTTGTCTTCTTGACCCTTTATAACAAATCCATCTGGCTGATCCATATAGATTTCCTCATTCAACTCTCCATTAAGAAAAGTTGTCTTAACGTACATCTGATGAACGATAAGACCATCTGAGGCTGCTAGGGCAAGTAATACACGAATAGTGGTCAATCTAGCAACAGGTGAATAAGTGTCAAAGAAGTCTTCACCTTCTTTCTGAGTATAACCCTTAGCCACAAGCCGAGCCTTATACTTGTCAATAGTACCATTAGACTTAAGCTTTTTCTTGAACACCCATTTACAACCCACGGGTTTGCAACCATATAGTCTGTCGACAACTTCCCAAGTTCCATTAGAAAGAATAGAGTCCATCTCACTATGGACAGCTTCTTTCCAGTCATCTGCATCAGAAGATGCATATGCCTCTAAAATGGTTCTAGGAGTGTCATCCACAAGATAAATAGTGAAATCATCATGAAAAGACTTTGCGGTCCTTTGTCTCTTGCTCCTCCTTGGAGCTTCACTTTCAATCTCCTCATGGATTGGTTCAAGTGTTTGTTCAGCATGATCAGAATATGCACTAGGTTCAGGAGTTGTTTCAGTAATCACATTAGAAGATAATTTAGACATGCTATGTAAATATTTCATAGAAAATATGTTCTCAAAGAAAGTAACATCATGATACTCCATTAATGAATAACATGAACATCATACACCTTGGATTTAACCACTAAAAATCTATAGGCAATGCTATGATGAGCATATCCAAGAAAGATACAATCCACAGTTTTAGGTCCTAACTTATGCTTCTTGTTGATTGGTATGTTAAATTTGGCCAAACAACCCCATATGCGTAAGTAAGAGAGCGATAGCTTTCTACCAATCCATTCCTCATATGGCGTCTTCTCCTTATTCTTCATGGTAACTCTATTTAGGACATGACATGATGTCAATAAAACCTCCCCCCATCATGCCTTAGATAATCCAGCCGTGTCTAACATGAAATTAACCAAGTCAGTCAAGGTGCGATTCTTTCTTTCAGCAACCCTGTTTGATTGGGGCGAATAGGGAGGCGTCCTCTCATGTATTATCCCATGTTTTGCATAGAATAAGTCAAACTTATTTTAGAAATACTCGCCACCACGATCGGACCTAATTCTTTTGATATTTTTCTCTAGTTGAGTTTCAACTTTAGCCTTATAAATTTTAAAGTAGTTTAGAGCCTAATTTTTTGTTTTTAGCAAATAAACATAGCAATATCTAGTCGCATCATCAATCAAAGTAATGAAATATCTTTTTCCACCTTCTGTCAATATACCATTCATCTCACAAAGATCTGAATGTATAAGTTCTAGCGGTGCTAAGTGTCTCTCCTCTGCAGCCTTGTGAGGCTTTCGAGGTTGCTTAGATTGCACACAACTTGAGCACTTAGAACCTTTGACAATGGAAAAATTCAGAATTAAATTCAAGCTAAAAAGTCAACACATAGAACCAAAATTTAGATGACATAAACGTGAATGTCAAACACTAGCATCACTCTCATTAACACCATCACAAATATAGTTCACAGTCTTATTGCAATAATCTGAAAGGAAAAAGTGGAACAAATCTCCGCACTCATAGCCTTTACAATAAATTATCCACTCTTAGACACGATAACTTTATTCAAATCAAGCACTACCTTAAAACCATCCCTACACAAAAGGGAGCCACTAACGAGATTCTTCTTGATAGAAGGGACATGTTGTACGTTCTTCAATTGGACAATCTTCCCCGAAGTGAACTTCAGCTCGACTGTGCCAACACCATGAACAAAAGCATGTGACCCACTCCCCATTAGGACGGAGGAATCCCGGACGACCTGGTAAGAAGTAAACAAAGAAGGATCAGCACACACATGAACATTAGCACCAGTATCAAGCCACCAAATAGTAGATTAAAATACAGAAAAATATATAGTAAATTACCATACCCACTATTTTCTCTAGCACTGGTCACGATGTTCGCAGTCTTTTGTTATGAAGGCTTCCTTCCTTTACGTTCTGGACACTTCTTGCCCAATGCTCATTAGAACTGCAAATAAAACATGCTCCCTTCTCTTTGTTCTTCTTGTTGAAGGTAGTGGTCTGCTTAGGCTTATTGTTCTTGCCCTTGCCCTTACCACCACTGCTATGAGACTGTTATGGATAATGCACCATATTGGCAACAGTGTGTCCCTCGTTAGCTTTAGAATGTCCATCCTTCTCATGAGCTTTCTCCTCAACATCAAGAGACGTGATCAAATCTGAGATAGATATGTTCGTTCTCTTGTGTTTAAGAGTAGTGGCAAAATCCCTCTAAGATGGAGGCAATTTGGCAATCATGCCCCCATCCACAAGCTTCTCAGGTACGACGATCTTAAGCAGTTCGATTTCCTTTAGAATGGACTGTATCTCATGAGCCTGCGCGACGACAGATTTACCATCTACCATCTTATAATCATGGTACCGCTCAATGACATACAATTCAGTGCCAGCATCAGAACCACCATAGTCAGCGATCAGAATGTCCCACAATTCCTTTACGACTGTATGATGGATATAGACGTCCTGAAGACGATCTATCAAAGCTCGAATAACAGCGCCCAAGAATATTGTGTTGGCTTCACTGTAGGCCTTTTCCTGATCTACAGTGAGATCGCCTTCAGGTTTGCCAGTGGACACCCAAAACACATTCATGGCAGTAAGCCACAGAGTGACTTTCATGTGCCATCTCTTAAAGTGCACGTCAGTGAATTTCTCTGGCCTTAGTGCATCGATAAATCCAGCCATAAAACTAAAGTGCCTATAATATGATTTTTGGATTGTTGGATAAATTAGCACTTTTTGTTTTATATTAATCTAGAAAAAAAATTATAAGCATGATTAACAGATTACATGATGAACTAGATAAGTCTACGCAAGATCTAGACAGGTCTATAAGATCAGACAAAAGCATAGCATCTACCATACTAGCAACATCCATCATAGATAAACAGATCACAAAAGCTAGTATGAAAGACATAGTTTGAGATGAGAGTACGTACGTTTCCTTCTGGACTGGGTAGAGGAGGCGGCGACGACGTGCAGCACCGTCACGTTGTTGGCGACGGCGGGTGAGACCGACTCGACGACGAGTTTGACGAAGACGAGGAAGCGATCGAGCAGTCGCGTAGAGCGCTTCCCAAAAACCTTATTCGCCCTCTCTCGGATCGCAGAGGACGATGGTTCCAGACACCTGCTCTCCCATTCGTCGGTGCACGCCGACGATCGGGATGGAGAAGTCTTGACGGCGCAACAGTAGCGAGAGGCAAAACCCTAGGCGATTGTATGATGTGATTTGCGGCGATACCCGTACGTATTTGTAGGGAGGAACTACTAGGGTTGGACGTCCCGTAACCGAGTCGGTTACCATATTAATATGTTGGTTTCCATAACCAAATATATGGAAATATATGGAACACGCAGCAAAAAGAAATGCAAACGGAAGCCGCGTCCCCGCAAGGTAAGGGACCGAATTTCGGTGGACCATTCACGCAGGTGATTCGCGGCCGCGCCCATCGCCCACGCCACGCTCGGCGAGGCGAGGCGAGCAAGCGAGCGCGCGCGTGTGTTTTTCCTTCTTCTCATCCACACACTTGCAAGAGATGCTAGAGCAACCAACGTTATAAGTTGGACTCCCTCCACCTCCACTAGCAATATGGAACTAAACCTTTGCACTCTCACCACTCATAAATGGGCTTTTGTGATTTTTTAGAAATTATTGTGAATATTAATGGGTCAAACCCATTTAATTCTAGCATATAGTACATGATAAAATTTTGCTGACCATCACATCAAAAGCCATTAAATGATCAACCGTGCATGAAAACTCTAGCATTCCACTACATTGTATCTGGCATAACTTCCTTATGTTAAAATGACCCGGCAAGTAGTCCGACGATCTGGCGATGATTTATTTCTATAGTCATGTGTTGCCGCTAACGATGTGCAAAGCCTTTGTCGAGGGCTTTTTTGCCTTTGCCGAGTGCCTAGGCCCAGTTTCCCGTAGTGTCACGGCGACGACGGTAGCAAAGCCTTCCTCTCGCAGGAGCTTGTCGAGGACAGTCTGCTGACTGCTGGTAGCGCAAGTTGGTGAGGGTGGTCGGCGAGGAGGACACGAAGACGGCCGGTGTTGGCACTTCCCAAGTGCCCCTTTTATATGCGAATATTATCCCAATTAGAGCATAATTGATACTAATTTAGGCCATTTTCCTATGATATTGTCTATATATTTGTATATGCGTTGTTTTGGAGCTTTATTGTAGAAACAGGTAAAATTAGCGATTAAAGTGATGCTGGAGAGGACAGGAATCCAGAACCGACGAAAAACACTGAAGAAGCCCAGTGCGCCGTTCGGCGCAGTACATGAGCCGATCGGCGCAAGGGTGTTTTGGCCCGCAGAAGTGACCGAGGCCCATTCCACATGTTTATGGAAGTTTATCTGCGCAAGACACTTGAAGATATTTGCCTAGAAGATTTATGAAACTTCAGAATCTCGACGTGCAGTACAAGACTTTATCTCGAAGGAAAAGACCCACATGGCAGCTGTGTAAGACAGAGGAACCGACTCGGAGAAGAAACAAGAGAAGACATGGCTTGCGCCGATCGGCGCGGCCCATGCGCCGATCGGCGCAGGAGGAAAAGATGACTAAAACATGATCCGGTACAGGAAAAACGAAGGCCCAGCCCAGTATGAGTTAGAGTCGGTGGAAGTTGACCTAATCCCGTCGAGTATAAAAGGAAGATAACTATCAAAGAGCCAAGGGGCACGAGGGGAGACGACAATCGTGAGAACCAGTTATTAAAACTCGGGTTCTCGGATATTGGGGCGGAGGTCTGTCAACACCGACGAGATCCACCAGAAGGGTGGTCGCGCCAATCAGCGCAGTCGCGACAACAGGAGAACCGATCACCCTGACGACTCCGCCAAGTGGCAAGGAATATACCAAGATAGAAGTTGCGATTCTGGACAATCAACTGAAGGAATTTGAAGGGAATTTTGCTAAACCGAAGGGGGATAGGACATTGATGAATGCTAAACCACTTGACGAATTTGAGCCAATGGACTGGATTCCCATTGCTTTTTTACAAGAATTGCTTAATATGAGATGATCCTTCAGTCCGCAAGACGCCTCTGAAGCCGGAATTGAGTATAATTTCCCAAGTAATCGCCTCAAGTCAGAAGTTTTCGATCAAGAGATTATTGGGAGAGTTTTAGGGAAGCTTTACAAAGATGATATAGAGCTTGATGGAACAGAGGTGAACAAGCGAAGAGATTGCTTTGAGCTATCCCCCTATGAAGGATTACGTGGTGTGTATGCTGTAGGTGTCACTGAAGAGGAAAAAAAAGAACAATACATACCATGTGAGATATCGGGGAAGAAATTTTCGAAAGCCTTATGTGACTTTGGCTCCCGTGTCAGCTTGATGACTTACGATACATTCATGAGCATGCCTTATGGAACTCAACAGCGGTTGATGGGGACTGAACTTGAGCTGATCATGGCGGATGGTAGGAAAACCAAGCCACTGGGAGTGATCAAGAATGTCAAAATAGAGATCAGCTTGAAAATAATGCCGATAGATTTCTTCGTTCTAGACAATAAAGAAACTGAGGTTGAAGATATCATTCTGTGAAGGCTATTCTTAAGATTAGTATAAGCTGTTCTGGACGCTAGGAAGGGTCAAATCACATTACACATGAGAGAGGAAGAAGTGCAATTTCAATTTAATGATCCGTCTCATCAATACTCTTCTTGCTATCAGAAATTCTGCCCAGAGGAAGACGAGAGGATAGGGACGGATATGGGAGACCCACTCGACCACATCATGCGTGAAACTAACAAGTATACTCCCAGCGCTGATCGGCGTGACCCCTGCGCCGATCGGCTCAATCATACTGGCAGCACCGATCGGCGCGACCTTTGAACCTCTCGGGGAGCTGGATCCAGACGAAGCGCCAGAAGTGGAACAGAAGGAACTTCTGAAGGAGCTACGCTATGAATATCTAGGAAAGAATAGAACATATTCAGTTATTGTGAACAACGCCCTAACGAAAGAAGAAATAGAGAGGCTTCTTATTGTGCTCAAAAGGTATAAGAAGGCCATTGGTTACACATTGGATGACATCAAGGGAATCAGGCCCGCATTTTGCACCCACAAGATTAACTTGGAGGAGAATACCAAACCAGTGGTTGAAGGGATGCCAAGGTTGAAGGAATCAATAAAGCCAGTGGTTAAAAAGGAGATTTTGAGGCTGCTTAATGCAGGTATGATCTACCCTGTTATTGATAGTGAATGGGTTAGCCCAGTGCATTGTGTACCCAAGAAAGGAGGGTTGACAGTAGTGCCTAACGAGAACAATGAGTTGATCCCTCAGAGGACTGTAACTGGATGGAGAATGTGCATAGATTATAGAAGTTTGAACAAAGTGACGAAGAAAGATCACTATCCTGTTCCGTTCATTGATGAGATGCTTGAAATATTAGTAATAAATTCATACTTTTGTTATTTGGATGGATATAGTGATTTCTTTCAGATACCGGTAAGACCAGAAGATCAGCAGAAAACTACTTTTACTTGCCCTTTTGGAGCATATGCATATAGAAGGATGCCATTTGGTCTTTGCAACGCGCCTGCAACATTTCAAAGATGCATGAATGCAATATTCGCTGAATTCATAGAATATATTATGGAGGTATTTATGGATGACTTCTCCATACATGGTGCTGATTTTGATAGCTATTTGGAGAATTTGGAGAAGGTTTTGAAAAGGTGTGTTGAATGTGATTTAGTTCTTAATTGGGAGAAGTATCATTTCATGGTAACAGAAGGGATAGTACTTGATCATGCCATATCTAAAAGAGGGATAGAGGTTGATAAAACAAAGGTATCTACAGTTGAGAAATTACCTCCCCCTACTGATCTTATAACTTTGAGGAGTTTTCTTGGACATGCCAACTTTGAGGATGATTCGAAGATTGCTAAACCCCTGACAGAATTGTTAAAGCAAGATACAAAATTTGTTATGGATGAGGAAAGACTCTTGGCCTTCAGGAGATTAAAGGAAGCTCTATGCTCCGCACCCATTATGCAGCCACCTGATTGGAGTCTATCTTTTGAAATTATGTGTGATGCAAGTGACTATGCAGTTGAAGCTATTCTTAAACAACGGAAGGAAGGTAAAGTGCATGCTATTTATTATGCTAGCAAAACTTTGAATGAGGCGCAAATAAATTATACAACAACTAAGAAGGAGATGCTAGCTGTTATATTTGCTTTTGAGAAGTTTAGATCCTACATTCTAAATTCTAAGGTGATCATATATACTGATCATGCTGCTATAAGATACTTGGTTTCAAAGAAGGAGTCTAAGCCTCGGTTAATGCGATGGGTATTGATGCTGCAAGAATTTGATTTGGAGATAAGAGATAAGAAAGGAGTAGAAAATTCTATAGCAGATCATTTATCTCGTCTTGAATCACCATCAACGGAGCCAATAAGAGATGAAATGCAACAAGAGCAGTTGTTTGTCGCATTTGATCATAGAGAGAACTGGATGATGGATATTATCAAAGGTTTCAAGGGACAAACTGATCTGATGAACAAGAACACAAGGAAAAGAGTTAAGAGTGAAATGATAAAATTTATATGGGCCGACCCATACTTGTATAGGTATTGCGAGGACGGAGCAGTACGGAGATGTGTACCCAGAGAAGAAAGAGCAAGCATTTTAGCAAAATGTCATTCTTCGGATTATGGAGGACACTATGGCTACTTCAGAACACAGGCAAAGATATGGGCGAGTGGATTCTATTGGCCTACTATGCATGAAGATGCAAAAAGGTATGTTGCAACATGTGCTCAATGCCAACGAATAGAGAATATTAACAATAGGAATGCAATGCCTGTTAAGTACAATCTTCAAGTCGATATCTTTGATGTTTGGGGTATGAATTTTATGGGACCCTTTGTGAATTCCCATGGTTTCGAGTACATATTGGTCGCCGTTGATTATGTCTCCAAGTGGGTCGAAGCAATGGCATACAAGGCTAACACTACAAGAGAATCAAGGAGTATACTTCAGGAGCAGATATTTCCTAGGTACGGGGTAACGACGATAATAATTACAGATGGAGGATCCCATTTTACAAGAGGAGAATTTGCTAGGTTTTTAACCAAATCTGGAATTGAACATAGAATTGGAACAGCCTACCATCCCTTCACAAATGGAAAAGCAGAAACTTCAAATAAGCAATTAAAGGGAATTCTGCAGAAGATTGTTACAAAGGAAGGAAAAGATTGGGCCATGAAGCTTATTGGAGCGTTATGGGCATATTGGACGGCATTCAAGACACCAATTGGTATGACACCGTATCAATTCATCTATGAGAAATTGTGTCACCTACCGGTGGAATTGGAACATAAAGCTTATTGGGCTATAAAGGAGATGAATCTGGATCTTGATGCCACCGGCATGAAAAGAAAGATACAAATAAGTGAATTGGAAGAGATGAGATTGCATGCATATGAAAATGCAGCCATATACAAGGAGAAAACAAATAAGTAGTACGATAAGAAACTTTTGAAGAAGGAATTCAAGGAAGGAGATTGGGTGCTCCTATTTAACTCGTGATTTAGATTATTTGGTAAAGGCAAACTGCGAAGCAAATGGGAGGGACCTTATCTCGTGAATACGGTGTTACCTTTGGGAGCGGTAATTATAATAGATGGCAAGAGAAAGCAAGTACACGGTGAACGGACAACGTCTAAAGGTATACCTAGAACCCGACACATTTGAATTAAAATCTTTTGATGTGTATTTCACTGTTTGGTACCCCGTGTGGACGAGCTTAACGATGTAAAACAAAAGCTTGTATTTTCTGTAGTGATTTGGAAATTTAGTGTACCGCGCCGATCGGCGCGACACTGCACCAATCGGCGGAGCCCTGCACCGATCGGCGTGGCAGAGTCCTTTTTGTTTTGACTCGGTTTTGAACCTTGCCTTTTTAAGACTCGTTAAATTCCACGAATAAGAGAAAGAGTACTAGTCCAATTGGAAATCAAGGGATATAAATATGAGGTGACAGCAAACCCACGGATCAACTCGTATTACATCGTCACCAGAACAAACCCTAAGAGCAGAAGCGATGGAAGGCGACGCATCAGGCAGAAACCAAGGCAGCGCCGATCGGCGCGACCCTTACGCCGATCGGCGCGACTCTAGAGCCGATCGGCTCGGCGGTGGATTTCCTCAGCCCTTTTTAAATTGGCCATGGGAAGAAGTCGACGAAGTGTTGACACCAACACGAGATGATCCCCTCGTCTGGTCAGATCTACGGAAGAAATTCATGAAGAAAAGCAAAGCTGACGCGTGGAACGCCGACAAGGTGAAGATGGATAATGAACTTCGGCAGATGATGGAAAGAGTATTGGTGCGCAAAGGAAAATCTGTAGCACCTATTGAAAGTGAAGTAGTTTCTCAAAGGTATACCATGGAAAGTCTTCTTGATCTTGCTACGCCCTTGTCATATGAGGATTTCCTATCTTTCGAAAGATCATTGACTGAGCAAGAGAAGAAAGAGCTAGATGAAGAGAGCGCCCTCACAATTCATAGGTGCCGACTTTATGGTGAACATGACATTGCCGCCAAGTATGAACTCAAGCTGCGAGAGGAAGTCGAAGAAGCTATGTACCAGCAGGATGTGGAGACGGATCTTCAAGCTAGAAGGGATGAATCCTTTCCCAAGGTTCTTACCGATTAGGAAAGTTTTCAAGAAAATAAGATTCATAGGAATAGTTGTATTGAGGGTTGTAAGTGTTTCTTTTGTGCTAAAGATCTTCAACACAAGGTTGCATGCTAGTGAACCAATCCTAAGGAGAGAATCCTTCATCATTCTGTTTCCTCTTTAATAACATTCACCTTCCTCTTTCTCACTATCATCATTCACACCAACCAACTCATTCCAATCTGTTAGTAACTCTTTAATAGTATTAGTTCCGCTCGTTCCCTGTGGATTCGATAACCTTGGAATACTCTGAGGGAAAAAGAGCTACAACTATACACCGTCCTCTTACGGTATATAAGTGGATGCGTAGATACGACCAACAGCCGGCGTGGTGTCGAACCCCGTGTCAGTGAGGACTGAGCAGGCTGCATACTCAAGGAGCTCTGCCACCGTTGATTTGGATCGCCGTTGAAGACCACGACCTTCTCCTGCTGCTCAACTCCTGCCTTGCTCCTGCTACAGCGCTCCCCGCGCCGCTGGCATATATGCTAATCATTGCTTGTGAAGCTTGTTCTCTCATCTATTTGTCGTAGCTGCTGCTACTGCTGCTGCTACAATTTCTCCACTCATTGTTCTTGTGATATGGTGGAAGCTTCTCCAAGGAAGCTTATGTGCCGTGTGTCACATCGAGAGAGAGGCGGCTGCAGCATATATAGGGACAGCCCGTCATGTTTGTTTGTCTGTTCTTTACTCAGCACACGGGACGGGACGAGAGTGGTAGAGAGCTGAGGTTTCAAAGCTAGCACCATAGCAGAGTACCAGTTGCAAGTTGTGTCATCTGTTCTTGTGCACCTCAGTTTTGCTCTGAATGTTACTATTTGGTAAGCTTATCGAGTTGTAGATAGGTACACAGAGCTGAAGTACTACTATCGTGTGTGTTTTAAGCTGTCGTAAGTATGTAGATTGGTTTCATGTTTTGTTCATCTGTTGACTTTTTCACCGTCAGTTGTGATGTCTGTTGTAAAACGCTTATGGGCCAGGCCCATCTTCTAGAAGAAGGACTCCTGTCCCATGTGGGCTCCTTATCTAATCCTAGCCCAACACGAAGTAGGGTTTCTCCCTTATAAATAGTTGAGGAGACATCGCTTTATAATTTTGCAAGAATTATTTAATAAAGAATTTCGTCTCCTCTATTCTTGTTACTTTTAGTTTTTGTTTTCTACTTCGATCTACGTGCCTGTGATCGTCGATAACTCAACACGTTATCAGCACGCTCTACAGAGCCGGCCATCTACTCAGCTATTGAAGGTACGATTTTTGATTGAATTTGTATCTTGACTCGCTGCAGCCAAGATCTGTCTAGGAGATCGCCACAAAAATCTTGACTCGTTGCAGTCAAGATCTACAACAACAAAAGCCTGCCATAGGAGATGGCACTATGAAATAACAAAATCAGATTAAAGACACTTATGCGTCCGCAATCTACCAACCCTAACCGGATCTGGAACCGGCAAGGGGTGGATCTGGGATATCCAAATCCAAAATGGTGTACGTCCAGAAGTTTGAAAGAATAAAAATCAGATCCGCAGACACTTATGTGCGAGGATCTACGGATCTACCCTAACCTAGCGGTGAAGGAGACCGGATTCATCACAGAAAGATCAAAGAAAAACAAAATCCAGAGGCTCAGATCTGTCCCGTGACGGCTCAGATCTGGACCATGCTAGTCCAGATCCGACTCCACCGAACCTTGGACCCGGCTCCATACATCACAGAAAGTTGAAAAGAAAGAAAAAAAGAGAAGAAGGGGAGAGCAACCGAATCTGGCAAGATCCGGTCTCCACCAACGAAGTCGCGCTGAAGAGATGCCTGGCGCCACCCGACCCTGCCCGGCTGCACCAATGCCGGCTGGGCCCATGCACGTACGGCGGCGCCAACGGCCAGCGGTCCCTCCTCCCCGCGACAGCACCAGGCCCCATGCCGCCGAGCCTGGCTAGCCACCACGTGCACAAGCCGTGCGCGAGCACGCCTCGATCGCGACGCCAAGCCGCCCCCGCCCGCCGCCTACAGCAACGCGCGCGCTGACGCCCCGGCCGCTCAATGCCCGCTGACAGCGCGCGCTGACGCCCTAGGCCCGAGCGCCGCAGCGATCCCCCCCCCCCCCCCCCCCCGGCGGGCGCTTGGCTCCGCGCGCCGACTTGCTTCGTGCTCGCGCCGTGAGGCAGCTCAGTGAAAGAGAAGGTGGAGGTGTCGGTGGGGGAAGAAGAAGAAGAAGAAGAAGAAGAAGAAGAAGAGAGAAAGAGGAAGTGGCGGCTGCGAGGAAAGGAAAATGAGGGAGTGAGGTGAAACCCTAGGGTTTCGTCCCTTTTATACACTTTACAAGAAAAACGGGCTGGGCTCAATTTTTGGGCCGGATTTTGGCCCATTAGAAGCCCGATCAGCAAAAATATCTAAAAATTTGCAAAATAGCCCCTGGAGTTATTGGAATTTCTGATGAAGTCCAGATTTTTGTAGAAACGCCCCTAATATTTTTAGAAATAAATCTGGAGTCCATATTTTGCAGCAAGAACCCTAGAAATTATGAAAATTACTAGAAAATCATAGAATAAATAGAAATTTCACGGGAGTGTGTTATTTTGCATATAACACCCCGGATTTTTCTAGATTTATATCAAGATGAACTATAGTCCTTATGTCATTCCATTTTCACAATTTATTGGTTATTTTTATGTAGAAATACCAATAAAAATAACTTAAACATGCAATTTTTGTTATACCACTTTACTTATGCCCCCTATTACTTGGATATATAATTTGCATATACATGAAGTAATTTTTGCACCATGATATCATGCAGATGTCTGACTTTGTGAAGAGAGAATTCGATGTGCTTACCTCCCATGGAAGTAACTACCTGTCTTGGGCCCTTGATGCTAAAATTCTCCTTAGTGGCAAAAATGTCTTGAAGATAATTATGCCCAAAAATGGAGAACCTGCTACAACAGCAGTGGAGCAAGCTCAGTCCCTGTATTTCCTGAGGCATCATTTATGTACTACATTAAAAAATGAGTACATGACTGAAAGGAACCCGAAGGTCTTGTGGGACTCACTATGTAATCGCTTTGAGCAAATTGAAATAGTCTTACTTCCTAAAGTGTAGCGTGAATGGCAAAACCTATGCTTCCAAGACTACAAGACTGTTGAGGAATATAATCCCAAGCTTTATGGTATTGTGTTACGCATGAAGCTATGTGGCAAAGATCTCAAAGATCCCGACCTCATCCACAAGACTCTCTCCACCTTTCACCCTAAGCTCATCCATGTGAGCCGCCAGTACAAGAAGGACAAATATGACTCTTATGTCGCCCTGAGCAATGCATTGCAGCAAGATCAGGGGGAGAACGAATTGATCAAGCAGAATCATTTGTCTCATCCTACTAGCTCCATGGCACCGCAAAAAGCAAATGTCATGTCATTCAAGAAGAATAACAATAAGGGTAAAGGAGCTCCGAAGGCACCACCGAAAGCACAAAACAACCCTAACAAGTTCAAGAAGAACTATAAAGGGAAGTCAAAGAAGACGCCTTCAGGGGAAGAATATGGAAAACAGGACCAGAAATGTTACAGATGTGGCATGAATGGACATTGGTCTAAAATTTGTCGCACGCCTAAGCACGTTGTCGACATGTACCAAGAACTCAGGAAAAAGCTTACGGAGCATGAAGCCAACTATGTTGAAGCTCCACAAGCCAAAGAAGACATCACGAAAATGGATTCTGGTACATTAGACAAAGCTCAAGGTCATGGAGAACCAAGCCAGGCCTCTGATATTGAATTTGATGAAGACCTCATGGCAGAGGATGAGGAGAACCATTAGAATTAAGCACTAGTAATAGGGGTGCATTAAGTTTTTAGTGGTGGTTTATTTATGTAATCTCATGAAGAGAAGACATTTTCTCATTAATATATCATATTGGTGTGGAAATTATTTGTATTATTATTTATGTTGATTATACATGATTGTATTAATTACAGAATCGTGGAGTATATGGCTATTCAAGAGGAGCTCTATCTCATAGACAGTGGCACTACCGCTACCGTTCTAAGGGACACTAGTTATTTCCAAACACTTCGAAAGTTTGATGGAGATATAACTACTATCATTGACAATGACACTAGGATTGTTGGCACAGGCAGGGTCACAATTGTCCTACCGAATGGTATGAGGCTAGTAATCCATGAAGCATTGATTTATCCCGTGTCTACTCGGACATTGTTAAGCTTCAAGGACATCCGTGCAAATGGATTTCATGTAGAAACCAATGATGATAAAGACGAAGAATGTCTCTTATGACTAAGAAAGATGGAGATCACAAGACTATCATCAAAAGTTTTTCAACCATTAAAGAAAGCATGTACTACACTTATGTTAAACCACACAAAGAGTTTGCTGCGTTCAAGACCGTATTTAGCAACAAAGAAACCTATCAAACATGGCACGATAGACTTGGTCATCCAGGTCTCAACATGATGCAAAGAATCACGAAGAATTCGAATGGTCAAAACTTGAAGACAAAAGATTTCCCAAATCAAAAAGATTTTTTGTGCGTTGCATGTGCAAAAGGGATGCTCATCACTCGACCCTCAAAGCTTAAGATTCAAGCAGAATCGATGACATTCCTTGAACGAATTCAAGGAGACATATGTGGACTAATTAACCCCATGTGAGGACCTTTTCAGTACTTCATGGTGTTGATTGATGCTTGCTCGAAGTGGAGTCATGTATGTTTATTGTCTACTAGAAACCATGCGTTTGCACGATTGACAACTTAAATCATACAATTGAAAACCAATTTTGCGGATCACAGAATTCAATCCATCAGGATGGATAATACCGGAGAATTTACCTCGAAGTTGTTTAATGACTATTGTATGAGTCTGGGTATCAAAGTGGAACACTCTGTACCACACGTGCATACACAAAATGGCCTTGCAGAATCATTAATTAAGAGGATCAAATTGATAGCACGGTCATTATTGCAGAATTGCTTATTTCCTACCTCTTGTTGGGGGTGTGCAGTGTTGCACGCAGCAGCATTAATTCAATTGAGGTCATCTGCTACACATAAAGAATCACCATTAGCAATGGTGCCTGGTACAATACCAAATGTTTCTCACTTACGGAGATTTGGATGTGTTGTGTATGTCCCTATCCCTCCGCCTCAGCAAACTGCAATGGGTGCACAACGGAAACTCGGAGTTTACATTCGATATGAAAGTGCATCCATAATCAAGTATTTAGAGCCATCCACTGGAGATCTACACACAGCTTGTGTGACACTCCTAGTGTCATTAGGGTCCCAAGGGTGTCATTTGGGCAGCATAAAACCAGAACACAAGCATTTGAATTTAAATTCAAATTGCAATTCAATTGGATTCAAAACCCAATTGAAAGACCTTTGAACTGCAAGTCCTAAATTTTCAATAAGACTCACCTTTGCAAAAATTATATGTTGATGGCCTTGGTCAAATAGAATTTTGCAAATTTTCTCAGAATTTTAGTCCATCAATAATGGCCTCAAATAAATGTTAGAATGGTTAAAAACCATCTCTGTTCAGAAAATTCCTGAGCTTTTTGTATTGGGGACTGTTGGTAGTTAGTATTTTTGTAAAAACCAGCACATTATGGGGAGCCTACCATAATTTTGGTCTGATTTTAGCAGATATGGATTAATTCTAACAAAATTTGCAAAGGCAGTCGGCTGGAGGGATTGGAAAAAGAAAGGAAAAAGAAAAACTGCCCGTGGGACCCACCTGGCAGCGACTCAGAGGAAACACACCCGGCCGAGGCCGCGCTGCCCCGCCCGTCGCGCGCCGCGTGATCGCCGGCGTACGGCCAACGGCCGATGCCGCGGATCGACGGCCCCACACGCGCGTTCGGACATCCCTCTGTCGCCTGTCCGAGCGCACTCACCCCCGCATTCACTCCTCGCTCTCGCTCTCTCCCCGCCATCGCCTCTGCTTCCGCCGTCGTCGCTGCTCCGCGTCGCTTGGCCGCCACCGCCCGCCGGAGCCCGAGCCAAGCTTCTGGAAGCAGCGCCGAGACGACCCGGCGAGCCTGCACCTGCTTCCCCTGCACCGCGCGGTCAGCATTGGAAGATCGGCCCGGTTCTTCCCCGGCGCCGACAGTCGACCCCGAACTGCTCCCCCGCGTCGCCCGGCACCCACGGTGAGCCCCTGACCGATTCCTTGCTCGAGGAGCTTCCCATCTTGTTCGCGCATGCGTTTGAGCTCTGGTTGGACAAATCCGACCACGTTCTCCCCTAGTTCTTCGCTCGAGGCCGCCGCCGACCACCGCAACGCCCACCTCGCCGGTGAGACCGCACCCCCGGCCTCCCTCTCGTAGGAGAAGCTCGATGACCTCCTTCTCCGCGCTCCAGTGAAGCTTTCCGGTGAGATCCCGAGTCCAACCGCCCTTCCCTTGTCGCGCCTGCTGCCGCCGCACCCTGCCCTGTTTCCGCCGCCGTCGCTGGGCTACGTCCGGCCATCGCCGACGGTTCCTGATAGACTAGATGAGTGCGCGGTGTTGAGTAGGTCGTTTCTCCTTTCTGGACCAGCCCGAGCCAGGGACCCCCTGCCGGCGTCGCCGTGCTCCGACGAGAGCGCGCGTGCGCGCGCACTCGGCCCCGCTGGCCGCTGGGCCGCGAAGGCCAGTGGGCCTGGCCTCGCTCTAGGCCACGCTCGGCCGAAGCGCCCCCGCGCTCGCGCTCGCCCGATGGGCCGCGCGCGAGTCCCAGCCCAGTGGGCTGCCTGTTTGCGGCCCGCGAAGTAAAAATTGGTTTTTCTTATTTATTCATTTCGAGAAATAGGTTAAACTGGTAAATTGCATAGTAAATTGAATAATAGGAATTTTGTAGCAAGGTAAATTTTGTTAGACTTGTATGAACTTGTACTGTGGTAGAAAAATGCTAATGCCACATGCATAGTAATTTTATACCAGGGTTAAAATAAATAGTAATTCTATGCATAGTAATGCCACATGCATAGTAATAAATAGGAATTTTAATTAATTACAGAGAGCGGATAAAATATTAAAAATTGGCCTCCAGGTAGTATTTTCAGTTTTAGTCTTCCTGGAAAAATTTCATAAAGAAATTCTCTGTTTAATTAGCTGAAATTAATTAAATACCTTTTTCCTTATAATAATCTTTGGCTTAGTATTTGATGGTGAAACTTAGCAATTAATTCTCTCCTGGTGTAACCTAATTATATTAATCACCCCTGTCCCTTTCGAAGAGCAGAACCTTGTCGACGTAATAAATTATGCCCCGAGTGCAAGTTTAACCGTTGATAAAGTTTGGATCCGCCGTAGGGCTGTCCACGGGTGCTTGTACCTTGCGAGGGTTTTGATCACACTAATGCTATTTAGTTAGCACCTGCGAGCCCTGGGCGGCACTTGCACAGTTTTGCCCCGGCACACGCAGACACACCGTACTTGGATGCGACGTCGTCGCGGTCAAGTACTGGAGTCCATGAAGGAAATACACGAAATACCCTCGCCCTGTGCCCACTCCTTGAGTGATGCTTTCGAACGTCTCGCCGCACACCGTTTAATTCCGCTGATAACAGTGCGCATTAACGTATTTATTGAGGAAGTGCCATGAATCTTCTCTCACAGCATTCCCTCTTGCATCATATAGATCACGCCGTGAACCACGTGGAGGCAGGACCGGAGCAGGATCCCGAAGGAGCTGGAGGTGCCGTAGCTGACCAAGAGCAGAACCAAGGCAAGCCTCGGTGCATAACCCCGTTTAAAATTTTTATTCTATCACTAGCTAGGGATGTAGGCTTGTCTGTGCATTAAGTGATAAGAGTTGATTGAAACCCTAGCATGCAGTAGGTCCCTCTTCCCGATTATTAGCCTCAGGACGGTAGTCGCTCTGCTTAAATTAGGACGACTACTCATCGAGTGGTATGGAGACCACTCGTAGATAGGAAATATTATCACTGGGGAATGATATCGGATGAAGGAAAGAGTGGATGGAATCACAATGAAGACCGGACGGGCAACTAGGTGGAAAGGGAAGGACAACTTGTCTTCAAGGAGGTAGCCCCGTCCGAGTCACCTAAGGCTACGCCTCGTGTCCGGCCCATGGGATCAAGTTTGAACGTACTGTTGGCATGCTGGAGATATGGGCCCACTAAGCTACGACTACCGCTTGGTCTGAAGATAGCCTTCTCCCTTCTTTGGTGGAACTAGGGCTGAGAGGAGGGAACAATCCACCCATGGATGGCGGCATGAGGCGCATCGCGTTGGGGGACCCTTCTCGGGGGAGTCTGGACCCGGAAGATCCTGCGGTACCGTGAGCGAAAGGTTGCTCCATGCGGCTTCCTGGAAAAGCGTATGGGTCGTGCAAGCAGGTTTCTCCTGCAGGATGTAAATCGATTCGAGTCGCTGCCCCTTACAGTAACGAGTACCACTTGATCGCTGCTACAGAACAGTGCCGGAAGCCATTAAGATGATGTGTGGGTTTAATACTGCTGTTTGAAATTATTAAGATTGTATTGCAACTATGATTGTTATAGCTCTAGTGCAAACTAAATTTATTTCTCCGCATGACAACTCAACTTGATGCTAAAACTTGAAAAATAGGGAGCCACTCTTAGGGGGGTTTTCGGGCAATTTAAACCCTACCCCCAGCCTTTGCATGTCTAGGCGTCGGCTGTAGATGGCCATTTTGACGGGTCAGTCTTGCTGAGTAAATTAGTTACTCAGAGCGTAGCTCTATGTGGTTTTTCAGATGACTAGGTCAGAGAGTGCCACTGTGGAGGAAGGTTTCATTGGGAGGGCCAGCGCCCCGATTGCTGGAACATCGAATGGGAGCTGTGCACAAATGAAGATGAGGATTAGGTCCTTGCTTGCCGGTACGGTGCTTGGGCAAGGCACCTGTTATGGCCGGATGATCTCTGTGTGTCGCCGTGAGAGGGCGACTTGTATCTTAGCTATTTCGTCAAACTGGTGAACCAGTGTTGAACTTTTCGCTTCCGCAAATTTATTCTGTCAAAACCCCGGTTTGTGAAGACAACTTCGGATTTATGTAAACTCTGCTTCTCCACCTATGTTCATGTTGCAAATATTTCATCTGTCATGTATTGTACTATTGGGCGCCACAGCGCGTGTCGCCACCCGAGGGAGATCCTGGAACGGAGCCGTCTCCGTGGTAAGGCGGGTCCGTGACAGCTTGCTTCATTGATTGTATCTTTAATGAAGATCATTTCCCGGCATTAGGGGGAGGAAAGTATCTCTCTCGGGACGAATGTCGTGAAATAGAATGGGAAACTAAAGGAATTCAAGGAATGGATCCTCGCACTACAGAAACTGAGCTCGAAGTTCAGAACATCCTCCATCTACAGAGGATTGCTAATGAACTGCTAGAAGCTTTCACCAATATAAGAGACATTGTGAAGTCTCATATACCCGCTGGAAATGCACCTGAAAGAATAGACATCCTATTTGAAGAAGATGACTATATAGAATTTCAGCCTCCTTCCTCAAAAGCAACAAATGCTAGGAAGAGGGGGAGTGATCCGGTTACATGGGCACCAAAGAAGCCTAGAGTACAAGCTCAAGCTAAAACGAGAAGAAGCCAAAGCAAATTACTCAAAAGAAAAATATAGAAGGTGAAAGCAAACCACACGAAGTGGTGAGCCTTGAAGAAGAAATCCTAATTGAGAATGTGCGCACACTTGAAACTCCCGACGGGTTACCGGAAATTCCTGATCTAAACACACCTTTGAGTGATGTGGATCAAGAAAATGAAATAATAGAAGAAGTTTCAACGAATTATGTTGAGACGGGAGTAGTATACAGTAGAAAGACAACGAAAGTCGACTCATATTTTGCTGACACAATTGCAACACAGATTGACTTGGAATCTGAACCAAAGTCAATGAAGGAATGCAAGAAGCGTTCTGACTGGCCAAAGTAGAAAGAAGCAATTTGTGCAGAGTTGAACTCGCTAAAGAAAAGAGAAGTGTTCGGCAATGTAAGCCTTACACCAAAACGTATCTTCCCAGTGGGTTACAAATGAGTGTTTGTCAGGAAGAGAAATGCTCAAAATGAAGTGACTAGATACAAGGCGAGACTCGTAGCTCAACGTTTCACGTAGAGACCAGGAATTGACTACGAAGAAACCTACTCTCCCGTAATGGATGGAATTACTTTCCGGTATTTAATATAATTGGCAGTGAATATGAATTTGCAAATGCGACTTATGGATGTTGTCACTGCATATTTGTATGGAATATTAGAAACATAAATCTATATGAAAGTTCCAAAAGGAATCAAAGTCCCGAATGAAGAAGAACATAAATTGTATAGTGTCAAACTTCAGAAGTCACTATATGGTTTAAAGCAATCTGGAAGAATGTGGTATAACAAACTCAGTAACTTTTTACTAGAGAAAGGATTCTTGAAGAATAATGATTGTCCTTGTGTATTCATTAAGAAATCAGAGAAAGGTAATTGCATAATCTTTGTTTATGTTGATGATTTGAATATCATTGGCACTACACAGGACGTTGAAGATGCATGTTCTTACTTAAAGTCTGAATTTAAAATGAAAGATTTAGATAAGACTGCATATTGTTTAGGCTTGCAGCTTGAGCATACCCAGGAAGGGATATTATTGCATCAATCAAACTATACCAAGAAGGTATTAGAGAGATTTAATATGAAAGATGCATACCCACTCAGATCTCCTATGGTTATTAGATCACTCAATGCAGAGGACGACCCATTTAGACCAAAGGAGGAAGATGAGGAATTATTGGGACCTCAATATCCCTATCTCAGTGTTATTGGAGCATTGATGTACCTTGCAAATAGTACGAGGCCCGATATATCTTTTGTTGTTAATCTACTTGCTAGATACAGCTCGGCACCAACTATGCGACATTGGAAAGGCATTAAACAAGTACTAAGATATCTAAGAGCAACTGAAGATTTCGGATTATTTTTCAAGAAGAATGCAGAAGTAACCTTGGTTGGGTATACTGATGTTGGCTACTTATCTGATTCACACAAGTCGGTCTCGTAGACTGGATATGTGTTCTTATTTGGTAGAACGGCAATTTCATGAAAGTCAACAAAGCAGACGATTGTTGCTACATCAACAAATTACTCAGAGATTATCGCATTATTTGAAGCCGCCAAGGAATGCACTTGGCTTAGGAGGATGTCAAGACATATAATGGATAGTTGTGGAGTATCATATACTCCATCCTCTATAGTTATCTATGAAGATAATAACACTTGTATTGCACAAATACAATCGGAATATATAAAGTCAAACAGGACAAAGTATATATTACCCAAATTCTTCCATACGCATGAATTGCAAGAGAAGGGAGAGATTTTGGTAACTCATATCCGATCTTGTGATAATCTTACAGATATGTTCACAAAGGCACTATCAGCTTGCACTCTTGAAAAGTGTCGGCATGGTATTGGCATGAGAAGACTTAGAGAAGTGCTTCGAACAGGGAGAGAACTTCCCTAAGTACATCACGTTCCCAAATTAAAAATTATCTCGAAGATAATTCATGTTGTTCATGAAGATCGATAAACATTAATCATGACGATTAAAGCATTGTACTTTTTTTTCTTTATGAGTTTTTTCTATGAGTTTTTCTCATTAAGGTTTTTGATGAGGCAATACGTACAATACAAGTGACGGTAATATGTGCTCTTTTCTTCATTTTTTCCACTGGGTTTTTAAGGAGTTTTTATGAGTCATGTTTATCGTGATAAAGAGCCCAAGAGGGAGTGTTGTAAAACGCTTATGGGTCATGCCCACCTTATAGAAGAAAGACTCCTGGCCCATATGGGCTCCTTATCTAATCCTAGCCCAACACGAAGTAGAGTTTCACCCTTATAAATAGTTGAGGAGACACCCCTTTGTAATTTCATCAGAATTATTCAATAAAGAATTTTATCTCCTTTATTCTTGTTACTTTTAGTTTTTGTTTTCTACTTCGATCTACGTGTCTGCGATCGTCGATAACTCAACAATGTCAAACTGATTTTTGCTTTTGTGGTCTACAAAGTTGTGCATGCCATGGATATCAAGTTGAGTCCGAATGCATAACTTTGCCCATAAATGGATTTTGGTTCACATGGCAGGTCTATATATATAGTTTTAATAATAGCAATAAACTTAGAAACATGTCTTACACTAGAATACTTCTCCGTTTTTTTATTAGTGTCGTTCGGACAAGAAAAATTAACTCACTTTTAGGCTAATCTCTTTGTCTGAAAAGACAAGAAAATCAGACCGGAGGAGTAAAAATTTTCATTAGTGCAACTATAAATATGACCAATTTTATCATTCCATTTGTGTCGGTAGGATTTTTGTCCGTGGCATCGCACGGGCATCCAACTATTTAAAATAATAAAAGGAGAGTACAACTGAAAAATAACTAATCAGGAAATTTCAAAAACAAAATTAACAACACTACAACAGATGATGCCGTCGATTTTCTCGATGCACCAACGGCCAACAATAACATAGAACACTTTGATGGGTTCAGTTAGAATCAAGCTTTGTTTCTCAAGCAGCTGATTCCATTCCATTGCCATCCCTGCCGCTGGTGTCCACCTGACGCGACTGCGAGGCCGGCCGCGGCGACGTGGGGAACCTGGGCGA
Source organism: Eleusine indica (assembly GCA_030378355.1). Lineage (NCBI taxonomy): Eukaryota > Viridiplantae > Streptophyta > Magnoliopsida > Poales > Poaceae > Eleusine > Eleusine indica. The sequence continues at coordinate 7,576,704 of CM059497.1, read as the reverse complement.
CAAGCACCGGTACATGAGCATGTCCTCCTCACTGCCGCCTTCGTCAAAGTTCTGGGCGTAGCTGCGTGCGTCGTAGCAGAAGTTCTTTGGCGGGCGGGGTGTGTGCATGTGCTTGCTCGACCCAAAGCTGGCCCGGATCCATGCTGATGGCGACCGGAGCAGGGAAGGTGAAGCCGGCCGGTCGGCGTGGGTGTTGGCGTGTGAAGAGGACTTCGGAGAAGGGTGGAAGATGCTGGCGTTGCCGACGGCGGGGACCTGGACGTTGAGGTGGCCGAGGAGGGGCCGCCGTCTGTTCTTCATGCTGCGAGGATGGCTTGTGGTGCCCCCACTGTGGTGCTCCGGCTGCACGGAGGAGGCAGCCATCGGTGTTTTCTTTCTTTCTTTTGATGCCTAGGCTTTGACCAAAATGACAGATTTTTGAGTGATGACGGGCAGTGGCTGGCTAGTATCAGGGGGTTGATGGTTTCGCTGTTATGGAAGAGCAGCAAACTAGCTTAGTAGCTTTTTATAGCTTTGGTTAGCATCTTCGTTTTCTTGCACTGTATGTAGCCACGCTCAGATGCATCTCTCATGACGATCCGTGTTTCGTGAATGTTGGGAAAAGGATCAGGTTTCGTGGATACAGAGGAAAGGGGCGACGTGCATGGCACACCAGCATGAAGCGTCCGAGGTGACCGTGCGAGGATCTCGGTCATGCATGTGGTGGGAGATATCCCTTTGGCTGTAGAGCGACAAGGACACGGGCACCCAGCAGATTCGCCTTCTTGTTTGCGACACGGGCGGCCAATATTGACTTTTTTTTTAGTTATAATAATTTTGCTTCAAGGAAAATGGACTCTCCCGCGGCCTTTATTCAAGGTAATTTGGAACTCACACTACCACAGAAGGAAAAAAAATTGGGTGCGCCCAGTGCCGCGCGATGCCCTCGGTTGGCCATCGGACGCAGTCCTGCTCCCGCACGCGATCGAAGAAGCTGCAGTCCCGAACGGCTCACGCGTCGCTCGCGGCTCCCGCATCGGCTCACCATCGGAGCAGCGCGGTGACGGCGTTAAGCTGGAGCGCCGCGTCATCGGAGTGGAGCAGCGGAACCGCCTCGGTCTCGCCGACGAACGCGCGGTTGTCAGAGCCGAGCTTGGAGAGCAGTCGAATCTCGTGCATGACGCGGCTGGCCGCGTCGGGGGAGGAGGCGAAGGAGACCGCAGAGGAGAGCTTCCTCACGAGGAACGACGCTGTCATGCGCGCGGCCTCTTGCACCGCCTTGTTGTTCGCGGCTACCGCCTGGGCTGCCTCGATCTTACCGGTCTCGCCGCCGTCCATCATGGCGGCGACGCCGTTCTCGCGGCACCACTTGGCGATGAGGTTCTTGAGCGCCTTGTTGGGCACAAGCTCCAGGTTGGCCAGCGCCTGCCCCGTCTTGGGGCACGTCGACTTGCCGGCGTCAAACCACTGGTCGATGGACGCCCGGTCGTAGGTCTGCCCGCTCGCGACCACCACGGGGTCCCGCATCAGGTCCAGCGAAATCAGGCACCGGAAGTCCGGCGGTGGCGGCGGTCAATGGTGAGTGCTCAAGAAACCGCTGTCCGCTCGCGACCACCACAAGCTCAAGGCCGATGGCGGGCCGATGCGAGAGCCGCGTGAGCCGAGCGGGAATCGATCGCGTACGGGAGCAGGACTGCGTCCGATGGCCAACGGAGGGCATCGCGCAGGGGTGGCGCACCTTGGCACGCGTGAGCCCAGGGCGCACCCAATCCCCCCCCCCCCCCCACACACAGAAGATGCCTCTAGTGACGGTGCAAAATACATTGTAGCAACGAGTATGGATAGCCATCGCTACGGTTCTGCAGGTAAAATAAAATATTTAAAATGGCAGACAACCTCATGTTGAAACAAATCACCGCTATAACCATTGGATTCGAAAATAAAAAAAAAGCTCGCCAGGCCTGCTGTGGATCTGTCGACAGGTGCTCTTGCCCGTCGCCCTCCGGTCGGATCTGCCGCCATGCCACCCTAGGCAGCCGCCTTCGCCCGCTACCATGGAGGAGGAGGCCGGATATGCTGACTAAGGAGAGGGAGAGGAGGCCGGATCCGTCGACGCTGCTCCCGAAGCCCGCCTCTATGCCGTCGTGGAGGTCGGAGTCGCCGTCGTCGATGGTTGAGCTCCACCCGCCTCTAGGACTCCTGGATCTGACCGCCGTGGAGGTCGGAGCCGCCTAGGAGCCATGACCGCCTCCATGAAGGTCGGAGCCATCGCCGTCGAGGGTTCAACTCCGCCTACCTCTCGCCCGCCGCCACGCCTCGCGGGTAAGGCCGCCGTGTAAGGATCATGACCATTGAGGTCATCCCAAGATATGAATATTTTGGTGATGAATAACAAACATGAAATATGACTAATGTCTACACGAGTGTTGTGCATGTAGTAAACTTTTTCTATTCTATGATGATTGAAGATGGTTCTCTTGACGATGAATGATAATGACCACAAGCATAGAGGCTTGATAAGCTTGATGGAGTCCAAGGGTTTGATGGAGATGGATCAAGGCTAATGACAAGCTATGGAGCAAGTGTTGAACACTTGTCTAGTTGTTAGGGCTTTGAGAACATAGAAAAAACCGGACTATCAAGAGGGTCTAGGTCGTGTCTCTTAGGTCAGGATAGCCGGTGACGTGTGTGGATGCTCAGTAAAATCATAGGCACTAGGTGACAGTGGAGAAGTCAAGAAGTTGTTCGGAGAAGCCGGGAAACAAAGTCAAGCGAGGACGATAAGTTTCAGCTTCTGGACAGAGTGACAGAGGGGTCTGTGGAGACCGGACTATACGGTCACTAGGAGATCAAAGATCAGTTTGCGAGGAATCTATTTGCATGAAAACCCATACTGACCGGACCTAATTATTTGTGAATATCTCAGTTGATCTTTTCCCTCTCCTTCAAATTTTTGAAGTTTGATGCTCGCATCATAGGGAGTTGGAGAGATTTTACAATCCTCAAAACCAAAACGGGTAAGTATCTTCTCTGCATAGTGGGATTGATTCAAGGTAATCCCATCTTTGCTTTTGATCAACTTTATATTTAGGATCACATCCGCTTGTCCCAAGTCTTTCATGTCAAAACACCTTGATAAGAAAGTTTTGATCTCATCAATTACTCTTGTGCTTGATCTAAAACTTAATATGTCATTGACATATAAGCATAAAATTACTCCCTCACCCCCACCATAACGATAGTACACACACTTATCTGCCTCGTTTACGCTAAATCCAGTAGATGTCAAAGTGATGTCAAATTTCTTATGGCATTGTTTGGGTGCTTGTTTAAATCCATATAGGGATTTTATTAATCTGCACACTTTGTTCTCTTGCCCAGGAAGTTTATAACCATCCGGCTGCTCCATATAGATTTCTTCTTCTAACTCTCCATAAAGAAAAGCGGTATTTACATCCATTTAATAGACACGCAACCCATAAGAAGCTACAAGAGCAAGGAGCACTCTAATGGTGGAAATTCGGGCAACAAGAGAGTATGTATCAAAGAAATCCTCTCCTTCTCTTTGTGTGAATCCCTTGGCCACAAGCCTAGCCTCGTACTTTTCAATAGTATCATCAGGCCTCAATTTCTTTTTAAAGATCCACTTACATCCAATTGGTTTGTACCCGCTTGGACACTCACTGATCTCCCAAGTCCCATTTGACATGATAGAGTCCATCTCATTACGGACTACCTTTTTCCAATAGTCCGCATCTAAAGATGCATATGCCTCTGAAAGAGTGTTGGGCACATCATCCACAAGATAAATAATATAATCATCACCAAAAGATTTTGCAATCTTTTGTCTCTTAGTCCTACGAGGAGCTTCATTGGTGATATTGTCATCTTCTTTAGATTGTGTGTATAATTCATCATTTATCTCACATGGTGTTGTGTATCCTCAGGAGCATTCACATGATTGTGATAATTCTCACTCTGAGAAGTGCTACCCGCTGCTCTCATAGGAAATATATCCTCAAAGAATGAAGCATCTTTCGACTTCATGATAGTATTAACATTTTGTTCAGGGGTATCAGATTTAACTACTAAGAATCTATAGGCCGTACTGTTATGAGCATATCTCAAAAATGCACAGTCTACTATTTTTGGTCCAAGCTTTCTCTTCTTTGGCTCAGGTAAGTTAACCTTCGCCAGACAGTCCCAAGTCCTCAAGAAATTGACATTCGGTTTTCTCTCATTCCATCCTTCATAGAGAGTGACTTGTTTGTTTTTAGTCACTACCCTATTTAGGACAAAATTAGCTGTCAAAATAGCTTCCTCTCACCATTCATAGGGCATGCCGACGCTCTCTAACATGGCTTGAGATGAATATGGTGGTGTCACTTCATGGATAATACCATGTTCAGCACAAAATTGAGAGAAATCATTTGAGGTATACTCTCCTCCACGATCATCGCGTAATCGTTTGATTTTTCTCTCAAGTTGATTCTCAATCTCGGCCTTATAAATTTTAAAGTATTGTAAAGCTTCATCTTTAGTTCTTAGCAAATAAATATAGCAAAAACAAGTAGCATCATCAATCAAAGTCATAAAATATCTCTTGCCTCCTCTTGTCAATATTTTATTCATTTGACACAAATCAGAATGAATAAGATCTAATGGTGCCAATTTTTTCTTTTCCTCTAAACTCTTAAATGGTTTTCGAGGCTGTTTTGCTTGCACACAAGATTGATACTTTGATCCGGACATTCTAGCAATGGTGTCAAACCCAATATGGCAGAAACATGAGTGTCACGCATCAGCCTCACAAATATTTTTTATTAATCATGGATGCAACATTCAGATTATAAGAATAATCAGAAGTATTCAAGCGGAGCAAGCCTCTGCTTAAATAGCCTTTGCCAATAAAGTTTCCAAACTTAGATATTACAACTTTATTTGACTCAAATACTAATTTATAACCATCCTGACACAATAAGTAAATACTAATCAGATTCCTCTTTATTATGAGAGGATGCTGCATGTTCTTCAAAAGGACAGTCTTTCCTGAAGTGAGCTTCAGTTCGATCATACCAACACCAAGAACAGAAGCATCTGATCTATTTCCTATTAGGATGGAGGAGGACCCCGTCCCCTGATATGAAGAAAACATAGACAAATCAGAACACACATGAACGTGGGCACCCGTATCAACCCACCAATCCAAAGATTGAATGGCTGAAAAAACAAATGGTAAATTACCATACTCGGATGGATCGGTCTCATCACCGTTGTTTTTGCCAATGGTCACATTGACAGTCTTCTTCTACTGTCCATCAGAATTGTCTTTGCGGTGACGGCAATCTTTTGCAAGATGACCGGGTATGCCACACACATAGCAGGATCTGTTGTCCATTTTCGCGTTGTTCTTCTTAAAGTTAGTGGTTTTCTTAGGCTTTCCATTGGCCTGTATCTTTCTCTTTTTCTTGTTATAGTAAGTTTTCTTTTCAACTACAATATTTGCACTAGCACCATCCTCTGCAGCGGCAGAAGTGCTTGGAGCGTTTTTAGCTCTTGCCTTTTCTTCCATATCGAGGGCTATAATCAGATTCTCAGTTGAGATATCTTCCCTCTTGTGTTTTAAGCTCGTGGTAAAATCTCTCCACGAGGCAGGGAGTTTGGCAACAATGCATGCTGCCACAACTTGAACAGGCAGAGGATATCCCAAACTTACAATCTCTCCGACCAGAAGCTATAACTCGTGAGCTTGAGACACTATCGACTTTGCAGTATCAATGCTGAAGTTAAAAAGTTGCTCACACGTGTACAGCAGGCGACCGGCTTCAGAGACGGCATATTTGCGCTCAAGTGCATCCCACAACTCAGTGGGATCGGTATAATTTATATAAACATCATACAAATTATCCACTAAAAGAGTCAAGATGCAGCCAAGCGCTGAATCGCGCGCTGTGGGAAAAACAGTGGTCTGCCCAACCATAAATGGCATCACTAGGTGGATCACCCACCACAGTCCCATTGACATAAGCCAAAATCTGACTTTAGTCTGCCAACGACTGAAGTTTTCACCACCATCAAACCTCTCAGGTTTCATTGCATCCGAAGCACCATTGCTAGAATAATAGAATAAACGCAATGATAAGATTTCTGGATTGTTAGAAAGATGCGTGTTACTCTAATTCTAGAATTTAGTTTTAGGCAAATTTCATAACAATTCAAACTCGAGATACAAACTAACACATGCAGCAGGTAGTGCAACGCAATAAAAACTAAAGGAGCCATTGAAACTCATGTTGGGTTTGTTGGAGCTTAAAACAGCGCGAGTTGTAGACGAAGCAGGTCGTCGATGTAGACGTGGTAGCTCATCGATGAGGCAGCGCAGATCATCACAGATCAGTCTCGAACAGTCGCGCAGATGCGCTACCCAGAAACCTTATTGCCGCCCCTCGTGCACGCTTCACGGTGACAAAGGTGCGGAGATTCCGCTGACCTTTTCCTCGGTGCATGCCAAGGAATAGGGACGGCGAGATGTAAGCAGCTCAACACCATAGCACAGCTCTCCAAAGGAAGGAAGAAGAAGAAGTGGAAGTGATTTTTCACGTTGTGAAAACCTGGACGTCTCCAGGGGCCTTATATAGGCACGGCCGCTCTACAGGAGTCGTTTTCTCTCTAATTGCGCTCGCATAATTAGCAGTCAATTGCATGACTAGCTTATTAACTCTAATTATGGTACTTAACTATGTATTAATCCTTTTGATTAGTACATAACGATTTAGATTTGATAGAGTGGCAAAAAGTCACTTAGACTCACAGACACGACACGCCAGGGTCGCGCATCGCAAGTTACGCGGGACAACACGCGAACAAACGCGTATACGCGTGCGTGCATGTGTACTTATAGCAATACTCTCTTTCCCTCCCAATACTTTCTTTATTTAGCTATGGGTACGAGTGCTGCTATTTAAGTTGGTATGGATTACTATATACTAGCAAGGTGGTACTAAAACCAACAATCACTTAATATTTTGGAATTTCTTCTGAATAAGCCATATAAAATGAGCCAAATTTCAACATTTAGCATGATGTGGTGTCATGCATATGAGATTGCTATGTGCAACAGAGTTTGTAGCTTTGTTAAGCGAAATGGGGACATGGATTAGGCCCTGCGCGAATCAAACTGTGTGCCACGTAATGACGTAATGATAGGCACCTGCTGTTTGTGTGTTTTAAATCAATCTTGCAGTTGTGTTTCAGAATGGTTACCAAATTCTGCTTTTAGTTGTATCTTAAGGCATGAAATGATTGATCAAGTTCCCCCATGATAACAAAAACATTGGATGGCGTTAAGCAACAATTTAAGCTAATATAATCTCTTGTGTGGATCGTTTGAACTGCCTTTTCTCCCCCCGTGTCAATTACATTGACAATCGGACGAGGTTTACAGTTTACAACAACAATTCAGGCCCACCGGAGACTAGCTCCAAGCATTTCTGTCTTATTAGAGCATCTCTAGCGGAATTCTCAAAAAGATCTTTTACTCTATTTTTTAAAAGTATAGTCCAAAAACCCAACTTTACTAAGCTAATTATTTGGACTCTCATTCTAGAAAGGCTCTCAAATCCCTTAATAAAACTCTCAGGTTTCAGATCCCTCACAACTATGGACCCCACTATTTTTTCTTTGTTTTTTCTTCTCTCTTTTTCCTCTTTTCTCCCTATCTTCTCTCCTGAGTGGAGGCGCAGCTCCAAGATCCAGCGCCGCCTCCCTGCCTCGTCGGCCGTAGGCGCAAAGGACGTGCGACGAGCGGGGCGGGCTCGGGCACGGCCTCACCGGGGGCGAGCGCGGCGTCGACGGCGGGCCAGGCCGCGACGGCCTCGGTCATGGGCGGCGGCGGCGTGGCCTCGAGCGCGGGCGGCGGCAGCTCGGTCACAGACGGCGGCAACGGCGACGACGGCTCAGTCGTGGGCGGCACCAACGGCGGGCGTGGGCGGTGGCGGCCCTAGGTGCGGCGCACAGGGGGCGGAGGAGGGACGACGCGGAGGAGGGCGGCGCGGTTCGACGTCGTGGGCCTGCAGGCAGAGCGAGAGAGAGAGAGAGAGAGAGAGAGCCCATGGCCAAACTCGCTAATCGCCGCCATCGCCGCGTGCTCCTAGGCCAGCAGCACCAGATCCACATCAAGCCTCCCCCTCCCCTCCCGCGCCATGTCGGTGTCGACGGACGGCCTCCTCGCGTAGGGCGACGAATCCGCGCGACTTCCTGGTGGCTCTCTCCTCGTCGGCACCGCGCCGGCAGCCCCTGCTCCTCCCCCACTGGCGACGAGCCCCGCCTCCCCTTCTGCCAGCCACTAGCGCGTGGGCCTCACTTCTGATGTTATTTGGAGTCACTCACGAACGGGTCTCATGTCGAATATAGGAGCCAACTTTGAGCAGTATGGCTGCAGTTGAAAACCAAATTTGAGCTAGCAAAATTGGGTCCTATCTTTCAAATGATGAAGTAGGAGCCTTGATTTGAGATCTGCCACAGATGCTCTTACATACTCCAGAAGTCTGTCTTAAACAGGAGATAGGTACTGAACTCCACCTTCCAATGACGCTTCCTTGCTCAAGCCAGTTCTTCTGCAGTGTTCATCGAACACTTGGTCAGCCAGAGCTCCTTTCTGTCTGTCTTCTGCCGCTGTAGGTCACCACTTGCTAGGTACTATTTCAAACGGAACAGTCCTTGGTACTATTTCAAACGTGCATGAGTGGTTAATGTTGTTACATCAATAAACAGTCCTGGATTGCCCGGGTGAGCTGTAGACAAGCTCTTTCCATTTGCCAAAAGCTATTGTTCAGGTAAAAATTCCATTTTCTTTCTTCACCTATTCCAGAGTTAGACCACCCGGACTAGTCTGTTGTGTGCGGCTAATGGAATCAGATTTACTTGAAAAGCCTTCTTGTTCAGCATCATGGCTAGAGGTGTGTTGATTTAGCACGATGTGGTGTCATGCTTGTGAGATTGCTATGGACAAGAGTCTGTTGATTTCCGAACCTGAGATGTCGAGTTGGATTAAGATTTAAGCCCTGCATGAATCAGAATTTTGAACTACAGGAAGTCATGGACTATGTGCCCCTGCCCCAATTGGCTGCTTGCAGCTTCAGGTGATTTGCAGTTAAACACACAAATTATTTCTAGTCAAGTCACACTTGCTGTTCCAGAATGCTCTCACCAAATGACTGAATGATCGATTCTGGTTTTAATTGTATCTTAATAACCTATGGAATTGGTTCCTCAACGATAAGCAAAAGAATTGGTTGACATTAATCCAAAATTTAAGATCCTAATCCCTCGCATACTTGCTGCTAAACATTACCAAACATTCACATGTTCCCGAGAAAGCAGAAACTGACAGTCGAACTCAAGAAACACCTGAAACTGGGAAACAAATGGGTGGCAATCAGGCTCTCTGGATGATACAGAAATGAAACAACCCCGTACAGATTATGACTGTTCATAACTCAGGGTTACAGTCATAATCCTTCCACACGATCTCCAGGAGGTTGGAACAAGTCCACAGTATCATTCAGGAAAAAAAAACGTCATGCAGTTATGAACAGGCATTTACACGAGTCGGTACTCAAATTTCAGCGGAGAAGCATAAGATACAGAGTGTAGCTAACTGATAAAAAAATTGCTTCCTGGAATCAAACAATACAGTAATTGTGCAATGTGATTCGTCCGAAAAGTCATTCGCGTTCAGAAACAGAAACATTCCAGAAAGGAATCTGACGAGTCAAACAGTACTTGGTGGTCGAATTCGATGGACCAACCAAAATGATCGGCAGTGTTCTCGAACAAGACGACGACATGAACGGAACCAAATGTTCATCGACCAGCAGGCGAAAAATCCTGGCGAGCGGAAAACTCAGCAACACAAAATCGTTAGACAGGACAGCTCACGGGAAACACCTGCGGCCCTGCGGGAGGCATGGGAGAAGAACGGATCATCAAGTTGGTTGTCCGGCAGCTCGCGCGTCGAGGCGGCTCAGAACCCTCCTGGCGTAGAAGAACTCGAGGAGGACGGCGTGGCGCATCCGCCGCACCGCGTCACGCGCCGCGGCGGCCTCGCGCACGGCCTTGCGCAGGAGCTCGACCACCCCGTAAGCCCACGGCACGCGGTGCGGGGACCCGGACGGCCACCCGGAGAGGAGGAAGAGGAAGCGGAAGGCGGCGACGAAGTACGCCGAGGCGTAGCGCAGCCTCCGCTGCGCCTCGGCGGCGATGCGGGCGGCCTCGGTGCGGCGCCCGAGCCACGCCCGCGTCTCGGCGTGGACGCCGTCCCCGCCCGCTGTGATCAGCCCGAGGCGCGCGGCGCAGTAGGCGAAGAGGTGGCCCGCCGCGCCGTGGAGCGTGGCGAGGCGCTCGACCTCGCGGCGGGAGGTGTCGATGCTCCGGCCGCGCGGAGGTGGGGCGATGTTGCCGAGTCGGGCGGCGAGGCAAGTCTCGAGGAGGTCAGCGACCGTGTGGCTCCGGAGCCTCTCGTGGGTGGACTCGAGGCAGAGGAGGATCGCCTCCGACTCCGACCCCGCGACGCGCAGGAGGACGCCCGGCACCTCCCGCGCGAGGTCCCTCCACCGCTCCTCCGCCGAGCTCGCACTCCCTCTCTTGAGTCTCTTCGCACGGTCTGCCATGGTTGCGATGGAACGAAGCGCGGATGAAGAAGACGGCTGGGTATTTGTAGCGGGGGGTGAGGGGTGAGCCGAGGAGACGGCTTTTACGAATGACTGATTTTGCGTGCACGGGAAGTCGCAGGAATTTTCCGTATCGGTCGATCTGCGTCAGTGGCCCCCGTCAGCCTACGGATTTTCTACCTCGCTTCATTCGGTTTTCACCGTGGGGCCGACATGTTCAGGGCTCTCCGTGAGTCTTGCTCCAGTGCGCCAAGGTAATGCGGCACTCGGGTGACACGCACTCGTCGTCTGAATCAGAGATTTCCGGAAGCCAGGAACGCAATGCTAGTAGCATTGATCTAGTGCATTTGCATGAAATTGATAACAACTATGCGTTAAAGTAGTAGGAAGTCGCAGTGTTACAAGTTAAGTAGCTGGTTAGCTGCATTCTATAGGTAGTTATGTTGCATTCTATAGGTAGTCATGACTCGTGATCACCTTTTGTAGTACTTTTTATTCGTGGACTATCAGTAACATGAGTTTATTCGTTTCCTCAAACACCAAAGATGCGTTCAAAATAACTAAACCTGAAATTTGTGCTCCCAGTGAAAAAGATTTATCAGATTCTAATATCTCCGTTTGCTGCTACCTGTGATTTCCACCATTCGGCATAAGGCCATGTTTGGATCCTCTAATTGACTAAATTTTAGTCAACTAAAGTTTAGTCAATCCAACTAAATTTTAGTTAATTAAAGTTTAGGAGGTGCATGTTTGGATTCATGACTAAAGTCTTTGACTAAATAAAAAGTAGACATGTCTATCCTTTATTAATTAATCAAAAAGTAAATATATGTCTGGGTTAAAGGAAAATATCACATGTGGAAAGCGGTAGTTTTAACTTTAGTGTATTTTTCTAAAGTTTAGAAACTTTTAGGAGGGTTGGAGTGACTAGTGGTCTAAACTTTAGAAGGTGGGCTAGCTAAAGTTTAGGAGATTTTATGAGGTTACGTTTGGAGCAAAAATGACTAAAAGTTAGCTGCATCCTATAAGTAGTCATGACTCGTGATCACCTTTTGCAGTACTTTTCATTCACGGACTATCAGCAACATGAGTTTATTCATTTCCTCAAAACACCAAAAATGCATTCAAAATAACTAAACCTGAAATTTGTGCGCCCAGTGAAAAAGATTTATCAGATTCTAATATCTGCGTTTGCTGCTACCTGTGATTTTCACCATTTGGCGTAAGGCCATGTTTGAATCCTCTAGTTGGCTAAATTTTAGTCAACTAAAATTTAGTTAATTAAAGTTTAGCCAACTAAAATTTAGGAGGTGCATGTTTGAATTTATTACTAAAGTCTTTAACTAAACAAAAAGTAGACATGTCTATCCTTTATTAACTAACCAAAAAGTAAACATATATGTGGGTTAAAGGAAAATATCATATGTGAGGAGGGGTAATTTTGATTTTAGTGTTTTTTTTAAAGTTTAGAAGCTTTTAGGAGAGTTGGAGTGACTAGTGGTCTAAACTTTAAAAGGTGGGCTAGCTAAAGTTTAAGAGATTTTATAAGGTTATGTTTAGAGCAAAAATGACTAAAATTTAGCTGCATCTTATAGGTAGTCATGACTCGTGATCATCTTTTACAGTACTTTTCATTCATGGACTATCAACAACATGAGTTTATTCGTTTCCTCAAACATCAAAGATGCGTTCAAAATAACTAAACCTGAAATTTGTGCGTCCAGTAAAAAAGATTTATCAGATTCTAATATCTCCTTTTGCTGCTACCTGTGATTTCCACCATTCGGCTTAAGTATCGGAGGAAAACTGAAACCATACAGCCGCGTGCGGTCCAGAGCGCAGGAGGAAACAATTTCGTGGCTCTCTCACTGACTACGTGTACCTACTGTTTTTATACTTACCGCGCCTCGTTCTGTTTTTACATTCCGCGCAAAGTGAAAAAATTACTTTACCCAGAGCGGAAAAGCTTAGCAACAATTTCGTTTTCATTTCCCACTTGGAGTAGTGGGGTCCACCTCTCCAGGGTGGCAATTACAAAGCACGCCGCGCCGCGCCGCTTTTCTGCGACATCTCCCAGAAACAGAACAACCTGCCGAGAGTTGAGAGATGGCGGCGGAGCCATTGACGTTGCAGCTGGTCCGTGCGTGGGTGGAGAACGCGGGCAATCGCTGCCACGACGCCGACGGGATGCTCGCCGACGCGGCGGCGCGCCTCGCGCCGACGCTGCCCGTCGCCGACGCGGAGTACGCGCGCGTCCGGGTCGAGCTCGTCGCCAACATCCTCACGGAGGCGGGCACCGCCCTCGCCTCCGCCGCGGCGTCCATGGCGACGACCGAGATCTTCGCGCTCCGGTGCGGCGCGCCCAGCCCTGCGGCCCCGCTACGCTCCATCGACCACCTCCCGAACGCCTTGCGGTTTGCTCTGACGCTGCTCCGCATCGCCAAGCTCTTCGCCGAGGACGCGTCCGATTGCGTCGCGTGGTGCTGCGGCCGCCTGCGCACGGCCGACCACCTGCTGGCCCACCCGGGTCTCCATGGCTTGGACGCCATCGTCGACGACGGGCGTGTCGACGTCCGCGGGGTCCTCCTGGCCGCGCGGGACCTCGCCAGGACGAGCGCCGACCTCGCCGACGCCGCGGCCCCGTACGTGCATTAGGCGGCGTCAAAGGGTTCTGTAGATTGGTTGATCGGTCACTTGCATTTTGCCGTGCATCGTAGCGACGCCCCGCTCTGAACTTTTTCTCCTCGTGTTTTGCCTGTTCTTGGGGATCCTGACATGCTGCTGAAACTTTCATTCGGAGAATGTGTGCGTGTGTTTGTTCGTTCATGTGAGTTTCTCCAATCGGATTACTTAATGTTGTATCAGGTGCAGATGTGTGCAGATCAAAGATTCCGAGAGTTATTACATACATTGTGATCAGTTTTAGGTGCTATTACAGATTTAGAAAGTGTGATGTTCAGTTGCATTTGAAAATTTCAGTACTGCCAGCACAATTTGTTTCCCCACGCATTGGTAATCTGATTTTTGCTGCAACATGACTCGCTACATTCCCTTGGCCTGAGTGCCTTTGCAACATACTCAAGTCCGGAAATCTTGAGTAGTACAATAATAATCACTTGGAGATACAGTACACAAGACCACGAAAGGGTTGCATCCTTACGTTTTTTGTCTGGTTTTATTTGATTTGTGGACAGGGAGAAGCGGTGCATATTGGCATGGGGGGGGGGGGGCGCTAACTTTTGAAAATCCTCATAGACCCCCCACCATCACTCTCTTCCTCCTCGCCGATGGTTATAGATGAACATTCGGGCCGTCCGGCATGGACCCCGCTAGGCACGTTCCAATTACAATCGTGGCTGGCACGGCACGTAGTAGAATTCAGGGCGTGTCATGTCAGCCTAGCCCGATTAGCACGTTAAGCACGTCAGGACTCCAAACCCTCCACGACGTCCAATGTGCTAGATCTGGTGGAGGAAGGAGAGGAGCAACGGTAGGGCACAACGCAGGCGGCACGAGCGAGCTTGCAGCGCCTACGCAAGCGAGCGACGACGGGGCAGGCGGCTGTAACGTCCCGCCTCTTTGAGACCGGGCCCGCTTACACCTGATAGCTCTCTAACCTTGAAGTTCTTTGAGGATAAGCTTTCAAAAAAAAGTTATAACTTATTGGTATGAGTATTCTATCAATCCTATTAAGCCCTGAGCCAGAATGTTATAGCAGCGTTGGTGAGCGATGGCGGCGCGCTTGAGAGGAGGAAGGAGAGGAGTGCGAGCTAGATTTAGCTGGGACTCTGGTTATATATCACGTGGTTGCAGGCTTGGGCTTCGTCGAGCTGCAGCTTTACTCGTGCCGCGTGCCACCTGTCATGTCGAGGTCTCAGCCCAAGCATGGCCCGACAGTTCGGATCATGCCGTCCCGACATGAAACAAACTGTGTTCGTATCGTGTCTGGACCATGCCAAAAGCTCCGTGCTTTGGACCGGTCCAAAGAGCATGACCCAAATATTCATCTATTCCGATAGTGGGCCGCGGTCTGACGAGGCGGTGGGCGGGATCGGCAGCGGGGTGTCATGACCTAAAAGATTAGCGTGACCGCGGCGCGGCGACGGCGGCGACGCGCAGCGTTGGCACGGGGCGGGAGCTAGCAGGACCCCCATATTCACCTGCACCTGTGGATAATTCTACCAACTAGTAGTAGTTGATAGATTTTGAAATGCCGCAGAGATTTAGTGAGGTGCCGTGCAAGTAGCTTTCCTAGTGAGATGATTTCGGCTAAGCTATGCTCGTGCAACAAGCTTGCTGGAAGTTCGGAACTACTAGTACGTACGTATAGCTGTCCCAGTTTCAGATTCGGAAAGATCCGCAGCAGTCAGCAACGTTTCACCTGGCGTCCCAGAATGTCTATGATCGATCATGTCACAGAATGACCGAGACGTGAAATGTGATGGATTCAGTCAAAATTCAACACTCTGATAAATTGACTATATTTGTACAATCTTGTGCAGCAAATAATCCAACGATTGCAACAATCTGTGTTCAGCATCTCTGCATACAACTTGCGCAAGTGCTCAGATGCAATCAATAAGCAAATCAAGTCACAAAAGTGCAGAGATTTGCACTGAAGCAATCACTAGTACTTTCAGTTCAGTTCAGTTCTACTGCAGAGCATGACAGATCAGCGAGCATAACATGTTGTCTGACGCAATCAATTACTACCAAATGAAGTCACGTATTGAACTGCAGGGGCATCAGACAAAAAATGCACCAAATTGACCAATCGTACTTGGATACTAGTTCATCCGCAGAGCGTCAACTGATCAAACCAATGCATCAATCAATATCTAGCATTTTAGCTCTAGTATCTCTGCTTTTGAGTGACGCAAGCGCTCAGATGCAAGCAGTAAGCAAATCAAATCACAGAAGTGCACCAAATCGATCAATCGCACTTCGATACCAGTTCCTCCACAGAGGATGACAGATCAACGTATCACGCCTCGCAGCCATGTTCTTCTCGGCAGACAGATTCTCGGCCGAAAGGATCGGCGGAAACTCACATTGATCGTCCTCGCGTGCAGGGATGAAGAGGGAGGGAATTCATCGAGACGCCGCTGCGTACGCCCGTAAGGCCTCGATCAAGCATCGGACCGTCGGTGCAGGGCGATGCAGAATCTTGTAGACGTAGAGGCACTCCCAAACAACTTCCGCGCTCATCAGGCGCAGCTCGACCATGGCCGAGGTGGCGGCCCACTCGGCGCAGCGCGAGAGGTCGAGAGACGCGGAGCACCACGCGGTCCACCCGTCGAACCCAAGGAGGAACCACGTGCTCACGTGCCTCGCCTGGAAGGCCGCCTCGGCGTGCGCGGCGGCGGAGCGGAGCGCCTCCCGCGCCCACGCGGCGTGGCGGAGGGCGGCGGCGCGGTGGCCTTCCCAGACCGGCCACAGCGGGTCCGTCTGGACGACGCCGCCGACGCGCGAGCTGCAGAGGAGGAAGACGTCGCCGGCCTGGGCGTGGGCCTCGCAGAGGCGGTCGAGCTCGCCGCGGGCCCGGTCGAGGACCGCGGCGGGGCTGAGTCCCACCGGCCACGGGTCGGGGGTGACGTGGAACACGCCATTGAGGGCCCAGATCCCCATTTGGACCCACCGGGCGAGCTTTGCGCGGGCGGAGGCGAGGATCGTGAGGATGTTGGGCGTCCCGGCGTTGGCGACGGGCAGGAGGATGTTGGGCGTCCCGGCGTTGGCGACGGGCAGGAGGATGTCCAGCACCGTGTCCGCGAGCGCCTTCCACCCCTCCATTGCTTCACCTCCCTCTCTCTCGACCTCTGGGTTCGAAGCGTGAGGCGGTTAGTTTGGATGGAGAAGACGACGACGAGGTGGTGGGGAATTTATATGGTGCGCTTGGTCGGTGAGGAATGCGGATTTCACCGTGCCTTGCACGAGGAGCGGCAAGATTTCACCGCTTCTCTATGTCGCTGACAAGTGACAACTGCTAGGATCACCGTGGAGTCGTTCGATTTTTTCACCTCGGCTCGCGGTAAAGAGTTCGTTACGGTCGTGGGGTCCACTTCTCCAGGCTGGCCATTTCAGAGCACGCCGGCTGCGCGAGGCCAAGTTGCCAGGCCTTTCGGCTCAAACAAACCATCGAACACCCGCCGTGCCGGGAAATCTCACGGGCGTGTACATCAACCTCGCCCATCGACCATGGCCGCGGACGAGCTCGTCGCGCAGCCAGCCCGATGGACCCTGCGGCACGCTCTCGACGTGCTGCGGCGCGTCCGTTGTCTCACCGAGAAAGCCAGCGATCGTGTTCTCGCGTCCTTTTGAAATTTGAACTGTGTTCTTATTATGTCAGGCGCTGCCTCGCCAAATAGGTAATGAGTGAATTCGAACCATCTACTTGGCATAGAAACTCCCACCTCGAATTCATGATCTTAACTAATACTATCTCCGGATTTTTAATGTTGATGTTCAAACAAAAATTCCAAGTCAAAAATGAACTACAAACTACATCTGCTGTCCGGACGACAGCAAAAAAAATGCCAAGGAAGTAGTATTTTTCTTGATCCAATCAGCGATACTTCGTGAAAACATGCATATTTTAAGTCAGTCTCAATGCATAGTTTGGTATGCATGTGTTTAGGTCTTGTTTCTTGCATTTTATAGATCTTTGCTATAAACTCTAACAAATAAGACTCTGGGTTTCTAAACTACTAAAACTTTAGAGTACCTCACGTGAGAATAGAATGTGATCTATAGAGTGTTTTTTCTACAAACATATATGAATACGTAATCACCTCTATAAACATATATATGTGTATCATTTATACTTATCCTTATAACAATCTTGAAGTGTATGGTTGCTTTTCACACACAAAAAAAGTGTATGGTTGCTTCCCAAAAGGTCATTGAGTTTGACTGAGTAACATCTTAACTTTGTTTTCTTATATCTTTACTTATTTTCTCTATGATTTGTGATGAAAAAAATTATGCTCATTAAATAGAACAAACAATACGTAATAGGAAAAGCTTTAACAAGAACTCAATAGTTTCTCGAGGGATGATAGAATTGTATTATAATAATATATAATATAATGCATAATTATATAGAAAAGAAATATTGTGCTTTGTAATTTTAAAGATGTATCCGTTGAAGAGATATTTATGAAAAATATTTAAAACTTTCTGCCAAAATAGTTAATAATTAACCTAGCTATCTATAAATTTTAGAGATGGGCATATGATAGGACTAGCTATTTTGTAATAAATTTTGCTATTGCAGTGCTTCGTTACTCCATAATATGGGCAAATTTTTTACTCCATAATATGGGCTAATTTTTTACAATATGCAACGAGAATAACTTTGTCACAATAACAATTTTTGTTAGTTCATGTTTCATTAAAAGTACATATTCATGGATCAAATATGAACTCTAGAATTTTGAAATGCCCAAGCGTTAAAGTAAGTGTCCACCATTAGTACAATTGTTTTGTAATTCAAATCCTTTTAAAACTATACTTCAATGATTATGCCATTTGCATATTTAATTAAGTAGAAATATATGACTGACATTAGTTTAATTCCCAACACTTGTTGATCATGCATTTTAGCAATTCTGTTGATTGAACAATGTTCTAATCCTGTCTTCAGACGTCTCTGATGATCTGAATTTGTGATACTAAGAATAAACTGATCCATCGTATGATTCCTGATGGCTTGAATCTATGATTAAATGATCGATAGGACAATTGATTGTTTTGTTAAGTAGACCAGTTAATTAGTTCTTAAAATGATCACTATTAACCATGCTCATTAAATAAAACAAAACAATATGTAATAGGAAAAGCTTTAACAACACATCAATACTTTATTCAGGGTATGATAGAATTGCATCATAATAATATAAAACACAATGCATAATTACATATAAAAGGAGTATCTTACTTTATAATTTTATAGATATATCTAAAAACGGAGATATTTATGAGAAATGTTTAATACTTCATATCAAAAATTCATAATTAATCTGGCTAACTATAAATTTTAAAGATGGGCATACGAGAGGTCTAGCTATTTTAGTTGAGGAGCTGAATTAGTTTTATTGTTGTAGTGCTAAAATTTTTCTTCTCATTGATTCCTCACTCCATAATACAAGTATGCATTAATTTTCTACAATGAGAATAATTGTCACAATAAGAACTTTTTATTAGATTATGTGCATTAAAAATACATATTCACCGATAAAATACGAACTCTAGAATTTTGAAATATCCAAGTATTAAAGTAAGTGTGCACCACTAGTACTATTATTATGTTTAATTCAAAACATTTTAAAAATATACTTGGATGATTGTGTCATTTGTGTATTTAATTAAGTAGAAATATATGATTAACACTAGTTTAATTCCCACATCCTCGCGTATCACACTTGCAACCATAAGTTTTTGACCGTCGCTAAATTGTTTAGCCGTGACCAATGCTCATTCATGTGAGTGATGATGGCTCTACTACTCAGCCGACACACGCACCGTTCACTGTGGGGACATCCTATAACTTTTTGTAATTTTATATATGATAGGGAGTCATCTGGATCCTTATATCAAAGTTGATCAACCCATCCAACCATACATTGTTTGGATGAAGAAAAAATTTCACCGAAATGTAACCACCGATAATACACTTCGCAGTCTTGTATCAACCAAACTTTTCTCACCCAATCTTTATTAACCCTCACCTATATACTCACTAAACCCATGGTGGGAGTACCACCCTAAATTACGGCCCTTGATATGGCCTTCCAAAATTTATCAATGCAATCAGTTAAAACGATTGATACACTTCCACAATTTGTTTTCTTTCCATTGAATTTCAAAGCAAACTTTTCAAATTGTCGTCCTCGTTCCTGACGCGTGTTTGTTGAAGACAGAACACAGAAGCGTGTTCCAACCTCGTGTTCACTGTTCAGCCTCCGGCAGGCATGGTTCTCATGATAAACACATGCGCTTTTGTTGGCCACATTTGGCCCACGGTTACGACGTGCGGTTTCATCCATGCCGATCAGGACCTAACATCTGTCATGCGGTATACCGGTCCACATACAAACACAGATAAACGTGTGGCTGCATCACTTCAAGATTCAAAGTCGTGTTGTGCTGTCGAAGGTTTCCCTTTCTGTATAGTTAGCATTATCCCGAGGAACAGTGTACGATCTTGAACCTAAGTGATCGATGGAGTAATATTTTCTGTTTGCTTCCCGCCAGGACAAATATTTTCTGTTTGCTTCCCGCCAGGACAAAATCGAATTCAACGCACATAAAATTCAGACAAATTTCTTTCTTTTTCACAAAATTAATTAATGTGTGCTCCAAAAATACTTAAACGGCTTTAAATCTCTGTTTTCAATTCAGACAGGCGCTGGATCTGACCAGTCCGGATCCGGACCCAACCGGGGCCGCTCTAAGCTAGAACGCGGCGAGGCCTGCCGACTTTCCGAAACCGGAAAGAACCCGAGTGTTAATCTTCTTCCCTCACATGTTCCTCTCACCTCACGAGGGACACGTCTCTCTCCGACGCAACAAAAGACTCTTGCACCATCAACCCGTCGGCTGACACACAGGCCACGAGCTACGTCACCGAGCCCTGCCGATTCCATGCAAGTGCCAACTGTGCCACGCGCTAGCTCTCGATCCCGATCGCGCCTAATTCTTAGGCCTCGCGGCGCCGCACCACATCTTCATTTCCGGCTCATGGCTGAATGCCGCCGATCCGCGTACGGGTTGCGCAGCAGCTAGCTGTCCCGCCTCAAAATCTCTATCGGATCCTTCCTCTCTCTTAGCTTCCACCACAACTTCCATGGCGTGCTATATATCTGCCCCTGTTTGTGGGGATGGCATCATCTGTGCATCGACGAGATCGAGCTTGACGATGGAAGGGGGAAGCAACAACGAGATGCCGGGGAAGAAGGCGAGGAAGCCGTACACCATCACCAAGCCCCGGGAGCGGTGGACCACCGAGGAGCACGGGCGCTTCCTCGACGCCCTGCTCATGTAAGTTTGGACATGGGGAATGTCCAGGAGTCGTGCTCTGAAGAAATCCGAGAGGATCGATCCCCTTTCCGCAGCAGCCTCTATACTCGAGAGAAATGAACTGATCGGTACGTGATTTTCAGGTTCGGGCGCGATTGGAAGAAGATCGAAGAGCACGTTCGCACCAAGACCACCATACAGGTAACGAGATCGTGGTCAATGTGTGCCTGCGGTTACTTGCATTTAGGGGATTTCGTCAGGTGCAAGAACAGAAAATGCAGAGTTGCAAGCTGGGTGGTAACATGTTGTGACAATGTGAGTGTGCAGATTCGCAGCCATGCCCAGAAGTACTTCATCAAGGTCCAGAAGCTAGGCCTGGCAGCCGGGCTCCCTCCGCAACACCCGACACGCCGGTTCGTCATGCAGCAGCAGCAGCAGCAGCCGGGCTTGCCGGCCAGGAGCACCGTCCCAGTGTTTCACGGGCAACCTCATGGCGCGCCGGTCGCCATGCCAGGTCCGTCTCATGGAGTCAACCACGGCTCCACCGGTTCGGACTGCCCTGGAATTCTACCTGCAGCCAACGGCAAGTACCTCACTGGAAAGCAATTGTGAAGCTTAGCTTAGCTTGTGCTCTGCTTAGCTACAACTTGGCGCCGTAACCAATTGGTTTCTGAATTCTGAGTAGCGATCTCACAATGTTTCTGAATATTTTTCAGATACGCAGAACTTGGAGTGGCAAGTAACTTCAGGAACTTCGGCATGGGTCAACACTGATGCACGGTGGCAGATCGCACCACCTGCATCGATTCCCAGTAATTTTCTGCCTTTCATTATTTTTGTTTTTGTCTTTCTTGCCTCCAGTTTACTGAGAATGTCTTCCGAGAATATAACTTCGTCTCGTCGATTCAGGTGGCAGTCCAGTCATCGGGGCGGCAAGCTTCAGCAACGCAACCGTGGAATGGACCGGCAGCTCATCAAGTGAAACATCAGCGACTGGCAACACGGAGGATAAAATCATTCAGCTTCCACTGTCACCAGGTTAAATCCTTTTCCCAATACAAAACTTCTCTGTAGTATTTCAGGATGGAAGATGAAGCAACACGATCCATTTCGAAATGGCTACATTTTGAATATCTTTTGCCCTGCAGACGACGTGCACTTCGCGCAAGTGTATAGGTTCATCGGTGACATGTTCGATCCAAACACGCCGTGCCCAATTGAAGCGCATCTGCAGAAACTGAAGAACATGGACGATATCACTGTCAAGACCGTAATTACTCATGATTATCGGTTGCTATTCTTTCTCGCGTCTTTTAATTCACGACACCTCTCCTCCTAATGCTGGCACTACCTGTTACAGATCTTACTGGTGCTACGAAACCTCGAGACCAACCTGTCAGCCCCTCAGTTCGAGCCCGTCGTAAGTATTCTCCCTCCGTCTTCACTGTTCACCCTGCGATATTTTTCTTCTTCTAAACAGCTGTAAACCACGTGTCCTAACGCAACTATGTTTTTGTTTGTTCTGAACTTCTATCAGAGAAGGTTGCTGTCGAGGTATGATCCGACCAGAGGGCTGTCCGGGCAGTTGTAGCATGCACCAACAGAAAATGAGCTGAAATCTACAGCTAACGCACTGATGGACGTTCAGGTGTTCCCGTTGAACGGCTAAAAAAGTATATAGAAATGCATAGAAATGGACAGACACCGAGCTGGACACCCAGTAGTCTGGTTGACACATACTTACATTATACTGATTTTTTATTTTTGGCTTTTTAGTACTTTCTAGATATATACAACTTAATGATTGTTTGTAAAAAAGGTTTACCTGCAGCATGAACAAGATGATCCGGACCTACAGTACACAGTTTGCAACTTTGCATGTTGGTAACGATTGTTAGTAGCACTCATAATATTCATAATATTGTACATGTTTTCTAGATTTACCAAAAAAAAAGAATCCTAAATTATTCAAGGGTGTTGGGTGTGATTCGATATGTCTGAACATGTGGCAGAACATTGCTGATTTTGAGAGTTTCTACGTTCGAAATTCGTGCAGCGAAGTTTTCCTAATTTAGACCCGTGCAATACGAAACGCCAAATGATGGATGCGACTGTGATGGGCTGAATGTTGTTCTGAGAATTCGGCAAACAAAAAGTAATAAACAAGGTGATTTCACCAGGATATGAATAGAGGCATGGGATTGATAGACATGGCCATGGACTGTGGAGTCGGCGGGCGAAGGTAGCAAGCGGAGTAGACACATCGATAGAGGATTGGACTTGGACTGAAACCGGATCGGTGCTTCGGTAGCTAACGGCGATTTTTTTTATTAATAACCAATTTTTTTATTAAATTAATAAAAATAACATACAAAAATAAAAAATTTCAAAACTAACACACCTATCACCCTATTATCAGTCGATAGAGGCACACGTAGACAACGGTGGGCTAGTCGCCCTCTGAGTGGGTGACAGGAATAAGGGTACATTTGGTTGGAGGGCAAAGCTGGATGGGATATGGCCATCCACTTTTTTGAGGACGAGTCTGCCAAGTTCGTTGTTTGGTAGGGTGGATATGGCCGTCCAGTTTTTTGTTTGGTATGATGGATAAGGCCGCCCAGTTTTTTGTTTGGTTGGATGGCGGACATGGATAAGTTGGATATACTCACCATGGCGAGGTTATCCTTATTCCCATAACAATATATACAACATTGAATGATAAGAAACCATAAATAAATCAAGTAAATAATTAACAATCATATCATGAGAGATTCTAATAGATTATATGAATAGATGAGTATATAGTCATAAGCAACAAGTACGAAGTACAAATTAACAACCTTAGATCTCCATCAGCCCATAGTATATTGTTTCACAGGACGAGAGCACCATCAACCCATAATGCATTGTTTAATGGGAGAAAGCTAATAGTTAGCAAAATAAAAACCACCATCTGTCACCACATGATCACTACTTCTCCTGCTCACTAATGAAGTTAGCAAACCGACTAAGCTTTCTGTCAAAGGGCAGCTGCATGAAGGGTCTAGCTTTACTAGGATGCTCCACGAAATAATCAAAATAATCATCAACATGGGACACATCAAAGTCAGGAAGACTCTGTAAGGTTTCATATAAATCAGGTGGCACTTATGATGCGGCAGTAGTAGACTTGATTATAGCCTCAGCAAGCATTTCACCAACACCCTTGAAAGTAGCAATCATCCCACCTTCCTCTTCATTGTGACTTGTCTTTGCTTTCTTAGGTTTGGGCGCCGAGGAAGTTGCACCGTTGTCCTCATGGACAGGGATAGCAGCTGCTGCACTAACATATACTTCATCACATTCATCTTCATTCTCAGTAACTTGTGTACCAAGAGGCTCACTTGAACCCTTAGCAAACTTTTCTGTTGCCAGACTATTGCCCAATATTATGAACATCTCACCATAATGCTCAATTGGCTTGTTCAAATATTCAGCATCAGCTTTGTGATCCTTCAATAAACAAAAACCGAAACAATAATGAGAATAATGAGACAAAAGAATGAAAATTTCAACAACACCAAGATAAAAAAAAGGAAACTGGATCCATACCTTGATATATCCTGTGTAGTGCTCGTGATCAAGCCTAATTGTGTAAGTATCTTCTTCCCAAAGAGCACCACTCAATCTCATAAGGCCGTAGATTTTTGCATACTTGCACTTTCATATTCTAACATGGTTACCAATTTGATCTCCGGTTAGCCTCATTCTGAAGTGATCATTCAAAGCCCTAGCACAAGCATTGAGATGAACTTTCTTGAAGCCTGAACAAGTAGAACGTGGGCGGTCATCTCCCATCCAGGTTGAGACATCCATCCAAACACATAGCCGGCTAGGCGACTACAAAGTAACGTTTTTTCATTTTCGAGATTTTCTGACCTTAACACTTACATATATCTAAGTCTTGATTAAAAATACTTTTAGAGGTCAAATTTTCTATCGATTTTTTATATTATAGAATAAACATTAGGGCACCAATTTTAGCCTCAATTACACCATAATATCTTAGTAATTTGAAAATATAAATCTAAATATGAGGTTAACCATTAAGCAATAATTGAATTTCTAGGATGTCTTATCTTCTCTAAAGAATTCTGAAAAAATATTGAAATTCATTTCATACTGAGAACTATCAACTTAATTTTTTATTAGGATTAAGTAATAGTCAAATTTTTGAGTTATTTGAATTAATTCAAATTTGAATTTGAATTTAAAGTACAAATTGCTAGTTTAACCTTTAACTTTACATTTAACCCTCTTATTTTATAGTAACTATTTAATATATAAATAATAGGCTCAATGATGAAGTCAAAACATAAAGTACGGTCATTTATACTTTAAATTCAAATTCAAGTTCGAATTGAATTGAAACGAATCAAAAAATTAATTAAAATTTAGCCCTAACAAAACATTTAATTGATAGTGTTTAGGATGAAATAAAGTTTCTTATTTTTTCGGAGTTTTTAGATAAGATAGGACAACCTATAAATTCAATTGTTGCCTAACAATTAGTCACATATTTAGATTTGGATTTTTAAATTTCTGTGGCATCCCCTCAGGGATAACCAGGATCGTGTACAGGAGAACACTCGATGAAGCGAGTTACAATAGCATATACATTCACACAAATCCAGAATATATTACATCAAGATATAATACAACCAGGTTTTCAAAAGAACAAGCAAGAGTCTTGCAGCGGAAAAACATTTATTACAACACAAGTTTTAAAACTCAACAGAAGTTTGTTCTCTGTTCAAAACCAAGTATGAAACACGTTTATTCCAACTCACTCTCGGAGGCACACCTAGTTTTCTACTCTTCCGGGGACGGGATGCGTTCCCACTAAAGAAAACTTCTCTCCGGCAATTGTCCTTCTTCTGGCATGCCTTCTGCCCATCCACCTAAGCATAAAATATTTCGAACAAACCCTGAGTATCTAATATACTCCGCAAGACTGACCCGTCAACGTGGCTAGCTAAGGCCGGCACCTAGAATGCTTAGGCCTTTGGCGGGTGGGTTGACTCAGACTTGCGGAAAACAGCACCTACTAGTGGAAATCTATTTTCAAATTTTAGCTCAAGATTATGTTCATTAATAATAAGGTTTGCATCCTGCAACTATTGCAATCAAAATTTATCAAGCCAAACTAAACAATTTTAAATAATGCTTCTCCTTCTCGTTACTCTCGATTATCTCCGTTCGCGCCAAGCGAACAAGTGGTACTCATTGCTGCGAGGGACAGCGATTCGAATCAATTTCTACCAGCTGCGTAAAACCCGACTACACGATATATACGCACCGCATTGGTCGTATATGACAACTTTTCTCACTAAGCCCAACCAGAGGTCGATCCGTTTCTAATTCCCCCGGAAATATGGAGACCCCACTAGATACCCGTCCCTGACGTTATCCATGGGCGACCACCATTTCCCTCCCGTGAGACTTCAATCTCACTAACAGCCAGAAAAAGAAAGTTGGCTACGTCCTACCACTGAGGTAGTTAAGGTACATCAGCTTACTGGATCCTATAAACCAGCATGTAGACGGTACTGTTTAATACTTGTTCACGTAGCCGTCAACGGTTTGGTCCTAATTTGACACGGACGGGGCTACCACCTTGCAAGATCCAGTCTTTGCTCTTTCCTCTACGGGGCCCGTCCGGTCTCATCATCAACTTTTATTTACTTTCTCAAAGGTCTCAAACAACTTAAAACCTTCATGCTTTAAGATCATCCTATGCAGTGCTACCGATAATCCTACGACATAAGCATAACGCCTATCGTGCTACCTGTACCTGTATAGGGTAAAAATATCATAGGATACGGTAGTGATGCAGGTGGGTGTCAATCAATTCCTGGAACCTAATGCACAGGCATGACTCGACTGACGGTGATAAAAGAAAGAATTTAAAAACATAGGTGGGATACACCGGGTCTTGCCTTGGGTTTCGTCCGGATGCGACGATTCAGGTGCGGGAGCGGTCTCGACAATTACCACTTCGGGCCCACAGTCAGCAGACGGCTCGACGATCTCGGGTCCTATACGATTCGTCGACATATCGCAAGTTAGTATTAACGATGCATGAAATATGACATGTAATGCATTGAGAATGATGATGCGATAGAATATTTAGACTAAGAATTTTAATTACTCTCGTCTGAATTATTTTCTTCAAAATAAGAGTAATTAAATCCATTAATGACAAGTGTATAACATGTTTTAAATTAAATTAATAACCCTTAATTACCCCATTTAAATATAAAATAAATTTATTAATAAAATAAATACTAACTTAGAAAAATAAATTAACTAACAATTAAAAGATAATTTATAAACTTACTTAAATACTTAAAAATCATATAAAATAAAAATTAAATTTTATTTCATAAAGTGGTAGAGGAATTTATTTGGAACTTAACAAAATCAATTCCAAGATTTTAAGAAGCCTAATTTATTTACTAGGTTTTAACTAAATTTTGAAATTAAATCTTAATGAAAAACCTAGGAAAAGAAAAGAATAAAAGAAAAACTCAATTTTGGCCTCATGGGCTTTGGACAGCCCAGCTGCTGCTGGACCGAGCCTAGCAGCACAGCGGCGGGGTGCGGGAGCGCGGCCCAGCCGAGGCGGGATGCGGCCCAGCAACGTGAGCGCGGGGGCTCTCGCGCGCGCGACCGCGGCTCGGCCTGCTGGCCCATTCCCGCGAGCACGGCCTAGCAGCTGGGAGCCTTCGGCTCGCCCGCGCGCGCGCATGGCGACACGGCCACGCAGTCGTGGCGGGTCGGCGTGCTCCCAGGGCTCGGCTCGGCCAGCTGCGGCAACGAAGAAGCGGCGGTTGCGGGAGAGTGGCAGAGGAGAAGCTACGGCATCGTTTGCTCACCGGAGTAGGAACAACGACGAGCGGCAGTGGAAACCCGAGCTCGGCGTTGGCAACGGTAAAAATTCGTGGAAGAAAACTTAATCGGCGGCCATGGCAGGTGCTGGAGGGGTTTGCGTGACGGTTTGGATGGCGGGATTTGATGGAGAGATCGTCGGCGGCGAGTGCGGGCTCGAACGGCGGCGGCAGAAGAAAACAGAGGAGGCGAGGAACAGCTGAGCGCGAGAGAGAGAAATTAGAGCGAGAGAGAAGAAAGAGAGGAGAGGAGGGGGTAAAAACGCCCTCCCTGTTCGACATCGGCGGCGGCGGGTCCGCTCGCAGGGTGGCGTGGCACCTCCGGCGCTCGCGCCAGCGCTGCACGGGCACGGGCGGTGCGTGGTGGTGAGAGCCGGAGACTGACGGGTGGGTCCAGCGGGGCCCACTAGCAGTAAAGGTAAATTTTTTTTTTGAAACACAGAAATGTCACAATTTCTAACATATTTTTGTGTAATTGAGGCTAAAATGGGTGCTTCAATATTTATTCTGCAACATAAAAATTTGACAAAAAAAATTGAAGGTCTAAAAATCTTTTTAATCAAGACTTAGAAATGTGTAAGTGTTAAGGTGTGAAAATTCCGGAAATGGAAAAATGCTATTGTACCATGTCGCCCAACAGATGGGCTATTTTTTCTTGTCGCACACCGTTGCCTCCGTGGCGCCTCGTCCGATGATAGGGTGATTGGTGTGTTAGTTTTGGAAATTTTTTATTTTTGTATATTATTTTTATTAATAATTAAATAAAAATTCAGTTATTAATAAAAAAACTCCAGTTAACGGCGTCGTGTTGTTGGGCTTGGGCCCTGTACGGAGAAAATGAGAGGGCCCAGCTCGTGCCGTGTGAACGGAAATCTCGGGATGGTTTCCATGTAAGCGGATACACGGATCGGAGGAAGGGAACGGGGAAGCCGCAGCCGCCGCGACTCGCCGACCCGTGTCGCTTCATATGGAATTTCTCTCCTCGCTGAAAGGAAACTCCTGCATGCAATCCTCTCCTTCGATTCTTCCTCAATCTTGGGACCGCAAATAAATTTGTGTTCCCCTACCATTGCATATGCAAAGAAAATCTGAGCAGGCGTTACGTTATGCTGAAGCGAAGCAGGTGTACGCCGACATTTAGCGGCGGCGACCATCCATCTTGCCACCGGGAATGGTCAGTCCGTCCTCCAGTCTCCAGTCCTAAATTGTCTTGTCCTCTTCCTCAAGGGCTACCTGTGCAACATCGCGTACGCCCAGCCCGGCGACGTCGACGGCACGGGCTGGCGTGCCGCCCCCGAGGACCGGCGGCTGCTCAGCGACCGTGACAGCAGGCTGCTCAAGTGCGTCTGGTCCATGTCTGCGATGACGCTACGAGGGCGCGTGTACTTCGTGACGCTCCAGGGGAGCATACTGAAGCTGCGGCTTCGTCCCAGGCCTCGTCTGGTGCTCGTGGTCAAGGACCAGTTCGCCGGTTCCATCTGTCTGAGCGTGGTGTCTTATCTCGTCCCGGCCGATGACCACGGCCGCGGCATGCTCATGGTGCGCTGCTTCGACAACCTCTACAACTTCGCCCCCGACGAGGCAACTGGCACATGCTGGAAGTGTTCAAGGTGGACCTCCGGGGGAAGAGGCTGGTCCCCGCCGAGAGCACGTGGCGTGCGTGTCCCTCTCCGCCCGGAGGTTCCCCTCCGTCTACGGCGACGCCGTGTACCTCGGGACGAGCAGCCACTGCTCCATTCCTTGCGGTCTGCGCCACCTCGACGACGGTAGGATCGAGCCGCGGCTCGACCTTGTCCTCGAAGGCGGTGGCAGCGTGCCGTTCGGCTTTTCCCGGCCGGAGTCTACTTGAACCGGAAAGGATTGTGCCCCGTGTTCGTCCGTGCAGCCTTGAAGAGTATCTTGTTTGCTACGTTGGCATCAAGAACGGAATCAAGGATTAGTTGCATCTTTCTCCGGTCCATCGTAACAGAGCTAGATGTGCTTTTAGTTTTATTGTCTTATCATATCAGTTTGTAATCAGGGATCTGAAATTGTGCATGTTTTTTTTTACTACCAAGTAGCAGTAGTTTAGAACAGGAGGTGGGAGTCCTAGTTAGACTATTATTATTCGAGTGTTTGGCAGTGATCAATGCCTGAACATGTTCCAGAGCAATTCCCGCATGAAACTCTTGTGCAACCCAAGTTTCTGCCTAATTTTGACCCGTGCTGTCGTTTCCCATATCAGCAGGGTCTATATGTTCTGGTACACGTAAAAATAATGTGCAGTGGAGATGGTCTAATTCTGCCGCGTGCGACATGCGCTCTGTTACCTAATACTCTGCTCTGTTGAGGCGCTCAGGATTACTCGCTGCTGGAACATCGTTTCGTAGTCCAGATAGAAGCCACTGATAGATCTTGTCAGGTACATATGTATTTCATAGTAGACAACACACGTCTCACTTTTTTATTTCGTATAAGGTGCACACTACTCTAGAGCACGTACATAATCACCATCACACAGATCGACGCCCTGCCTACTAGCTGCCTGCACTTTATTTTACGTGTACAAACGGGGGCGTGCAGGGCATGGTTAGTAGGCTAAGGGCAGACAGTATCGTACACTACGCACGCGTACACGTCGTCGAGGCAGCGGGGTTAATTATCGCTTCACTTCCACTTCCTGCTGTGCTTGCCGCCGAACATGCCGCCCTTGTGCTTCCCGCCGTAGTGGTGACCGTAGCCGCTGCCATGGCTCGTGTGGTACGACCCCATGTGCCCTGCCGCGCACGCACAAAAACTCGTTACAAAAACCATCCATTTCATTTTCATCAAAGGTTGAACTTGTGTCTGCGAGCCGCGGTTTGATCAGCTCGTCTATAAAGTATTACCGTGTCCGTGTGGGGCGCCGTGCGCCGGGTAGGCTGCCGGCGCGTAGCCGTGCGACGGGTATCCGTGGGCAGGAGGATAAGCGCCGGCGGCTCCGGGAGGAGGGTACCCGTGGCCGCCGTAACCGTGGTCGTACCCGCCGTGGCCGTGGCCCTGGGCCTTCCCGCCGTGCACGAGGTTCGATACGAACCCCTTCACGCCGCCGTTGTGGTGGCCGCCGCCGCCGTACATGTCGTGACCGCCGCCCATGCTGTTTCTTCAGGTGCTGTTGTACGTATGGGCTGTCGTTGATGGGCAAGGAAGCACGAGAGTAAATAAAAGTTAGTAAACCGCAAGCAAGAAGTATCATATGCACACATGACAAAGTTGAAGTTCTGGACATGAAAAAAAAAACCGATCGAAGCATTTTAGTGCTCAGATTATTGGCCGTCTCTCAAACATAATGAAAAGCGAGGAATTTTGTTTGTGGTTTAGTGAGGAGTGAGGACTTACGAGTAACTGCTGCTGAAGTGCTGATCTGTATGCTATCGATCGGTGCTGCTGCTCCATGCGGTGCGGCTCCACCCCTACTTATACCCGCAGCGTCTGCGCGTCCGGCCTCTTTCGAGGTGTGCCGGCCGAATCTACACACGTACACCACATAGCCATGTAAAATTCTTCCAGGAGCTTCAGCCCGATAAGATCATCAGTGCATCGGATTCAAATTCTCTTGGCCGCAAAACAAAGGTAAGATGCTTGCCACATTCACGGTTAAAATCTTGTGCCTGCCACGACCACCGAATACGCCGCACACCTGGCACGTGTGTTCACCGTGTCTGCTGCTGGGTTACATGAATACGCCACTCTGACATGGGCCTCCACAGATCATTAATTAAGTTGGGCCAGCCGGTTAACGGGCCTCATTAGTCAGTAGCCTAATTCGAGCCTGTGGGCTCAATGCAAACGGTGAGTCCTGATAGGCTTCCAAACATTGACGAAGTCAACTAGCCCTCTTGCCCGCTCCTTTCTGTACCCCCGCGGCCGTCGATGCCAGAGCTGCACTAATCCTCGCCGTCCAGTCTCAATCACCCGCCTATATAAAATTCTTGCAGCTGACGCGTCCGGACACTCGCTCGGTCTTGTCCCCTCGTCCTTCCCGTGGCTAGGGTTTCCTCTGCTTCGCTCACAAGGTGCGCCCAAATCCCTCCGATCTGTTCCCGTTTCCGTCGAATTCGAACGCGATTCGCGCGTCGGATAGATTTGCTCTGTAGCGTGTTGTCTGAATTGCAGAAATTGTTCTCACCCTGTGTGTTTGTGAATCGGGATGCCGTAGAATCGATAAGGCGAGTCGTTGACTAGGACTTGCTCGAGTGAGTTTCGATTCGTTTCGGTATGTGCTTGGGGCCGTAAGTTTAGTCTTGTTTCGATGGAAAATTGAAGTTATTTTTGAATTCGAGGAAGTAGTGAAGGTCGTCTCGATTTTTATGCAGTTTTTGTGTCTGTAATGTCTAAGGGGATCTGGAACCGCTGCTAGTAACCTATTTATCTCAGATTTCCAGGTTATATATGGTACTTGTATCATGCCTTTGTCTATGCAGTGGCGAAGCTAGACATAAATCGATGGTGGTGCACAACATACAAACGTGTCTAATTTCCAAGCAAAAATGTCAGTTTTAGCAGCTTCGCCACTGGTCTATGCCATGATAGCATGAGGAGAAAGTTGGGTTTAGATACATTTGGGGATGTTTTGATGCTCATGGATGCTAGTCATAGGTTCATATAATCATACTATGCCATTTGCAGTCAGATAGGCGTGCACCTTCTGTGAGTTTGCGCTGCTTCTTTGCCAGTATTGGTTCTAAGATGTTCAATTATATATTGCAGTCAATATGCCTCGCTATGATGATCGTTACGGCGGAAACACACGGCTGTATGTGGGTCGTCTCTCCTCTCGTACAAGGACACGGGACCTTGAAGACATTTTTGGCAGATATGGGAGGTGAGCACACCTGGGTTTAAATTTGAAGTGTTTAATGTGACTGACTACTTTTTATGAGTCAACCTATGTTTCAACCAATTTAGAGAGCTAGTGATCAATTTGGGTGTTGAAACAGACACATGTGCTTTTCAGTTTCATCTTTTGTGCAATTTCGATGAACTTTTTCCATTAATAAGTAAATGTAGGATTTAGAATATAAGTGGAATGCCTATGAAATCACCTTTTCCGTGTGGCTGGCTTCATCCCTTTCACATGTATTTTAGGTTGGGATAACATCAGCTGAAATGTAATAAAATAATTTTGTTTTGTGCTACCCTCATTCAGAAAATATGGATCAAACCTTAGATATTTCTCAGTTTTTGGTTGTTACCTGTCAATAATCAACTTTGGCATCCATGCCTCCTTCAGGCATTGACTTCCAATGCATTATGCCCATGCAATCTACTGCTATGCTTCATGTTAATCAGACCACTTTTGTTGACTCAAGACGGATTCTTCTGTTTAATGTATGTTTCAACCAACTTGCATAACTATCGATGCGATCAATTTGGGCGTTGAAACAAACACGTGAGCTTTTCAGTTTCATCTTTTGTGCAATTGTTATGAACAAGTTATGCATAGTGGAGGTAGGATTTATAACCTGTTTGAATTGTAGAACATATACTAAAGTAAGTAATGGCTGTAAAGTCACTGTTATTGTGTAACTGGCCTTACCCCCTTCCACATGAATTCTAGGTTCAGGTTGGGAACTTTTGGAATAGCATCAGTTGAAACTTGAAATGTAATATAATACTTTTGTTTGTTGCTACCCTCATTCAGAAAGTATGGATCAGACCGTAGATATGTCCTGGTTTTTTGTTGTCACCTGTCAACAATCAACATTGGCATTCATGCCTCCTTGAGGCATGGACTTCCGAGGCATTATGTCCAAGCTTGCAATCTGCTGCTATGCTTAGAATTGTTTTCCCCCCATTGTTTCTGTTACCAGTAGGTATACACACGCCCTTCATGTTTTAACTCGGATGATCTTGTTGAAGGTTACCCAACCTCGGTGTCCATGGTGGGAGGGTGGCCTTGGTGGAATTGCTAGCTGTTCTCCCAAAGTTTCTAGCAGACTTTGGCGTTTTGAAAAACATATATTGCCTATTTTAATGGAAATCACAATCATGACTGGTGTTTAGTTCCTTCTGACCGGTGATACATTTCTCTACTTACTTCTTGATGGTGTTACTGTTTCTGGAAACCATTTCCGCAGAGTGCGTAATGTGGATATGAAGCATGAGTTCGCATTTGTTGTAAGTATACATTCTTACCCTGTTTCTTTGAGCTCATAAATGAGTCATGTTTGTTCACAAATGAGGCTGCCTTTTCATTTCCCTTTTTTGCTTAATCACATTGTAGGAGTTTAGTGATCCCCAGGATGCTGATGATGCAAGGTACAATCTTGATGGTCGTGAGTTTGATGGAAGTCGCATAATTGTTGAGTTTGCCAAAGGGGTAATTAATATACTTTCATCATTAATCTCTGTTTATACCGTGCAGTTTTACCTTTTTTTATTCTTTGACTCTGCTATTTTCTATTTACTCCATCTGATATAAGTTTCATTCTGTTTCAGGTTCCACGTGGTCCAGGAGGATCTCGGGATCGTGAATACATGGGTAGAGGACCTCCTCCTGGTTCTGGCCGCTGCTTTAACTGTGGGGTTGATGGCCACTGGGCACGTGACTGCAAAGCTGGGGACTGGAAAAACAGGTGCTATCGATGTGGCGACAGGGGCCATATAGAAAGGGATTGCCAGAACAGCCCTAAGAAGAATCTCAAGTATTTTTCTTTGAGCTTATCCTTTGTTACAAGGCTTATAGCTAAATCATATCTTAATGTAAGTTGTATTTACAATAAACAGGCGTGGAAGAAGTTACTCGAGATCCCCATCTCCTCGTCGTGAAAGGAGCCGTGGTAGAAGTTACAGCAGGAGCCCCAGAAGGAGCTACAGGTATGTTGATGTTCCTTTATTTTATAAATTGGTTGCTATGGCTGTCTTCTTCTGCATTATATGTGGCTTGATTACTGATCATGATGTCCTTGGGAGCATGTTATGAACTCAAAGTCCATTGACTTTGTTAAGACTTGCATATTTGAATTCATCATAGTTGTCACTTCTTGACATTTCGCTAAACTGCTGAGAATGATCCATGTACCATTTGAGTGATTCAATATGAAATCAAAGTATGTGTTGACAGGGGCGAAGCTAGGTACACCCTCCCAAGTGCCATGACAACAGGGAAAATGAAACGATTCAGTGGAAGTTTTCAGCTTTTCATCATATGTGCCCCACCCAAAATCACTTAAGAGAAACACTAATAAACAACTACTAGAAGTCAATGGCACTCGGGTTTTCGTAGTTCTAGCTTCACCACTGCGTGTTGACATGGTATTTCTATTTATCACTTTTGAATATGTAACATCAGTGCTGAATTTGATTAATCTTGTGCCTTCGTTATTTCTCCTCCCTTATGTTATACACTAAGCATTGACAGTGTATTCTTTCCTTTAAAATAGCCGCTCACGATCTCCAAGGAGGGATAGCCGTGACGAAAGGCGTTCAATGAGCCCTCGTGACAGCCGCAGTCCCAGGAGGAGCCCTCGTGACAGCCGCAGCCCTCCCCCATCCAAGGGGGAGTATCGCAGCCCCACCCCTAATGGTAGCAGGAGCCCTACACCAAGGGAACACAATGGCTCAGGTAGCATGAGCCCAAGGAGAGCTGACAGCCGTAGCCGTAGCCCTGCAGAACACCGTGTCATCAGCCCAGCTGCTAATGGTCGTAGCCCAAGCCCAGGGGACTACAAAACAAATGGCAATGGTGGCACTTCTCCCAGAGGAAGTGCATCTCCCTGATTCAGTTTTGAGGACGGACTTTTCCAATGTCCATGAACCATTTTGAATATGTTTGTGATTAAGACTGAGTTCTCTTGAGTTTGATTGGACTCATTTGGTATTGATGCTTCATATGGACCATAATATCTGTTGTACTTTGAAGTGCATATTGAACCTATTGTCTGTATTCTATAAAGTCAGATCTTGCTAAGATCGATTATGCGGTCATAAATCAAGATTGTTGGGTCATGTATATCTTTTTTCTATTTGATCGTGGATGATAGCTGTTTCCAGCTAGATTAGCCTTTATCGTGTGATATTTTCGTTATTGAAGCTGACGTGTGGATGTTATGATTTCGGAATGCTTGGTTTGTCAAGCTATTCAACGTTGCAACCTGAATATGGTTGGTTGCGGATGTAGAAATGCCTTGTAACTGGGGCAGTCTCTGGGCTCGTGGAGAGAGTGGTGACATCGCAATCTCCCATCACTTACCTCTTGGAGCTTCCATCGCTTCCACGTAAGTCACTTTGTTAAAATGTACGAAATATGTGGGAAGGACAACATGTACTCAACGATTTTTATTGTGAAGAAAATGATCGCAATCTGAGGTTTCAGGAAACCTGGGGAGCACGAATGTTTGAGGTATGCAGATCGAATAGTGAGAGACTCAGGGTGTGTTTCCTGAGCCTGAGCCTCTCTCCGCCAAGAAAGTCAACACAACCATACATTTTCAGGTTAGGGAGAGAGACTCAACGTGTGTTTGGTTTGGCTGTGTCTGTAAAAAAAAGTTGTTATGGTATGTGAAAGATGTTGTGAACTATGAGTTGTGAAAAAGCTTAAAGTTGTTTGGTTGAAACGACCGTGAAAAAGTTGTTGTGAGCTGTTAGCTGTAAAATAATGTGTTGTTCAGTGAGGGACAATGCCATGCGTTGACCTCCTGGGTATCGGAGAGGGGCATCGAGCTCATGGACCTGCCGTCGCTTGGTCCTTTATGAGAGACGAGAGAGACAGAGAGAACATAAAGGAGGAGGAGGGCGCTCGCTGGAGGAAAAGAGGGGCTCATCTGAGGAGGAGCTGTGGGGAGGGGCGGTGCCGGTGGCGAGGAGGTCTCAATCTCATTCACTCAACGGTAAAAATAAAGAATGAAGGAATTTCTTTAAACTTGTGAAAGCTAAAACCCAAAAAGAGCACCTCCCACTTGCTTTCAGATGTGAACAAGTCAAAAGTTGCTTTTAACTGTGATTTTTTTAGAAGCCAACTCCTTTAGTTGGCCTTTGCTTTTTTTAAAAAAAAAGCCAAAAAAAAGCGCAACCAAACACACCCTCAAGTTGTCGCATGATGTGCAACTCAACCTCAAGTTTTTGGTATGTACTATTTCTTCTGTTGCTAAACCATAATCTCTAGTTTTTGGTACAGAGGTCAACACTGCGTCCAAGTTTTTCACCAGCGCAGAGTGATCAATTCCCAGAAGATGCCTCCCATGGAAACACCGATATAGCTGCCGTCATCCATGCCATCTCCCTCCTCCCCACCAGTCTTGCTTTCATGGGGGCTTCTGGACGGAGGATGATCCGGAGGTGACATTAGTCCATTCACCACAAAGCTATCGAGGTCAGAGAAGTCATCAAGACCATTCTCGCCCTCCTGCAGCCGCACCACGAGCTTAATAGTGTGATTGGTTCCCTGGAAAAGAGCGAACCAGGCCCGTGGGATGCAATGTGGCCATGTTTAGATGGCTGTAGGCGTAGTTGGGCCTGGCCCGACAAATGCAAGAGGGCGCCTGTGGCCTGGCTCCCGCGATGCGAGCACGAGCACTCGGCGAGTGCGGCACGTGCGGGCATGAAGGGTGGCGCGTGCAGGCGGGAAAGGCTAGGGTTACCGCCCCTTTTCGCGCCATCCGCCAGCGTCATTCTCTTCTGCGCGCGCGCCAAGCAGGCGGGAAAAAGAAGCGCGCGAGCGCGGGAAGAGCTAGGGTTTTGCCACCACTTTGCGCCACCCACCGCTCTATAAATCCTCATCGTCGCTCCTCCTACGGCGGCATTTCTCTCCCTCGGCAGCCGTAGGTGAGCTCAAGCTCTTCTTCTCTCCTCTCTTCTTCTATATACGCTCCCCTCCGCTGAAGATCTAACCTCTCCCCTCTCTCTTTTCTTTGTTTTGCAGCACTGAGATCTGAGGGATTTCAGTGATTGAAGGCAAGTGACTCCTTTTCCCCTTCAGATTCTGTAACTGTAATTCCTCGACTGGATCTGAGTTTTGTGCTTGGTTTGCTTAGTTGAAGGTAACACCGAGTCTACCTGTCCCCTTATCTTCTTGTCTCTTCACTAAACATGCATGTGATGTGTTGATCTTGTCATGTACACTGATGCCGGTGATGTATTTCCAAGCATTGATGAAATCTGAGCGTATTGCCTTATGCCAATGATATACCTCTGACGATTAAATCTAAGTGTATTGTCTATGTCTATGATGTACTTGTGATAATTAAATCTGAGCATACTTGTCCATGCCTATGATGTACTTGTGATGATTAAATCTGAGCATACTTGCCCATGCCTACGATGATGTTTTGATGATAAACGTTGAGCACATATGCCCATGCCGATGAAGTACTTGTGATGATTAAATCTGAGCATATAAGCATCCATCTAAGACTCTGTTTTTTTTTTTTACTTTTTGTTTGGTTAGATGTCTCCGGAAGACCATAGAACAATGCTTATCATTTAGGCAACTGCTCTGGTCACTGCTATGTATGCATTCATGGTTAGTAGATTGACTGCACGTGTAGAGTCACGACCTAGGATCACTTATGCTCCAATGAGTGCAATGGATGAAGAAAGGAAAAAGAACTTGAATAACATTTATAACTGTAATGATGTGGAGTGTATTAACATGCTTAGAATGAGAAGGGCACCCTTTTTCGATCTTTATAACTTGTTAAGGGACAGAAACTTGCTTAGAGACAGCATACATAGCAGTGTCGAAGAGCAAGTTGCTATGTTTCTTCATGTTGTTGGGCACAACCAACATTTTAGAGTCATACATCATAGCTGGAGGCGCTCTGTGGAGACAATTAGCAGATATTTTAAGGAGGTTTTGTATGCTATTGGGGAACTTAGAGATGACATAATTAAGTCCCCAACTAGTGACACACCACTTAAATCAGAAACAGCCACAGATGGAATCCATATTTTAAGGTAATCATTGAGCAAGTCATGTTTAGGTAATGTTGCATGCATGCATGACTTAACTAATACAATAAGACTTGCTGGGTTGTAGGATTGTGTGGGTGCAATAGATGGAACACATATATATGCTAGAGTGCCAGCAAAGATGCAAGCTCCATTTAGGGGGAGGAAGCATTATCCAACTCAAAATGTACTAGCTGCTGTGGACTTTGATTTGAAATTCACTTATGTATTGGCTGGTTGGGAGAGGTCTGCACATGATGTAACCATTCTTGCTGATGTACTAGAGAGGCCTGATGGATTAGTAGTTCCAGAAGGTAATTAACTTAATTGGTCACTAATTTAAGTATGAAACAACATAATATTTGTACTAATACTGGATGTATAACATTTTTAGGTAAATTTTATCTAGTAGATGCTGGATATGCATGTCGTCCTGGATTTCTTCCTCTATACAGGGGCACTAGATATCATCTTAATGAATATGATGGTAGAAACTATCCAACCAACCCAAGAGAATTGTTCAATTTAAGGCATTCAAGTTTGAGAGTGACTGTTGAGAGGGCATTTGCATCTTTGAAAAACAGATTTCGTATAATAGACAACAAACCTTTTCATCCATACAAGACACAAGT
Source organism: Eleusine indica (assembly GCA_030378355.1). Taxonomy (NCBI): domain Eukaryota; kingdom Viridiplantae; phylum Streptophyta; class Magnoliopsida; order Poales; family Poaceae; genus Eleusine; species Eleusine indica. The sequence goes on along the minus strand of CM059497.1, from coordinate 7,537,569 downwards.
CAAATTGATCCTTGCATGCTGCATTTTACATAATTGGATACTTGGGTATGGTGTAGATGAGGTTGTTCCACTTGAATCTACTTGGGAGCCCAACAACAATGCACCCTTTGGTGATGGGTTTGACAGTGATGATAACTCTACTTGGGCTACAGTTAGAGATGAATGGGCAAATGAAATGTGGGCAAATAGGGGTCACTCTCACATTTAGAGGGTTGCTGTTGTGTTGCATTTATTGTATGTTTAAGTACTGTGTGCTGTTGAACATTATGCAATGATGATTTCTATTTCTTATTTTCTGAGGCAATGGGTATTATGCAATGATGATTTCTATTTCTTATTTTCTGAGACAATGGACATTATGCAATGATGATTTCTATTTCTTATTTTTTGAGGCAATGGGCATTATGCAATAATGATTTCTATTTCTTATTTTCTGAGGCAATGGGCATTATGCAATGATGACTTCTATTTCTTATTTTTTGAGGCTCTGGACATTATGCAATGATGATCTCTATTTCTTATTTTCTGAGGCTTTGGACATTATGCAATGATGATCTCTGTTTTATTTTTAAACATTGGCATTAGGACATGGCTGGTTTGGATGGAATGTTTGACTTGGGTGGTGAGGGTGAGCATGCTGGCCAAGCTAGTGCACAGCCTGCTGAAGTGCCTGATGGTGCTCTAGCTGCAGTTGCCGCTAGCCAGCAGAGTAGACAGTCCATGAGGTGGACCAATGTCATGTCCTCCTTTGTGCCTCGTCGGTTCTGCCACCTTATCTCCACTGGGGTTAGGACTGACAAGGGTTTCAAGGAAGTGCACTTGAACCAAGTTGCAAAGGACCTTCATGAGTTCACTGGGAATGATGTCATTAGAACATAAGTGTACAACCACCTTCGCAAGTGGAGGCAGAGGTGGATTAGGGTGACCAAGCTGAAGGAGCTTAGTGGTGCTAACTGGGATGAAGACAACTTCATGATAACCTTAGAGGAGGAGCACTACAAGGGCCATGTGAAGATGTGCTGCACACAGCCTAGTCTTAGGATGCATTTCATTCTTCTAAATCTAATTGACAACTATACATTCCCCTCACACATACTCATTTCATTTTAGGCACACCCTAAGGATGCAGACTTACTTAACAAGCCTATAGAGAACTACCAGCAGATACAGGTCATTTTTTGGCAATGGACATGCCACATGCAAGTTTTTCATGGGTTCTAGTGAGCCTTTAGGCTCCCCATCTGACTTTGCTGAGAGTTCTTTGAAGATTGATGATGTCAAGGTGACTGAAGAACCATCTAAGGATGTTGCTGGTCCTAGTGGATCTGGAGCATGTCACAAGAGGAAAAGGTGCACTCTGAATGATGAGGATATCCATGTTATGAGTGGTATGACTGCTGCAGTTAACAATGTTGCTGATGCCATACGTGAGACAAAGGTTCTTGACTCCCATCCTGACCTATATGGTGCTGTCATGTTCATGCCTGGGTTCACAGAGGAAGCCTTGATTGTGGCCTATTCTTACCTCCTTGACAACAGAACTCATGGTTATGCCTTTGTGAACATGATGGAGGCTTATCGGGTGTTGTGGCTAAGGACTTTCTTGGCCAAACACTACTATGTCTGAGCTTGATCATGCTCCTATTGCTGGTTGCTCCATATTTTGTTCATTCAGCCTGCTGTTAGCTGCTTTGGCGAATGAGGGTTCTCTTTGGGTGGGCAGTGAGGATGATGGTGACTCTTTCTGTAAAATGTGACTCCTTTTGTGCAGGTGATCTGATCCTGCATTCTTTTGTGCAGCTAACACCTGCTACATAGGCTGACCTTAGCTTTTCTACTTTGCTAGTTAGTATATGCAACTCTATAAATTATATTCTCTATGTTTATAACTCAACTGTGAGTTATGTGCATCAGACAATTTGCATGGATCAACCGTGCTGATGGTTTAGTTATTATTCACTTATCTTAGTTGTTGTCCCTATGCCAATGATGCTTTCCTGATATTTTCTATCTGAGCTGATGTCCTTATGCCAATGATGTTTTTTTTATTACTTACTTGTATCTGAGCATATGTTTCTAGCCAATGATGTTTTTTTGCTATCTTATATCCTGAGCATATGTCCATGGCCAATGATGTTTTTCTGATTACTTGCAATGATGTTTTGTTGATGCTTTTACTCTTCCCTAGCTATGACTTGATATGTAGTTCATTTGTGGACGTCAAACTGGAGTGTTCTCTAGTTGGGAGGCATGCCACGCACAAGTCAATGGCTACAAAGGTGCATGCTACAAAGGGTTCAAGTCAAGGGATGATGCTTTTGTAGCCTTCCATTGTGATGGAAAAAAATTAGGCAGTACAACAATACATTGTAGGTTATGAAAAGATGTCTTAATCTTTGCTCAGGCTGTAGTTATTCTCTTTTTTACTTTGGATCATTTTTTATGGTTGATTACTATGATATGTTCAACATTAAAAACTTGTTGTTCGAAGGGGGGTAACTTCACCATTCCATGCAAGAGGTGAATGTACTAAGTCTATATGCAGTCAACCAATCATAGCAACTTGCATCCCATATTTGAATGTTTGCATGCGATCTGGAAACCAATCAGCATCTCTACTTAGCCTGACACTAGAAATACATGAACCAATCATGACCACTTTGCATGTGTTGAACCTGGCTGGTTGGAGCCTGGTTCCCTAATACGATCCAGGCTCGGCAGTGAAGGAAACCAATCACACCCTAAGGCTCCACACCATGTCTCGCCGTACTTCCTCCGCGCCGTGGGCTTCATCTCCTCAACGACCTTACCCATCTCGCCCCCTCATCGTTGCCAGTTCTGGCCCCATCACTCCACTAGGTTGGGCTGGCTGGGGGGCATGACGGGACACCCGCATAATGCTTCCACGAGCATGAGTGCAAGACGTTGAATGAGTACACATCAGACTGTCCGCACCGGCGTCCCCTGTCGCATCCTCCAGTACGAGGATAGCGTTTTTTCTCCCGCACTGAGGTACGCTATCCCCTACGGTACCATCCCGCACCGTCTTCGCTATGCCAAATCAAGCGCAATAGAGGAGCAACGCTACCCCCTTTCTAGGCCCACCTCGCTCCAACCGTTGCCGTCCACGCGCGCCGCTACAGAGGAGGGAGCATGGAGCAGAGGAGGGGCGATAAGAGAGGAAGACGACCGTCGAGGACCCAGCTTCGCTCGGCCGGTGAGCTCCGTCGAGGACCCAGCTCCGGCCGTCGAGGATCCAGATCCGACCGTCGAGGACCCATATCCGATTGTTGAGGACCCGGCTGGCACGGTGGGGAAGAGGAGGAGGTGCGGGGGAAGGAGGAGGGGCGGTGGAGCCGAGGTGCGCCCATAGGCTGCCTCCGTCATGGCCGGGCGGGGGAAGGGGGAGGGGTGGTGGAGCCGAGGTGCGCCCGTAGGCTGCCTCCGTCACGGCCGGGTGGGGGAAGGGGGAGGCAGCGGTGGAGGCACGCATGGGGAGAGAGTGCACGGGGTCGCGGGTGGCGGGCGGCCGGCGCGGCGACGACGGGCGAGGCGGGTCCCGGCGGCGGTGCGCTGCGGTGGTAGAGGAGGGGCCTCAGCATCTACGCACGGAGGCAAGCCAGCGGGGGGAGAAGGAGGAGAAGCACGGCGGCGGTGATGGCGAGGGGGAGGTGGAGGGGAGAATGGGGAGCGATGCGCTCGGGGTGGGGGAAGGGAAGAGATAAGGAGAAAAAAATAAAAGAAAAAGAAAAAAGAGAGGAGAGAGAAGATGGTAGTTGATATAGAGTATAAGATATAGAGGACGACGAGTGTGGTAGAAATGAGTTTAGAATAGAGAATCTCGATGACCAGGATAGAATATCCTTTTTAGAGGATGTAAATAGAGTACGACGAGTGCGAACAGCCTCAGACTTGGACCTGAGTTGCCGCGTGAGCGCGTACTCAGGGTCCACGAACCCGATGTTGCCCCTCACCATAGTGTTGACATCGTCGAGCTTCAGCCCTGGGCCGACCTAGGACAACCCAAAATCGGAGACCGTGACGGCTCCTCTGGTATCGAGCAGGATGTTGGACGACTTCACGTCACGGTGGACCATGGGTCGGGTTAGGGCCGTGTGGAGGTAAAACAGATTCTAGGCCACGTCCACGAGGGCGTCCAACTGAACCCGTCCCGCAACTGGCCCCGTGGCGAGCCCTAGTCCGCATGCTCGTAGATCAGGATCATCTCGCCACCGTTGTCGTAGTAGCCGATGAGGGAGACCAGGTGGCAGTGGCGCAGGCCGGTGAGCACCGCGATCTTCTGTGCTTATAGACTGTAAAACCAGATGGTCCGATTTTCACAATCCAGACCGAGTTAGAGTTAGTTTTCTTCACGAGAATCATGTAAATCTCAGTTTCTTGCGGGACAAGACCTTCCACCCTTTATATACAAAGGGTCACGACCGATTGAGGTATCGAACCAACAATCCCAATCGAATCTATCAATTTATCTTTATGTTTTATCTCTTTCTACCGCAAATTTCATCTCAATCCTAATTTGTTGTTTTTACCTTCGTCTCGACGGCGATTGAAGACGTCCTAAATGGCTTGCCGACTCTAGGAGAACCCTACGTGTGCTTGCCCTGAAGGGGTCCCTCCCGGACGAGCGCTCGTCGGTTTTCGTCAGAACCCCGACGAAATCGGAGGCTCCGGTTTGCCAAACCGGAGGGTCTGGTTTTCATAGACACCGCAGCGAGGAGCGTGTCTGCGAGTTGCACTTTGCGTGCTTGTGTTTAACGACGCGTTTCGGCGTCAACACGTTCCTAATTCATCCTCCAAGGCAGAGAAGCGTATTTTGGATGTAGGTTACTTCTTTCACTTCTCCATAAGAATTTCTCAATATCATTTGGCAATTCTTCTTCGATCTTGAATCGTCTACAAAAGATAATATTCTTCACACATGTATGAATTCCTTGTACATGATGTGCTTTTAGGAGTTCATAAATTGAAAAAATGAACAGCTCTATGAACAGTTGCAAAAAGAAAAAAAAACTACAGATCCCAATGTCATTTCATATTTGCAGACAATTCAAAACACCAGGTTCACAGTCACGTTCCTAATCACTATATTTTCGTCTAGAGATTTAAAGCTATGTTATTTGTGATTAAATTGACAGTTCTAAAAAACCTAACTCGTGTAGTCGTGTATACCGTGTACCTGAAAGTCCGGGTGACTGGGTCATGCTCAACCGATGAGCCAGCAGGAGCGGGTCATGCTGCTATTCACCAGGTGCAAAACTCGGCGCATCTCTATTCTCTATGACCTGTTGGGACCACATACCAACAACGCGCGCGCTGAAAACCATTCATTCCCACCGACCTCCGTTTCCTCCCGCCCTCGCTTCTGCCACGTCAGCGATCCGCGTCGAAACGCACCGCAACCGTCCATCTCTGAAGCGGCCAACGCCTCAGGCCGCGCCAGCTCATCGATCCGCACCTCCCACCCCTCCACCAATCAGAGCCCGCCTCGCCCTTTCTATAAAGCGAACGCTCACCGTCTCCTCCTCTTCCCACATCGAGCTCACAGCTTCTGCAACCTCCGTTCCCCAGAGCCAAGCCAAACCCGAATCTCAACTACCCTTCCCCACCTCAACCGACCCCATCCCCATGGCGCCCAAGGCGGAGAAGAAGCCGGCGGCGAAGAAGCCCACGGAGGAGGAGCCCGCGACGGAGAAGGCCGAGAAGGCCCCGGCGGGGAAGAAGCCGAAGGCGGAGAAGCGCCTGCCGGCGGGCAAGTCGGCCGGCAAGGAGGGCGGCAGCGACAAGAAGGGCAAGAAGCGGGCGAAGAAGAGCGTGGAGACGTACAAGATCTACATCTTCAAGGTGCTGAAGCAGGTCCACCCCGACATCGGCATCTCCTCCAAGGCCATGTCCATCATGAACTCCTTCATCAACGACATCTTCGAGAAGCTCGCCGCCGAGGCCGCCAAGCTCGCCCGCTACAACAAGAAGCCCACCATCACCTCCCGCGAGATCCAGACCTCCGTCCGCCTCGTCCTCCCCGGAGAGCTCGCCAAGCACGCTGTCTCTGAGGGCACCAAGGCCGTCACCAAGTTCACCTCGGCCTAGGTTGGTAGTGCTATGTAGCTAGTGGTTGGATGGCGTCGGTAACTTTGGCGCAGTTTATCTCGTAGATTGGTAGGGCAGCAGTAGCGGTGAAATGAAATGGGTGAATGATGTTATCTCTGTACTTGTGTCTTTACCTAACTAGTTGTTGATGAATTGCGGTGTTGCCTATGAAACATTGTAAATCCATCAATCTGCAATATTTGTTATTACTATTGCTGTGCTTGCCTACTGAACCGATGATAACCAACTTGGCTTTAGGATGGTGAAATTGCAGAGCTGTGTTGAACAGTGAAATTTCTGTAGTAACTAACTTTAGTGCAGGCTGTTCTGTGTATCATCTCTTCAGAATTGTCTTAACAACTAGGACATTGTTTCTGTTGATTCGTCTATTTATCTGCCTATTTTTCAATGTGGGCTAGATAAGAGGGCACTAGGGGAGGCATGCATAATAGCAACTCCAACATTTTTCTTTTAATCTGATCACTTAAATAAGGTTTAAGGGATCCCTTCAATCTATTTTTTGAATTATAAGTGATGATATTGTAGCAGTTCACCTATTTTATCACTTAAAAGTTAGGGTCCATTATTTAGGTAAGGAAAGGGTAATCCCCTTTATAGAAGGGATGATGTACTGAATTTAGATGATCAACTAACTAAGGAGATGGAAAAGAGAAACTGATAAAGAAGTTTTTTCTGTCCCTATTTTCTATATGATAGATTTTTATGTTTAGGCGATAGGAAAAGAGAAGAGTTGGAGTTGCTCTAAGAGGTTAGAGAGGATTCTTTCAACCCACTTTTTGAATTATAAGTGATGGTATTGTAACAGTTCATCTATTTCATCATCTAAAAATAGCGTCTATCATTTAGGTGAGGGATGGGTGATCTCCTCTATGGACTGGACTTAGTTGATCAACTAACCAAGGGGATGAGAAAGGAAAACTGATAAAGAAGTTTTTTCCATCTTTATTTTCTATATGATAGATTTTTGTGTTTAAGTGATATGAAAGGGAAAGAGTTGAAGTTGCTCTAAGACTGTCTACACTGTGATACGCTATCCCACGCTGCAGTACGGGGATAGAGTAATTCCTCCCTCACTGGTGTACGCTATGCGGGACGGTATCATCCCGCATCGCCTCCCGCGCGCTATATCCAGCGCAGGTAAGGTCGCACGGTAAATGCAGATGTGGCACAGGACCCACCTGTTTTGCTGCTGTTTCGTCATGAGGCGGAAGTGGAGAGAGAAGGGAAGAGAAAAAAGTGAGAATAAAATATAAAATAGTTGTAGATAGTTGAATATAATAATATGTAGTAATTATTATAGATAAAAGAATAGAGTATGACGGGTACAATAAAAGTTAATATAGAGGAAAAAATCTTACTGACTAGGATAAAATATTTTTTTTAAAGAATGAATTTAAAGTATCATGAGTGTAGTTAGTCTAACTGTTTCATGTGGACTTTCAATGTGCTGCTCTGGGAGTGCGTAAGAAATTTTCTACAGTATATCGTTTGAATTCTGATCTTGGCACTGATGAACTATGTTACCTACTGATTTTATGTTCTATGATTATCTAGTGCTATTTTCCAGATAAAAACTTAGCTCTCAGAAACATGTTTGCTAGCTGGAGGTTAACATGACTTCTGGTGTCTCAGGATCATGTCTGCTAGCTGGAGGTTATTTATGTTTTTCCTCTATCACATAATGCTCAGAACTCTACAGTAGATGGCAAGCTACAACAAAAACACGGCTAGCAGGCAAACCTCAGAACTCAGGGGTGTTTGTTGCCAGTCCTCAGCTCTGATTATATATCATGTGAAAAACTGTTAGCAGGCAAACCTCAGGACTCAGGTGTGCTTCTTGTAAGTCCTCAGCTCTGATTATATACCAGTCTAAAAAAAAGAAGATGCTCTGATTATATACGGTGTGACAAACAGATGTACAACAGTACTGTCTGTTCTCTTATCAGCCAATTTTAGTTGCTTGTTTTTCAATGCCTGTCTTTAGCATTGTCATGCACTCACGTGATCTCTGCAGTGTTAACTTTTTTTTTTTTTTGAGAAACAAGAGCTTCATATTTCATTAATCAATTGGGGGTTACAGTCCTTTTGCAACACGCGCAAAAGAAATTCTGGAGGTTGATTCACCCACTCTAGTCTACCTCTACTCTTATATGCCTCCTTGGCACAACAATGAGCTGCCAGGTTTGCTTGCCGTTTAACATGCACAAGTTCAAAAGCAGAAAAGGTTAGACTAAGCTCTTGAATATCGGCTAGAACATACATAATTGTGGATCGCTGATCATCTCTATTTCGCCACAAATCAACCAGCTGTTTAGAATCCGTCTCCACTATTACTGTCGCCGACGTCTTAGTTGATACTAACTGAACGCCAGACCGAACAGCCTCTGCCTCTGCTTCCAGTGCCGATCCAATGTTTGGAATCCAAGATCCTGCTGCCCAAAGGAACATACCCATGGCATCACGAGCAACAGCCCCCACAGCTCCAGTGTAATCTCTTGCAGCAAAGGCTGCATCGACATTTAGCTTGATCATGCCTGCAGGCGCAGGGCACCAGTGTGCACTCTCCTCATAAGAGGTAATGCAAGGACAGTCCTTTGCCGGTGCTAGCAGATCCGTCGCTTCCATTATCCAGTCCAGCGCATTACGAATAGTAATAACTTCTTTGCCATGCGTTCTATCATTCCTAGAGCACCAGAGAGACCACATCCCACACAAGATGGTTGTTGCTTCCTTTTCTGTACATATCAATGGATCCAGTAAATCATAGTACCAAGTGGATGGGTGGAGGTGCGGAAGTTTCACATTGCAGTGTTCACTTTGAGCACAACTAACAAGCTGAATAGGAAATATATCTTGCACGATACCATTGCTCATTAGATTCTGATGTGGAACTAGTATCATATTGTTGGTTTGAGCTGTGGATGTCAGGGACTTCTGTAATGGTGGTTGTGCATTGTGCTACTGGAACATTTAGTACATTTTTTTGATATGTTGGCACCAAAGCAAAGAAATATAGGTACCTGAATTTAGAGTTATCCATTATATTTTACTGAGTTCTTTACGTCAGTCATACTGATAATATGTGACCTCTAGATGAGAACAATTGCAGAATGTGAAGGGAAAAATGATAGACCTATGGCCTCATATACATCTTTCAATTATTTGGTACAGTGACCATCTACAAACATCATGCCCAAAGACATTTTGAATCTGTGTCTTTGTGTTATGTAAGTATCTGGAAAAGAGTTTCATATATTTGATCCGGTGGTGTATTTGTTACACAGAAGACATAAGGCAATATAATGCTTATGAAGCTTAGGCAGTGTTGAGAGTTACATATTGTGACATACATGATACAATGCTACTAGTAGTTATTGGGTGTATGGTATTTAGTATTTTTATGATTAGTATTTGTTAATGTTGTAGGTTTCAAAACGCAGTCAAACTTGATGTTGTGCTACAATCTTGTTAAGCTTGCTGTTTATTAATATTTGATCTGATTTTCCATCCAAATACATCTTATTTTTCATGTCGTCCTATTCTTTAGATGAATTCAACTATTAATGCAAAGGTCAAGTCCGAATTCGAGGCCCTAATGGCTCAACTGTGTATTAGGGTGATGTTCCTTCAACCACTTCTATGACCAGTTATTAAAAAAAAACTGACTTACTGTTTATTAATCAACCAGATCATCATGTATGCCTTCCCCTACAATGTCATCTGAACAACGAGGCACTATCAGCAGTTTCTGTTGTGCTTGTATCATCTGAATGATGAGGCTCTAAATTTAAGACATCACTGTGACTAGAATTACTATGCTTTTTATCACTGAACTATCGATTGTTTGCTAGTATGTACTGTATGAACTAAAGTTACTACATGTTCCAAGGTAGATTGAGACTCCAGTCTTTCCAAAATAATTGTTATTCTCACATCATTTATCTCTTTTCAATGCACCCCTATCTCTCTTTTCAAAATAATTTATTATTATTTTTTTATATATTTACCATTTCTATCTCTTCTGAATCTCTATCTCCAGAGTTAAAACGTCAATTATTTTGTAATAGAGGAATATATTAGTTATTTATAGTGAATACATGGATGGAAATCTTCAGCTAGAGAATAAGTGCAGGATTATCATGTGTTTTGAAAGCTGATAAAATGATTCACAAAACTTGATATATAAAAGAACTGGATTATAGGTACACTCGCATAATCATGTGCATTTGGTGTGTGTTCCAAGCAATATCCCTGTTCAAGCTGAATCAGACAACAGAACCGCTTGCCTTCAATTTAACTACATAAATTCTCAAAAAGAAAAGTGCAATAAAGAACAAAACATTTTCAGCGCTCACTCATAAATTAAAATATGTAAAAAATTATAATAAATAAGCAAAATAGAAGTGTAGGGTCAAAAGAGGAAAAGGAGAAAGCGGAAAGAACACGACCTGCTGTTGGAGGTGTCGAGCTCCGAAGCGCCCAGCGGAAGACGAGGAGTACGCCGCCGACGACCGCAGCACTCTCACCTGCGACCTGTCAACCCCCCCGTCGCCTCCGTCAACGTGATCCAGCCATGTCGTCGTGGCTGCGGAGCGCGGTGAGCAAAGCCGTCGAGGCGGGCGGCCGCAGCGGCGTGGCCCGCACCGTCCTGGGCTACGCTGACGCCGTCGCGCACCACGCCGGCCAGGCCGTCGCCGAGGGCGCTAAGATCATCAATGACCGCATGGTGAGCTGCATCCCTTTACTCCCCCACCGAAACCGTTCCAATTGATCTCGAACCGTGCTTTATTTTGGTGTCGAGGAGGTGCGAATTAGGAAGTGGATCAAATGTGAGATTTCTGGGTCCGAACTGCTTGTTTGAGCCGAATTCGATCTGCTATTCTATTAATTCAATCCGTATGAATTTAGGAGAGCTTATAATTCAATATAACTATGGTGTGAGTGTGACGAGTGATCTGTCTGTCACATTGTCATGTTCTGGGACAAGGAGTGTCAGCTAAATGGGGATTTAGGCTTTTGTTCCGTTCATGCCTGGTGAAGTAGTTTTGTTCTGCTCTGAAGGACAGTAAATGCCCTGTCTACTGATGATAATTTGACCTACTGAAGCTGTTCGTTTGTTTTATGAGAAATGTCAGGGCACTCAGAACTACAAAAGTGTCAAGCAAACAGTGAAGCGCTTGGAAGAGGTAGCTGTTTCATCACGAGGGGACGAGAGAGTTCAGGTGCTAAGGCGCTGGCTCAGGGCCCTGCAGGAGGTTGAAGTGGAGCTCAGTGATTCGAATGGGAGACCTGTACAGACCATCTCTTCAAATGAGCCGACCCCCTCAAAATCATCACTGGCAAAAGTGCGCATCTTCTTACCAGATTACATATTTAGTTGGATTTTGTGTAATTATTTTGAGAAGTTATTGCTTTTTTGTGGCCATTTATTGGCTTGATATTTGTCTGCTGTTATTGCTTTCATGTGTTATAACGTCGATATTTCTCTGCAGGTTTTGTTTTATGATGCTGATATTGGAGGGGCTCCTATGAACTTCCGAGATGTATTTCTCTATAGCCAAGCTCTTGAGGGTATTACATTATCCATGGTGAGTTAATTTAACATTTCTACCCTGAAATTTTTAAGAGACCATCTACTTTTGATGGCAAGTAAACCGTTTTTAACAGACAGAAAGTGCCTCCTATATACTAAAGTTGTTTTACCACCATATAAGTTAAGAATGGTCAATCTTTTCGATGCTCAGATTCTTGAAGCTCCCAAGGAAGAAGAGGTTTCCCTTCTTTTAGAAATTTTTGGGTGAGCTTCTGCCTACATGACCATTCATTTTGTTTAGTGGTTAAGGTTTCCATGCTTCCCAAAGCAATTTTCATCTATCATCAGTTACATTAAGTGGATGTCTAAGTTCACTAAAAAAATATTCTGAACTAGAGGGTATTTGAATTTGGGATTTAATATTATTCAAACTTACCTATTAATTCTGCATTACACATTATAGACACATAGATTTTATTGCACTTGACCTGGATATAACAGGTAAAAGAGGGCGGACATTATAGTTGGGGCAATTCTGGATGAAATGTTTAGCAGCCTTATGAAGTACTAGTAACTTAAATATTAACTGTGATGTGAAGATTTTTACGTATTGGATAATATTAACATTTCATGCATGAACTTCTACATCTCTGCATTTGCCTTTTTTTGGCCCATCGTGGATATAATCTTTGTTATATGGTTTATCCCTTCTGATTGGGCATATTCTGTTTCTTGTGAAGAGTTTACTTTGGGCCCTATGACGGCTGATATTATGAGTATATAAACTGAAAAAAAAACTGTTTCAGACATCATGTCATCTAATTAAGCGGTAGAATAAAGTTAGTCATGGTTGTTTATATATTCTGAGGAACCATATCATTAGTGCAGCTCTTGCATGATTCTGTTTATAGTTCCTTGAACTTGGGTCAGATTCCTTTCTTTTCATGAGCATGCACTCCATATTAACTGAAGTTTATTTGTTACAGAATATGTCTTACGGGTGGTAAAGAAGTTAATAATGCAATAGTGAGCAGTATACAGGACCTGGCAAAGTCATTCTCAAATTACCACGATGAAGTGCTGGTACGTTTGCCACTTCTTTGTTGTTCTTATGCCTTGCATATGGCAGAAAAGCAAACGGCTGACATTCTGATTATTCACCTGTTGTTATGTACAGAAGTCAGTAGCCTACAGACTATAGTTATATTGCACACACATATATTTTTATTCTTCTTTCCTGGGGAATTGATTTTCTTTGACAAAAATACTGTCACATATCTCTCTTGCTTGTTGCTGAAAGAGTAAAATAGTACATTATTTTTATTTCCTATTTCTGCCTTTTTAGTATTGAACTTTGCTTAAACTGGCTTCTCTTGTTACATACTATTATATATATCTTTATATATCTAGGTGAAACGTGAAGAGCTCCTTCAGTTTACCCAGAGTGCCATTTCAGGGCTAAAGAGGAATGCTGACATTGTGAGGTTACCATCATATACTAACTAGCTCTTGAACTTTGATTTTGTGCTAGATGTAAATACCATCTTTATTTCATTGTTACCACAATACCAGGTTTAATTGACTAATTGTTGAACTCTCAAATGCCAGAAAGTTGATTTTGTGAAACTAGGTGCTCTACTAATTAAGTTTTTTTTTTAAAGGACTTAAAATCTGGGAAGCCTGAAATAGTAACTGAGTGCTTTCACCTTTGTTTTCGGCTATCCAGCATGGATACAGATACGTGTATCGGTATCCGGCGGATACAGATACGTTGATACGTCATTTTCTCAAATAACCTGATACGTGGATACATTTGAATATTTTTTTTTAAAAAATATAATACAAGACATATGTGCTACATATATTGATTTAGCAGTCTAATACTAGTAGTCCACGGAGAACAAGGGAAAAAAAGAACACTGGGCTATAACGTTCTGTTCAACAAAAGTTCCACCGGCCCATTAAACTTTCCCTTACCCTAAAATATAAACTCAGAAACTTTATCCTCTCTCCTGGTGCATCCACCAGCAAACCAGCCGTCTCTTTTCCTCGCAAGTCGCAATAGCTGAAGGCCTGAAGGCTAGGCAACCATGGAGTCTCTCTCTCTCTCTCGATTGAACCGGAGCTCCACCGCCTGGGGTCCCTCGCCACGCCGCCGCCCGCCAGCCACGCCGCTGACCCTCGCTGTGCTGTGCGCCGCCCGCCGCCCTAGCCACGCCGTCAGCCCTCGCTGCGCGCGTGCCGCCTGCCTATTTCTCTCTCTCTCTCTCTCTCTCGTGCTGCACCCTCCCTATTTTTTTGCTCTTCTGCAGCAGCATCACGGGCTTCTCCGATCGTCGGCTTGTCGTTGACTTACTGGCGGCGGGCGCTGCTGCGACGGATTGGAGCTCCTCCGGTCGTCCGGCTTGTCTTTGACTTGCCCGTGAGTGGTTCCAGCTCACGCTGTGTGTGCGGCGGCTAGGGCAGGGAGACAGGAAAGGCTGGAAGCTGGGTATATCTCTTCAGATGGGTTGTTAGCCGGGCCAAAACGTATTCCATAATGGGCCATAGTGGCCCAATACGTATCGGCCCGAGTATCGGATTTTTTCATATTTATTTTTTTTTTGGATACTTTCTGGATACGTATCCAAGGCATATCCGATACGTATCTGCACCGGATACGTATTCATCACGTATCCGTGTTTTGGTGGTTTTCGGGCTCTTGCTAGTTCCTTTATTGTCACTCTTAACTCATGCATTTTACTTCAGGATAGATGCTGAAGCTGTAGAGTTATGGAAGAAACTAAGTGAAAAGGAGGCATCACGAGTTCAATCAATTGCCGATCCTGATAAAGTTACAGGGGAGAATGATATTGCAATTGTTGAGGTGCTGCCTGTGTCATATATAAACTAATAAGTAATTATTTTTTACTTATTATCTGTAATATTCCTGGATAATATTCTCAGTTAATTATTCACAATTGCATTCTGGATTTAGCAGTAACAGACTTAATGTTGTAATGTCATTACAAATTAGTCACAATGCACACATCTATGACTTGCATGGGATCTTTATTTGTTTATTCAAAGTTCTTAGGATCCTAGATTAAGCTGGCAAGTGCTGACTCATTCGTGGAACTATCTGTAAGTAACTAGATATAATGCTAACAATTGTTTCACTGATCATGTTTAGTTAATTCTCTCAGCACTTTCAGTATCTGAATTACAGTTTGAATTTGACCTAACTTGTTGCATCTTTGATTTGTAATGTTTCTGGCTCCTGAATGCCTTTAGTTTAAACAAGCTAACTGTATTGTACTCCTCCAGTCATTCAAAGAAGCACTCGCTGAGGTCCGATTTTGCTCTAGAATGGAGGAGCTTCTGTTGAAGAAAAAAACAATTAATGCTGGTGACTCCCTAGAGATCCATTCCCAAAAGGTATGTTTTTTATGATCTTTACTTATTTCATTTTTGGGATAGATACTCCTTTCTTTAACTGACTGAACCCGAACTACAGGGAAACTTTGACAAAGACAAGTTTATGTTTTCCATCATCGTTCAGTAGCATGTCGTCACTGCTGATTTATATAAGCTCATACAATTTTTATGTTCCTTCTTTAATTTTGTTTCTGGACTTTATCCATGGAAGAGGGGAATTGTTGAGTTATGGGACTTTCTCTCAGATGGTGTTCTTTCTTACATTTACATTCTGTTGAATAGACAATGTCAATATTACCATGGTCAGCAATCAGCATGATGACCACACATGTTGATTTACTTCTAAATTTTATATGGTTCAGGTGACCAATCACCAATTCTGCCTTGGTGCTTATGTCAACTTTCAATCTTTCATTATACTTCACTTTGCTTCGTTAGTTTAGGTTTTTGGATAGTGAATTGCTTGTCACATTGACTGATCATGCTTGGCGAAAAGATACACTTTTCTATAGTAACATTATGGACTAAATTGTTGCAGATTGACAAATTAAAGGTATTGGCGACTTCCCTTGCTAATTCATCCTCGAAGGCAGAGAAGCGTATTTTGGATCACAGGTGTAGTAGCTTCTAAACTTCTCTATAAGATCCTTGTGACATCATTCTTGTTAGACCTTAAATTTTTTAACAAAAAATAACGTTCCTAGTGCATGAAATTTTATTCTTCTAACACCCATGGGTTTCTTGTATACATGATGTACTTCTAGAAGTCCATCAGTTGAAAAATGAACATCTCTATGAACAATTGCAAAATAAAACACTGGAGACCCCAATGTCGGCATATCCATATGTCTATGCACATACCAGACTTTGAGGATATTCACTGAGCAGCAAAGATCTGCAGTCCTGCACTTCATATTTGCAGGCAATTCAACTAGTTGGCTATGTGAAATCTGTTCACTGTTGACTACAGTTGTCACAGTGGCCATACAGTTTTCTGGACTTTATGTAGTACATTTTTGAGCTATCACATAGTACAGTATAAACATCATGATGACCTTTCAAGTTTTACTATGTCAGACACCAGAAAGAAGAGGCTCTTAACTTTCGTTCTAAAAAGGAGAATGAAGTGGCTGCGGTTGAAAAGGTTAGAATCATAGCTCTTATATACTATAAGAAGTTACGCATTGCAGTTGCTGTGCACAGCTTTGATCAGATATTTTGGTTCACCTCACTGCTTCATGGAAATCATTCTTCCTGCACATGTAAAATGTATTTCATTGCTGCTTGCACATACCAATTTTCATGTGATATGTGCGCACATACATTATAAATTGAATGCACAGATAGGTATAGTTTTGTTTAATTTCTTGGTGCCACCAAGATATCCCTTTTTCTAATTTAATGTGTCTTGTAGGAATTAACTGCTGAGATTTCAGAATTGGAGAAGCAAAGGGATGAACTTGAAGCTCAGTTGAAGAAGGTACCTTAAACTGATCATGGAAATTCGTTTTCTTGTTTGATTCTCGTAGCCCTAGGCTTGATAGCATTTGCTCAATTTTAAAATGTCTGCAAATACAGTATCAAGTGTTTGAGCAACTGATGTCACCTGGAGGAGTTATGAGTTCATTAGCAGGTGTCTTCATTAGTAGCAAGGCATGAGACAGGATTTGCCACAAAGCCAAGTTGAGATAGAGCAACTATATTAAAAGGCATATTTAACTTTTGTATTAAACTCGAAAATATCTGCAAAGGGAAAGTGTTTTCTGTTACTCTTATCCTATCTTTGTCAAGTCCAAAATTCCCTTATGGATTGACAAATTTGTGAGCGTCCTGAGAAATAAATGATGCAACAAGGAAATTCATCTTCATGATGAAACTCCCCACTGACTCTCATGTCTCATCAGTCTTGTTTATTGCATCTATATGGAATAGGCAAGGAATCATTCCCGTCAAGAGTTTATCTTAGAAGTCCTGTTTATTTTTCGAATACAAGCTTTACATTTGATTTTGATATTATTTCCAATGTTTCATGATGATCAGGTCAATATTTCACTGAATGCTGCAGTTGGTCGGCTCAAGCAAACGAGGGAAGAGAGTGACCAGTTTCATGAAGCAAACAATGAGATAGTTATTAGTTTACAAGCAAAGGTCATATATACGTTTCTGATTTTCCAGTTTCACATTTCACCTTGTTGTATTTGATGAGATTGATACTTTGCTTTGTTTTAACATATTGATCAGCTTGATATTTTGTTTTCTTCATCAACTCAGGAGAATGAACTTTCGAAATCTATCGACTCATGTAATGTGGAGGCTGGTGTAGTCAAGACTTGGATAAATTTCCTTGAGGACACATGGAAACTTCAGTCATCATACAGTGAGCAAAAGGAACATAAAACCAAGTACGTAATGATTATGCCCATCCAGGCCCTTTGCAAGTTCCAGTCCATTTGTCCTGTTACCTTTTCATCTTTACCTTGTTAAGTTACGATTAAAATTTACATACTTCATTTCCACCGTCCTTCATATCATGACTAAATATTATGCTCACTTAATTCAGCTTGACCTTTTGTTTAGTGATGAACTGGAGAAATGCACTAGCAGTTTTCTGAAGGTCAACAAACATCACCTTTCAAAATTCAAGGTTGTTGGTTCAATACACTATGTTCAAAACCCTTGTAATTGGAACATCTCTTTGTTTCATTCTCATATTCATCTCTCTTTTCTTTTGGGTGGGGCAGGAAGTTCTTAGTCCATCAATTGAGCGGATCCGCACATATGTGGATAATTTGGCAGTCTTAAATGCAAGGTTCTTCAGTTGTTCTTTGTGATGTATTTGATATACTCTTTCCTTTCCAACGAAAAAAAAACTAATTTGATTGCAATTGTGTGCGTTGGATCAATTCTTGTAGGGAAGAGTCAACAGAACATGGAGGTGATGATGTTTCTGAAAAGACAAGTCCACAAAAATCCCTTGAGGAGGAATATTTGGAAACTGAAAAGAAGGTTCTATCTGAGTATTAGCATTGATTGTACTCTTGAACTTCTAATTAGGTCAATCATTTGAAATAGACATCCCTTAGGTCAGAATCAATGTCGATAATCTGCAACAGGAGCCACCTATGAACATATTTAATTTTTCAGCTTGTTCAAATTTGTCTAGAAAGTAGATAGGAGGCTGACATTGTCCCCCTCATTTTTCAGATCGTAATTGCCCTTAGCATTGTAGATCGCATGAAGACGATGTTTTATTCTGAGCAATGGGCTAATTCTAGGTATTGACAAACTCTTTCAGACCTTTGCTCACTTCTTTTTCTTGTCTTTGTGATACCTGCAAATTTGACAAGTCACATTTCCTTTTTTTTTCAGGCGAGATGATGCAGAGGTTAGGGACTCGTTTTCTGAGATAGAGAAGCTTAAAGAAGCGTTTGAGTCTGTAGAAAGGCCAACTCTTGACATTGAAGTCCGCAAGGCAAAGGTGCCAACCAAGGAAAGATCTGAATCGAGCCTATCACCTGTTCGGGTGCACTCTTCTCCTAAAGATGTACCCCAGGACACTCCAAAATCTCCAGTTAAACCTGTTCAGGCACCCTCTTCACCTAAAGATGCGCCCAAGGACACTCCAAAATCTCCAGTTAGAGCGGAGCAAATGCTGGATCCTGATTCGGAGCTTGCAAAGCTAGAATTAGAATTTGGAAAAGTTAACAAATACCCTGAGGAGACAAGTGGTTGGGACTTCGATGAGCTTGAAGAGGAGCTGCGAGCAGACATATCTAAGTCGAGCAATCCAAAATAACCACATGAAGTATGAACTCTACTTCGGTCTGCTTGCGTTGCTCAAAATTTGTGGATACGTTGAATGACTGAATGTACATAATGTTGTTTCATTGTTTTCTTGCTCTATGCTCACTGCATGGGAGGTTCGGATTGCATTTTACAATGACAAGACATTAGTATTTGTTTGTTCTTGTCATGCACTTGTATACAAGAATGGTGAAATTATGTATAACATAACCACATTTCGACTTTCCAACTTAATTAAATATCAAGTTGACCTTCGAGAACAACAGGCTATATATTTCAGCTGAATAACCGTAAATTGAGGTGAACCTAAAACTGAAGTGTCAGTACTTGTTTAGTATGAACAATGTAACACAAACAAGCCTCAACCTTACAAGTATCGTTTTATAATTACTCCATCCGGATTTAAATTATTGGCGCAGTTAATTTTTTTAATTATGTTTGATTATTTATTTTATTTAAAATATTTTAAAATTTATAATACTTTTTTTACAATTTGTTTTATTATTGAGGAAAGTTAACATCTATGTTATCTATACTATAAAGATTAAACTTTATATGACCTTTTAGACACCCTACAATTAACATACCCATCTAATCTCCGTCCTTCATTTTTTTTCTACGTTTAACCTCAACCATCCGATCAGTAATGGACCCACACATGACATATTACAATTACATGTTGATTACTCTCTAACACATTCGTCTGGCCGATTCTGTAATTTTTTCTTCACCCGAAGTTGCCTACCTACCCGCACGCCCCTCCTGCCGCAAATCACGCACGCGCATGCCCCGATCTCGCAGCAACCATCCTTTCCTTTCTTCAGTAAATCGTCCCCTTCTATCTTTCAAAGCCTCGGTTCAAATCCGCTTCTTTTCCTTTTCTAATCTGTGACCTAGAGCGGGAGGGCGCAGAGGAGTTTGAGATCTAGAGAGGACGGCGAGGAAGGTGGCTGCCGGCATCAAGGCCACGGTCGACAGCGGCGGCGGATTTGCGGCTTCGGTCTCAGCGACGTCCTCCTCTTTCGCTTGGCGTGACAACGCAAACGCGGAAGGCCATCGAGTTGCTCTGATGGCTCCACGATTCAAGAATGCCTGAGGCGCGGGCTTTCAGCTTCGATGATGAGCTTGTCAGGTTTGCGTGTGCCGGCCGGCTGTGCGCGTGTCTGGGAGTGGGGGTTCCTGCTCCGCCACTACCTCTGTGCACAATCTCCCTGCCTTTTGAGGTTTTGTACGAGGTCTGAATGCGAAAAAAAACTAAGGCAAAAACAGTCCCGAATCCGGCCTCCGGCACCGCACAGGGGATGTTCGTCGAGGAGAACGAGGAGGAAGGAGAGCAGGGGCGGACCCAAGGCCCGGCGAGCCTGGGCTCCCCGCTCCCAGCCTGGAGCAAGACTGCCAAAGGTCAGAGGATTTGTTTAAGATGCAACAGCATAAGCGGACCATTCAAATACAATGGGACATGATCTTTGGCAGCTGGGCTTGATCTAATCCGCCTCCGATTATGCCTAACCCCACTCCCCTGGAGCTCCGTGCCTCTGCCTCTTGTGCTGTCCAACGTAGAGAACACAACACGAGTATGAGCTTTGCAGGCCAGGTAGGCAGGTAATTGGGTAATCGGCCATATAGCCAACAAGAGTAAAAAGGCCATAAGGCAAATGCAAATAAATTAAGTGTTTTTTATGCCAGTGGTTTCAATGAATCTCAAATCCGGTCAGCAATGCAATCATTTTCTTACTTATATCACTTTAAAAATTGCTTCCTCGTCTTTTTATCCTAATAACTATAAAAATGTTTAAAGTAAACAAGTATGTTATATGAGATGTGTGTTGAGGCTAATGTTTTTCTTATGAGTGAAACATTATTAATGATCCAACAAAAGAAAAAAGATTGGAAAAAAAAGAAGAAAAAAATTAGGGTAAAAATTTCAACTATGAGTATCTTGTTATGCCGTGATGTTCGCCCAGGCTCCATAAAATGTCTGGGTCTGCCATTGAAGGAGAGGAAACAAACCCGTTGGAGCCATGGGCACAAGCAACGCATTGTGGCTTGAATTAATTTGTCTGTTATTTTGTCACTCAGATCGACCCTGTGGTGCAGATCGAACTTTGGCAAATGATTTGAGTTTGTCTATTTCAGCTGGAAAGATCTCTTCTGTATTTGAAGTATATCAGCTTCGAATTAGGGGCTGAAAAGATGATGCAAGAATCAGGTAAAATCAATCTGATAACAACCTTTATTTCCTATTTTAGTTTGAAGTATATCTTGATTTCAGATCTAGATGTGCCTGATTATAGGAGGGGTCTATGCTCTGGTTCTAATAAGTTAAAATCTGAAATACACCTTAATTGTTTTTTCTTTTTGCGAATATCTTAATTGTTACATGTATGACAGTTGTTGTATCCTCTTGTTTTGTATATCGGTTGCAATTTTCTTCTTTCTAAACTTTTAATATGTTCAGGGAATTATTTTCGTGTTAACTACTGACATTTGGTGTCATCAAGTACTTGCCAATTTGTGCTTCGGTTATGTAATCAAGTGTCTTTCTCCATGATGGCATTATCTTAAAAACAGATGCTTCTGAACATTTTTGGTAAGTAGTAAATAATATTTTTTTACTTCGATCTATATTTATAGCAAACGATAACTTTTTTTTAATTTGATCTATATTTATTTGAAAACTAAGTACTGCCCCTGCAATGAATTAATGAGCTCTTTTGAACCTGTTAAGAACCATATATCTTAGCTAATACAGTATTGTGGTCACAACAATCCAATTATAGTTCTCTTCTTTTATTTCTGTGTGAAGAAAATGTGAGAAATGACCAGATTGTCAGTGTACCTTTGGGGGTCAGCTCATGATAAATTAAAACCTGTTATTTTATTGCTGGCGTCAATATATTATCTATTGTTGTTGTGTCTGATGCTGGTGGAAGGTCTGCAGTGAATCTGCCTTTTCTTTATTTCTTTCACTTCTTGGTCTTTTTCTTGGCAGGATTCATCATCTGAACCTCTACAACATATTTGGCTTAACATGTTTTCTACTTGAAGGTTCCAATAGTTTCAGAATTTTTGGTGCAGCTCTGGACCAGTTTCATCATCTCTTACCAGATCCTTGTAGCTGTAACAATTTAGAACAATGCTTGGGGATTTCAGCTTTCATATTTGGCCAGGGCCCAGGTGTCAAACTGAAGCACAAGTGTGTCCAGTTTTAGAGCCTGGTGCAAGGCGATTATATGGTTCCCACACAGTCATGGTGCAGGGTACTTCTACATCTACGATGTCAAAATTGAGAGGGTAGTTGGAAGGGGTTGGTTCTGCCGCGGTGGCGGTGGTTATCCTCCATCCTGGAGACCATCTTGGTGGATTTAAACAAATATTTACCCCCTTTTGACGGTTGAATCAAAACATGTTTTGATATGTAGCCATATGAATCGAATGTGGTGGTGCAGGACCTGAGCGGACTGTCTTTCAGTGCGGCTCAGATGAGGTAGTATTGATTAATCATCTTTCTGCCAACATGAATGCATTCAAAAGTTGATCGATAAAAGTTCATTGAATCTGTGGTTTGCATGCTATAGCTTGCAGATTTTGTCGATAATATTTTCTCTGTTCTCCCAGCCCAAGTCTATAATCAAATATGTTTGCATATGAAGTAGGACTGAATGGTTTATTTCTATGGTTTACATAATAAGTGGAAGTCTTTTGTGCATATCAGATCACATTGCCAGAAAATGTTTGAAGCATTGGTGGCTAGGTCATTAGCCCATGAGACTGGCTGCTGCAGCCGCAGTCACATATTTTCAGCTCACTTAACAATGCACATCTCAAAAGTTATAGTAGTAAGTCTGATCTGGTAACATCAAAATGAAGATAGTGTTTGTTTGCTCACCTGTATGTCAGAGTTCATACCAAGCAATTCAACTTCTTCATACCATACTCCATTCTTGTAGTTTTTTTTATCTTTTTCTTTTTGCGTTCTAAGGTGTACCATTTTTTCAAGGTTTAGCATCTACTAAGCATAGGATGCTTGAATATCTCCAGGATACAGCCTCTCACCGCAGCGCCTCCCCTGTAGCCTCCTTCGTGACATCCCCAGCGTCCACATGATTGACCCACTTCGTGACACCCTCAATTTATTTCACAATCAGATAAATGCTTCCCCGTCAATTTCTGTTTGTGTCATTTGCTTTGTACGTGTCCAGATTCTTATAGCGCCACATTGAAAGAGTGAGATGGGTTTTAACGAGAGCTCGAACTATATAACATTATTCAAAACCAAGGAAATTGACAAAAGACATAAAGTTAAGAAAGAGGTAAGAAGAAATATCTAGCTACAAGAATTTGTCCATGCTCTAATAAGAAAAACACACTTAATAATGTCACTGACGTGCGTGTCGCACGTGCCCAGCTACTAGTAATTTTAAATATTTGAATAAATATTTTGAATAAAATAAATGGTCAAACTAGGTATAAAAGTCAACTGTATCAATAATTTAAATCCAGAGAAAGTAACTTGTAGCTTTGATTCTAATACAATTTGTCTTCAATGTGACACGTTCTGACTGGGATGTCAAGTAAGAAAAGGATTTTTTTTTTTTTGAAAATATCATCAATCTGAAATTGTCAATCTAGGTTCGGGAAGTTTGTTAGCAGGAAAAAAAAAGATTTTAAGTAAAATTTGTTAGCAGGGTTATTTGTCAAGTAAAAAAAAATGAAAGAAAGTTCGGGAAGTTTGTCAGCGGGATTTTGAAAACAACTTATATTTGATTCCTAAGAGCTTGTGTATATGTGTGCAACACTTGCATGGGTTACAACGAAGAGGAGGAGGAAATGGGTTTATATATTTTGGGAACAATAGAAAAGCTTAAGCACTTGAGACGTTTTTTGTTTTTTGAGATTGAGCACAGATTCATAAGCAGTACCTTTGTTTTACGCTTAAATCAAGCAACTAAAGAAGTACACACCAATCTCACTCATCATACCGTTACCTTTTTTTTTTCTTTTGAACAAGTATCATACCGTTACCGTTGTACGATATTCACGCTTGCCGCTCCTTGACCAATGCAGAGTTTACATGGGGAACACGGTGAACTGGAGCACGGTCTCGACGCCATCAGTCTCGAGCACCGCGCCGGTCGCCACCACCCCCGCGGGCCTGATCACGGCCACCTTTGCGAACCCCTTGGCCCCGACGAACTTCCCCGTGCCACCAACAATGGCGAGATGCGACTCCGAGTCGGCCGTGCGGTGCACGCCGAAGAAGCTGATGGTATCCGCGAACCCGCCTTCCTTGAACATGGCGGTGACCGCGACCGTCTGGCTGACCCCCTCCTCGGAGCTCGCGATGTAGAAGCCCTGGGCCCGGCCCACGGCCGCGGACCCCAGCGCCGGCGCCTCCGTCAGCTCGTCGTCGACCACCGTCATCGTCCCGAACAGCAGCTTCTGCAGCGTCGTGCCCTGCGGGAGGCTCCCGCCCGCGAACACGGGGATGCTGTTGGTGTTGCCGTTGGTGGTGGTGGTGGACTTGACGGCGTTGGTGGCGCCGCCGAGGCCCGTGAGGAAGGGAATGTTGTTGTTGTCGACGGCGCCCGCGGCGCCGGAGTTGACGTTGACCCCGCCGTTGAGCGGGAGGACCGCGCCGTTGGGCCGCGCGAAGGGGAGCTGCCCCGTGACCGCGGCGTTGTCCACGATGCCCGCCACGATGCGCGCCGACGGGTTCGTGCCGCCCAGGATGTCGTGCATGAAGAACACCATCGGGTGATCGCCGCCCGCCGCCGCCGCCGCCTCCGGGATGGCGCCGCCGCCGGCGGCCGGACCTGCCGCTCCGGCTGCAGCGCCACCGTAGGTCGTACCAGCGCCGACGGCGGCTCCTGCTGCAGCGCCACCAATGGCTCCGGCACTGGAAGGTCCTGCTGCAGCTCCGCCGGAGGCAGGTCCTGCTGCCGCAGCCGGGATGGCATTGGCAGCTATCGGCGCGTCGTCGGCTGCAGGCGCTGCTGCTGGTGCAGCCACAGGCGCGGCAGCGGCACCGTCGTCATCGTCAACATCGGTAGTTAGTTGGCGGGTCGGCCGCGCCGCAATGGCGCTGGACGCGAGGAGGAGGAGGAGGAGGAGGGAAGGGAGGATGCCGAGTGCTGGTTTCTCGAGCGCCATGATGTTTCAAGGGATGCTCTGTGTTTCGTGTTCTGGTTATACTGCGACTGTTGTCTTCTGATGAGCTGCGGCTGTGATATGGTTCGAGTCACTCCATGAGATTTCTATATATAGTGATCAGCATTTTGGTGGATTGATTATTGAGTGGTTAGTGGGGTTGTCTTTTGGAGTTGCTCACTTGCTATTGGCGGAACGAATGGGTTAGTTGCGCTCCCATGAGGGGCCATGCCGTGCTGTCCGCTGTCCGCTCATACTGGAAACGGCAAGAACCGCGCGAGCTGCTCCGTGTTTGTAGACAGTCAAGTAAGTGTGAGGTCAAGTCAAAAAAAAGAAAGAAAGTAAGTGTGAGGTCCACGGACCGAGTTCCTCTCTCGTAGCCCATGAACGCTGACTCACGGGCCGAGTTCCTCTCACGTGGCCCATGAACTCTGAAGGCCCATATAGTTTGGTTTCCTTGTGATCGGCGTGGCGCCCGCCGCTGATGAACGCGTTGCTGATGCTGTGATGCAGACGGACGGCGAAACGGCGCAGGGCTCTAGAACACGTCTGGATGGAACCGTCGTCAAAGTCTTGTCGGCGGTGAGAGGTCCGGGGACCGGAGCCGATGCCGGGACGGGACGGGACGACGTCAGTGGCGTCGATCGGTCGCCTCCAATTCCACGGCCGAATCCAGAAAAGATGACCTCCCTTTCTCAAAAACGACTTGTCCTCTCCTCGGGCGTAGGCTTATCGCCGTGCAAGACAGTGACTGCCACTATCGCATCAGCCGGTGATTGTTTTCTCTGCGGCAGCGACCGACTATGAAGATTTGTGTCCAGCTCCGCTGCACGCCTTCATCCGCCAGCCACCACCACACCGCTTCAACTCGCGCCCCCTCCTCATTTACTCCTGCCGTTTGCCGTCGGCCGCCGTGACGTCTGCGCTCGGGACTTCTTCACAGTACTAGTAAAACTGCACCGCTCCCTTCGTTTCCGCAGTAATTCGTCTTCCTTTCCATGTATCAATTACACTATCAACCATTCAACCATGCCGCCTGAGCTGCCCACGCTAGTAGCCGGCCTCCTCGCCCTCCTCCTCGGCGCCGGGCGTTCCGCCGCGACGGACACCCTCTCGCGCGGCCAGATCCTCGACGCCGACGCCGCGCTCGTCTCCAACAACAGCAAGTTCACGCTCGGCTTCTTCGAAGCTCCCGACGGGACCGCCGCCGAGTCCTCGCCGCCGCGGAACAGCTGGTACCTCGGCGTGTGGTTCACCGCGGTGCCTAACCTGACCACGGTGTGGGTGGCCAACGGCGCGAACCCAGTCATCGACGACATCGCCGCCGGCTGGCCGGAGCTCCGCGTCTCCGACGGCGGCGACCTCGTCGTCGTCAACGGAGCCACCAAGTCCCAAACCTGGTCCGCTCGATCAACCAACGGTACAACGACCACGAACACCACCGCCGTGCTCATGAACAGCGGCAACCTGGTCCTCCTCGACGACTCCTCCTCGCCGCCGCTGTGGCAGAGCTTCGACCACCCGACGGACACGCTGCTCCCGACCGCGAAGCTCGGCCGGGACAAGCTCACCGGCCTGAACCGCCGCCTCGTCTCTAAGCAAAATTCCGCCACCCCGTCCCCGGGGCCCTACTGCTACGAGGTGGACCCCGCCGCGCCCCAGCTCGTGATGAAGCTCTGCCACAACAACGACAACAACAGCTCCTACTGGTCCACGGGCGCGTGGAACGGCAGGTTCTTCAGCAACATCCCGGAGCTCTCCGGTGACGTGCCCTCGTTCCGGCTCGCGTTTGTCAACGACGCACGGGAAGAGTACCTCCAGTACAACGTGACGGACGAGGCGACCGTGACGCGCAACTTCCTCGACGTGACGGGGCAGAACAAGCACCAGGTGTGGATTGACGCCTCCAAGAGCTGGCTCACGCTCTTCGCCAGCCCCAAGGCGCAGTGCGACGTGTACGCGACCTGCGGGCCGTTCAGTGTGTGCGGGTACAACGCGCAGCCGGTCTGCAGCTGCATGAAGGGGTTCTCGGTGAAGGCGCAGGCGGACTGGGATCTGGGTGATCAGCGTGGTGGATGTGTCAGAAATGCTCCGCTGGATTGTACTTCTAGTGGGAGTAACAGTAGCAGTAGCAGAGCACCAACTTCAACTGACGAGTTCTTCTCTGTTCCCGGCATTGGCTTGCCTGACGGAGCACAGCGGATGCAGAATGTTAAGAGTTCAGATGATTGTTCGATGGTTTGCCTCAACAACTGCTCTTGTTCTGCTTATTCCTACGGCAGCGAGGGGTGCCTTGTTTGGCAGGACGGACTACTTGACGGGAAACAACCCCCAGGCAACGGATCAGGAGGAACTCTTCACCTTCGTCTCTCCGTCAAAGAGATGCAGGGATCAGGGAGCAACCACAAACGAGGCGTGATCATCGGCTCCGTCACCGGCGCATGTGCTCTTGCTCTGGGTCTGCTAGTGTTGGCAACAGTGTTGATCGTTCGTCGGAGGAAGAAAGCCAAGAACGCCAAAGGGAGCAGTAGCGGTGGGCTCGTGGCGTTCACATACAGAGAACTGCGTTCTGCAACCAGGAACTTCTCCGACAAGCTCGGGCAAGGCGGATTCGGTTCAGTGTTCAAGGGCAACCTGCCCGACTCCACCGCGATCGCGGTGAAGCGGCTGGACGGCAGCTTCCAGGGGGACAAGCAGTTCCGAGCGGAAGTGAGCTCGATCGGGGTCATCCAGCACATCAACCTGGTGAAACTCATCGGGTTCTGCTGCGACGGCGACAGCCGGTTCCTGGTGTACGAGCACGTGCCGAACCGGTCCCTCGACATCCACCTTTTCCAGAGCGGCGCGTTCCTGGACTGGGCCACCCGGTACCGGATCGCCGTCGGAGTCGCCAGGGGCCTCTGCTACCTCCACGAGAGCTGCCACGAGCGCATCATCCACTGCGACGTCAAGCCGCAGAACATCCTCCTCGACGCGGCGTTCCTCCCCAAGATCGCCGATTTCGGGATGGCCAAGTTCGTGGGCAGGGACTTCAGCCGGGTCCTGACCACCATGCGAGGGACCAAAGGGTACCTGGCGCCTGAGTGGATCAGCGGGACGGCCGTCACGCCCAAGGTCGACGTGTACAGCTACGGCATGGTGCTGCTGGAGCTCGTCTCCGGGAGGAGGAACTCGGATCAGGAGTACACGGCCAGTGACGGTGAACATGTAGTGTACTTCCCGATGAAAGCCGCGAGGGAGCTGCCCAAGGGGGATGTGAGGACTCTGCTTGATGACAAGCTGTGTGGTGATGCCAATCTTGAGGAGGTTGAGAGGGCGTGCAAGGCGGCGTGTTGGTGCATCCAGGACGACGAGGCGGACCGGCCGACCATGGGTGAGGTCGTCCAGATGCTCGAGGGATTGTTGGACCGCGACATGCCGCCGCTGCCGCGGTTGCTGGAAACCATCTTTGGGAGACCACAATCATATCGCTGAGAATATAGTTTGTGTGTTCTACTAGTTCGCTAGTGTAAGTGGTGTAGTATGTACAGTTGTGTATGGAAGTTGTAGTTTTTTTTTTTGGGACAAGTACGGAAGTTGTAGTTAGGTTCTGCCGCTCAGATTTACCAACAGAGTACTAATTCAGAAAAAAATAATGGCTGATAGTTTAGGTTTCAGCCGGTCGTTGTTTTCTTTTGTTTAGACTCTGTAAACTGTTACCTACTTTCTGTTTCTATAAAAGTGGGGGTGAAAACACTAATTCTAAAATAAACAAATAAATAAATGAACTGTGTGGGCGAATTGCTGCTTCTACTGAAATGGGAAGCATTAAACAGCCAGACGCTGCTTTACCACTGTGTATGTGGTTTTTTAATCTTGAACAAGGAGATCACGAACGGAACAACCGAACAATCAAATCTGTTGTTTAGATGAAGATGAACAGATTTCGATTGGGCTTCGTAGTTCTGAGAGACATCCAGGCCCAAAAGTCCAGTCTGCTTGCCAGGCAGCCCATCTCTCTAGTCTCTACTTGGATCCAAGGCCCAAACGATGGCAATCCATGCGTACCCGTGATCTAGTGCTGTCCAAAAAACCCGTGACCTGTGGCCCGGCTCAAAGCACACACACAAAAAAAACCCGACACAAATCCAGCACGAGCCGGCATATTTTTGTGCCGGGCCAGCCCAGCACGAAGCTACGTGTCGTGATTAGGCTGTCACTCAAGCCCACGGGCTAGCACAAGGTAGTTTTCTTACCATCAGGCCACCATGTTGTTTTTGTTTTGTAACGAAGTCGTGCCGTGTTAGCCCATAGGCTCGAGTCACGGCCCAACGGCACGCGGCCCCGACCCGACATGAAAATATTCCGGGCCATGCCAGATTTATGCCGTGCTTTTTTTACGTGCTTTAAACCGGTCCACGGGGTATGGGCTTTTTGAACAGCAGTAACCACAGGACTGTGATCTTCCTCGATCCGCACTCTGGGAGTCCCCTCACTCCGCCGTTTCCCTCGGTCCGCACTCCCTAATTTTTTTTGGAGAAACAGGAAGCACTCCCCGATTTCGCTGCTCCCGGTGGAGGCTGGCACGACGAGAGCATCTTCGACTAATATACACCTTTTCTTATGTGAAATAATAAAAAAGAAGTAGAAATTCAATGTTCGTACTTGGGTGTGGGCAAATCAATTTCATTACCACTGAGGATATTTAAGGCTTTGGTTCTGATGATGGAGCGAGATTTCCATTAGTAGGCACATCTGCGCGGGTGGTACAGCCAAACACCCGGCTCCGCGCAAGCATGTAACCAGCGGTGTGGCCAGCCACGACAGCTAGGAAAACCCCGGCATTGAAAGACATGACAGCCAGCATCGCCATGTAGGATAGGCCCATCTTCGTCGCATGGACCCCCGCGGCCAGTATGAGCTCCGGCACGTTGGAGTCACCACGCCTGCTGCGGCGGGAGAGGCCGTGCGAGGCTGCTGAGAGCGCCTCGACGAGTGAAGCAAGAGCCGCCACGATGAGGAGGCAGAGGACGTACATGCCGGCACTGCTACGATCCCCGGGCCAGTTGGGAAATAGCACCTGCGCCCGGTGACCCCAGAAGAATGCCATATGCATCGCTGGCATGTTCATCGGCTCCATCTGGGGCATGTCGGACGATGGCGGCTGCCCCGTAGGCATTGGAGGCATCGGCATCGGCATTGTTGCCATCTCTAAATGAAAGCGGGACGATCCTTAGAAGGGTGATGATGTTTCTTATCAGTTGGCCAAAGTTAGTGGACGCTGGACATTCATCATGTTGTAAATAAATAAGCATAGACGATGCTGCCGCGAACTGTGGAGAGCGATAAGTCCTAAGGATAATGGAAGAAAGACAAAAGACAAGGTACTTTGGTAAACAAGTTCTTAGCTAACTAGCATGGAATGACGGAGAAAGGGAGGCAATATATATTGTTCCGATCTAGGTTCGTTCAAGTGTACATAGATGGAGACAGAGGAACAGTCTGTTCTTGCCTGTCCCAATCGCTTCGATACAAAATAACAAAGCCTCAAGAAAAGATATTAATAAAAGACTAAATAAACTTCCAGGGACGACATCATTCCTGTCCTCACGAGTTCTTAGTCTACTCCGCATTAATAGAAAACTTTTCCCGACGCACTTATACCTTACCTTTATGAGTAAGTTTCACAAACCTACAACTATTTATGCCCTTGTATCATAAAACTACAACTTTGAAAGTCTATTTTACAAAACTAAAACTAAAGATTGATTTTGATGTACATCAGATTGAAAAAATCTCCATCCTGTCGTCCTCCCGAGGGCAATTCGGGGGCGATCAACCATCCGCCGCCACCCACCCCTACCGACGTCCCATCGCCGGCCGCCGCCGGCCACCCAATGGTAGCCGCTTGCCTCCTCCTTCCTTGTTCCCTCCCGTCCCCGACCTGCTCCCCTTCTTTCTCATGCAATCCCACTGTCAATCTCGCTCTCTACGTAATGGTTGGTTCCCACAGGCCGGATCCGGGTGCTCCTACAATAGATATGACGGTTTCCCTTTGATTGTGGGATGGGTGCAGCGGCTTGCTACTCGACGTGGTGACGGCGGGGATTAACAACTTGAGTGTAGTTCGACGAAGTTCTAGTGGTCGTCCGTCATGTGGTCTGGGCCTTCATGCAGAGAACGGTGGTGACGGCTTGGGTGTGCATCCGTGGCATGCATATCCATGGCAGTCCGGAGCTCAGTGTTCAAGTCGAGCTCGGCCGTGGCTAGCTCCCTGCTGCTCGCACGTGCCACGAGGGCTCAAGCAGCTGGATGTGATCGCGTCTCTCCGTCCACCATCTGGTGGGGTGCTGGTGTAATCCTTGCACGGTTGTTGCCGTGCCACCAACGGCGACGCCCCTGGGCGTTGTTTCCCTTGATGAAGACATTGTTGTGCATAGCGCCCTTACCCCCGGCGCTTCGGCATGCGTTGAGTTGTGCTGCACAACCACTTCCTCCTGGCATAATGGATGTGTGAGGAACTCGCTCCCTTAAATGTATGGCCGACGGGTTATGCGACCATGGTGGTTGTACTGCTTTGTTCGTTTGTTATTGGGGGGTTGAGCACATGGTGGTGGTGTAACAAACCTTGCCGCTCAAATGGATGATGTCCAATGAAAGTGTTGCATGTGAAGTGTGAGGAGGTGTTTACATCTCCGAATGATCCCATGCTTGAGCTCGTGACAGCTCTCCTCATCGTCAAAGATTGCGAGGTTCCCATCTCCTTGTACCTAGCCTACTATTTTGACCGTGTTTTTGTCCTTCACTATGGTTTGACCAGCGGTTGCTGTAGGCGCCTTTGCTTCGTCGGGCTACTTGTTGGTGGTGCATCAAATAATATGTCGTGTGTCCTCCTCCCTCTGTGGATGCCTCTCCATAAAGGGCGTTGGATGGTGTCTTGTGGAGATCAGATGCTCTAAAGGTGTTCTCGTATGCTTCAAGGAAGGTCGGCATTGTCCGGTTTGTCGTGTTCTGCGTGCTTGCCCCACCCTTAGTCCCCATCCTGATGGGCGGCTCTCTCACCCTTCAAGGATTCCTTCCCTTGTTGGAAGGTGAAGGGTGACAACAGGGCGGCACAACTACAAGGGACGGTGTGACGGTGCAACGACAACTATGGTGAAGACAAGCATGTTGTTCAGTGGTAATGCTCGGTGGACGATTGGTAGTCTTTTTTGACTTATGTTCAAATCAGGGTTAGGTTGTTTGTTCTGTTTAACTCATGAACTATGTAACAGCTCCGCCAGCTGACAACTTGTTTTAATGAAACTAAAACTAAAACTATTTCAGCCCTAAGTATTGAAAACTACAATTTTTATGGTCTGGTCTCACATAGTTTTATGAAATACTTATAAAGTCAGAGTTTTATGATATAGTGATATACAATTGCTGTATTTTTATAGATAATAATGGAACAAGGTTCTAGCTTCTACCTTCCCAAGAGAAGGTACATGGCTATTCATTACAATAATAGCACTTAGGCTCATTTTTCAAATAAGAGCTAAGACTGATATAAAGTAGCATAAGCTAGATGGAGGATAAGAGTCAAGTCTAAGCTTCAAAAAAACTCGACATGCGCGCGGGGGGGGGGGGGGGGGGGGGGGGGGGGAGGAGGGGGGACAGCCCCTGTGCATTTTTGTTGAGAAGAAGTCCTTTTTATGTTGCCCTACCATTTCACGGTGGCACCGTGGCCCGTGTGAGACGACCACGACATAGGCCGGACCTTAGACCTGTGCTTTAGCGTGGTGGTAAGCGAGGATATTTTTTTATCCCAATCCGTAAATTCGTTCCCGAACCCGAAACCTTGGGGTTGGGGGTGATACTAAGCCAACTCAACCACACTTCAATTCTATTCATGGATTTCCACCCAAATTTTGCAAACACTTCTATAATAACCGTCTCCAACAACCGCTGCGAATATAGTTTGTGTTCTACTAGTTCGGTAGTGTAAGTTGTGTAGTATGTACGGTTGTGTATGTAAGTTATTATAGTTAGGTTCTGCCGCTCAGATTTACCAAGAGAACTAGTAATACAAAAAAAAAAGGCTGGTGAGAACTCAGAAACTTTAGGTACGTCAGTAGAGAAAAGTCGAGGGCATGAACTGTGTGGGCGGGTTTGCTTTTTCTACTGAAATGGGAAGCGTTAGATCAGCCAGATGCAGTTTTGTCACTGTGTGTGTGGTTTCTTTATCTTGAATGAGGAGAACACGAATGGAACAATCAAATCTGTTGTTTGGATGAACAGATTTTGGCTGGGCTTCGCAGTTTGCATATTTTGCAGTTCTGACTTCTGAGAGATATCCAGGCCGGAAAGGCCAGTCTGCTTGCTAGGCAGCCAATTTCTCTACTTCTATCCAAGGCTTGGACCCCAAACGATGGCAGTCCATGCGTACCCACGACCACAGGACGGCGCCGGTGACTCGCCGTCTTCCTCGACTCGCACACTCTGGGAGTCCCCTCCGCCGTTTCCCTCGGCGCGCACTCCCTGATTTCGCTTCTCCCAGTGAAGGCTGTCACGACGAGAGCATCCAACCCTTCAATGGCAGTGGAGGCATCCACTGACTCCATCGGACCAATAGCTCACATGAGACGTCTTTGGTGGGAATTGGCCGAGGCATGACATAGTTGACGGTAATAGCTCGCGTGCGACGTCTGTGTGGAGCAAAATAGTCAGAACCCACAAATGGCCTTGACACTTTGTGAATTTAGTTGTTAGCGGCAGTGAGACCCAATCTGAACATTATCGCGCGCGAATTTGTCTGATGGACCGACCGAATACCAATTTTATGCCCTCTGAGCGGCGGGAAATCCATATCCACCAGTGCGACCTCAGAGCGCCGCACATCCCTCTCCGGCGGTGGCTCTCTCCGGCGGTGCGAGTCTGTCTGCTAGACCGACCGAAGACCTCCTACGGCGCACCCTCTGAGCGGTGTCCCAATCCCTCTCCGGCAGTCCGTGCCCTCAGAGTGTCGCACATCCCTCTCCGGCGCCGCGTGGCCCAGGTCCTCGGTGACCTCTGTGGTGAGTCAAATCGCACCCTAGTCGCATTCCATCCGAGTTGAGCCCCAAATATGACGTATTCGCGCTTGATTTTGATGAGTTGCAGGCAGATCTTGGTCGGCGGCACCAGTCCGGCCTAAAACAGATGGGCCCAAAATAGATGGGGCACCCAAAACAGATGGAGCAAGGAGAGTCAAATTCGAGGTAATCCTCTGCACCTCATGCTGATTTTGCTTTCGATTAAATCTCGTTTGCTTCCAATTTGTGGCATTCCCGCACCATTGTTGAAACAGGGAGCAACGGCGTAGCTTTGAATGGTCTGTTAAATTCCCCTTTATATCTATCACGAAGCTAGCTGATGGTAGCCTGAGGACTATAGAGCAGGACAGATTGGTTAGTTGGAAGGTTGACTGTGCAGAGATTGACCCGCAGGACCTTATGAACCAAGAAGCACAAGCGGTGAGGAATTTAGTGGACAAATAAGGGAGAGTATTCCTTGGGGTCCAGAGTAATAAGTGGCATTGATACACTTTGATGATTGGAAGAGCGAGTATGTGAGAATGGAGGATGGCGAAGCGCTTATCGATGAAATCGATCAGCAAGATGGCTAGACAAGCAAACGTGTTACATTTCTTGCCGAGCTGGTGGATCTGAAATCAGATTCTTGTGTTGGATATGTGCCATCAAAGTTAGCTATGCAGATTGCAGATGATGATTAGACTGCAAGTAGACAGATAGATCCCATTTTAACTGACGTGACAGCGTTAGCTAATGATACATAAGAGGGTTGTGATGGTGCTACAAATGTGGTTGTTATCGACTGGAATTCAGTACAACTGCAAGAGCGTACTGATTTGGTCATTGCACAATGGCTGACACTGAGATGGCCAAAATTTTAGGAATTCTAGTAGATGATAAAAACAATGATAAGGAGAAGGAGATGGATGGGGCTAATACGGCTGTTGGTTCTGAAGATGTGGATTCAGAGTTGATGAACGAAGCTGCTGATGAGGTAGATGATTACAATGATGATGAGTTCATAAATATATATGACAGAGACAATCCTGTAATTAAAGTAGGAAAGTATTTTTGAAATATGAAAGAGTTTAGGATGTGTTTCAAGACTTTGTGGACTGATACAAAGAAATTTTATGCGAGGTGCAAAGGCTTTGATGGGGGTGTCAAGCCTTACAAGTGGTATATTTGTTCTAGAAAACAAATTGATGGAAGTACCATCAGGGTTAATCAAATCCCATATGAACATACTTGTATTACTAGTTCACAGGTTGTATCAAAGATGACATCACAGGCCTGGGTTATACAAAAGATCACTCTTATTTTAGCCAAAATACCAAACACTAGTGCAAAGAAATTAAGAATAGACCTGGAAAAACAGTACCCTATTAAGCTGAATTATACCACAATGTGGAAGGCAAAACAGAGGGCAATGAAAGAATTATATGGTGATTGGGCAGATACCTTCAGGATGTTGTATAGTTTCAAGGCAAAGGTGGAGAAGAGGTCACCTGATAGTGTTGTGGAGGTAGATACAGAGGTTGCACTTGATGGTAAGGTATTTTTCTCCATATTTTTATGACTTTAAAGCCTTGCAACGATGGCTTCAAAGCAGGGTGTAGGCCATTTTTGAGCGTAGACTCATCTTTTTTGACTGGAAAGTGAAATGGTCAATTGGCAGCATGCAATGCTCTAGATGGACATAACTGGATGTTTCCTGTTGCTATTGACAGTATGCAATGCTCTAGATGGACATAAATGGGAGTAGAATAAAAGGAAGTGTACAGGATTTGGAAGATGGCACGCAAACTGAATCAGTTTTAGATGTTGCACAGCTAGCTGAACCAATTTTAGTGCAAACTAAATTAGTTTTAGATATTGTGGTGCAGACTGAATCAGTTTTGAATGTTGTGCAATCAGAAATAATTTTGGATGATGTGGTGCCATGTGATTCAGTTTTGGATGATGTGGTGTAGAATGAAAGTATTCGGCAAGATGTCATGCAAACAGAAGATGAACAAGAACTTGTGGTGTGCATGCGGTGGCCTAGTCCTAGTGACACGAAAAAAACCAAGAGCATGAGAGTTTTGTGTGATGTGCCTGCACAATCAAGTGGTAAGAATAAGGAAAAATTGAGTGGAAGAAAAACTCTTGAATGATTATAATTTGTATTCTGAGGCGTGGAGCTTGTGTCTTAATTTATATTCTAAGACGTGAAACTTGTGTCTTAATTTATATTCTGAGGCGTGGAACTTATGTCTTAATTTGTATTCTGAGGTGTGATGTGCTTGCACAATCAATATGTATGCACTATGTTTGGTTTGCCGTTATGTGAATGTTTGGTATGGTATGTTCTCCGAAATGAGCTACAAATAGCTCCAAAGGTAGGCCAAACCGTCCCGTTTTTAATGCGACCATTTTTTTCAACCTTCTCCAAATGACCTCAAACTCGAGGGTTAACATCTAAGGCACCAACAACTTGAATCCGAATAGGTTTTTTAATTTTTTAAATTTTGAATATTTCTGAATTATGTCTAAACTGCCCCAAAGGTAGGCCAAACTGTCCCATTTCTAATGCGACCATTTTTTCGACCTTCTCCAAATGACCTCAAACTCGAGGGCTAACATCTAAGGCACCTACAACTTCAATCCGAGTAGGTTTTTCAATTCTTTGAATTTTTAGAATTTTTTTTGAATTTTGGCAAAACATAAAATTTGTCCACTAAGCCAGTAAGGCCAGAACCAGGCGGGAGTCTAGACAAGAGGCCCGCCCATCCCATCTTGGGCTGGTCTTGGGTCGACTTCATCAATGGGCACCAAGTTCGCTGACAGCTCGTCCCCACATGTTGGCGCCGAGTTCATCGACAGTTCTTCGTCTGTTCTTGCCGAGTGTTCAGTTTTTTCTTTTAAATTCATAATTAAATCTTCAAATACGGATAGATCTCACGTTTCAAGCCCAAATTTGATGATTTTTTTTCTACGGTCTGATAATAAACAACTATATTCTTTTGTGCTGGTTTCAACCATATTATCGGTATTACAGTCATAAATACAAATATCGGTATTACCAGGCATGAGTGTATGTACAATGTTCATATCACATGGATAGACTAGTCCATTTTGAACACACTTTTTTTTCACCTTACCAAATTAAAAATCTAAAAATATAGGGTGGTTGCATGTCACATGAAACAATCACATGCAAGAGTTCAATTCAAAAGGCCTTATAGTATAGGAATTAAAAATCGCCAAAATATTCAAAAAGTGAGTAAAAAATTATATTTTTTAGGTAACTAAATAAGAAGAGTTAGGATCTAAAATCTGGTGCAGGCATGTAACACAGGTTCCTACAGATGGTAAAAATTTTGGAATTTAATGAAACAAATTTGCCATGTGCACCTCAAATTAGTAGTGTCATTAAGCTTAACTTTCATGACACGTACATGATCTTAAAGTTTCAAAAAATAACCAAAACTTTAATGTTGTTTCAAGATTATGTATTACGTA